>CM040431.1:32908914-34198914 GCA_022702705.1 Papilionanthe hookeriana x Papilionanthe teres | reverse complement strand
GATTATTAGGAGAATTTCAATCATGATAACTCATGTCATTTTTTAAATTACTATGAATTCTAATTCCAAATCAGAACTCGCGCAACATTTTATTTTAGCGGCATTACATACATGCCACCCAATTCCTATGTATTTACATATCTAACATCGAAACATTTCTTTTTCACATCTCTACCACCCAAATCTTTTATATCAAATAAGAAGATCACTATCATAAATTTTAAAATATGAAATAGACTTTTATACATATGTAAGATGCCATATATGTAAAAATTAAAGGTTAGATGTTAGATATCCAAATACATAGGAACTAAGTGGTATGTATGTAACAAAACTTCTATTGTATTTACAATTAGAGCTAGAGCAAATGCCTCGTGATAACCTATTGCATAACTTTAAGTGTAGCCCTTCACTAAGAACCTTTCTTTATATCTCTCCAAGATTTCGATAATATTATATCTCGCTTAAACACTCACTTAGACCCTAAAGATTTCATTCATTTAAAAAAATCCAATGAACTTTCATGTTTTATTTATCTCTAGGGCGTATATCTCCAATCTCGTGACTTTTGTCTATTCTTCATTAGACGATACTTCAAACAATCTTATAGGGTTTGAAAGGGTGATTAAGCTCATAATAAAAGCTTAAGAAGTGATGAGAAATTCTTAAATGATTTAATGTAACATAGAGGATATGATAGGCATTTGGTGCACGGTTTTATATTTTTTTTATGTCACTATTTTCACTATTAGATTTCTTTTGAGCGATAGAATCGAAAATTCATGGCAACAATGTATTTGAGGAAGCAAAAATTGAGGAAATAAAATGATTTCTATTTTGGAAAACAACTCAATAAATAGAAGAAAATAACCAAGAAAAACCCTCTAGTACTGTGATATCATGGCACGAATTGGTAAATAAATTAAAAGTATTTTATTATACCATTTGTACTAAATGCATATAATACAAAATATATTTTTTTATAAGAACGTACCAAATTAGCGACTGAAAATGACTGATAGAAATAGCTATAGAATAACTACAATATGTAAGCTATAATGTTGATTTCATCACAATAATAGACAACCCAACAATATACATGTACAACCCGATAGTGAATACAAGGTCCTAGATTAATGAGTTGGCATGAAGAAGGCGAGACACTAAGACTGTTAAAGGGAGATAGCTAGCACAACCTTGTAGTAGCTCGGAGGCAACTAGTCAAGGAGTGCTTTAAATGAGAGGAAACAAAAGAGAGAAGCTAAGCAATTAGCAAAAGGTGTGATCTTAGGGAGATGCATTTACAGGAATTCAATCATGCATTCTTATTCTCCAATTAAAAAAAAAAAACACAACATTGTTAGATAAGGCTACTGATAATTGTGAAAATATTAGACACTAATAACCAAACAATGTAAAATTCAAATTAAATCATGTAGGCATGTTATATAACTATCAAACGTTACAAAAATATCATGCTAAGAGTTCATCACAATGTGAAATATAAATGATTTCAATGATTTCTATCACACCTAATCCTAACATTTTCATGAATAATGCAAACAAAAGTCATGTATTCATTCATCAAGTTCACTAGTAAAACAGTATTGAACAGCTGATATAAGCTCAAATAAAACTCACCGATGAGTTTAGTAGAATTTGATAAATAGCATCAGGATCTCCTTCTCCTGCAATCAAGAAGAAAACGAAATGTCATCATAAGCAATTATTGATGAAAATGATCTAAACTAATTCAACAAAATAACCAACCATTTTCCTCAATGGCCTTCTCAACCGTGTATCCACTGAACCCCATTCCAATGAAATGGTAATATAAACCAGACCGAGAAGGACCTGCCTCATAAGAATTTGTAGGGCTGTTTTTTTCATCCACCGCAATCCAATTAAAACTGCTATCACTATCACGATCACTATCACTGTCACCATCCTAAATAAATCAAGTTAATACCAAATAAAATAGTGGGCTTTTGTTTATTGGAAAGAGTGGACCAAAACCAAGAAAAATAAGGTGGAGCAAGAGAGAACCAACCATTTTTCTCCTCAAAATATCTCTATGCTCAGGCAAATTCCACTAAAATCCCACTGCAATACAAAGCAAATAAATTATAAATCAAATATATTACTGAATGAAATAGCATGATGCTCTGTAACAATGGCTCACATCAACTATTCTCTTAAAAAAAATTGATTTTATATGCCCCTTAGTAAATATTATCTAAAAAATATCATGGAGAAATATAACTTGAAGTTTATTTTGGATAAAGTTAGGCTTCTTATATTATTGAACTATTTGTTGAAGCCCATCATGAATGAAAAAAAAAATCAAATAGAATTTGATCATGATTTAAGCCAATTAGAGCACGTTACAAACAAGATTCAAGTGTTGTTCGAGCGAAATTCAAACAAGATTCAATTATTGCTCAAGCAAAATTCTGATAGGATTGAAGCATGGTTCGATCAACACTTAATTAGAAGTAAAGTTTAAGTAAGATTTGAGCAAAATTCGAAAATAGTCTAACATGATTTGAATAGATTATGACGTAGTTGGGCATAAGATTGATTGATTGATTTTATATTTAAAAGACAAGATTGTCATAATGAAAAAATTAAGGCTTTGAAATTGGTCTTTCCCTACTCCTACCTCTTCATATTTGCATTTGCCTCTTCAAAATTACATATGACATTCCCCAAGTAATTAAAAACTGGAATTTTTACATGCATACCACAAAATTCCAACATATTTAAATATCAAAAACCTAAACATTGATTTTTGCATTCATATCACTTTAATTATATTTGAAAGGAGGCATTTACATACATACCGCACAATTTGTTATATATTTACATATTTAACACCTAAATTTTGATATTTACGTGCGTACCACTCAAATCTTTTAACATCATAACCAAAATACCACTATTACTAAAGTGAAATTCACATTTCTATGCAAAGATTTAACGAAAAGTGTTATAAATGTAAATATCAAATTGTATTTTTTAGGTGAGTATGTATGTAAATTTTTTTTGTTTGAGAGAGTGTCTCATAGTGATATTTTTGATGTGATATGACTTTATGATATGAACCCCATTTCCGAATGAAATGTCTAATTTGATTAGAAAGATAATATTTTTTAGGTAGTAGCATAAAGAGAAAATTATTAAGAGAATAATGATAAGCATCCATCGTTGGATGTGCATTGAGATGTGTATATGACTTTATGATATGAGCGAGCTCAAATATTATCTTTCTAATCAAACCATTGGCAAGACTAAATAGTATGATGTTATACCATGCATGGTGTTATTGTTTGGGTCATTTATTTTTTCCTTTTATTGGAATGTTGGGGCCAATTATATTAAAAATTAATAGTTAAAATATGCTTTGATTATATAGATCTCCTACTAGAAAAGAACCTCTAACAACTCTTTCACAAATCTAATACATTTTTTATTTGTTTGAATTTTTTTTTAATAATTATTCATTAATATTTTAGTCATATTTGAGTGATTAAAAGTAAACTAAATAAATGAAAAGTTGAATATTATAGAATCATTCAACTTAACAACTAACTGATTAATCAATCTAAGAAATACAAATTAATAATATTTTTTAATAGGGGCATTACATAGATACACACCCAAACCTTATGTAAATACATATAACAAAATTATATTGTCAACAAACTGATTATTAAATGAAATGTCTTGAAAAGAAGGGTCCAACATCACTAAAATTATTTTAATGCAAGCCCAATCAAGCACTTGAAGCAATGTTAGAGACTTTACAAAATAAATTAAGGAATCAAACAATTCCTAAATCTTGCATGCTAACAGTCACAATGTTTATATTGATAAAATACATCCAACGAGGTCATGATCACTTAACCGTAAGATCATTAATCTATTTAACTATTAGAAAATAGTTGATAATTAAGGGTTCATTTGATAGTATTTGAAACTCACTAAATTTATCATATTACTAGCATGAAAAGATCTAAATTTTAAGAGAATATAAAGACATGAAAAACTCTAGTTACCTATCTAGCAAGCAATGCTCATGATCACAGTTAACAATCACAAAAACCTTGTTATTATCGCCCAACTATCATTACTTAACCTTCATTGCATTACAATTATTAATCCATCATTTTCACTCGGATGTCGCAACTCAATCACTATTGCTTGATTAACATCATTCAATTATAGTCCCTAAAGCCATAGCTAATCCAACATTTTCTAATTATAGTAGCACACAAATCAATGCCCATGCCCAATCACCATATCTCATCTCTTATTGCCTAACTTGTATCATCAAATTATATTCACTCAAAGATGATCATCCCACTTTATTGTTGCCCAAACATTCTCCACCAAATTTAAATAAGATTAAGTTTGTGATTATATATTTGTCAATTTAGGGGAAGAACAGTGCTAACCTCGTTCCATGCTCACTCATGAATCTTGTAGAATAATAGTCGATCAACATGGCATTGACAACCTTTGTTAGATTTTGATTAGTGTGTTATCTGTGCTATTTAGCTGCATGAGGTCACCTCGTTTCGACGTTGTGCTAGAATTTATCTTCCATGAATCACGTCATGTTTGTTATTGTGTTTGGGGAAGCATGAGATGGGTGATATAACTATTCATCATCATTTTTACATGGATTCATGCGCATGGCTTTCATTTTTCATGAAATATTCACCGAAGTAATTTTTTTCATTGATGCATTGTTTCACGAAAAGGATTGCCAGAAAACAAATGAATCATCAAGGTGGTTTAGATAAGTTTATTCATGTCAAAATTAGACTTTATTTCATGTGTGAAGGCATGAAATAGCTATTTTTTTAATACTAAATATATTTAATATATATATATATATATATATATATATATATATATATATTCAAAATTCAAAAAATTTCTCTCATTGTGTGCATTAATGAAAGATATATTTTGAATTTAAGGATAATTAAGATAGAATAAAAAATCAGAAAGAAATCATATTTATTCTAATTGACTTTATTTGATTTTTTGTCAAGGGAAAAGTGGTTTTTTTTCCTTCTTTTTTATTTTTATTTTTTTTGTAAAAATCGAAGATTTAATTATTTTGAATCATCAAAAGACTATAATGAATCATCAGGACAATAATCCCCTTTCTAGAGATTTATTTTTTGAGTTTTTTTTCCAATAATAAGAGATTTGAATAATGCTCTTGTTTGTGAATATAAGGAGAAAATGATATTAAATTTTTCTATCATAAAACTAATATTAGGAATAGTACTAATTTTATAAAAGAATTTTTTGTTGATAATAGATATGCTCATAATCATAAAGACATAGTTAAAGAGGCTGTAAATTCTTTTAGTAACACTTAAAATAGCCAAATTGATTATTTTATTTGTTTTTTTATTATTTCCTGATTCATAAATCTATTACTAATTGTGATTCTACTGTTCTATTGGCTGACTTTTCTATTAATTATTACTCTATATTATTTAAAAATGCTTGACATATTATTTGTGATACTTATATTAAAACTATGAGTTATTTCTTTAAAAGTGCTATATTGCCTCATAAAATTAATCATTTTGCCATTACTCTTATTCCAAAGTATTATGGCGCTAAAGTATTTAATGATTTTCGCCGTATGTCTCTTTATAAGACGCTTTATAAAATCATTTCTATACTTCTTACTAACAGGCTTGAAATTATTCTTACTAACATTATTAATCATGCTCAGCTTGCTTTCATCAAAGCATGTGATATTGTTGATAATATCATTTTAGCTAATGAAATAATATTTAATTTTAATCTAATAATTCTTTATATCAGTTTTGTTCCAAAACTGATATTAGAAAAGCATTTGATAGTGTTAGTAACTTCTTCCTTTCTCGTATAACACAGAAAAATTATTTTTCCTATTAATTGGATTAAATCTTGAATTACTAATGTTCATTTTTTCGTTATAGTCAATGGAGAGATGAATGATTACATTTCTTTGTTGAGTGGTCTTCGTCTTGGTTGTCCCCTTTCTCCTTTTCTTTTGTCAGTATTATGATTTATTTTTCTTCTTTTATGGATGTTTTGAATCATATGTTAATGGATCAAGTTAATGGTAACATATATCATTCAATTTGTGTCAATGATTTATTGATCTTTGTTAAGGCTTGCATATGTTCTATTCAGTCTCTTATGAATAATATTAACATTTTTAGTCGTGTTTACAATTTGATCATTAACTATTATAAATATGTTGTCTACCTTCCAAAGTCCATTACACTTTTTATGCAGAATGTCTTATGTAAAATTAGTGCTTTTTTTTATTTCAAGCCGCTTTCATATACCTATCTTGTGGTTATTATTAATGCTTCTAAGTTAAATGTTATTGATTGACAATATCTTATTGATAAGCTTCATGAATGTTTGGATGGATGGAAATAAGAAGTTTTAACTTCTAATAGTATATTTCAACTATTTAAAACTAAAATTTGGATTTATTTATATTGTTTTCATTCCACGGTATTGCCTCAGAGTATTAAGAAGAAAGACTCTTTTACATTTAAAAATTTTCTTTTTTTTTCATAATAACAGTGGTAGAAAGATAATTATTATCAGCTGGAATACTATTCTTTCTCCAAGACCTTATGGTAGTATGAGATTCCTTTTTTAGATATAATTCAAACTCCTTTTTGGCTAATTGGTGCAGTTCACATTATGTTTCTCTTTGGGTTAGTTTGATTTCTCATATTTCTACGTACAGTTTGGAAAGACTTTATTAAGTTGATTCTTAACATTAGAAGATGTTTGTCATTTAAAATTACTTGTAGTAGTATTTATCTATTCTAATATGATCCTTGGCTATATAGTTTTTATCTTTCAGAAAAATATGGTAACTTAGTTTTGAGCCGGCACACTTTCTAAATGTTGCCTAAAGATGTTATCATGAATGGTAAATCAGTGTACATTTTCTAAATGTTGCTCCAAGTGACTATATTTGCCTTAATTGTCTTGAATCTTAAAATCACCTTTTATTAATAGTTCTTTGTCTCATAATCTTCTTAGAAGCTCTATTCTGAATAGCTATTTTTTTCTTGTTACTAGTAATTTTTTTCAAGTTCTTTATCATGGTGATAGTATTACTAACAAAATTCAGAAGTATCTTTATCCTTTGTTGTTCAAAATATTACTTATCAAATGTAGTATGAAAGGAATTGTAGAAATTCTTAGAATAGCCTTACTCCTCTCAGGTATCAGCTTTTCTTCTTTTAATTCTTTTAGTATTTATTCTTTTGTTATGGTGGTATTTTTTTTAATCTCTTCATATTTTATGTTTATTATTTTGTTGGCATATTTGTTAGTTCTGTGATTCTGTATCCCCTAATTATTGGGGACACTTTTCATTACAGCTGCAATCCTTTTTATGGGGATTCAAAAACGCCCTTTTTTAGCTCAGGCTGCCTTCTCATTTTCTTCTTTAGCTGCTTCTCCAATTTTTATTTATTGGAGTATTCAATTTCTAGTTTTGTTGAAGGGAGTATCCTTATTTTGGATCAGTTGTTTTTATTGTTCTCTTCATTTATAATCACTTATTTTGGCTCTTTGAGTTTCAATTTGATCTTCTTTAAACTATTTGATTTCACATATTTTATCAGATCTTAGCATTTAAGATCAGATAGTTAATTTTGCACAAGCCCATCTCCTGTTCTCTCTCTCTCTCTCTCTCTCTCTCTCTCTCTCTCTCTCTCTCTCTCTCTCTCTCTGGGGTGTAAACGAGTTGAACACGAGATGAGCCTACGAGTGAGCCTAGGCTCATCTCGTGTTCCGCTTATTTATATTTCGAGCTTAAAAAATGTGTTCGTGTTCGATTGCATTTCTTAGTGAAGCGAAGTACATGTTGTTCATGAATAAAAAGTCATTTTGACAACCCTAATCAAGTAATCATAAGATCTTTAGAGTTGGGGCAAAATTTAAAAATTATTGTTTAAATTAAAACATTATTTGAATTTATTTTAATAATTTTTATTCTATTTTCTTTATTAATATTTATAATTGATTATAAATCTTTATAGTCTTGTAGTAAGTTATTTAAAAAAAAAAATGCTGCTCGTCAATATATATATATATATATATATATATATATATATATATATATATATATATATAGCTAGATAGATAGATAGATGGAGTCGTTAACTTAGAGAACGAGCTGAAGGCGAGCTTCATAACGAGCCGAATACGAGCTGTTCGAGAACAACAAGCCGTTTTGACAGCCCTACTCTCTCTCTCTCTCTCTCTCTCTCTCTCTCTCTCTCTCTCTCTCTCTTCCTTCTTCGTCTTACCAACACCTTATTCCCACTCACCTTCGTGGCGACGACCTGCTTCAAAATCAACGGCCTAATCCCAAGCAGCCACCTTTGAACATTTTTATTTGAAGTTATAAATAATTTAAATATATATGTGTAAGCATTATAAATAATTTGATGATCAACAACATTTTACCTTTTAAAATTATTAAATTTTAGAAATTTCAACATAATTTTATATTCTAATCTCTTTTATGATTTCTAAAATCATTTATCTCCGTTAAGATGAATAGCATATCATTCTTACATTATTGATATTTTTATTTTCTTTTGTCAGCATTTTAGAATTTTCTAAATGATGTGATCATGAGCATGTATAAGTCAATCTCAAACATTGCTTATTTGTTGATTTCATAAACATTATAGCATTGCATGTTGGTTTAATTTCATGATCAATGTTATTTATATTAATTACTTTGCTTCTATAGTCATCATCATGCACATCCAAATTTATATGCATATTTCACGATGTTATATTACACTAGATTTCTTTTGATCTCTATTATATTTCTTGTGAGGGAATTATGACATGCCGCCATTGATATCTCGGTGTCCCCAGACTTCAAGTCAAGTCAATCGCTTGATCAGACTTGGCTCTAATTGATCCAATTTGCCTTAGTCTCTTGTTGATGTAGTTTAAGCTTAATTAAGCCGATCTAGTCACTTGATGATAGAAAATCATATAGCCATTTATGCCTTTGGCCTAGTCAATTGAGATCCTTAGATTACCCTAGCTATGAAATTTGTAGAAACTATCATACCTAGCTTTAGAATACCCATAGGAAAAATTGGGCAAACCAATTATTCTACTATAGGACTGCATTAATAACCCTATTATAACTACATAGACTTATCATATGTCTTTGGTTTTAGTCTTAACTAGGCTAAGTGTAGACAACACGATCATTTTCCAATCAATCATAGATGAATCATAGGTAAATTAGTAACTTATCCCAACTAGCATTAGAGAAGCTTAGACTTATTAGTGACTAGGGTAACTTTAGGTCAACATATTGATCTTGATGCTAGCATGAATTGTTAGAAACTCTTTAAATTTTCTAAATAGATTTTGATCGAATCAAAATCTATTAGGAATACACCACGAGAATCTTTCAATCTCGTTCATATTTATAAAAAATCTGAATCGATACAATAGCGGAAACGTACCTGAATCCATTTGATCGATTGCAAGCAACGATCTTCCGATCTGCAGACTTTCCAGAGTTTTCCTTAGTCTCTCTCGTTGATGGGGTACAAGAGATTTCACACCCTGCAGACCGGGGACAATTACCTCTTTATTTAATGTAATCAAAGGGTGGTTACAAAATTTGCTTAATTTCAATTCTGCCACTCATCAAATTGGAATTTGCCCTTATGGTATCCACACTTATAATTTCATGACAAATGTGTCTGAAGTCATAAATTTTATACTTAATTAGACCACAATAATTTTGACTTATTAAATGATGACCCAACACATTTATTAATTACATTATAGTCCCATAATTGATCCAACAATCTCCCACTGGACTATATATGTATAAGATAAATGTGTCAACCTTAGTGCGCCCAAAATTTGTTGTCATCATTGTAAAGTTACATTACAATCTCGTCCATTAATCATATCAAAACAAGATCAAAGCAGTCTTCGTTGTATTTTTCACAACTAAACTTATCAAATGTCACATATATTAATATAATCAAATGGCATAGATCAATCATGAATGTGTGGAATGAAAATTACATGCAAAGTAGTCCGTTCATGTCAATTTTCAATTGGTCCTACTTTACTTCAGATCAAACTTTAACTATACAAAGTCTACTAAACTGAATAAAATACCTTATTTCTGATCAGAAAATATCCAAATATGTTTTTTATACAAAATAAAACACAGAGCAGAAAAAAACACAAGTTAACAAACTCCCACTAAATCTAAACTTCCTCAAGTTTTATAACACCCATATGAGCAGTATGCTCATGAAAGACCTTGGGTATCAGACCCTTTGCAAGAGGGTCCGCAATCATGGAGTTTGTTCCAATATGCTCTATGTGAATCTGGCCACTATGTATTCTTTCCTTCACAACAAGAAATTTGATGTCATTATGCTTTGACTTGGATGAACTTCTGTTGTTATTGGAATACAACACAGCAGATTTATTGTCACAAAATAACTTTAATGTTCTTTCAATTCCTTCCATAATGCGCAGCCCAGTGACAAAATTTCTCAGTCATATACCATGGTTGGATGCCTCATAACATGCTACATACTCTACTGCCATAGTGGATGAAGCTATTAGTGTTTGTTTTGCACTTCTCCAGGATATAGCTCCACCACTTAACAAAAATATGTAGCACTGATGTGGATCTTCTCATTGTCTTGGCATCCAGCAAAATCGGAGTCAGAATACCCATTGATCTCCAAATGATCTGATCTCCTATATGTAAGCATGTAATCTTTTGTTCTCCTTAAGTATCTCATAACTCTTTTGGTTGCTTTTCAATGATTCATTCCTGGGTTGCTTAAGTACTGCCTAAAACTCCAACAATGTACGCAATATCTGACCACGTACAAACTTGAGCGTACATAAGACTCCCTACTGCTAAAGCATAAGGAATCTTTTGCATTTCCTGAATCTCAAGGTTTCCTTGTGGGCACTGATTGAGACTGAACTTGTCTCCTTTAACGACAGGGGTGTCAATTGGTTTACAATTCTGCATGCCAAATCTTTTAAGCATTGTATCAATATAGCCTCTTTGTGATAATCCAAGAATTCACTGAGAACGATCTCGGTGAATCTGAATTCCTAAGACAAATGAGGCATCACCAAGATCTTTCATCTCAAAATTAATTGATAGAAATCTCTTAGTTTCATGCAATATGCATATATCATTTGTGGCAAGCAGTATGTCATCCACATACAAAATCAGAAAACAATGCTTTCTCCCACTGAATTTATGATATACACAATCATCAACTGGATTCTTTTCAAAACCAAATTATAGAATCACATGATGAAATTTGTGATACCATTGACGGGAAGCTTGTTTGAGCCCATAAATAGATTTTGTCAATTTGCAAACCATATTCTTTGGGTCTCCTGACACAAAGTTTTCTGGTTGCACCATATAGATTGTTTGATCAATGTCTCCATTGAGAAATGCGGTCTTAACATCCATTTGATGTAGCTCCATATCATAATGAGCAACTAGTGCCATGATTATTCTAAAAGAGTCTTTTGTTGAAACCGGAGAAAATGTCTATTTATAGTCAATCCCTTCCCTTTGAGTATAGCCTTTAGCTACAAGGCGAGTTTTTTGTCTCTCTACATTACCCTTTGAATCCCTTTTGGTTTTAAAAATCCATTTGCAACCAATGGGTTTCTTTCCTTCTGGTAATGGGACAAGTTCCCAAACTTTATTGTTTTGCATAGACTTATACTCTTCATTCATTGCTTTAATCCATTTTTCTGAATTGGAACTTTGTATAGCTTGATGAAAGTTGATAGGATCATCTTCCATCATACTAATATTTTCCTCATGTTCCTGAAGAAATACAATATAATCATCTGAAATAGCATTTCTTCTTTCCCTAGTGGATCGTCGCAAAACCACTTACTCTTGAACTTGTTCTTGAGGTTGTTGGATTTGTTCCTCAAGGGGTTGATTAAAAATGTCTTGTTCTTGATTTGAGACTTGATCAATGTCAGGAGTAAGATCCTGATCATTATCAAAAGCAATTATAGGAATATGAACCAATTCCTCTTCAACAAGAGTAGTATGGTCTGATTCCTCCTCAAAAACAAAGTCTCTAACCTGATTTATCCCCTCAAATTCAATATCCTCAAAGAACACTGTAGTTCCCGTCTTAAAAAAATATCTTTAATTTGGGATCATAAAACTTGAAACCCCTAGATCACTCCGAATAATCAACAAAATAGTTGCTCACTATTTTAGGGTCTAACTTTTTCTCAAGTTGCTTGTAAGGCCTTGCCTCAGCTAGGCAACCCCAAACATGAAAATGCTTTAAACTGTGTTTTCGCCCTGTCCAAAGCTCATAATGTGTTTTTGCAGCTGCTTTAGTTAGTACTCTATTTAAAATGTAGGCACATTGTCTTAAGTGCTTCTCCCGGAGTGATTCGATAAGGTAGAATGATTAATCATACTTCTTACCATGTCTTTAAGAGTACGGTTTCGTCTTTCAACTTACACCATTCATGCTAGGTGAACCTGGCATTGTGTATTGAGGGACAATTCCACACTCCTCTAGGAATTTAGCAAACGGTCCCGGACGTTGTTCACCTGAACCGTCATATCTGTCGTAGTATTCACCACCATGATCAGATTTGACTTTTTTAATCTTTTGCTTAGTTGGTTTTCAACTTCAGCCTTATAAGATTTGAACACGTCCAATACTTGGGATTTTTTTTAATAAGAAATAGGTATGCATATCTTGAATAATCATCTATGAACGATACAAAATATTGTTGACCATTCCAAGAAGCTGTAGAAAATGGTCCATAAACATCTGTATGTATCAATTCTAAGACTTCTGTAGCTCTCTATGCACCTAATTTCTTTCTTTTGGTCTGTTTTCCCTTAATGCATTCAATACAAACATTAAAGTCTGTAAAATCAATGGAACTTAGAATTCCATCTAACACAAGTCTTTCAACTCTATTTCTAGAGATGTGACCTAAACGCTTGTGTCATAATGCTCCTGAATTTTCATTATTAATTTTACGCTTAGTACCTCGTGATTCCACATTCAGAGTTTCATTATAAGAAGCAACAGTATCAAGCAAATAAAGATTGGCATACTCCATAAGGAAACCAGTTCAATAATATTGGAATTAATAGATAAACCGAAACATCCGTTTTGAAATGAACAACAATAACCCGATTTGTCCAAACAACAAACGAAACTAAATTCCGTCTAAATGACGGTACAACAAAAGTATCTATCAAATCCAAATAGTAACCGAGTACATAATAACAATCTAAAATGCCTAATTGCTTCCACTCTACGATTTTCCATCTCCCGCATAAATGCATCTTTCGGCATCATTTGGTTTTCGGTAGCTCGAGTGACCACTGCATTGAAACACTTATGTTAGTAGTAGCACCGCAGTCTAACCACCAAGTGTTTCTAGGTATCGAAGCCAAATTTACCTCGTAACAGACCAAAGTTAGAAATGTACCTTTCTTTATACGCCAAGCGTGATATTTTGCACATTCATTCTTCTGATGTCCTTCTTTATTGCAAAAGAAATAACTGATAATTTCAGGATTTTGAACTTTATTTTGTTTCTTTTGAGAATAACCCTTATTTTTAGCAGCCTCATTCTTTCTTTTAGTGCCTCTTTCTTTAGAGGTGTTGACCAAATGAGCACTTATCAATCTTTCCTTGCTTGACCTTTCTTCCTCTTGCACACAATGAGAAATAAGCTCATTAAGAGTCCATTTCTCCCTTTACATATTATAGCTGACCAAAAATTGGCCAAACTGTGGAGGAAGAGAAATATGAACTAAATGCATGAGTAAATCATCTGTCAACTCGAGCTTTAGCTTCTTTAACTTTGAAGCAATGTTAGACATCTCAACTATGTGTTCCCTTATACTTTTCTTGCCTCTGAACCTCATTGAAATCAATTTCTTTAAAAGAATACTAGTTTCGGCCTTATCGCTTTTTGCAAAGCATTTCTCTATTTCAGCAAGGAAACTTGCAGCATCAGTGATCTCATTAAACACTGCACCTCTAAAGGCCTCAGGTATGTCTCGCTTTATGATCATAAGACTCAAGCGATTAGAACGGTCCCACTTCTCATAGATTCTCCTTTCCTCGGAGGAAGTAGCATCCGTAAGAGGAGCCGGTTTATCTATTCTTAACGCTAGATCTAGATCCATGCAGCCAAGAACAATGTGAATGTTCTCTTTCCAATCTTTAAAGCTATCACACTTACGGATTGGAACCGAATTGAGATTAGCAGATACATTAGCAACAACTGAAAAAATGAACAAAAGATTACATAAATAAAATGTTTTAAATTCAATTAATGGTAAATCCCATCTCAAGACGTCTAATGCAACATTAATATCAAGTATTTGTACAGTAATATTAATTGTTAATGATAATCTTGTTGTAATGATCAAGCATTAACAATAATGTATATCAAGTAATAAATCTATCTTTGGATCGATTTATTACTCATATATAATTCCTTATAATTGTTACATGCTTATCATCACGAAGTGTGTATGCAGATTCAGCAAGTATTAAATTTTCCTTTGGGCCAATTAATACACGCATGAACCCACATACACACAACATCCAACAATTTTGTAACGAACTATCTACACAAGAGAGGTTACTTTGGCAACATCATGTTTCAATAACTTCATTAAAATTTGATGGACAATTTACAAAGTACAATTTATTCGAATTTAATTGAAACTTTAATTTAATTTTATAAAATCTTATATTTATAAATAATGGGCTAATTTATAAGTCATAAAGCCCATGATTTACAAAACAAAATTATTGATTTTATAAAATTAATTAATCTCAAAATTGAGTTAATTAATTCACTCATTTTATTTTCTAACTTATAGAAGGAAATAAATTAAATACATTTTATTTCCTAACATATAAAAGGAAATAAATTAAATACATTTTATTTCCTAACATATAAAAGGAAATAAATTAAATACATTTTATTTCCTAACATAGAAGTAAATTAATTAAATAACTCATTTTAATTTCGAAATTAAAATGAGTAATTCAATTAATTTAATTTATATTTATATAATTATTTTTTTTAACTATTCGTGCGAACAGGGAACTGTTCGCGCGAGAACAGTCGCGCTGTTCGCGAACAGCGGCGCCGCCAGGCACCGCCACCATCTGGCGCTCCTCCCTCCAGCGCAGCCTTCCAGCGCCGTCCCTTTTCGCCTCAGCATTCCGCTGCGCCGGATTATGTCGTCGTCGGAGGCCGTGCCACCGCAGCCACCTACGTCGCAGTTGCGCCGCCGCATTTCCGTCGCCGCAACCCCGCCGTCGCAGCCCTTTGCGGACGATTCCTATGCGGGTAAGGGAGAACGAAAAGGGATAAAAAAAAAGAAGGAGAAGGAGAAAAGCCTCCCGTCACGACGCCAAAATTTTTCGTCCCTCAATTTTGTGTCGTCACCTCAAAAACTTTATCTACGAAGATTTCAGAGGAAAAAAAGAGAAGCGGAATCTCAAAAAAAAATTGAACATGAATGGGAGTCTCTGATACCAATTGTTAGAAACTCTTTAAATTTTCCAAATAGATTTTGATCGAATCAAAATCTATTAGGAATACACCACTAGAATCTTTCAATCTCGTTCATATTTATAAAAAATCTGAATCGATACAATAGCGGAAGCGTACCTGAATCCATTTGATCGATTGCAAGCAACGATCTTTCAATCTGCAGACTTTTCGGAGTATTTCTTAGTCTCTCTCGTTGATGGGTACAAGAGATTTCACACCCTGCAGACCGGGGACCATTACCTCTTTATTTAATGTAACCAAAGGGTGGTTACAAAATTTGCTTAATTCCAATTCTGCCCCTCATCAAATTGGAATTTGCCCTTATGGTATTCACACTTGTAATTTCATGACAAATGTATCTAAAGTCATAAATTTTATACTTAATTAAACCAGAATAATTTTGACTTATTAAATGATGACCCAACACATTTATTAATTACATTATAGTCTCATAATTGATCCAACATGACTCACTTTAAGGTGGCCCAGGTTTATTCTTAAAACCATCTTTAACTTTTTTTTAAAGGACTTAAGTATTAAAAAACTTAGCATAATTGAAATGGGATGAGTCTTACCCTTCACACATGTCCTAAGAGTGCCACAAATGGGCTGCAATCTACTTCCTTAGTACCCTTCACACCGCTCCTAATCTTAGATTTAGGATTCATAACTAGGAGGTGAGTCATCTCATTTTCTTGATCTCTAAAATAATAGTTATAATTTTCTAGTGCCAAGAGTTTAGGAACCTTGAGATGGCATCTCACCTCATGGTGAGTTGAGTTTATTATAATCAAGTATTTCATAACGCTTTATAAAATCATTAAATATGTTATAAATTAATATAAATTACCATTGGTTGATAAATTGAACAAGTCCTCTCGTGAACTATAGATGTGCAGTTCAACAAAGATATGCGTCTTTAATTCATTGAAAGCTCCACAGTTATTCATAAATACTATAGTCAAGTGAGTCAGCATGTGACACGTTTTTTTATAACTCACTTAGGTTTAGATAACCATATAAAAATATTATATTGACATAAAATGTTTCATGATTGAACTGCCTAGCCTGAGTACTAAGGTAAGTAAGAAGTCTCATTTCTAATGTATCATACATACTCGATCATACACTAGCATAGAGAACATACATCATAATTTTATATCATTATGTGGGTCTAATTGGAGGTCCTTTCCAGGAAAAACTGTAAGTCTAGATCATGGGCGTTCTTAGGCCCAAAAGGAGCTAAGTTATAAGTCCCATCATCACGTTTGCATCATTCTAGGTCTTCTTATTCTCGGTTAATATGTTGGTCCCCTTTTAGATTTCGTTTCAAGACTGACATTATCCTCATAAAATTTATGTTAGTCCCCTTTTGAATTGTTGAGCCCATTACTTAGTTGGCGGATTCCTAGTAAGTTTAGGTTGGATAAATTAATGTTAATAATTGTGGTTACTTCTAAGAAAATTATAAGAGACTAGACCAATTCCTATTAAATAAAAATAATAATAAAAGTTGAGGAAGTAGGCTAACTTCCCTATGGCGAGCAAATATTAAGTATGTTAAATATACCCGCATTTAACCTTATAATCACAGTCAGAAGTTTCTCTTTCTTGCCGGATAAAGCTATCTGAATTTTAACTTAGAGAATATAGAAATAGTTTTGAGTGTATCTGTTATCAGGCAACAGTACATAAAGTAACCCACACAATATAAGAGAAATGGATAGATTTCTTCTCAATGAATCTCCAGCTTTTTTTCTAAAGCATTAGATATGGCAATATAGTTATAAAAGGTTTAATACAATACACAGTTCATACCTATTTACATATCCAAAATCTTAACATTCATATTTACATGCATTTTTTAATAGTGCACTATATATTTTTATGCATAGATTTATAACAATAAATGTTAGAAATTTAGGTGTTAGATATGTAAATGCTTAAGAATTAAACTCCATTTTCACTTTGATAAAATTAAATTTATTTTTTTGGGAAGAAATTAAGTTTATTTTTTTGTGAGGAGAGCATTTTTTACAATAATAATTGGATAAAAGTTATTTTTTTTCATTTTAATTAAAATTGAGTGTAGAATTAAAAAATAAAATGCATTTGTTCACGAATATTAAGTAAATCCATTTGTCTTATACCTCTGATTCCCAGCAAGCACCTAGTGCTTGTGTGTGGTATTTGTTAGTATTGCACTGAAATTATTTTTTAAAAAAATATAAAAATATTCTCTACACAATGATATGTAATAAAGAACAGAGAGAGTTTGACTTTCCTTATAATTTCTTGGAATATTTACATGCATACCACTTAATGCTTTTGCATTTACATATATATCCAAGACTTGAACTTCATTTCTTAGATACAAGTCATCTTATCTATACATAAGCTGTATCTAAAACATCTACTCTCCTAATCGGATCATTACGTGGTCGACGTTTAATATGACCAAACCATCTAAGGCGACTCTCTCTAATTTTATCTGTCACTGGGGCAACACCAACCCTATTACGGATATATTCATTTCGCATTTTGTCTCTAAGTGTAAAGCCACTCATCCACCTAATTATTCTCATCTCAGTAACACTTAACTTAGCATTATGCTTCTCTTTTAAAGGCCAACATTCAGTACCATAGAGCATTGCAGGTCTCACCACCATCTTATAAAATTTTCCTTTCAGTCTAAGCGATACTTTTCTATCACACAAAAGGCCGGACACATTCCTCTACTCAACCAATCAACCTGAATTCTACATTAACATCCCCATATACATCACCATCTCTTTGAACAATGGACTCGAGATATCTAAAGCGTTCACGCCTTTTAATAATTTGATCACCCAAAGTTACACTTCTGTCACTAGAGCTACTATTACTAAAATTACATTCCATGTATTTAGTTTAGTTCTACTCAAACGAAGACCTTTAGACTCCAATGTAGACCTCCACATTTCAAGTTTTTCCTAGGATTTTTCTCTCGTCTTATCCACTAGGAAGATATCATCAGCAAAAAGCATACACCAAGGTACATCCTCTTGTAAATGCCTAGTAAGACAATTCATAAATAAAGCAAAAAGATATGAGCTTAAAGCCGATCCCTAATGTAAACTAACAGAAATATTAAAATATTTGGTCAATTCTCCTTCAGTTCGACACATGTAACAACTCTAGTGTACATATCTTTAATGACTTGAATATAAGTCATATCAACATCTTTCTTCTCAATGACTCTCCAAAGAATATCTCTATAAATCTTATCGTAAGTTTTTTTTTAAATCAATAAAAATCAAACGTAGATCCTCCTTATTATCTTTGTACTTCTCCATCAAACCTCTCAATAAATGTATAACTTCCATAGTAGACATGCCCGACATAAATCCAAATTGATTATGAGAAATCTTGGTAATACGTCTTAACCTGTGTTCAATTACCCTCTCCCATAATTTTAAAGTATGCACATCAATTAATTCCTCTATAATTTGCACACTCTTGCGCATCTTCTTTATTCTTAAAAATGGAGACCAAAATACTCTTCAACCACTCCTCAGGCATCTTTTTAGTTTTTAAAATAATATTAAAAAGTTTAGTAAGCCAAGAAACCCCCAAATCACCTAAACATTTCCACACTTCAATTGGGATATCATCAGGTCCTATAGACTTTCCACTCTTGGTTTTCTTTAAAGCTTCTTCAACTTCTTTTCTGCTATTGTGATGGTAATAATGAAATATTTTATTATTATTAACATATTAAGATCACTAAGGTCGATCGTATTTTCAACATCTTCATTAAAAAACTTATCAAAATAACTCACCCATCTATATTGAATATTTTTTTCTAAGAAATGCACTTTTTTAGTTTTCATCTTTAATACACTTTACTTGAGTTAAATCTTTACTTTTTTTTTTCTTTGTTTGACTAATTTTTATAACATGTTAGATACAAATGAGGGTAAATATATAAATAAATAAATAAATATATATATATATATATATATATATATATATATATATATATATATATATATACCCTCATTAGTATCTAACATGTTATAAAAATCATAAAGTAAAATTTTTAGCGTCACTGATTATTTTTTTAGACTCCCTGCAGGTCATTTTATATCTTTCTCAGTTCTCCACACTTTTACATTTAAATTAATTTTTATAACATAACTTTTTATATTTTATCTTTTCTTCCACATTATTATTCCACCACCAATTATTTTTATCTATAAAAATTTTTTCTGTTGATTCTCCAAGTATATTTTTTATCACTTGTTTAATAGTATTAATTAATTTTTCCTACAGTCTTAGCGTCTTCATGAACATCCTAGCATGCCTTTGAGATTTATGCCGAGCAACACATTAGTATTGAAAAAATACATCACATAAAAGAGAATATTTACGAGGAAACCTCGAGTAGAGATCCAATTCCCTTGAATATTGAACCTAAAGAATGTCAAAAAACGAGAGCCACAATTGCATTTCCTAACTTTATTCAAATAAATGATACATTTAACAAACTTCCGAACGAAAATAGCATCAAGTGAATAAAAAAGTTAAATCAGGCATAAGCTTTCACCGCCATTAATATAACGGGTTAAAGCTAACCTACCATAGCGACAGATAAAAGGTAAGAGAATAAATGACGGCATCAAAAGGAAATGTAACTTCAATGACATCACAAATTCTTTGCCATTATGGACTTAACAAGGTCAAGAATACGAAAGTAGTCGTAAAAAAGAGAAGAATGCTCTCCCTCTAAACCATCTCGAGTGTACCGGTTGCTACCCGTCAAGTTATTGCACGGACTTCCGCCGATAACTAGATCGAACGGTCCAAATTGCTTCATCAAACTCTCGAGCCTATCCCCGTCGAGCTGCTGCACATCATCCAGGTCAATCAAATTTCCCTTTTGGTTAGTCTGCTCCCAAAAGCTTCTCACTATATTTCTATTGATCTCTGATTTCTCAACGGAAACAACTGTCTTCAAAGGGATATTCAGTCTGTGGAGAGCCACTTCAGCTCCGCCGATGCCAGAAAAGAGGGACAACAAATTGATCCCATTAGGAAACATCTTCTTCAGGACAGAAAGATGGTAGGCCACAGTATTGACCTGGAATGAATTTCCCAATGATTTGTACCTATCAGTCCTGCTAATGCCGCCGCCTCTCGTATGATTGTTTGGGAAACCAAGTAACATCTCAACTTCATCGGGTTCGAGCGGGGCCGCCTTATGATGCCCCACCCACACAAGGTTCCACTTCCTACATTCCGCAAGCACGTACTCTTGCACACTTGCTGGAGGATTATCGCCATAGTTTTCCAAAGCCTTTCTGATCCTTTCTGTCAACTTAGCACTGGCAATGCAAGTCTGCAAGCAATTGAGCTGAACCCTCTTGTCCCAATGAGGCCACCATCGCCGAGTCATGGGTAAAGCCTCTTGGATGGTTTTTGCAGGAATGGGGAGGAGCGGAAACCTGTCCTCAATTGGGAGGTTATGGATGTAAGCCCTCTTCCGGGCGGCCGCACAGAAGTACTTTGAGTCGACGAACTCAGGCTCAATATCGTAGAGAAATCGTGAGATGGTATCCCAAACTCCCTTGGGTGCGAGTGCGACATTCTCATAATAGAAATATGGGGGGCCAATGGCTGCTTCTGGGAGGTTTCTCCGTGTAATGCACTTCTCGTTAGGAAGGCCAAAACCTACCATTGGCTTCGGAATGCACATCGAACCATCATCAAAATCCATGCTAGATTTTCTCACATAATCCCTTCTCCTTTTCGAGAGGCAGCTTGTCCTCAACTTTGGCTTTACTTCAATTAACCTCCTCTTCTTTCTGGAACGGTAGCTAGATCCTTCTGCAGTCTGAGGGAAACAAGAACATCTTTATATGTGAAATCACTTCAACTTAGTGCTTAAACAGATCTATGATCCGTTTAGAATGACTCTAATTTTTTATAAATGTGGTTATAAAACTGTTATGGAAAAAATAATTATTTTAAAAGCTCCTATATATCATATAAATATTTTCTATTTTGAAAATCGAAACCGTGACTTTCTTACCGCTACCACACTTTATCAGTTATAGTTGTAAGAAGTGGCTTCCCAACACAAATTTTAAAAATCACAAGCAGTAGTCAAATGAAATTGTGGTGGCGGCCTGAAAAATAACGCAGCAAAAAAATGCCTCAAACAGACCCTTAAAATTACCTCAAAACGAGGCTTTGGATAATCCCATTCTATTCCATCAGGTTCCTCGGCCATTTGAGCAGCATGAATGGAATCTGCAAGCTCCAAAACTGAAGAATTGGGTCCTGCATGAAATGACACCCATGATACTTGCACCAAAATACAATAAGAAAATTTACATACATGCCACACAATTCTTATGTATTTATATATCTAACACGCAAAGTTTGATATTTACACTTACAACACAATGTGACATAAACCTATATATAAAAAAGCGATATTTACTTTGAAAAGATAGTGATGCTATTTTTTGTATGTTGTCAAAGATTTGAGTGGTAATGCATATATAAATGAATGGGTGTCAGATATGTAAATCCATAAGAATTGTGTGGTATGCATGTAAATGCCGCAAAGATAATAAATGAGATGCAACAAAAAAAAATAATATTAGTGGTTTTATATGTATACTAATCGCCTGTTTATAGTAAATCAGCCATGGCTTCGGAACAAGCACACCAACAAGAACATATCAATGATAAGTATAGTAAAAGAATCAGTGCTCTCAGTGAAGAAACTTGAACCCAGCTCAGTTAACACTCAATCAAGTTTGTTTAAATTATTAAATAAACAAGTTCGAACATTTTCTTAAAAACTTAAAGGTTAAATGAGCCCATAATAACTATTTATCAATTCTTTAATTCACATACACTATATAATATCATATATCCTTAATATTTGTTCTTCCACAGACCATAGCTTCTTCAACAATCAGCAGTTTTAGCCTTTTTTTTCCTCTTACAGTGATTAATACTTGTTACACACATAATGTTTCTTATATAGGTAAGTATTCGTTTTTTTTTTTCCAAAAGAATTTATTCATATTAAATTAATGTAATTTATTTTCTTAATTCAATAAAATAATTTATTAGTACTTATTTTTATTATTTGATTACAAAAAAATTTACTTGCAACTTATATATTATCTTATTTGTGAGAATTCTTGAATAATCGTCTATTGATTTCATAGATAATTCACCTATAAATAGGTGAGTACAAGTAATACAAAGAGGAAAGAAATTAAGTACTTCCTATAATTACGGAATAACATAAATACCTAAAATTAAGGAATTAAATATCCTGATTACACCATTACTCAATGACTAAATATAACAAAGACTAAATATAGCAAATATTAAAATATAATTATGAGCGTAATTCCACACTCCCCCTCAAGTTGGGTAGTACAGATTGTACGTGCCAACTTGTTGTTTAGCTCATCAAAGTTTGAGCTTAGGAGAGCGCTTTGTGAGAATATCCGCGGTTTAGTCTCTAGGAGTATAGATCAATTCAATGATTCCATTGTCCACCTTCTCCGAAATGAAGTTCGATCGATCTCGATGTGTTTCGTTCGGTCATGATGAACGAGGATTCTTTGCGATACTGATTACTTGCTTGATTGTCACGACCATCACGATAGGATTTTCTCCATAATCTCGAGCTCCTGAGAAATCTTTTATCCACATTCCTTCGCAGATACTAAGAGCAGGTGCTTCGTATTCGCTTCCGCACTACTCCGAGATACCACCGATTGCTTCTGCTTCTCCATGTCACTAGATTGCCGCATAAATAAGAGCAAAACCCGGAGTTTGATCGTCGAGTGAATATATCTCCCGCCTGGTCAAGCATCGATAAAGACTTCTACCTTTCGACTATCATTCTTTTTGAATAATAATCCTTTCCCGGAGTCATCTTTAAGTATCTTAAGATTCGGTTAACATCTCTCGTATGTTCCTCGAGTAGGACAGTTCATGAATTGATTCACTATACTTCTTCGAAAAGCTTATGTACAGTTCGATGTGGGATAAGTAAATAAGTCTTCCAACAAGCCGTGATAAGCGTCGTTCGTCGATCAGTATACTTATCCTTCTCCGTTCCAATTTTTCTATACGGATTCATTGGAGTATCTATTGGTTTGCATCCAATACTGAGTTTTTTCAATAGGTCCGATGTGTACTTTCTTTGAGTTACGTTATCCCCATTTTGGATCTTTGCAACTTCCATTCCAGAAGAACTTCAAGTATCCGAGGTCCTTGATTTCGAATTCACGGCTAGAAAGCTTTTCGGTTTGTCAATTCTTCGGTGTGATCAGCAGTAGAATAATATCATCAACATATACGATGAGTACTGACGATTTTATTTCAGGATCTTTTTGTAAACATTGTATGATCAGCCTGGCTTTGAGTATAACCCCATTTGATTACTGAATTGGTGAATCGGGCAAACCAAGCACGGGGAGATTGTTTGAGACCATATAGAGATTTCTGGAGCTTGCATACTTTACCACTAGGGAAGGATCCTTCTAGACCAGGAGGCAAATCCATGTATACATCCTCTTCAAGATCTCCATTAAGGAATGCATTTTTGACATCAAGTTGCATTAGCGGCCAGTCTCGTTTGTTGCAATGGAAAGTAGGATTCTAATGGAGTTCGGTTTAGCTACTTGGAGCGAATGTCTCTTCGTAGTCGATTACGTATGATTGTGTATAACCTTTTGCAATAGTCGAGCTTTCAACCAATCTATGCTTCGTCCGCCTTACATTTGATTGTAAATAACCACCTGCATCCAACTGGCTTTGTATTCTTGGGCAAATCAGATACAATCCACGTTCCATTCTTTTCTAGTGCAACAACTTCTTCATTCACAGCTTTTCTCCATTCTGGGTGTGAGAGTGCTTCCTGAATAGAATTTGGGATCTCTATGCTGTCAATAGCGATGAATGAAATGCATGATAGGAGGAAATAATTTCTCATATGAAACAAATCGAGAGATAGGATGTTGAGTACGAGGAATATACGAATCATTTCTCACAGGGCGGGGTAAGCTTCATAATCACTTAGTGTACATAGATTACGCACCTGAGTGAGTTTCAGAGAGGTTTGGAGCCGGATTAGATTCTTGGACAGCATGAGGAAGCGGTGTTTGGTTCTCTATTCTTCCAGCAGTTCTGTTCCGTCTTGTATAGACCCGAAGTTCCTGAGGGGTGGGATGTGTAGACGGGTTTGGAATAGGAGATGGAGGAGTTTGAATAGGAGTTGGAGGAGGTTTGTCGCTAGGAGAAAGACCGTGTTAGTTGGTAAAGGAATACGGGGTTGAGAAAGACCCGTGTTAGTTGGTAAAGGAACACGAGTACATTGTTCATCGCAACTCTCCCCCTGAACGACAGACTCTTGGTAGTATGACTGATGCTCAAAAAAGGTGACATCCATAAAATGATAGAGCTTTTTAGTTGAAGGGCAATAACACTTATAGCCTTTCTTATTGACCGAATACCCTATGAAGATGCATTTGACTGATTTGGGGTCTAATTTACTGCGGTATTGTTTGTGAATATGAACAAAGACGGAGCAACCAAATAGTTTGGTAGGGACAACCGAAGGGAGGAAGCGGGTAGTCCGAAAGGAGCGAAGGAGGACATCACTTGGACTAAGAAAACTCATGATACGAGAGGGCATCCGGTTTATGAGATAGGCAGCAGTCAATGTTGCCTCGACTCAATAACATTTAGGGACCGATTTGGTGAACATGAGACGGCGGGCTACCTCCAACAAGTGACGATTTTTCCTCTCAAGCAACCTCATTTGTTGGGGAGTATCAACATAAGTCTTAAGGTGAAGGATGACATGGTGAGTAAGAAAAGTTCCTAGGGAGGTGTTGGAAAAATCTCGTGCATTATCTGTTTTAAGAGCTTGAATTTTTGTGTCAAATTGAGTGAGTATCATTTGATAGAAGGCACGAAATATTGATCCTACCTAGGATTTATCACGCATAAGATAGATCCAAGTCATGCGTGTGTGATCATCAATAAAGGTTACAAACCATTGGGCCCCAGAAATATTTTTTTCACGAGAAGGACCCCAGACATCACTATGGATTAGAGAAAAGGGACGAGTGGGTCTTTATGATAGACGAGGAAATGAAGTACGAGTGTGTTTGGCAAGTTGACAAAATTCGCAATTAAAAGTGGTAGGACTTTTATTGATAAATAAATGGGAAACAGTTTTCCAAGGTACCTAAAATTGGGATGACCTAAACGATAATGAAGTAACATGATTTCATTATCATTATTAACACTGGTATGAAAGACAGATGTACTTAGAGGATTTAAGCAGGACAGACTCGATACTGGAGCACAACCCGTAGGTGAAACAAGACCAACAGAGGGTTTGTTGAGAAGATAGAGACCACTGCGCAACTCAGCACTGTCAATCATCCTCCCCGACTTCAAATCCTAAAATTCACAAACATATGGAAAAAATTTAGCAACACAATGACAATCATGAGTGAGCTTACTAATAGAGACCAGATTACAATCCAAAGTAGGAACATTAAGCACAGAGGTGAGGAGTAAATCTGGAGAGATGCGGACAAAACCAAGACCAAGACTTTGGCGGCCGATCCATCAGCAATCCGAACAGTGAGGATCGGATTACACGGTCGGTAATCCACTAATAAGGAGATATCACCGGTCATATGATCGGAGAGCACTCGAGTCAACAATCCATGGGCGAGAAGAGGTTGAATCCAAAATGAAAGCAGATGGGGAAATATCTTGTTGATTAACGAGGCCGGTGGTACCCGATGCCACACTGGAGGATGGACCGGTGACAGTCGACCGAGCATCTTCCGGAGGGCATGAATGCGGTTTTCACCGAACGGGATCGTTCCCGGAGAGGCTTCGGTGGTGATGGTGGTAGCTGCCCGAGAATCATGTTTGGGCTTCCCGTTTGTGGGTTTGTCATGAATCCAAAAACAAGTATCCTGAGTATGGCCAGGAGTGCGGCAGTGATCACACCAAGGGAGACCCTGGCATTTAGTCATTGGAGAGGAGGCCAGGAAATGACCAGAGAAGAGGTTACGCCGACCAGGAGCATGGCTGGAACGGCGGTTTGGTCGATCGCGGGAGAGCACGGCTTGAAGATACCCTGTTGTCGATGCCCGCACGGGAGAATACGATTGCACGGGAGAAGATGATCGCATAGTAGGATGCAGACGATCGCAGAGGATCCGAGCGGGAAAGACTTCGCACGGGAGAAGACGATCGCAGAGGATCCGTATTGGAAGGATGGAGACGATCGCTCAGTACGATAACACCGAGCGGGGAGGAGACGATCGCAGACGAGCGGGGTGAGCGGGAGACGCTTCGCCAGAAGAAGACGATCGAATCGCAGATGATCCGAGCGGGAAGAGGACGATCGCAGACGACCCGAGCGATAGACGCTTCGATCGAGCGGGAGAGACTCGATCGAGCGGGGGAGAGGCTCGGCCGGCTTATGGCTCTGATACCATGTGAGAATTCTTGAATAATCGTCTATTGATTTCATAGATAATTCACCTATAAATAGGTGAGTACAAGTAATACAAAGAGAAAAGAAATTAAGTACTTCCTATAATTACGGAATAACATAAATACCTAAAATTAAGGAATTAAATATCCTCATTACACCATTACTCAATGACTAAATATAGCAAAGACTAAATATAGCAAATATTAAAATATAATTATGAGCGTAATTCCACATTATTTAATAAAAACTAATTCATTTGCATATTTTTAACAAAAAAACTAAAAAAAATACAATGCAAATTAATAAAGTCGAACTTAATATTCACTTCATATGCCTCTCAAAAGCATACTTTCAGATTTCCATCAAATCTGCTCTACTTAAAAAGGTTCAGTTCTAACTATTGTGCTTCTTGCAAAGCAATCCAGGAATTATAATAAGTTGGAGTCACTTCACCAAAATATGAGATACCTCTGATATCCACCATCAATAACAGACATAGGGTCTGTTTGGGCGGTGAAGCTGCCGAAGAAAAAGTTATTCAAAAAGCTGTGGTGGCTATTAAAAAAAGAAATTCTTTTTGAAAAAGCCAGACTGTTTCCTAGCAGCCACAGCAGGTAGCAAGATCTGGGGAACATGTAGCTTTCAACTATAGTTTTTTGGGAATGCAGGCAAAATGCAATTTTGCCAAACAGGAAAAACCGTTATGCAGCACTGCACCGCTACCCCAAACACACTCATAATTTCATATTATAATTAGTTTTAAAAATATGCTTAATAGACCTTTCTATTAAAATGTTGGATATGAATTTAAGAGGATAAAATAGAATGAGAGAAGAATCCATGAAACTAATAGTGGGCCACTAAATAATGACAAATCAAGCACAATGAAGCTAGAATATTACAAATACTTCCTAACATTTTTAGTATATAAGCATTCGTCCCAATGCATTATAAAATTTTACATGATCTCATCTTTTTTGCAATTATCTCCTTAAAAGCTTGTATATGAAATCATTCAATATTCAGGTGTAACACTGCCTTTAACATTTAGTCTGAACTACATACATTCCAAGAATTTTCTACAAATACTTGTATAAATCGTGCATGTGACAGGCAAATGAACTAAGTTTGGACGCAATGGGAAGTACAAAAATCTATTAGTTTTTAGACAAATATATGTGACAACTTCAAATGAAATAATGCATATAGATCTATCAATAAATGATTTGCATACAAACTATGTCATAATTGCAAGGCTATAAAAAATTATAAAAATAAAAGATTTTACCAACAAATGATGGTTCAATTCAAACCACGTTTTAGTCATTTTGATATTAATAAAGAACAAAAAATTTAGGGGGTTTGAAACGTGCAAAGGATAGTAGAGATGACTGAAACAGAAAAAAGCAAGGGAGAGTCTGCAAGCGATCAATGTCAGATCACACTCAAATCTATTTAGCACATAGGGAAGACAGGCGAATCGAGCAGAGTTTGAAGGCAAGCGCTAGAGACAGAGAGAATTAAGCAAGCTCTAGCTCTATGGACCTCAGGCAGCAAAAAGTGTGAAGATATGGCCACATGCCAATCCAAAAGAACACAGTGATGCGAGTATGAGCAGCTCACACAAGCGGCTTGGGCGATGGGCAAAGCATGGGCAGACCATCAGGTGAGTCAAAAGGCAGACAGGTTAGGGCATGTGGATGTTCGGATCGGGTGCACAAAGCTGACCATTAGCAAGCTAGACGGAAGCAAAATTATCTTTCAAAGTATTGAAGTAGTTTCAAGATAAATTGCAAACTAATTATCTCGCATTTATGTTTAAAATCACTATTTTGAATCTATTATTAAAAAATATTTACATTCTCCTAAAATTCATTTAATCTTAAATAATAGACAGAAGCAAAATTAGGTTTCAAAGTATTGAAGTGGTTTTAAGATAAATTACAAACTCGTTACCTTTCATTTATGTCTAAAATTATTACTTTGAATTTATCATCAAAAATATTTATGTTCTCATAAAATTCATATAATCTTGAATGCTTGATTACAGATGTTTATAATTAATATACCTAAACTCTTGTAACGTATGGAAAAAGCTTACTTTTGTATTCCTATCTGCCCCCCAATAACGCTACCATGAAACTCCTGCAACAGTTTGAGGATGTACCGCGATGCCCTCGGTAACATGAATCATACCTCGGAGTAATTGTAGTCCCCTCAATGCATATCCTGGAAAACCAGTTGAATCTTGTAGCAACTCTATCTTGAACTTCCTTAGCCCTTCACATGTTCACTCCTACGGCCCTGCCTCGATGCTTCCCAATCTAAAGACCAGAGTTACTGATAAAGCATCCAGGGCTCATCCAACTTTCTTGATAGAGCATCCACGGTTTTATTCTCCATTGATGGGCAACACCAAATCACTGAATCTCAAAATCATTTGAAGTAACTTGGATGGCCACCCCTAATACTCTTCAGTCAAGGCGTCTAATATGTCATAACTATAAAGTATCAACCCAATAGATAAGAATGCCACTTCCGAATGAAGAAGACAATAGCCATCAATTCCTGCTTGTATACTAATTCGAGCCTTGCCCCGGCAATGAGCACTTGGTTGAAATAGGCAATAGGACGATAGATGGTCCTGCAAGAGTACTGCTCGCAATTCATACTCTAAGCATTGGTCTCTACCATAAATGCCCTACTGAAATTAGGGAGGGCTAATATCGGAAGGCTGGTCATGGCTCTCTTCAATTGTTTGAAGACCTATGTCACTACTTCCCCCCAATTGAAATAGTTTTGTTCAGTTGCTCCATCAGTGGCGATGCAATCGTGTCATACCCTCTAACAAATTTCTAGTAGTACCGATTGAAACCTAAGAAACCTCTCAACTCCTTCAAGCTCCTAGAAAGACAAAGGTCAGTCAAACATAGCATCAATCTTGGCATGATCAACTACTACTCCTACCCCGGTCAACACGTGCCCTAAGTATTGCACCTGTGACAATGCAAATGAGCATTTATTCAAGATAGCATACGGTCGATGCCCTCTCCATGTCTTAAAAATTGTTATTAGGTGCCCCGCATGCTTGGCTTTCGTACGACTGTAAATCAAGATGTCATAAAAAAAAAAATCAAAACGCAGCTCTTAAGGTAAGGCTTAAAAAACCAATTCATGAGAGACTACAATGAGATCAAGACATTGGTAAGGCCAAACGACATCACCAAAAGCTCGTAATGTCTTTTATAACTTCTGAACATTGACTTGTGCACATCGATTGGATTTATCCTGATCTGGTGGTATCCCAATTTTAGGTCGATGTACGAGAAGACGATTAGTCCATAAAGTTCATCTAGCAACTCCCCAATCACCGAAACAGGATACTTGTCCAATATTTTTTTCTTGTTTAGAGCCTATAGTTCACACAAAATCTCCAACTACCATCATTTTTCTTCACCAATAGAAGAGGACTAGAAAAGGGGTTAACTTTAGGCATGATAATCTCTAATTTGATAATCTCTCGGATCAATCTCTCTATCTCGTCCTTTTGAATCTGAGGGTACCGGTAGGGTCTGACAATGATCGAAGGAACACCTTCCTTCAACGTAATGACATGCTCCTGCTCCCTCAATGGCAATAACCCGCTAGGCTGCTGAAAGATGATGGAACACTTGCAGAAGATGTTGAACACACTCGGGGAACTCTACTAACTTAAGATGTTGGATCTCATCTATGCTTTGCAACTCCAACAGATAGCCCAACCCTACTCCCCATATCATCTTGATCATGTTTTTGACGGAGACCAAAGTTCTACACAAGTTAGCATCCCCTCTTAGCACCACCTTTCTCCCCTCCACCCTAAGCTCTATCATCAATGATTTATAATCCACTTTAGCCTCTCCAATCATATACTCACTTTATTCTCAGAATCACAAAAATGCTTCCCAAATCCAAGGGTACAAAATCCTCTACCACCTGTAGGCCTTTGTAATGTCAACCTCAATCCCCTGCAAATTCCTCGTCATGACCACAAAACTTCTGTATATACCAACTTCAAACCCAATTGGTCCACGACTTGTTTGAGTTGAAATTGTGAGTGGCCTTATTATCCATCAACACCAATACAGATTGATCCCCAATTAGTCCCCTCGCCTTCACGATGTGATTGGGAGTGAATACCGCCACTAAGTTGAGGCACACGTCCGCGACATCAAAGTGTAAGTGCTCCTCTTCGTCTCTTGCTTCTTCATCCAACTCCTCACTATATGCCTCCTCATCACAAATTGTAAGAAGAGAAGATGGAGCATGAGATCCTCACATCCATGTACCGAGGCACACTTATCATCAAATCGAAAACATAATCACTTTGTTCTCATAACTTGCACCCCTACCTCTATGAGAAGCTTGAAGTTGACCCATGGACGGGCCCCCATATTCCTCTCCTCTAGCGCCTTCTTATGAAATGGCACCGTCTAGGTCTTTGGGTCATGGTCGTCCAGGTACCCTTATAGAATTCTCTCGGGTACCTACTTTGGTGGCCTTCTCCATTTGGTTCTTGTCTTCCACTATCTGGCGAGCTCCCTCACCTCGTGGTCCTAAAAGTCGAAATACTAAACGTATGTCGAGCTTTAAGCCCTTCATGAAATTCCTCTCCAATCATGCTTCAAAAATCCACTCAATTGTCCCGACAATTGAACTACTGAGGCAAGGCATAGAACTACTCCTGTCAGTTTCCTGCAATGGCTCTAAAACGTTCCAAAAAACAATCCTTAAAGTCATCTCACGAGCTGATCAAGTATCTTGCCTCCCTCCACTTTCCCTTCCAAATATAACCCTGCCGCCATGAACTTCTACTCCCCGTTTAGGCCATTCACCGTGAAGAATCTCTCAACACAATACAGCCTTCCATGTGTGTCTTTCCCTTCAAAGATCAGTATTTTCAACTTCCTACCCTAGCATTACTTCCCAAAATTTCTCTCCTCGCAGTGTCCCTCCCCGACACCGCTAGGAGCAAACTAACAAAAGAGAAAATTAAAGAAATTTAAACATAACCCAAACCCTAGGTGACTAGCCCTAATAAAGCACACCCAAAACACATTCAAATTTTCCCCTTATTGGCTTGACGGATCCCTCTTGGACCAGCATAACAGCCAAGAGTTATTTACAATTCGAGAGGTAGATTTCCTCCCCATAAATCCTAAATGCTGCTAGGAGCAAACAAACAAAAGAGAAAAATTTTTGAAATACAAAACATAACCCAAACCCTACGAGACTAGCCCAAATAAAACACCCCCAAAACACATTCAAATTTTTCCCTCAAAAACATTCAAATTCCTCCACCCACCCCCAAAAAACAAAATATTTCCTTAATTCCTCTCCTTGCGCAATGATTATTGGCTTGGCAAGCCCCAACCAAAAGTTCGAAGCAGTCAGTTGGCTTGGGTGGGCCGGTCAATCTTGGACTTGTGTAGCAACCGGTCCCCCCTAGATCGGCATAACAATATGTTGATAAGATATAAGTTTATTTTTTTCCAATTATGTTCTAACCTTAATTTGAAAATAATGCATCATATAATATTTAAACAATTTTCAATCAAAGTAATTTTTAAGATCACTAACTTCCTCATGGAATTCATGTTCATCACTCGATCAGAGTGTTTTTGTCAGGTTCTAGGACAAATTTTCAAAAGATACATTAGATTACAGATAAGGTACTACTCATAGATTTTGCCCTTATTTTGCAAGAACCTTAATATCTAGGGTTCGAAATTTCTCATAGGTACAAATCTGTATGATTAACTATCCCTTCCGATAACGGGAAGATAACACTTTCGACACTACTCGTCAGGACGCGAAGTAGTTAAACTTAGCATATAATAGTAGTAATTTAAATTTTTAAATTTTAGAACGAGAGATATATTATTGCGGGCTTTAGAGAAGATGATAGGAAAATAATAACAAACCCAATTAATATTCATGATTCCATCTTCCAAGATTATCATGGTCTCGTCTACTTAGTTGGAGAAGATACTCGACCCAACCTGTCCTAAAATTTTTTGTCAATAATCATAGGTTGCTTCATCCCAAGGAACCTTGTAGATTATTTGTAGATGTTTCCCCAAGGGATATAATCAAATCAACCTTAAATAACAAAGGATTTTATCTTCTATCAAATATGTTCTATGATTTATAGCTCAAATAGGCAAGAAGCCATTGAGAAACATAAGAGGTACAATCGTGACTATAATATACTAAATCTATTGAGTCAAACTACCAAATCAGAATGTTGTGGTTATAACCGCTATATTTATGATTTGAGTCAAATCATGCGGAAAAAGGACTCAAGTCATATCCTTATTGGCATCAGATTGTTTTAAGGGTGAGTATAGTAGTGCACTTAACATTACAGTGGTTCTCTATGAGCATAGCATGACGTCAAATTTTTCATAATCAACAACCAATTGCGAAAAGGGGAAAGTGTTTATTTTAAGCTTTAGAATTTACAATTTCAACATATTATTTGATATTTTATAATTTAAAACATTAATTTTGCAAATAAAGCCCTCTGTTTGAGCTTATATATCAGCAAGGTTATTATCGGAATAGAAACTATTGTGTCATTTGGATTCACAATTTAAAGCTTCGATTTTAAGATTTGACCTCTGCCATTAAGATTTTCTATCAACACAGTTATCATAGAGATATTTCATTCACATCATTTGTATTAGCAATCAAGTTAGAGCACATTACTTGAATGTTTATTAAAATCATAAGTCTTACCTACTTCAGTTCTTATAAGGAGAAGAATCAAACTAGCCTAACAAGGGCCTAATCTTGTCTACTCAAATCCTTAGTAGAAGGATCCGAAAGGCTAAGACGAGATACCTATAGACAAGATGACCCGCTCGAGAGTGTGTATTTAATTATTGGGTTGTTAACATACATAGAACCCAAAACATTGCTATTTACAATCTAGCACCCCCTTTCATTCATTTTTCAAATTCTCACTCAAACATCAAAATTCATCATAAAAACCTAAGCCATGTTTTTCATTTCTATCAAAGTCGCAATGGTTTAGTCATGGCAAGCGTAAATACAATGGCTCGGTAGTTCAAAAATATCACTTGTGTGCTAGATTTTGTAAATAATAATATTTTGTGCACTATGTATGTCCTTAATTAGTTTAAATTTCATTTTTGAAAATGAGATTTTACAAATTATAGAAATACTTGTAAGTTTGTCGAGATGGATTAAATTTGTGTTTGATTATTATCAGGAGGATTAGACTGACTAAATAAGGGCTTAGACTTGTCAACTCCAATTTTTATCGAGAAGGGAATAGATTTAAAGAAAATAAAAAGCTTACAACTTATCCTATAAACAAGGAAGCCCTGTCGAGAACATTATATGATATATAGAAAATTCTGCTCATTTTTTAAAAGTGGCATTAGTTAAACATTAAAATGCCTTTAGGGTATTTTGAGATACTTAGGCAGTACTCGAAGCAGAGGAAAATTTTGAATTGAATTCAATTTAAGCCCACAAAGCACTCTTGAAAACTAAATTAAGTACTTGGTACAATCATCGGAGCACATCACTTACTTTTAGATGTTTTAAGAAAATGGTCTTATGTTCGCTTGTACATATATGTATTGTGGATCTTATGACGAGTTAATATCAATTATTGTTGTGCATTTCAATATTACATTTTGCTCACATTTGGACCTCATTGAGTATTCAAATGTCCATAGCATCACTGATTTATCTTTAAACAGGGGCTCTCACTTAGTCATTTTAGATGCAATCGCAGTTTGTGGTCCCTGTTTATTCTAATAGTCAGTAAGAGGCTCCTTCGTGCCCACTGGCAAGCATGTAAATTCATCTCAAGTCCTATTCAAAGTATTTTATCATGTTCAGTCTTGTTCATAAGTGAGCCATTGAGTCTCAGAAGCACCACCACTAGCATGATTGTGTCAATTTTCTTTAAATTTTCCTCAACGGATATTTTTAAGTTCTATTGTGTAATTTTGTTAGATCAAATTTCAATAGGTTCCCGGCATTTTCACTAGAAAGAGGACATCTACTAGAGTGATAAGTCTTTCCGTCAAGCTTAAAATATCATGCATGGTCAATGTCTTGCGACACCACGGTCATCAGTCTTTAAACCCGCCACATTTAAAAATATGCACAAATGTTCAGTATCTACATAAGAGAAACATTGAGTTACTCCGTTATAATAGATAACTCACAAGCACTTAATTTAAAATTTTTCCCACCACCCTAGCGCAACATATATGGATAATTATTTTTGAATTTTTCCCCACCATGTTGGAGAAACATACGTGGGTACTTAGTTTTCTATTTTCCCCTGCTTTGTTAAAACGATGTGTACGTGTAAATAATTTTATAATTTTTCTCTAGCACCTTAGAAAAATGTACATGTGTACTTGAGATTGTTTCATTTCTTACATTTATAACATACACGCAAAGTTGTGACAACAGTACTGCAATAAGATAAGAAGATATTGACGGGATCATAATGCAGTTTTTCGTGCTTGTTTATATATAAAAAAAAAATGCTACTTCAGAGGTCACCAAAGTTGGGTGTTTGATTGGATAGGGGAGGAAGGCAGAGGGCTAGATTTGAGTCGTTCTTTGCAGGTGTACAACGCGGAAAAAAAAGAAAGGAAGCAGACAAGGGTCTCGAACGGGCTTTGAGTGAGGTGACCAGAGAGTCCCATGAAAATAAAGAGCAAAATGGATCATTACGGTGATAGTCGACATAAGAAGCAGTGATATAGGGATTATGCGGGTTCAGCATCAAAAACCAAAGCAGTAAAGAAGAAGGTGCACTTCAAGACAAGAAATTTGAGTGCTATTATGGAGCTCACATAGAAAGATATCAGGGGTTATAAGTCAGGGATGGGTTCACGGCTTGTGAGGGCGAGACCAACGAGAAAATGATAAGGGAGAGCCAAAGGTTGGGTTCAGTCTCATGGTTTCTATGAATATGGGTTTCGCATAAGGGGGAAGATTCTGAGCAGAGGCATGTGGGACAAACTAAGAGAGAGATTGTAGCAAGTATCTTCGAACATCTGAGCTTGTGTGAGGACCAAAGCAAGATAAGCATGTTTTATGGAAGAGAAAGGGGTTGGATTGGGAGAGTTTGCTGTGAAATCCCTTATATAAAATGAAGCTGAGTTCTCAAACATCAAGATGCTTTTAGTCTAACGGTTGAAATTTCATTAGAAACTCTAAAGTTAAGTATGTTCTTATGAAAACTTTCCTTGGATGAGTGACCACCTTGAAAGTTACACCAATGGGAATAAAACGTAAGCCATTAAGCCAAAGCAAACCATCTCGATGGGTGAGAGTTCAGGCTGTTAAAAATGGTATCAAAGTATTACACCGGTCTAAAGATAGAAATATATGTCTAGTGGATGATTTTGGGTTAAGAAAACTAACAAAAATGTCAGTTAAATTAAGTGGGAAAGATTAAGAAATCTTTTAAGTAGAATGAAACTAAACTCCTAAACATCAAGGCGATTTTGATCTAACAATTGGAATTATATTAGAAACTCCAATGTCAAGTGTGCTCTTATAAGAGAATTCCTATGATGGGTGGCCTCCTAAGAAGTTGTAAAAATAGGACAAAACTTTGAGTCCATTAAGCTAAAGCATATAATATCTAGATCAGTGAGAGTTCGGACATATACATTCAAACACGTGAAGATCTCAGTGGATCGTTCTGTACAAGAGAGTAGGAAGAAATAAGAGTGCGAGTGCGGCCTCCTGTGCAACTGTGTTAGAGATGGGGAAGATGCAAGTTAAAGCAGAGAGGGTAGTGAAAGTGAGGAGAGCCCTATCTTGTGCTGAATTAGATAACTTTCAGCTCAACTTTCCTCCTCTTTTTATTATACGTGGCAAATCAAATAGAACTGATAGCACTAATTGTTAAAATAAAGAGGTGGAAGCAATGGAGGATAAGATAAAATTTTAATTTTTTTAATAATAATAATTCTAATATAATTGTATGGATGCATGTATGTCTGTGTGTGTGCGTGTGTCAAAAAATGTTATTTTTCTATTATTTTCTCTCGTGCATTTCAATTTTGCCTCACCTCGAATTTAGTGTTGGTGCCTCGCACACAAGAACCCGAGCAATATGGAAATCATTCCAAGATATGTCTACATCTTTAAAGCACAACGCAATTCATTTTGCAAACAGAGGATACTCGGACAATTTCTACGGCTTTCAAAGAGATTTTGACCCAATTTATGTGTCGCGTCAATGGTCTATCATTTTCATCAAGATTGATCAAATTATTTTGTGGGAGGGACATGGAGGCCAACACTTTCTATTAATATTAATATGTAGGTTGTTGATGGGATGGTCACAAAATTACTCGTTTGATAACAAACAAAAGCCTATTAGAAATTTTTTGATCTAGATGCAAGTTACAAAATTTTCATTTAAAATATTTATTCGCAATGGGGTTACTTTCCTTAGGAGCAGTTGTTTGAGAATTAATGCTTTTGCCACAAAAAAAGAGTTATTTCCAAGATATGAACAAACTCTTTAGAGGCTAGAAATTTTTGTAGTTCAAATTAAAGTCAAGTTGAAAATCCTAATCAACTTATTAAAATTGCATGGAACCATTTTCATAAGCTCAAATCCAAAGATAAATCTAAGTTGAATCTCCCCTTATCTTCGAATATAATAACAATTTTGACACTCATCATGTATTGAGTTATAGTTGATGTGAATTATTTTAGAGAGGTATATTCATCAAAAAGTTGATTACAACAAGATTATGGAAAATAATTATCTTTTAACAACAATTCCATCTCAATCAAAGTAGTGGCAGATTCTAGTCCAAATCGTTCCATTTGCTTCATCACACCAATCTAGTGTGTTTTAACCGGTCTATGAAGTTTAATATCAAAAATATTACTTTTGTCCCGCTAGATATCATTTGACAATCAAATAAGTTATCTGTGCAATTACTTAGGGTGCGTTTGGGAGAGATTATTTGCAGCTGTGGCGTTTTCAAAACGCCATAAACCTGTTTGGCACAACTATTCTATCAGATTATTAGAAAACGCATTTCCTAATTTCTATTAGTCGCGGATCGCGGGATACTACCCGCGATCGGCTATTCCATCGCGATTTGGATTTGTGTTGGACGATATTTGCCCTCGCCCGTTCCTTCCATCCAGAACCCTAGGTCGCGGCGTGATTCCTCTCCCTCCCCGATTCCGGCTCCCGTCTCGCTCGCAGATCCCGCAGCACCCGTCTCCCTCGCCGATCTCGTCTCGCTCGCGTGGTGTTCGCCGGCTTCTCAGGTATGCGAATCATCTCCTTTTCTCCGTCTCGCTCGCGTGGTGTTCGCCGGCGTGATTCATTTAAGAGATTTCTATATTGCTCCTCTCTTCCTCTTTCATCACCAATTCCGGTCGCCTTGTTTTCCTCTTGATCGAATACTGCGATTCGGATTTTGCGTTTTTTTAGTTCGATGGGCCTTTGTGTGGAAGTTTCTATAGTCGTTTCGATGGATCCGATGCTTGTGATCCGCGGCTAGACGGCCGTAGGACGGGCGGGGCGGGAGAAATATCGCTCTTTTGTGGTGTTCTTCGGGTTGTCCCGGATGGGTTTCTTCGCTTGATGCGGTTCTTCGGAGAACGGAAGGGAGAAGAAGGTGGAGGAGGAAAGGGGCAGAGGGGGTTTTAGGAAGGAGCCTGCATCGGCGCTCTCTACGAATCAAGTGATGAGGGTTAGCTCGGGTAATCGTTTTTCTCCTTGTAATTTGGTTAAGAATGGAGACTTTTTGGAGATTTTTATGATTTCGAGTGAGGTGGGATTTCTCGTTCTAGCAAGGCAAAAAATTTGATTTTGATGATCGGATTAACCTCATCACCGATGATATATTTGTAACTTTTCTTTAAAATATTTATTATAACACTTATACTATAAGTGATTCTCATGTGGTAATTTGTCTTCATAAGGTATTGTTAATTTTTTGTTGATTCTTGCATTAAACACTATTATTTTGCTTTTGCAATGTTTAACCTTGCTTCAAAAGATCATCTCAGAACATTTATGCCTTTTAAAATTCCTTTATTTCAACTTGAACCCTATGTCAATATTCCTGCAAACTCTGATTAATGGTAAAGGATTTGGGGCCTTTTTATATCCCTTTCCCAAGTAAACTTGGAAATGTTTTGCTTTGATAAGTTTATGTGGGCTTCTTTTTCATATCTTCTTTGTATTTTATCTAAATTCATAGATTTATTAAAACATGAATTATGCTAAATTTTCTTTGCATTGTGATATTTGTCTTATGATAATTTTAGAGTTCAAAGTTGATTGTAGGCATCGAGTGTAAAACTTTTTGCTCGAGTCCTCTATGTTTCTTTATCTTGTATTTAGATATGATATTGTTTATTCAATACTTAACACACCCATATCCCTGTACTTCCTCCACAACCTATGCATGAAAAAGGTTTACATATCTAACAACATCATTTGTAGAATCATCCTGCTTCAAACTATCGAACTTCGAAATGTAGAATCATAAATAAATACAACTTAAAGTACAAAAGATTAATCCTACAAGAAATCCATGCAAAAGTTTAACATAAATTTGAAAATTTGTGGATTCATTGCATTTTTTTAATATATTAATGGATGGATTTATTTGTTCAAACCAACTATATTTCAGTTTAGACGATTTTTCATGATATGAAGAATGCAAAGGCATGCATTGTTTTAAGCACTGGAAACGGTTTTTAAACAATATGCATTTTACAGTAGTATAAATTAAAATCATCTTAAACATCTTTCACACCATCATCTTATACATTCTTGATCATCATCGGTTTTCCATTGCCATTAGAGCAACTATTAAAGCCATCTTACTTTTGATTAGTAAATGCTACTTCACGATTCTTATGTATTTTTAATTAATTTGCATGTTCTTTTATTAAATTGAAAGATACGTTCTTGGCTACGTGCAAGCATGTATTATGTTTTCAGTTGATGATTCTCGAATATTTCGTCAGTGTCTTCTACTTAGTTACGATATGGCTAAAACCAAAGAAGAGTCTACGTCAATGACGTGGGATAAAATTGTGACGAGATATTTTTTGCAATCTATGTGTTAATGAGATTGAAGTTGGAAATAAGCCATCGTCTTGTTTTAGCAAAGAATGATGGGCTAATATAGCAAATAAGTTTAATGAAATGACGGGACGAGACTATGATAGGTTGAAATTCGAAACAAGTGGGATCGGTTAAAGAGGGACTGGAAGTTATGGAAGGATCTTAAAAGGGGATCAACTGGATTAGGTTGGAATCCTCTCAAACGTACGGTGGATGCTTCTGAGGAATGGTGGACTGCAAAGTTAAAATTGTGAAAGGATGTATTTCACTTTTAAAAGTTAAAATTGTGGTACTTCTGATGTGATATGAAAGATCTGGGTTGTATAGATGCAAAAAAAGTAGAGTTTTATTGTTAGATACGAAAATTTATAAGATTTGGGTGGAATCTATGTAAATGCTCGTTTGAATTTTTGTATTGAACAATATGATAGCTATAACACTTTAAGGTGATAATTGGGATTGCCTTAATGAATAGATCGAAGTCCGATTCTTCTCACAGGAGTCTGGTTATGATGGGATTTTTGTACTGCTATCTTGCTCTGTTTATTTTGGAAGGCTATGTCGAGTTGTCTCCAATGTTTTTATTAACCTGACGCTTTATCCGTCGTCGATAGCTATGCTTCGAATAAAAAAAATTGATGACAATCCTGTAATAATTTGCTTGAGCGGTTCAGCGGCAATAATTTGTAGCTTCACTTGGTAATAATTTGCTTGAGCGGTTCACTAGTAAAAGCTTACGGAGTAAGATTGTTGTCGATTTGTTCAATGAAGTAGACTACCAGTCTTGCGTTGAAATGAAGCTATAATGAGTATGGTGCACTCATAAATGTTCAAAAATTTTGTATGAATGATTATTGCTTAGCATGAGATTTGGGAATCTTCAAAATGTTTTATTTATAGTACGAAATTGTTTTTGAAAGAGATGAGCGAGAACATCTCTCGTAGCGGTCATTTTCTTCTGCAGCATGTTGTTAACTTGTTTGTCCTTATCGACGATTTTTGCTTAACAGTAGAACCGATTTCTTATTTCAATACAACTTGTCCCATCACTAAGAATATCTATCTTTTGCATTTTATACGGGAAAAATGAGCTCGAAGTTTTGAGGGATTCGAAGCGATCTTTGCATTGCGGAATGCTCTCTTGTGGTCGCTCACATCGCATCAATGCATATAGCTACTGATCGGCGGTCTACGAGTGCCGCGGTGGGCGAACGGTCCCGACGAGTGTCGGTTCTTCGGGTGGGCGGATAGTCAGGCCTATCCACTTCCACGATCATCGAAGCTAGACGATATCGAGGCGCAGAAGTGTTCCTCGGCGTTCCACGACAACCTGGCTAGAAAACGTTGTTGCGGACATGCACTCGCTACATTTACAGTTGAATATTATCATAATTTTAGTTTTAATTTTGTTATGTTCTTGTTTTTTAATAGGTACGTAGATAGTTAGTATTGACGAGGAATATATGTTTTTATTCGCTTTAAATCTGTTTTATCTTGTTATTTTGGATGTTTATTGAATTAGTAGTACATTGAATGTGTTCCGATATCGGACTCATTGCTCATTGCTTAATTTGTTGAAGTTAGGAAGTGTTTCACCATTTTAGTATAGAATATGTGCGATTAAAATAATTGATTTTATATTTCAAAATCATTTTTTGTTAAAAAAATATACAAAACTATTGTAAATGTAAAAGTTTTTTCTCTTGCTCCGATTTTAGCGATAAGAGAAGCCGTAAATTCGTATTTTTTCGCAATCATTGCAGAATAAGTTGATGCCAAAACGTTGAAGCAAAACGAACTATGATTATTCAAAACGAGGCGAAATTGTCGTTTATCCATAAACGAGATGTGATTAAATTTGTTTTTAAACATTCAAACCGAAGCAGACAGACAGATTATCCGGATCGATTCATGATCGGCAGATTATCGGGATAGCGGATTATCACGATAATGCTGGATAATCTGCAATCTAGGCTAAACAGAACCATGACGGCAAAGCCATGCCTCGGAGCGATTGTTTGAGAATTAATGCTTTTGCCACAAAAAAAGGGTTATTTCCAAGATATGAACAAACTCTTTAGAGGCTAGAAATTTTTGTAGTTCAAATTAAAGTCAAGTTGAAAATCCTAATCAACTTATTAAAATTGCATGGAGCCATTTTCATAAGCTCAAATCCAAAGATAAATCTAAGTTGAATCTCCCCTTATCTTCGAATATAATAACAATTTTGACACTCATCATGTATTGAGTTATAGTTGATGTGAATTATTTTAGAGAGGTATATTCATCAAAAAGTTGATTACAACAAGATTATGGAAAATAATTATCTTTTAACAACAATTCCATCTCAATCAAAGTAGTGGCAGATTCTAGTCCAAATCGTTCCATTTGCTTCATCACACCAATCTAGTGTGTTTTAACCAGTCTATGAAGTTTAATATCACAAATATTACTTTTGTCCCGCTAGATATCATTTGACAATCAAATAAGTTATCTGTGCAATTACTTAGTTAAAAGAAAGCCTTAGGATTTCCTATCGATATCAACTTTAACATTTCTAGAGCTGTCTTCATCAAAAATATCATAAGGTTGCAGCCTATAGTGTCATAGCTTCGAATGGCAACGTTGCTACAGCATCTATCTTTTTTAATTCTTTCACTAGGTGTTTCTTGTCTTTGTATAATATTAAAAGCAGATACTCATTCAGGCTAATTCATCATCTAGTTCTCGTGGGTAAAATTACTTGGCTTCCAAAGTATCATGTTAGTCATTGACTAGGTTTATTGTGATGCTTTGTTGGTCTTGTTTTGCTAGTTATTAAGACTGGTTTCGGAAGATGATTAAAATACTATCCCTAGGGTGATTTATTAATTAAGCCCAAGGTTAAGCTACACTTCTTGTGACACGACCTTATAGCTATTGCACCAACTAGAAATAGACAACTTAAGGTATAAGATATATTGGTGAAACCTAGGATAAGATTCGCAAGGAAACACAAATAGATCCACAATTTGCTTAAATAATATCCTCATTTCAGCGCTTTTGGGGAACCATCTATTACACCTTTTTTAGTAGCCTTTTCTTAGCTTCGATAACATTTCTTTAATCAATACACATTATACTATTGCAGTTCTAACCTTTGCAAGTAGATGTTACAATTGTTTGTCTTTTGAGATAATTGGAAGTCGGAGTATTAATTAAAATGGATGTAACTTGCCCTTGGATAAAGAAAGTGTGGATTGGTTCGGAGTCTAGTGGATATTAGCAAAAGGTGGATATCTTTCAAGGCATTCAGCCATATTTCTTTAAATTTTTTTAGCTGTTTGAAAGCTCGCCTAATACTGAGGAAATCAAGCTTTTAGGTGCCAGAGGAACACTGAAATATTCAGATTCTTCATAGTCTCACAATAATTATTGCCCTTCATCTTCATTGCAGAATTGCATTCAAAATTCTATGGTATCCCTATAGAATTGATCTCTACATCATATACTAGCAAGCCAAAGGTTTTTTTTTATTCACCACTACTAGAAGATTCCCCTCTTCCACCTATTTATTTAGTCGCTAATGAGAATGCACATTTGCAGACCCATGATTCTGATGAAAAAGTATTATGAGTGATCATGTTTTGGTAGATGGGAGATTTAAAATCTTCTTTGTTAGAGTATCATTGTTCCCTTCTTTTCAACAAGCTTCTGTTACGCCTAGCTTAAAAGCAATTTTGTCTTTTATTCGCTTAAAGAGCAATTGATTCTTTTATTATTTATTATTGTTTGTTATAAAATTAATAGGCTTAGGGTTGAGAGGATGCATGAGATTATTGTTGTGAGTCTTAGGTTTAGGGTTTGGAGAGATTTCCTACCTCTTGAATTGTAGTAAGTGGGAAAGATCGTCTACCTCTCGAATTGTAGGTGTTTATCTTTGTATTCATGTTGAGTTATTTGGATTATTAAAGAAAAATATTTGTTTTGCCCTAATTTATGTAGAAATTCATGCTGATTTCTACACCGGATAATATCAAATTGATATCAGAGCATTATTACATCAATGCCTAGCCTAAGAGCAATTTTATCTTTTATGCGCCTAACAGCAATTGAGCCTTTTATTATTTATTATTGTTTGTGATAAATAGACCCTAATAGGCTTAGGATTAGGGGGATGCATGAGATTATTGTGAGGAGTCTTTGGTTTAGGATTTGGGAGAAATTTTCTCTCTCTTGACTTGTAGGAATTGGAAGAGATCGCCTATCTCTCGAGTTGTAAGTGTTTATCTTTGGATGCAAGTTGAGTTGTTTGGATTATTAAAGAAAAATATTTACTTTACCCAAGCTTCATTCAAGGCATTTAAAATGAGCTCATTCTTCTCATATGTTTTCCTATTAAGCTGGATGGTTTATCCTCTAACCCATGTTATATGTAATTAATCTTAAGTGCTTTCTTAGAACTCTCGCAGTCCTTAGTAATTATATTGCTTGTACTCAAATCATTTTAGCTTTAAAAAAATACATACGTCCACAATACATGGATTCTCAACTTTCAATTTTAAGCAAAGATTAATATTGCTTGGTGCAAAATCAAATAACAAATTTTATTTGCTCCAGATGATAATGTAAAAATCACAAAAAATTAAAATACTAAAAAATTCTAAATTTAATTCTAAACTATCCATCAAATATAATTTAGACCATAAAAACGAAAATAGCACATATTAAACATGCCAAAATTTAAATAATGCACACAGACCACCCGATACCAACTTAAAAATGAGAACAAAGGAAAGAGGTCACTGAAAACCTCGCGTCGATATAAGAAGAATAATCGTCCCCCTAAATTTGAAGCTAAAATTCGCAAAACAATTAACACACCCAATAGCAGACACAAGAATCGAGAGAATTCACTTCACTACACAATATTTCAATAATTCTTTTTTCACGCATGCTTCAGAGATCCTATTTATAACTAAGAAAAACCAATAGTAATTCGTCAAAATTCTAATAGATCTATCTAGCATGATAAACCTAGTTTCAACTCAAAAAAGTTGGATTCCCACAAACTCAACAAATCTCCAATCACAGATTTTTACCCAGACAGTAAAGTTGGCAATTTTAAATTCCAGAAGAACTGAAATCTCACAGCCAAACACAGTTAAACAAAACATAAAGGTAAAAAAAGAAAAAAATCACAGAAAGACGAGTAAACAAGCACGTAAACAGTTGTCAAGCACAATATAGTTCGGGGTAGGCAAAAAATCCATAAGGGGTAAGGAATTGAAGTTTGATATGGAGACGGTCAAATTCAGAAAAGGAGCTACTAATTTCTTCATATGAGCAGGATGTAACAACAATAATCTAGAGTAGAAAATACTGGATTCCATCAAATCAATGTCCATGATAGTGATTCTCACAATCAATAACCAATCAAAAAGAGGAACTGATCATGCACTTTAACACAAAATTGGAAACAAAAAAGAGCCAGATTAGGGCTGTAAAACAGCTCATTTTTTGTAAAAAGTTCATGTTCGGCTCGTTAAGAAGCTGGTGTTTGATTCGTTCACTAAGTTAATAAGCCTAACAAGAACAAATTCTTTGTACTCGATATATAAGCAAGCAAAACATGAACAAAGATTTCTTTGTTCATGTTTTCCTCATTTTTGCTCGATATATATATTTATATATAATTGATGAATAGTATTTAAAAAAAAATTCATTACAAGACTACAAAGATTTATAATCAATTAAAATTATTAATTAAAAAAATAGAATAAAACAGATTAAACTATATTTAAATGATTTTTTAATATAAATAATAAGATTGAAATCTCGCCTCAATCATTAACATCCTATGAATGCATGACTAAGGTGGTTAAAACGACTCTTTGTTCGCAAACAACTCATGTACGGCTCATTAAGCAGATTAAATTTTAATTAAATAATTTTTTAATATAAATAATAAGATTGAAATCTCGCCTCAATCCTTAACATCCTATGACTGTATTATTAGGGTGGTTAAAACGACTCTTTGTTCGCAAACAACTCGTGTACGACTCCACTAAGCAAACGAGTCGAAAACGAACACATTTTTTATGTTTGAAATATAAACAAACCGAACACGAACAAGTATTTTTTAGAGAATCAAACACGAGCTAAGTCTGGGTTCGCTCATGTTCGACTCGTTTACACCCCTACCCAAGAGTTACATCAAAACAGCTTGCAACGATACAATAAAACTAAGAGGTAATCAATAATTTGAAGAGCACAAACCATTCTCAGTAGATCAACATTTGAATATTTTTAACAAAATAAATTAAGGGGAAAAAGTGCAATACAAACTCAAAAGGTTCATCTTAATGTTCACTTCATATAATTCGATGTGCACACACTTTTAGATTTATATCATAATGAGATTGTTGGGAGGGATTTACAAAACTATTTCATTGTTTAAATGCTGCCAATAGGCGATTTAGCTTAACAGGTTTAACTTCTGGCTTAATCTTCTAATTTTCTTTGCGTTAAGAAAATTATTGCCACATTCACTTCCTAATCATCAATTTTCAAAAACAAAACATAATAACAAATAGGTCTATATTGTCATACTTTGTGGAGCTTATTACTGCAGTTGAGTGCCAAAACAGATAAAAAGAAGGAATAGTTACGAGTTAACAAGTATGAAGTGGGCTAGACACGGGCATCTCCCAAGTATGAAGAGTGCTTGACGCAAGCATCCCCACATCCATCCCAGATGAATGCATGAAGAGCAAAACAGGCCATCTGGTTCTATTTTCTTGACTGGTACGGGTCAAGTTTACCTTATATAGGATCAGTATTAGAGTTATTTATTTGGAAATTATAGTTATGCTGTTTTAGAATCTGGTTTGTAACTTATGCTTGGTTTTATGACCACTTGGAGATTGTTTCTGTATTTCCCTTTAGTTGGATTGAGGCATCATTTTTTCTTCTTAAGTGGTGTACCTATAACTTAATTGGGAATAGATGGTGGATCCTCACATACACTCGAAGAACCTCTACATCATCATCGGTTGCCTCCTCCCAATTGTTTTCCACTAAACAGTTTTTGTACCCATTTTTCCGACCCGAATGCTTAGCCTTCTCAGGTTTTGTCCCTTTTTATCATCTTAAATCTTCAATCCTTTGCCCATTCCTTACACACCATTTAAAAATCCTAGATCAGTGTCAAGACCATAAAATTTATACTAGGATTTACACCGAAATCCTTTGGTAGCAAAATAAAACATTACCATCATCATCATTATCATCCTTAGTCTAACTATTTAGAATAAACATTATAAACCCCGACTCACAATTAATTCCAGTTAAGTATAGCAATAGGTGTTAAGCATATCATGTACAATTATTTCCTGCAAAACGTTTATCCATATTACCTAAGATATCATTTTCCTCTCTAATTCCAGCTTCAATTTTATCGAAGCCAAATGAGTTACATAATTTTTCACATGTTATTGATTATATACCCATTTACCTTCTCAATCTTTTAATAATAATTTTATCTATCTTATGAGAAAATTGTTTAGCCTTCATTGTATATGTACAAATCAAATAAGTATATTTTTCACTATCTTATCCTCAATAGATGTTAACATTAACCATTCCTTTAAAATAATAATTTATTTAACCATTCTTTCTCATTTTTCCACAAATCCATCTTAACAGCCTTATTTTTGCAACACTCAACTTAACTATCAGTGTCTTTTCATTGCCACCAATTGAAACCATAAAAATAGGTTTTGTAAATTGCTAATTGCAATTTCATAAAATTTATCTCTATCGTCTTATGTTATCAAAAAATACTCCCATGACACTTCTCTATTTTAACTAACAAGTGTCAACTCCAAGGAATTTTATCCTCATCTACATGCACATTCTTCTATTCAAAGGATCCAAGATATTTAAACACATCCCACTCATGAATTACCTCGTCTTTAGTAAAATTAATGGATAATTATTAATACCGCACCAAAGTTTAAAAAGGCGAAATGGAGAACCGAGGCACTTTGCATTAACGACCATAAGCCTCGAGGTGGATTGAGGCATAAGCCTCAAAATAAGAAAAAAAAGCTGATAAATTAAAAATAATTCATAAATATTAAAAAATCCATTAATATGTTGATTCAGTTTATTATCATAAAGACAAACAACTAATCTTAAGTTTAAATATTGATATAAAATAGAAATTTGAAATTTAATACTTGATAAATATTCACAAAATTTTAAATAATTCATTAAGGTTCAAGAACAAGAGTAGCCTCATATTTACTTTAATTATCCATCAAAAGAATCATCAAATTTTCTATCATCTAAGTTTATCTCATTGGTGATTTTAAAATGATCTTCATTTACAATAATTTTCTTGTTACTATCAATTAATCTGAAATTCAATATAAGTTAAAATAAAAGAATAAATTGATAATATAATTGTTGACCTCATTTTAGTGAGGTCTTAGGATATTCCTCTTAGACCCTAGGATCTAGCTTTAGGAGTTCCTTATTGATCATCTTAGAGGACTAGTACGGGACCACACCGCTTAGAAAATTCGAGTCGATTCCTCACTCCTCCGAGCCTCACGAGAACGGTCCCAAATCCTCGGCATTGCGGCTCAAGTTGATTAGGACCGAACGAGTGAAACTCGAAGTCGAGTCCTACATGAATAGGGGCGGACGACCCTAGGTGAACCGCTTCATGACGTTCGAATTCACGCACGAGGCGATTTGACACATTTTTGGCTCGGCCGTCGCGAACTTTTCCGGACGACCCGGATGACGAAACGGACGCACGTGAATGCGTCCGGGACGTCAGCTTTAGTAGGAAGGATACCCATATTGATATGGTTCCGCGCGCGCGCGAACGACACGGAAATCGATGCGCATTTTTTTTAATTAGCGGGGCACGGGTTCGGACTCAGCCCGGGTTCAATTTGAGCCCGACACAGGCTGAACACGAGCCAGGGCTATTTCAAATTTCAAAATTTTAAAATTCAAATCACCTCTTTAATGTCATTTTAATTGAATGTAATTAAGGATTAAGTTTTTTCCAACTCAGCCTCCAACACACAAGGAAACCATTTAATTGCCCGCCAAACTCAGCGCAACGGCTCATCGCGGAGGAGCGGGATACAAATCCCGCTCAATGAAAAAAATTTCGGGAGAGCTCCTTTTCCCTGCGCAGAACCCCCGTTCCTCCCTCACGATCCGTTCGCCTGCTACTGCTGCGCCTACCCATCTACACCGACTCTCGACTGCTCTTCCCCGCTCGACCGAACGCCCCCGCCATCCGCACGAAGAAGCAGCGCGACGGAACCCTCTCTCCGCGCGCGACAAAGCCCTGTTCGCCTCCCTCTCCGAAGTCCGCTCGTCGCTCCTGCGCTCGGCCGAGGACCCCCGCTCCTCCCTCACGATTCGCTCGCCTGCACTCCCTTGTGTACCGAAGACCGCTCGACCCCCCTGCTCCTGTTCTCTGCGACAAATCGACGCCTCTTCTCAGCGCGAAGCCGTTCGCCTCCTTTCTCCTACGACCAAAAGCTCACACCTGCTCGCCTCATCCCTTGCACCAAAATACTGAACTTTGGCTCTAGGCTTTCCCGCTCGGCTTCCTCCCGCTTCTCGATCGACTCAGGGTAGACTCTAACCCTAGATCTAAGGTTGGTGTTGGCATTCACTCCACAGTCTTCGCCATTCCTATCTTGTTTTAGATCTGCTGATTATTTTGGGTTCTTGCTCAATGATGCCCGAATTTGATCTTGCTTGTGATGTATGCGAGCCCATAATTCTAGATGAAACAATAACGTTGGGATTTGCCTCACTTTGTTGGATTTACTTATTCATAATTTTAAATTTCTTATATACGCGAATATGACATGTATTCGATCCAATTTTTCTTTTCTTTTTTCTTTTTTTTTTTGTTTTTGGCTCGATTTGACTTCGAATAAATTTGTAGCCGCTTAACTGATAGCATCGTAGAGTTTATTTTTGATATTTTGATTTGTTTATGGGTCGGAGCATAATTTGATAGTGTGTGATGTGCTCATATGGACTTATTTATTTATTTATTTATTTTTCTCCTCAACGAGCTTATTTTGAAGTTTTAAAGCTACATCTTGTTACTTGAGGATACGTTTCAAGTTTTACTTGTTGTAGTATCATGATTTTGTGTAGCTTGGGCATGATAATTGGATTATTGTCTTCGGAGCATGCAATTTATAGCGGGAGGCTCACTTGTTTCGGACATTTAAATCTTTTATTATTATTTTGGAGGGTTGTTTTACTCACTTGTTTTGGAAGCAACAAACTCACGGTTTGAGAGCTGTTTTTATTCATCGACTTTTAGAGTTAAATCCACCGTTCGGGGGCTTATTTTGCTACGATCTTTGAAGTGTTCGTCGAGTGATTTAAATGCATTTGATAGGAGCCTTTAAATGCTGATCTTTTGTGCTAATTAAATGTTTATTCTTCTTTGTAGAAAGCTTCTTGGGAGAGTTTTGAAAAGTTGATAAGAGGTGTTAGTCTCTTGTAGGAGGTTTAGAAAGTTCTTGTTGGCCCTTGGAATTGTTGTTTGATTGTTTGGGATAGTTTGTTAAGCTCCAATACATTCTTCGTTTGGATCGAAAAGTTCTGTTGTCTAGATTGTTCTAAGTTCTGCTGTTTGGAAGTTTTAGGAGTTGTATAATTGCTTGTTATGAGCTTAAAGTTCGTTGAATAGGTGCTTTAGGGAGGCTTGTAGGAGAGCTAGGAATGATGTAATTCTTTGGTTGGATCTGTTTGGTGGACGTCCGGAATGATGTAAATCTTTGTTTGGAAGAGTATAGGCCTGCTTGGTGTAATTAAGTCTTCGTTTGGAGTGTCTAATCAACTGCCAAGTCGTAGGAGATCATAGAGTCGCCGCGTAGGCTTGCTAGTTGCGGCCAGGGTCGTTGGAGGTCACGAGATTGTGATTTAGGCCGGTTCACTTGTATTTTCATCTCTTTTGGCTTTTGCTTGTGTTGGAAGTAGTCGGCGCTTCTCCGTTTTCTTTGTTTGTTTTATTTTGTTGTTTAAAACGGTTAAGTCGTCATAAAAAGGGGAATTTCGATTTAAGCTTGGGAAGGTAAATCACTCTTAGTCACTTCAAGCCTGAATTAGAGTGTAGAGCTCCATGAGTCGTCGGTATACGCGTAGGTGAACCCCATTCTACCTAACCGCCGGTGTAGACTCCTCAGGTCTTAGGTGAGACACCACAGGTGAGAGTCACCCACTAATCCTCGGCATAGGTTTCTAAAGTTAGGAGCGCACGCTTAGGTGAGAGTCGTCACCTAAATCACGGCGATGAGACCACTATACGTCAGGAGCACACGCCTAGGTGAGAGACACCCACCTAATTCACGGCGTAGACTTCAGACGCCAGGGATACGCTATAGGTGAGAGCTCGTCCATCTAAGCTCGAATGCGCGGTGGACTAGGCACACGACCACTAGCTCGCAGGCGATCGAGACGTCGGACTGGGAGAACGCACGAGGCATGATTCACACTTTCTTAATTAAATCGATTGTGGGATTCATCAAAATGAAACTTAACGATAATGAAGCCTGATGCACGGATTTGAGCTCGAACGCTTACGCTCGAATCCTCGCAGCAGTGGGGACGTTTGTTTTGCCACGTATGGATCATCGGACCTGGTGTAAGTCGAGGTGCAGGTGGCGAGGCGATGATGATAATCTTTATGTGTCTTATACGAGGGATACGATGTGGGATAATTAGGATAGTAGCCCTACCTCGAGGACGCTTCGATAAGGAGAAGAAATGACCGAGTAATCTTATTCGCTCGACCTTTGGTTAGATTGTTTCACAACAATCTTGGGTCGCCGATAATCTAAGCACGATTAGGTAGTGCTATTATGGACTATATAATTTTACAAAATATTTATAAAAAGAAAATAATAATATAACAAAAATCTCTTTTCTTGTTAAAAAGAACTCTGCATAAAAAATTAAACACGAATTTTGCATTGAAAATCGAAAAATTTATTTCTTATAAAATATATGAAGGTTCGTGGTTAGTCACTTGGATTGGGTTAAGGACTACCCTCCTTAGAGCGTCGGGTCGGTAACTGCTCATCCGAGGTCGGGAAGCACACGATCCAGGCTTCGAGCCCCCACTCTCTGCGATGTCTTATCTTGGGTTCCGTCTTCGTATGTGACTACGAGTTTTTATTTGTGATTTATACGACTCGTTCTTTATATTTTACGACTTTCGTGTACGGTTTTCTCGCTACGTTCTACTTTTCTGCCGAGTTTATTTAAAATTCCTGCGAATGATATCATGCTTGCAATACGAAATCTGTGCGATATGAGATGCACGTCTGCTTTTACGGTTTATTCTATCGCAATTTACTTTCTTGAAGTCTATCTCGCTGCGATTTACTTTTCGAGTATTTTTCATATACGCAATTGTACGATACGCATGTCAAACCTGAACCGAAGCTGAAAGCAAAACAAAAGAACAAAACAAAATCAAGCTCGACACCGAGACATTGGAACACACTCGACAATAAGCAGCGAACCTCAGACATTAGGATTATTACTCGATGAAGACTTGGAAGTGGCTTGAGTAGGCAACGACAACGAGGAGCTTGGATCGAGAAGCAGAGAGTGTCTTCAACGAAACTTTTCAGTTTAAATAACAACACGAGGCTTCGAGGTAGCTTGCGCAGCGCGGCGTAAACCCTCGCTCTCCTCTTTGAGGCTACGTGCAGCCGTGTTGCGCGAGCGTAAGTCCTAGCTCACTTTGGGTTACGAGGTTGTCGTACGGTACGACGTAAACGCCTCTCTATCTCTGCGAGTTACTTGCATAATCAGGTATTATGCGAGTGAAAGTCTCGAATAATAAAATTGACGGGATTAAACGTTTAATTAACATCGTCTCCAAAACGCAGTCGCACGATAGGATAGTTGGGAAGTCGTTGGGGTTCGCGCTCGGATACGTGACATCCACTCGCACTTTACTTTCGCTTGGACTCACGAAAATAAGCTGTTCCCATTTGAGCCACTCCGACTCGCTTTCCACGTCCTACAGTGAAAACCTAAACCATCGAGTCTCGAAGACAGAACCACCGATCATTATCGAGAGTTTCTCGAATGACACCGGTCATTTGAGATGTGATGCTTATGAGGGACTGCTACATAGGGAACTTGGAGCCAGGGTAAAATAAACCTTATCTGGTTTTTCATTAGGTAGGGAGCTTGTCGATCGCACGTAAAGGTTCGCGGATCGAACGGATGTCGCGAGTCCTTTAGTTCGTATGATTAGGTTACCGTCGCAGAGATACATTCTTCTTTCGAAGCGTGTATCATTTGTGACATCGAGCGCGATTATGCGAATGCTTGAACAAATGAGATCCAGGAGGTCTCATTTTTCAAAATTAAACTACTTTCAAAACTATTTTCAAAATCATATACATTTTTATATTAAACTAAATCACTAAATTTTATATTCTTTCAAAAACAAAACAAAAAATGTTGGCCAACAATAATAATGTGATCATATTTAAATTATCTTTTCACATTTTTAAGGCATTGTTCAAAGTGATAGTGACGTAGATGAGGATGCTATTAGTAAAATTTAAGTTGGATTGTTGAAGTGGGCGAATGCAACGAGCGGGGGAATCCAACGAGCCTGTTGTATTTACAGTTTATTCTATCGCAATTTACTTTCTTGAAGTCTATCTCAATCGCAATTTACTTTTCAAGTATTTTTCATATACTCGCGATTATACATTCGTATGTCAACACGAATCGAGCCAAGACCAAAACAAAAAGAACAAAACAAAATCAAACTCGACACCAAGAGCATTGGAACACACTCAATAAACCAGCGAACCTGCAGACATTAGGATTATTATCAGTAGAAAGCTTGGGAGCTCGACTCGGCAGCGTATGACGAGGAGCTTGGATCGAGAAGCGAGAGGTCTTCTTGACAGAAACTTTTCTAGTTTAAATAACAACACGGGGCTTCGAGGTAAGCTTGCCGGTGCGGCGTAAACCCTCACTCTCCTCTTTGAGAGCACGTGCAGCCAGTGTTGCGCGACGTAGTCTCTAACTCACTTTAGGTTCTGAGGTTGTCGTACGGTACGACGTAAACCCTCCTATCTCTGCGGGCTACTTGCATAATCGGGTATTATGCAAGTGAAAGTCTCAAATAATAAAATTGACAGGATTAAACATTTAATTAACATCGTCTCCAAAACGCAGCCGCACAGTAGGATAGTTGGGAAGTCATTGGGGTTCGCCTCAGATCTGTGACATCCTCTACCTTTCTTTCCTTTGGACTCCGAAAATAGCTGTTCCCATTTGAGCCACTCCCACTTGCTTTTCCACGTCCTACAGTGAAAACCTAAACCTCGAATTCTTGAAGACGAACCACCGATCATTATCGAGAGTTTTCTCGAATGACACTGCGTCATTTGAGATGTAATTAGCTATAGGGGCTGCATATATAGGGAACTTGGACAGGGTAAAATAAACCCTATCTAGTTTTTCTATTAGGTAGGGAAGCTTGTCGATCGCGCATAAAGGTTCGCGAGATCGAACGGATGTCACGAGTCCTTTAGTTCGTATGATTGGGTCTACTCGTCGCGAAGATACATTACTTCTTTCGAGAACGTGTATCATTTGTGACATCGAGCACGATTATGCGAATTCTTGAACAAATGAGATCCAGGAGGTCTCATTTTTCAAAATTAAACTACTTTCAGAACTATTTTCAAAATCATATACGTTTTTATATTAAACTAAATCACTAAATTTTATATTCTTTCAAAAACAAAACAAAAATGTTGACAATAATAATCATGTGATCATATTTAAATTATCTTTTCACATTTTTAAGGCATTGTTCAAAGTGATAGTGACGTAGATGAGGATGTTATTAGTAAAATTTAAGTTGGATTGTTGAAGTGGGCGAATGCAACGAGCGGGGGAATCCAACGAGCCTGTTGTATTTACAGTTTATTTACTGCAATTTACTTTACTGAAGTCTATCTCACTGCAATTTACTTTTCAAGTATTTTTCATATACCTGCAATTGTCTATTCTGCATGTCGAACTCGAAGCTGAAGCGAAACCAAAAACAAAAAGAACAAACAAAATCGAACTCGACACGAAGACGTTGGAACACACTTGACAAAACCACTCGAACCTCAGAGCATTGGGATTATTACTGCAGTGAAGGCTCGGAGTCGACTCCAGTGGGCGACACAACGAGAGCTTGGATCGAGAAGCAAGAGGGTGCTCTTCGACGAAAACTTTTCTAGTTTAAATAACAACACGAGGCTTCGAGGTAGCTTGCCAGTAGCGGCGTAAACCCTCACTCTCCTCTTTAGGCTTACGTGCAGCCGGTGTTGCATGGCGTAAGTCCTAACTCACTTTAGGTTCTGAGGTTGTCGTACGGTACGACGTAAACCCTCCTATCTCTGCGGGCTACTTGCATAATCGGGTATTATGCAAGTGAAAGTCTCAAATAATAAAATTGACAGGATTAAACATTTAATTAACATCGTCTCCAAAACGCACAGTACGATAGGATAGTTGGGAAGTCGTTGGGGTTCGCTCGGATCCGTGACATCCCCTACCTTTTCTTTCCTTTGGACTCACGAAAATAACCGTTCCGATTTGAGCCACTCCCACTGCTTTTCACGTCCTACCGTGAAAACCTAAACCCTTGAATTTCGAAGACGGAACCACCGATCGTTATCGAGAGTTTTCTCAAATGACACCGGTCATTTGAGATGTAATTAACTTATAGGGGCATTACTCATAGGAGCTTGAACCGGGTAAAATAAACCCTATCTAGTTTTTCTATTAGGTAGGGAAGCTTGTCGGTCGCACATAAAGGTTCGCGGATCGAACGGATGTCGCGAGTCCTTTAGTTCGTATGATTAGGTCTGCCAGTCGCAGAGATACATTACTCTTTCGAGAACGTGTATCATTTGTGACATCGAGCACGATTATGCGAATTCTTGGACAAATGAGATCCAGGAGGTCTCATTTTTCAGAAATTAAACTACTTTCAAAACTATTTTCAAAATCGTATACGTTTTTATATTAAACTAAATCACTAAATTTTATATTCTTTCAAAAACAAAACAAAAATGTTGACGACAATAATCATGTGATCATATTTAAATTATCTTTTCACATTTTTAAGGCATTGTTCAAAGTGATAGTGACGTAGATGAGGATGCTATTAGTAAAATTTAAGTTGGATTGTTGAAGTGGGCGAATGCAACGAGCGGGGGAATCCAACGAGCCTGTTGTATTATAAAAAAGTACCGCTTAGGTTTAAAGGAAAATTTTATAAGATGGTGATGACTAGTGAGACATGCAATGATTCAGGGCGCAGAATGTTACCCTATAAAAGAGAAGCATAAAAGTAAATTAAGTTTTGCTGAGTTGAGAATGCTTAGGTGGATGAGTGGCTTGACACTTAGAAACAAAATGTGAAAGGAATGTATCCGTGGAAGGATTGGTGTAGCACCCATGGCAGATAAGATGGTTTGGTCAAAATTAATGTTGACTATCTAATAATCCGATTAGGAGAGTAGATGCTCTAGATTTGACTCGTGTTAAGAAAGGTAGAGGTAGACCTAAAAAGACTTGGGCATGTTGTATAAAAGAAAATCTTAATTTACTAGAATCAAATGAAAATGACACTTAATAAGACTCGTTGGAGAAAAGGGATTCATATAGCCGACCCCACGGATAAAAGACTTGTTGTTGTTGTTGTTGTTGTTGGTCAAGGCGCTACCTCAAACGCCTCAAGTTGTATGCCTCGGACGAAAAAAGCGTATGCCTTATTGGTGATGGTAAAGCTTAAGCCTCGAGGATTTTTTTGTGTGCCTCAGTCTGAGGTAACCCTGGAGGTGCAACGCTCGAGCTCCTTTTTAAAAATTGTACCACACTACCTCAATTGCAAATCATATACAATATTTATTCTTCATTATTCTAATTCATTACTTATTTTGATTAAAATTATCATCAATGAAAAAAACACAAAATTCAACTTATACTGAGTATCCTATGCAGCAGAGGAAAACAATAAATGGAAAAGAAACAAAAACTAGTAAAATGTAAATTTGGTTAGAAACTTATAAATTCTTGCACATAATAAATATTGTTTCTAAGTAACATAAAAGCCGATAGAATGATAGTTTGGAAAAAAAATAAAAAATAAAAACATTATTCAGCCTATCAAAACAAATGATATTAAAAAAAAAAAAGGTCTTGGATGACCAGAAAATAAAAGCAAGTTAGGGCATGCACTATAAATTTTCACGAGACTCCACACATAGTAGGTAAAGATAAAAAATCAAACTACGGCAACAACAACGTCAAATTTTTGTAAACATATTACACCATGCTGCATCAAATGTAAGAGAAGCCATACCACATCTGTCGATGGCTGCAGCTGCCTCCTTCGTAGAGAAGCCCATATCTACTAATGTCAATAACTTCTTCTCTTTCTCCGGCAGATCCTCTATGAAATCCTGTTCTAACACCAAAAAAGGACTTAAAAAGAGTTACACTAGCAACCTGAGGGGCAAAAATGGCATTTAACAGATTATGATAATCCATGATGCAAAGAGTTGCAATATAGGTATCACTGAAAATCTATAAAGGAAATGGGGCATATCACTCGAACTAGAAAAAGAGAGACTCTGTTGTAATAAATCAGGTTCTAATGAATAGAACATTAAGGTACAACCATAGTTTAATCTCTTAGATTGGAAACTGGTAGACAGTTGATTAGAAAGTGGGTTGCTCAAATACATAATGCTTTTAATTGTTAGCCAGGAGTTTATGAAAACCCCATAGTGAAAGCTACAAAGACTAGTTGGTAAATCATGAATCAATACAAAACTAGTGCAAGTACTTGAAATGAACACTGAGCAAAATATTATTTCAAACCATGAGATTCATTTAAGACCTTGTAGATGAGAACTGGCACAGGTAGATGAGAACTGGCACAATAACACTTACATAAGAACTCAACTTTGCCTTTTGTACACGACTTTGAGCATATAAAATTTTATAAAATAGATTTCATGAGCTAAAAGTATAATAGAAGCACTATACACAACAAAGGCATTAGATCATAATCAGAGCCGTGCGTGTTTACAAACTAAAGTGGAAAACTTTATTTTCAAATAGGAACTTGACAATAATCGATGAAAATTCTGGTTCTTTTAATACAATGAAAGATATGAACTTAGCAAGCATCCAAGAGGGCTATGGTTTGTTGATGCAAGAAAAGCAAAAGGTTTCATCTAAAAGCAGTACTTTACAGCGACCAATCCATCATCAATTTGGGAAAGAAAGAAGTGAAGGGGCAATGCACAAGCTAAGAAAAAAATGCAGTTCCCCGCAAATTTTGAAGGAAGAACCACACCAATAGAAAATTAAAAGATTAACTAGCAAGTTGAGAGTAAATAGACAAAAAAGCATCAAGTCCCAACAGCTCCCACTCTCTCCGCTTCCACAGTTAAGAAAATACGCCATATGATGCATTTCCCCTCTTAATCAAGATGAGCAAAAAGAATATTACCTTATCATTAGAGTCATCAGTATCCCACTCATCATCTTCAAAGGAATCTTCATCACTGGTAACTGGACACTCAGCAGGGGCATCTTCAGCGCCCGAAGGAGAATTTCCAATAGCCTACAAGTAGAAACCAAGTTCAAATACACATTATTTTTTACCAAAATAGGAAAAGGAGGAAAAAAATTGAAGTTTTGTAAACATGGTAACATTTTCTAGGTATAATATGCACGCAGTTCATTGTCATCATGCAATAATGCTTTATAAATATAAAAGAAATTTATAATTAATATAGCTTCACTCATAAATAAATTGAGCAAATTTTTCAGGGATCGCTTTAAATAACCACATGAAAATCAATTAACCATATGGCTTTAAACTCACATCTATGTAGTGTAAAATCACAAAGCAATAACTTTGCAGGATGAATGGTGTTACTATTGAACTTGAAGTGAGTCCAATAGCTGACTACTAAAATTCAAAAAATATGTTACCACCAGTTAAGAAGAAATCCACACAACCCACAAATGAAAAAGACACCTTTCTCCCGCTAAAAGGAGAGGTGATAAGCCCTTCTTTGTAAACATCAGGAAGTTAGATATTTGACCACACTAGATTCCCCTACTGTAATTAAAAGTTAGTTCATTATACTGATAGTTTAAAAAAAGCAGCAAGGTGCCCGTTTTTTGTATAACTACTCAGTCAACAATGTATTTTAATTTGATGGGCTCAGAGTTCTGGCAGTGAACATATTAGGCAAAGAGCAAACAAACTTCATACGAAAACATTCTGAATCCTATCCACTTAAAACTTTAAGAATTGAGATAGAAATTTCAAATTTTTATTCAAAAATACAAGGTTCTTTTTAAAATTGCATATAAACATTTGAATACCTTATGTACACAAATGAACTTCCTACTACATAGATATGGAAGCTTTCTTTCTTTTAAACTAAACTAGCAAAAAAATAAATAAAAAAGAAACAAGAATGACATTCCTCATTAAAATATGCAAAACAGATTACACCCGCATATAAGCATGTTTGAATATCTACAATAATCGTAGTAAATTATTGACCCATTGACATTGCAAATTTATACCTTTGGCATGAAATTTCACACCCTAAATTTTCAAATGATTTAGTTGAGTTATCTGATAAAGTTTATGACACTAAATAGGACACAATGGAGAAAAAGGATTCATGCAGCCGACCACACTTAGAGGGATAAAGGTTTTGTTGTTGTTGTTGTTGTTGTTGTTGTTATATCTGATAAAGTTTATCTACATTTGTCTAATTCACAAAAATACTACTTATTTATAGAACAAACAACGAAGTTGTTGAAATGAACAACCAAATATGCGTAGTTGCATGTGACAGTGATGCAACCAAATTATTAATTAGTAAACAAATTAGAAATGAAAGTTAGCGGTTTTATTATGTTTTTCAATTTTGGGTGGTATCATTGAAGTAGCACTTGAAGTTTTTTTGATAAATACGTAATATTTCAGTGTAAAACACAAAATTGCCCTAAAATTTAAAGAAAAGATGGTTCACATTTAAAATTAGTTAAGATAAGTTTTGTCTGCCATTCACACTTTCCTAGATTGCAAAAGAATAATACAAGTTTAAGAAGTTTATAACTTGCACAATCATAACAAGATTAGCTTCTGGGGAAGAGAGTTTTGCATTGACAAGCTTAGGTTTAGAGGACTTCATTTTTTAAAATTTCACATGATTCTCATGGCTAGAGTACAAACATAAATGACAAGCATACAACAAGCGATTAAAAGAAGCTAAATGGCATTAAACTCGACCTAACTAGGCTGTCTGCCGTTACTTGGACATTTATTGTAACTTAGTATGGGGGCATTTGGTTGTGCACACGATTTGCTGATTAAGTGATAAGTGAAGCAATGTTTACATGGTGATACTGTGGAACGGTTTTTGGCATTTGATATCAAGCAGTGATCCTAAAACTATTCACTCGAAAACAGTTATCGATAAATATGATTTGGAGTCCTCTCCATTGCAGGTCATTCGCCTCTATGATGGTCAAAATCTCAAAGAATTGTTATAATTTGACTTCTAAACATATCCTTTTTGACGACTGCTTATATAGTATTAAAGTGCATCTATTGTGGCCTAATTTTGAGTTTACTATTTTCTCCAAGTTTTTAGAGTTAATTCTATGCTTTAGTTTAATAGTCGGTTGTTATTAGTTTCGACTTGGATAAAATTTTGACACATCAAAGTTGATCTTACGGTATTTAAATAATTCGACTGATTTTCTTTTTATCTCCAGTTCACCGTCTTTATCAAATTTTAGAGCACGTGATATTTTATTTTAATAGGACTTTTATCTATTTTTCTAGGAATCATAAGTAGAAAAATAGGTTTCTTGTTGGATTTATATTTTTTAAGAAATTAATAGTTTCTTGTATGAGTAGACTTTCTAGAACCATATGGTGCCCATTTTACAAACAATTTTCACTAATGTGTTCTAAACATAATTTACTATTTCTTTGCCCTTTTTTCATATTTTTTTAAGTTTTATATTTGAATATATAAGAAATTATTTATATACTTTATAATTAAAAATATAATAAGATACATAATTAAATTTATGTCTATTAATTAATTAATTTTAAAATATATAATTTTATGAAAATCTAAATCCAGTACCGAATTTCATCCAAAGCATTTTATTCCCTTAAACAGAGAATGTTAGAAAGAAAAAGAGTAAGATTTATAATTTTTAGAGAATCAATTTTGTCTGTTGATTTAGTTGGAAAAATTGTTCAACTCTAGAAAGGCTATTATTATCCAACTTCATATTTCAATTTTGACATTTTTAGTATTTTATTTGGTAAAATTTCAAATAAACTTTGATCTAAAAAGATGAACAAAATTTTCATCTCGTAAATTTTTATATATTATATAATAGAGAATGTTGAATAATTTGACATTGAAAAATTAAATTATTTTAGTGAGAGTATATTGAATCCAATAAAAATTGCTACAGAATATTAAAAGCTTCAAAACATTATTTTAGATATTGTATATAAACAATTTTATAAATTATGATCGTCGTTCTAAGCATATTACCTTCCCCCGCAAATTTTACTATTAATTGTACATAACTTAAAAAAAATTATAAAGTATGTTTGATGATATTTTTATGTTAAAATTATTGATTTTTTATGCTTTCGTATAAAAAATATACATGCAATCATGAGAAAAATGGAATACTTTTGTATCAAAAATATATATGCAATCATGAGAAAATTGGAGGAAATGCAAGTGGTTGTGTAGTGAGTGATTATAAGTTAGGTGAATCCAAGTTGAGTTATAAGATTTTATGCACATATATAATTATCAATAGGTGATTTTAATACAATTGGACATATGTGAAAAAAATAGATATATAAATGAAAGTAGTGAGACAAAGGGCAAAAGAGAAACATAAGTAAGTTGAGCTATAAGTGAAAGTAGAGGTATAAAGAGCCAAAAAAAAAAAAATTTAGTATTTTAAATAAAATAATAAATTATCATTCATGTTATTTTATTTCATTTATGATATCATGTTGATGCATTGTTGTTCAGCATATGCTTACTGTGATTAATAGTGCTCACACTGACACCATACTTACTAAATAATATGTATTATTTTGAAATATTCTTTTAGTTCACTTAAATAAAAATCCATTTTTTAATATGAGAAAATATAGCAGATCTCGACTAGCATAGTGAGTTATGGTTATTCAAACTTTTTTTCATCCACGTGTTCTCTCAAAACAATAAAATAAAAATAAGGCTCGTGCTATGTAAAGAATATTGATTATTATTGATAGTCTGACTTCAAGTATGTTAATACTCATGGTGAAAAGTGTATTTTGTTGATTGAGAGAGATTTTCTTGATTATTTTCTATAGTTTTTTTTATGCATAATTTGTGATATGATCCAAATAAACTTTGAGTATTTCTATTTAAGAATATTTTGAAAATACTAGTAACTCTGTGTTTATAAAAAAGTACATAAATAAAATTCCTTTTAACAAGATCTTGAGCATTTATTTAATTGTCGTGGCTCAAACATGAGTTGACCCTTCTTGATATGATGTGTTGCATCTGATTGGATCGTGATAGTTATTTTATTATTATCAAAGTAATGAATTTGGACTTATTAGTTTATAATCAGGGCAGTTAAAATAATTAGTAGACGAGTGATAAAATTTTGGGCAGTTTAAAATTATTGTTTTTCTATCATTCTTATGTATTATATTAAACCAATTTATTGAGTATGTTAGGTGAATATTGAGAAATTATGAAGCTTGAAGATCAGGATGTGATGGATGAACAAAGTTTCAGTAAGGTTAGGATAGTATAAAGCATAGTGGGAGCTATTAATGTGTTGATCCGTCTTGATATGATGTGTTGCATCTGATTGGGTCGTGATAGTTACTTTATTATTATCAAAGCAATGAATTTGGAGTTATTATTTTATAATCAGGGCAGTTGAAATAATCAGTAGATGAGTGATAAAATTTTGGGTAGTTTAAACATAGTCTTTTTTATCATTATTATGAGTATTATATTAAGCCAATGTAAGAGTATGTAAGGCATAAATATTGATAAATTATGAATCTTGAAGATCACGATGTGATGGATGAACAGAGTTTTGGTAAGGATAGGATAGTGAAAAGCACAATGGGAGCTATAATGTTAGATTTTATGAGTCAAATTGCTAGTTTAAAGCTCAATCATTGGGTGATGCTCAAAGCAGAATGCCAACTTTAAAAGTTGAGAAAGAATATCGAAATTTTCAATTATTTATTAGACTAAACATTTCATATCAAAGGGTAAGTGTAGCCTAAAAATTTGAGGACTGCTACTGAAGCTAAATAAGTTATTTGATACCATTCAATGCCCAAAGACCCTAAGATTCCCCTAGCAGTATTTTTACTTAATGGTGAGGCAAAATGCTAAAAGCTATTGGGCAACTGAGAGTTTGTACCTCAATCAACTGAATAGCAGATGCATGATTTTTTTTATAACGGTTCAAGGGAGCAAGATGAAAATTTAGCATGAAGCTAAATTTATTGCACTGGCAAGATATGCTTCAAAATTAGTCAGTACTTCAAAGACAAAGTGTTACAAATTTTTTAGGGGATTCAGAAATAATTTTAAAGACTCACTTGTTCCAATAAAGATCAGAGAGTTCACCTAATTAATGGATAATGTAAGATTAATAGAAAATAATCTGACGTCTATTCAACAACATATGAATGTGAGCAGAAAGAAATTTAGAGGAGTCTTCTAGAAGTGTTAATGGGAAAAAGAACCGATTTAGGCTGTATAACTCTAAGCGAGGTTCTACTCTTTTTGGGAGTAAGGGGGGTTAATATATTTTAGTGATTAGTACTCCAATTTATACTTTGCGTGAAAAAAGACATCATTGATAATGTTATTTATTTTATGGGCAGTATTACAGGTGTGGCCAGTCTAATTACAAGACAACTCAGTGTCTATAAAAGAGCTTTTGAGAGTAAGATTACATGCTCGAATAAATCAGTGGCATGAAAAACAGCAAAGGACAGTCTCACCTAGAGCTTTCAATAAATGATGAATGATCATTTAGTAGAGGGGAGGGGAGATTCACTAGAAGGCAAGCAAAAGAGTCTGAGGGAGTTTGTTGTTCTAGTTGCCACTGCTCCAGCTCAGTCTAGAGTTTACAGTTTGAATCAGTAGAAAGTTAAAAATGCATTCGATATTGTGACAGGTAAAGTTTACATTTATATACAATCATGTAGAACATTATCTAATATTGTAGCTATTCATTTATATTTCAGATATTTCTTGTTTGATTGAGATTAATTTCTATTGCTTTAGCTTTTAATTTATTCGTTTTTTTACACTAGAGATTATTTGATTATTGGTCAAGCATGTATCTGTGATATTGAGATTTCAAAAAAGAATTTGGAGTTTAAGTTGATTATATCACCTTTAATTGAGTTTGGTGCTATCTTGCACATTGATTGATTCAATAGATATAGAGCTTGATTTGATTCAAGTTAGACGAGAGTAGAATTATGACTTTGAAGCGAAGTATTTTTTTTCAGGGTGTAAGAGGTGAGCTATCATCATTGACATCAATTCTACAAGAGCTATCATCATTGATATCAATTCTATAAATTGATAGATTATTGAGGAAAAGTAATGATGTATTTCTTGCTTATGCAAAAGAATTATAGGTAAAGATTGAGAATGTTCCTATGATGATGGAGTTTACAAATGTATTTCCTGAAGAGTTTGGTAAGTTTGCATCTGAAGAGAATAATGAAAGAATGACACCTAAAAAATTGAAGTCGTTGAAGGTACAATTGCATAAATTATAAGATAAAGATTTTATCTAAACCAATTGCTTCTCATCAGATTTGTGAGGAAAAATTATGACACGTTGCATATATGTATGGATTATAAATAATTGAGAAAGGTGACTATCAAGAATAAATATTTATTGTTCAGGATTGATAATTTGTTTAACCAGCTTAAAGATGCATTTGTGCTTTTGGATGTGGACTTAAGATATATGTATCATTAATTGAGATTGAAGAGAAAGATGTTTTAAAGATAGTTTTCAGAAGTGGTTATGGTCATGATATATTATGGTTGTGGTTAACGAAGTCTGTACATATCCCTCTCTGAGGCTGACAGATTCAGTTGAAAAGTTGGCAAAATTAAACATACGAGAGATTGTCATACTGCATGAGATACCTAAGATTATTATTTCTGATCGTGAAAACAGATTTACTTTAAGATTATAGAAAGGTAGTTGGGTGGTTTTGTGAACTAGGTTAAAATTCAATACATCATTTCACACATACAAAGATGGTCAATCTGAGAGAATTATGTGTTAGAGGATATGTTGATATTATATGCACTCAATTTTGGACGAATTTGGCAGGACCAAATTCCTTTGATTGAGTTTGTCTATAATAACGACTTCCAATAAGCATGGGTAAGTCATCGTATAAGATATTATATGTTTGGAGATACATGCAACTTTGTCTTGAACAGGATGGGTAAAAGAGCATTGATGAATTTCGAGACAGTAAATGATACCAACAACAAGATTATATTAATCCAAAATATGTTAAGAGCAACACAAGATAAATTGAACAAGTACTATGACCCTTAGTATCGAGAAGTTGAATTTTAAGTTGGTGACTTTGTATTTTTGAAGTCACACCTAAGATTTGACAATAAATGTAAGCTGAGTTTGAGATTTATTAGGTCTTTTGGAGTGATCAGTAGAGTTATCAAATTTGTTTATCAATTACCGACACCTAATCAAATGTCAAACGAGCATGATGTGTTCCATGTATATATGTTAGAAAAACGAGTTATTGATGCGGAAATAAAGTTTCTGAATATGAGATTAAGATAAAGCGAAACTTGACCTATTGTGAATAACCTCAACATATTTTGGCATATTATGTGAGACAGTTAAGGAGCAAACATATATTTATGATTGAAGTTCATTTGAAGCACAGATAAGAAAAAAACTAACATGGGAAAAAGCTCTGCAAAAACACAGATCAAAAATCGCTCTCAGCCGTCCCAACAATTAGCTTGAATCTCTCCCTATACACCATGACAATCCCCTTCTGAATCAAGACAAAGAATTGCTCATGTAAATCTCCTTCTTAAACGACTCGAAAAAATTCCAACAAGTAATCTTTAAATTCCTCCCACGAGCGAATTGGGTATCTAGCCAACCTCCGTTGAAACCATGCTAGAGCTTTCCCATCCAAACATAATCCTGACAACATGAGCTTAACCTCCCCATTTATAGGTCATTCAGTGTCAAATATCACTCCACACATTACACCCACCAATGTGCGTCTTCTCCATCGAAGATCGACGTCTTCAACTTCCTAACACCAACATCTCCACCTCAACTTACTCTTTCTAATCCTCTAGTGAATTACCCCCATGTATCTAGAGTAAAACTCCCTCCTTCGATCATCGACATACCCCATAGCATCTCTCATTTCTTTTTTGTGCTCCTCTCCACCCCTTGCATAACCACTTTCCAACGTTTTGGCCCAACTAGCTCCATCAAAAAAAATCTAATCTACCCCCATCGAAGCTCTGGAAGGGTGTCCTTGATAGTTGTTGCATTCCTCCTCATGTTCCTCTCATCTAATCTCTTTTCATTTCAATTTAGCCAAGGATACTCCACTAAACCCTTTGTTAGAGTTTGTAAATTGCACAGTCGGTGGTGATTTGGATTGCAACCCAATAAGCCTCAGCATCATCTCCTCCAAGCTCGCGAATTGATATTCAATGAAGGAAAACCTTTATTCTATGGTTGAGGATTTTTCCTCGATCCTGGATTTAAGTTGCACTGCTTTTCCTTCCAATCTCTCTTCCAAAGCATTCAAATTCTTTGTTACCATTTCCCAAGATCTTGCTCTAATACCAATTTGATATAAATCGGAGCCAAAAACAGCGAACAAATTGTAAAAATTCGGTGTGAAGCCCCCAAGTAAGTTTAACTGATTAATATCAAAGCAAACAAACAAGATTCACAAGTGATCGACAATTTGAAAGGTAGAACAAACTTATGATGTCACTAGGAACAAGAAAACAAAAGAAAAAAGCTACAGGGAACAGAAACACAACCCAAATCCTAAGTGGTTAGCCATAATAAAAAACCCACAAAGCCCCTTGTTAATTATTCTCACATACATAATTAGTGGCTTAGCAAGCCGCACCCAGGAGCTAGAATTCTTCTGTGTGAGAACCCTGCTTCTACCCCTCTCAACAGGGTTGGCAGGTCTGTTTGCTATGTCGGATGGTTTGTTTGCTATGTCGGATGGTTTGTTTAGGCCAACCAAGTCAAAACCGGACCATGAGGGATAGGTGTATCAATTTATTCAACTTTTAATTGTTTTAATTTGGGCAACTTTGACAAATTGAAATTGACGTTATAATAATTAAATAATTTGTTTGGTTGTACTTATGTCCGATTCAAAAAATTTACCATATTTTAAGGCACGTTTAATTTTATTTTGAAAATATATTGATCTAATTTTAAGAGCATTGTAAATAGCAAAACCAAAAAGTGTTGAATTTATCCGTCTTAAGAAAATCACATTTTACTCAAAAAATGTGTTCTGTGGAACCATAGGAAGTCTGTTTTACAAAACATTTCCAGTATTATATTCTAAACATGATTTCCTATTTATTTATTATTTTTTCAAAAATTTTAGTATTTGAATATATAATATATTGTTTATACACTTTATAATTAAGTATATAACAATTGGAATAATTACATTTATATCTTCTAATTAAATAATAATAATAAATACAAATTTCATCCCAAGCATTTTACTCCCTTAAGCAAAGAGCATTAGAGAGAAAAAGAGAGATTTATAATATCTAAAGGGAGAAAGCATTTTATTCCCTTATACTAAATTTTGTCAATACCTGGAATAATTATTCACCTCTAGATTGGCTATTATTGGCCTACTACAAATTTCTTTTTTTTTTCTTTTTTCTTTTCTTTTTTTTTATTGTGTAAAACTTCAGACAAACTCTGATCTATGGATATTCACAAATTTTTCCACCCTTTAGCATTCTATATGTTGTAGAATAAAGTGCGTTGAATATAATGGGGCATTAAAAAATATGCTTTTACAAGGTCTTTTGGGTTATATAATACGTTAAACTCAATAAAACTTATTATAGAACAAGGAGCTTCAAAATGTTATTATGGGCATTGTACATAAATAAGTTTATAAATTATGATAGTCATTTTTTGCATATTAACTTTCCTCTCAAAATTTATTATCACTTGTACATATCAAATTTTACAAATTTTTGTAGCATGTTTAGTAATAATAGTATACGTTAAAAATATTGATATTTTTATGCTTCTATATGAAAAATATAAGTACAAATATGAGAAAAAAGGAAAAACATGCAGGTGATTGTGATTCAGTGGTCATATGTTATCTTATTCAAGTGAAATTATAAAGGCTAATGCCCCAATATAATTATTTATTTGAGTGTTAGATACACATAATCAGATATAAACAATTAAAGGTATAATTGAAATTGAAAATATAATAAATAAAAAATATATATGAACAGGTGAAGATATGAATGAAAGAGACGGTATAATAAGTAAAAAAATTTATAAAATAATAAATTATTATTTATTTTATTCTTTTCTTTTCATTTTATTTCTAATATCATCATATTCCTTGCACTATTGCTCAACCTATACCTTCTGTGATTATTAGTTCTTATATTGATAACATGTTAGATACAAAACAATGTATTTTAGGTTCTCTTAATTAACATAAAATAAATATTTGTTATTTTTTAGTTTTTAAAATTACATACAGTACTCTAACAAATGTGATCCATAAATGTTATGGATCACATTTGTTAGAGTACTGTATGTAATTTTAAAAACTAAAAAATAAGAAAATAAGTAATGAGAAAAATTCTAAAGAATTTCATTCATTTCATCATACAAGAGTGAAGGTTTTATATACTATCAGTGCTATTACAAAATAGAAATACATCGAAAAAGAAGAGAAGATACTATGGGTCGGCAATCCTATAAAAAAGCGCACGGATTACAACCTGAGAGTGGTAGAGTGACAGATCTAATGATACAGAGTCCGACTCGGTGTGCCTTAATCTAACGGTACAGAGTGCCTTTATCATACAGTACAGTGCTATGTATAGACTCTGTACAATGCATGGATTGAGAATTGGTGCTTGTATGTATGAAAAAAGTGTATTTCACTTTTAAAACTGGTACATGTGATATTTTTTATATGATATTAGTTTATAGATTGCTATGTGTGTAAATACGAAAGTGTAGGCTTGAGATATGTAAATACATAAGAATTATATGTTATACATGTAAACATCCCTTTTTAAAAGACAAATTCGCATAACTAGCACAAAATTTTTATGTATTTATGTATCTCACAACTAAACTTTTATATTTATATACATGGCAGTTCATTGCTTTAAACCTATGTATGAAAATATGTATTTCAACTAAAGAACGGATAAAAGTGATGTTTTATTTTAGAGTTTCCATGCTCATTATTTTTCAATAAGGTTGACGACATATGTCCGGTAAGTGACACCAACATTTAATCTTTTTGTCGCTTTGTAAATCAACACTTAAGAAAGCTTAGTCATATCATTAAATATAATATCTTCCCTATTTTCATCAATTTCATATTCTCATCTATATTTTCTCCTTTTACATTGTATTATTTTGCTAATAGTAATTACTCGAATATATAGGTCATGTATGGATATTCGTACATCAAGGCCATCGATGTACAATAAACTGTATCCAGATAGACAAGTAATCATTGAAGAAATCTTGAATAATGTCGAGTTCTCGTGCAAGCAGCATCTCAACTTCTGACTTACAAATCTGAGTGTAGATTTTAGTGTCCTTGTTCGAAACACAAGAATTGAGCACAGTTGACGCTTGATAAAGTCAGGTGTGATTTATATTATTGAAATTTTTAACTTGATTATTGGATTTGTGCGTCAAATGCCAATGTCAACTCTTTAATATTTAGTTATGCTTCTTCAACAAGCTATGATCCTCAACAAAAATTTGACTCGAGTACATTTGTCAAAATGATCTTCGATGGAACAAGATTAGGGCTGGCAATTTGGCTCGTTGTTCGCGAACAGCTCGTGTTCGGCTCGTTAAGTAGCTCGTGTTCGGCTCGTTCGTTAAGCCTAACGAGCCGAACACGAACAATTTTTTAAGCTCGAAATGTTAACGAGCCAAACACAAACAATTGTTTGTTCGCTCGTGTTCGGCTCGAATTGGCTCGAAATAAAAAAATAATCGTATAATTATTTATATAATAATTTATTATATATATTATTATATATTAATATATTATATATATTTATATTTAAGTTTAAATCATAGCTTAACTTTGTGTGGTAGCGTGGTTATCTTCGTGTTTCGAATTCATTTGGTCGGGTTCGAATCCACTGTTAGATATATATTTTTCCGATTAATTTTAACGAGCGATTTCGAGCCGAACACGAACGAGAATATTTAATTCGAGCCGAACACGAACACACGCTTTCACGAGCCATTTCGAACACGAGCCGAGCTAATTTCGAACGAGCCGAACACGAGCCAAGCCTGAGCTCGCTCAAGCTCGGCTCGTTTACAGCCCTAAACAAGATATTATTATCCGAGTTAAGAGGAAAAAGGGTCACAAAACCAAGAAGATCAGGAGTTTAATAATTATTGAATTGGGAAAGGCACGATGGATATGTTGAACATCGCGTTATGAGTTATCTATAGCTCTCAGAATGTTCAAAATTAAAATAGAATTTAATTTTCCTCATAGTGCTTCAATTATTTTGAAGTATTATTGAAAGAGACAAATCCAAAATAAATTACTTCAAGTAGACTTATACATAACAAAAAATCGGTCTCGAAGATAAGTTTGAAATCAGAGAAGACGGATTGTTGTGCAAACGGATGCAAGCTATTTTATAAGTCTAATGTAAAAGAAATTCGATGAAGATTTTGTCATTCTCTTAAGATCAGAACTCAAACAACAACAAAAAAAACAAAGCCTTAATCCCACTAAGTGGGGTTGGCTACATGAATCCTTTTTTCTATTGCGTCCAATTTAGTGTCAAATTTTTATTAATTCTAATAAATTAAGATCATTTTCTATCCAATAAGCCAAAGTCTTCCTAGGTCTACCTCTGCCTTTCTTAACATAAGTTGAATCTAAAACATCTAATCTCCTAATCAGAACTCAAAAATTAAAAAAAAAAAAATAAGAGGCAAAAGCAAGTCACATATAAGCGTTCTTTTTAATCTACCACCTATTTTGAAGTCTTCAAAAATTATTTGTTTATATCTTGTCGCTCCACACATGACATGGCATCATGACATATCAAAGAAAATCAATTCAATTACTCATCCTTTAGAAGAAGAAACGTAGAAATATTTTGATCGCTCCTATCTTGAATTTGTTGGAACGCATATAACGGTATGCTTAGCTTATGCTTTGATGATATTACATTGTATTGTTAGACTACCTCGCCCTATCCTTGTTGGTCAGTGATCATTATATCATATAATTTTCTGCATGAGATGTGTATAACGTCATTCTTCTTTCTTTCATTGATTATATCAATTCTTAATTGTCCAAAAGAATAATTAATCTATATTTGCAGTCGTTGTTGGATGAGACAAAAATTATTTGGAAACATGTCATTAGATATGAAGTTTTCATGAAACAAAATTTTTAATGAAAATAGCATTAATGTGGATAATAAGTGCTTTCCTCACATTTAAATGTCTATATGGATGATGCACTACAGGTAAGATAGCTTGTCCGTACTGCATGAATTCATCTCAAGCATTTACACTTCAATATCATAGAAAAGAATTCATGATTTGACTGTCATAGTATATTTTTAAATGTTGAACATCCCTTCAAGTAAAACAAAAATGCATTCAGACAAAACAAAGTTAACAAAATAGCATTACCTCCAAGAGTAGTTGGGAATGAGTTAATCTAGAATATTAGTGACATTTTAAAGATTACTGATTATCCTGAATTTTCTTCACATCCACCGTGCTTTGATATTACTCATAATTAGACAAAATGTTCATTTTTTTTAGGATTTATCATACTGAAAAAGTAACATGAATTGACACAATCATGAGTCAAGCACATAAACAAAAAAATTTAATAATATCTTCAACACTTTGATGGATGTTAAAGGCAAACTAAGGATGACGTGAATATCAGACTAGATTTAAAAAGGATTTATAAAAGAAGAGAGTTAAATATCCAAAAAAACAGGTGATGTTAAACATATAAAGCCTAAAGAAAAATATTGTCTTACATTGGCTCAACAAAAAAATAATTTATGAGTGCCTCCAATCATTAAAATTTCCTAACGGATATACTTCAATTTTAAGTTGTTATGTTGATTTGGAAACAGCAAAAAAAAATAGAATGGAAAATCACAACTGTCACATTTTTCTGCAAAATTTGAAGCCAACTGTATTTACCTATTTGTTGAGTGTGAGCTATATACATCTCATATTAAATTTTACAAATTTTGAATGAAACAATTAAAATATGATTTTTTGTGAATTCAAAGATTTATGATCGGAGTAATGGAGTGTCAGATCAGGGATTAATAGGACTTGTTTGGGAACATATACGCATTGTAAAAATTTGGCATATTTATGATGTGAATAATTACGGTTTTCATATTATTTCTTGATAAGAAGAAAAATAGAGTTGTAATTCTAGTATTTGTACAACAAGTCTTTATCCCGCTAATTGCATGTAATTATGATGTGTGTAATTCTAGTGTTTGTCTTAAAGCAAAAAATAAATCAAATGGTAAAATAGATTATAATAGGATACTCGAAGAAGTTGTTCAATTAAGTATCCTGACACCATCGGAAAAAGTGCATTCATTTCAACTATGATTGGTTTGATTGTGCTCTTAATCAACTGTATCATATTGTAGAAAATAAAGTGAATGGAAAATATACTAAATTTAATCTTTCCAATCTAACAAGACAAAAGAGTTAGGTATAGTATCTTCAATATCTCGATGGACAATGGATACAGTTGATTGGGCAGTAATCATAACGAGAAAACCTAAAGCAACTATTGATATTCCTAGTACTACTGAACCCGCTCATCAAGAAATAAAAATGACAGATTTATGCATTTCACTCGATCCTACTCATGAAGAGCTAAATTTAGAAGATGTTAGCGGAAAACATGAAAAAATTAATCTCAATGAGTATGACTCTAACGATTTAGATATCTCGGGTCCATTGTTCAAAGCGATGGTGATATAGATGGCGATGTTAATAGTAGAATTCAGGTTGGTTGGTTGAAGTGGAGAATGCGTCCAGCCTATTGTGTGATAGAAAAGTACCGCTTAGACTGAAAGGAAAATTTTATAAAATGGTGGTGAGACCTGCAATGCTCTATGGTGCTGAATGTTGGCCTTTAAAAGAGAAGCATGATGCTAAGTTAAGTGTTGTCGAGATATGATTAGGTGGATGAGTGGCTTTACACTTAGAGACAAAATGCGAAATGAATATATCCGTAATAGAGTTGGTGTTGCATCAGTGACGGATAAAATTAGAGAGTCGCCTTAGATGGTTTGGTCACATTAAACGTCGACCACCTGATGATCCGATTAGGAGAGTAGATGTTTTAGATATAACTTATGTTAAGAAAGGCAGAGGTAGACCTAGGAAAACTTGGGCTTATAGCATAAAAAATGATCTTAATTTATTAGAATTCAACGAAAATTTGACACTAAATAGGACGCAATGGAGAAAAAGGATTCATGTAGCCGACCCCACTTAGTGGGATTAAGGCTTTGTTGTTGTTGTTGAGTATGACTCTAACAATATTTTGATAAAATTTTAAGCACGACCTCTAGTCACTCGTTCCAAGAAATTGGCTAGAATGTGTGAGTTACTCCAAATATTTTTGACGCAATTTTTCTCTTATTTGTAATCATAATCTATTTATCTTTAAATTAAGAAAACCCAATATTTTCTAATTTGATCTTTGTCATGTGATGTCATTATTACTTTTCTATATTGTTTCACAATCATACCAAATCTAATGATTTGCCTTTGAGCCCATCAAATCAAAGCAATGAATTAATTCCTCAAAAGTGGGCAACTTAGTTAAAAATCACTTCCAGCTTTAATAGATTTGGTGCATATATATTATTTTAAAAAAAAATTTCAACATAACACATTTAAGCATTCACTTTGCCTCTAAAAAATTTGATAGATTTGATTTTAGAATCACTTGATTTGAATCAACTTAATATTCTAAGCTTAATACTGTTTCAGTTCCAGTAATCAGTACATTGTACTTTATTTCTTCTCCTTGCATTTGATGCATTACTTATATTTTCAATTCTGGTAGTTTGTAATTTGCAATTTACAGTTTCGCCTTATGCTTACTATGTAGATTTCTATTTTTAGTTCCAATAGTTTGTAGATTGTACTAAATATTATGATCATGCTTTTGTTTAAAATCATGTGCAATAATTAATTTTCTTTTTCCTCGTTTCAGATGGCTCACAGAGGCATTGATGATCGCCCTTCATGCAAGGGGCATAGTTGGGGTCATGAATGGAGTAAGATATGTAAATTTGTTGGATGTGTCAGGTTCAGAACACGACGTTCAATTAGACACGAATGTAAGCAAGCGACAAGTATCCGGTCAATCGAGCAGTAGCAAACAATCAAACTCAGGAGTCCATCGCAGTAAACATCCTAGTAAAAGAAGAGAAAATACATCAAACCTGAAAGTGTTGCTTCAAGCAGTGAAAAAAAACGTAGAACTATTTCAACAACGATGCAACTGTCACTCTCCATTCACTATGGTTGAATCTTTAGCTAAGTTTAGCAGCATTCCAAATACTTTCAATGAAGCCATAATTGCATTCCATGAAGCATTAAAGGCGGACAAAGCTGGCGAAGCTTTTCAGATGACTACAGATGGGCCACGATTATACAATTAGAATGATATATTATTGGGTCTCATCCTCCTTTGTGAACTACCCAGCTTGGGTTCGATAGATTATTTCATTGTGTTAGGTTTGCTTGCATTGTCTTAGTTTTTATTTTATCGTTTGGTCAACCCCTGTTACATTTTTATATATGCACTTCTTTTTTTTTTTTTCCTTTTTCTGAGTAATTCCATTATCAAATGGCAATAAGTTCAAGAGGTGGTTCCACCCATGTCACATTGTCTCACCCAGATTCAAGAGGAATTATGTTACATTTCAGAGACAAATGTTCTAACTTTTGATATTTTTTCGGAGCAACTATTTAGGATTTATCATTGAAGCACCACGTGTAACGTAATTAATGAAGATTATTTGAACTACAATGATATATTCCTACGAAATTTCACATGTGGAATGCAATTTTTACATGTATTTATAAAATGACCACCTAAACTAGATTGTTTGAAGTTTTATTTATATTATGAAAAATAGTGCTATTTTTTATGTGAATAATTGTGAATTCAGTAGTTTATGTATTGTAGTATTACAACATGCAACTTCTTTCTAAAGCCTTTAATCGAACACTCAACTTTGTTTAAGAATGGAAATATTTACGTGCACACCACCCAATTCTTATGTATTTACATATGTTCCACTCAAAGTTTGCTCAAGTGCTACTATATACATAAATTGAAGTTTAGATGGTAGATATTTTGCAAAATAATGAAGAAGTTGAGATGAACTCCACATATCTGGACACAAATTTCTCATAAATAGCATTTCCTGCTTAGCATATCTTCAAGCACCTCTCAATTGCTTATTAGCATATCTTCAGTTTCTAACATCTAAGCTTTATTTTTTACATTTATACCAACCAAAACTTGAAGTTTATGTGTAAGGTAAGTAAATAAAAAAGAACTGAAAATTGTATGCATGTAAATCTTCATAAACTTAATTATCAAATTCATTATTTTTAACTTTAAACCAAGCTGTTCTTTACTTTCTGAATTGGATTTCAGTTATTTCTTGAAGCTCTGAGACCTCTTCTGATTTGGATTTCACAATTTTTTTATTTTTAAGCCTCCTCAACTTCCTGCTTGAATTTGTAGATTATTGCCACGCATCTATGTTTCTTACTTCCCTGTTTCTTCAATCCACAAATCTTAAAATGTGGAATCCATTCATCATGAATAAATTTAAACTTAAAATGATTTATGGAATACAGATAAATGATACAAATGTTTTGTAATTGTTGTCATTTATTAATGTACTTTCAATTTAAATTCATCAATGCCACATTTTTTGAGAGGGCCTTCTCCGGAGGATCTGTTAACACACATTTACAGTTAGCATGTGCTATAACAGAGTTGATACCAGCTATTTTTGGATTGATACAGCTCATTGGATGATAATGAATATATCCGAAGGCACGTGTTTGATAGATCCTACAACGGTCAACAGTATATTCAGGATTAGCCAGTCATCCAACGAGATCATATAATTGTTTCAGGCTTCCAACAGAGACTTTTATAAATTGAGAGACTTATTGTTTAACAGAAAACTACTAGCTGATATTAAGAATATGGAGGTTGCAGAACAATTAGAAATTTTTCTTAGAGCCGCACACACTCATAATTACAGGCAAATTTGCGAATTTTTCCAGCACTCATTAGAAACAGTAAGTAGATACTTCAATCTTGTGTTACAAGTGATTACATTACTATCAAGAGAATTCATTAAACTGGCCCCGACGGAAGTGGATTATGACCATTTCATATGGACAACTGCATAGTTTTATCCATATTTTCAAAATGCTATAAGAGAAATTGATGAAACTCACATCCCGCAGTGGCTAGCATAGAAGCACAGAATAGATAACTTAATTGAAAAAGATTTACGTCACAAAATGTGATGATTGTAGTTACTTTTGATCGCCAATTTGTGCCAAAAGATGGGAAGGCTCTGTTGCCGATATGAGGTATTGCGATGGTTAGTAGAAAAGGTGGAATTTGCAGTCCCTAAAAATAAATATTATTTGGTTGTGTCGGAGTATGCAAACACTGAGAAAATGATGACAACTTTCAGGAGATATCGTTACCATTTGAGTGATTATCATACAGCCACAACCCATAGGCACTCAACGCCACATGAGTTATTTAATCATCGACACTAACAACTACGTAATGTTGTTGAAAGAACTTTCGAAATTTTGAAAGAAAGATTACAAGTTTTAAGTCACATGCGTACATTCACAATTAAGTTACAAGAGGACATTGTGATCGCTTGTGCGGTCTAGCACAACTTCATTGGATGTTTAATGGAAGTGATTATATTTTAATATGTCCCAAACTGAGAAGGAATGTGATAGTCGGCTAGGTGAGGTTATTGGCATTGACGGAAAACCACGACATGCATACAACAGTTACCGAGAGACTTTGAGGAGATAGTACAAGATGCAATTGCAAATAATTTATAAGTAGCACGTGTAAGCTTTATTATTCTTTGTTATTGTCTTCATCTTCTATTTAAGAAATTTCATCTAATTAAAAAAATTTGTTTGAGCTTCTACATGACTTAAAGATGTCGATCAAGTTGAGTAGCTGTCTCATATCAAATAAAGATATGTTTATCAATTCCTGCATAACTGGTTAAATTTCAATATATCTACCTGATTAAGATGCCTTATGACTTATTTATAAGATGGTGTTATTCGTTGTTGAATTTCTTGTCTGTATGTATTTAGATATTTTATTAAATTATGTAAACTGAAGTTTTATGTTGTGGTTTAATATGTATTTCTCTCTTTGAAAAAGTTTACTTGGTTATAAATGTATCTTTAAAAAAATTGTCTTAAAAATTGATAATCGTTTCATGAAGGTACTCAAATGGGTACGTCGAATTCAATATAAATGTATCTTAAAAAAATTGTCTTAAAAATTGATAATCGTTTCATGAAGGTACTCAAATGGACTGTCGACTTCAAACCGAAAGTTGAATCTCTTATAATCCCTGTTTGGCTTACATTCCCTGGCTTGAAATATCATCATTTTCACAATGAAATTGTCTACAATCTCGCTACAGGCTTTGGCAAACCTCTTAGAATTAATAATCCCACTCTAGACCGCACTAGGCCTTCTGATGTCTGTGTTCTTGTGGAACGAGATGTTACAAAGTCCTACCCTGATGAAGTTTGGATAGGCTCTAATCATATGGGGTATTGGCAGAAGGTAATTATGGGGTCTCATCCACACAATTGTACTCATTGTTGTATGTTTGGACACAATTGTGTAGTTTGTTATAGATTGCATCCTCATTTAAAGCCTGCAGTTACTCTAGGACCTCTTATTTCTCGGCCACCTACCACCTCTGATCTATTAGCTGCACCTGTGAAAGAGCATCTCGGATCACCATCGCCCACCCCTCTTCAGGTTTCCCCCTGTTCATGATGCAGCTGACACTACGAACTTGACTGAGGAGGTTCAGCCCCCCAATCCAAAGAATTGACATATGTCTTGCTTTCTGTTTCTCCTGCTCATAAGACTACTAATAATACTTTGAGTTCTTTTATTCCCCCATCTTCTGCCCCCTGCTTTTATCTGATGAAGAATCCCTCCCCATTGAGAAGGGGAAGGATGTGGCTCCTCTTGTTCCTCTTCCAGCTATTGATCCACTTACTGATGACCTGAATTCTAAGGGGGAGGATGTGGCTCCTCCTATTTCTCCTCGAGCCTTTGATTCAGTTACTACTGCCACTAAAGTGTTGGAGTCTGAACGGATTACTCAGAAATTCAGCAGAAAGAGAGAAAACCCCCAAGTAATGATAAATTGTCCTACACAAACACTGGAACCCATCGTTGCACCTACCTTTCCTTCTATGGATCAGACGGACCAATCCTCAGAAGAAGAATGACAAGTATACAGTTCTCGACGAAAGAAGCCCGGGGGTACGATTAGAGACTTAATGGATGATACCTCGGTCACTTCTGGCAATGAAACAGCACTTAAGAGTTTGCTTTCTAGATCTTCTCCAATAACCAGAGGAAGAGGAATGGCTAGGTCACTTCGTCCTTAGACACTGTTATTTGCATTTTTCCTTTTGTGTCTTTTGTATCCTTTTTGTTTGAGCTTTCTCTGCATTTTGTATCGTATGGGTAAGGCTTCATCTATTGGGCCCTATCCAAAAACTTTCATTTGTATCCTCTTTATTTCAATAAAATAGGCCCTAGGGCTTTTTCTTTTTAAAAAAAAAATGTCTTCTGGTATACTTCTCTGCTTATTCCCATCTCCATTTTTTATCGTATTTTTATGTTTTTTTTTCTCCCTTTCTAACATGCATTTCTCAGATCTTTGCTTATTACCTGCAATGATTCTGAAAAGCTGTGAACTTTGTCGAGCACATCCCATTCATTTCCACTAGATTTTGATTTTACAGAGTATATTAATCTTTTTTTCTGTCTATGATTATATTCCGACGATTTTGTACAACTTCAACGCAGGGCTTCGGAACACCGAAGGCATTTTGATTAATTCTTACAGCTTGCATAAGAATTTTTGCAATCTTTTCAACTTTATCTCCTTTTCCTGTTTGGTAATAGCCCAGGAAGATTAAAGCAAAGTGAGCTGATATTTTTATTCTTCCTTATACGTTGATCTATAAGGCAAGTTACGAAATGACCTGAAAAATGTAATATTCACTCCATAAAATTCTTTTTGTTTGAATTACATGCATACCACTCAATTCTTATGTATTTACATATGTAGCACCTGAACTTGAATCTTTATATATATATGCCACCCTACATAAGCATGAAGGGTGTATTCCACAAAATTCTTTTTGCTACTTCATTCCATAAATTTTTTTTGTTAATCATTCAAGTGCTCTTCTATCACAAACAGTTCTGGCTAGAAATTTTGGGTTGCAGCTCCACTTTGTCTTTTCAATCCCTCTTTGCAGCTTGATGGTTTTAATGGCTAGCTTGATGGTTTTAATGGCTAGCTTGATGCTTTTTTTCAAAAGATATAGCTCTCACTGATCTTTATTAATATCACTTAGTGGTTAGTTATAGGATTTTTAGGCCGAGTAAATTTCTCTTGTGAAGTTGATATTTTTTTGTTATTTTATTGTTTTAACTTTTGGTCTTCAAATATAATTGTTATGGAAAATCCTATTTAAACCAACCGCTGTTAAACCCTGAAATAAGATGCCAAACATGCCAAATATATTTAACTGTATTCAATCGTAACTGTACCAAACACTTTTCTGGATTTAACATCCCCAGATTTAATATATCAGGATTTATAGGATTTAGTAAATCCTATTGAAGATAAATCCTTTGTGCTACTGAACACCCCTGCAGGGTCTTCTTCTAAATCTCCCAACTCCTAAGTCAGATCAAGTAGGTTAACAAGTCAACTACTTTATTTCATTTAGTAGATTAGTGAAATATTTTATTGTGAAATAATTTTTTTCTGATATAAGCGTGCAAATGTTAATTCCTGAGTAGTTGCTTCAACATTCCTAGTTACCTTATCTCCATGTATTTGACCGAGTACTATTTCAAATGCTATTTTTCTCTTCACCATTACTTGTTAGAATTATATCATCCATACAAACCAATAACGTTATGATCCCTAAAAAGTAAATACGCCATAGATTATCAGAAGCACATTAAACTATTAAAAAATGTCCTCCAAAATCAGAAGAATATCCAAGTAGATTTCCAATAAATTGCCATAAAAAATGCATTTTGCTCATAAAACTATTACAAATCCCAATAGAAGTAGGCAACTAATGATGATAAAACTCTTATTGTATTTGCATTTTTAGTAGAGCAAATGCCTCATAATAACCTATTGCATAGATCTTTAGTGTAGACCTTAGCTACTAATCTTTTGTTGTCTCTCCAGAATTCATTAATATTAAATCTCACTATAAAACTCACTTGAACCCAAAAGATTTCATTCCTTCAGAAAACTCCAACAATCTTTTAATGTTTTATTTCTTTTTGGAGCCTCCATCTCCAATCTCATGATTTTTCTCCAATCTTCATCAGACAATGCATCAAACAATTTTTTTATGGTTTGAAAGGATGATTAAGCTCAGAATTAAAGCCTAATGAGACGCTTAGAAATTCTTGATTGACTTAATGTGTGATAGAGGATAAGATAGGCAATTGGTGCACAACCTTGAATTCACTATTTCACCTCTAGATTTTAAACAATGGAATCAAAAACTATAATGACCATTTTTTTAAGAGTTAGAGAAGAATCGTGGGCCTGAAAAGGACATGAAATTGGACCTTAGCTTCTCAAAAAAACATATATATCTACAAATGCAATTATATGGAATTTTTAGTTATCAGAAATACCAAGTATCGATTCAACTTTTGAACTAGTTTTTTAAGAGGAATGGGGAAAAAATTTATTCAGTGATTGAAATATTTGGGTGAAGAAGGTAGATGCAATAAAAAAAATCATCTATCCCTCATTGCCAAGCGAACCAGAAATAAAATAAACATGAGCATTGTTAATATTGCCCATGGAGAAGAAAAATCATGGCAATGGTGCACTTCTAGAAGCAGAAAATGAAAAAACAGAAAACAATTTTGAATTTGAAAAACCAAAAAGAAAAAGAGGAGAAAAAAAAACAATGAAAAACTTTCTCAAGCTCTGGTATGGTGATATCATGACGACAATTGGAGAATATGTTGAACGTGTTTTATTATACCTTTTTGTACTAAATTTATATAATCCTAAGAATATTTTTAATAAGAAAGATACAAAATTAGGGATTGAAAATCATGGATAGAAATAACTATAGAATAATTATTGTAGGTAACCTATAATATTGAAATCAACATATAAAAGACAACCCATCGATATGCATGTACACCGACAATGAATAAAGTCCGAGCTCAAAGAGTTGGAATGGTGACGTCGTGATTCCAAGCACATTGAAGGAATATAGCTAGCACGATCCTGTAGTAGATAGGAGGCGACAAGGAGAAGAATGATCTGAATGAGGAGCAACCAGCAGAAAAGCTAAGCAAATAGAAACGGAGTGATCTTATGGTGGTGCATTACTAGGAAACCAATCATGTTTTCTTACTTCCCAATTTAAAATAAAAAAAAAAGAAATACATTAAGATGCCAAACAGACCAACAAGAGCCATTTTCAATTTTATTGTGGTCATGTCTCCCATGTACAGACTTAAGGTGTGTTTGGAAAAATTGTGATTGTATGAAATCTCAGTTCAAATATTGACGTGGAAAATCTATTAGTTAAAAGTTGGTGTTACAGAAGCAATTCTCCTATTTGAAAATTTTTGTTTTGAAAGTGTTGTGTTATAGTGTTTGTGAAAAAATGCCTAAAATACTATTATATTCATATTATATAGAATTCCTGCATTTTATAGACGTGGAATCCTAATATTTAACTAATTATTGTTCTTCACTAGAATTTAAATAATCGTTAATATTTTTCAAATGAAAACAAGATAAATGAGAATGGCAAAAAGAAAAGATGACGGGAATGAACCAAAACCCTTTTTTGCAGCAATGATTCATGCAAAAGTATATATAATCAGGTTCCATATATAAGTCTATGAACTGGCATGTTGAAGTTCATACTACATTCACCCAATGCCTCTCTAATACAAACACACAAGTTTCTGATGGATGGCCAACAAACAAAGCAGGATATCTCAATGCACAAAACTCAAAGATTCTTATGTAAATTTATTTGCTGATATATTTTGTTGCTTTCTATTTGTTGCCTTCGTGCTATTGGAGATAATTAGCTTATATTGCAATAGATCTTGGCTAACATTTAAGTAGTCATCTTTCAATGATGTGGGCTGGTACGAGAGGTGGGCGTTACAAAGGCAATCATACGTGTGCTGGTTTATCGCGGGAGATCCAAAGGAAAGGGGAGCACATTGGTAAAAGAAATCAATATTAGAGAGGAGGAGGTCGGTGAGAGGGAATCACGAAGGAGAGCTAGGGCATATATTCTCGCGCAGTGGAGGTCGGCGACAAGGAATCGCATTGGAGAGTTAGGGCGCAGATAGCATGAAAAGGAGGTTGGCGATAGGGCATCGCGAAGCAAGGGCACAGATAAAATTAGGAAAAGGTAATAGCGGAATTCGGGACACAGTTTGCCAGCCACGGTCATGATATTAATAAAAACCATCGTTGTAGGTTCAAATGTGATCGCCAGAAAGCTTGATTCAAATGTGGGAGATTACAAATCGATTCAAAATTCAGGTTGGAACGTTGAAACAAGAGCACCCTTAATGGCAGTGTGTAGTGAATAAAGTTACATAAAACTAGTGCTTTGTTAGATAAGGCTGAAATTAATTGTGTTAATTTACAAATTTTCAATAACTCACACCAGTAGAAAATTATCCATCGAGGCTCTTAACAAAGCAAAATTTAATTTAAATCTTTTATATAGGTTGTATACATCATATCCTATGAAACATACCATGCCAACAGTTTAACATAATGTCAAATATAAATAATTTGATAAGTTTTTACACTCCTAATCCGCAATTGCAAACAATAGTCATGTTTTCAGGATAGACAACCAAATCACAAAGTTCACTAGTCAAGCATTAAATATGTGATATAAGCTCAAATAAAACTCACCGAATAAGTTAGTAGAGTTTCAAGAATAGTTTCAACATTTCCTTCTCCTGGCATCAAAGAAGAACATGAAATAGCATCATAAGCAATCAAATGATCATCATACAAGCCAAGTCAACAAAATAACCAACCATTTTCCTTAATGGCCTTTTCAACCATGTCTCCACTGAAACCCATTCCAATGAAATGGGAATATAAACTAGGTTGAGATGGACCTGCCTCAGAAACCTTCAAAGGATTCAAAAATTCAGTCAATATCATTCACGTAATATCCAAAAAATGAATCTATTAAATAAATATAGGAGGAGAGAAATGTCATTGAGATAGAAATATTTACAAATGAGCATGGAATGGAATTCATAGTCTCACTGGTAGATTACATTACCTCTCCATAAGGATTTGTTGGTCTTTCCTTATCATCATCGTCAGTCTCCCAACTAAAATTGCTATCATTCTCATCATTATCACCGACCCAATCCTAAATTAATTATAACACCAAACAAATTGTAGAGCTTTTGTTTAAAGGATGGAGTGAATTAGAACAACAATAATTGGGGCTAGAAATAACCAACCATTTTTCTCACAAAAGACTCTTAAGCTCAGAAAATTTCCACTGAAACTGCGCTGCAACATTAAGCAAATAAATTATAAATTAAAAATAATAAAAAATGAATTAGCATGATCCTCTACAACAATGATTCCCAATGACCCTTCTATTAGAGAAATTTGATTTTACATGCCCCTTAGTAAACAAGATTACAAAAATATCACCACAGTTTGCTTTCTTGGAGAAATATAACTAAAAGTTTATTTCGGACAAAGTTACATCTCTTCTAACCATTATTTTTTCTTTGTTGAGCCCAATCACAAAAGAAAATAAACAAAGAAAGGTTTGAGCATGATTTAATCCAATTTGAGCATGTTGCAAACAAGATTCGAGTCTTTTTCAAGTAAAGTTCAAACAAAAGTTGAGTACTATTTTAGGAAGATTCTAAAAGGATTCAAGCATTATTCGAGTAAAGCCTGACCAAGATGATTTAAGCAAAGCTTAAACAAAATTCGAACAAAATTCAAGAAAAGATCGAACGTGGTTTGAACACATTCTGAAATAGCAGAACTGAACATTTAGAATATGCTCATTTATTGACCATTGGCGAAGCTATAAGATTGGTCGATTTAATGTATAAAAGTCAACGTTATCACGGTGAAAAAACCAGGACTTCGAATTTGGCAATTCCCTGTTCCTTCCACTTCCTCTTTGTGTTAAAAAGCATGAAACAGCCCACTCTCACACAAAGGTTTCTTTTAAAATGATTTGCTACCAGCTCATGTGAGAAGAACAACAGTTTGCATGGCAAAACTCATTGGGGAAGGTAATAGCGAGGCCAACAGCATGTGAAGAAACTCGCATGGTTCAAATAAGAGGGCTTGAACTAAAATTTGAACATTCGCTCGAGCATATTTATTTTGTGCTAAGCGTTCATAAACAGCTCATAAGCATAAGAAGATAAATGAGCTCAAATGTGTAGCATATCAGTTGGAAACAAAGTGAAAATTTTCAAAATATCGGTTTCAAGCGCTCAACATGCCAGAAGACAAATGCAATATGAACATTAAGATCTATTTCTCTAATGAGACAAATAGCAGGAATATTTCTCAACTTATGAGTGTTATGAGGCAAGTGAAATCAATTTTTTGCTTCTACAATATTACACAGGTGTTTGACTGCATGCAGGATTTAGCATTAATGGATTTAGTAAATCCAGATTTGTTAAATCTACACCTTTGTTGGATTTATTAAATCGAGACTAAACATGAATCGAACACAAAATTCAAACCTTAAATTCAAAATTTCATAAATCCATCAAACTTATATTTTTTCATGTTCGGTTGGATTACTAAATCCGACCATAAATCCTGTTAATATGGTGCTACCAAACGACCCCCTACATATAGCATTCTCAAAGTAATTAAAAACATGAAGAGTCTGTTTGGGGGCAGCTTGTGTGTTTCAAGATAAGCAGTTTATCCTGAAACGTGACCGGCAGTTAGGCCGCAATGGTCGACCCGCGGCCTGCGTTTAGTGTAAAAAATTCAAACGCGCGAACCAAACTGTTATGCGGCGTTTTCAAAAATACCATCGCACTTATAAGTTGTCTCAAACAGGACAGAATCTTACATACAAACCATACAATTTGAATATATTCCATACCTAACAGAAACTTTTATATTTACATATCTAACACAAACCTTTATATTTAAATGCATGGCAATCAATTATTTAACATCATACCAAAAATACCACTATTCCTAACTTATACCACTCAGGCCTTTAACATCACACCAAAAATACTACTATTACTGACATTTTAAATGAGAAATACAACCTCTTATGCATATATTTATTACAACAAAGTGTTATAAATGTAAATATCAAACTTTATGTGTTAGATATATAAATACATAAGAATTTTGTGGTATGCATGTAAAGTTCTCTGCTTGAAAATGTGTATTTCAGTTTTAAAAGTCAGTAATAATGATATTTTTTATGTGATATGAAACATTTAGGCCTTATAAATATTAAAATCAAAATTAATGTGTTAGCTATGTAAATCCATGGGAATTGTGGGGTATGAATTATAAAGCTCCAAAATAATATTTGGGACTCAAATTGAAAGAAATAAGGAAATGGAAAAGGAGATGGAAACCTACCCAAATAAAAAATTACACATTTACAAAAACATTGATGAGGCTCAAGCGGCCCTTTCTCTCGTTACTTTCGGCCCAAGGCGGCGACGAGAAGAACGATTTGAGGCTCATTAACAGATCTAAAATGGAGCCGCTCAAGAGAGAAAGAGAGATGAGACAAAACCAAGAACTCAGGGTAGCCAAAACCCGCCCCCAGAGTGCGCGAAGTAGAGAGATGGAGAGAGAAATAGTTCCAGGAGAACAGCTGGAGTTTCTAGGGTTTAGCATATTTGGTGCTTTCGAAGATAGAGGAAAAGGGAAGCGGGAGACTTCGCTGCGCAGTGCATACAGCAAATATGGAAGTAGGGCTGCCCTGGTGCCATTGCAGAGAGCATTCCATAAATTTAGTACAGTTTTCTCGTCAAGTTTTAGGTTGTGATGGACTGTATAACTTATTTTATTATATGTTTGCTGTTTGTTGCCACACATTGATATAATTGATCGGTATTGGTGGTATTGTGATGATGAGATGCAACAGAACTAAGAGAATAATGATTAAGAATCGTTGGATATGCATTGAGATGTGTATAACTTTATGACACAAATAAATTTAAATATTATATTTATATTTATTTTATTACATGTGATGTGAATAAGTGATAATTAAATATTTAAATATTTAAAAAAAAAAGTTAAGTTTTCTTGATAATCAAATTAAAAATTAATTATTAGAATTTGACTTCAATCTGAATCATCATGAATTTTATATAATATTTTTTTCTTTTGTGAATTTACTTTGAAGTAGTTGTAATTATTATTTGTTGGGGTGAATTTTAAGTTAAATATGAGTTATTTTTAAAGATAAAATAAATAAATAAATATTTGAATATTATAATATCATTCTATTAATAGTTGTGACTAACTAATTAAACAATTTAACAATAAAATTTAATAATATATTTTCTTAAAACTTATCCATTTTTTAATTAATTATAACTCGAACAAAATCAAAGAATATTATTTTAAAAAAATTGGCATCATAATTAATTTCAACTCCCCTAATGCACTGCACTTAAAATTTTTAGAAATACAAATATTATCGAATCATAAAATAAGCTTTTTTGTCTTTAGGGCCCATATGGGGCAGTCTTTTCACGTGGTGTGTTTTGAAAAAGTGATTCGGATGTTTGAAAACAATGGTGCGGCAGTGTTCGTAAATAATTTATATAAATGCAGCCGCGAGTTCGACCTCGCGACCCCCGGCTCCCTTTATCGTGTTTATTTTGATTCTCTTGACCATATGGCTCCCTCTCTCGTGTTTCTTCTGCCCTAGCAATCTCGCTCCCTTGGATCCGTGACTCTGGTGACTATGCGTTGTTTATGGTTGCCTCTTGTTGGTTGTGAGTGGTTGGTCTGGTGACCCTTACATACTTCTCCCTATCCTTTCTTTTCTTTCGCTCGATTTGGTGATTCTATGCACTCTATGTTGTGTGAGGTGATTCACTTTCTTCGATTAATGATTGTTGCGGTAAGCTTTATATTCTCTTTTTCCCAGTCTCTTCTCTCTTTCGGCTCGGTTTGGTGGTTGTGTATATTATAGGCTATGTGAATGTAGTCCCTCTTCTACCTCTCCCCTCTGTTTCAGGTAATCTATATCTTATATATTTTGTGGCTTTATGATTATGCAAATGCTATCGTGCAATAGTTCTTGGTTTTGTTGTTGTTTTCCTCCCCTTGATTTATCTATTTGCTCGGTTTGGTGGTTTTCTGTTTGATACGCTTAGTTAATTATTTTGATGTTTCATGTTGCATCCATTATAGATTTGGTTTATGATTTTGAAGTTTTTTGTTTTACGATTTCAGTTAGGTTTTAGTCTGTTCGGTTTATGAATTTGTTATATTGGTTTTTGTTTTACTAGTATAATTAAATACCTATCTCCCCAAGTGTTGATTTTTATTTTGCTCTTCCTAACATGGTTTTCATATTTGAGTGGGGACTTGAGAAATGTATACAAGTTGTTGTTGGATTTTGGAATAGGAATGTTTCAGCTGTTGTATATTTTGTGAATACAGATTGAGATTTTATCAAGAAATTTGATATTTGAATCAGAATTTGAGAAATTGATAAAATAGGGTGCTAAAAACTGGAATGTGACTTTATCTTTATCTTTGATGTTTGTGTGAGAGTTTGGGAAATGACTGAAATAAGGTGCTTGATTTGTTGTTAGCAATGTTTTGGGTGGCATTTATGTAGTATCCTGAAAATGGAAAATATGGAATGGGATTTTATCTTAACCTTTATTGTTTGAGTGAGATTTTGGGAAATTACGGAAAAAAGATGCTTGATTTATTGTTAGCAATGTTTCAGGCGTCTAGTGGTTTTGGTTTGTTCGGTTTGTGGATTTGATATGTTCGTTTTAAATTTATTGGGATAACTACACACCCTAAGCAATACATCTCTATATCTTTGCTCTGTATGGTTTGTGGTTTGCACTTTCTTTTTTGTTTTGGGATAATTACATGCATAGCTCTCGAAGCACTATTTTATGATGAATTGGCCAATTTGTTTTCAGGCGTTGAATTTGTCAATGAAAAATATGGGTAGGGATTTTAACAAGAATTTTGATATTTGAGTGGGAATTTAAAAAATGGATGAATGTTGGTGCTAGATTTGTTGATAGCAATATTTTATGTGATGTGTGTGTTTTGAATATGAGTTGGGTTTTTATCATGAATTTGAATATTTGTGTGAGCATTTGAAAGAAAAATACGAGATGATGTTTGATTTGTTAATAGCAATGTTTCGGGTGATGTGTATGTTTTAAATATTAGTTGAGATTTTATCAATGATTTTCTCATGGCAGTAGGAAATTGAGAAATGGATGAATGGTAGTGCTAAATTTGTTAATAGCAATGATTTGGGTGCTTTGTATGTTTTGGTAAAACTCATAAAGTAGATGTTAATAGCATATGAAGGACTTGGAGATTTGTTGGTATACCCTTTGATTTCTTAAGGTTTCTTCTGTCTTCTTCTACAGTTCCCCCTATCTATGTGGAGGTGTGTGGTTGGTGTTTGGAGGTGGTGGTGTATGTATGGAGTTGTTAGTGTGTGGTTGTGGATGTGGTAGTTAGTATGTGGTTGTGTTTGTGTGGAGGTGTAAGTGTGTGGAGGTGGTAATGGTGGTGGTGATGGTGGTAGTGTAGTGGATGTGTTGGTGTCTTGATGTGCAGGTGTGTGAAGGTGTTAGTGTGGAGGTGGTGGTGTTCGGTGGAGGTGTTGGTGTTTGTGATGTCCGGTGGTTTACGTGGTGTTGTGTTGAGGTGGTAGTGTATGTGTGGAGGTGTTGGTGTGTGGAGGTGTTGGTGTGTGGATGTGAAGATGGTGACTAGTGTGTGGTTCTGTTTGTGTGGAAGTGTTGGTGTATAGATGTGGTGGTGGTGATGTGGTTGATGTGTTGTGTGTTAATGTATCGGTGTGTGTATGTGTTAGTCTGGAGGTGTGTCGGTCGCGGAAGCTTTCAGATCTTGATTTAATTTGTGTATGTAGAAAATTTAGAAAATTTCGAAAATATCATTTTTTTAAAAAAATATGAAATCAAACATATCTCATATATGAAATAGTTTAAATAATCAAGCACTACACCACAAATCATGTATCTATCCCGAATAATAAATACATTGCTTGGCGGTGTTGCTTGATCAAATAAACTAAAGAATCCATGACAATTGTTTAGTCTGCGAACCATTTATCTTGACCGACAAATTTCTCTATCTAATATGAAGCAACTAGATATGGTTTATATTAATTTAGGGTCTTAAAGTTTCCTACGAGGGCAATCCCCTATAGATAATTACATCTCAAATTACCAAAGTCACTTAAGAAAACTCCTAATTTTGATAAGGAAACATTATTTTCATGACTTCGAAAAGGTAGGATTTTTCAAGATAATGTGGTAATAGAAAATCCAATAGGTGAGTAGCTCAAGTTTGAAACAGTTATTATAAGAATTCAAAGGAAGAGAAAGCTAGAGGAAAACACAGCTACAAGAAGAATCTTGGTGATTTCTCAAACTATCTTATGGTTTGTCTTCAATTTGAGGTATTTATTTAATGTTTCATAATGTTAATTTTATTATTTAGGGCTTAATTCATTTTATATCTATCATGTGAATAACCTGAAAGATAGGAAGATTTATTTCATATTGGATGATAACCTCAGAATCCTAAGATGTGTTTACGACTTATATTGCACGAGGTGCAAATGCCTAAAGAGGTAAAGTAAGGTTTATGTTTCACTGGGCAAACTACCTCGAAGTCCTATGGCTTATTTATTTATTTCTAAGAAAGAGATTTTGCTGTTGAATATGGTCATGTTGCCCACTGTGTATGATCCAAGCTCCTCGTTGTAGCAGGTTTAATTTTAGAAGTGTCAAATTGAAGAGATGAGAGAAGTATCATGTTTTAAAGAGGTTTGAATTGAGTTGTCTTAATGTCTTATTAGGGGAAATTTAAGTTGATTATAATGACACCGGTTTGGATCCCACGGTTCCCTCATTCCGGCACCACTAATTTATTCGAATTCACTCAATTTACATGAATGTACAAAATTCAAATGAATGAATTCAATATTTTCATCCAGACTATGAGAAATCTCATTAGTAGCCGTAGGTTGCCTCATCTGAGGGATTCTCGATCATTCGATAGAGACGTTTTAATTTATTTTGAATTGTGATTTTGTTTTGTTTGTGATTAAATTTTGAGTTATTTTATATTTTTCTTTATTATGGTGGTGAATTTGAATTTTAGTTTTGTTTTGTTATTTTGGATATTCTAAAGGTTTCAGTTTTGACATGCAAGTTTTATAAGCAAGAAAATACAATAAAGTAAATGCAGGAAAAGGAAGTGTTATAAACTGTAAAAGCGTACAAGTCCTCTTCTCGTATTCCAACTGAAAGTTTAGCTTTTTACAACAATTATTATAATTTTGCAAGGAATTTAAAATTGCATGAAGGAAAAGCAATGAAAACATGTTTAAAACGAACCTACAAAATCTCGTGTCATAACTTGGTGGGTTCCTATTGGTTCATTTGGAGAATGTCTTTCTTTAGCAAAGTATAATAGGTTTAATCGCCATTCAAGATATCCAAAAGATTATGAAGGGGTTCGGAGCAATACCCTAGACATTTCACATCCTTTTGAATTGTCTCGAGTTCATTTGAACTTATTATACTTGCTAAAGAGTTCATCCACAATTATACCCTTATGTTTAGTGATCTTTTGTGTTTTAATTATCCCAATGAGTGGGGTAACCATCACTTGATATTTCATTTATAAATTATGTGGGTGAAGGTCCTTTTGGGGCAAATTGTTTTATTAAGAATTTTAGCCAATTTAATTTTAAAGTTGGGCTTGTATTGTTCCAAAGTATTTAATGTTGATTATATTTCATTTTCTAAACCTCATTAAGTCAATCTTGATTAAACCTAACTCACTACTAAGCCCTTAAGTCTTAATGGGTGAATTTGTAATTTTAGAAAATGTCAAGTTATGTGATGTATTTAATCTTGATTAAACCTAGCTCACTACTAAGCCCTTAAGTCTTAATGGGTGAATTTGTAATTTTAGGGAATGTTAAGTTATGTGATGTATTTAATCGTTATTAAAATATTTAAGATTCTTTTCATCATTGATTAGGGTTTTAAATTGGTAAATTATTATCTTCTAAAATCAAAACCCTCACCTAAGAATCATTTAATTTTAGTTATCCTCCAAATTTTCTTAATTCAAGAAATTACAATTTTACCTTTAATGTGGAGAAATATAAGATTGGTTTCTACCATTAAGTCCATTGTATTTAAGTCATCTAGACAAGTCAATTATGATCATTAATTACCCATTTCCCTTTGATTATGCCTAAATATTAATTAAGACTTAAATTTACAATTTTGCGCCTCTAAGGCTTATCACTTCATAATTCATTAAATTCAATTCAAATGACTTTGAAATTTTTATGTTATCCCACACATGTGTCAAGTAAAACATCAGAGGATAAAATGTGATTTTTTTGATTTTAATATAACTTTTAAAATTATTTAATGCAAAATAAAGATTTTCAAAGTTAATTCAATAACTTAGCTAGAGTAAATAATCTATCCTTAACAAAATTGTTGGAGGTTCATCTGGGTCAGACGACCACTTAGACCAATTTTTCATGATTTATTTAGTTTTAATTTAATTATTAGAATTATTTGTTTCTTTTGAGTATTAATTAAATACAAAATATTATTTAAATGTAAAATTAAGTTTTATATTTTTCTTAAATCTCTGTAATTCCAGGAAACCTAGAGAAACAATTTTTATATTTTTTTATTTATATTTTAATTAATAGAATTATTATAGTGGAAAATTGAGGAAAATTTAATTTAAGCCTTTAAAAAATTATTTTAAGCTTTCAAAAATTAATATCTTCATTTATAGAATTAAGAAAAATATTTCAATTGCTCGCAAATGATAAAAAAACCAAATGTAACATTTTAGTGTGTTTTATTATTTTTACGATTTAAATTATTTTTTAATTATTTTTAATTATTTAAATATTAAAAATAGGTTTAAAGGTGAAATGCTTATTTTAATACCATTTTTTAATTTTCTTAAATTCTTCTGGTTACTAGGAGCTCCCAAATCTAATATTATGATTTTTTGACTTATATTTAAATTATCATAATTACTTTAATTCCAAAAATATCATTTAACTTGAAAAAACATTTTAGTCGGTAAATTAACTCCAATTAACTTCAATTTTTTATGGGGAGCTCCTTTGTTTATTTTTAATTGTGGAGAATCATTTTTATGATTTTAACATTTTTATTTTAATTATTTAATTTTAAAATAATTTTAATGAGTTAATTATCATTACTGTCATTCTTAATTATTTAAACCCATTTTATACTTTTTCTATGGTCTTCTGATTGCAGTGAACCTACCAAAATAAGTTTTGCATTTTTCTAATTTATATTTTAATTATTATAATTTTTATACCAAAATAGAGGGGAATAAATTAAAAATTAGGGATCTCTGGCTAGAGTTGTCCACTGACCTTGGAAAAATCAGGAAGGACCCATAATCATGTGGGGGGGGTTGGGCTCAAATTAAGGTAAATTGGTGGATCAATTTGGTTTGTAGGGATGTTAGCAAGAGTTTAGAATTCAATTTTGGGGAAATTTACTTGGCTAGGAGATTCAATTTGGGGGATTTTAGGTACATTGTCAAAATTGGGGCTTTTGATTTTTGTTGAAATTAGGTTAAATTGGACTTGGGTTTGGTTTCAATTGGGATTGGGGATGATAAATTAGGGTTTGGAATTGAAATTGGGGAGGATTGGGGTCAATTGGGTGGACTTATGGGTGATTTAGGCATTTGGGCCTTAAGGGGCAATTTGGGGCTTTTTGTCAAAATAGTTCAATTTGGTCAAATTGGGCTTAATGAAGTGATTTAAATTGATTTTGGGAACATTTGGGCTGATTTTGGAATTTTTTGGATTTGGAGGAGCATTTTTTGTAATTTTGTCTATTTTTGGGGTATTTTTGGGAATTTGAAAATTTGTAGTGTTTTGGTCAATTTGGGTGGCAGGGAACATTTTGAGATGTTTTTTTTGGAGATAATTGGGTAATTTTAGGAATTTAGGTCAAAATTAGGGTTTCATGGGTAATTTGGTAATTTGGTGGAATTTAGAGGTAATGGATCAAAAGTTAGAATTTTAGTAAAATTGGGGTTAATTGAGAATTTCAACCTCCTTGAGCCATGGACCAAGAGAAATCTCACTTTGAAACCTCCATGTGTTGGTTTTAGCCAAACTCTAACTTAGGTCTAAGAGCTTGTGGAACCACCCACATGAGTTTCCAAAATAGTAGGGGATCAAGTATAGGCATGTTTAGTTTAGGGTTTGGGGTAGTCAGTGTAAGTGTAGAGTTTATGTGTGTGTGTGTGTGTGCGCACCCAAACCAAACCACTCAGGGTGAGTCCTAATGCTTGACCATCCTAAAGGAATCTCCTCTTGAGCTTCTTTATGCTTGGTCTCATCCTCCTAAGTACTTAGATGTTATACTTTAATCATTAAAACCCCAAGTGAAGCAATGAAGTGTTTTGAATTCTATGGGGTAAGGGTTTCATCACTAGTCTTCTAATACAGTCACTAGGAAAATCTTATGGCTAGACCCTAGGCTCCTAAAGAAAGACTATACCTCAACAAAAGTGAGGTCAACAACGTGGTAGTGTTTCATTAAGGTGTTGGTGTGTAGTGTATGTGTGGAGGTGTTGGTATGTTGTTGTAGAGGTGTCTGGTGGTAGTGTGTGGTGGTGTCCGTGTCAAGGTGTCTGGTGGTGTGTGGTGTCTGTGTGGAGGTGTTGGTGTGTGGTTGTGGAGGCGGTAGGTAGTGTGTGGTTGTGTTGTGTGGAGGTGGTGTTGGTGACTTAATGTGCCAGTTTGTAGAAGTATTGTTGTTGAGGTGGTGGCGATGATATTATGTCATTCTTATTTTTCTTTGATTTGTTATATTCATGTTATTAGTTTTTTTTCATGCTAGTAATACAATGGTTAAGATAAAAAAAATATTGGTTCATCTGCAATATGGGATAAAAAGTTAAAATTAATATCTTGCAACATTTGCCTCAAGGAGGTCGATCTGAGAAATTGGCCAACAACTTATTTAAACAAGGAAGAGTGGCAAAGTTTTATTAGAAAATTCAAGGAAATTACAGATAGAGAGTATGGTAAGGTACAATTAAAAAATAAGTGAGATTAGCTAAAGAATGATTGAAAATCTTAAAGGAATTAAAGTGAGGATCAATGAGCTTGGGGTGAGATTCGGTAAAGCGAACGATTGATGAATGGTGGACAGAGAGACTTGTGGTGAGCTTTTTAAAATGTCCAATTGTTTTGTTAATTTTAAATTCTTTTTAAATTCAATTACATGTTTGAATTCATAGGTAGTGTCTATTGCAAAAAATTTAAATACAGTGGAATCGATCATGAGTTGAAGGAGAAGTTGGATCTTCTGTTTGAGAGGGTCATGTTAACAGGCAATAATGCATGCCCCTAGCGAGACAGGGTTTGATGGCATCTCCAAAAATTTGGAAACTGATCAAATAGGTGACTCCATCGAAGGCCAACCCAAACCTCCAAGAAGTTGAGTCCATGTGCCAGTTTAACCGTCCCATGGTTAAAAATAGAAAGAAAGTGGGAGTTTCTTTCCTTAGAAGCCAGATTTCATAGTTGGTGGCTTCATGCACCAATGACCCCGACACATCACAAGTAATTTTTATCCAGCAAGTTATGCGATTCTGGATGCAACTCCTAAAATTTCGAAGAATATGTCGCTCTATTTGTTCTCCATTAAGTTGCTTGGGGTCGAAAGATTCGACCCAGTTAATGTGAGAACATTATTTTAATTTGAGACCAATCAATTACTCGAAGTAATGTCATAAACTTTATAAATTTTATTAACGGGTCAAATAATTCTTATATATTGCTTGCTTCCAATCATAATGAACATCTTGATTAAGAGAATCCAATGAAATCAAGATCTCAGATTTTAAGATCATTGATATAGTTAAATACTAAATAAATAGTTTATAGTCAATGGGTCATCTCATAATATTTCTAAATTGTAGTTAAATTTAAAAAAAATATATTACTATAAATATTTGCCAAAGTGAAGCTTATTCCTAGTAGGAAAGGTTATAAATTTGAAGAAAATAACAAGGTTTGAGAAGCTTCATAGCCATATCTAACAAACAATGCTTATGATCAACTATTAATTGGAAAGGTTATAAATTTGAAGAAATTTTTATGATAATTATTAAGAAATACAAAAATGATAGATACAAAGATATCTCATCACACGATTCTCGCGACATAAATTGGAGAGGAGCTGTCTAAAATGCGAACCACACTCGACCCGAAAAAATATACGAGTGAAAGGACTTACGATAGCTTTTGTATCTGAAATGAGAGCAAAACCAAATTTATATTTATTTTGGATTTAATGAGATTTCTCACGGCGATGTATCCATGTCAATGTTACAAAAAAAACAAACCAAATATCGAACTTGAATGTTCAAGGTTTAAAGGTTCAATTGTGATTGATTTAGAGGTTGAATTGGATGACGTAATAATATTTTAATTATTTTAACATAGTTTAATTAACATAATAATTATATATTAATATTATTTTTATTGATTAAAAAAAATATTTTGATGTAAGACAATATATTTGAATATTTTTAACAATAATCTAAATCAGTATTTAAACATAATATTTTCTCTATTTTTAATTTAAATATTTTATTTATGATCATAATAATCAATTTGCTAAAATCGAAAAATATTTGAATCAACCAGTTCTTTAAAAACTGAACTGGATCATCAATTAATTGGTTCAAACCCGGGTCTGACGGGTTCTATGTAGAAATGATTTTGAACTTGGACCAATCTGGTTGATCCAGCTGACCTAATCTAATTTTAAAACCATGACCCCATACTAAATTGCATTATAGTGGATACCAAGAAGACTCTCGATAAAAAAAATTATGTTTGATTTTATAAAACCCATTCAATAAGGCATCAAGGAGATTTGTATCATTTTAATAAATGAAATTTATTGTTATCAGTACTAAATTAGGCTATCATGCAAAATGTGAATCATTGTGGCACGATGGATAGCAACATCTCAATAAAAGAAGGCCTACAAAATAACTACAAGGTGCGGCAAACCAATATTACAGGGGCCATAGGGTTGTATCAACATGTAGATACAAAATTTATAGACATACAAATATAGTCTAGTTTGGACACTATGGTCTATCATCCCGAGATATTAGGATCTTAGATCTACATAATCGTAGAGATAATCTAGCCAACACGACATACATATCCTTGTCAATAATCCATGTGTTATATCGTCCAAGGTAGTTTAATAGACTTAAAGTAACATGAAAAAAGATGTCTAAAATCCTTCCCCAGACAGAAAACATAAGAATAAGGTTTATGCTTGCCAAAGGTACGACCATGAAGATTGTAGAGTGGAATAGAAAAAATTACTTGGCTCACAAATAACTTATAATATCATTTGGGTTAAAAATGACTTTAACACCCTAAGTGTAGTAAACAAACCCCTAAGAAAATAAGTTTAATGGGTTATTCAAATAGGAGAAGGATTCTTCGTCGTGGGGTATGCATATAATGTTAAGTAATCTAGAATAATGAGGCGAAGGTCCTATTGATATGGCTTAAGTAATAGTCGTATAATGCGAGTCATTTTTAAATCAGTCTGAAAAAGCCATGCAAGAAAATAAAAGCCTTGTATACTAAGAATTGGTTACTTCTAAGCCTGAATTTTATTAACATGTATCTTTTAAATTAGGATATTTAGAATATATTTTATCCTAAAAATCCACATGTAAACATAATCCCAAATAAACCAAAATACAAGAAAGAGAAAGGCAACACAATGTGTAATGTCAACAGAAAAACTAATATAATGAGAAAATGTTAGGTATTATTAGGTCAACAACATATCCTAAAAAAACTGATGTCAATTTCCTTGTGTAGATGATCCTAAGTATATACAATGAAGAAATAAATAATCAAGATACGAGGTACGAGCATACAACTCTGGTACTCTCCAATCGATCATTAAACGTTAAGCTCCTCCGGGACTTGTGCTCATAATTCAATTTACACTACAAACTCAACTTATGACTCTAAAATTATATAAGAAAATCTTAAAAAAAAAAATGAAAAACTCGATCCTTATAATATATATCAGCACAATTTATAAAATGAAACATAAAATGAGACATGTCTGACACGAGGACAACTTAGCATATTTTAGCACCAATCGAAAACACATTTTTTTACAGCTTTCATAACTCTTAACTCCACTTTGAACATGACTAACTGCATAAATCTTCCCTCATATGTATAAAATAAACTTTCAGATAAATTTCTCAAATGAAACAAATAATGGGAATATTTCTCCACTTATGAGGGTTTTGAGGCTAGTAAAGTCTTAATTTTGCTTCTTTAACAGTACATTTGCCATTCCCCAAGTAATTCAAAAAAGCCACACAATTTTTATATATTTATATGTACAACACTCAAACACTTATATTTACATATATACCGCTCAAATATTTAACATCATATCAAGAATATCATTGTTACTAACTTATGTTATTGAAGTATTTAATATCACACCAAAAATACTACTATTTATGACTTTTAAAATTGAAATACAACTTTTTATTTGTATATTTATTACGCCAAAGTGTTATAAATGTAAATATCAAATTTTATGTATTAGAAATGTAAATACATAAGAATTTTGTGGTATATATGTAAAGTTCTTTGCTTGAAAATATGTATTTCAAATTTAAAAGTTGGTAATAATGATACTTCTTACTTTATATGAAAAATTTAGGCATTATAAACATAAAAATCAAAATTATTTGTTAGATATGTATTTGTAGGCCAAACTTAAAAAAAAAAGGAAATGGAAAAGGAGATGGCAAACTACCCGAATCGAAAAGTACATATTCAGAAAAGCATTGACGAGAGTCCAGAAGCCGTTTCTCTTATTTCTTTTGGCCAACAAAGTAATATTCACCAGCGGCAGGGAAAAATGGAGCCGTTGGAGAGAGAAAGAGGGATAGGGCAAAGTCAAGATCTCTGGGCAGCCAAAAGCCCGACACTGAGTGAATGGACTTAAGGAATAGAAGGAGAAAGGGTGTGAGGGGAAGCATTGGAGTTTATAGGAATTTTTTTCTTAGGAAAGGTAAGCCCAAAGGGCAATATGCGTGATTTGAACCTTCGACCTCGTGGTAGGAGACTATGCAGTCAACCATTGGAGTTTGTAGGGTTTTGCATATTTCGCGCTTTCGAAGAGGAAAAAGGAACTAACAATGTAGAACTTTATTGTGTAGTGCATATTGTTGACACAATTTATATGAAAGAAGTGGTGTCTTTGTGCCATTGTTGACACAATTTCACGAATTTAGTGTCGATTTCTCATGATCTTAAATGATTTAAGGATTGTGATGGACTGTATAACTTATTCTATTAAATATTTCATGTTTCATATATTATAGCAGATGCAAATTATAATATTTTCATGATATTGTAGTGCTGACATCATAACAAATTATGAAAATCACATGCATAACATATAATTCTTATGTATATACATGTATAAAATCCCACATTTGCTATTTACACTTACAACACATTTGTGTCATAAATTTATACATAAAAAATAGGTATTTCACTTAAAAAAAGATAACTATTGTGATATTTCTTATGTGATGTCAAGATTTAAGTGGTATGCATCTAAATATCATTGTTTAGATTTGACATATCTTAAAACATAAGAATTGGCTATATGTTTGTAGATACCCTAAAAATATATTAAGAGAATAATGAGGACATCATTGAAGGTGCATTGAGATGTGTGTATAATATTGATATGAGTGAGTTGGAATACCATCAAGGCTCAAGTCATCTTGATTGCTGCCAAAATCACGCAAATGACATTCGATCGCATAACATATTACATGAGCTCGTTCAGAACATCGAAAAGATTTAATCAAGTACATTCACATATGAATATGACCCTGTTATATATGAAATTTGGATGCATAACAACAAAACGCATAATTTTATCTTGCACAAGAAAACACTGCGTCAGTGAACGCATAATTGTTCTTAAAATAAAGTTTGACTAATAATGATAATGAATTTTTTCAATTTTTATCTTATAAACTATTTTAAGAATGACGTTTTGACTAAAATAGATTGTAAGATTATTATTTAATCGAATGAAAACAAAGAGAAAATACATTGAGCCTATTAAGGATTCAAACTATTTTTCTCAAAACTTTGACAGCTATGACCAATGTCCCATCGCGCAGGTGTCCTTCGGCATTGGATTGTTACGACGGCTGAATACAGCTTAACCACGCTGCTCAAATGTTGTGGTCACACCAATTTCAGGTGTGGCCATGCTAGTATTGCTTTTATCAATTTTCTTTATTTCGTCCCAATTTTTGTGTTATTTCTCCTGTGACATGCAAAATACAATTCCAACCTTCTAAAAGCGTAAAATAATGTATTTTAAGCAAAAAATTGCTCTAATTAAAGCATAAAAATTCTAAAAGTTTGACTCGTATCAATACACAGGATGAACATGCCGCGGTGTAGAAATGCAAATGCAAAAACTCAAGATGTATGACACACACATGCCATACTGAGTAACTGAGGTGCTATCATGGTGTTGAACTCATTTTTGGTGAGACCAGCTTTCTTCTATAAAGCCTAAGATCTAACCATATAAATTCCATACTTACTCTCTTAGAAGATCAGTATTGGGACCCACATCATTAAGAAAATTTGAACAAATTCTTGACTCATTGTAATCTCATATTTGGTTTCAAATTCTCAATATTTAGTTGAGTCGATCAGAACCAATATTTTGAAACTCAAATCTAGTTCCTATAGGGATTGAAAAAGACATAAGAAGACCACTTAGTGTGACGAGTCACTCACTATCAAGAGCGTTCTGCTGGACTTTGGTTGTCGCTTAGACGAAGACCGGTCATTTGTGCGCTGCACATAAAAAAAAAAGATAAATTGGCTTGATTTTCGATGAACTTGTCCAAATGACTCTGGATGACGAAACAGATCGTACGAGTACATCAAACATGTTAATTTTACCTTAAAAAGACATCCACATTGGTACGGTTCCGAACGGAAGCAGACTGTGCGTGAATTAATGCATTTAAACAAATAGTAATAATAAAATAATAATAATAAAACTCATAAATAAAAAAAGGAAAAAAAGAACCCTAACACAACCTTGCTTGCCCACTCTCCCTCTTCAACCCGATACCCTTGCTCCTCGCCCTTTCCTTCTTCCGCACGGCGTATTGAGGCGGCATTCCATCGCCCTCTGCCCGAGGATGCTTCCTTCTCCTGCGCCCGAAGTCCTTGCCTGCTTCGTCTCACATGACAACTAGCCATCTCACCTCCTAGCTTCCTCCCTTGATAAGTTCTCGGTTCCTAAGCTTCCCTGTCCGAAGCACTTGCTCGGCGAAGCCCCCTCTTCTTCTATAATCGACTATCACAGTGCTCCCAAGTTCTTCCTCCATTCTGTTGGCCATAAATACCCTCAATGGAAGCTCTGATGAGGACATTTTCTCTCCCACCAAATTTCTTTTCCTTATATCCTTGTTGGTTTGTGCACTTCTCCTTTCGATCATTCAAAATTCTTGATCCTTTGGGCACTCAGGGTAAGAGATTTCCTCTTTCTTTATTCTATTCCGAATTTATTATAAATCTTGAATGAAATTTGCATTAATGTTTGTATACATAAGTATCGTTTAAACAATCCCACTTGTTTTACCTTCTTTATTACTGCACACATAAATGAGTTTGTCCTTTTAAAGACTCTTATCAAATTTCATTATAAAAATTATTATTAAGTTACCTCTACATGTTCCCCCTTTCTGGATTCCGACCTCCAACTATAGTTTTGTATAATAAAGTTATCCTACCTGCTTCTCTCTTTAATAAGGTAGACTGAAATCGATTCTTTATGGATTGGTTAAATGTGACTTATAGCTGCTATTTACCTTATAGAGATTAGGAACCTTTTGTTTGCTTTAACTGGCATGGCATATAAATGAGTTTTCTTAATCCTAGGCTGAAGGCTTTGTGAGACATGCTTGTCTTATTTGACGTTCTTATATATATATATATGTACAATCCTTTAAGATTAAGCATAAGTTCATTTTCAAGTAATAGAAAAAGGTTGATTTGTTTATGAATGTTGCAAGTAAGGTTGGTGGAATACTTTGTCAGTAAGACTTCCTTTTCTATATTTATTTTAATCATGCAGAGTTTCTTCCTCTCAATGCTTGCTTTGATTCGTATGGATTGTGAACGGATTTTCTTGGCTATTAGTTAATGGATTCGTGAGATATGCTTAATTTTTTTAAGGACTTCATGTCTTGCCTCATACCATTTGCGGTTCTTGAACATTGAGCATGATTTTGTTTTCAAGAAATAGAGAAATTGATTCATTTGTGAGAGTTGCAATTAAATTTAGTTACGATTATTATCTTAGCTCCTTTCTTATAAAGGAGTTAAAAATGTTTTTGAGAAGTTCTACATCAGCAATTGGTTTGTTGCACCTGATTACCTTGCATGATTTTTCTTTTTTTTTAATGTCTTTTTTTTTGTTATCAACGCTGGTTCTGTTGTTATTGCTCTCGATGATTACACATTTTATAAGGTTGTCAAGCCTCATTCTTCTAATAATAGTAGGCATTTAATTGTTATCTCGTCTGCTTCCTTATATAATGCTAATATGCTTTATATATTTTGGAAGATGGCTCTGTCCTCTATTTTGATTATATATATATATATATATATACACACACACACACATATGTATACCCTATAGTTTCTATGCAAAACGTATTAAAATGACTATAGACTCAGAGTTGTTTGGTATGAGAATTTTGGGGATCTTTTAGTTTGCTGATTTAAATCTTGTTACATATGAGTTGGAGTCTTTGTAGTTTACTGATTTGGTTCTTGTTACGCACCGGATGAGATCTTTGTTCACTGGCTGAGGTGGTTCTTGTTTCATAATATACATGGTTAGAATGACAGGTATGTATAAATTGAAGCTTGGACGTTAGATAGGTGAGCAAATTGTAATTTAGGGATTTACATATATGTTACTCGAATCTTGTATACTTATCTAACATTTATGCTCTAACTGTTACATAGATATCTTTTAAATTACTATATATAATTATAAATTTAGCAGCTGAACTTCATTTATTTTTAATGCTTGTACAATTTAAATCCCTTTGAGCTATGAAATGGGAATAAATATGGATTTCATTTGTGATGCTTGGGAGTAATGAGCAGAAATGAATTTCTTGCTCATTAAACCGTGAAGATATTCATGAGCTTATAAAAGTTAAACCCTCATTCTTTCACGTACTAACCAGTTGCTGAATGCTTTTTTTTGTTTTATTTGGAGAAAGAGGAAAATTGAAGAAATTATGACATGCTAAGCCGATTATATATGTTGATATGTTGATGTCTTTTAGAATAGGAGGCATGACACTCAATTTAAGTGCATCTTCTAATTCATTTTGTTATGATAAGCCCTTTTATTTCGTATGAATTTTATGGAAGATTTACAGTTCTTATGCATTTATTTATCTAATACTTCATGTTTAATATTTACACCTATAACACTTTTGTATCACAAATTTATCAGTAAAAGGATGTGTTCCACTCTTTGGGAAATAGGAAATGTGCAACGATTTTAATGTTATACAAGTTGTGTTTTGAGAACTTTTAAATTTTGGGAACTTTAAATTTCTTCATGGACAAATCTGCAAGAGGGTTTCCTAAGGAAATTGTAAATAAGCCCAACATTTTTACGGCATTTAACTCTACTAGAATATATTAACTTGGTAGAAATATCTGAAAGATTTGGAAATTTATGACATCCGGTTTTGCCTTCATTTATTTTATTAGATTCTGAAGTTAGAGACAACTTCTTGACCGATTGATCATTTGGAGGCGTGGCTTCATTTGCCTCGTTACAAATCTTATTGATAAATCTTATGTAATAAATGGATTCTGACCGGAATTTACATACATAGCACACAATTCTTAAATATCTGTATGTAACACTTAAATTATAATATTTATATGCAGATACATCCAATCTTTAGATCTTGACCTCTACCACTCAATTTTTATTTTTCATGAATAGATAAAATAACACATATGTAAAAATATGAAATATTGGATGATTAGATATACAAGTACATAAGAATTGAATAATATGTAAGTCTTCTTAATCTTCTCATATATTTATCTTATTATTAATTGTGGGAATATTCGGAGTTGGATGGAAATATTCAAATTTTTGAAGGATTTATGGATAATCGAATTGGCCTATAAGATTGGATGTATTTGGAATATGGGTGATGATGCAAAAGACATCTGGTGCTAAATTCAGGATAATAGAATAATACTACATCTCCTGACCTGATGACTTTGTGAGGGTGCATGATTGGCACTGAATTGGCCAACATTGGGTGAGAAGCTGCCCCTGCTTTCCAGAGCTGCCGGTGACTCTAGTCCAACAATGTGTCTTACTTGTGGGCCGCCTGATTTACAAAATATATACCGATATGACAAAATCTTTTCTTACAGTGCAAATTCGTAGTTACTAATGCACTGGTGAAAATTCTAATTTTCTTAAAAGCATTAATAATTTTGGGTGTTCTCTTTCTATATGTCCACTTGTTAGTCAACTTGATGGGGCCCCGAGGAGCCCTCCTTTGGTTGTCTGCTGGCAATTTCTTTCCAAGGATGGATTTTACACACACAAATATTGATGGTCGCCTACGGAGTCCTTCGGAAACAATTATCAAGGGCAAAGATCCTGAAACTGAGCCCATCCTAACTCAAAATACTTATAGCCAGTTTCGTTCTTTCATATATCTATCACTCGTATTAATATATTTCATGTTTAAATATTAAAACATTCAATTTTTGTTTAATTCTCATATATATATATATATATATTTATGTACATGTAATATATAATTACAAATTTTTTGAAATATCGTCAGAGGCGGCAGGTACGCACTACAACTTTCTCTTTTACCACACTTTTCTTTTTACTGCACCTTATTGTGTATGTTTTGTTTATGTATATTACTATTATGTTATTTACCTACGTTCCTGATATGTAGAGAAGAACTATAGGATAGTGAATATAGGACACATGCTTAGGGTGTAAGACTTTAAATGTATAATTCTTTTCTTATAAAGGCCTTAGGATATGGGACATAGGACATGTTTAGGTAGAAACCCTCTGAGACACGACTAACATGTCAGCTTGACAAAACTGTAATAATTCTTACGACTCCGTAATCACATTTTGACCCAACAGTAATAATAATAATCAACCTAAGTGCACATTCTAAAATCACAACAATAAAAACAAAGAACTTGGGATAAGCCGCCCGGGGCATGATTTCTCTCTCCTCTCTTTTTTCACAGAACGAGGCGATGACACGACCGAACGGTGGACAACTTTCAGGAGACGATTAAGACTAAAACATGAAGCGAAGGATGATCCTCAACTGAATATTATGTAGACTTAAACAACATAAACCCTTAAGACTTCAACGTGGTTCATCTAGCACGACGTAAATCCCCACACAATCTTTTAGGCTTTCACATGAATGTATGTCGTGCGATATAAACCCTGACTCATTTTAGGAGCTCGAGGTCGTTGTTCGGTACGATGTAAATTCTCTTATATTCCTAGGCTATCTGCGTTGATCGTAAATCGCGCAATGTAAGTTCTAGATTTAAAATAAAATGGTTGGAGTAAACATCAAATATCATAGAAAATATAAAGCCAAATAGTAAGATAGTTTGGGAAGTCATTGATGTTCTCCTCATGATCTATGACATTCCTTACCTTTCGCTCAGTTGATTTCCAAAAATTATTATTCCACATTGAGCCATTGCCACTTGGCTTTCCTATTCGTTGTCGTGAAAACTAAACTTTGAATTCTTGAAGATGAAATCTCAATCATAATCGAGAGTTCTCTTAAGTGACTCTGGTCGTTGAAGATGTAATTAATTATAAAGGCTTGCACCTATAGGAAAATTAGTAACCCAGATAATCTAAACCCTATCTAAGTATATTAGGTAGGAGAATGATCTATTGAAAATTTCGCATACCAAATAAATATCATAAATTTTTTCGTTTGAATAATTGAGACTATTATCGAGTGATATCCTCATTTTTTCGAGGTGAAGTACACTCATATTTTCGTGCTTGGTTATTTAAACCATTGAATATATGAGATATGTTCGTTCTTATTTTTTCAAAATTAAAAATTTTCTTTTTCAAAATTAAAATTATATGAATATTAAATCAAAAATTATTTTCATATATTAAAAAAAAAACAACGGATTACATGGGTGATATGACTTGCACACGAATGGAGTTAGAGGCCTTTGGAGCTTGATCCAAACTTGATGGTAGCCATGTGCCCATGTGGACACACACCACGTACTTGGAGGATTAAGAAGCATTTGGAGCGTGATCCTTGCCAAGTGATGCGACGTGGCATTTAATGGTCTGTAAATGATGCCAACCATGTAATAGGAAAATGGATGGTGAACATGTAAGGGTCTGTTTGGGGCAGCTGCAACTTATTGAATAATCTGCTAATAAGCTGATTAAAAATAATCTGCTGATAAGTTAGGCGTGGTGCCTATTACAAATTTTTAAATTTTTTTTGGAAAAATCGAGTATGACAGAGAAAGGCTGCTGCGCCAAGATATGTGCGTTGTGAAAAATGCATTTTTAGCGTTTGAAAACGCATGAGCTGCCAAACGCAATTTGCCGGAACGGGCGAAGTGCGTTTTCAAAACGCCACCGCACCAAATAAGCTGCCCCAATGAGAGTGAGGTGGTGTTCTTCTCACTGAGCAGAATCACACGTCGAGTAGGTTTGATATGAAAGCCGTCCCCGAAGAGGACACACGGGCATCCGAAATGAGTGTGCAAGAGCAATGGCTCGGGAAAGATGCCTACGACAGTTCGAAGCAATGTTGTAGGAGGCGAAGGAGTGTGCGAGGAGCAGAGAGTCAAGAAGGTGCCTAGGATAGTCCGAAGCGATGTTGTAGGATGTGAAAAAGTGTGCAAGTAAAATGTGTGAAGCGTTAAGTCCAAGTGCTAATGCTTCAAACATGCAAGTCATGGACACAAAATGTTATACAAGCGAACACACAAAAGTGGAGATTCAAATGCGAATCTACTGTGACATGGTGCAAAGTGACATAGGGGTGTTATAAAGCAATACATAATGTGCCTCTAGGAGGCACAAACACTCGTCGTGAACATTTGGGGGCATATGCTCACTAGTGTGCAATGCGGTGCAATTATTGATATGCTAATATAGGAAATGTGAAAAGCATGCAACAAATGCAACACATCAAGTGGAAATGATCAACCGAACGATTGAATCGGCGGTGGCCGGTCGATCGAATTGACCAAAAGGATCGATCGAGCTAAAGTGTGCGGTCAATAGACAAAGAATTGTCTGTCGATATGATCGGCCTTTGGCGACCGATCAGTCGAGAAGACCAAAGATGGTTGATCGGGCGTGGAATGCAGCAGATTGACAAAGAACGGTCAATCGCGTCGGGGTGGCTGGTCGATGAAGAATGGTCGGTCGAGCCGATCGGGCCTGTGGCGGCCGATCAGCCTAGCCGACAAAAGTGGTCTATCAAACCGGTGTGGACTATCGATCGAACTGGCATAGGCGATCGATCAACAAGGAACGGTCAATCGGGTCAGGGCGGCTGATCGACAGAGAATGATCGGTTGAGCAGACAGAAGTGGTTGATCAAACAGGCTTGGGTAGTCGATCGATGAGGAACGATCAATCTGGTCAGGGTGGCCTATCGACGAAGCATAAATGCTTCAAATAATATACAAGTCAGTATGATTAATAGAAGTTGAAAGTGTAAGTATGATTAATTACACACTAAGGGAATGTTTGGCTCTAAGGAGGATTTTAAGTTAAATAGGATTTAGTAAATCCACTAAATTTAAATATCATTAAATCCAAAATAATGTTTGGTTCAATTTAGGTTAAATCCATTTGAGGTGTTTGACATAAATCTATTTGAGAAATTCTTTAGCTATGCTAAATCTGTTAAATCCAACTAATAGGTGGATAGTAAATCCGGATTTAACAAACAAAATAAGCAAAAAATAGATGCAAGTTAAATCTTTAGTTAAATCCTGTTAAAAATATCTTACCAAACACTTCCTACGGCATGTAATCTACTTAAAAAAACTATAAATTAAAGTAATGGCTACTATTTCTATGAATATCAAAATTTAAACTCAAGGATATTATATATAATTTTAAAAATGCATAAGTTTAAATTTTGAATTCCTAAACTCAACTATAGATCCAACTTGATTTGTTGGGACTTGAATTCCTCCTAAGCAATCTGTTAATACCATAAGTTATCCATCATTTAAAGTAACTTGATATGAAATAAACATTTAGATGTACTTTTAAGACAAATATATAGTGGAAATATAAGGCAAGTATCTCTATCCTTCTGCATATAAAGCACAATTTCCCAAATAATAAACAAATCCTAAATATAATGTTCAAACACAAGATTCACATTGTCAAAAAACATCAATTCGCTGTGTTATATAAGAACTCTATTTTCCATGAATTACATTAAAGAAAGAAGAAAAAGGAACACCACAATCTCCATGAAAGTCAGCCATAGAAACCTAGCAATGGAATGATATGCTGAGAATCCAAAGGAGCCCCCAACTGTTAACCTCACTGCCGTCATGTTCTCTAAATCCAGACCATACACATCTCTCTCTTCTTCGTTAATACATCTATCCACACCAGCTGGACCTTCCCCTGTTGAGTTTCGAGTTCCAAATCTGTAACAGAGATTAGGGTTTTTCCAAGAGGCAAATCTCTTCCCCATCCTCCTATAAAAATCCTCAGGGAATTCAAGCTCACCTGTGAGATTATTTCCATTAAGATAAAGAGCCGTAAGACAGGGCATGGCTGCAAGCTTCGGGGAGACTGAACCAGAGAGCTGATTGTTATCCAACGCAAGGAATCTCAATTTCTTCAACTCTGTGATAGAGTCCGGAATCTCACCAACAAGTCCTGTATTGGACAGATCCAGGTGAGTTAGGTTTTTCAGATATCTCCAATCAAATTCTTTTAAATGTCCTCCCAATGGGTTCTTTGAGAGAACCAGATCTTCGAGAGCAGCCATTCCTTGAAGAGATGGAACCAGACCACCGGTGAGATTATTGTTTCTGAGGTCTAGAATTGTGAGATTCTTGAGGTTCCAAAGATCGGGCGGCAGACTTCCACTTACTTGATTGTTGCTCAAATCAAGTTTCAGCAACGAAGTTAGACCAACAAAAGATGCGTGCAGAGGACCCGATAGAGAATTGCTGCTGATGTCCATGATCAAGAGCTCAGTCATATTGGCTCCTATAGAAACCGGAACTTTCCCTGACAGCTGATTTCCTGAAAGCATTAATCGTTTTAAACTCACCAGATTTCCAAGCTCCTGGGGAAGCTCTCCACTTAAAGAGTTTTCAGTAAGCACTAGTGATTGAAGGTTCACTAGTTGGCCGAGAACAGCAGGAATCTCACCGGTGAGTCCTTTGTTGGATCGAAACTCAAGGGTTTCTAAACTTGAAGAAAGCTTGTTCCATTCATGAACTGGAATGGTTGCTGGTTGTGACGAGAAGCAATTGATGATGGAAAGGCTTCGCAAGTTCGCGAGTTTGAAGAGGTTTGGGCTAAACTCGGGTTGTTGAGAGCATGTGAGGGAGTTGTCGAATATCGGTCCAATATTTATAGTTGTTACATACCACATGCCATTGTCGAAGAGATCACAGCTTACTCCCTACACTAAAAAATTCAACAATGAGAGTGTGATAAAATTAAGGGGCTTTACAAGTTTTAATTTTTAACTAGACCACCTGATCTTTATGTTTTCAGCATAGGTTGAGTGGCTGTAGGTAAAAATTAAAATTTAGATGTTCAATATGTTAATACATAGGAATTGAGTGGTAGGCATGTATCTTATATGTCAGGATTGAAGTTTACATGTTATAGATATGTAAATACACAAGTGTGTGTGCGTGTAAGTCAGAATGAATATTAGCCCACGTTATCATGCAGAACAAAAGATTATCTCCGTAGTTCAGCTTAGTGCTTTTTTGAAGTTAGAAAAGATTAGAATGTCACAAATTTGGAGAAACTTGATACTGAATGGTTTGAATTTAAAGATGCAATACATTGGTTCATCAATGAAAGTTCATCTGAACAAACTAAAAATGAATAAAATAAAATAAAATAAAAGCAGAATAAATATATTTTTGTGTGCTATAGAATTTGTTCAAACCTGAATTGGTGTCCAGCCACAAGGATCAGGATAAAGCGAAGAGCCATTCCACCATTTTCCCACAAAGCCTTGAATAGTTGAGTACAGAGCATCCTTCTCCTTCTCGTCCATCGGTGCCGTCGAGCCATCTGACTGAGATAAGACTTCAAAACAAGTAAGTTGTACAAGCAAGATAATTGCTTGGAGTGCAATAGCTTTTTCCATCTCTATTCTCTGCGAAGATTCTCTTGAGAGTATTGAGGAAGAAGAGAAATGGATCTTAGAGAAAAGAAACACCACAAAATTTATTTAAAAAGCTGCACGAGGAAGACAAAATAGAGCCATGAAGGCGCTAATGAAGACAAACTATAGGATTGCAGCTATGCGTCTCATGCATCTTCGATTGTCATAAATTTCACTTTTGACCTAACAAGTTGAAAGTGTCACAAATGGTAAAAGCGAAATGAGTAATGGCTTATAGATCCAAGAGTGGGATTCAGCTTAGCTTTCAGAAATCCTAGTCTAAAAAGACGAGAATCTCACAGCTTATGGAATGATAAAAGGAAAAGGATCTCCTTTGTCAGTGATGCATCAGAAACAAAAAAAAGGGAGGGAATTTAATGATTTGGAGTTGAAGAGGATGAAGAGGTAGGGTGGAAGAGAACTTTCCAGTGATCAGATACCGGAGAAAGACAACTGATAAGGAAGAGTAGGAAGACTTCGGGAGTTGAGAACAGAAGGATTCAGAAGATATACGGCTGTTGTATTTATGATAGTTGCAGCGATGGCTGCTACGGTAAAGAAGAGACTGAGGGAGATGGACAGTGAATTATACTTTATATGGTTAAATCTGATTCCCTATATAATAGGTAGCTATTATAGAGAATTTATTTGTTTTCTGGAACATGTGGGTGAGAAAGTAAAGTGCTGGGGGGAGGATTTATGTCTTGATCTGAGGGGACCATCGCTGTGGATACTGTGTCTCCAGGTCCAGTTCAGAGTATGGTATGATTTATCAGAATTCTTTGTACCGTCGTCAGTTAACCTGGAGTTGATAAATTTTGTTACTTGGTTTGAACGCTACAAAAAACTTGTCTCACGTCCCAAATAATTGACATCTCTTATAGCTCTTTTTTTGGGCTCTAGTGGGTTTTGCTTTTCTTTTTTTGGGGTGAAACTCTTGTGGGGTTTATTCAGTCCTCCCGGCATGTTTATCTCGTCCCCAACAGCATTCTTCTCCTATTCTAATGCTTGTTTTTATTCGGCTCGTTCGAATATTTTATTATTTATGGTTTACAAAAGTATTCGAATTGATTCAAATTAGTATTAGGGTCAAAATAATAAATAAAATATTATGCATAAATTCAACTTTAAAAATTAAAATTTTAATTAAATTCGGCTGTTATTTTAGGTATTTAAGGTGAAGCTGGTTTCACAAATTTGAGATTCCTGTTTTCCTTCTGAACAGCATATCATTAGTGTTATTGAGCCATGGAGGATGGCGGGACCACGGGTCTACTAGGGGATAGGCCGAGGGCAATTATTTTTTTGTATTTTGGACATTTACATACATACCACCCAATTTTACGTATTTACAATTTTCCGTATGGAACAGCGGAACGCAAACTTTTTGAGGTGGGAGAGCAGGACGGTAAGCGGGACCACGGGCGGAGATGTGATGATGGTGGGAGGGAGGGGGGCTCCGTACTTAGCACCCAATTATTATTTATTTACATATCCAACACATAAATTTATTTTGTAATTGCAATCTTACCTCAAATTATTTGAAAATGAATAATATTTAATATTTTTTTAAATACATTAAAAAATTAACATATAATATTATTAATTTATTATTTAGTTTATTTAAGTCAAATTGAGTCGAACATTAGCAAATAAATGTGTTTGATTTGTTTATAAATTGAGCTAAAAAGTTTATTTGTGTTTGACTCGTTTGCTTAACGAGTAAATTGAACACGTGTTATTTATTGGGTCAAATACAAGTTGTTCATGAATCATAAATTTTTTTTTTACAGGTTGAAAAATATGACCAAGGAGCATTCACTGTAACTCATACTGTATGATGTTTTTCTTGTTACAGTTGCAATTAAGAGTTCTAGTAGATGGATGAATCATGGTCTTCAACTTGCTACTAGATTGACTCATTGAGTCCTACTATCACCGATCAAGATTTGATTTTTTTCAAGCATGAACTTAATTTTATTAACTAACTTGGATAAGATTTGATTATGATTTTTCATGATTGATGACTACCATAAGATTCAGTCACATTTGATTTTTCAATATGGTGATTAACTTAAAATTAATCCATTAATATTTGTTTTTCCAAGATAGTGACATTCAAAGTCAAGCCTTATTAAATTTAAGTTTACTATTATGGCAACCCAAACTCTCACCCATCAAGGTTTTTGTCCTAGTTGGCCTGATGGCCACACGTTTTTACCCTGTTGTGTCACTTCCCAAGAAGTCACCCATCCTAGGAGTGCTTTAGCAAAAGTATACTTAATTTTAGAGTTTCTATCAAAATTTCAATATTATGCCAAAAGATTGGATGTTTAAGAGTTCAACGTCATTCAACTTAAGGAGTTTCATAATTTGCCTCGCTCAAGTTCTTGACATCATTATCTGTGTTTTGTACTCAGAATCATCCACCATGCAGATAAGACTTTGGAGGTGGCCCTTGCATATTCATAAGTTGGCTCATACCTTGTAGCACTTTGCCCCATCAAGGGTTCGAAAAATGGACCCATAGAATAACACTTTGTTCTATATATCACTTAGCTTCCATCCTCTAGCTAGTGTAATGCTCTTATACCATTTATGACAACTTGAACTCTCACACATCAAGGTATTGTCCTCTTTGTCTAATAGTCTCACTATTTTTCTCTGTTGGTGTAACTTCCTAGGAGGTCACTCATCCTAGGAGTGTTCTAGAACAAACACAATTATCTTTGGAGTTTCTATCAAAATTCTACTATTACACCAAAAGGTGACTCGATGTTCAGGAGTTCGGCTTCATTCTACTTAAGAGCTTTCATAATATTCCCCACTTAAGTATATGATATCCTCATCAGTGCTTACTTAGAATCATCCACCAGACAAATAAGACTCTAGAGATGGCCCCTAAATATTCAAAAGTTTGCTCCCACCATATACCACTTTTGCCCTATCATGGGTTCAAGAAATGATTCTCATGGCATAACATTTTCTTATTAGTTCCTATCTTCTGGCTGGTGTAAAACTTTGATATCATTTGTGTGTCGGCTAATTTTTTTTTATTTTGAAAGTAAAATTTTAAAATTTAATTTAATGTAATAAGTAAAGTATTTCTTTTTAAATGATGATATAATTTTATTTTGAAAATAACGAGACCAGATAGATCTCAGATGACAAATAATTTAAATAGTTGAGCACAATACCACAAGTGACACATCATCCCGAAAGATGAGCGTATCATTTGTTAGTAGAGTAGCTTATCTAAGCTTAAAAGCTTATGATTATTTTGGTCGCGTGTTTTATAGCTGACAAATTCGCGTCCGATGCACTGAATTAGACGGGGTTTAGATTAATACGAGTTACCAATTCCTATAGAGGCGAGCCCCATAGTTAATTACATCTTAAGCGGCAAAGTCACCTAAGAAAACTCTCGATAAAGATCATGGGTTTCGCATTCGAGAATTTCGACGTTCGAGTTTTCACGATTGGTTGTAGGAAAATCAAAGGGAATGGTTCGATATGGAACGATTATTTTCAGAGTCCAAAGAAGTAAAGAGTAGGAGACGTCGAAGATACTGAAAGAGTTTCAGTGACATCTCAAACTAACTTATGATTGAGCTTTATATCTTTGAAAGTGAAATTGTGTTTATGTTGCAATCTTGCAAATTATTTAGATGTTCGGGACTTATATCTGTATGTTAAATGCAAATATCCCGAGAAAATAGGAGGATTTATGTCGTATCGAACGACGAGCGCCGGAATCACTAACGAGTTTAGGACATATATCGTACGATATAAAATCGTACTAAGTCCTAAAAGATAGTGTGAGGATTTAAGCCATATCAAACGACGACCTCGACGCCCTATAGATGTTATTTAAATCTACGATAGTCTGATCGAAGATTCTTCATCTGTTCTCTGTCGTCTTGTCTCGAGAAAAGGAAGAAATGGAAAAGAGAAAAGAGAAGACCATGCCTCGAACGGCCTATCCTAAGGGTATATGCAAGGAAATAATTAAAGTGAACATGTATAATAAAAAGGAAACAACCATGCCCTAAATGGCTATCACTGAGGGTATGTACAGGTGTGCAAGAGAAGTAATAATCAAAATGGACATGTGTAATAAAAAGAAACTAACCATGCCCTAGATGGCCTACCCTAGGGGTATGTACAGGTATGCGAGAAAAGTAATAATCAAAAGCATGAATATGAGTAAATATGTACAATAATGAAAAGTAAAGGAATGCACGACAATATATAATAAATAAAATAAAAGAGATGTGCAATAAAAAATGTGTACCTGGCCAATTCTGTTGATGCCCCAAAAGCAAGCTAATAACTATAAGTATATGTATAATCAAGTTTAGTTATAAATATATAATAGATCAAAGTGGGGGAATAAGAATTCTATTTGAGGATAGGCTCAGTCTATAAACTTCTTTTATATCATGATCCCACAGGCAACCCGAAGTATTGAAGTCTCTATATCAATCTCAAATAAAGTCACTAGCAAATCACTTTAGAGTAGGCAGTCCTAATCCCTACCACTTAATTAATGAGTGAACTAGTTTGTAGTATCTGAACTTTGAAAGTGTAGCATCTGTGATTGTAGTATCCGAATTCTTATGAGTGTAATATCTGATGTGTAGTATCTGGTGTGTGATGTGTGATGTGTAATGTGTTATTTAATATGTAGTGTATATGTGTTGTTTAATATATGGTGTGTGTGTATGTGTGATATTTAATATGTGCTAAATGTGTTGTGTATATATGTGTGATTTTTAATATATTATATGTGGCATGATGAGTTTGGCAATTATATGTGTCATGTTTGATGTGATGTGTTTGATATGTTGTATGTGTTGAATTTGATTTGATATGCTAATATAGTGTCTGATGTCGTGCAAGTGCAGTGTTTGTTGCTGTGCAAGTGTGGTGTAGTATCTGTTGTGTGAGTGTGGTGTTTATTGTTGTGCAAGTGTAGTGCAGTATCTGTTGTTGGTTCACGAATTTCTTATAGGTAGGAATTAAAACCACCTAAACTATAGAACAAAATGTGCATCTAAAATTGAGTATTGATTTTATTTCATTTCAGCTATAAAAGCATGATTATTGAAGTTTATGCATCATTGCCTGTACCCCGTATGTCCAACTTATACACCCACTTTGATATTTCATATGCATCATAAACAAATGGAGCTTTGTTATTCAGCTAAAAAAAAAAAATTAAGCTGAAACCCAGAATGAAGAAAGTTAACATATCCCTAAGGTGTCATTTTAACTAGATGAAGTAAAAAAAGTTTTTTTTTTTTTTTGAATTTTCAAAATTCGGCCTCATGCAAGCCACTATAATAACAATTTTTAAATTTCCAAAGCTCTGCTTCAATGAGTTAAGGCAAAAGAAAGGAAGCTCACAGGTTTTTTTTTTTTTTTTTATTATATCTTTCGGTTTCAGCAAAGAAAGCCCAAAAGAAAACATATTCAAGCTTTAGATCAAGCTAGGTTTAAAGGCTTTAATAAAGAAAATCCCAATAAAAGATCTTTCAATAAGAACAAATATAATAAATCTTTCTTTCTTTTAACACAAACCATATTTATATAGTTCCAAAGCATATAAGTATATACAAGTGAATCCAGCAATTGAAAATGAGTTTGGCCATGAACTTTAACTTTAATAATGATAAATAAACTTAGTAATTAAATTTGGATTCCCATTGAAAACCAGTTTTTTTTTTATTACGTAGCCATTAAATAACAAAAATTGCACGCATACCACTCAGTTCTTATGCATTCACATTTCCAATTTCTAATGCATAAAACCAATTCAAATAAGTTAAAGCTTGCCTAGGTATTCGATTCCGAGAATTCAGTTTTAGCAAAAATGAAGCTGCCATAATTCAACTCCAGAAATTAAAAAAACTGCTTCAACTAGTTAAAGCAAAGTAAAAAAAAAAGTCTAGCTTCAATAAACCGAGGTAGAGAAGCCCCACAAATCCCAAAAAAATCTGCTTCAACAAACTAGCACAGAGGAAGGCCTCAAAAGGTTCAAAGTTTAGCACACATGTATTTCAGGATTGCTTTAAGTTATCTCATATAACTTTCAGGCTCGTGTAAAACCGTCACTTATAAATACTGAGAAATGAGCCATCCAATAATACTCAAGTTTTAGTATCAATTTCATATTCAGCATCAGTTTACACGTATGCACAAAAAAAGGAGGTCAGGTTTCAGCAGATCAATCTAAAGGAATTCCCAGGATTTTCAATGGAAGCTTTAAATAGATCAGCTTCAATAGGCCAAAATAAAGAGATTAAACTGACTATAATTACTTTTATTTATAACTTGGAAGTAATTGAAGCCATAACTTTCAAATCAGAGCAAAGCCAAGCCGCAATGTGTTAAATGCTTCAACCTTTATTTCATCAAAATTCCAAAGATATCATATTTCTGAATTGATTCATCAGGGAAGATTTATAAACATACCACCTAAACCTCACGTATTTGCATACATATAACTTAATAACTTGATATGAAATGAAAGATTTAGATAGTATGAATCATAAAAAAAAAATAATAAGGTTTAGGTGTTAGACATGTAAATATTCAAGAATTTGAAGATTTAAATATGTAAATGCTTAAGAATTACAGACTTTATAAATCCATTTTAAATTCAAGTGCGAAACACCTGGATACTCAAGGAATCGAATGGTATATATGTTCCATCCTTCCAAATCAATTAACAGCAACAGTTACAGCTAAAGTCCACCCAGCAAATTGAAACAAATTTGTAAACATTTGGACTAACAAATGATAGTAATAACTACAAATGTTTAACCAGTAACCAGTGCTAAATGGAGCAGTAAACAAGCTAGTCCCAGCCGTTCCTATTATGAGAAGGAATCACAAGTTCAAATCATCTCCTATATGTTCAGTAAAACAAATGCTCCTGAGTGCATGAATTACAATAATAACTGAGATAATAATGCAAGATATTCATCCAGGAATGCCTATTTTATGCAACTTTCTTTTAGCATGAATTATACCGGAATAGCACTGAATGTTATACTCAAGTTACCTAACAGAATTACAAGAATAACTGAAGCAGAGCATAAGCCACTAAATTCATAGAGATTTAAAGGATAACAGTTATAGTATTAGAAATGTAAATTTAAAAGAAGCATGTGTTTTATATGTAAATTACCCAAAAGCTGAGTGGTACGCATGCAAATCGTCCTGAACTAAGTTATTACAAATTTCTTTATCAGATTTGGAAGTTTTCAAATAGAACTTCATTCATATGGCTTCTCCTCATTTCTTCCATTAAACAATTTAACTCCAAAATTTATCATCACATGAATAAATAAATATCACTGAAGATCATATCAAGAAGTAGTGTAATTGAGCAATTCCAATATAAAGTACAAACCAAATCATCAAGAATGAATTTGCCACACTAGATCAAAGAGAAAAACAGAAAAAAAGAAACTGAAGTATGTTCCTTGTCTCTAAATTCATCTCAAATGATCACGGGTTCTAGCATAAACCCAGGATATAATTCATAAAACATATCAACTGTGTAGCTCAAATAATTTCTCCTTTCTTTTCATGAATCCCATCAAGAAACATTCGAAATTGCAAAACAAAAGAAGGTAAGTCAGTCTTGATTAATTGCTAATTCCTACATGCATTCAGTACAGCTTTTATTTTTTAAAAAAGAAAAAAAACTACATGAATCTCAACACATGTGAGCCATCAACTCATCATCTCTCAACAATCCTTGCAAATTTCGGATGGCTTAAATTAATCTTATCTTAGTCATGAATGACTAGAATCAAGAAGCAAGAACTCTCATAATCCTTTACCCGAATCAAATTTGTACATTTGAGTATGATCATATAGATCACAAGAGAGCATAATAGCGCTCTTCCCAAATATTAACAGCATTAAGATCAACCAACAGCGTTCTTAATCAAATACAATTCAGCACTATTCTCTAGAAAGAATGAACTGCCATTGTCGAAAGAAAATCGAGAATTCAATGCTTGATAGCTTGAAACAGTAAACCATAGGAAAAGCTAGCGCTCTTGCAAACCAACTAGTGAAAGAAAAAAAAATGCAGAGATTTATATATATATCCCCCAAGAAATAAGTCATATTGGAAGCGTGAGGTAAAAAGGACACAGAGTTAAGTATATTGAAGTAGATCTATATGATGAAGACTTAGATTTACCATTTTTCTTCTTGCAGTAAAAGAATGCGTAAAAAAAAAATTCCTCGCAACTTATAAACAAATAGAGAAGAACTCACGGGTTACAATCAGAGAAAGAAAGAGGCCTTCGCGTATGGTTGCGAGAACTAAAGAAATGTTGCAGCGGAAAAAAAATGGAGTCGAACGAACTAGATTCCAAACACTCGTTAAAAGAATCCCAAGTCTCACGAATTGAATCACCGGCCGGCCAAACATTTCCCGAAGGGGTATTTATAGACACAGACGAATGATATGTGCTCACCGTCGGTGAAAACACAAAGAGGTAAGGAAGGCCATCTCACTAAGGAGCCACACTCAAAACCAAGCATCGAGCGGTTACCTGATTCGCTTGGGCGGGGGGTTTGTTACAAGAACGCGACCAGAAGTTATAACCGGCAGCGGATGTCGGTTGTGGTCGGAGGAGGGGGAGATGACCGGGAAACCGGCTAGGAAGTTTCTCGAATTCGGTCGTCACCGAAGAAGAATGCGGCGAGGTCCGGTTAGGGCACGGGAAGGGAAACGAAATTGCGTGCGTGAGATAGGAGAAAGTGAACAATGCCCATTAGTCGTGAACCGTGAGGTTAGGCTGTGAAAAAAAAGGTATATAGGTTTAATATATATTATTATATATAAAAATATATATTATTATTATTATATATTATTATTATTTTATTTAAATTCATCGACTTTGCACGCAAATCGAGTCAATTTGAAACCCTATCAAGTTATATGTCTTTCACATGTAAAATCAGCGCGTCGGACCATGTGTAGTCAGTTTTGTCATCAAAGTGATCAGGATAAGTTCCATGCATTGTCAGTCAATTTAAGATTAAATTTGCTAGGCGATAGCGAAAATGAATTTATTTTGACCGACCGGAGCCATTCAATTCGGCAAGATCGATGACGGCCTTACACTTAGCGAGACAATAGCCAAACGTATTGTTCGTGGCGAAAAGTCGAAACGTCGCACGCGGTAGGGTCGCACCATGACATCGAATCCTGATCGGAGCTCAATAAGAGTTTGATATGTCGACTTTTAATCGACTCGAACGGATGTCGAGGATTTTAAACCGTCCATATGAAACTTCGGAGCGAGTAGATGGTTTGAATTTAAATATGGTCGAGTCTGGTGACTCAAGTGAGTCGTGAAATAGGAAAATCACTAGGGTTAGGATCACAGGTCTACAGGAGAGGGAAAAGAAAGACCTAAAAAATGAGGTCAACATTGTGACATCCTAAACTCTCACACATCAAGGACTTGTCTAGTTTGGCCTAATGGCATCACGATTTTACCTCGTTGGTGTAACTTTCAGAAGGACATCTAGTCTAGGAGCGCTCAAGCACAAGAACACTTAACCTGGGAATTTATATCAAAATTTCATTGTTACACCAAAAGGAACCACAATGTTTAAGAGTTTAACTCCATTCTACTTAAGGGGTTTCACACTCTCCCCCACTTAAGTATCTGACATCCTCATTAGTAACTTATACCTAGAATCATTCATCAGTGAGATAAGACTCTGGAGGTGGCCTTTACATATTCAATAGGTTACTCCCACCACATAACATTCTGCCCCATCCAGTGTTCAAGAGATGGCTCCTATAACGTGGCAATTTATTATGACACTTAGGGTTCGTTTGGGGCAGCGGTGCGGTGGCGATGCGACACCACACCACAGCTTTTCCTAATTATATAAACTACATATTGACATCTTTTTAAAAATTGCCGATTAAATCGACTTTCTCCCTGCCAGTCCCGGCTAAGTGCGGTGATAACTATTCTGTCAGTTCGAACAATAAAAAAAAATGTATTAAGCTACGATACTTTTTGCAACATCATATTATTCTTCATTAGCTTCACAATTTGCTTTTTAATAAGCTGTAGTTGCCCCAAAAAGTCCCTTATTTTCCATCTTTTGGCTGTTGTAATGCTCCGATATCATCAGTGACAACTCAAACTCTCACAAATCATGATATTGTTAGCTTTGGCCTAATGGCCTCATAGTTTTATTATGTTGATACAACTTCTCAGAGGGTCACTCATCCTAGGAGTGCTCATTAACTTTGGATTTTTTATTAAAATATTGTTGTTAACCAAAGTGTGCATCGATATTTAAGGGTTCATTTGGGGGCGGCGGTGCGGTGCTGCACTGTAGTTTTTCTTGTTTGGTAAAACTGGAATTTGTTTGTGTTTTAAAAAAGTTGCAGCTAAAAGTTACGTTTTTCTACGAGACCTGACTCCCTTCTGTGGCTACTAGAAAATTGTCTTTCAAAAAAAAAAAATTGTAATAGCCACCGCAATTTCACAGCCGCTTCTTCAAACAGCTGCAGCTACCCCAAACAGACCCCAAGAGTTCAACTGCATCTACTTAAGAGGTTTTACAATCTCAACCATTTAAGTTCCTGGCGTCCTTGTCAGTGATATATACACAAAATCATCTACTATGCAGATGAGACTCTAGAGGTGACCTCTATAGATTCAAGTGTTGGCTCCCGCCATATAACACTTTGCCCCATCCATAGTTCAGGATGTGGCTCCAATGGCGTAGCACTTTATTTTGTATGATACTTAGTTCCCATCATTTCGTCAGCTGTAAAGCTAGTTAAGATGTTCCATAATCTCACCCAGTTACTTCCTGACATTCTCATTAGTGATATATAGGTAGAATCATCTGCCATGCAGATAAGACTCTAGAGGTGACACTTACAGATTCAAGAGGTGGATCCCACCATGTAGCACTTTGCCCCATCCAGAGTTCAAGAGGTGACTCTCATGGTGTAACAATTTATTTTATATGTCACTTAGTTCCCATATTTTGTTTGGCGTAAAGCTCTGATTTGTGATAGCCTGAATTCTCACTCATTGAGGTACTATCCTTTTTGGTTTAATGGTCTCACAGTTTTTCTCAGTTAGTATAACTTTACAAGTCACCCATCTTAGGAGTGCTCTAACATGAGCATGTTTAACTTTGAAGTTTCTATCAAAATTCTCCCATACACCGATATGTCTTAATGTTTAGGAGCTCAACTACTTTCTACTTAAAAGGTTTTATAATCTCCCCTACTTAAATATCTCACATCCTCATCATTGCTATATTAATACATTTTTTTTATTTTTTTATTTAAAAGGAAATTGATATTTGACAGAGACTCAAATATCAATTTCTCATACGCAATCTAGCCCCATAATGAGAGCTGCGTGCCTATAATTCGAGAGCCCCCGGCGCTAAGGTGAGATCGAACCCCCTGAACTGAGGGGACTTACAGTGACCCCGCCACCAATAAGCCAAGGTATGCGGCACATTGCTATATTAATACATTGTAATACATATATTAAATTTATTTAAATATGGGGATTTTTAAACAATTGTTATATTAATACATTATGATATCTGAAGATAGTGTTCACACCTAAGGGCGTTCAAAAATAAAGTAAAATGGAAACTATTCTTGCTTAGGAGAAGCTTGTGTTAGGCCTAATTTTTCATATTTGAATACATTATTTTAAGTGGGCTGAACATTGAATAAATTTATAGGTCCATTAAATGAGTCAAACATCAACATCGTTCTGCTTACTACATTTCAGCTCGTTGAAAGACATACTCTAATTAACTTTACCACTAAAAATTAGGAAGATCGACATACATGCCACTCAATTCCTATCAATTCACATATTTCACACCTAAATATTAATTTTTACATATATGCCACATTACTATTGCACGAAAAAAAAAAAGTGATATTATTAGTGGTGCAAATGCAAAAAATATTTTTTTTTAGACATGTAAATGTATAGGAATTAGGGGGTTTATATGTAAATGCTCCTAAATATTTCTGATTATACTCTAAATTACAGAAAATGCATCTTTTAAATTTTATGATGCTTTAAATCTAGAAGATAAGATCAATCCAAGCATTATTTAAATCATCTGCAATTTAAATGACAAAACTGAAGCCGCATCCATGTAGAATTAGGGGTGTAAACGAGCCGAACACGAGCTGAGTTCGTTTATATTTCAAGCCCAAAAAGTGTGTTCGCGTTCGGCTTGTGCTTAACGAGCCGAACGGAAGCTGTTCACGAACAAAGAGTCGTTTTAATAATCCTAATCACGTAACCATAAGATGTTATGGGTTGATGTAAGATTTAAGAATTATAATTTATATTAAAACATCATTTGAATCTAATTTTTTAAATTTTTTAAAAATACTTCTCATTAATATGTGTAAATATATATAAAATTGAGGAATAGTCTTTTGGGTCAAAATGAACCGAATACAAACGAACAAATCTTTGTTTGTGTTCGGCTTGTTAAAGCTTTTTAACTTAGTGAACGAGCCAAGCACAAACTTCTTAACGAGACTAACACGAGCTGTTCGTGAGCCGTTTTGACAGCCCTATGTAGAATAATAGCAGACAAATTAAACACGAAAAACAATATTAAATTCATACCGAAACTAGAGCATCTATTACTCTTATTGTAAATTTAGTGCAATGTCACAATTCTTACTTACATATCTAAACACCCAACGTTCGATATTTAAACACATAATATCATGATATCATAAACATATGCATGGACATCATAAACATATGCATGGACAGATGCATTTCAATTCTAAAACAATAGTGATGGCAGTATTTTTAATGTGCTGTTAAATATTTGAGTGATATGCATGTAAATATGAATGTTTAGATGTTAGAAATGTAAATTCTTAAGAATTTCATGTTTAGATGTTAGAAATGTAAATTCTTAAGAATTGTGTGGTATATATGTAAATTAGGTAACATCACGGACGCTGTACCATAAGCATATTACTATCAATGAAATAGAATCAATGGTGATTATGAAAAACTAAAATGAGCATAGCCAAGTTAAGCGAATACATCTAATCATCATCATTGGCCTTACATCAACTACAATTAAGACTGTTAAAACCAACCGAAAATCGAAACAGTTTATCGCCTTCATGAAAAGAAAACGATGCTTCTTCTTCAGTCCCATCCCCAGGGTCATCTGTTCTTACACAAGCTTTTTCTACATGGAAGATTGAGCACCGACAGGTCACTATTGAATCATTTCTGTGGAGCATAAGCAGCACTGGATGCCAATCTTTGCATCCAAGTCATCCAAGCACTAGTAATGACCGGAGGAGAAGTTAATAATAACCAGCTCTCCTCAGGTCTGCAGACTCCTGCTGCCCCGTCTCGCCATCGTTACCGAGGAAAACAAGGCGGCCTGTTTAAAAGAAGTTCATGTAATTAAGGATGCATTAAGGATGTGCAGTCGATAAATTTGAATGAATCTGCTCATAAATTAGTTAAATCGAACGAAACCAAAAGAAAAAAAAAATCTAAAATCCAAAAAATAGAATAGATTGAACATTTGCTAAAACTGATCCAAACCGAACAGAAATATAATTTGGTTTAATCTGTTAGGTCTGGAGCGAACTAAAATTTAGCAATTGGCTTAAAATAATTAAAACATGTTTTAGTTTAAAATTAAACATATTATTTCTTTTTTTAATTATTTATTTACTCATCATCTCTTTAAAGTAAAAGGTTTCAAACTATCCTTATATAAACATATCATAGACTCAATGAGGGCTTTGATTGAGACTCATGCGGTCCTGAAAGAGGAAATGGGAGTAGTCATCAAGAACTGGATCACACCATCCTGAATGACATAAATGATCATAGGTCTTTATGCTCCGGCACGAGACTCAATAGAAGGCAGACTGAACGCATATATATATATATATAATCTTTAGAATACTCCTTAAGAATGAAATCAAACTACCACAAAAGATAGAAAATGATCCTCTATGAACTCAAAAGGCAAAGATACGAGTGACTTGAATGAATCTGAGATTTCCAACTATACAAGGCATAATGACAAATTTATTTTATTTTGGGTAATCAAGTTTCCCACGAGCGCAAGTCTACATAATTAATTACATCCTGGACAAAGAGCCCAAGAAGACTCTCGATTAAGGTGTTGGTCATTTTCCTTTGCAGCTCTACAGGAGATTAAAAATAATAATTAAGAGTTACAGGAATAAAAGGAGGATGGGCCCAAAGACATTGAAACAATTCAAAGAAGATGACTAACCTATACGTAGTGGTTATTACGTTTCTGGTCAGAATCCGATGGTTTCATTATTCTAAATCGCTGATGCCCTTAGTTCGCTTGGTCGTAGAGGTGACCGGAGAATTCTTGTTAGCAATCATAGGTTACCTCATCCAAGACCAAAGGACCTCGCAGGCTAAGGATGTGGACCTAGTCCTAGTTTGACAGCCAGAATTACACTACACTCTCATATGATGGAGAAGTTCATACTAGACTTACAGCACTGCGTGTGATGATGCATGTCAAGGCTAACACAGACCACCTAAGGCTCTAATGCTCAGTGGTAAAAAAGATATGATGTATGAGATTGAGACTTATAGCTTGATCACATATGATCAAGAAACCCAAAGCATCTCCTCAATATAGTGTGACGAGGCACAAACAATATGAAAATACTCATCAATATATTGTCAAAGAAAAGAAGCATGTGGACTCAATATCCCGTGAGAAGAGATACAACCATATATTTCCCTTAATATACTGTGAGGGAGATTGAGAAATAAATACTCTCCTCAATATGGTGTAAGGAGAGATAAAGAGAGAATTTTCCTCAATAGAAGGTGAGTGAAAACTCATAAGGTATAGACTTTCCTCAGTATGGTGTGAGGAAGAGTCCAACAGGGTATTTTTTCTCAATATGGTGTGAAGAGAATAAAAAGTAACAAACTCTTCTCAATACAGTCTGAGAAGATGTTTGAAAGGAGATTCTCCCCAATGTAGAGTGAGGATGACCGACACATGGTTCCCCTCAATATCGGGTGAGGGATATTGAGAGATAGCTCTCCTCAATATAATGTGAGGAGAAACTAAAAGATGATTCTCCTCAATATGGTGTAAGGAGAGTCGAACTGAATAACTTACCCTCCAAAAGAAGAACCAAGGGGTAGTGAAAAAATCAGAAGTCTTCTTGATATGGTATAGGAGAAGCACAAGAGATGAAGGGACAGGCCTTATAGCTCGAGTTCAAAGACTCGAGCAATCTCGAACATCTTAACTGTATGGTAGGAAAGATGCAAAAGTAGGACTTACAACTTGATTATGTGTGACCAAGAAGGCTCATTCTATCTTCTAAATATGGTAGAAAATATAGAATTTTGTAGTTACATTCTGTATGGGTCAGAAATGTCAGCTAACCATCTAGTCTTGTGTGCAAATAGAAAGGGTCAGCCAAATGTGGAAGAAGGGCCAATGATAGACATCCTAAAATGTCTATATGGAGTCGGCTGAGTGTAGTGTGAATGTGCCTAAGCTGTCCAACCTAGAAGAAAATCACAGACTAAATGCAGACTCACAAAGGTTGTGATATGTAGGGGTGTAAACGAACCGAACACGAACGAACAGAGCTAGTGTTCGTGTTTGAAATGTTCGAACACATCACTGTTCGTGTTTGGTTCGTTCTCATCGAACGAACACGAACTTCCCTGGCGAACCGAACACGAACCGTTTGCGAACAACGAGCTTTTTTGGCAATCCACAGCTTTGATAGCATACTTCCTCAAAATGAAGCAAATTGTTCAGGTATTTTGTACAATATCGCAATACTTACTCTCAAAATGAAGCAAACCGAATAGGCGTTTAGGGTTTTGATTAGAGTTTTATTTTAATATATAGTGATATTATATTAATTATAATATTATAATATTTATATTAATATAATTAATACTATAATATTATTATTATTATTATTAATTTATCATATATTATAATTTATAGAAGTTTAATTATTTAAAATACGATAAATTTTATAATATATAATTATTTTTAAAATATCATAAATTTTTTATATATAATTATTTTAAATTATTTTTATATTTCGTAACAATAACGAATCAAACACTCGAACGAACACATCACTGTTCGTGCTTGTCTCGTTTAACAAACCGGCAGCGTGTCAATCTGTCGTGTCTCGTTTCGCTTATCGAACAAATCGAACACGAACCGTTCACGAACGAGTTTTTCGATGCCCTAGTGATACGCGTATGCAGCCTTTCGCGAATACATGTTCGTGGCTTGGTTTTTGGGCGGAGATAGACCAATTCAATGATTCCATCGGTTCACTTTCTTCGAAATAGTTCGATCGATCTCAATGTGTTTCGTTCGGTCATGATGAACAGGATTCTTTGCGATACTGATTGCTACTTGATTGTCACAGTCATCCCTGATAGATTTTCTCCCCATAATTCTAAGCTCTGAGAAATCTTTAATCCACATTCCTTCACGTGATACCTGAATAGCGTCCGTATTTTGCTTCCGCACTACTCCGAGATACCACCGATTGCTTCTGTTTCTCCGTGAATCTAGATTGCCGCATACATAAGAGCAATACCCGCACTCGATCACGGGTGGGATATGTCTCCCGCCCAGCCAGCATCAGGCAAAAACTTCTAATTCTTCGACTATTATTCTTTTGAATAATAATCCTTTACCCGGAGTCATCTTTAAGAATCTGAAGATCTGCTAATACCCATATGTTCTCTAGAGGACAGTTCATGAATCGACTCACTTTACTTATCGAAAACTTATGTCTGCGCCTGGTATGAGACAAGAACGGTTTTCCAACAAGCCGCCGATATCGTCCTTCGTCGACCGGTAAACTATCCTTCTCTATTCCAATTTTGTTATACCGGCCCATTTGAGCATCTATTGGCTCGCATCCAAGATACCGCTTTCTTTCATCAGGCCCAATGCGTACTTTCGAGCTACGGCTATCCCTATTTTCGGATCTCGCAACTTCCATTCCCGCGCAACCTCTGTCTCCGAGGTCCTCGATTTCGAATCATGGGCTCAGAAACATCTTCGCTTGTCAATTTTTCAGCCGCGATCCTGTAAGAACGATGTCATCCACATATACGATGAAGTACAACAATCTTTCTCCGATCTTTTTGTGAACATCGATGATCAGCCCGGCGTTTCGAGTATAACCGCACTTTGATAACCGACCCGTGAATCGGCAAACCAAGCACCGGCAGATCGTTTAAGACCATACGCAGATCTCTCGGAGCGTCCGCATACTTCGCTCACTAGGAAGGATCCTTCTGACCAGAGTGTAAATCCACGTATACATCCTCTTCACATCTCCATTAAGAATGCATTTTTGACATCAAGTTGCATTACGGTCGGCCTCATTTGTCGCAATGGAGAGTATGATTCTAATGAGTTCGCTTGGCTACGGGGCGAATGTCTCTTGACAATAATTCAGATGACGCGTATAACCCTTGTAACCAGTGCTTTCAACTCGATCTAAGCCTTCCATCTGCTCTTTACATTTGATTTTAAATAACCACCGCATCCTATTGGGTCTCGTATTCTTGGGCAACCGACACAATCCACGTTCCATTCTTCTCTGAAGGCAACTTCTTCATTCACAGCCTTTTCTCCATCCCTCGTCATGTAGAGCGCTTCCATCGAATTCGGATCACTATGCCGTCATGCACACATGATAAATGGCAGATAGGAGAGATAACTTCATATGGAAACAAATCTATAGACAGGATGTCGAGTGCAAGAACACGTAATCATCTCTCACAAGTGTGTCTCCATAGTCACCAAGGTCTGCGTATCTCCGTACCCGAGTGAGTTTCAAAGAGGTTCGAGCCGGATTAGATTGGGGATGCCAGCCTGAAGCGGCATTTGGCTCTCTATTCTTTCAAGACAGCCATGTTCCGTCTCGTAGATGGACCGGAAGTTCCCGATGTGCGGATGTGCAGATGGCTCTGCATGTGAGATGGAGGAGGCCTGATAATGCGGGAAAGATCCGTGCCGCCTGGTAAAAGAACACAGTGTTGTTGCTCACTACGACTCTCCCCCGAACGACTGACTGGTAGTATTGACGATGCTCAAAAAGGTGACATCCATGAATTATGATCTTTTTTAAATGCGGCAATAACACTTCTAGACTTTTTTATTAGCCGAATACCCTAGTGAAGACGCATTCGACCGATCTCGGATTCAATTTACTACTGCTATTGTGTGAATGATGAACTAAAACGGGAGGCAACCGAATAATTTGAGAGGGATAATCGAAGGAGACACGGTAGTTTGATAGAGCGAAGGAAGATATCAATCTGGACTAAGAAACCCGAATACAAGAGGACATCCGGCGATGAGACAGAAGACAGTACCGTTGCTCGCCCCAATAAAATTGTAAGTGACCATGCGTGAACATGCAGACCGCGGGCTACCTCCAACAAGTGACGATTTTTCGCCGCAACCCCATTTTGTTGGGAGTATCAACACACGTGCTAAGGTGAAGGATGCTATCGTGAGTAAGAAAAGCTTCCTAGGAGGTGTCGAAAAATCTCGCGCATTATCTCGTTTTAAGAGTTCGAATTTTAGAAATCAAATCGAGTGAGGATCATTTGATAAGCACAAAATATTCGGTCTTACCTCTGATTTATCACGCATTGGATAGATCCAGGCTACGCGTCACAAGGATAATCATAATAAAGGACACGAACCATCGGCCCTGTAAATATTTTTTTCCCGAGAGGACCCCGCACATCGCGCATGGATTGGTGGAAAAGTGACGAGCGGCCGCAGATGATAAACGATGAAACGAAGGACGAGCGCTGTCTTGGTAGCTGACAAAATTCGCAATTAAAGGTGATGACTTTTATTAATAAATAAACGATAAATGGCTTCCCATGACATAAAATTGTGACGACCTAAACGATAACGAAGAATACGATTTCACTATACTATTAACACTGTAACGAAAGATGATGCACTGCAGGATTTAAGCAAGACAAACTGACACCGAGCACTCACCAGAGCAACAAACTAACAAGACTGCCGGTATGCTCATTGAAGATAGAGACCATCGGCAACTTAAGATCGCCAATCATCCTCCCGACTTCAAATCCCGAAATTCACAAACATATGGAAAAAATTTTAAGAACACAACGCACAACTCACGAGCTGAGCCTTACTAATGGAGACCGATTACAATCCAAAGCAGAACACGGGGCGATGATGGTAGAGAAATGCGGATCTCGGAAAGATGCGGACAAAACCAAGACCAACAACTCGAGGGCCGATCCATCGCAATCCGAACAAACGGAGGGTCGGATTACAGGCACGATAATCCCCTAATAAGGAGATATCCCCTGGCCATATGACGGAGGCACCCGAGTCAACAATCCAGCCGCGTGTAAGAGCATTGAATCCAAGACGAAAGTTATATTTATGAAATACCTTGTTGGCAAACAGAGCCGGCGGCACCCGATGTTACACTCAGGAGGATGGACTCGGAGACAGCCGACCAAGCATCTTCTCGAGAGCATGAATCTGCTCTTCGCCGAACGGGCTCGTTCCCGGAGAAGCCTTCGGCGGTGATGGTGGTAGCCGCCCGAGAATCACGTTCGTCTTTCCATCGGCGGGTTTTCCATAAATCTTCCAACAAGTATCTCGAGTATGGCCAGGACGGCGGCAAAGCGATCACACCACGGCGGCCTCGGCGTCGGGGGCTGGTCTCGGGATGTGACGTGAGCAGCAAGGGCGGATCCATCAAGGACCTGAGTGAAGAGGAACCACCTAACACGACCTTGGCGACTCCTTCGCGGCGCACTTCGGAAAAAAACTTCACGAATTGTTGGGAGAGGTTTCGAGCTTAGAATCCGCTGAGCGAGTCCTGACAAACTCACATTCGAGGCCGAGGAGGAATTCCGAAGGTGCGCTCCGTTCCACGCATCTTCAAATATAATAGTGTTTTCGGACACTTCCATAGGGTACACCTCGAATAGACTCTAGTCACGCTAACATCGAGGAAGAGTATTGAAGTATCGAGCGACGGAGAGATATCACCTCGACGAAAATCATGAAGAAGTGTCTCAACCACAAAGAGTTCGGTCAGCATTATCCGAACTAGAAGTTCTCACGGCAAGATCTCATATATCCTTAACTCGTACCATGCAGAGAGACTTGCCAATATCAAGGGCATCGAGTTAATGCCTGCGCCATAACCATATTATTTTCGGATTTCCAAGCTTCTCGTATGATCGATCCGTCGTCGCCGAAGCCGGAGCATCACCAAGATGGGGTAGTCATCTTCGCTTTGCCGCATACAAACATCATGATGACTGCCACCATCGGAGATATCATGCGGCCGTGAGCTTGGCGCACCTGTGACGATTTTCGAGTTATTGTCCGAACTATCGGGGATCGGAGACCTGGGCCAGTAGGGGTAGCTATAAGTGACGTCACCACGTGAGGACGAGCCTGCGTACATGGCCGTACTTAGTCATCTGAGAGAGAGAGGAGTCCAACGAAACGACTAGTGAAGAGGCCGAGGAGCACTACTGAACCGGCCGTGGCTTGTGATTGGTCGCGAAGAAGCGCCGACAATCTGAAGTAAAAAATCGTGGAAAGGGACGATTCCTCGACGCGCCGCACAACGATCGCACAAGAGGGGAGGAGACGTCGAGAGAGTATGCCCGAGAATCACGTTCGATCGGGAGGAGACGTCGAGCGGGATCGAGCAGGACGTCGAGCGGGAGAAGCTCGGCCTCAGCGGAGTCGTCGAGCGGGAGTCGTCGAGCGGGACGATTGCTCTGATCGAGCGGGAGACGTCGAGCAGACGGGCGGACGATCGAACGGCAGGAAGCAGTCGAGCGATCGGGATCGAGCAGACGTCGAGCGGAATCAGACCAATCGAACGGGACGAGACTCGAGCGATCGAACGGGACGCAGACGTCGAGCGACGGATCGAGCGTACGATCGAGCTGGATCGAGCGGACCGAGCGAGATCGAGCGACGATCGAGCGGACGCCGACGTCGAGCGAGACGCACGATCGAGCGGGACGAGACTCGATCGAGCGGACGAGCTCCGTTCAAGCGGATAGCTGGAGAGCTTCAACTATGTCTCCTGATACTCATGTGAATTTTTGAATTCGTTAACATTGATTCCATAGAGAATTCACCTATAAATAGGTGATTACAAGTACAAGAATAAGGAAAGTAATTAAGTCCTTTCTATAATTACGGAATAACATAAATAGCTAAAATTAAGGAATTAAAATAATGTTTAAATATAACACGTATTAAAGGGTAATTATGAGCGTAATTCCACAAAAACTATAGTGCTGCTTGATGGGATGTGAGGTACAATTCTGATTTGGCTCAAGCTTGTTATAAAAGTTTTTTAATCGACAGAAATATCAACACCAAACAATCTCCTCATCATCTTTCATAATGGCTTTACAGCAGCTTAGTTTCAATTTTCAGAAATGTAAACTATAGAAGTTCAAGCAGCAATAGACCAAGCAGGAACAAAAAATGAGTGGAAAAAATTCATGGAATATTTTGCATTGCTGAATAAATGATGCTGAATCATATGAGTGCCATGAACTGTTAAAATAGTTTGAAAGAGTGATACAAAAAGCATACCACCGTGCCGTATAGCTACTTCTCTTATACGTCTAACAAGACCAGTAATTGGATCACTAAAAACCTTCGACTCGAGGTTTCCTTCCAAGTAGAGGAGAGATCTATAACATAAAAGGTCAAGGTGCAGGTGATTAGAACATACAGAAAAGTAAAATTTAAGATGATAGAACAAAGAATATATATCCGTAAATACAAGCAAACATTATTTAAAACAAATACTTGTTGTTAATAAAAAATGATGAATTGGCTAGCCATGTTTATACCCATCACCACAAAAGCTTTCCGAACTTTTTTGCAAAATGCTAGCCAACATTCATAAAATTTGCACGGCTGATTTAAAAAAAAAAAAAACCAAAAGAAATGATTGCATATGGGCTGGATGCATTTAAAATTATATTAAGGGTGACATTTGAATGTTCATTCTTTTCTGTAATAATAATAATAATAAAAGACTGAATTATTCAACGACACTTAACCCCTATTTTCACTCAAAATACATTCTCATTAAGCATAAGGGAAACGTAATTTGCACAACAAATGGACATAGAACCTTACATTTGATATTTAATTTAAAAGATTTTAAATAGGTGAATCAAAATAAAAAAGAATCATTTTTGTCAATTATAGTTAATCAAAAATAATAAATTTTGTAACAAAATTGTGATTCTATTTTTATACAATAACAAAGGAATATTTATATTCATCTCCAAATCATTTATTATAGTTTTCTAGCAATTTATTAAAGCAGTATCCAAAAAACTATCCCTTTCGGCTCGATATTATGATAATATATTATGAATCTCATATGCTTTCCAAGCTCCTAAACACCTGAAAAGTTGAGCGTTTACAACCATAAAAATCTCAAATGATGCTCGAACTTAATAGCTACAAGCGATCTCTAGAGCTCATTTATTACATAACAACATGAATCCACTTAAACAAAACAACCAGTAAATCCTCATAAGCATGGATTACTTGTTCCCCTGTCCTGAATTGATCCACCCCACCAACTCCAACTATCTTTTTATTCTTATGAAAGTCACTGAACCTAAACATAAATGATTATTCAACTCAAGTAGCTCCTCTCAAATTTGCGCCATGCAATAAATAAAGTCGACTAATTATCTTTGCTTTCATGACAAAGAAAATAACTAAAAGCTTCCATATATCTTAATGATCTAAAACCTATTTCACTAAAAATGCACGAAGATATAAGATTCTTCTGAAGGTCCAATATTGCCCGACCTCAATCAACATCATAATCACAAAATCATTTATCCTGAACTTCATGACGTTGAAACCGTCTTAAATAACTGTTTTACATAAAAGCATGGCAAATGGCAAATGGCAAATGGCAAATGACTTATAAGTGAAAAATAAATCCTCATAATGACATATATGACATTAGAATATAGAGTATAAAATCCAATAATAATTAAATCTTACTCTAATCGTCATTAGAATAACATCTCTTAAATCTAATCCTAATCACTCTACAGACAATCAAACATACAAGCATAATAAAAAAATACAACACAACAACAGTAAAGCCTTAATCCCACTAAGTGGGGTCGGCCACACGAATCCTTTTTCTCCATTGTGTCCTATTTAGTGTCATATTTTCATTTAATTTTAATAAATTAAGATCATTTTTTATACAATAAGCCCAAATCTTCCTAGGTCTACCTCTGTCTTTCTCAACATGAGTCGAATCTAAAACATCTAACGCTATCATGGATATATTCATTTCACATTTTGTTTGTAAGTGTAAAGCCACTCATCCACCTAATCATTCTCATCTCGGCATCACTTAACTTAGTATCATGCTTCTATTTTAAAGGCCAACATTCAGCACCATAGAGCATTGTAGATCTCACCACCATCTTATAAAATTTTTCCTTTCAGTCTAAGAGGTACTTTTCTATCACACAATAGGCTCGAAACACTTCATTTCAACCAATCAACCTGAATTCTACTATTAACATCCCCATCTAAATCACCATTGCTTTGAACAATAGACCAGAGATATCTAAATCGTTCACACCTTTTAATAATATGATCACCCAAAGTTATAGTTATGTCACTAGAGCTACTATTACTAAAATTACATTCAATGTATTCAATTTTAGTTCTACTCAAATGAAGTCCTTTAGACTCCAATGTAGACCTCCATAATTCAAGTTTTTCCTGGGCTTTTTCTCTCATCTTATCCACGAGAATGATATCATCAACAAAAAAGCATACACCAAGGTACATCCTTCTGCAAATGTCTAGTAAGACCATCCATAACTAAAGCAAAATGATGCGGGCTTAAAGCCGATCCCTGGTGTAATCCAACAGAAATAGGAAAATATTTGGTCAATCCTCCTTTAGTTCGAACACAAGTAACAGCTCTAGTATACATATCTTTAATTACTTGATTATAAGTCATATCAACACCTTCCTTCTCAAGAACTCTACAAAGGATATCTCTTGAAACCTTATCATAAGCTTTTTCTAAATCAATAAAAATCAAATTCAGATCGTCCTTATTATCTTTGTATTTCTCCATTAAAACTCTCAATAAATGTATAGCTTCCATAGTAGACCTGCTCGGCATAAATCCAAATTCATTATGAAAAAACTTGGTAATATGTCTTAACCTATGTTGAATTACCCTCTCCCATAATATTAAAGTATGACACATCAATTTAATTCCTTTATAATTTGAACACTCTCGTGCATCTCATTTATTCTTAAAAATGGGGACCAAAATACACTTCCTCAACTTCTCAGCCATCTTTTTAGTTTTTAAGATAATATTGAAGAGTTTAGTAAGCAAAAAAACTTCCAAATCTCCTAAATATATCCACAATTCAATTTAAATATCATTGGGTCATATAGACTTTCCACCATTGATTTTTTTTAAGACTCGTCAATTTTTTTTTTACTAATGCGACGGTAAAAATGAAATTTTTCATTATTATTAACGATATTAATATCACTAAGGTCGATCATATTTTCAGAAACTTGATTAAAAAGTTTATCAAAATAACTCACTCATCTATATTGAATATCTTCTTATAGGAAAAACACATTTTTATTTTCATCTTTAATACACTTTACTTGAGTTAAATCTTTGTTTTTATTTTCTCTTTGTTTGACTAGCTTATACATATTTTTCACCGTCTTTAGTATCAAATCTATTATAAAATTCACTAAAAACATAATTTTTAACGTCACCGATTATTCTTTTAGATTCCCTGTGGGTCGTTTTATATTTTTCTCAGTTATCTAAACTTTAACATTTAAATTAATTTTTATAACATTACTTTTTATATTTTATCTTTTTTTGCGCATTATTATTTCATCACCAATTATTTTTATTCATAGAAACTTTTTCTTTTGATTCACTAAGTACATCTTTTGTCTTTTGTTTAATGGTATTTGTTACTTTTTCCACATAACATTTGTTTCTTCATGAACAACCAAAAGTTTGAAATATTGAATTTTACTCATAAAAATAATTTTACCTGTAACTTTTAGGTACCTGACAGTTGGACTTTTTATATTGCAAGAACTTGTGAACTCAAATTTATATATTTAATAATGATTTTATAAAGTCCAAACATTCAACACAAGTATACGTATCGTATAAAGAATACGTAGCCTGAATGAGTCATAGGTTATGTATCCCACAGGTAGGCACGTTCCTTACAATGATAAATAGCATCGAAATCCAATACTTAAATCGCAATTAAAGTTTAAGTTTACTTCTACTAACAAGATACAGAAAACAGTAACAGTTAAGTAAACTACAATTACTTCTAATATCTTTAAAACAGAATTAACTAACATACACTAAACTTGATATTAGAAAAGTTTTGATATATATGAAAAGTATAATTCCTCTTGCAACGAGTATATAATGTGTGAGTGATGTATAATGATTATTTATTTTATTTTGTCAAATAGGAGCATAAATGTTTCTTTACCCTCAAAAAGTACTGTCTCTTCCAAGCATGAAAAAAACATTAACATATCCTAAGCTTTAACTACTAAATCTAAAGCCATGTGATGATACCTACTGTCACTACGGTAGCCCCACTCACCCTTCATCTCAAGTCTAACTTCGAGTTTAATTACTAATCTTAAAACCAAATTAGTGATCTCATCATCACTTCGAAATCTCTAATTCAAGCTCATCACAACATATTTCCCTATTTATTCGCACTCAATTCTCACTAACTACGCAATTCATCCAATGAACATTGAATTGGATTATTCATTATTGTTGTAGGATATTAAATCCTTTCGAGTTAACGTTCAACAACATGATTTTAACAATTCAATCGTACGTATCGAAAAGTAAATTAAGCTTCGAAATGAAAAACCATCACAATTTCTTCAATACTTTAAAAGAAATTCAAATCCACATCAACACATCATCGCATCTCTATGCAGCAAGAAAGCATAATAAAGACTACTCGTAATTCAATGAGAAGACACAATAAAACATTGATTTATATATAAAAGAAGTGTCATACAAACCACAAAAGAAATAGAGCTTATCTCTTTTTCTTCCTCAACGCAAATCCTCAAGCTCCTTCGAATCATTTTCTCTATTCTTCGTAACACTCAATTCCCTCTTTGAATGTAAATGAAGAAGCAATCTTTCACTTTACTCCTTCTCCTTCACTCCTTAGAGAAAAATCTCTCTCAAATTCTCACTTCTACACTCACTCTTCTAAACCCTAACACTCAACACACTCCCTCTCTAGAACCACTAGAACTACACTAGAACCTCCTATTTACTTATAAGTTAGAAAAGAAATCCCAAGAATTTCCTTAAGCATCCCTTCAAAAAGTCGCCAGAACTCATCAAATTTGACTTGCACCCACATTGGGTGCCGGCGGCGCTCTATCGCCTGAATAAATTCTGGAGTTCTCGGGATAATGGCACCGACATCGCCCATTCTGGTGCCGGTGGCGCCAGAAGCTGTTTTTCTCCTTTTTGCTCCAAATTCGTTACTTTTTGCTTCTTTTCGCTCAAATCACCTAAAATCATCATACTTGCAATAAATCATGAAAAATATATTTCTTTAAAGTTTAATATCACCCAAAATGAGTAAAATTATAAAGCAAAAACAGTATATCTTTTTGGTGCATCAGTACCATCATCTAATTCTACGATAATGAATCATAGTATTCTTTATTTTACAACTCTTCATCTTAAAATCTAGAATTAATGATCGATGTTGGGTACTTAAATCCTCACCTTGAATGATCTTACAATCCTTACAATCTCGAAGATCTCTTCTTCTCATAAGAAAATAATCAATTTGTGTTTTATTAGATCCATTCATATACGTAATAAGTTGATCATCTCTTTTCTTGAATAAAGCATTAGTAATAACAAAATTATTCGCTCAAGCAAAATTTAATATGGCTCTACATTCTTCATTAATTGCTCCATAAGTGTAGCCACTATGTATATTTCTAAAATCGCCTACGACTCTACCGACATGTCCACTTAAATCTCCTCTAATAAAAATTCTTCCTTCAAGAGCTATCAAGTGTATTAAGTCTTCTATGTTAATCCAGAATTTATCTTTATAGTTTGTATCTAAACCTACTTGAGAAGCATAAACACTTATAATATTAAAAATATTAGTATCAATAATAATCTTAAGTGCTATAATTATATCTCAAACTCTATTAATTTTTACAACATTATCTTTCAAACTCTTATCTATAATTACACCTACACCATTTCTAGTGCGACTCTTACCAGAATACCATAGTGTAAAACTTATGTTATCAATCTCCTTATCTTTTTCTCCAACCCATTAGTTTCTTGAATACAAAAGATATTTACCTTTTTATGAATCATAATATCAACTAATTTCATTAATTTACTATTAAGAGTACCTTTATTCCAATATATTATCCTAATATTAGTATCATGGACTAAATTATTTACTAGCATATGTTCGTAATGTGGGAACCCCTGCTTATTTGTCACTAAACCCGGGTGTCGGTGAAGTGGCTTTTGCACACTTTTCACTGCATTCAAGTCATACAACGCGTCGTTTCTAGGGGACGCCCTAGCACTTACACAATGATCAAAATGATTTATGTTATTATTTTTTTGACAAGTTTAATGCTGGCGGTCGACTATCTAATGCAACCTTTCACTTTTCACATCCGGGTTTGGAACCAAAGAATGACAGTGTTAAGCATAATAAAAAATACAAGCATATATTTTCCTCTTTATAATTGCCATTTGCACAGTGCTCCTATTTCAATGTTTGACTATCTTTCTTAATGTGCCCATTTTCTTTGTGCATTAAAAGCAAAATATACTGTTAAACGATTTTAACCATGATGGAATTTATTTTTTCCATGATAATGTAGATTCATCAAAAGGTCTCCACTAATAAAAAATTATGTAACCTGCTTTTGATATCTTACAAGCTCAAACCTAGCAATCATATTTTTTAAATAAGTTGATTCTTGAAATCTTCTAGACGACAACAACAACAAGCCTTTATCCCACTAAGTGGGGTTGCCTACATAAATCCCTTTTCTCCATTGTGTCCTATTGAAAGTCATATTTTCATTTAGTTCTAAAAAATTTTCTACACAAACTATATTTATTTCAAACAATTTTATTCCATCACAATGCATAGTAGATAAGGTAAAAAATAAAATATGTAACGAAGCTTGATATGCATCATTAACAATCACATTTATCTCTCTCAATTTCTTAACAATGAAAATAAACTTTTTAATGTATTATTTAAAGGGCATATCATTTTGTATGCAAAATACAATATGCGCTTTAATAAAGTTTTGTTTGGATATTTTGTAATAATGTACAAAAACTCCAGCTTGAATCACAACCCATAAACAGTCCTCCAAAAACTTGATCAATAATTTATCCACCAAACAATGTTAAATTACAAGGGAGCTTTGCATCCATCCTAACCGCCCTTCATTCATAAGCTCATTCATATTTAAATATCCAACTAGTGCTTTCATAAGGCCGTATTAGAATAACATATCTCCAATTTTGGCTCACTGGAGCACAAAATTTGTTGATTCATTGAACTTTTACATTCATATATTTCATCACACTATTGTATGTGTTTTTAATTTGTCATATCACTTGTTATAAAAAAAATAAAAAATAATTTTACGCAAAAGAGTGTACTATGAATGGACATTATTTATAAAGAAGGTAATAATAGAGACAGTACAATGAGAAAACAACGAACATTACAGAAGTTAACCAAAGAAATTTTTTACATCCACATGGAGAAATAAAGCTAAGAAGATATGTATAATTCAATCAATATAATTATTTACATTAAGTGGCCAAATAATGCGCCCAGCAAAATGCCTCTTAAAGCCAAGTACACTCAATCTCATCATAAATAAAACCCCAAAAATATTTCTAATTGACAAAAAGATAACAACATAATATTTTGTAGAACAACAACAACAACACAATAGATATTAAAGAAAGTCAGCACAAATGGCCTAGAATACCAGCATTTGGATGATGCTCAAACAAAACCACCACACTTTCAAAACAAAATTGTGTTGAACACTAGTGTTGTTGCTTGATCCATCATCAACATGTTTGCATCATGTAAAAACAGTCACCATAGTATTCAACTAAAGAGCAAGTAGCAATCCATCTTTTCCTCTTTGCTCTACTACTACTATTACTACTCTTTTCTCTTGTTCTCTTGCTATTTCTTCAACAGCAATCAATGAGCCCATGCCCATTGTTGCGCATAGGAAAATGAGTTTGCATAATTCATGTATATCAGCTAATTTATCCAAAATTCTATTTATATGTGGTAGAAATGTAAAAATTAAAACTTAGTTTAAGTTTGAGCTAATCCAAAATAATAAAATAAAATTTGCAAAATTTTGAAAATATTCTTGTCAATGAAGAAGGGATTATTTGTATTTATCCTGAAATTATCTATTTATTTTTGTAAAATTATTAAATAAATATCATAACAATCATACAAGACAGAGATAAAAGCATAGTTGGTCAAGTTGAACGAATGAGAACCAAACTAAGATCGGAACTGAGTAGAAAAAACAAAAATGTTGATCTAAGCTCATGAGACAAGAATATAAATATATGCCCATTTCCAGTAAAAATAAAAAATATCTAGGAATTTAAACCACAGATGCCCTTTTCAGTAGAAAAATGTAGCAGAACCCCTCGCATCGTAAGAAACTTTCTCGGATTGAAGAAAAAAATGTGTGTATGTATTTAGCGCACACGATTTTGCACCCAAAATCTCTTCAATGAAAAAGAAAAACAGTTTAATCCAAATTAAACGGATAGCTCATTAAGGCTTGGCTCACCCGGGTTTTACATGGTTGAGAGCTATTCTTCCGAGCCGCTCCGGGTATATGCATACACGATGCCATTGAACAGCACAGCGCTCAGCGTATTGCCTCGGCTCCTCGTCCTCGAGCGGCCGCCGGTTGTTCCTGATCCCGCCTGTAGCCACTGAAAACAAAACCACCACTCGGCTGCTCTTCAACTGCTTTTGCACAGGTTTCTGGCCCACTTTCCCAACCAATATAGCCTATTAACCACACCGCAACCCATTATGAGAGGGAGTGGGAAAGGATAAACCTCCAGCTTATCAATTTCTTATCAATTTACCTTGTAAACTCCCGGATCGAGACCGTTTTCTAGAGGGCGAAATTGAGGGGCTCTCCGCTCCCGGGTGGTCGGCTCGCCGGAAAGTGTCGCAGTGGAGGCGTCAAAGGGATCATCTCCTTCTTGATCGGATTCACTGCCGGCGAGAGGGGTGTTGAAGAGCCTTGCAGGGGCGAATAGAGGGCGTGGAATGATAGAACGGCGAAATAGATTACGATAGATTGACGCGAAGGCCATGGTCCGATATTCCCAACTTCTTTCCCGCGCTGCCAAGTAAAGCCCTACCTAAAACCCTAGCAGCGAAGAAGCGAAAAATGTAGTTTTTATCCCATTTTTTATTTACATATAGATTTAAGCTAAACTTTGTCTAAAACGAAAAAATTAAAATTATACTGATCATTTCTATTTCTCTCATCCCTGTCTATGTTACTATGGCTGTCAAAAAAGCTCGTTGTTCAAAAATAATTCGTGTTTAGTTCGTCAAAAAATTTATGTTCGATTCGTTCGATAAGCAAACGAGACGAACACGAACAATTTTTTTTATTCGGCTTGTTAAACGAACCAAACACGAACAGTTATGTGTTCGTTGGTGTTTGATTCGTTATTCTTCGAAATATAAAATACTTTAAAGTATATATATATATATATATAATTTATGATATTTTAAAAATAATTATATATTATAAAAATTTATTATATTTTAAATAATTAAAACTTCTATAAATTATAATATATGATATATTATTAATAACAATAATAATATTATAATATTAATTATATTAATATAAATATTATAATATAATAATTAATATACTATACTATATATTAAAATAAAATCACTAAAAACAAAACCCTAAACGCCTTATTCTATTTGCTTCATTTTGAGGAAATATGGATTGATTTGTACGTAATACCTGATCAATTTGCTTCATTTTGAGGAAGTATGCTATCAAAGCTAGGGCTATCAAAAAAACTCGTTGCTCGTGAACAGTTCGTGTTCGGTTTGCCAGGAAGTTCGTGTTCGATTCGTTCGATAAGCAAATGAGACGAACACAAACAATTTTTTTTTCATTCGATTTGTTAAACGAACCAAACACGAACATTGATGTGTTCTAACATTTCAAACACAAACACTAAATCTGTTCGTTCGTGTTCAGTTCGTTTACACCCCTATATTTCACAACGTAAATTAACATTTATTAAAGTCACTCACTAGGTCCATTTTCTTCGGCATAATTTAATAAATTTTGATTTATTAGATTTGATTAATCATATTTAACTTAAAATCATATTGCAACCAAATAAATTTTAAGAAATAAAAAAATTTATATATCAATCATCCAAAATTTTAAATTTTGAATATGACATATTGATTGTCGAAAGCTAACCTTCCCCCGAGCGAGTGCCTCCCTCTCGCGACGCCGAGGCCCTCGCCTCGCACCGCACCCCGCCCTCCCACCGGTGACACTCGCCGGCCTCCTTTTCGACACCGGCAACCCCTTAGGTGGCTCTCTTCCTTCTCAAAACCTACTTCCCATTAGATCTTCACGCAACCCAGCCGTAGGGCCTGGCCCAAGCCTTCGTCAACGTCACTCCTCGCTGGCAGCTGAAAATACTCGCCCACGCCTTCTCTCTTTCTAGGGACGGGCACACGCCAAAACCATCGCCTCTCTCTTGGCTCCACGCCAAAGTGGCATGATGCCCTAGTGCCTCTTGCGACACGTAAGCCTTGCACTGTTTCCCTTACTGATGGCGACGTGTGTCTCAAGAAAGCAACCCCCCGATGATGTTTGACCAGCATCCCGCCTACACCGCTACTCCTACCGGCGGCCTTCGGCCGCCGATCTTCCTCCTCTCACTCGAGCCACCGACAACCTCACCGACGCCGAACAACCTCTCTCGCAAAGGCACGCGTCGGTTATAATTGTCATGTCCTATGATAATTCATTTCAAATACTCGTATACTTCACACTTGACCTCACTCGTTTGGGTGATTCACTATGAGATATGTCTGACGCGTGGATTGGACATTGACTACTCGGAGAATGTTGTGAAGACGTCCATAACCTCCATATTAACGAGATTCTAAAAAAACCAATTGCATTTTCTTTCTTAGCTAGTCATAGGAATAAATTTTGTTTGGTGTTTGTTGGTTTGGTCGCCAATACAAGGCAGGTCTGAGCGACAACCCGGTATCGTCTGGCTGTCTGGCTGATGATGAAATTTAAGGTTTAGGGTTTCTTTCAAAAGAACTTACCTCGAAATTCGTGTCATCTCTTGATCCGTGCGGGATGATGAAATTTATTTGTCCCGTATCACTACATATAACCTATATTTCGTAATGCCTCATTTTAATTTATCTTCATGTACTCACATTTCTAATTTTAAAATAATTTAGCTCCATCTGTAAACCCTCCCTTTCACATAAAAAAGAAAAACAGTGGGCCCATGCAAATAACGCCACAATCGTCATTTGTCGCCACGCGGACCTGGGCCGAATAAATCAGTAATGGGCTGCCCATGATCCAACGGTTCATTACGCGTATTAACGCACAGATCTATATAAATTGGAATACCATAAAATATTAATATATCAATAGATCTAGAAGCTACAGAGCGCTCGCTCAAAAGCCTGTGTTAGCTGGGAGGAATGGGGTGGGTTCTCTCCCTCACAAGGCTTTGGGGTTTCATCGTCGCCGGCCTCCTGTTCGCGTGGCCGTTCAACTATAAATCCAGCTTCCTACCACCTTCCGCCGCCGCCGACGACGGCGGCGGCGGCATTTCCCAACTCGATCATATATATTCAGTAATCTCTCTATTCTTATCTTCCCAGCCCAAACGCCCCTTCAATTGCTACCATCATTGTCTTATTTTCTTCGCATTTTTGGTTCCTATTTCATTGATTTTAGTTTCTTCTGCAGGCTCTTCATCCGCTTCTGATGGTGATCGGCTTCATCCTTCTCAACGGCGAAGGTAACCTATACAGATCGTCTTCTGCTTCTTTCTGCTTTGAAATTTGCAGATATTATTATATTACCCTATTGGAGTATCGGTGGAGCTGTCAGATGAACTTATTTTGAATCTACAGTTTATAATTAGGGTAAAATTTCCGCTTGCTAGACTGTTAGCTCCATTTCTAATTAGGGCAGGGTCGGTAGTAAAGCTTTCTTAGTGTGCTAATCTGCGATGATCCGCCATTGTTTATTTTTCTGTTTTAGGGATTTCTTGTAGCTTTCTTATTTGCATGCATGCCCCAATAATATTTATATATTTATATATCTGCTATTTTGGTAATTTTTCACATTTAAAAAAAAAAGAATAATATTGTTATTTATTTATATGACATAAATTCAGTCTAATATAAATGTAGTTTCTTTGACTGATTTCTAAAACAATATTAATATTTCTCTTCTAAATATTTTATTAATTTTATGGAGCAATTACATAAGACCATCTGAAACTTATTAGCATTTACAAATCAACCACTCCTTTTCCTTGAATTTTCAAATTATCACTCAAATATCAAATTCATTGGACCTGTTTGGTGCAGCTTATTTGGTGCGATGACATTTTGAAACTGTATCAGACCTATTTGGATAAATTGCATTTTGGTAGTTTATGCATTTTCTAAATGCTGAAAACAACGTTTTCAAATCATATTTATCTAAGTGTGGTGACAGCTTTCTAATTGCGAGCAGAATTTTAATCAGCTCATCAATAAATTATTCAATAAGCTGCAGCTCTCCCAACTCATATTTTTCATCATTATCAAATTCTCAACAATTTGATGCATCTGTAAATACATCGGTTTTGTTGTTAAAAAAAATATCTGGATGATTAATTTGTAAATAATTATGTTCCGGATGTTTGGCATGTAATTATTATTATTTTTTAATTTTTGCAAAGAAAATAAAAAAATAAAAACTGAAGGGGCACATAGTTAAAATTTTCAAATAAAGTAATAATATTATTTTAAATAAATATTAAATTTATATTTCCTCATAATTTTAAGAAAAAATTACATGAAATTTTAAATATAACAGATTGACTCGTAAATTTAAAATTTTACGTCTCCAACACTTAAAAATCACTTAAATTTTAAATATATATAAAAAAAAAATCAATATATATATACATCGAAGGGGCCAGCGATTATTATGTGCTTTTGGTAGTACGCCTTGCATTATGGTCGAACGTGCCACAAAATGAACTGTTACGAAACGTTCGATTTATAGCCGATATTTACAATTTATTTGAGTGCGGTCAGCGAGCTAAAGCTCACTGGCGGTGATTTTGGCAGCAATTCTGGTCCACAGGCGGCTCGCTGGGCGGTCTCGGGAGACTCGGAAGGCGGTGCTGCTTTCGCTTCAAGCGGTGGCGCTGGGCTTCGGGTTCTTCGGTGTCTGGGCGAAGTTTAGCGGCAAAGATGGAATCTCCTCCAATTTCTTCAGTCTCCACTCCTGGATCGGCCTCACCTGCGTCGCCCTTTTCGCCTCCCAGGTCCTATCTCGCCCTTATACTTCCTTAAACATCTCTTCTCTCAATTATGCATGCAAAAGTGCCGCGATTAAGTGAGTCCAAGGGTTGGTTGTGTCGGCTCGTTTATAATTCTCCTCGTTTACTTCAAGACCAGTTCTTTTCTTTTGGACATTTAACTACATACCGATTCTTATCTATTTACATATCTAACACCAAAATTTTATTACGTACATACATACATACATACATACATACATACATACATACATCATTTTATTTATGCATGAAAAGATGTATTTAAAAATTTAAAATAGTGATATTTTTATGCCATATGAAAGATTTGGGTGTTAGAGATATAAAGAGTAAAATATAGGTGCTAGATATGTAAATACATGGGAATTGGATTGTATTTATGTACATGCCCCAGGAGCAGCTCGAATTCAAGCTCACTGGTTCTAGTCATTAGGGTTGATAACGATATGATTTCGAGCTGATCAAGGGTTGGCTCGAACTCGGCTCGTTTATTTTGATCCGAACTCGATCGAGCCAAAATTCAAATTAATTTTCGAGCGATTGATGAACTTCGAGCTAAATTCGTTGAATTCACAGCCCTTACATCACTTTGACTATTAACGATCTGATTTTGAGCTGAGAGCTTGAAAAAAATTAGAGTCAAAATTTTGGCTCATAGCTCGGGTCGTTGTTTCCGATTCGAGCTAAAATTGGAATCAATTTTCAAACGATTCACAATCTTCGAACTAAATTCACAGCCCTACTAGTCACTGCTGATTATCCGGCAAAACTTTATCACTTGGATTTGCATCTTGAGGCTGCCATTTCCCGGTTTTTTATTTCTGTTGGACTGGTTTAATGAACACTTAAAAGCAAGTACTCATAATTGGGTTCATATGGTCATAGAATTACATTTTCTTTTACTTTGCTAGAATTACATTTTTCTTTATTTGTCATGCTGGCAAATGTTAGCTAAGGCATCATTGTCATCACTACTGTTTTTTAATTGGTTGAATAAGGATAACTGTAAGGCACTGTTTCCTTTTTTGGGCCCGGGGCCCTCTATTTAATTATTTAATTTTTTTAATCAACATTTGAGTTATCAAAGAAATCAATAAACATTTCTAACCTTAGAAAATATAAGGGAAATGTCAATGCATTGTTAGAAACTTTCTTTGATTTTCCAAATAGATTTTGATCGAATCGAAATCTCTTGGAAATCGCTACGGAATCTTTCGTTCACGTTCAAATCGATGAGAAAAGCTGAATCGATACTGATAATGGAAGCGTCTGCAGATCCATTTGATCGATTCGCAATGAACGATCTTCCAATCTGCGATTTTCCGGAGTTTTCCTTAGCTCTCTCGTTGACGTGAACAAGAGAATTTTTAGATCATGCGGATCGGGACCATTACTCCTCTATTTAATATAACCAATGGTTGGTTACAAGAATTGCTAAATTCCAATTCGCACCTCATCAAATCGAATTTGCACTTATAAGTATCCACACTTATAATTTCACGACAAATGTGCTCTAAAGTTGTAAGCTTTACTTAATTAATTAGACCACGATAATTTTGACTTGTTAAATAATGATCCAACACATTTATTAATTACATTGTAGTCCCATAAATTATCTAACATGCATACCACACAGTTCATATGTATTTACCTAACACTTAAAATTTTGGTATTTACACTTATAACGCTTTGGTGTCATAAACACATGAATAAAAAAGTGTGTTTCACTTTTAAAACGGTAGCAAGGTAGATTTGGTGGTATCTATGTAAATATCAAAATTTGGGTGTTAGATTTGTAAATACGTAAGAATTGTGTGGTATGCATGTAAATGCCCGAAATATAATTCAGTATGTGGGTGCTGAAATGGGCTAATTAGCTTAGCTGGTCTACAAGCCGCTCTAGAGTGTTTTATATCGTGAAGGAGTTGATGGAAAATTTTCTCTTTTACGTTCTAAGTGCATGCAGACTTATTTCCACAGTAATATAGAAGGCCAGTAAAAATTCTTACACAGTTCTTTATGTTATGAGGACGGAGAGATGATCAAACAGCAAATAAAGAGATTTGAAGGAAAACAATATCAATGAACCCAAGTTGTATTTCATATTCATATTAAAAGAGACGCGCTATGTGATTTCTCCTCCCTCTTCTCTCTCTCTTCTTTATTATTTATTTATTTGTTTTATTTCTGTCCCACTTTCTTCTTCTCTCCACACTCTTTCTGTTTTTATGATTTCAATAAGCATCCAAGCAACCTACACACAAACTTCTTCTCTCTCCCTCCTAAATTCTTACTTCTTCTCTCTCCCTCCTAAATTCTTACCTTTTTTTTTTGGGGCATTTACATACATACCACCCAATTCCTACTTATTTACATCTCTGCACCTAAATTTTGTTTTTTACATTTATATCACCCAAACATTTCAAAAACATCACCATTTTAACTTTTGAAAAGTTAAATACACCTTTTCATACATAAGATTGGGTGTTGAATATGTAAGTACGTAGGAATTGAGTGTTATGTAAATCTTACTTTTTACTATTTACTCCTATTCTCCAAATGCTCATAACTGAATGGAGAAAACACACCCGATGCAACACAAAAAAAATATTCTATTTTATTTCTTGAATATTCTAGTTATTTAGGCTTTTTTTATTTACTTTATTTTATTTTAGTTTAAATTATATTTATTTGTGATTAGATGATAGGATTTTAGGGTTTATTCAGATTTTTAATTTTCATTTTGATTTATGTTCTAACCTTATTTTATAAGTACGGTTGAATGGATGCTATTTTTGTTATTTTTTAATTATGAATGAAATTTGAATGGTTTTCTCTTCTATTGTCCCTTTCTCTTCTTCAACTTTGTGTTTTTTCTTATCCTCGTGATAGCTCGCATAGGAAATTGAATATCCTAGTTTTGTCACTTTTTCTTTATTGCCACTTCTTTCTCTGATCACACATCTCAAGATCTTCATGCATAAATTTTTGCCCATTTGATGTACAAAACTAATTTTAAGTTGTTACGCTGGTATCTAAGGGCAAGTTTATCTTCTGTGCATTACTCACCTAGTCAACATCACAAAAGCCCTCAATATCTACATGCCCATTCTTCTTGATGATCAACCTCTTCCTTGACGCACTCATCTGGTACCTCATAATCTGATACGCTATATCCATATGGTCTTTTCTTGGATCATGCATGTAACAGCTCACCAAGCTCACTGCAGAAGAGATTTAGGTCATGTGTGACACAAATAGATCAGACAACCAATCAATTTCACGCTTAACCGATTCTCCTGTCTCTGGACTCAGCTTTGCCTTTTGGTCAATTGGAGAGACTACAAGTTTGTTCCCCAGCATGTCTGTTTCTCTGAGATGATATAGTACATGTTTTCTCTTGGATAAGACCATCCCCTCAGGTCCACCGATCACTTCAATCGCAAGAAAGTATTCTAGTTGTCCAAGGTTCTTCACCTCAAAGTCATTGCCCAATTTTAAGTTTAGTTGAGCAATCTCTATCTCATTATCACCGGTAATAGTAATGTCATAAATATACACAAGTATAGTGGTGTAACTTTCATATTGTCGAAATAATACTATACGGTCTGCATTGATCTGCTGATATCTCCCATCATAGACTTTCTAAAATTATCAAATTAAGCTCGAGGAAACTATTTCAAGCTATACAGTGACTTTATGTGCCTACAAATTGCCCACTGTCTGGATTGTACAAATCCTAATAGTATCTCCATATATACCTCTGGTAACTCACCATGAAGAAATGCATTCTTCACATTAAGTTGGTGTAATCTCCACAGACCATTCACTGCCAGAGGAATTAATATCCTCACTGTGCTCATCTTTACCACTGATGTAAATGTTTCATTATAGTCAATGCATAGTTGTACCCTTTCACTAGTTGTACTTTGCATTGCTTCACCTTCCATTCTGGAGTATACTTCAATGTGAAGATCCACTTGCACTTAACTGTCTTTTTTCATATTGGTGGTGGCACTATCTCTCATGTTCGATTTTTATTGGGAGTCTTAAGCTCTTCATGCATAGTTGCTTTCCACTTGAGGTCCTTCTTAGCAACTTGTCAACACTTGTGTATAGAGATAATACATAAAGACGCAATTAATGCTCCATGTAAAGGTGATATGTTAGAATATAAAACAAAGTTAGCAATATCTCCACCCAAAATGATCTGAGGATGTCTCGCATTGCTTCAAGATATCATTTTTAAAGTTAGGGTATGAGTTCTGAGTAAGATATAGATGATGTAGGTGTCTCAAGCATCAGGGAAGACCAGGACAAGAGACTAGCTTGCACAAGTGGTACTACAAACACTGTTTTCTCATTTTGCTTTATTCTTCACGTATACATTTTAGCTCACATTCAGCCTGAATTCTACCACCTCTGGTTTCACTCCTCATTTTCTGGTTCATCAATGGATTCATCTTACATCACAGGACAAGACATTGCTCCCATTTGCACCACTGTCTCACCTTTGCTACTCGCCCCCTTGCCTCATATCTCCAGTATTTGGCGAGTCACTAAATGGTGAGATCACCTCTTGAGTGTAATGCGGTTCAAATTCTCTAAATGATACATCCATGCTTACAAATAATCTTTTCTCAGTTGAGCTCCAACAGATTACCCCTTCTGAATAGTAAAATAACCTACGAACACACATTTATAGCTTTGGGACTCAACTTCCCTACTTATTACCTGTTATCTTTCACAAAACATACAAATCCAAACACTTTCAATGAGAAGATCCAGCTTTTTGGTCCTTTTAACATCTGACGAGGATAAATGCAATCCAACACTTTCGAGTGCATCTTGTTGGTCAATTGAGCAGCTGTCAAAATTGCTTGCCCCCATAATTGTTTTGTGACATTATTTACAATCATCATACTTCGGACTACCTCTTGTTGTCCTCATATGTGTAAGATCACCGATTTCTTGTACTCTAGATCGCCACAAATCGACATCGATGACAAGTGATCAAGATCTGCCCATAACCACTCCAGCTCTATGGAGTACTCATGAATCGATCTTTCACCCTGAACCATGTCTCTATCTCTTGTTGAATCTGGAATACACTCTTGTGGTTCTCAGTTCCAACATAGATCTTTTTCAGCTTTGTCCAGATGTTGCTCACCTTTTGTATGTCATCTACTGATGAGGCAATTGATCGAACCATCGAGTTGAGTAGTCAAGTGAAGAGCAAGGCATGTGCAGTCATCTATCAATCCCTCTCAACACTGTCACTCTTTGCTCTACCCCCGTTAGATATCTTTTTATTCTGTTTCCTGCTAGAGCAACCTTGATCCGACGTGACCAACTAAAGTATGTGGCCGATCCATTAAGTTTCAGATCCACAAGCGGGAGATCTAACTTCACCTGTCGCAGCACGTGCTGAGGTGGCAGCTCTCGTCAAGACTCAAGCTCCCTGTATGAGCCCAACAAAGACCTTCAAAATTTTAGGATCCATCTTCCCCAAAAGTCCAGTCATTTACCTCCCACACTATCTCTTGACTTTTGACATCCTCAACCGCAATAATCCCAATATAGATCACTCAAACCACCCGTGATTCTTTCCTACAAGTTCGTGCGCTCCGCTTTGCCTTAGCCCGCACGAATCAGCAACACCTCCATTCCACACGCAAAACTGCAGTCGCTTTAATCCTTCACCTCCTTGTCATCGAGTGCAACTCAAGAAATGAGGGCCCTACTCCATTGCCTTCCTCATTCCCAAGGTGCATACGATAACACACCAGCCCTACCTCACTGTGCCTTGATTAATTTCATGATGAACAATGCTGAAAGATGAGAAAATGGGAGTTTCGGGTCTCTCTACAGTAATCGAGCAATAGGTGGCTAGGGCTCTGATACCAGATTGAAAAATTGCTCTCATTACTTAATTTGTACATTCATAACATGGGCTTAAATAAAGTATTACAATATTTTACAAATAAATCCCGAGACATCTTCAATATTCTTTTTGTACCAATAGAACCCTAAATAAAGTCCAATTCTCAACAATTCTCTCTAATTTGTCTGGCATTGTACTCCAACCAGATAATTGCACCTCCACTAGAAGGGAAAAAGGATTCAAATCCATTCCCAATGAAAACTATAAAAAATCATAAATAATTAGTCTTATGGTTGCATCAAGTCATAGGGATTGCTGATCATCGAGAGCTTTGAGAAGTGAATTAGCTTTAATAATGATGAAAGAATTATAATAATTTGATTGACTTCTATTGTGAAAACGGGCATATGACAATGATTATCAAGCTTTAATAATTTGATTGAATTCTATTGACTTCTATGGGAAACAATACCTAGTGTTAGTCAATTAGTCTTCGCATGGTGAAGTTGATAGGGGCGTAATATGTCTTAACAATATCACGCATGTTCCTAGAAGATTCTTTTAAAATTTGTTAGGATGTGTTAGTTGTGAAGGAGAAAGAGTTGGCGAACCTTTGTATTATAAGTTGCAACTTCAAGAGGAGCTGCATTAAGTGTCATCCATTATGTTGGAGAACTTTGATATTATGAAACTAAAAAAATGATAAAATTTTGGGTTGTTTGTAGGGATATAAATGAACCAACTCGAGTGCTACTTTGTTTAAAGTTATTCATTGATTTCCTTTTCGTGATCGACTAGAGCTTTGTCATGATCCAACTTATAAAATCTTTGTTGAAGCATGCTTATTTTGTTTTATAAATTTTGAGCTATAATTTAACTTTAATGGAGCCTAATAAATTATATATTTGATGCTAACAGTTTAAATGATCTTAATACAGGACATAATTGGATTTATATATTAGGAGTTTTACATAAATATCACAATTCTTATGCATTTTTATATCTAATACTTAAACTTTAATATGTACTTGTATAGCCATTTCAATTTTTAATCTAGCAACAAAAGTATCATTCATTTTAATTTTGTAAAGTGAAACGCACCTTCTTATCGATATGTTTTGACTTGATTATCACTAAAGTGCTGCATAAGTTAATGTCAAAGTTTAGATGTTCAATATACCATAAGAATTTTCTGGAATGTAAATCCTTCTAGATTTTCATCAAAATTAAGATAACTCACTAGGTATTATTTTATTTGTTGAATTTTAAATATTAATAAAAAGTCCTTTAATCTATATATTTAGCTATTTATTTGAAAATTTTCATCTTAATTATAAGGGCTTGTTTAAATTGTTTAAACCTATTGGCTAAAATATAATTAACCTATAGTACGGCATGCTTAAATATAACGTGATTAAATATAAAAAAGATGATATAATAATATAAATTAAACGTCAAACAATTAATTTATAATGAAATGAGCATTTCATTGAGTTTTTAGAGTGCTAGTTGTTAAAATAAATGAGCATTTTCGCAAATATTAATGGACAAATGGTTTAACGTTTAAGCTTCAATATTGTTCAAGTTTTGCCAAAGTTTTGTTTATAAACAAACATAAATAAGCCTTATTAATGAGTATTGAGCTGTGTATCGTGTGAACTAGTTTGCTTAGAATCAAACCATAGAAATTCTGGTAATTTCTTTTTGTGATTGATCATTTTGTTACAACTTTTGTCTCATTTTGTTTGTTCATGATAGATCCTTTATAGAAGATGTGTTTTTCCAAGTGAAATTATTCTGTTTCCTTATAATTTTGTCTAATGCTAATTTTATCTAATGGGTTTTTAGTACTTATTGCCAAAAAACCAAAGTATATTTTAAACTTTCTGATCTTCTGTAATTACCACTTCAATTGCCTCTCTGATTGTTATTTTTTATCCAAACATTCCTATTTTAATGCGCCCAACAGATCTATTAATGCTTGACACTAGACATTGCCTTTATAGGGAAGCAAGAATGCCATAATAACTGCATTTTTTATCATTTTTTAGAATGGTGAACGATGAATCATAAACTATGAAGCACGAATGTTTTAAAATGTCTTTGGTGCCTATGTTTGTGTCGGAAGACATTTAAGCGAGAAATTTGGTTATAAAATAGACTAGACATGGGATTTGGATAACATCATACCAAGGCATCACCTTTCTTTTCCTTTCAATTGGGTTTAGAATAGGCTAAAAAAAGGGCCATTTTGCATGCATACCACACAATTCCTATATATTCACATATCTAACTCCTAAACTTTTCTTTTTATATTTATGCCACCTAATCTTTCATACGACAACCAAAAGACCACTATTTTTAATTTAAAAAAAAAAATGAAATCCATCTTTTCATGCAAACATAAGGTGGTATATAGGTAAAAACTGAAGATTAGTGTTAGATATTAAATACACAGGAATTGAGTAGTATATATGTAAATCTTCCAAAAAGAAAATTGTTCTGACCTCCTATTCAAATGAAATAGTAATCTTCTATTATTTTTAATAATTAAATTTTAATCAACACAGAAGATTAAAGGGAATTTACATATGTACCACACAATTCTTATGAATTTGCATATGTAACACCAAATGTTCGATATTTGTATTTATAATACTTTGGTGCTATAAACTTATACATTTTGACTTTTAAAAGGTTAGTAAAGATGGTATTTTTTATATGATATTAAAGATATGAATATAAATATCAACACATTTAAGTGTTAGATGTATAAATACATAAGAATTGTGTGGTGTTTACGTAAATGCCCAAGATTAAATTGAAATTAACACTAGATTGCAATTTTGTAGCAAATTCGTGTACTAATTCTATTTAATCTCCTCAAATTGCAGTGGGTGATAGGGTTCATCAGCATGTGGCACAAGCCCCGGGAGCGATTGACTCGTTCGACCATACTTCCTTGGCATACATTCGTAGGTCTTTACACATTCGGGCTAGCGGTGGCGGCAGCAGAGACTGGCCTTCAAGAGAAGCTAACATTCTTGCTCGGTCGTCGAGGCCTCGCCCATAATTCTCGAGAGGCTTTCCTTATCAATTCCCTTGGTTTTGCCCTCGCCCTTCTAGCTCTAGTTGTTGTCCTTGCTGCCATCTCTCCAAGACACCAAGTCGGTCAAGTAACTAAATTTATTAACTTTAGAGATGATGTGAATAGAAAATTTCATGTTTGAGTTATTCTAGTAAGATTTGCATACACACCACTCAATTCCTATGAGTTTACATATCTAACATCTAAACTTCAATTTTTACTTGCATGCCACCTTACCTTTGAATTAAAAAAATGGTGTATTTCAATTTTTATAAGTTAAAATGATAATGATGGTATTTTTTATATGATATGAAAGACATGGTTGCTATAAATGTAAAAGCTAAGTTGTTAGATATGTAAATAGAAGAGAATTGGGTGGTATGTATGCAAATGCCTCTTTATTCTATTGGATAGGCAGTCAAATGGTACGGTTTTTTGATAGTTTGTGAGGGTTTAATTTATTTATGTATTAGTTGGAGCAACTTCCTACAAATTGTGGGATGCAGTAAGATTTTGATCTACCCAATTTTACTGGTAAATAGAATAGAATTTTCTAAGGTTTAGTGCTAATTCTTTGGATTGCCGTGTAAGAAGCTTGCTTTGCGTCTCCCTAAGAGATGTTTTTTAATTGTGTTCGTATTATAAAAATTAGGGAGATTTTACATACATACCGTTTAATTCTTATGTATTTACATATCTAACTCCTCACTTTCATTTTTGATGTATGTCATCCTACCTACACATGAAAGGTGTATTTCATTATTTTTAAGTGATGATACTACTGTTTCTTCTACATAAAAGAATTGGGTGGTATAATTGTGAAAGGTAAAGTTCGGTGTTAGATATGTAAATACAAGAGATTTGGATGGTATTTATGTAAATGCCCCTAAAGTTTATTGTGTGAAGGCATGACATGCATATATTTCATGATTTTACAATCAAGATACTTGTGGGTTCATTGTACAACAATAAATTTTTATCCCACTAAAGCTTTGTTTGGGGAGCTTTGTTTGGGGCGCTGCAGCTAATTAAAAGCTATGATGTTAAAAAATTGTGGTTATTATAAAATTTTTTTTCTTTGAAAAAGTTTGCTCATAAAACTACCACTACACTCTAAGAATAATGTAAATTTTCATAATTCATTCTAACAGATAAAATTACAGTGTGGTGTCGCACTTCCACCGCACCAAATCGCACCACAGCCTCAAACGGATCTTAAATGAGATCGGCTACATGAATTATTTTTCTTTATTGTATTCCATTGAGTGTCAGGTTTTCATTTAATTCTAATAAATTAAAATCATTTTTTATACATGACCAAGCTTCGTAAGTTTACCTCTCAACATTTTTTTAGCATAAGTTGAATCTAAAACATTTCTTCTTCTAACTAGATTATCAAATAGTCCAAGCCAATGTTTAATGCGACCAAACCTATCTAGGATGATTCTCTAATTTGTATCATCGCAGCCACACCGAACCATATATTCATTTTACCCATTTTCTCTCTTTAAATGTAAAGCTACTCATCCACATAAAACAATCTGATTATTATAAAAGATATTCATCTATAGACAGAGTAAATTGAACATATACTGCATCTTGTAGTCTTCTGATTTTCATACTTAATAAATAAATATCTTTTATAACATTTTTGTCTTTATTTATCTATTTCTCTCTTCTATTGCAAATCACCGAAACAGTGTTGTAACGAACAGCTATTTTACGCATTCAGCCAGACTGCTTCACCGTTTAGCCTCTTGGGACCATTCGGTTGCTTATGTTGGAAAGGTCGGCTTAGTTTGCTCACGGCACAAAAACTAATTTCTTATAAACTAGATCAACTCATGTTCGGCTGGAAATAGTTAACGTCAACAAACCATCGCGAGACATTTGTTTTAATCAGTAGAGCAATTAAGTAACAATTAATTCTAAAAATTTAAATGATATACAAGTAAAAATGACTAAGCTTGTGGTTTAATACATCAGTCAAATCCCTATAGAATTGATGATAAAATCCAAAACTACATTTAAATGGCATCCGAAGTCAAACCAGTAGTATAATCTCCACAGTATAATGCAGAACTTAATGAGCACTAAGGGTCTGTTTGGGGCAGTTGCAGCTTATCAAGCTTATCCGGATAATGAGCTTTCCAACTTATCCTGATAACTAATTTATTCTACTAAGCTGCTGGTCAGATAAGCTGGCTGACTGTTTAGTTTGTGCGTTTAGGAAACAGCTGATTTACAAATTTTTCTCGATAAATGATTATTCTGCCACTGATTTGGAGATTCGACTAAATATACACAGAAATAGTTTGACTGGAGATGCCATCATTTTGGGCAATATACAGATCACAATTAAAAAACTCCTAAATTTTCCAAAAACAATGAAGGCCGCGATCACAGTGTATAGCATATCTCCCATAATAGATCTCAACAAATATCTCAGCAAAGTGTAATAGAGAAGTAATAACAAAGTGAGAGGCTGTTACCGACACTTAACAGGAAACAAAATAGAGAATGTGAGGCTCCTAAGAGGCTGTTGGAACTGAGAAAGGGTGCTGTCAGGCACGGAGGTCGCAATGTGTATGGCTTGGGTATAGCATGGAGTTGGGATGCGGAGGAGCATCCCTGCTGACATTTTGCTCCGGAAATAGCGTAGGAAGAGGCAACAGCAGGTGGGAGTCGCGGGGGCTTGCGATGTGATCACTTGGAGAGACGAGAGTTCAAGGGAGGCAGCTTTGCATGGGCACAGTAGCCCGATTAAAGAGCAGCAATGCCGGAGAGAGGGGAGGGGAGAGGCAAGCGTACCCTAGGGTATATAGCACTCCGCAAAACACCTGAGAATCGCAGAGCAACACCTGAGAATCGCAGCAGAGAAGAGAAGAGAAACCTAGGACATGGGATCGGGACGGGATCGGGATCGGAGCAGAGTTGAGGGTAATATCGCGAATGGAAACAGAATACGCGGGCCGCAGGGTGTAATAGAAAAATGATACACACTTATTCTAGATCGTACTCCAAACGCACGAAACAAACAATAGGAGAGTGTTTTGAAAATGCATAAGCAAATAAGCTGCCCAAACAAACCGTAAATATAATGCTTATGATCAAGAGCTCGTTACAAACTCAAAAAATTATAGCAAATATTCGTAAATGGTAAAAATAAATAGAATTTCTCCGCCATAAATAATAAAAAAGATTGGGGGTTAGTGCATATGAACAAGCATTTAAATAAATAAGCAGTACACATAAATATCACATCAACTATAATACAAACAGAGAAAGGAATATATTATCATTAGTCAATGTTCCGAGAATACTTACTTCAACAAAACCTCTAGCATTTGTGGAAAGCGTTGATGCTACTGCTCTTTTAAGAGGCTGAGCCCTGCAATTTTCACGTACAAAAGTCACTAATTTGTAGCTAACGGTGATGCAGCATAAGTCGTTTAGATAAAGAACAGAAGAACAAGGAGAGACAAACATTAGAAATAAATTTTAAAAAAGAAAATAAAAAGTGTAAATCAAATGCCCCTAAGAACACTGATGAAAGAAGTTTTACTTGGCTGATTTTGTACATACAATTCTTATGAATTTACATATCTAATGCCTAAACATTCATATTTACATGAATATCATTCAAATATTTAACATCGCATCAAAAATACACATTTTTATGTATAAGTTTATGACAACAAGATGTTACAATTGTAAATATAAACTTTGGGTATAAGATAAGTAAAATGCATAAGAACTGTGGTATGCATATAAATTTTCCTAAATTTAAACCTCAGATGAGTTAGCTTGGGCACCAGTCGTCTGGCCTGATTGATCCAAAACAGGCAATCAGGTTTGGGTAGATTTCTGAACTGAACGTTTATGTTGACCTGCTCAATCCTGATTATATGGTTTGTGTTTGTGGATTCTACCAAGCCAACTTAATCATAATGTGGCGCGGGTAATTTTTGAGATCATAGTTGGCATAAGCTAAAATAAATAAATAAATATCTATCTCAGTCAATCCCAATTATAGCCCCAAATTAAAACCAAAATCACTGGGCTTGTTTAAGATCACTTCTGTTTTTTTGTTTTTTTAATTTTAATTTTTTTCTTTTATTTTAAAAATATGTCCGCTTGGTGTATTTTTTGTATTAATTTTATTTCGTGTTAAAAGAATTATTGTGTTTTTAAAAACACTCAAAACATCTAAATATTATTTTTTAGTGTTTTTAAAAATTAAATATGTTATAATAGACCAAACATATTTTCTTTCACGTGAAAATATAAACAAAAAAAAATTAAAAAAACAAAAAAAAATCAAAAGTGATCCAAAATGACCTTTTAGTGACTACCAACCTAATGGTGAATGTCCTTAATTGAGAGTGATCTTGAATATAGCACTTCAGGGTACTTGAGGGTTCACACCTATGGAAAGCCTTGATTTCAAGGATCTAATATGAACTCTAGATAGAGGCCAAATTTTGTTTAAGGAAAAATTTTGGGAGGTAAACAATTCAACTTTGAAAAAACTCTATTCAATATGCTCAGCCTTCAGTGCTTAAACTATAACAGAATTCAAATGGAGGGATCACCCCTAAAGCTCATGAGAGCATTTTTAGAGTCACAGTGTCATACTTTAATGGGAAGTGATTGCATTGGCAACATTTCATATCATTTATGCATTATATGATAACTTTTAAGATCTTTTTCAAATAATCATTTCTTGGACTTTTGATTACACAAGAGCTTTTGGCACATGTGATCAATTGTCGGCACGCAAACACTCTCGAAAGCATCAATATGGACCACTTCTTAATACTACAAATCGGATCAACCAGCCCAAGGCATGCAAGCTCCAAAATCACAAAATTGAAATAACATAGGACTTTGGCATTAGAATAAAGAGTCAACAATCATAAGAACAGTCTGACAATATAACTCCTCAAACATTAGCTGATATTATTCTTATCAAATCAACCAAACTAATATAGATTTTAAAAATTTTTATTTCTTAACTTACAAGATCATAAATATAATTTTACCGAGCATGTCAAACTGCAAAAATATATTTATAGACTTGTTCTTAAAAACAACATTTATAGAAAACAAATAATTTAAAATTATACTGACCTCGTAGAATACAAGATACATAATCATATTTAAATCCAAGAATACATTATTTTGATTACTTATTTTTTTATAATAATTTTGTCCTTCATATAATGTCTTTCTAATGTTATATAGCAGAATGATTTTTCATTTATTAGAAAATCATCTAATATATCCTTTCTTAATAGATAAGATTGTACTTCAATTTTTTTTTTTTAATTCTACATATATTTATTATAAATATTCCCTAGATTCTCCATTTATCAGAATTATCAATATTTTCGCAACTAGAATGCTTTAAAAAATTATCATTTCTCCCACATGCACCATATTCTATGGCACTACCACTATTTGTATGCATGAGTTACATTAATTTATTGAAATTGGAACTTCACCAAAATTTGTTTGATTTCAAGTCGATTTCAAGCACTAGATAGCTCACGTAGATCTTTGAATCAACTTGAATGACATACAATCATAGATGATAACATACAAATTATGTATAAATTTATACAAGTACTATTCTATGTTACTTGTTAGAGATTCTTCATATTGATTTTCTAGTAATGAATATTAACTTAAAGATAAAAAAATTTTTACTGCATCATCAAAATGGATGGTTTCCTATGAAATGTATCAAAATTAAATATGCAATAAGGTAAATCTACAAACTCACTTTAGTATCCATTCGTCCTTTCACTTCTATACATTGGGAAGCACTGATGCTAGCACTCTTCAGTAAGCTCCGTGTGCTATAAGTCGATCTGTTTTGCACATTTTCTGCAGCCACAAAATCGCCAGATAACATAACCTGTTGAGACTTGGAATGGCTGTCATTGCTTAAATTAATAGCCCCAGCTGTACATAGCCTTTCAGAATCATTCTCTGTATCAGCCTTTTCTTCTTTGGCCGGTAAAACCCTCTCCCTAAATGCAATACATTATTAAGGGCCAAGTTAATAAAAGAAGATGGTGCTCATCATACTAATCTTCAACTGAACAATTTAATTTTTTACCTAGGCAAAGAAGAATTCTGCCGCAAAATTGGAGCAGCTCCTTTCCCCTTACCAGGATGCTCTTCAAAATGAGCGAATTGCCGCTTAAATCGCTCAACTCCACTGTAAAGATAGAATTTGTAAATACATCCATGAACGATGTGGTAGACAGCTAAAGCCACAACCATCATTAAGATAATAAAAAAAAGGTAAATCAACAACACAAGATTTTAAAAGTCATGAGCCACCCTACACTCTTTCCTCCCTACAGAATCGACCTTCATTTACCAGCTGCATGACAATTTCCTTGTCAAACTATTGTAAAGTTACTATGTTTCAAAAATAATAAGAATAGTGCCGAATATATATTGTGCATCGACTTACATTTAGTTAGTAGACAGTAGTAGATTGAGTAGGATGAGTAATTAGCCTAATGCATAAGTTTATAACTAATTCCATTTATCTTGTTTATAAGATTTTAGAAAATTGAAATTTCTAAATGTTCAAGATGAGATCATGTTCTTTATCCATGATGCTTTTGCTGAATTCATTACCATCAATTTCGCCACCAAAATTTTTGTTCTCCGCTACATTCTTGTCATCATTTTCAATAGTCTCCACTTGAAAATCATCAATCAACGATGCTACTAACTTAACATGAAATCACCGCTCAGAACGCTGCCCCATATCGATAGCCCAACAAAAATATCATATATCCTTTAAGTCCAAGATCTATGCATGATCACACATAACAATTTGGTGCCTTCCAACGCCACCATGCTCCGTGCCAACACAATCATGAATCGTGGCTCCAATAATTCCTCGTAAACTACTCAAAATTTTATTGAACAGAATCTAGTGGAGCAAGCAAGGGGTTGTGGGAAGGTGCGACAACAATCAGCAGCTATGGTTGGGGAGGCGACAAGCAAAGGGAAGTGGGAAGGGGAAGAATACGAGATAATCACCACCTTGGAGCAAGATACAGGCGGAGCGCCACTTTTCTCGATAGAACCCTAATAGGAGAGAAAGACGCCACCAGTAGAAATCTGAAAAAAAAAAAAAAATCTGACCTAAAACACCGAAAATAACATATAAAAATTCTTAGGGTAAAGAGGAATGGGCACCCTTCCAAATAAGAAAGATTTATACGCTAAGGAAGTCCTCCCGATCTCAATTTTTCCAAAATCGAACGTGCGACAATTGTTGTACCCACGTGGGTCTGGGCATTCTAGCGTCAGTCTTCCGGGGTTGGGAAGCTTCAACCTCATCTGTCGAACTCGAAGCTTCCAGTTTCTTGTAGCACTGAGTCAAATCTGCTATATTGAAAGTAGCAAAAGTGTTGTGTTCCTCTGGCAGGTAGATCTTTTAGGCGTTGCCATTCAGTTTTTTGAGAATCATGAAAGGTCCATGTACCCTAGGCTTGAGCTTCCCAAAGGATCCAACCAGAAACCTTTCTTTCATCAACTTGATCCACACCAGATCCCCTTCTTGAAAAACCACATATTTCCTATCTTATTTACTTCTGTCTAGCATTTGTGGTTCTGCTTGGTAATCTCATTTCCCACTTCCTCGAGTAGCTTAGGAATCTCTTACACCCTCTCCTTAGCATCCTCATTAGTCTCTGATGTTGGAAGATGCGATACCAAGTCAAGTGGATTGAGAGGGTAGTGCTCGTTCATGGTCTACAATGAGGTGTGTCCCGTGGTCTAACTCATGGATCTTTTGTAAGTAAACTTACCTTGTGCTAAAATCAGATCCCACTGCTTAATAGTATTTCCCAAAAATCAGCTCAGAAGATTCTCTAGACTCTTGTTCACCATCTATGTTTGATCGTCCGTCTATGGGTGAGTTGCTGAACTGAATTAAAGCTTAGTGCCAAGCTTCCTCGTATGGTCCTCCAGAAATGGCTTATTGACATCTCTGTTGGAAGTGATGATCCTTGGTATCCTGTGTAGTCTCATGACCTCTCTGAAGTACAAATTAGCGACATTCGATGAATCCAGTGTCTGTTGACAGAGTATGAAATGCGCAATCTTCGAGAATCTATCCACCACAACCATCACAGAATCCTTGCTCTACTATGTTATTGGAAGACCAGCCATAAAATCAATGCTAAAATCCACCCATGGGGCCTCCAGCATCAGTAACGGAGTATATAGTCCTACATTATGTCCTATGATTTTGGCTACATGACAAACCCTACATTGTCTGACATGTCGCTCTACATCTCCTGTCAGTCGAGGCCAAAAAAAATGTTCTCTCACAATTGAAAGAGTCTTATCCCTGTCAAATTGTCTTGCAAGTTCTCCACTGCGGCTTTCTTGAATAATGGACTCTCTCAGCGAACATCTAGGAATATACAACTTACTCTGGTGGAACATGTAAACATCAACCTATGATACTGTTTAATAAGCTTCTCCTGACCCTGTCCCCAGATCTTTCTGAAATCCTCATCAATCCCGTAACAGCTTTTCACTACCTTAAAACCTACCACTAGAGTCTGCATAAAGGTGATCAACAAATAGCGGCAACTCGGTGCATCTGTTACTCGGTTCTGGCTTCCCTTCTTGTTTTTAAGCACAAACTAGAACGATACCAAAAACTCCACTCAGGATGTGTGTCAGCCCTTCAGCTTGTTCTGACTCTTCAAGAACTTCAAAGTGTTATGATTCGTGAATAAAGTGAATTCGCTCGCCAGTAGGTAGTGACTTCAGTGATTAAGAGCTCTCATGATCACATATAACTCTTTGTTGTAAGTACATTTCCTCCTGTACTCATTCAACCTCACCAAAGAATGTTATAGGGTGGTCTCCCTGGCTCAGTATTGCTCCGATCCTCACATTGGAGGAGTCATGGTCTAGCTCAAACTGCTAATTGTAGTCCGGTAATGTCAATACTAGTGCCTGAGTCACATTTCCTTCAGTGTATCAAAACTGTCCTGAGCTACATTTGCCCACTGGAATGTCTCCCTTTTCAAAAGTTCGGAATGATGGTGCTGAAACTCCTGGTAAATCGCCAATAGAATGATGTCAGTCTCCAAAACTATCTCAACTCGGTAAAAGACCAAGGTGCTGCCTAGCTCATAATGGTATCAATCTATATGAGATCCATCTAAATGCATGCACTCGACATAATATAACCCAAAAAAACATACATGTACTATCAGGAAGTGACACTTCGTTAGACGAGTGTATAGTTTCTCTTATTGCAAAACCTCGAAGACCGTCCTCAGGTGTTATGAGTGCTCCTCTTTGGATCTACTGTAACCGAAATATAATCGAAGTAAAAAACTAATGTGAGCTTGAAACATTTGATTAATCAATCTCTTGAACGTGTTGGGCGCATTAGACAGTCCAAGCATGACTATCCACTTATTTAATCCATCTCAAGTCTTGATGGCTGTCTTCTACCCATCCCCTGACTGCCTTTGGAGTTGGTGATACCCACTATGTAAGTCAATCTTGAAAAATACAATGGATTCATGCAACTGGTCCAAGAGAACATGCAGGTGAGGTATGGAGAAGTTGTATTTGATAGTAATATTGTTGATGATCCGACTGTCAATGCGCAGTCTCCTCTGGATACTCTGCTTTCTCCTCGTCTACTTCCTCGACGACACCCTGCTCTTTGAATGAAACACCTCAGCTCATAGGATAGATGGAGGTTGTGTTCACAGTCGTGGCACCTAAAGCATCTCTTGGAAGACACCGCACTGGTCAAATTACCCCTTTTCGGGTTTCTTTCCACTAAAGGTCTGTCTTGTCACTTCCCTGTCCAGTCTTCCCAACTCCTACAAGTGTAGCCTTGTTGGTAGCTGCGGGCATGGGTGGTTGTCTCAATGAGGGTGACCCTACTTTGTCTCTACTGTCTTTCCACCTTTAAGGCTAAGATCTGGACATCTCCCAGTGACCAATAGGGTTGTAGTTGCACAATATTATCAGCTGGCTTCAGGCGCCCCTGATATCCGTAGTCGTGGCACCTAAAGCATCTCTCGACAGGCACTATACTGAGCAAATTACCTTTTTTTTGTTTCTTTTCATTCATATATATCTTGTCACTTCCCTGTCCGGTCATGCCAACTCATCCAAGTGTAGCCTTGTCGGTAATTGTAGCTGTAGGTGGTTTTTTGAATGAAGGCAACTGTTTGCTTAGTTTCTTTGTCTTTTCACCTTCAAGGCTAAGGTCTGAACATCTCCTAGTGACCAATAGGACTGCAGTAGCACAATGTTATTAGCCGGGGCTTCGGGCCTCCCAGTTATCGGGCTATGGTAAGTTCCTCTGGCTCGACCAGCTCATATTTCATCTGCAGTTGGTTAAACTGTGACGTGAACTCTTCCACTAATTGGTATCTATATTATAAGTGACGGTAATGAGATGGTAAGTATTTCTCTGCATCTTTGTTCACATCTTCTCCCATCTAGCAATCTTCACTTCTCTCCTTGCCTCTGCAAACTTTCGCACCACCAAGAAACGCTCTTTTTCAATTTGGTAGTCGTGAGCCTCACCCTCGTCATCTGACTGCTCTTTGTACTAAAAAATTATCTCAACTTTTTGTAACCAATCGATGAAATCACCTGGATTCATACCTATCGAACTCCGGTAGATCTACTTTCATTCTGAAATCTCTATCCTTCATATGTTGCCTCCTCTCTCAGCCTTCTCTGATAATGATTTTCAAAGTGTTGTGGCTTATCCTTCTCATCATTGAAATTCAGATTCTCGTTCCTCTCTCCCCTTCGACTCTCCATATCACGATCGAGGATAATTTTCCTAGGGTCTTGTCATCAATCTCTACAATCATTTGCTAAAGCTGATGGATTTATCGCTGTATTTCTTCCCGAGTAGGTTCTGGAAAGCAAGGGAAGTGGGAATGTGGACATGAGGAGATAACCACCACTTCGGAGGAGGGTACAGCCCAAGCACTATCCGTCCTCGGATAGAACTCTAGCAAGAGAGTAAGACACTGACACAAAAAATTGAAAAATCAAACCTGACCTTAAAAAAAAAAACAAAAAAAGAAACAAACATATATATAGTCTTGGGGTAAGGAGTGGGACCCTCTCCAAATAGAAGGGACCTATACGCTAAGGTGGTCTGCCCAATCCCGATTCCGCACAGATCGAGCTGAACGTGTGTGGCAATTGTTGTGCCCACATGGGTCTGGGGGCTCCCGTACTGGGCCTAGGTGCTTCCACATCGACGAAGTGTAAGATCATTATGAGAGCAAATTGCTGATTTGAATTTACTTATGATCAATTTAGTAATTAATAATGGATTAATTATGACATGTAATTAGCCTGGCTAAAATGTTCAAGATGAGATCAGAATTCATCAAATATAAGATTTATAGGCATTAGAGGGTTAAATGGGGTTTTTATTTTTAAAGTCAAGGATTAGATGGTCGAATGGAAGAAAATGCCTACATTATATTACATTTCATGCTAGCTAAAAACTCATCAGCTTGAATATTCATAATAACCAATGAATGATGCTACCTTGGGTACATAAAGCTAGTCTGCTCTCCTCCACGAAGAAACTCTTTAAGCATTTGAGGATGATACTCTAAAATCTGTTAGCTTTATTAGAAATTGCTCATGATAAAATGTGCAATGATTAGGAGTCAAAATAGTATAATAAAGATTACCAATGTGCTACTCTTTTACCTCTCGATAGATTAATTCTCGTACATCTTCTTTAGTCAATTTCCTCCTTTCAAACTCAAATTCTAGTTTAGAAATTGGCTGGGTTGAAGGTTCCCGCTCTACATTTGCCAATCCAAAGAAATATGGATCTGATAGTGCCTGACATAAAAGAATATCAAGTATCACCTTATATTTACTGAAACCTTATATTTCCTATATAAAGGAATTGATTTAACATTCAAAGTATTTTAAATTTAAAGAAAATTAGCCTTATACATCACCTCTTCAGCACTAGGTCGATCTTTAGGATCAAAAGCAAGCAAACGTTGAAGTAAAGAGAGCGCCAAAGGATTTACATTGCGGAACTTCTTAGAGAAGGGAACTGGGATTTTTTTGCACATGCTATTAAGATATCTTTTAGCCTTTTCATTTCGAATCTGTATAATTACAAAAGAAATATATGTATAAAATAAAATCAGAGTTAAGAACAAGCACATGCATTTAGAGCTTATTATAACATGCAGTTAACTACACGTTGCAAGCTTTGGTTCTCATCATAACTTGACATATGTAGCTACATAAACTCCTAAATGACGAAGAAAACAAAAAGAGAGATAAAAAAGGGGAAATCTTATTCATTCATTTGAAGTCTTATCCTCTCTAAACGGGGAGAATAAAGTGACATCTCAAGTTAAATAACCCATAATTAATCTACTTTTAACGAGAATAAATTAAATCTTATGTTACGGATTCACAATATTACTCATCTCACAACAAGCTTGCCCCAAGTTCGAGCAATGAATTGCACAGAAAGATGAGATATGAAATGAATATTTGGCAGTTAAAGAAAATGTAGACCGATGGGCACTTGGGAACTCCTTGAATTCATCGCTTGGTAACCAAGAAGATGGTGTTTATACCTCCAGCAAAAATTCTAGTTTACCAATCTTGCCCATCCAACTCTTCGTCTTTTCAGCAAACAGATTTGCAACATAGCGATACATACTATGTAAAGGTTGATCTACAATAGCACATTCAGTGATCTCAAGAAAATGACAAAAATATTTTAGGACATATTGCTTGGAAAAAAATGTTCTCCATCCGATCAGACATTGGTTGTGGCACAAAGACAGTTTGGACAACAATGTGTACTGAAAGTTCTTTGTATCTGTGATCGCGGCGTGGTAGTTACCTTGGCAAGTCGTCACCATCAAGAACCAGCATCATTATCAGGCAAAGGAGTGAATCTTGACGAGAAGATTGATGATGGATTGGGGAAACTGCAATAGCCTAAGGTGAAATCGATTGAGATTGTCTGCCGATCTGTCTCGCGATCTATGCACGGACTACAAATCTACACTGAATTGGCTGAAAATCTTAGATGTTGAAGTATAGAAGCATTGAGCACAAGATATTGCTCAATATTAAATAGAAATCAAAAGATGATTAAATACATTTTTTGGCTACAAGTTTCTTGAGTAATGGCATCAATGGTGTGGGCTGGGGAAAATGCACTTTCAAAAGACTCGAAAGAGTACGGATGTTTGTAGAATCTTAACAGAGTAGTGATTTGTCTTCATGACATATCTAAAATTAGAGGTCTGACAAAGGAGAAATCAACCTAAGGATGAGTCATCGACCTAATTGTACTCGACAAAGTACTACAATGGTAGTGCATGTGTGGGGAAGATCGAGGTTCAATGAAACATGGATAATAAAATTGTATTTGAATATTGAAAGGTGAACTTCTAGCATTGGTAAAGCAGTGGGATCGATGAAAGCACCGTTGATAAGTAGGGGTGTAAATGAAGCAAACACGAACGAACAAAGCTTGTGTTCGTATTCGATTTATTTGAAATAAGCTCGTGTTCGAAACTGTTCGTGAAGTCAATATTCGTGTTCATTTCTTAATGAACGAGTCGAACACGAGCCAGTTTGACTATTGATGTACCCTAATATTAATATATATAAATAATATATTATATTAATTATATAGCTTATATTATATAAATATATAATATCTATATTAGTATATTAATAATATAGTATATTAATATATTATTACTATTAATTTATTATATGTTATAATTTATAAAATTTAATTTTTTAAAATATCATAAATTTTTTATATATAATTATTTTAAATTATTTTATATTTCGAATAATAACGATTCAAACACGAATGAATGCATCACTGTTCATGTTTGGTTCATTTAACTAACCGAACGAAAAAAAATTGTTCGCGTTCGTCTCGTTTACTTATCAAATGAATCAAACACGAACTCATTGACGAACCGAATACGAACTGTTCGCGAACGAGCTTTTTTGACAGCCCTATGATAAGAACATCATCTCATCTTGAATATTTCAAGTTGTTCCAGACTCCCAAAAAAGAAGAAAATGAAACTCAAGATATATGTACAAAAAAGTTTATTCATTTAATTTATTAATTAATCTACTTTTAAATACTTACTAATTACAATCTTAGGTTACAAATTCATAAAATTTATGAGAACCTCATCTCAATGAAAGCACCACTAATAAGAATCTCATCTGAATTTGAATTTTTTTAAGATATACAAACACTTTAAAAAATGAAGAAAAAGAGAATGAGAAAGAAAGAAAAAAAGTTCATTCATTTATTTTACATATCATCCTCCCTAAATGAGAGTATTTACAGAATGCGATGTTATCTCAAGCTAAAAAATTCATGTACTTATAATTGCCAAACAATTACATACTTATGTTGTCGATTCACAGCATTGTCCCAACTAGTTATTAAGACAAAGTGAGGCATCTAAAGAAGAAGGAAAAGGAAAATAACAATAAAAGGAGGGACCTAAATACTAAAGAGTAGAGAGAGCGAGAGAGATAAGATAGAGGGGGAGAAAGAAATAGGATAGAGAACAGAGTTATTTTTAGAAGATTGCAAACATTTTTATTCAATTACATGGTCTCAAAATACAAACATTAAGTTATTGTTCATAGGAATAGTCACAAGAAAAAAAAAAAGCCTAAAAATATCCAAACCAGTTAAAATATAAACATAAAATTATACCCAAAAAACAATTTATCCCCAATCTCAATTTAATTAATCTAATTCTTAAAATATAAATATAATCTAATTTATCATGCTATATGGATTTTTTTGGGCTTCCAAGAACTCTACTTTAGAGTTGAAATATTACTTAACAAAGAACTGAAGATTATCAACTATCCTGCATAGTCAACTCTATACATCCTAAGGAAGAAAAATAAAGAATACGTTCATTTTGTAGAGAGATGACAAATGGGAATTCTAACCCAATAAGAAAGAGAACAAAAAATACTACTATATCATTAATGACAATATAAGACTCAATCATAAATCCTCAAAAACATTATAAAAAAATGGATAGATATCACTGGAAGCTTGGGAAGTCTTCATGTACATTTGCTAGATTGACCCTTTCAACTAAAATATTGCCTGGTTAAACATGCCCTTTTTCAATGGGTTTTATAGCTAGATTGGCTATTTGGGATATGTTGGTTGGAGCCATGTGGGTGGAAACATCGTTGCATCAAATGCATAAATGGTAAGCAATCGGTTTAGGCAGGATGAAAATCAAGGATAGCGATGCAGAGCGTGCAAGAAATGCAATTGAGTGAGTGAGAATAAAAGATAATTGCAAATGCGATGAGGTCAAATAAGGCAATTATAACATCAAGTGCATTGGAGAGGAAGATAATAAGCTTCGTGCAAAGGACGATATGGGATGCAAAAGAATACATTGGTGGTGGAATCAACATAGGCAACGGTAAGACCGAGGAGTAGATGAGTACTCTTGTATAATAGCTCAATGTTTTAGTGGGATTGAGGAAAACGATGATGGCTGCGTTCAAGATAGCTGAGATATGTGATTGATTGATCCATTGTAACCTCATCTGCTAGTTCGCCATAATTGCAATCAAGCGAGCATGATGCGATGGAGAGCTTAGGCAAGTTCCAACGATAAACAGATGAGTGATACATAGATGGAGGAAAAGATAAAAATGAGGGATTCCACTAATAAGTTGTTGATTACCTGAACAAATTCCCATTTGAATGAGTGACGGTGATCTAGAGTTAGATTTCATCACTTAAAAGAGAAAAGCAATTCGGAAGCTAAGCACAGCAGTTAGCTAGGGATTGTGTGAGAGGTATCATGTTGAATCGTCAATGTGCTATCTCAACATGAGCATGAGTTAGCAAGCTATGACATGAAATTGAAAAGTTGGGATAAAAGACGATGTGTCCAACAACTATTTTATGCAAGAAAGTAGTAGAGGAATGGATAAGAGGCGAGTAATAGAATGTAGATGAGGCTTTGTGATTGTTAAAGGAAATGAACACTCAAAAGCCGGAACCGAAAAGGGAGAGAGAGAGAGAAGAAAGGGAAAGAAAGTTGGTGCGAACGAAACAAAAGCGAGAAGTGAGGCAATCAAATAAAACCGAAATATCTTTACTTAATTCATTGAATTTAAAATACAATACATGACTTTTTTATTCATAAATACAAGATCAGAACAATTTTGAAATCAAATTTAACTACATCCAAAATAATTTTTACCATTAAAAATAGTACCATATTAGCAAGTTTTAGTTAAAAAAAAAAAATAATAATACAATACAACACAAAAAAAAAAAAAAAAGAAATGAGAACTTAAAAGAGGGGCTTACGATAAAAAATAGAAAAGAGGGAGAAAAAGAGAGGCCATAGACAGTCAGGAAGAAAATGAACCAAAGAGAGAAGCGAGGAAATTGAATATACTCAAATATCTTTATTCAATTCATTAATTCTACAAGACAACTCCCTTATTTATTTACTACTTTAATCATAGAAATAGCATTAAAACATAAAGATTAATTCTGCAATCAAATTTAACCTTATCCAAAATAATTCAAATTTAAACCCAATTTTCAAAATGGACAGACTATTCAAAATCCTAATTTAAACAAAAATATATCCATAAATGCTAATTTATTCGTTGTTAAGCTATGCTAAGCACAAGAAAGCACGTTTTTACATTACTAAATTTTGAATGTGATATTTTTTTTTTTAATAAAAAAGGGGGAATGTAAGGACCCAATGAGTTGTTTAGCATCCTTGTGGCATTATTAAGAAGATTAACACTCAATAAATTTGTTTACCTATTTAATCACTACATCAACATGAATTGGTTTAATTAATACGGCTAATACAATTTTAATAGAATAAATTATGTATGAGGTGAATTTTTATAAGCAGATTTTAGGTTATGACATAATAATTAAACAATATGTTCTAACTAATACTTATATAATACATATTACAAAACTATAATACTTATATTAATTAGACCATATATAAGAGTCATCTAAGGCTAAAGTGGCATTAAACAGAGAGGGTGAGATTGAGAGTTAGGCGAGAATGGGGAGTCGGTAAGCAAGGAGTTAGAGTGTTATTCAGCGTTAAGGATACAAAGCTTGCGAGTGTAAGAGAGTCTGTAAGGCATGTGATGATAAGCAGCTCATTCAAGTTTCAACAACTAGGGTCTCTTGACTATTTATTTTCTTCGCATGAGAATAATTTCACGTGGAGTTGTGTTAAGGGAGAGCAGGCACACATGAATAGTGAAGAACAATTGAGAATTATATATGTGCTTGGTAAGGAGGAATCATGTTAGAAAAAAGAATAATTTAATTTGCTCTCAATTAGTTCATGTGTAGATGTGATTGCTTACTTTGAGAGTATGGTATATAACTAAGTTTAGGTTGGCTCAAATACTCTCGGTAAGATAATTGAAGAATTATCTAACTTTTTCATGCTTTAGGCCCGTTTGTTAAATCATCAAACTATTTTCACACAAGAAATAATTTGATAAACTAAATAAGTAAACACAATGATACACATAACAAGCCCCACCAATTTTCATTCTATTCATTCTATCTTATTGAAGTTGTAGTCCGTATTTTTGAGCTGCTTGGCTAGCCGCAATTGCCAGCCTATTCATCAAATTCAGGCATTTGTCAATCAGAATGGCATCAGGAACTTGCAGCGACTGAGTTGCTCCAAAAAATATATTCTTCGGTATGCTCGCTCCTAATCTTGAGACTGAAACTTTGACCATAGGTTAATGATATATCAAAATGTCTAGTAACAAACACTCTCGTTGAGGTTAAAAAAGGCCAAGATATGGCGCAGCAAGAGAGTTGGTGCATGGAAGGATTATAGCCTTTGAAACGATGCTCCCTATAATAGCTAGAATGGAATGCTTTCAAGGAGTAGAGCAAAGCAGCGATTAAGTATCATCTAGAGATTTCAGCCATATTTAACAACTATATAATCTTCATTCGAATGTGTCCAGCATTCTAGGCATGTTGGTTTATTAAATCAATAGAGAAAGTCAAACTACTATAATCCTAGAAATATTTGCCAATGACAGTGGTTGCTTTGTCCAAATGATCTCATTAACGTAAAGTTTACCTGAGCGATTAATTTCAGGTCAGAAAATGTTCTTCAAACATGTAAGCTTTAATTTCTCCTTATCCCTACAGACCTGTGGCCATTGTAGGTCATAGGGCTTGTTCGTGGAATAATGTTTAAAGAAACATAATATGGGTGTAGCATGTACAAAAAGCTGTACCAGAATTTAAAGGAAATTAATAGATGCAAATTTTATTGGAAAAGCAAGACCTACCAGAACTATATAAAAAAGCAGATTATCATGGACCAAAATGAACAAAAACAAAAATAAAAACAATTTTTTTTTCTTTGGAGAGAAGATAAGTGAAGAACCAACCTTCGCAATGGATTCAGGAGGAGGGGTGCCCAGAAAATCAGTCATAAGATCCAATTGATGAACAACATTCTTCCCAGGAAATAGCGGTTTTCCTGTAAGCATTTCAGCAAATATGCATCCTATGCTCCAAATATCAATAGCGGGGGTATACTGCAACATGCAAATGTCAGAGAATAAAGCCAATAATTTTCTTGTAGGAAGTAAACCATATCTGAGATAAGCAGAAGACTTAGGTTACTAATTAGTACATTTATCAGAAAAGATAATCAAATGTTCAAAATGATATTAAAATATGGGTCAAAATTGCCTCACAAACTTCTGAAGTATTGCAAAAAAGATTACTCACATCCAACTAAAAACATTTAATTTTGATAACTAAGCAGATTCATAGCCAATTGTAGTTAGTTTTATGAATCCTCATCCATCATTAATCTTATTGAGTCTTACATAAGTTACAAAACTATATGTACCAATAAACTTGCTTAATTTTCATTCGTGAGATTTTTTATCTACTACTTTCTTTTTCTATATTTCAAATCAATTAGCCATATTTTAAAGACACTATAATCCTTAAAAGAACCTACACAAACAATAGCATAACATCATCACTTAAATTAGGTGTGCCAATAAGAATCCTCTACAAACAAAAGTGCACAATACACCCCATTTTGACTGGCTTGCCTAAAATATTGGCCCTCAATTTATTTTATTCATAGATTGCTTGCATAATGCAAAGTGCTCTTAATTTATCTACCAGCCTTATGTGTGCACTTTCTATCATTCATTGTACACGACTAAGTTAGTCGAGTCATTTTTTCACCATCTTGTCTTCAGTACATGATATTCTAATTATCCATCTAATAAAAATATTTCATAAGCTAGACTCTCTAATTTATCACACATTCATCTTTATATTCTCATTTTTGCTTACTCTACTAAAAAAAAAACTTTTTTTACAATATAATGACAAGATCCATACAACATAGCCAGTCCAATTGTTGTTTTAAAAAATTTATCTTTATGTTCCATGACATTTTCTTATTTCATACTAATCACAAGACACATCTTGATTTTTAACTAACCAATTTTAACACTGGAAATTATATCAAAATCTATATATCATACTTTTATGTAAGGCCAGAGATATTAATCCAATTAAAAATAAATATCACTTTAGTTCTAGTAATATAAATCAATATGTGTTAATAATTAATATCACTCACTAAAATTACATATGATATATTTGGTCATTCTCTTTTAAATATTTCATCTATTTTGCTAATTTATCATTTAACTTATTTTGATGTCGTTAGGTAGTCGACAGCCAGCGTAAAACTTGTCGATAAAAAATCACGTGAATGCTTTTGATCATTGTGTAAGTGTCAGAGCGTCCCCTAGAAGCGACGCGTTGTATGGCCTGAATACAGTGGAAAGTGTGCAAGGGGTGCTACACCGACGCCCTGGTGTAGTGTTAAAGAAGCAAGAGTTCCCACACTACGGACGAATGCAGTTAAAGAAGTTAATCCATAATACTAGTATTAGGATAGGATCTTGAAATATGGTACTTTCAATGGTAAATTAATGGAATTAGTTGATATTATGATTCATAGAAAGATAAATATCCTATGTATTCAAGAAACTAAATAGGTTGGAGAAAAAGCTAAGGAGATTGATAACTTAGGTTTTAAACTATGGTATGCTGGTAAGAGTCGCACTATAAATGGTGTAGGTATAATTATAAATAAGAGTTTGAAAGATAATGTCGTAAAAATTAATAGAGTTGGAGATAGAATTATAACACTTAAAATTATTATTGATACTAAGATTTTTAATATTATAAGTGCTTATGCTCCTCAAGTAGGTTTAGATATATGGTCTAAAGATAAATTCTGGAATGACTTAGAAGACTTAATACAAATGATATCTCTTGAAGAAAAAAATTTTATTGGAGGAGATTTAAATGGACATGTCGGTAGAGTGGTAGAAGATTTCAAAAAAATTCATGGTGGCTACGATTATGTATCGATTAATAAAGGATGTAGAGTCATATTAGATTTTGTTTTAGCGTGTGATTTGATTATTACTAATTCTTTATTCAAGAAAAGAGATGAGCATTTTATTACTTATAAGAATGGATCTAATAAAACACAAATTGATTATTTTCTTATGAGAATAAGATATCGTCGAGATTGTAAGGATTGTAAGGTCATTTCTAGTGAGGAATTAAGTACCCAACATCGATTATTAGTTCTAGATTTTAAGATGAAGAGTTGTAAAATAAAGAATACTATGATTCAACATCGTAGAATTAGATGGGGGTACTTAAAAGACAAATAAATTTATTTTTATGAGTAAAATTCAAGATTTAAACATTTGGGATGCTCATGAAGAAGCAAATGCTATGTGGGAAAAAGTAACAAATGCTATAAACAAGTGACAAAAGATGTACTTGGAGAATCGAAAAAAAAAGTTTCTATAAATAAAAATAGTTGGTGATGGAATAATAATGAGCAAGAAAAAAATAAAATATAAGAAGTTATGTTATAAAAATTGGTTTAAATATAAAAGTGTAGAGAACTGAGAAAAATATAAATCGGTCGTTATGAAGTTTTAAAAGAATAATCTGTAGTTAAAAATTCTACTTTTAGTGATCTTTATAACATGTTAGATACTTAGAAGGGTGAAAAATATATGTATAAACTAGCGAAACAAAGAGAAAAGAAAAGTAAAGATTTAACTCAAGTAAAGTGTATTAAAGATGAAAATCAAAAAGTACTTTTCTTAGAAAAAGATATTCAACATAGGTGAGTGAGTTATTTTGATAAACTTTTTAATGAAGATTCTGAAAATATGATCGATCTTAGTGATCTTAATATCGTTAAAAATAATAAAATGTTTCATTTTTATCGTCGCATTAATAGAAAAGAAGCTGAGGAGGCTTTAAAGAAAACTAAGGGTGAAAAGTCTGTAGGATCTGATGATATCCCAATTGAAGTGTGGAAATATTTAGGTAATTTGGGAGTTTCTCAGCTTACTAAACTTTTTAATATTATTTTAAAAACTAAAAAAGGTGCCTGAGTAGAGGAAGAGTATTTTAGTCCCCATTTTTAAGAACAAAGGGGATGCACAAGAGTGTGCAAATTATAGAAGAATTAAATTGATGTGTCATACTTTAAAATTATGAGAGAGGGTAATTGAACATAGGTTAAGACGTATTACCAAGATTTCTCATAATTAATTTGGATTTATGCCGGGCAGGTCTACTATGGAAGCTATACATTTATTGAGAGGTTTGATGGATAAGTACAGAGATATTAAGGAGAATCTACATTTGATTTTTATTGATTTAGAAAAAGCTTAAGATAAGGTTCCAAGAGATGTTTTTGGAGAGTTCTTGAGAAGAAAGGTGTTGATATGAATTATATTCAAGTCATTAAAGATATGTATACTAGAGCTGTTACATGCATTCAAACTGAAGGAGGATTGACCAAATATTTTACTATTTTTGTTGGTTTACATCAGGAATCGGCTTTAAGCCCATATCTTTTTGCTTTATTCATGGTGGGTCTTACTGGACATTTACAAGAGGATGTAACTTGGTGTATGTTTTTTTGTTGATAATATCCTCCTTGTGGATAAGACGAGAGAAAAAGCCCATGAAAAACTTAAATTATGGATGTCTACATTGAATTCTAAAGGTCTTCGTTTGAGTAGAACTAAAACTGAATACATAGAATGTAATTTTAGTAATAGTAGCTCTAGTGACAGAAGTGTAACTTGGGTGATCAAATTATTAAAAGGTGTGAACGATTTAGATATCTCGGGTATATTGTTCAAAGCGATGATAATATAGATGGGGATGTTAATAGTAGAATTCAGGTTGGTTGGTTGAAGTGGAGGAATACGTCCGGCCTATTTTGTGATAGAAAAGTACCGCTTGGACTGAAAGGAAAATTTTATAAGATGGTGGTGAGACTTGCAATGCTTTGTGGTGCAGAATGTTGGCCTTTAAAAGAGAAGCATAATGCTAAGTTAAGTGTTGCCGAGATGAGAATGATTAGGTGGATGAGTGGCTTTACACTTAGAGACAAAATGTGATATGATTATATCTGTAATAGGGTTGGTATTGCACCAGTGACGGGCAAAATTAGAGAGTCTCCTTAGATGGTTTGGTCACATTAAATGTCGACCACCTGATAATCCGATTAGGAGAATATATGTTTTAGATTCAACTTATGTTAAGAAAGGCAGAAGTAGACCTAGGAAGACTTGGGCTTATTGCATAAAAAATGATCTTAATTTATTAGAATTAAATGAAAATTAGACACTAAATAGAATGCAATGGAGAAAAAAGATTCATGTAGCCAACCCCACTTAGTGGGATTAAGGCTTTGTTGTTGTTGTTGTTGCTGCTTATCAATTAGAAATAAGTCATCAAATTAACATAAATCAACTAACTTTGAACATCTTTTCTATGCACCTTCATAATTAATACAAAAAGATGCAAACATAATATTAATCACCAATACTATTCTACTATAATTGAAACATCTTCAATCATCTTACAACTGCTTCTAATTCTAACCAAGATTGTATCATACATACCTTAAATAATATCAACTTCTTTGTTTTACACATTTTTAACATCTACCAAATCAGTTCTCATGGTACTTGATAACATTTCTTCTCAAGATCAATGAATTCTTCAATGAATGTCATATAAGGATTACTTTTTGCTTTATATTTTTCTTTGATTCTCTTAAAAAATGCTTCAACTATGACGATAAAAAGCCAAATTGATTATTCATTGCTGAAATAAATTTCTAAGCATATTTTTCATTACTTTCTCGCATAAAGTCATTGTATAACTTCAAAGTTTGATTCCTCAATAATTACATAAATGTTCCTTATTTTTTAAATACCAAAATCAAGTACTTCTTCTACAATCTTTGGCTTTCTCTAGACTTAAAAAAAGAAAAATAATGCTTCACTCTAACCAAACCACTGCAATATCACCTATAATTCTTCAAATCCAATTGCATATTTCATCTAGCCCTAAAATTTTATTTTGATACATCTCCTTCAAAGCTAACTTCACTTCATTTTTGGATCATTTTATAATGATTATACTATAATGAGCTTTTCCAAAATGACTTCTAGCTTAAATTTTCCATTTAACAAACTTCTCTAAGCAGTATTTCCATTTCCTCGATTTCTTCATCTTTAAATCTTAGTATTTTTCGTTCAAATACATCTAAAACCAACAATATATTTAGGGCTGTATCTCGTAACTGAATAGTTTTATATATATTATTTTCCCTTTCCTTAATACCTAGCCTAGCATATAAATCATAAAAATTATAGGCATATTGCTTATAGCCTCATTGTTGGACTTCTAAATTTTTAATAATCATTATAAATCTCACTAATGTTTTTTTGACTGTTTTTAAAAGCATGTTTTTCATAATAAAATTTAAGAGAAACAAGCGTTTGAATTGTGACAAGAATACTTGCAGAGAAATTATGCTGGAAAAGAAGCAAAGTCTCTCAATTTTTACATAAAATGCAAAAAGTGTGAATCCCTCAATTTTTCAGATTCTCAAGTCACCCTCCTAGATTTTTAGTAGATCAGAAAGCAGCATGCCTCTCATTTTTATATAAAAGGCAAATAATAAGTGTAAATCTCTCAAATTTTCAAACTCCCGAGTCACCCTTCGATATCTTCATTAAATTAGAAAGCAGCTTCATATCAATGCTCTTGGCTACTTTTATCATAAAAATTGCACCTGCCAAACTATTTGATTGCCACCTCAGCTACTACAATGAAAGACACCCAGGTTGGGTCGATTGAGAAACCTGATTTCACAAATACTCTATGTGACCTGTAAGGTTGAAATCCTAAGTGCCAACTGTGATGGCATCTTCACACCTATAAATAAAAGTCATTTTAAATGCAGCCAACAATACATTTGTGCATTAAGAAAGGATTTAGCCACGTGTTGTGTAAACTTCTGTTAACAACTTAAGTGACAAACTCTACTTCACCAATAAATGGGTAATGCTTCACTTGGTGCACAACAATAGCTAGCAATATGACTCAAGTTATAATTAATTCTGAAAGCACTTGTATGTTTGTAGGTATGACAATAAATGCAATATTTTTGTGAATGCAAATGCAATATTTTCAAAGTCAATATATGTATCAGGTGCTTGTTATATAAGATAAAACATTTTAGCAAGAGATAAGACCAGCCTAACACATTCTAGACGCCAATTCGTCAAGATAAGCTTGCCAGATCCCGCGACAGATACTTGGTCAAGCCCATCATTACGTTTTATATGAAGAATAAGAATTCTTAAAAATATGAAATAAGAGCACAAGTAGATGAAATACAGCTTTGCAATTTAATACGCATGTTAGAAGCAAGGAAATTGTTGGAAGACGGCAGCTTCACTGCAGTTATCAATAGATCATAACTTGAAAATATAAAACAGGGTATTTAATATAAAATCACATTTAAAAGCAGTTGCATAACATGAGCAGAAATGCACAACCAACATTTGTCAAACATCAATGCGAAGATTTTGAAACTGTTCATAACAAATTGTGTATAGGTAGATAATGATTATCATCACAATTATTTTTGAAGTTGATAGATTTCTATTTCGAGAAATTTGTGGACATTCAAAATAGTAACTTAACTAAATCTAAACTCAATGTTCCCAACCTAATATGAAAAACAAAGAATTTAGTCGTCACTCAACATTATTTAAAATTTTCGAACAATGAATAATTCAACAACAAAAACAGATCATCACCCAACTTTCAATGAAGCCTCAAGTTTAAAAAACATGCAGTTTGAGAAAAGAAGACAGATGAATAAAATTGTATACCCTTATAAATCTATAATAGTTTAATTACTGGTTAATTTACAAACTAGTAAATCACCTTTCTATAGAAACTATACAATATCCCTTTCCTCATCACCACAACACTTTAATTTAAGTTCTCAACCGGCATGAAAATTACAGATCTATTTGTTTTTAAGCTATGCTAAGCACAAGAAAGCACATTTTTCTCTCCAACAAATGCAATAATGAACTTCATGCAAATAATATAAGATATAATTATGAAATAGACCTATGCAAACATATCAAAGGGTTCAATCTCCTGCCCATATAGGATCTATAGGGAGGTTGATGTACTGCTCATAATCAATATAGGATCAACAAAAACTTACCCCTATAAGTTTAAAGCCTTTGTCTTTTCTGAATCAATAGCCATGACATTCAAAACAAAATAGGAAAACCAAGACACTGCTATAAACACACCCCACACTCAAATAAAAGAGTTCTGGTATAGCTCATAATCCTGACACCTCAAACAGATACTTCAGTAATTAAACAATACAAAAAGTTATTTTGTCCAGCTAAAAAATGTAAACTCAACTTAGAGAAATAATTCACCAAGCTTTGCTAATGTACTTATAGAAATATATTGAATCAACTAAACCATACTACTGTATTTCAAAACCACATCATTTATGGTTGAGATGTAAAGTAGATCATCCTCATTTTCTAGGTCTGAATGTCATATTTCAACAATAGAAATTCACTTTATAACTTAAAACATCAAAAAGAAATTCACTTTAAAACATAAAACATCAAAAGAGTTATGGAAGAATTTTATCATCGTTGTAGATTTTATTATAATCTGATTTTATAAAATGTACAATTGTAGTTTCTCTTGTATAACATAAGAAGGTACCCCGTTCTTTAGTAAGAAAAGCTTTGGGCGGCCAAAAAGTTCAATAAATTATATAAAAAAAAAATAATAATAATAATAAATAAAAAACCCTAAATGATATAACTCCAAATATTGGATACTCTTTGCCCACCGCCTTCTAACTCCTATGACGCTCTTAGTACGAAGATAGACCGGTGACCAAGTTTGTGTAGCGTATTTTCATTGTAGGACAAAAATTAAACTCCATAATTTAATAATTTGGACTTTTCTCTAATGTGGGGTTACACTAAACAGGGATTGGACTTGATCCTAAATCTCAGTGAATGAAAGTTTATTTACATAAAAGCCTAAAGTAATGTGCAAGGGCTGCCATAAATATATGAGGAACATTGTTTTTTGTTTCACTTTAAATGTAGGACAATTCAATCCACTTCTATTTGTATCCTAAAAACCAATCTTTACATGATATTCAACATATGAATAGTTCTGGACTTGTGCAAGATATCTGGAGATTTCTCTTGTGCACTCGACTTATGAGGAATCGAATAGAGCCGAAGTCATTAGCAAACGAATATCTATTCATTTAAAAGCTTAAGCTAATATGCAAGAGCCGCCACTTATAAATTAGGATTTTGTTCCTTTATTTTACTTCCAATGCATGATTGTGCAATACACTCATATGGATATCTTGAAAATAAGCCCCACATGATGGTCATGCAAGGATTAGAATCTAAACCCCAAGTTAAACTCAATACACTAGTAGATGGTTAAATATCAATCCAAAAGCAAAATTCAATGGTAAAATGCGACCATTAGTATGTAAATACTGAAACTCATTGTTTCACATCTAGTTTAGGACCATTAAAACCACTCTTATGTGTATCACCACAACCTTACTCTCAAATGGGTCTCAATTGCATCAATCTTCAGCCTCTTTAAATTGAAGTTACATGCACACTCATGATTCCGTATAGTGAATACCCATTCATCCACATGCAGCCAAAAAGAAACAGATCCTTTCTTAAACCCCAACCACGATAGAAATTACCAAAAAGGATGAGAGCAATAAACTATAACAACTATTTGATCATAGTTAAATGAATGATTATATGTCGTTGCTAGTTATAATACAGTAGTGGATGAATATTTATTAACCTAAACATTTAAACCGCTCAGTAAAAACCACTAATAAATTAAGATTATTCATTCATTTACTTCGGATGAGGGTTTATCATAATTATGAGTCTCCAATTCTCCCTAGTTCCTCCCCACATCCTCACACTCATCCTCATTCTTTGTCTCTTCCTCTCCCCATTTTCTCGTTCTCCACATCCCTATGTCTCTATCTCTCCCTCTCTTTCATGCTTCCTAGGTCACTTATTCCCCTGCTTCCCTCCCCATCTCCCTCTCCACACTCATAATCCACTTGAGGTTTCTCCTATTCCACCTTTATCGCTATATTTTGTATTTGATGTTACAACTACATTTCACTTAATTTCAAAAACATATAAGAGAAGCGCTATTGTTTTCTCTTACTCCCAAATCTTCAAGCAATAATGAAATCATTAAGGTGCAATCTAATATCACATTTTCTATGGAGCAAGTCATTTGAAAGCAAGATGAGTAGAAGCAACTTTCATTGCCACACTAGGCTAGCAAACACTACTCTAGAGCTCGGAGAAAACCAGTTTGTTTCATTGCCCAAGATTTTGCCCAACCGCTGTATCCATAGGATTATGACCACTACTATTTATGTCCTCATAATTAACATAATCCTTTCTTATCTTCTAACCCACAAAATCAGTAGGAATCAATACAAATTTACTGAAATGAAGCTTGTTCAATTGACTGCTTGCTGAACTCAATAAAGGCTGGTCCAAGAACTATTGAACTTAAGCAGAGCTAAATTAAAGATTGCCAGCATCCAAACCAAGTTCCACACCCTTGGAGGTCAAGCCCCCACCCCCCCCCCCACCCCCCCCCCCAAATCTTTAGTAACTAAAGAATAAAAATATGAAAGAATATAAAAAAACAAATATAGAAAGGTAGGAAATTTGCATTTCAAAAAAAATACAGAGTGCTTAAGGTGAAAATAACCCAGTTTTATTAATCTCAAGTAAAATCTCAAAGACAATTTGATAACCTTCAGTGAAAGTTCTGGCAGGAAATATGACTGGTTGCACCAAATACAAAGAAACGTGAACATTTTCTTCGCAGAAAAAATTACGACACAGTTTTTGAAATATGTTATTCCATTTCAACAATCGCCAATTATTAATAACAGTTCAACTATTTGACTTCTCACCTCAATTCTATATATATGTGGCATTCGAAACTTACTTTGGAGAAAAATGAACCACAAAGTTCAGGAGCTCTATACCACCTTGTTGCCACATAATCCTAAATTTCAGGAAAAAGAGACAACATAGTTAATAAGTAAAAAAAGTCAACAAGTAAAAAATGCGAAAGAGGGTTCCGGCTATACCACTCTCTATCCTATAAGAAAAAAGAAATAAAATATAGACACGGGCAAAATAATTACGCAAATTTACTACATACCACATAATTTTTATGTATTTTCATATCTAACACCCAAAGTTTGATGTTTACACATATAACACCTAAGGGTCATAAACCTATGAATGAAAAAGGTGTATTTCACTTTCAGAAAGGTAGTGATTGTGGTATTGTTAATATAATATTAAAGATCTAAGTGGTATGCATGTAAATATGAATATTAGGTGTTTGATATTTAAATACATAAGAACTGCAGTATGTATGTAAATGCCTAAAAAAGTAACATATTTTTATTAAGGAAAGAGTAATGTACGGTCCAAAATATTGCTGATGGAGAATCATTAAAAGACACCCGAGCAAGGCCAAAGTCGCAAATTTTTAACTTGCAGTCCGCATTTGCAAGAATGTTTTTAGGCTTCAAATCTCGATGAAATACATTCGCTGCAAAATCAGCGAAAATAGGACATAATATGTCAGGTTATTGCAACAAAGTAATACTCTACATAAACTAACTAGAATTTAAGCCAGATAAAAGAACTAAATCAATAAACCAAAAGAAGCAACCTGAATGAATATACTTAAGAGCTCGAAGTAGCTGATATAGGAAAAATTGATGATGTTCCGGAGTGAGGTCGTCATTCACCTTTAAAACTTGATGAAGATCTGATTCCATTAGTTCAAAAACAACATAGATATCTCTAAATTCTCGTCTGGATGGAGGCAGCATTATGTGTTTAATTTCTACAATATCAGGATGTCTGAGCAGTCTGAGAAGTTTGATTTCTCTAAGAATTCGAGTTGCATCAGAAACATGCTCGAATACATCATTGATCTTCTTGATTGCGACCTTCTCTCCAGTACGGGCGTCCACTGCAGCGCCAACTACACCATAACTACCCTTCCCAACAACCTCTATTATCTCATATTGGCTTGCTTCACCATACTCGGTAAAGAATTGAGAATCATGCAAGTTCTGAAATTTTTAAAATGAAAGATTAGACATTGTTGCAGACAAAAGAAGGCAAACTAATTTTTATAAACTTGGAAGATAAGCCATATTTTTTAAAACTTATTCATTGCACTCAACCATTTAAGTTTAAGTTGAGCCTAAGGTGTTACAGCAGATGAGATTTAAGTTATTAGGATTCAGTAAAATCCATATATCCGGATTAACTAAATCTTTAAGGGGTGAAATCTGAAAATTGTCTGACAGCAAATTTACTAAATCCTATATAACCTTAAAAGCAAGCCCATGAAGTTAAATCCACCGATTCCTGAGAAATAGTAAATCCGGGTTTTTCAGCCGAAATCTGCGGAATCCAAATTTAAGTCATGCGGGGATTTATTTTGTCCAAACTGACCATCTAGCAGGATTCCACTCAAATCCTGCGTAAATCATGGGTTAAATCAACTGCCCCTAAATTCATTATCATAAAAGATCAGTAAACTGGCGCAAATAATTCTATATAAAATCCTTTTCCAGAGAAAGGAAACATAACATCGGCATCACTTTACTAAAGTAGACACACAAAAAAGAAGTATTTGAGTGAAAACAGAAAAATATATGATGTCAGAAACAATAAAAAAATAGATGAAGCAAGGAACAGTAGGACTGAAAAGTCTAAACTGGGTGGCTAAATCTACAATGAAACAAGAAATGCACTAATTAGGAACTAAGAAATAAAAAATTAAAAGCTCAAAAAACTGGTCACGGTGCCGTACGCAAGAGAGGCAAGAAATTAAAAGTTCAAAAACAATTGCCCAACAACATAAGAAACAGCAGGCTCTCAAAAGTCAAAAGACGAATACTAAATCTCGACTTTAACGCGAAAGGGACTGCGCATCTGGCGGAGAGCTCTGCCGTCTCGAATATCAAAGCATTCTAAATCCACAAAAGCAACAAACTAAATCCTGAATCCTTCCTAATAAACGTATTCTAAAAGAACGGCCGATATGGCGAAATCCGGACGCAATAACCCCTACTGGCTATTTCTCCTTGAATAAACGTAGTGAAGGCAAAAAAATTGAACCGAGTACAAGACTGAAATGGGAACGATAACCGAATTGAATTTGAATCAAAACATAAATGATTGAGTAGGAAAAGAAGGAGAACGAAAAAGACGGCAAACCTTTTTCTGTGGCCGTCCAATCATCATGGCCATCCCGGGCAAACGGATGTTCGCAAGACCAGTTAGATCGATATCCACCACAGCTCCGAGCTCTGCCTCCCCCTTTACCTCTTCCTCTTCGTAGTCCTCTACTTCCTCGACCTCTTCGTCCTGCCCCCGCTCTTGCAGTCGCTCTGCACTTACGCGGCTACGGGAGAACAACCGGCGGAGGCCGTTGAGTAGCTGCTGATCGCCCCTCATATACAACAAAAGCAACAGAAAGGGGGCTCTGATGTCCGATGCGTTGCCTATACTAGGCCGCTCGGTCTTCGTGCGCCTTCACCTCGGATTCCAATATCTCCGGCGTGCGGCGGAGTTCGACACTTGATGCAGAACGCAGATGTCTCCTCGGCTCATCGAGGCTCCGATCCTAACACCTATTCGCCGATCTTGCCGCCATAATATCGGAATCGGCGGGATGTCGTGACTTGAGTTAGTTCCCTTGGTGTTGGGTTTGCCAGTAATATTTCGCAAGTAATAATTTATTTGGGGTGTAAGTTTGTCAATGCATGCTTCAAAATTTGGATCCTTCCCTAGGGGAAAAATTTTCGTACATAAAGCACATATAACTTTGTGTATATCATTTAATAAAAGACTGTCACATTCATATAACATTCATGTAACCTACATGTAACCTGTCAAAATAAGAAAGTTACAGAGAGATTACCGGCTGGTTACAAGGAGGTTACAAGGGATAAAACACGGAAATACCCTATGCAACTTCCCTATAACATGCTAGACGTACGCAACGTTGCGTACGCTTTACGTGTGTAAATCTTTTTCCTTTTCCTGTTTGGTTCTAGGTCTATAAATTTGTAATGAATTTAAATATGGTGTAATATAAAATTATATATTTGACATTTTATCAGCATTAGAAAGAAATATAGGAGATTTTGAGTTTTTCTTTTAAAGGTGATTGCTTGAGAGATGATGGTGAAAGTTGATAAGGGTGGTGAAGACAATGGTGATAGATTCCAATGATAGGACTTGTGATTGTTAGCTAATGAAACTTCATACTTATTTATATATATTCAATGATCGCATTTATTTATTTATAAGTTTTTAATTAATGTTGCATGATTGTAGTTTTTCTACCATAGATGCTTGTTTGTGATCATCTGATCACAATCGTGTGTGTACAATCACTCATTTATAATTACTCAACCCCTATCACATGACTAAGGTTGCTCAACAATCACCACTTGCCTATGGTGATCTGATCATTATCACTAGACAACCTAGTCACTCGCCAACCTCTGTGAGGCTGATATACATCATCAATGGTTGTCGTCGCATATAAGATTAATGTACATAATTGATGCATACTATCACTTCTATGGCGGTGCATGTCATTGATATATGTCATCACTTTTACATCTGATACACATCTTTAACATGTGTCATTACCTCTAAAATTGATGCGTAAAATTGATATATGTCTTCGTTTATTAAGATAATATGCACTTTTAACATTGGTGTTGACACCCCATCGACCTTGTCACCCACAAGGTGCCAATCACTAATAATATCAAAGATGATTTTTTTTTTTAATCATGTGATATATTTTCTTAAAGAAGAATGACTAAACATGTCACAAATTGTTTATCACAGACAACTCTAAAGCCTCCTAACTCCTCTAGTTTTTCTTATTAATATCATTCTACAAAATTCATGTCAACTATAATATATCAACACATTATTTAGTTAGAAATGAAACATTATTGTAACATATGTCATATAACAGTGCAATCATTTCAATTGAGTTAGAATCCAATAGGGGCAAGTGTCTCCCGAATAAAGGTTGATTGGGAGAAGGTCAGAAAGGAGAGAGGAACAACATCGGTTCCCTCCGACAGAAGTGACTCCACCCGAGAGTACTAATGGCTAAGATTATCAAATACATTCAAAAGAAAATTCTTTAGGAGACCTGGCCAAAGCGGGCATGCAACCACTATTGTGACCCAAATATATATTGTGTCTACTACCCATATCAATTTTTTGCCTAAGGAAATATTTTTTCTCAAATGAATGATGGTTTATGATGGCTCGGAACCCTAAGTATATTCACAATTAATGTTGAGCTGGAATAATAATGAATATAAAATACATATCACAACATGTTTACATCTTATATTTTATATGTAGGAGAAAATAATCGTTCTTTCAAAACCGAAGGCTCCAAGATCACCACCGAGAGGACTCGTGGAACTTGGGGAACTCAACATGAACCAAAGTGAACTCAACATGAACCGAAGTGAAGAAATCACAAGAAAATTTAAGAAATATAAAAAACAGAGAACAGTAGGTCAACCAGACACACCCCAAAGAAGAAAAGTAGGTGCTGGTAAAGCTAATTCATCATTAATATTCAAAAGATAAAAATAAGTACATTTACAGGCAAACCATACATTACAAGTCATTAGCTATAAAAAAAAAAATATGAAGGTATGTCTCTTCTCATTTTTTTGTTGAATTGGAGAATTGTGCCTCTTTTCTTTTAGTTGAATTGAATGACTCTTATGTCTTTAGTTCATGGCTTCTAACACTAGGAGCTGCCATAAGGGATCTTATTATATCAGCTCGACATCGAAGGGCTTGATAAGGCAAAAAAAATATGTTGGTGGACTAACTATCACTTTCACCACTTGTAGAAACAAAACCAAAAGTGGAGAAATAAAGGCTAAGGAACACTCCAGAGATAACCATCATGAGATCAACCAGTCTTGATACACGCAAATGCTGCAACGCACAGGTGGCTCGCGCAAGTGCACGTGTCGTATTAGTAATATCGAAATTATAGTTTGGAATGTCGATCCCACAAGGAACGAGGTAGTTCTTACTACGAAAAGTTATAGCCTGCTGGTTTTAGTCCTAGTCTCAAATTTAGTTTTTGTTTGTCCAACCACAGTAATCCTGATGAAGCACAAGTAACTTGAAAGAGTAAAATCCTACACAACAATCCTATTGTATCAATATTAACTTGAAAAGATTTCAAATACTTTAATGAATCTTCCTTGAAATGAATTAAGTAGATTTCACATAATGAAATATTGTAAGTAGAAAAATCTAGAAACAAATAGGAGCAACTATCTTATTTATCCCCTTCCGGTGGCATAAATAAGCTTGGTTAGAAATGATTTTATTCCCATAAATCCCATAGCTAACATATCAAAGCATGTTTCCCTAACATTTGCATCTCTCTACAAGATATATCCCTATACCCCCATATGTTAATGTGATTAACCTATTTGATTCTACCATAGACTTTCCCGAGACTTATGGTTCACATGTTTTAACAATTCACTTGACCAGAATGACAAAGAAAATTAAGTGCTAAAGGTTAATGATCACCATATAAATTAATCAGTTAGCAATTATGACTCCATCCATCCAACTTAATCATCACAAGAAAGAGTAAATGGTCTACTAAAGAAGCATGCTGAAAACACCAAACATTTTCATTGAATCAAAAAGAAATACGCTAACAACTTGCTACAGCATAAATACAACAATAATTACACAAAAATACTTTGCTATTCCTACTTTACAATGACTAGAAGACTACTTGATCAACACTTTTCCTAATTTCTCAAGCTTCAGCACTAGACAAACTCCACCTCCTCTACACTGGAAGAAGAAACATGGAGCTCCAAACCAAGCAAAATCACTATGAACTCAACCAGCATAAATCCACCTAAGCCTGCAATGCATTGATGTTTATAAACTTCTTAATTTGTCTTCCACGACTACTCTGTAGCCCTGCACAAATCCCCACATGATTGCCCATGTCTGAAGTCCCGAACTGCATTAACTACAGATTTTAGTTGCCGACACCTAGGCTCCCAGAGGTGGCACCTAGGCATTATGCTCTCTGTCTGTTGAAGGAGGGACGGGCACTTAAGTGCCCAAGTACTCGACGCCTAGGTGCCCATTTCGCAATGCCTAGGCGCCCATTGGTTGGTCTAAGCGCCAACCTCTTGTGTTGGTGAAGTAAAGTCTGGCGCCTAACGCTTGGGCGCCCAGTGATCCACCTTAAAATTATCTATTTTTAATGTACATTTATTACTCATTTTATAATAATTTTTAACTATATTACACTTTAAAGGAAGTTATTTTGCATGTTTTTGGTTTCAGGTACAAGTAATGGAGTTTTGGAGAAAATGAAGTAAAAATAGTGTAATTTGGAAACAAATCGAGCAAGGAATAAAATTTTGATCGATCAATTTTTGATATGTCCTTCTATGCTTAATCTCATTCATATTTATCCCATGTTCTTGAATGAAATTATACTTTAAAGAAAGGTTATTTTCTTGTCTATCTTGGTGGTATAACACTAGGAGCAAACCCAAGCTGAAACGGGGCAAAATGGAGCAAAACAGGTGTGCTGTCAGCAGGGTGACAAAAGGGATAACGGAGCAAATTAAATAGGTCCTCTTCCAACTTCCTCATATTCTCCTCAGTAGAAATAACCATAAAATGAAGGTACCCAAACGTGTCTCAATTCCATTTCCTCAATTTTGCAGCAAAATTCTTATGCAAAAGCCAAAGCCTCTTACCCTTATTAACAAGTAAGTCACCCTTCCAATTATCTTTGAAAAAATGCAAAATTGATAAAATTTAAATTTAGTAACCAATTTCACATTGAGTAGAGTAGGCACAAGATTAGTGCAAATAATAGGAAGATGAGTCACTGAAAATTAGAAAAAGAATCCATCCAAATATTATTAGCAATTAACCTATCCAATCTTTCAAACACTTTGCCACGATACCAAGTAAAAGGATTTCAAAACAAACCCAAATCATAGAGACCTGCCAACAACAGAACATCATTAAAATCAAATATAAATTTGAGATTAAGATAATTATCACTTTTTTTCTCATCCATGGAGAGAATAGCATTGAAGTCCCCCCCCCAACTATCCAAGGTTCATTAGAAGCTGAATTGAAGGCAATAAGATTGTTCATAACTCAAAACATGCAGATTTGGAGGACCCAACGTATATAATGGTAGTTAAGAAGGAATAGTTACCAAAACTAATTCTCAAATGAATAAACTAAGTACAATTTATAATAATTTCCACATTAATAATAGAAATCCAAAAGAACCAAGTTTTGTTACTAACATTAAGAAAAACTTTAAACTTCTTGAAACCTTTCGTGTACCTGTCTTTGTTTCTAGAAGCAACCAATGGCTCCAAAATGCCAAAGGAAGGCAAATTATATAATTAAATAATATTTTTAAGTTTATTAGAGGCATTATCATCAGCAATACCCCTGATATTCCAAATCACGATATTAAACATCAAAAACAATTTTTTCCCTAGTGGATTTGGGGTTAAGAGTTTGAAGACTCTCCTTACATTTCCCAGCACCACAACTTTGACTAATCGCAGCTTTTGAATTCACATATTTCAAATCACAAATCCCTTTTAAATTCTTTCTTATGGATTTGATATAGTCATTCCTTCTCCATATCCTCTTTAGCAAGAGCCAGTTTATTAGCCAACTCACCCTCCTCGACAATATCAAGCAATGTCTCCCTGTCATTAACAAATTCCACAATCTCATTAGCAGTCGGTAAATCAATATCCAAAGGATTAGAAGTATCAATAACACCATTAGGAGACTTAGATAACTTATTCAAAACCTAATTAGTTTTAACAATATCAACATTATTCATTTCCAAATTACAGGATAAAGAATCTTGATCTTGTTTATCTCTAACATTATCTTTATTGTTTTGTTCCTCCTCCATCTGAACAGTCTTAGGAACATTACTTAATTGCATATTAAATTCAATGTTTCTTTATTGTAACACATGTTTTCCATTTGAAACAACTGGTTTCTCGTTAGCTAAACCAACATTCATGTCATTCACATAGGGGCCCGAGAATTACCAAACTTCCTTAATTCAGAATGAGCAAAATAACGAGTATTATGCGTATGACCAAACATAGGATATTTAGTACAATAGTGAGGCACAAATTCTATTTCGACATTTTGTCAATACCTACTATTAGAATTACCAATCCATATCATATCATTAAAAGAAGTCATAACGTCCCTTTCAACAAGAACTCTTGCCATAGAAGGTCTAGAACAATTTAAAGTCGCATTATTAACCTTCAAAGGGGTACCATAAATATTACTTAAGGAATGTAAAATCTTAAGATTATATAAATGCAATTTAAATTCTCAAAACTTCAACCAAACCGGAACAATCGAAGGTTCTTCCTTAAGATTAAAATCTTGAGTTCATTTTAAAATTTTCATGTGAGCTTTTTAAATTTCTTTAGAAATACTGACGACAAAATCTCGAAAGGACATACCTCTCTCACCAGTAGGAGAAGAAGCCAGCCCCCAACTTGATCAGAGTACGAAAGAGAAAAAGAAAACTTTAAACCCTAACCCTAAGCTAGGGATAGGTGACTTGAAGGAAAGAAATCAATCGTTATACAAGAAACTCCATCTGTTAAGGTGAAAGGTGTATGCATATGTGTGTGTACAGACACACACAATATTATATATATATATATATATATATATATATATATATATATATATATATATATATATATATATATAAGTTGCTTGAAAATAGAAGAGCAACTAATACTAACCAACAAATTTTTATCATCCGACATGTTTCTTGAGGCATGACATAAATCGAGCTGACATTTTGAGCAAGAAATATTCAAACAACTATGAAAACTCATTCAAAACTCTGATTTTAACAAATTTATAATCAAACTGACCGACTCGATAAGAACCCAATATTACTAAAATTCATCAATTTCAAGTCGAATCAAGCTCAAATCAAGTCATTAAATCACACTTGAAAGTTTTCCGAACATATTTAGAAAGTTAAACAGATGTCAAATTTAATAAGCCTATAGTCGAATCGATCTCCTCGATAAGACAAATCCAACAAGCCCTACATTACTCAATTTTGACATTGTTTTAAGACACTTAAATGTTCATCAAACACCGTATATTAGAAGGAAGCTCTCCAGACATCTGATCAAAGTGATTTATATACTTGCATTAATTGCACTCATAATACTATAAATATAGTTTCAACCTTCTCACGAGAAAGAGGCTTGAGGCTTGAGAGAGAACTTAAAACTTTGAGAATAAGCTAAAGCCTAAAACCACCCCTGTCACCATCAAATGCTATCTGCCACCGCCGACCACCGTTGATCACTGTCAATCACCGTCGACCACTGTCAATCACTGCCGACAACTACCAACCACTATTGAGCAATACTATCGTAGTCAACCACCACTAATCGCCATCGACTACCGCTGACCTTCATCGGTCACCACCAATCACCGTCGACTGCCAGCAATCGAAATCTGGCAGTCGACATTATAACTTGAAAAACCTAATAAGTATTCCCCGTCTGTATGTCTCTGTAATCAACATATAATGTATTTTACAACTTAGCCAGGGCATATGGTTTTACCCTTACGAGTTTTCCACTTCTAATGTCATTACTGGTTGCTTTTCTTATTTGAGTGTGTGCTGAATTTTTTTGCAACACTAAGACGATAATTCATTTTTCTACCACCACAAATTTTCTAAGACGCATCAAAAAATAATTTTAATAATAATTTTCAATTTTTTTTAGAGGTTAGATGTTGCTCTCTATTTTTAAGGATTTGTCTTGTTTGAGATTGCGGTTGTTGTTTTTATTGTTAGCCATTCCTATCTTTCGTTGTTTTTTTTTCTAGCACGCATCAAAAAAGAATTTCAATATGATTCTTCAATTTTTCTTTTAGATCTTTTGCTCAATATTTTTGACTTTCATAGAGAGGTTAGTTGTTGCTCTGATTTATTATCAGTCTTGTTTGATATCGCGGTTGTTGTTTTCATTGTTAGTCGTTCCTCTCTTACGTTGTTTTTTTTTAATTATTAGTAATTATTACTTATTAAAATATTTTTTTTCCTACTTAGCGATATGCCTAAAATCGAGAATAATATGATATATGAACATATCATTTATCTTTCTCGATAGCCAGCATGACGTATTACCTTTAATATGAAATTGGACATAATTTAATATTCATTATCACGTAAATTCTAAACTCAATTTAATTATTTGTGCACTCTTGTGAGATTTCAGTTATAAAGTTTGTTTTGTTAATTTTGTTTCTTGTTTGTGTATTATTTCTTATTTATTTCTTCTCCAATTATATATTTTTTTTCTCTTGCTAGCTGCTCTTTTATAACTTTTTATAGATATATTACCCTTTAGATTTCTTATAGGAGTCGTTGATCCTTGTTAATGTGCTCACACCCAATGAAAAAAATATTAGAAAGGACTCTCGATGGTGTGAAAAAATATTAGAGGAAGATATCCTAGTCCAATGATAAGACGTCACATGTCAAATAAGCTCAATAACATACAACCTCACCAATCAGAATATATGTCGGTGAAGCCCACTTGACATGAAACACCTCACCCTTAAGACAAACTATTCCATCTGGTATTGGGATTTTAAGGGTACTAGGTGGGTATTGCATGAGTATTGGGTATTGGATATTGGCTATTAGGTGGGTATTGGATGGGTATTGAGAGGGTATTGGATGGGTGCTGGATAGCTACATGCGGACTGGGAACGTTCTCCGTATGGAATAATGGCTCGGCCATTAGAGTATGATGATATAATACGGTCTCACACCCAATAGACTTCCAGCGGCCTTACAACGGAACCAATAACAAATACACCCATCAAGAAGCAAACATACCATCAAGACTCGAAGAGTTACTCACAGAAATCATTTATCGATCTCTGTTACATGGAATTAATGTAAACACAAACAAAATTAAGAACCATAATATGAAAGAACAGGTTCCTTCTTTGCCCTGCGAGTAGAGTCATACACAGCAGCTTTATCATGTCCAACTCTACCCAACAAACAGGAAACTATTTACAGAGATATCAGAACCAAAAACTAATGATCTGACAACACTAGTTAATGCTTAACTAAACCACAACGGCTTCCACTCGCCGCCACTTGCTTGCCACCTTCTCTGCCTTGCTCTAGCATCCATCATTGAAGTTGACGCCGAGGTGTGAAATGTCGGCGTCGCAGGAGCAGGAAAACTCTGCGTCATCTCCGCCAGCATTCGCTGTAGCGCCTCCATTGTGCAGTCCTCCTGCAACCACTCCCCTCTCCGGTATTCAAAATCATGTCTTTTTTAAGATGAAATTTGATAACAAATTACAGCATTTTAGGCAAAATACAGAAAATAATTTATTTTTGTCTTAGTTCTTTCATACAATTGTTTGCTGCTGCGAGTGGGAATTCTAGCTTAGATAATAATGTTGTTATTAAATGTTTAAATATATGAATAAAAGGTTAATAAGTAGAAGATCATATTAATTACCTGCTTACTCCTGACATCCGCCATTAACTGCACCATCTCCTGAACGAAATCCCAGAAACCCTTCACAAAATTTTAAAATTAATTGTCAAATCAACTCTGCCTCGGAAGACATAAGCCCAACGACACAAGAAATGATAATTCAGCTGATTAAATTTAAAATTAATTAGCTTAATCCTTACCTCAATCTCATCCGATCCATCTTGTTCACAATTACGCGGATCATATAGCCCGGCATCATACATAGCTCTCCTTCTTTCATCGGACAGAACTGCAACAGATTTTACATCTTTATCAATCGAGCTAGATAAACCTGGAATAAACATGCCAATAATAACAATACTGAATACAATCATACCTTCGTAAGCTTCCTGGATTTGCTGAAACCGTCTATTAGCCTCTTGAACCCGCTCTCTCCCGCACCGATCCGGGTGCCATTTCTGCAACCGTTTCAATCAAAACTTTAGATTAAAACAGCGAAAACAAAATTAGAGAAACTGAGACGAAGAAACACCGTACCATACCATTGCAAGCATACGATAAGCTGCACGAATCTCGGGTAGAGAGGCCTCGCGCGAGACACCGAGAATCGAGTAGAAGGAGGCCGCCGATCGTCGCTGTTCCGCTGCAGCAGCCATGGATGAACTCGAGCCGATTGATGAATGAACAGCGTTTGGGAACTGGTGAGCACAATTTATAGGGGATGGAAAATATCTACTCGAGAAAGAGGAGATTCCAAAAGAGATAATCGTTTCCGGAACCTTCTGGAGTCGGTGGTTGCGTTTCGGGAAGTTACGATTTGCTAAAGATTCGGGAAAGGGCATGCGGTCTGCGTGCCAAATATTTTTGAGAAATTTGCGTATTTACCAAACAATTTTTATTTATTTATCTATAAATACAAAATATTTATATTTATATTTATGTATGCTTTAAAATTGACGGAAAATTAGATGCATAACGTCCAATTCTTATGCATTTATGTATCTCGCATTTTATTTTATTTATTTTATTTACAGATGAAAAGACGAATTTGATTATTAAAATGTGATAATGAGTGTTACTTTTCATATAAATTATAAAAAAATTTTATGAGATAAATAAATATAAAAATTTTAATGTAATGTATGTAAAAATTTTGAAAAGATAATAATCATGATCTTAAGAATTTATCTGATATGTAAATATAAAGCTTCGTTTTGAAGAAGCTTTGATATTCAGTAAAGTTACTTAAAAAATTATGTGTGGAGTGGGATAGTTTATCTCGATTGAAGCGATGAATTTGATGATCTTGTCTGAGAGATCTAAAAATGTTCTATTTTTCAAGGTCGTGTGGTTAATATAGGGTCCGTTTGTGGCAGCTTATTTGGTGCGGTAGCGTTTTGAAAATGCACCTGGTTTGATTGGTAAATCGCATTTTGGCAGCTTATGCATTTTCAAAACGCTGAAAACAGTATTTTCACACAACACCTACCTAGGTGCTGTGTACCACACATAACTTATCATCAAATTTTTTAATCAGCTTATTAGCAGATTATTCAGTAAACTGAGGCAGACCCGTAACCAAATCGAAGTGTTTCTAAACTTTAAAGGTATTTGATAGTTAAATGCCATACGTATGTAAATAACCCAAGATTCTTCTCCGAAGATTCCAGAATTTTTCCTAAAAGGGCAACGTGGCCGACAAAAGTTAAAGTCTTCAAATGGCTTTGGACCGTCTGATGAAGAGTCGTGAGGTATCTATCGTCCGCACTATTAGCTTTACGATTCGTTTTTGTGTTAGATTTTTTGTTTTTGATAAATTGTGGAGAGGTGAGTGTTCGAGAACTTGCCAGCTAGCTAGTGATAATTCGCGAATATGTTTTACTATTTAGCCACGTCTTTTATCTTTTTATTAATTTTATCTTCATCTGCGGATTGGATGGAGCATGACGCACGACATTAGTGGATGAGTTTTTTATTTAGATTATAGATGATAAATGTTTAAAATAATATATAGTCTGTGGTGGTCAACGGTGGACAACGGCGGAAGGAGTGGTGCTTCGGAGCATTCTTCTCGAAAGCCTCGCTTCTTCAGGCTTCAAGCTCTCTCTCAATAGCAATTGAACAATCTGCACAAGGAGCCGTTGGGGCTCTGCTGCCCGAGACACAAGAAGCTATTGGTACTCTATTGTCGACTGGGGAGCAAATAATTGTGAGGGCTCCACCAGCACCCATGAAACAAGGAATCGCGAGCGCTTCACATCCACTAGATGATAGTAGTGTGTCAGTTTGATGGCTTGAGCTGGATCGACTCCTTGGTATGACAAGATTCAGTCTTGCTTGTTAGGTTATGTTTAATCGAGAATTGTCTTGTGGTACATGCTCAAGGCATAAAGCGTGAGAACTGAGAGAGAGAAAGTGTGTGTGTGTGACGTCGTGGCCGCCCACAGTGAGGCAAAGTGGGTGTGTTCCCAGGGTTCTTTAGCCAAAATGGCTTGCCCCTTACACATAAAAAGTCCTCGTATTTATAGATTATATGAGGAAAAGTATAAAAATAAAAGTTTACCCTCTGAAAGTTATTTTCATTGACAGCTCCTCACATCCCTAGTACCCTTCCATATAGGGCGGGCATATATGGGTGGTCAGCAGATAGAATGTGGTAAGCCGACGGGCTGAGGTCGGCTGACAAACTTAGCTCTGCATACGAACTAAGGTTGGCCAATAGGCTAAGGTTAGTCAACAGATTGAAGTCGGCCAATAGTCTAAGATCGGCATACAGACTGAGATTGGTAGCTGGAATGCGGTCTATGGACTAAGTTGGACAAATGAACTGCGATCACGGTCGACAGATGAACTGAGCTCGGCGCATGGAATAAGGTTGACAGACGGACTAAGGTCGACAAAGGAACTGCGATTAGCAGACAAATTGAGGTTAGTTGATGGACTACGGTTGGCAGACGAGGAGTTCATTTGACGGACTGCAGTTGGTTGACGGATCAGTGGTCAATCAAATGAGGTGGTCAGCAAGTCTCTGCTACCGTTAGATCTCGTCAAGATTTGCATGGGCACTTTTCATTCATACATAAATATCCCCACAAGTCTCTTATTTCATGAAAAGAAAGCTGTGATAAGAATAAGTGACCTTAAATATTAAAAATGCAATCACAATAATGCACTAATTAAACTCTATTTTGGCATCTTTCAACACTCTATTTTCTGAAGCTTTCGGTCGACTATTTTGGCTTGACAGTCGATTTTGTTGGATTCATTTGTTACTTAGTCAGCGCTTGTAAAAAAGTGTTAGTGATTGATCCAAAAAATAAATAAAGCTTTGGATCATGTTTTACCTCTGCTTATTTTTGTATCTTTCTCTTATGGTGCTTTTGATTGTGACAGTTAGATGTTTTGGTTTGGCTGACCACTCAAATCTTTGAAAAGACCATCAATCGTTTTTGATGTATTGTGGTTCGCTAGTCGTTTGGCTTAAGTCTTACAAAACATGTCTTGCTTGCCCGGCCGGTTCATCGCCTCGATCAGGCCTTACATTCCCCGCCTTAGGCAGATCTTGTCGCTGTCTTTGCGGAGGTAACAAACAAGACTTATTGCTAGGGTAATTTTTGATGTACTCTTCGTAGAGCTTGTCGCTACTGAGCAGTAAACCACTTCCAAATTTTTTACCTGTTCCAAGTTTAAAGACATGGATTTTTGTGCTTGGCCTCGAGGGTCGATAGTTTGCTCATCTCAAAGAGGAATCTTTTATTCGTTTCGTCGAACTATAGTTATCCGAGTGTCGTTTGGGAACTCTTTGAGTGCCTCCAGTCTCAGCTAGACCTATGAAAATACAATTAGAATAGTTGATATATATATTTTTAGAATAAAATAAAACAAAACTATTGAATATTTTGGTCACCCAGAAATGAACGTCGCTTGTCCTGTTTTTTCAATTGCCTGTAGCTTTTCAGTTGCATGGAATTTTATGTCGTCAGAATATTTCGGTCATCCGAAATTTTTTGGTCACTCCGAACAACACTTCACTCATCCAAATTTTTCTGGTCGTCTGTAATTTTTCGGTCATCTAATTTATCAGTCGTTCAGACTTTTTGTTCATCGATCGGCCAGCTCAAAATTCGTCGTTTGATCGATGGTTAGAAATTGGCTACTTCAATTCCCGGTCATCCAAAGCTGGATCGAAATCGACAGCTCTTCCTTGATGTTCTCCCCGCCATCTCCGATACCAACGATGCCACCGACAGCCGTTGTTTGGTGGATGAGAGGGTGAGTTGTCATGAGATGTTACCGACGGAGAAAGAAGTGTCAACCGACGGGATTCGCATGCGTGTTGGCTGGCGTGAATTTCAGCTATTGCATTCAATGGAAGATGCAGGTGAGGCGGCTAGCTAGATTCTGTAGGCAACATAGGTTTCAGATGCAGGAGATGGTCAACTAGTGGAATTGCGATTCAGTGACCGATGACGGGAGTTTGGAGACTGCAATTTGACGACCAGCTGCGGGTTTTAGCGACTTACGAGACTGCAATTTGACAATCGATGGTGGGTCGACAACCAGCACGACCGCGACTAACATGAAATCCCGCGATATGTCATATGCTATAGGTCGCCTGACAACTTGGTGGGCGGGCAGCCGAAATTTTCGGTCGGAAAGTAGTTAGTCAGAGAAGAATTAGCCAGCGGGATCTCCGTCACTCGTTTCAGAATGTGGTTTTTTCCTTCGAGCAAAAGCCTTTAAGAAGACGATTAAACGAGATCTTCGGGCTCCTGAGCTTACTGTTGCGTTGTTTTCTCTTGTGCACCTTCTGCGATGAATGTCTTTTTTCTCGGCGTCATTCAACTTTTTGTTGATTGCATGTTCACGCTCATCGCACCATGTTCAAATTTCCTTTTCCTTTGCTTATATTGTATTTTGGTGCAACCTAGCTGATACCTATTGATGATTTGCCCCCGACAAATGTTGATCAGGGTCCGAACACGACGTCGTAGCAACAATCCAGGTGTTGTTGGGGAATGAGGATTGCCATGAGGCTAGTGGGTAAGCATTAGACAAGTGTTGAATGTTCCCCGGGTCGCTTGCTCACCATTTGGACAAAAATCAAGAACTCCTTCGCCCAATCGACCGAGATCCAACAACTTGATATAAAATATGCATAATCAATTTGAGTAGATTCTAGCAGGTCATTAGTTAACATTTTTCACTTAATAGAATGAGACCGACATTCTTCACTTCCATATCTAAAAAGGGCAGGCTTATCGGGTAGATGATTATATACTAAGGTAATCAGTTAAACACCCAATGCAAAATTTAAATTAATATTTTGTTATATTTTAATCAAATTTAAATACAACATGGTAATGCTAGAGCTATCCTCGAGCATAATTATGTCTAGGCTCGAGCTCAAACATAACTCGACAAATTTGAGCTGCCAGCGAGCCAAATTGACTATTATGAATAAGAAAAAGTAGTATTAATTCAAATTAATTTTATAATTAAATATAACGATTAAAAAATAAATAATAAGAATTCACTTGAAATAAAATATAAAAAATATTACGATTTAATATTTTTAATAATTTAAAAATAAAAAAATTAAATTTTATTGTATGTTATTTTAATATATATTTTAAAGGAATGTCTTACAACAAACGAGTTAAATTAAGATTAACTTGAGCTTAGCTTGTTAGATGTAACGTTGCCGAGATATTGCCGGCTCAGAAATAAGCATAGCTCAAATTACACCCCTACTCTAATAGCCTTCCAAATGGAAAATTTAGCTTCTAATCAGGCAGCGCCCAACAAAACGAAAAAATAATATAAGCCACATGATAAATGGGCTCCATGGTGTTATACATTTTGACTAATTAAAATATATGACGGTGAGTCTCATTTAACATGTGATGCTTCGTTATTAAACTCCGAATGTAAACTACAAACGTACCCTAACAACGACGGCGATCGTACAAAAGTGAAAAACCACAAAATCCCGATTCTCTTCCATACCCTAACAACGGACGGCAATCGTACAAACGAGCTGGTATGTCTCCTTCCCTCCTTAACCTCCTCATCTTCCTCCTCTCCTCCATCTCCTCCGCTCTCGCCTCCCACCGCCACATCATAACAATCCCCTCCACCGTTCCACGACCGGCGGGCTTCACCTGGGATCCCACCGCCCAGCACTTCGTCGTCGGCTCCGCTTCGCACCCCATCATCTTTTCCATCTCCGACGCCGGCGTCGCAGAGACAATCGTCTCAGACCCTTTCATCTCTTCTATCTCCTCAATCTCTATCGACAACCGCCGCCGCCGCCTCCTCGTCGCCTTCAACAATCCCAACGCCCTTACCGCTTACGATCTCCGATCGCCTCGCCCCCACACCCGCATCTTCTCTTCCTCTCTACCGGCCTCTCCCGGCGGCGTCGCTGTTGATCCGGCCACCGGATTCGTTTTCGTCACTAGATCGGACACCGGAGTGATCTGGAGGGTTGACTTGGAGGGCATCGTCTCCGATTTCTCCAAATCGGCGATCTACGGCGGCGAGGGATTGGTAGGTGTGGCGCATGTGAGGAAGGGGTTTCTGCTTGTGGTTCAGGGGAAGATGGGTAGGGTTTTTAAGGTGGATGAGGAGAGTGGAGGGGCGAAGGAGGTCATCGGGACGAATGGGAGTCCAGCACCTGAGGCTCAGGGGATCGCGGTGATGGCCGATGGGACAGCGGTGGTGGCTGTTAGGACGGGGGTGAGGATGGTGCAGAGTAGGGATGGGTGGTCGGAGGCGGCGGTGACTGGAGAAGTGAAGGTAGGGGAAGGGAAGAAGTTTAAGGGGGTGGTGGTGAGGGACGGGAAAAGTGCGTATGTTTTGGTGGCGCCGGCGAAGGAGGAAGAAGGAGGTGATTTGGGTAGCAGAATTGAGGAGGTGGAGTGGGAGGAGGAAGGAGATATGTTGTGGTTGATGGTTCTAGTTGGTTTCGGTTTGTCTTATTTTTTGTACTGGAGGTTTCAGATGAGGCAATTGGTTTCCAACATGAATAAGAAGCGGGCTTAGAAGATGAAGTTTGAGGAAGAAGTAGTGAGGGAAGTTGTAGATTATGTAACTCTGTTGATTTTGACATTATTGGTAATGAACTTTGTTTATTTCATGATGGTGGTCTTCTTATTGTGATTCATGTTTTAGATTAAGCAACAAACGAGTTAACCATCTCTTAATCTGATGTTTTTTCTTACTAGCAAAATAACTAAAACGTGGCTAAACTCAGAAGGCTTTTAATAGATATCTATAGAGAGAGAGAAGCAATTTGACTAGGGTAGATTTACATACTGCACGTAAAACAATGGAATTTACATATTTTGCGCCCAAAACTTTAGAATTTACATATAAAGGACTCCATTAGTAAAGGTTGGGATATTTTGCGGTGAAAAAGGAGACGTCTGGAAGAAGTAGGTGTTATAAAAACTGTAGTGGAAGCTCGTTTAAGGGGGTGCAATGGGGTTCCGAAGAGGGGAAGAGTCCATGCAGTCAAATTTTGATGCAAAGGAGAAAAGTGTGGGATATGGTGGTTTTCGCTGGAATCAGGAGAGGTTCGACGAAGGTGGGGGTGCTCTTAGCATGAAAAATTATTTGTGTACATCATCTTCCAAAAAATATATGTCCGTGGGCTTCAATTTTTTTTTTTTTTTAATGTCACTGGACGCCGGATGAAACTCTCTTGGCACGGGAGCCATTATTCTATACAGAGACTGCACGCATCCGCACGCATCTCCTCCTAATATCCATCCAATACTCACCAATACTCACCTAATAGCCAATACCCAACATCCAATACCTATCCATACCCATCCAGTACCCAAAAAATCCGCACCCAACGCTGCGTACGTGCTCCTGATGGAATAATTCGCCCTTGGTACTGACCAGTTTTTGGGGAAAAGTATTTGATAGTTTGGACATCAGTGGCGATTCTCCGATCGCGACAAATAAGTGTATCACGATCTTTGTCCGGACACCGCACCAGTCCACCAAAAATCGCTCCCATTTAGAAGGTGTGATACAGGCATATAGCAGAGTCGACCCTCTCCTCTATATGTGAGCAATTGTTACCAACTCCCTTCTCGCTCATCTCAATCGCCGTGCATGGAAGGTGTATCAATGTCCAAACGGAGTGCATTATACATAAATTCTGAAGTTTAGTCGTGGAATTTGTAAATTTCATTGTTTTGTGTGCTGTGTATGTAAATTCCCCTTCAAAATTTTTTTTTAATCACCCATTAATTATTTATAGGTATGAATCATTAACAGCCATGACTTCAAAGCTGGGATTTTTAGAACCAAGAATTAAACGATTCACTAAGGTGAATACCAGTATAGATTATTGACTATATAACCTACAAAGTTGCTGGATGAAATGAACCTCCTTCTATGTATTTAGCTATCTTTTTTATGTATGAATAAATAAAATCAACAAATAATTATAAATTTATTAAATGAACGTTTTGTGCGGCTTTTAGTGAGTTATCTGTTGAATGACAAACGAGCATATTCATTAATATGAATAAACAAAGAAATCAATGAATGTCATTTTTGTAAAAAAATTTTTATTCTAATAGGCTCAATTACCTGAATATAAACTTGCTCAATGGAATGAACGCATGGTTTTCTTAACACTGTCCCAATCAAGTCGAGCTTGTTCACCGCAAAATGACATGCTCACATACAATCTATGATTCATGCGGACTTTTCTAATTCATCATGGAGTAATACAATATTGAATTGTGGATCAATCCAATATTAGATATGTATCAAACACAAATACATCTGACACATAATATTCAGCATAGAAGTGTTCCATTTAAAAAATTTGTTATAAATTAAGAGACATTTGTCTGACACATTTATCTTACTTAATTTATTAATTTTTTATTCTTTTTTTAATATTCTTAATGTTATGCCTGCATAATTTTTTATTTATTTTGTATTATTTATATTAAAAAGAATTACACACATACCGCTAGGTTCTTATGTATTAACATATTTAATACCTAAACTTCAACTTTTGCATGTATGATAAACTTACGTATGCATTGAAATGTGCATTCCTCCTTTTTAAGGTTTTGTAATATTTTAAATGTGAAAGAGAAGATTTGAGCCCTATAAATATAATAAGTAAAAATTTGAGTGATAGATATATAGATACATGAGAATTCAGTGATATCTATGTAAATGCATTTTTATATTATACTACAGTGTCCAATATTTTTAATAATTAAAAATATCATGTTTATTCGTGTAATGTTCATGCCCATGCATCATAACACACTACTGATCATCTAAGTTGAAATGTTTTTTAAAGCTACAAGTTAAATGTTGCAAGAGAAATCTTATAATAAATCTTTGATCATTTTGAGCTTAATTCAATTCTTATTAGCTAACAGATGCGCTCTTCCTGCAAATAATTTATGGTTGATTAAATAGAAAGTTTCAAAATCCAAATAAAAAATATGATAAATATGATGCATTAGCTAACTCTTAATGTAGCCTACTTTAGATGATATATATGGCAGTTGATGATTTTTTATTATGAAACCGTATAGTGCCAGGCATCCACTATTTTGAACATCAGAAAACATTCAAGTCATAGGTCCATCCAACCTGATGAAGTCAAATCATATAAACTAAAGATGCCTGCAAAATGTCAGTCCTATGCATCAACTTCAACCAAATGGGAGAAACCATATAAAGTGGTTACAATTTGTTATAGAAAAGGGAAGACTGGACTGTCTTGGGAAATGATCAAAGAAAAAAGATTTAATAATATTTGAAGCATAACATGAAGCAGATTCAATGATCATGTTATGAGTTTGGGATTCGATGCATACATCCATTAGCAAATAGGGGTCTAAAAAATAGACCCGACGAACCAACTAAACTAAAATTTGACTCGAATAATCGGGGTTTGAGTTGACCCAAAATAATTTTCGGGATTATTCCGGGTTAACATCCCAACCTGAATTTTAGTCGAAATCAACAAGCCAACATGAAATTGACTCGAAAACAGCCAAATTTTGAGATCAATAATTGTTGTCTTGGGTTAAGCAAGTTATATAGGAAGGCTTCGGGTCAGCATGTTGAAAGTTTCAGTCAAGTCAATTTTTGACTCGGGCTAAATCTGACCCGTGAACACGATTTTGACACCCCTTACGATGCTTGCATGCTCAAGACTACTGCTAGGGGAATTTAGGACTCAATCCATCGCAGTTGTTCAAAGACGTGTGATGCAGCCTAATATATGAAATCATAGTGAAGTGGGTAGAATTAAATGAGATAAAAGTATAAAACCATGGCAAAATATGCCAATTACTAAAAAAATCTATGGCAATATCTGAAGTACCATCATGTATTTGATGAAATGACCAAAAGATGAAGCCATTTTGAAAATCTTCATTGAAAAGAATCAACCAAGAATTTGATCAAGTAAAAGGTTCAAATTCTTGAAGGAAAGAAATGCCTTCATTGGAAGAGGCAATCTCTAATCCAATCAAAATATAGCAAGGTGGATATACAAATGCTCGAGCCCAAGAATTCAGATGGTTAAACCCTAATGCCAAACTGAAACCCTAGAAGAGAAAGAGGAGAAATAGCATACTTATAAAAAATGACTAGAAAATATAGACCATGAGGAAATAACATAGATAATCTACTGTGCATCTACTGCAAAAAAGCTAAACATACAAAAGAGGGCTTGCTAGAAGATGACTGGGAAACTGCCAAGCAAAGAGTGCAGAGAGAACCGGACTACAACATAGATATCTTGACCTTGTCATTTCTTAGTTCTTAGAAAAAAATGTCATATGACCTCATTTTCATCTCAGACAACTATCTGTCTTAGTTCTAAATATGATCTTTCATACTCTTTTAAAGGTCCTAAATATCATGGACTTTCATTGAGAAGTCTACGAGTTAACAAACATACTCGTATAATCATTCTTATTTATAATAAAAAAAAAAATTGCATCCTCTTGCATTAATCCACATTGATATATATGGGGTCCATCCACCATTCCCAAACATTTTAGGAGCCTGGTGATTTCTATCAATATTTGACGATTGTACCACATATACATTTATATCTTTTATTAATAAAAAAATTGATGTTAGCAACATCATACCTAATTGTCATTCTACAGTTCAAAACCAATTTAGAGCAAAAATAAAAACTAAAGATCGCAAAACACAGGATTATTTTAATCAAATGTTAGACTCAATTCAAAAGGAATGCATTATTCATGAATCAATATGCAAAAATACATTAAAATAAAAATAGAGTTGCAAAGAAAATTGATCACTGCTTATTTAATATTCACTTGGTCGTTATTACTCAAGCAAGTATTCCAAATTCTTATTGGGGAGAGTTGCTCTCACTACCACCTACATTATGAATATATTTTCCTCAAAGATAGTGTAAAATAAGACTCATTGAATACCATACTAGTTTCTAACCACATTTCAAAAAACTCTTATGGTCTTTTACCCAAAATATTTATTTGCACTCCTTTTATATATGCTATTTGCCAAAACACAAGCAAAAAGGACTTTATCAAATGTCTTTGTTGGTTACTCCTCGACTTCAAAAAAAAGTACAAATGTTTAATAAACCTTCCTTCACACAGCCTCATCCTCAAGGAAAGATTTCCCTTGTGAGTATAAAGACTATGATTTAAAATTTTTTTGTGCTCTCTTGGTCCACCTTTAGTTCACATATGCCCACATACCCTGATTTTGAAACATCTAACAAGTTATGTAAACTGAAAAAAAGGTGTTTAAGGAACTACAAGGATCACCTAGGAGCCTAGTTTGAGATGTTTACTGAAGATGATGAGAAGTACTACATACACGCAAAACCAAAGATACCATATGTTTTTTATTTTTCTTTTTTTCAAACATTCGAACCAAGAGGAGTAATGCCTCAACAAAAGTATATTGATGATATCATTATTACAAGATATGATGAAGAAAAAAAATCTTAAATAATATTCAATTAAGAAATTCCAAGTAAAATAGTATTAAGAAATTGAAGTAATTTTCTACACTTTAAGTCTTGTGTTCAAGTATGTAACAAATATCCTTAAGGAAATTATAAAAGATAGGGTATAAAACTGTAACTACTCCAAGGATGGGAGAGGTAGAATACAACAAATTAGTTTTGTGTTCAAGTATGTAACAAATATCCTGAAGGAAATTATAAAAGCTAGGGTATAAAACTGTAACTACTCCTATGGAACCAAATCAAAGGATGGGAGAGGTAGAATACAACAAATTTATTAGAAGAAGTAACAAATATTAGTCAGAAACTCATCTATCTTCCTCATATCTGGACAAAATATTGCATACTCAATAAATGTGATTAGCCAATTCACATATGATCCAAAAGAAAAATACTAAAAAGTTACCTAGTATATGCTACACTATTTGAAAGGTAACCTGAAAAGATAAGTTATATTTCAAGGGAATAATAAACTAACATTAAAAGCCTACACATGTAAACATTATGAATAACTGATAGGAGATCCAAATCCAATTATTGCATATTTCTTGGTCAAAACTTAGTGATATGGAGAAGCAACAAGCAAAACATGGTGGTCAGATCTAACATTGAATCAAAATTGGACTATGGCATAAGGAATCTGTGAATTATTATGATTAAAATAACCTTACATGATTTAAGAATAAAATAGAAATGAAACTATACAGCTATAAAAAGCTCATAATACCATCCAACATGAGAGAACAAAATATATTGAGATTGATGTTCATCAAAGAGAAACTATAAGGCAGAATGTGAGTGATTTATGCAACACTAAAGAGTCATCTAATAAATATTTTTACCATGAGGCACGTTAAAACAGACATTATAAAATGCTCTAAAAAAATATATATATATAAAATATAGTTGCAAATACATTAAGATAGAACTCATTTATATTAGGAATTTTTTTAATCCCGTTAAAGAAACATTTTTTGTAAAGCTATATATATTCTTCAATTTTTGTAACTCTATTTTTTTCCTTTTCATAAGTCTATATAAAGTGTCTTTTTATTCAATACTTTGAATCACTGAAAAGAGACTAAAATATCCCATTTCTTTCTTTACATCTTCTCCATACTTACTCCACATATCTTGAACTCATGCCAACTATAAATCTCTACTCATCAAGCCATCTCCTTTTATTTATCTAAAATCTATTACAATAGACGAGCTTTCTCCAATTTTGTAACCCAAGTGGTGTCAACATAGGGAGAAACGAAATGGGAGATAGAAGACGAGACAGGAGACAGAGAAGAGAGAGGAGAGAGAATGAGGGAGGGAAAATAGGTAGAAAGAATTTAAATTAAATTCATTTAAGAATGTCTATAATTATAACTTAAGGAGCCATTTTATAGGTCAAGGATAAACTAATGCAGATTAGAATAATCCTACCTTTTGGATAAACGCTCTTTATTTAATAGTAGGATTCATATGGAAAAGACTATTTCAAGAACATCACAACAACATGGGATGGTTAAATCTGTATAACTGAAGATATGCTGTAGATTGGCAACAAATTTTGGGCAAATGTCATAAGAATTACAGCTTATTTGATCACTAAGGTACTATAAAATTGAATTGCTGATGTGAACTGTTCAAAGAAACATCGTTTGGAAAGGAGATAAACATTTCTAAATTAAAGGTATTTAAATGTCTTTCTTATGCTAGTGTGGTTGTCATTAAAAGAAAAAATTTAGAGCCCAAATGTATAAAATACTATTTCATTGGATATGAAATTGATGGTAATGGCTATAGATTTGAAGACCATGAAAATAGTAAAACTATTAGAAAAAGAAAAACTACATTAAAAAAAATCATGTATAGATATAAGTTTAATAATGCTAACAATCAGACCTACATAAGTGAATAGGTCTGAGGTGTAATGAAAAAGTCAAGTAACTAAAGAGAGTGTTGAGATAATCAAGCTGATCGTACCTACAATATAGTTTCAAAATATGTCATAATACTTCATCCACTCACAATATTCTCCTTTTTTTGCATTGTTTATTGCTCAAAGATGGTGGGAAGCCTAGGTATTTTGAAGAATCAATGGCAGTTAAAGACACTGTAATAACTAACAACAAAAAAGGATAATGACACCATACAAATAAACAACACTTTAGCATTACCTTGGCTACCAATAATTAAGAGAACAGTACAATACGAAAAAAATTTATGATCAAAGGAAAGCACAATAGCACTAAGATGTGCACAAATGATAGTAAAAAGGTTTAAAAAAAATAAATCAATTTAATGAGATTTTCTTTGTTATAAAAAAAGACAACTATTAAACTAGTGTTGAGCATAATATTAAAAGACCACGTTCAACTTAACCAGTAAGCTGTACGATAGCTTTTCTTTTAAGTGATAGAGAACAACTACAAGGAATAATCTAAACTTCAAAATCGTCGAAAAGAATACATTTTTTGCAATCTGAATAAATATTTGTTTGATCAGAGTAGGCTTCTATTCCTCATGAAAATATCAAATTTTTTTTATGGTTCAAATTAGATTCAACAGATACCATGCAGATAGAAGTTGCATTACCATTCTTTTATATGTGGATCAATAAATTAAAAAAATAGTTATAAAATTAATTTGAAATAAAGAGCCTGGATAAGCACAGAAATTTTTATGGGTGATAATTATTTGTGATAGATTAATTAGGATTCTGAAACTATTTCAAGATGATTATATTAAGAAAATATTAAGCACACTTAATATGATAGAAGTTGAAAACTTTAATTACAGTTTTTTCTAATCAATTTATAGTTTAAGAAAAAATCACCTAAAATGAGATGAAACATTAGGCAACAATTTCTTATGTTTCATCAGAAGTCTTACCCATAATACATGTTATGATGCCTGTAAATGTTCAATCAATGGAAGATATATTGACATGCAATGAAACAAATTTTGTGCTGCCTGAAAGATGGTACATATACCTCACCACCATTAAATGGGCCTTGAAATTGCAGGGCTACATAAATTAAAAGAGACAAGAAGAGAACAAAAACATAGCGTCCTTATAATGGTCAAGGAGGTAAAAATCTATTCAATTATCTATTAATTACAAGACAAAGCCAAAGCATTACTTTATTGAAGTTTTATTAGAAGGGGAGTTATATTGGTATAAGAAATTACGTTACCCGATAACATGATTGAAATTGAAATGCTAAAAAGGAGCACCGCTACAAAGAAATGGAAGCATAAAAAAAATCAACGTTCGTGGCCAATAAAGGGAAGGTGTTGAAAACAATTTATATTAGAAAGATAGTTCTTCAAAAATTCAATCTACAAAAAAAGCAAGGTTACTAATGAAGCCAAAATTTTGAAGTATAGAATAAACATCAAGTCAAGTTCTTTTTAATGCTAGTAACAGTTTAAATAAACGTTCATGTGTTTACTCTATGTTAGGTTCTTCTCACCCGTCCATCTCCAGTTTTTTTTTAAATTTTCTTTTAACCATGGAAACAGCTTTAAGCCTACGATATTTGTGCAATGCTCTGTTAACCATCTAACCATCGCTAGCAAGTCCGAGTTTTATTTTGTATAAAGAGTCAATATCCTCTTACATTATCAATGGCCACTTAATGGCAGCTTTACCTTGCATTGTTAGTTCAAAACACTCAAGTTTGCCAAATCATTAAGCAATGCATGATGCAAAAAAGGATAATATTGTAAATATTCTTTAAATATTCTCAAATTATATTATAGGTCTGCTCAGATTGATTGTTCTCAACACTTTTAAGAATTAAATGGCTTCTTAATTACCCGTTATCTTCAAAAATTTCCTTCGACTCAATCTATTCACTTGTGGTGACCTATTTAATAGCATTATTGGATATATTTTTGGACATATTTGTTTCTTGGAACAACTTCAATTATAATATATTCTCCAATTATAGTGAAAATATTTCTTAAAATTAGGAAATACTGTATGAGAATATTTAAGATATTTAGTTTATTTGAGTATTTCTATATGAAAAATATAAGAGGTATAAAACTATCAATCACCTTCATTTTCCACCACCCAAAAGGTTTCATATGTTATGATTAACCTTACAATACATAAAATCAATGCAATTTAAATGCATAAGGATAATGCCAATAATATTGAATCCCAAAATTCCTATGATTTGCTTCCTCATTCCTCTTCCGTTCTTTTTTTTTTAGTTGGAGCCTAATTTTTTAACTATGAAAGTCGTGTAATTTTCAATAGCCCTAACCATACAGGTATAATCTTATGTTGTACAAGAGAAGTTAGAGTTATTTTTCTCCAAAATCAAGCCGAATCTACAAAAGTAGCAACAGATCAAGACGAATCTACAATAGTAGCAACAGTAAATAGCCATCAATTGGGTGAAACTGCATATAGGTATATGGGATTTACATACCACATAATTTTTTACGTCTTTACATATCTAACAGCTAAGCTTTTACATTTACTTATATAACCCCAAATTTTTTAAACAAAAATAACATTAGTATAAACATTTTAAAGTGAAATGCAACTTTTTCTTGCCTGATTTCATTTGATTAAGGCACAAAATTGACTATACTTTTTGTGGGCTATTCTTTTCTTTCTTTTTTTTTTCACAAGATGTATTTGCATAATTTCCCCCTATCTCTCAGCACAATCATGTCAAATAGAAATAAAATCACAATAAATTTTAAGTGATCTGCCTGCTACCCAACTTCAAAGGGAGGGAAGGAAGCAAGAGAGAGGGGAGAGAGGGAGGAAAGTTTGAGAGGAGAGAGGAGAGAGGAGAGAAGAGAGCAAGCAATGGAAGAGAGAGTGAACATGAAGCGATAAAGAGAGAGGAGTAGGAGTGAGAGTGAAACTGAGGGGAGCACATTTGGAGATCAAAGATTCAAAATATGAAGAAATATTAAAGAGCCAGTCGTTAAAGCAAGGTTTCTTTTAAATAAAAAGCCAAAATTTTCTGCCCATACAATTTCGAACATAAGTCCAATTGATCCGAATTCTTTTTTCCCCCCTTCCAAGGTCAGTCAAATAGTTCCTATTTCAATCGCCTCCATCACGCTTTGCTTAAGCGAACTGATATTCTTGCTGAAACACAAGATGGGCTGAATTTGTCAAAATAGTTTATTTTCCCTTCTTAAAAGCATTTGGCACAAGTAAAAGATTCTTATTTCTAAATATATGACGATAAGTTCCAAAGCAACTTCGAGCTAATTAAAATTCACCGCATACAAAATGAACGCAACTTCTGCGGTTCTCTGCATCATCTAAAGTAATTTATTAACACATTCACATAAAGACAAGAACCTTAGAACCATATCCAAATTCCAACCTTCGTAGTAACAAGTAACAATTAGGTTCCAACTAAGAACCTCTGCTCGAGTCCGCAATTAGGGCTGCGTACATACCTGCACTTAATGATTTATGCTGCATTAACGCAGGCATTAAAAGAAAGCTCAATTACCTCTACACCAACCCAAAAAAAAAAAAAAGGAAAAAGACATATAAAACAAGGACAAAAAGGAAGCAAGAATCCAACAATCTGATAGATACCTACCATAAGTACACAAACAGGCATGCAAAAGCCGACGACCCTACCTATGCCCCTGGAGCAGCATCCTTGATGCGGCTCTGAAAATACCCACCACACCCCCGAGCGTAATCCTTCACATGGATCGCCGTGTCGGCGATCCGACTCCGCGCGAAATCGATCCCATCCGACCCAACCGGATGCCGACCTGTGAAGTACCGGTATAGCCACGTTGCTACAGCCGCCGAAGCAACAGCAGCACCTACAACCGACGCGGCTCCTGCCAGCAGCACAAAAGCCACTGCACCCACTGGAACCCACACTGGGCTCGTGATTAACAACAGCGGCCCGAACACGATAAGACCCAGCGTAGCTCCACTTACCGTCAACCCAGTTAGGATTAGAAGAATAGCAGCGGAGATGACCAGAGAAAGGAAACCCACAACCTGGCTCGAGTTCGGCGCGTGATCCTGGATCCATCTGAGAAGCGTAATGCCACTGCGACCTGTTATTAAATCGCCAGAAATCGCCGCTTGTCGTTGCCCGGCCTGCCGTTCATCCATGGTTGGCTAGCCTAGAGCTGGTTGGGGAGGGGAACGGGGAAGGCCTGAACGCTGAAGGGGGTTATTGTGAAGGTGGGGATTTGAGGGAAATAAATTGGGCGACGCAACTCGGTTTTGGGTATTTAGAAAGACATGCACGATTACACGTGCGAGGCGTAAGATTGAAATTTGAGGAGACTCTGAGGAAGCTGTTTCTGGACAGTAGTTGTGAGAAAGTTGATTATCTGTTTGATGCAGCTGTGTGAAATCAATGTCGAGCAGTTGTTTCTGAAAAAATAATTATGTTGTTCCTGTTTGAAAAAAACTATTTAAAAGAAGAGGGTGACATCCACATTTTTTTAACTTTGAAAACAGAAATTCATTTCTAAATAGAACAAAAAAGTTCAGATACACCAATCACTTAATATTGAGCCCCGATGAGCCAAAAATTTTGTTTAGAATAATTACACATATGCAACACATTCTTATGTATTTATATATCTAACACAAACTTTAATTTTAAGGAAAACTTACATAATATTTTGGAAGACATACGAAAGAATTGGTTAGCATAAATGTAATAAAGTAAATTTAAGTGTTAGATATGTAAATATACGGAATTAATTGTGGTTATGGAATAAAATTTAAGTGTTAGATATGTATATATATGGAATTGATTAATATATAGAATAAATTTAAGTGTTAGATAGGTAAATATATAAAATATATTGGGTAGCATAAATGTAGTAAATATATTGTCTCTAAAATATTATAAAAAAATAATATTTAAAAAAGTGATATATTGTTCATGTTCTAAAATTATTTTTACTTTACAAAATTCATAACTTAATATTTTATGATTTGTAATTCATAAATAATAAGAATAGTAATTAGAAAATATATAGATAACTCAAAAATTGAAATAACTTCTATCTGGCACCAATTCAGCGGAACAACGAATTCCAAATAAAGAGATTATAATGAATTGTTCAACAACCATCTTTTCCATTATAAATGAGAAGCAACTTAGTATTAAATCTCTAAGAAAAAAGCTACAACCTATTGAAGATTTACAAAAACAAATAAAAAGAATTGCAAAAGCCAAAAGATTTACAAAAGTAAAGTTTAGGTGTTAGATCTGTAAATGTGTGGGAATTAAGTGGTATGTATGTAAATGATGATAAAAAAATAGACTGATAACTGCATTAGTCAAGTACAATTGTATTTCAACAACAATTTATCATTTATATCACATTAAATTTCATAAACATGAAGAACTACTTTAAGGAAAAACTTTAATTAAAAACAATACATAATTATATATATACATCTTACGTTACAATGAGTATTAAGAGAGCCAAAAAAAGGTCTAAAATAATTACAATGACAATTAACAAGATGATTATATTATTTTTAACATTCACATGGTGTAGCTCCCGATGTTCTCCATTCTCGATCATCATCGTCAGGGGAATCCGCTGAACCGTCTGCCCAACGGAAGAAGTGATACTGTTCTGCAATGCTCCGTGGATAGCTATAAAACTTTTTCCTGTAGTTGTGTGACCAGGGTGACGTCAACAGGGAAGTTTGAAGGCCACAGTGACGGAGCAGTCCTCGAGATGTCCCTGAAATCCTTGAGCTTATGTTTTCCTGATTGCAACAGAAAAGAAAACAACAACAAAATATTGTTAGCATGAGAAGGAATAATACAAGAAATTATTTATGACTCGCACATCAAATCATAACTAAAAACTCTACCTCTGTTGATATGAAAAAAATAGTATAGTGCATTACATTTTTCATACCAAAAGGAAACATAGGCATAGCTTTACCACCACAAGAATGTCAGCAATGGTCGCAATGGTCCAAGCCGATCCACACTTGGTAGGTTATAATAAGAATTCTATTCATCGACACAAAAAATTTATTCAACCTTTTTACATGATATCATAAACATTTACAAGTAAGCTTTCATAGATTGTGAATCCCATTCATTCTAACTCAAGATAAAGTACAAACATACTGGTGCTCATCTTTAAAGCAGCAGTTGCCCTTGAACTCATGGGTCATCCAAGCATAATCATGCCAAATAGGAAATCATCACCACCTGAAAAATAACAAAAAATAATGCAGAAACCCTCATTACCAACATCCATCCATTAGCCTAACCATCTGTGGCGACTTTAAGCCCGATTTAACTAATAAAATAGAAATTTGTTGCCAAATATTTGTTCTGTTTTTGCTATTTGTTGACTTCAATTACATCCAGGCGAAGGACTTCAATTACTTAAAAGTTTCTTTAAGTACATACATATCAGTCATACGCAATTACTCGTTCATTTAAACAGGTGAAGGACTTCATATTTGTATCAATATGTGGAACATTCAAGTGTTTTCATAATCCGTTTTGCCCAAAATGAATGCCTTGTATGGCCATTGCATGTGAAGAGAGGAAATTTATTAGTACAAGCACGAAAATTTTTTGGAGATTTTGAGGAATTATGTGGTGCTCAAAATCCTTAGATCCACCTGAGTTTCCTGGAAAAGATTATGAAAGTTTCATAACATGTTCATCAATCAGTTGCTGTGAATGAATCCAATGACCATCCTCATTGATCATGAGAATGACATACACTTGCCTTATTGCTTAGTAAAATCATGAAAAAAATTGAAGATTTTAAGAAATTCAATTTAAGTTTGAATGGCATCATTGAGTAAATTTTGTGCAATTGACACCTCCACTCCTTGGACCCCATCATTAATCAATTCTTCTTCAAGTTTAGAAACCAACTGTTCAGCATTCAAAACTTACTTGTGAATGTCCCAAAAAACTTCCCAAGTCCATTTTTTCAAATGAGCAACCATATGTTTGTGAAGTTCGCAGGGAAACCTAAGGTGAAGCTTGGAAATCCAGATTCTAGTTCACCTTAACTCAAAAAAATTATCATCAAATAACCAAACATTTTGATAAATTCCCCACAGCCCCAACATAATTCTTGCCTTTTGATAAATTTAAACCAAAAAATAAAAGGAAATATCACCATAGTGAACCAAATTTTTTGAATTGAAAGCACAAACCAAGACAATGATAACAAATATCCCACGTAAGCCTACAAACCCCATGTAGTAGTAATGAAATATTTGTCTTATTCTGCATAAACCCTCACACCAAATGAGTGTCGCTGATTCATGCACACACTGCCAAACTATAGTAGTAAGGAATGCATGTCTGCCATAATATATTTTATTCCATAAGACAAAGTGTAAGTGTCAATCCTTAGAACCAAAAACAATTATAAAAAAAGTGTCCAACATCAAGTAATGCCCATCCAACAATTATAAAATCAAACTAACCCAAATAGTAAAGGGTGGCAACAAACTGAAAATATTATGCATTCACTTTCATAACTCTTATACACAGGCACAGGTTTATAGCTCTAGGTTGATAATAAGTGCTAAACTAAAGAAAATAAAAGAATATTTGCCCTTGAAAAAAACTAGTTTTAGCAACATTTCAATCAACTACAAAATTTTAATAAATATAGAATGACAATTTACTAAGGGCCTGTTTAGGGGCCGCTTTTTTGAAGCAAATTTAGGTGTTAACTATGTAAATAACTAAGAATTGTGGGTTATGTATTGTGAAAACAAGGAGAAGCCTCAAGCATGCCACCAATATACACAAATTGTTGTGGTTCACTGATGCGACTTTTTAAATTTGCAAAACTTAATGAACTCAGATTTAAATATATATATTGATTTAGATGATAATGAGTAACACAATTATCGCAAGTATATGTATCACTCAAGTAATACAGGGCTCTAGTGGAGTCCTGGAATATCGATCCCACAAGGGCGCTTTAGTTTTATGGTGTAGTACATAAATCACTTATCGAATCACAGCACAATTGCAAGTGGTTTAATTCTTAAAGTAAAGACAAACATATTCAATTACTATTTCTACGAAACATGTTCTAAACTCTAGCAAGTTAAACTAACACAAGACTAAATTTATAATAAAGTACAGTTGCAAGAAAGAGTCTTCCTCCTTTCTAATCATAATGTGATGATTATTGTGACATAGATCAGTGATGCAAATGTACTGTGTCAAATAGGAGCATTACTATTCTTTACCAATATTTCAACGTATAAAGAACATTAGTTAATCCTATGTTTAGTCCCCAAATCCGTGGTTAGGTTGGGAGGATACTGGTTCTCACTCCAGAGCTCCCACTTCCCTTCAACTGAAGGCTAACTCTCGCTTCAGTTTCTAAACATTAGGACTAAATTGAGGATTTCGACATCGTCACTCGAAATCTCCGATTCTACGCCCATCAAAGTATATTTCCCTATTTATTTGCACTCAATCCCCATGAACTACATCTCTCATTCATGGACATTGAATGCGACCTTCACTTTTGTTGAAGAACTCATATTTCTTTCGAAACATATGTTTCCCAACAAGTTTTAACAATTCAATTGGTCAGATCAAAAAGTAAATGAAGTTCTAAGTGAAAAGGTCATCATAAATTCTCCATAATAAATCGACACATCATTTTCATTTCACAACATCAACATATCACATGAAAGAAGAAAGACAAAGAAATCTACTCAAGACTCATGAGGAAAAGATGACAAAATATGGATTTTATATATAAAAACAACGTTATACAAACAGAATAACGTAATGATAACTTATCTCAAACTCTTCCCCTAAGCGAATCTTAAGGAATTCCTTTACTCATCTTCTTTCTTCACAACAACACACAATTATCTATTTAGATGAGTAAGGAAGAAGAAATATCTCACACTTCTCTCTCCTCTCACACTCCTTAGAAGAGAAAATACAAAACCTAAATTCCTACACAAATGGAAAGAAACTCTCTCTAAACTCTAAACTTTTCTCTTCCTTTCTTCCCCCTTTGAAATTTAGCTCCAAAAGTGTTTAAATTCGGCTAAATTTGAATTCCCATGAGTTTCCTCAAGCAATCTTTCAAAATCAGGCCAAATACATTGAATCTAGTTTGAATTCGGGATAGGGAGTTGTCCGACTCTGGTAGGAGCGCCTTTCAGCGCATTATTCCGCCAAAACGTCATAACTCTCCAGAAACTGGTGCTGTCCGGCGCTGGTAGGAGCGCTGTTTGGCGCTAGTCCAGTAAAATACACTTTTATCTTTGCTCATTTTCGTTTCCTTTTGCTCCAAAAGCTTAAAATCGTTGTATTTACATGAAATCATGAAAAATATCTTTCTTTAAAGTGCAATATCAACATAAACGTGTATGAAATGAATGATAAAAAACTATCAAATTTTCAGTGGATCATTCACCTACTCAATCTAAGCAAGAAAATTTGATTATCTTCCATGCAAACAGAAAACTGAAAGCATAACTTTTCATATCAATTTCCAAAAGCTGAAACATTACAGGAAAATTGAAGAAGATTTTATCAATCTTCTGAATTGCTTGGTATTTTAATCTAGGAAGCATTTAAGCAAGGAAGCTTGAATCCTATAAAACAAAACTTAGCGAAATTCTCTTATTACAAGCTCCTCACTAAATGCATCTTGATCGATGTAAACATTATGAATACTATTAGATCTTGAGTGCTACATATCTAAGGTGTTGCTTACCTCTCATGCTTCTCGAGTATATGTGCACATTGTAGTTTCTTGACTATATGCAAATAATCACCATGAATTTACACCATTTGATGTCTGAATTAAAGTGAGACTTTCAATATAAAACTCCAAAAATAATTTATAATGTGGCATGTAAGTAAAAATTAAATTTTAGGTGTTAGATAAAATAGACAAACAATTGAGTGGTATGTATGTAAATCTTTGTGTAATATTTTATTTAGAAGCACAATTACTTCTGTTTTAATTTTCATTCATGCAGTGATTTGATGAAATGATTATGCTAGCACAGCTTTCAAATGCATGATAAAAGGTGCAACAGACATCTTCTGTAAAGTCTATCAGAAAGAAAGAATTAAAAAATATTTGATAGCATGTTTTGAAAAAGCAAAGAGATATATTCTTCTATCCATACATTTCAACGGGCATTTACTCAGAAATGTTTTTCATGCAAAAATTTGGGGTTTCCATTCATTGTTAAGTGAGATAGAAGGTTGAATAATGGAAGAGGGATATTGTATAGATGATAGCTAATCAAGACAAAAATGTGCAGTGAAAAAAATTGAGCAAACAACCGAAGATATTGCCTTGAGTACATCCTTAAACTTAGCGAACGGAGCTCTACTGCGGAGGAAGAGAATTGATTTTCGGCATCACCTTCGGCTTTGCTTGCAGAAATCATCAATGGAGCAGTAGGCAGAGTAGGAAGAAGCGATTCGAGGCCTTACCTTCGGCTTAGGTTGCGGAGTCACGAAAGGAGATTTTTACTTGCAAAAATCATGAATAGAGAAGTGTCGCGGAGTAGAGAGGCTCCCGAACTGAGCTCCATGAGCTAGCAAGGCAAACTCAAGCCAGCTCAAAGAAGGGGCATGCATGTAAAAGTAAAAAAGAAAAGCTACTTGTGGAAGCGGATCACCGGAGGGATCCAGCAGCATGCGTTCTGCTGCGCGCCGGGGTCGCCGCGATCAAACTGTTGCCCCAAACGGGCGAGATTTGTAAAACTACGCCGCGTCGCGCGAAAAAATCCCTTCTAAACGGGGAATTTATATTGCGTCCGGACCGCGTACGCAGCGCTGCGTCCGGACGCCAATAAAAAAGCGCCACGTGGACTTCTGGACCCCACTTTAGCACGTTTGAAAAAAAAAGCTTTTTTATCTTCGTTCTGCCAACCCGACCCGACCCGAGCTGAAAAGAATGGAATTTTTACTGCTTTTTTTTCCCACCAAAGGATAAAGGCATTTTTTGTCTCCATTATCTTTAGGATGCAGACATTTAGGGTTTTTCTCTGACATACCTTGTCGTGGAGTTGAGGAGTGAAATTTGATTCTAACACTAAAAGCTAAAGAATCTTACCGTTCACACAAAAACCACTTGATCATGTCGACGAGTGAGTTCTAATCTCAAAATATATTGGACGAACAAGATTCTCGGCTTAGTTTAGCGACGACGAACATATCCCTCGGAGTTGGTAAATTTTGTTGTATGCGATGTTTTATTCTTGTTTCACTTGTTTTTAAGTTTTATTTAGAGCGGTATGCCTGTAGATTCGGAAGAGCAACGTCGAGTTATTTTTCTTATAGGGCCATTGTATTTTTGGGTAATATTATGGGTGTATTCAAGTAGTTTCGGGAAAGTATATTTGTCGAGTTTTCTTTCGGCGGTACGTGGTTTTATTTTGGTAATTTTGTCGTGGTATTCGGGCGATTTCGAAGAGTAACTTAAGTTTGCTTCAGATTTCGGCAATTTGAAGGTAGTATTCTAGTAGTTTGGTGGATGGTACGTTTCATTGTTCCCTCCCTCCCACCCCCAAACTACCAGAATAGTCCCTCAGGTTGGTAAATTTTGTTGTATGCAATGTTTTATTCTTTGTTTCATTGTTTTTAAGTTTTATTTAGGGTAGTATGCTTGTAGATTCGGAAGAACGACGTAAAGTTATTTTTCTTATAGGGCCATGATATTTTTTGGGTAATATTATGGGTGTATTCGAGTAGTTTCGGGAAAGTATATTTGTCGAGTTTTCTTTCGGCGGTACGTGGTTTTATTTTGGTAATTTTGTCGTGGTATTCGGGTAGTTTCGAAGAGTAACTTAAGTTTGCTTGATTTCGGCGATTTGAAGGTAGTATTCTAGTAGTTTGGTGGAGGGTACGTTTCATTGTTCCCTCACTCCCACCTCAAACTACAGGAATAGTACCCTCAGATTATCGAAATAAAACTTAATAAAATTTGTTATATGCTGTTGTTATTCTTGTTTCACAGTTTTGTAGTTTTATTACTGTAGTATGCACATAGTTTCAAAAGAGTAACGTGAAGTTTTCTTTCATAGTGGGACATGGTGCTATTTGGGTAATATTATTGGTGTATCCAGGTAGTTTCAGAAAAATATATTTGTTAAGTATTTTTTTCAGCAGTACGTGGTGTTAATTTGGTAATTTTGTGGTGGTATTCAATCAGTTTCTTAAGAGTAACTTTGCATCAGATTTGTTTGTGCTTTTATTTTGGTAATTTGAAGGCGGTATTATTTCTCTTATTTTGGGTGTATTATACGTGATAAAACCGAGAAAAACACCGATGCTTTTATAGTTATTATTATGGTACCTTGGTATTCTTGTGGTGTTATCATGATATTATTTTTGTAATGTTGGTTGTTAAGTATAGTGTTACCGAGCATTCAAATCCCGATTCGATTGCGAGATACCGAGAGAGACGGTGCTTCCAATGATCCACTTGTAAACATGTTGCTTAATTTGTTATTAATAATGAGAAAGAGACACATGAAAAATATTGTGCCTATGCACACATTGTTGGATTTCTTGTGCGAAAGGACCACATTGGTTATTGGCGAAATTCGAAGAGGATCAAGATAAGAGAGTTTGTTTGTGGTAAAGGTACGGTATGAAGAGAGAATTGAAGGACAATGTATCGGTGAGTTACGAGCGAGCGGATACGAGGAGTGGTTGTCCTGCCATGATCCGATATGCCGTTGATGTCAAGGGAGCGAGTCGGTAAAGAAATTCATAGAAAGTCATAACCATCCGTTGGCGAATGTTGGCGACACTCACTGTGCGTTCGAGCGGAAAGATGAGTGACATCGGTGCGGATGTCCTCGGATCGATGTCAGCGGGGATTAGAACCCACCGATGCGTTTAGCTTCCTAGCTACGAAGTTGGTGGAGTGGAGAACCTAGAGCGTACGAAGAGGGATGCATATAATCTCTTACAAAGAGAGAGAACATTACACATCGAACTTGGGGATGCTAATTCCTTACTACGACTATTCAGCGCACGACGAGCCGAGGTATCCAATGTTTGCGTGGGACGTCCGAATTGATGAGTCGGGCGGTTTGTTGAATTTCTTATGGAGTGATGGGATGTCCGACTCGATTATGGCTGCTTTGGTGATGTCATAATATTTGACACAAGCTATAGGCGGAATAAATACAACCTATGTTGTGCGCCGATTGTCGATGTGAACCACCAACGACGAGAATGTGCTTTTTGCGGTTGGTTTTTTGTCGGATGAAACGATCGAGTCATTCGAGTGGTTATTGAAAGCCCTTATCCGTATAATGGATAACAAACACCCAATCACGATATTCAGCGACCAAGATCGAGCGATGAGTAGAGCGATCCAAGAGTGCTTGCCGCACCACTAGACATAGATTATGTCAATGGCATATATACATGAAATTATCTTCAAAAGTGCATTGTGGTTCGGGAAAAAATAAGAGAGTACACGATCTCTTTTATAAATACATGCGTAGATGTGACTCAGAAGTTGAATTCGAAGAAACTTGGGGCGAAATGATTGAGATAGGAGAACTTCAGGAAAATGTATGGTTGGATGAATTGTATAATATAAGGCATCGTTGGTCGACATCATTCGATAAAGACATTTTTGGAATGGGGATCCTATCTACGCGAGAGGAGTGAGTCGACTAATAACATACGTCACTGGTTTACGCAAGCCAACAAGCACGGTAGCTGAATGTTTTACGGCCCTTGAACATATCACTAAAACTTGGCGAAGAAATGAGAAGGATGAAGATTTCCGATGCGAGCGATCTGCTATTGTCCACGTAGTAAAATGCGGCCATTGTTTTGAGGCGAGGTTGCTTTACTTTACACGCGGAAGTTATATTGAAAGTTTGAGTCGAGTTTCTTTATGGTTTGGGTGGACTAGCTTTGGAGGGATTTGCTGACAATGATTTGGAATTTCACATAAGAACCTTCGATAATAGAGACACGGACAAAATGCTTGGATTGTGAAATTAGATAGAGCTAATTTGGATATCTCGTGCGGTTGTAAAAAATTTGAAATGATGGGTTTACTTATGTGCTCGCGCTCTAAGGGTTCTTCGACATGAAAACGTGTACAAAATTTACGAAAAACACATATTACTTCGATGGTGTACACATGAAAAAGGGACATATACAACGGTTTGGAATATCGACATCTTAAGGGGTCTCGAATGTTGCTCGATCGTCTCGAGTGGTCTTATATATCACACACATGTTCATAAATTAGCATACCAAATAAGTACAAGAACACGAGGCCATGAAGTTCTTTGAGAAGTTTGTGCTTAGATACACTAAAAAAACTAACACTTGAAGCAGATGAAATATTACATGGGAGAGAACCCAACAAAAGGCAAAACCAGTAAGAAGAAGATCCCGTGTAAAGAGAATAACACGAATGACCCGGTAAAGATGCGTCACTAAAGGGATATCTAATTCAAGATTAAAAGGATATTGGGAAAAAAATAAGAAAAGAAAAAGTAAGTTTAGTTTCTTGAAATATTTTTTATTTCTAAAACTTATAATGTCTCTTTCATAAAGTGTCGAATTTTTTGTAAGAACGGATAAAGATGCGGTCCAGTGATGCTACTGATTTTCCAAAATGAAGCAAGCTGGTTTTGGAACGTCGGATCACTTAAGTCGGGTAAATTATAATGTGGACGAGGCTATTTATTTTCCGTTCGATCTGTGCTTTGTTTACAATTTTTTTATTCAAATTACTCCAGAAGCTACCTACATCACTGATGACAGAGACATATACTGAAGCATCTTAATGAATGCGGACGATGATATCTAGATTGCTTAAAGACTTGTTCTACGATGCTTAATGAACATGTAGGATAATTTGTTTGAACATAGTTTTTGATATTATTGAATGACGGACATATTGCTTATGGTTGATTTATTGAGTTACTTATTTTTGTCTCCTTGTCGTTTTACCACTATAAGTTGTGTTTTTTATCCCGATTCGTTGCATTGTATTAATCACGAGATAATACACTCGAAAAACTACTGCAATATTACTTAAATACAACGAGCATGGGCTCGTGGAATTAATGCGGTTGTATCGGAATATTCTGGTTTTATTCACGAACAACGCACGAGCATGAGTGGAATTAAAGCGTTTATCTTTGGAATATTAACTTTATTTTATTCACGAACAACAGCTAGTGGTATTGGAATATCATGGGGGCTTTTGAGTTGTATTAAAATTTTAATATTACTAACTGCGTAATTCTAATACCAGATAATACACTCTAAAAACGATCGGAATATTACTTAGATAGAACCACACTCGGGCATCTTTGGAGATAAAGCGGTTGTATTGGAATATTCCTTGTTTTATTCCTGGACAACGCCGATTGTATTGGAATATTCCGCGTCTTACTCCAACTCGTCGGCACTACTACCAGAATACAACGCCGATATCATCCCAATACACCAAAGATAAATCGCACATCGATTTATCATTGATTTCCAGTTGCATTGTGGAAATATCAGGGAATTTTTTGATTTGTTATCAGCAAACGGTTTCGAAGTATCTGTCCAACATATTCAGTCTTTTTTCGTATATGAAAAAATTTATATACTTACATAATACTCAAAAGTTTATAATAAATGAAATAATATTTAAATAAAATTGCATAATTATAAAAGTTTTAATATTACATTCGGCGTAAATTTAATAACATATAATACACTCCAAAACGATCGGAATATTACTTAGATACAACCACGCTCGGGCATGTTTAGAGATAAAGCGGTTGTATTGGAATATTCCTTGTTTTATTCACGAGTCAGCATCGGTTGTATTGGAATATTCGCGTCTTACTCAAACTTGTCGGCACTACGACCATAATACAACGCCGATATCATTCCAATACACCAGAGATAAATCTCACATCGATTTATCATTCCTCTCCAGTTGCATTGTGGAAATATCAGTGAATTTTTTGATTTGTTATCAGCAAACGGTTTCTGACGAAACATTCCAACATATTCAGTCTTTTTTCGTAATTGAAAAAATTTACATACTTACGTAATACTTAAAAGTTTATAATAAAGGAAATAATATTTAGATAAAATTGCATAATTGTAAAAGTTTTAATATTACATTCAGCGTAAATTTAATAACATATAATACACTCCAAAAACGATCGGAATATTACTTAGATACAATCACGATCGGGCATGTTTGGAGATAAATCGGTTGTATTGGAATATTTCTTGTTTTATTCCTGGACAGCGCCGGTTGTATTGGAATATTCCGCGTCTTACTCCAACTCGTCGGCACTACGACCATAATACAACGCCGATATCATTCCAATACACCAAAGGTATATCTCACATCGATCTTTCATTCCTCTCCAATTGCATTGTGGAAATATCAGGGAATTTTTTGATTTGTTATCAGCAAACGGGTTCGAAGAAACAGTCGAACATATTCAGTCTTCTTTTGTAATTGAAAAAATTTATATACTTACGTAATACTTAAACGTTTATAATAAAGGAAATAATATTTAGATAAAATTGCATAAAGGGAATTTTTTGAGTTGTATTGTGGATGTATTGTAGTATTTTCGGAGTTGTATCTTGTGAACCATTAAAAGTCCCGTCAATACGGTTTATTTTAGTTATATTTTTGTATTATTCTCGTTTTATTACGGAGTTGTGTTTTGATTTAGAATAAGCTGCGATAAATACTGTAAAAATGCATCCGATACCTTTGTAATAAACTGCAAATCCAGGTTAAGGCACAACGAACATTGATATAAATTCTGCAATACACCCAAAAAATGACAAAAGAAATGAAGCATTGGAATTTTCCAGCAAAACAACCAACATACATATTATCTGACAACCAACATAAACACAATCAACCAAGATAAATAGTATCGACAACCAACAATAAGCTAGCAAATCCGGGTCATTCTAACTACAACAAAATATTAAAGCGATAAACCAATTTCGATCATCTGTCGGATTCTTTTCGATTGTATTTAATAACGAAGGAAACCACTGCAGAGGTCGTATGCTTAGTTGAGCGCGGAATGCGGGCATTTCGGCTTACCAGTCCGCTCTCAGCCTCCGGTCGGTCGGGGTAGCACGGGTTAGTCTTTCAATATATTTGCGGACAAACATGCCGCGATCAACACGGTTCGTACGTCTCGGAATACTTTTGACGTGAGCCGGACCCATGTACGCGGGTTTCCTATTCTTAAAGCATTCCACAGTCGAAGCTTGTAAATAGTTTGATCTACGAAGTGCAATATAAAAGTTCTTATTAAATCTACACGAGTCGAGGAAATTAAATTCACGTCCACCATATACTCGCAACTTGGGTGCAAATATCCTTGTGTACGTCGTTGGGTAGAGAATCGTATAGTCGCCGCTTTTTCTTATTTAGATCGCGAGACCAACAACACCCGATGAGAATTATGCACGATAGGAAGAAATATAAAATCGAGTTTTTCACCAGTTGTGGGAGTGATGTGTGACGAGAAATTGATAAGAGTCGCCCTCCATTTTATGATAACTCTGTAGGAAACGATATTTAGTTAAAATTTTAGTGTCATTCATTAATATGTCAAACAAACTAAACTAATGGCATTACCCAAAATAATGGCGAAACATATAGGTATTTCTAGTAATTGTTGGGATTCATCCTCTTCATTTGGTGCATGATGGCGGCGAGGGCGTCGACATGATCATTACCGATAAACTCATTAAAAAGTAAGTCGTCCATCATCCCACGATCTAACAACAAGAAGCGTTGGTTGATGATAATATCACTCATGCATTAAAATCAACCCTATTTAATGTCAGTTATGTATTAAAGAGATTTGAAACACATCATAAAGAAGTTGGTGCACGTACGACTTCTTATAATTTGTCAAAAATTGTTCAATTACTTGGCTCTGGTCATCTCTGATAAGGTCTCTACCAGGATACGTTACTATGTCTTTCAACTCTTGCTTCTGTGTACAAATGAACTCAACTTTAATGTATGATGTTTAAATAGAAGCATATATAAATGGATTTAGTAATATTTATAGAAATACCTTTGGGGCAGGCACGGGTAATTTCGGTTGATACAACACTTATGATTTCGAAGTACCGGGTTGTTGGGTGCGGCTTCTGTGGAGTTGGAGTGGTCGAAGACGAGAGGTGAGGGTGAGGCTGGGTGTCAAAGCGGTGCATCATCCCTTTGTGGTGTCTCTTCATCGTTGGCATCCTGAATAATCTTCTCGATTAATGCGGATATCCGTACGAGGGTTTTGTTCTGGTGATAAGGGCTCTTTCTGCGTCGGATGATGGTGTTCCTTGCTCTCTAGTGGTTCCTGGTGAGGGGCTGCTGTGAGGGGTTACGTTCCTGGTGAGGGGTCTGCTGAGTGCATTGTATCCTTCACCGTCTTCCTTCTTTTGAATTGAAAGGATGTGAAAGGTGATTTCACGACCTTCTTCGCCCGACTCCGTCGGTGCTTCACCCTACGCATCGAAGCTAGGTATGGATAGTCTTACCTCGGCTGACCATCTACATCGGTTTCGGCCTGCGGTATGACGGTGTCCTCCTCCTCACCCTCTCGGATTGGGAGGTGTGACCTCCCATGATATTTTCATCGCATTGGGTGGGACTTCAACGGGTTGTTACGAGTAAGCGAGTAGGGTCTTGAATTCGGCGGTAGGGTCTCCAAAAATAGGGTCTCCAAATTCGGTAGTAGGTTGTTACGAGTACGGCAGTAGTGTCTCCAAAAGAATCGGCTTCGGCGATAGAGACTTCAAAAGTAGGGTCTTCGGCGGTAGGGACTTCGGGCTGGCCCTTTGGGTAGAATTCTCTAGCCGATTTGGGTTCTTTGATTGATAAATGTTGCTCGATCCTATCGACCTTTTGGCTCGGCTCGGACATTTGCACTGCGGCCCGTCGACCCAACATTTACGGTCTCGAAGTTTCCTTGATATTCTTGGACACATTGTTCACGGCGTCGACTAATTCATTCATAACTTCGATATTGCGAGTCATGGTAGCTAGAAGCGAAGAAATGGTGTTATTGTACGCGACGACTCCACGATAGAAAATGAAGGTGATGAGGGGGATAGAATTTCGGTTTGTTGAACTTGGGTAGGTTTGGAAGGCCCTCGTCGGGTTGGCGATCTACATAAGTTCATCGGCGGTAACATCACTTGAATTTGTCTTGCACTTAAATACGGTTTCGAAGGTATGAAATGTTTTATTATCCATTTCACAGCTAGTACTTGGTAAGAAAGTTGGGAGTGACTCACTAGTTCAGTGTTTAACCGCTTGAAGAATAGGTCAGCTTGTGACGCGTTCCACTTAAGGGACCTTGGCCACCGCAACATTCTTGGTCTAACATTGGGAGGCTGCGGGAGTCGCTGGAGAAGTGTGCTCGAAAACCAAAGCTGCATGGAATCGATGTAACATTACCATTACCGATCGATCAATAAAGTAAATAGAATGATTAAATAAGATACTCACCGATTAACAAAAACGAAACCTATTTATGCGACGATTGAGCGATTCGATCTAATTTTAATGGCAAGCTGCGTTGATACGCTCTATAAGATATTCACAGAGAGCCGCGAGGCCGGTTGTATGAGGAGAATGACTCTAAATTATCACCGTAGGCATCAAGGTCCGAAGGAAAACTGAAATTACTTGATGGAAAAAATAAGTTTGACAACAGATATCATATGTAGAGGTTCTCAAATGGGATCGAAGTATCCTCGCTTGCATACGCTAATATCCTGTCCTTTATGTTAACAACATTCATTGTCGCCGATGGACGTAGCTTCCACTTCGGCATTGGTCCTCTATTTGGCATCCCAATCAAAATTGCAATTTCATCATGCAGCAATCTAAGCTCTTTCCCACCTAATTTGAAAAACATTTTGTCATGTCTCCAACACTGTAGAATTTGCGGGGTCCGAATATTGTCACGGGGATACGGAGACGAATCGAAGAGCTGGTGAATATTCGGTCGGCGAGATTACTCATGACGGCTTCGAGACTGCCGAGCCGACCACATCGAGTAGCTCCCTCACAACGGACGGCCGACATCTACAGCTCATGTTTCTCGAGTTAAGAAACCTGTAGAACAAAGAAAAAAATAAAAGTCTTAGTTGTATTATTATAGTTTTAAGAGTTTGTTGAGTTTTATTCTAGTTGTTTTTTGGTTTTATTACAATTTTATTTCTACACTCAGTTTTATTTTCGTAATATTTATTGTTTATATGAATATTATTGTGTTTACACGTTTTGGCTTGCGGTTAGGTTACACCTTTGGAAGTGTGCCGATTTTATTTGGGTCGTCTTCGGATCATATTACGGATATTCGGCTTGTACTTCGGTATTGTTCGGAGTTTAAGTATAATAATGCTATCTCTAATAAAAATACGAAGGTAGATTACGACTAGTACCTCGACGAACTGTCGCCGGTGACCATTTTGCTGCTAGTCCCCTTCTTCTTTTTCTTATCTTTGGTCTTCAGTGTAGGCTGATCAGATTGTTGCTCCTCATTCAGCCGAACCTCCGTTTCCATCATATCTTCTGATTCCATCGGTGTGTTCTCTGCTTCCATCGACGTAAATTTCGAAAGTTTGGATAATGTTCTTCTCTACTCGATTAGAAAACACAATACTTTGAAACCACTAGAAATTTAAATTTTGGAGCGGTAATAAGTGCGTAGTTTTCCTCAGGAAAAGTACTCGACGAGACTTTTCGTTTCCGAGTTGTATTTCCTAGGCATTGGCGCGGAATTTCAAAAGGGAAAGACATTTTATAAAAAATATTTTTTACAATAGTTCTCTTGTTGTATTCTCCGTGTTAACAGAATATTCCAAAACACCCAGTTTAACATCCGCATTTCTTCGGATGCCGTTGTACTTAAGAAATATTACAAGAGTTTTAGAGCAGTACTATATTCCAATAAAATCAGTTTACTTAGAAACAACCACGCTCGGGCATGAGTGGAGTTAAAGCGGTTGTATTTGAATATTCCTTGTTTTATCACTAAGCAAGCGGGTGTATTGGAATATTCCACGTTTTACCCCGACTCGTAGGAATACGGCCAGTAATCCAACGACGATATAATCGGAATACAACGGTGTTAAATACTACGATTCATTCTTGTTTTGTAATTGAAAAAAGTTATATACTTATGTAATACGTAAAAGTTTATATTAAAGAAAATAATAATTACAAAAAATTGCATAATTATGAAAATTTTAATATTACGATCTGCGTAAATTTAATATCATTAAATACACTCTAAAAACGATTGGAATATTACTTGGATACAACCGCGCTCGGGCATGATTGGAGTTAAAGCGGTTGTATTGGAATATTCTTTGTTTTATTCCTGAAAAACGCCGGTTGTATTGGAATATTACGGATCATATTACAGATATTTAATATAAAAATACACTTTTTATGGATCTGTTATTCTACAACTTTTGTTATGTTCTCTGTTTTTATTCAATATACTAGATATAAAAGCATTATAGAAGTATACAACTTTTTTCATTAACAAAACAAGGCGATTTAGCGTATTTAACTACTGTTGTATTCCGATTTTATCTCCGTTAGATTTTGGTCGTATTCGACGATTTGGATTAAAAATCCGAATATTCCAAGACAATAGGCGTTTTTCGGGAATAAAATAAGGAATATTCCAATACAACCGCTTTAACTCCACTCATGCTAGAGTGTGGTTGTATCTAAGTAATATTCACATCGTTTTTAGGGTGTATTATATGTTATTAAATTTACGCGATAGTAATATTAAAATTTTTATAATTATGTAATTTTTTGTAATTATTATTTTCTTTAATATAAACTTTTACTTATTACATAAGTATATAACTTTTTCGATTACAAAACAAGGCTGAATTGGAGTATTTAACTCTGTTGTATTCAGATTATATCTCCGTCGTATTCTTTGTCGTATTCGACGAGTTGGAGTAAAACGCGGAATATTCAGATACTGACCGGTTTTGTTCGAGAATAAAACGAGGAATATTCAATACGACCGCTTTAACTCCACTCATGCCGAGCGTGGTTGTATCCAAGTAATATTCTTATTGTTTTTAGAGTTTATTATCACGTATTAAAATTAAGCGATTAGTAATATTAAAATTTTGATAATAATGCAATTTTTTGAAATTATTATTTTCTACGATATAAACTTTTAAGTATTACGTAAGTATATAACTTTTTCGATAATAAAACAATACTTGAATATCTTTGAATTATTTATTCGAAACAGTTCTACGATACAGCTAAAAAATACCATGATATTTCCATGATACAAGTAGAGATCTATGATACATCCATCTACGATTTAACTCTGTTGAATTCCATTATATCGTCGTTGATACAACTAAAAAAATGCTTGCTCGGCGGCACATCACTAAATACAACCACTAAAATAACATAGGTATCGTTCAAATACAACGAGTTAAGTCGAGCTGTTGCATTGTATAGGAGTGCGGAATATCTCTAATCTACTGCGCCGGTTGTATTAGAATATTCCGCGTTTTATTCCAACAATTGAGCGAAACGTTGCCGAATACGACCGTAAAACAACATAGATATTGTTCAAATACAATAACGTTAAATCGTAAAGATGGATGTATTAGATATCTTCAGTTGTACTGTTGATGTATTCTTGTATTTTAGGAGTTGTATTTTCTGCACCGTTCAGTTTTATTTTTGTTCTATTTTTGTATTATTGTCTTTTTATTCTAGAGTTGTATTTTTGCCTTCATACTCTGTTAATGACAATATTTGATTTTCAAATAAACTGTAATAAAGCATTTTCTGATGACGAGAATAAATTGGAAAAAACACTCTTAGAGCATTTCACGATTTAGGTCATTAAACCTTGCCAGGGTAATTTGGAATAAAGCTATCATAAACACGGTAAAAAATCATCCAATACCTGCTACGCGAGCAAAATAAACTATAATACAACACGTTTAAAGTCCGTATTTCTTACTGCGTACGTTGTATTTGAGAAATATTATAAGTGTTTTACGAATTTGTATTTTTGGCAGAAAACATAACTCCGTGATAAAATAAATATTATAAGAAAATAAAACCTAAATGTTACAAAGCACAATGTAAATATAATCCGCAATACAAGCCAAAATGTTATTAAAATCAAACCAAAACCTTGCCAACTCCTACATTAAATAAAAACTGTAGAAAACTTTTACAGTGTCGCTTTCAGTGTTACTCGAATAATACTGAATTACAACTTAAATAAAACTCTAATGATACCAAAAACAAAATTCTCTAAATAAAACAGAACATATAAGAAAATAAAACCTAAATTTTACGATTGCAGAACATAAACAATACTTTATATAATCATCTTCAAAATCCATCTTCACTTGCTCTACCCTCATCCAGGAATCTCAGCACCTCCAGTGATAAAAAATCCACCTCATTCTTTGCGTCGTCCCTCAAGAAATCAAATTTTAGCTCCGCAGCTCCACGACAAGGTAGGTCAGACAAAAACTCTAAATGTCGGCATCCTAAATATAATGGAGACAAAAAATGCCTTTATGATTTGACGGGAAAATAAAGCGGTAAAAATTTCGGCAAATTTTAGCTCGGGTCGGGTCGGGTCGGCAGAATTGAGATAAAAAAGCCTTTTTTTTCAAACGTGCCATGGTGGGGTCCAGAAATCCACGTGACGCGTTTTTATTGGCTACCGGACGCAGCACTGCGTACGCTGTCCGGACGCAATAAAAATTCCTAAACGGGCCCGTAAAGTGACCGGCTTTGGCAGGAAAATTAAGCACCGTTTGGGGCAATTTATTTGTGTGTGCCGTATTATTTGTTTCACACGTTTGTTACAAAATTTTATTTATGTCATTTTCATTTAATGAATAAAAGTGGCCCCGCTGCCCTTCCTTCTGCGCTCCAATACTTTACTGGTTTCTCTCAAAACCATCGCTTTTGTGAACAAAACATTTCCTATGCAGAGATCTAGCTTGGAAGGAAATGACGGGATCACGACTTACCAGATCCATTAGAGCTAGCTGGGAAAGAAACGACAGGATCACGGCTTACAGAGACCTCTGAAACTCGCATGTTTCTCATCCTTCCTCTTCACTCCTAGCAGAACGATTGAGGAAGGAAACGACGGGCAGGGGAGGGTTTTAGTGAGCGTGATAGGGTAGGGCAGTGGATTGCATTGTGTAGGGTAACGACTGAGGACCGCAGGTTGTCGGCATATTTTAGGTTGTATTGTATTTTAAAAGGGGGGTCGCCTAACAGAAGTTGTCGGCGAATTTAAATTTTAAATTTGATTTAAATATATATATAATTTAGAAAGTAGTATTTGGCTTTGAAAATAATTTTTAAATTTGAAAGTTTTAAGATATGAGATTAAGCCGATCTCGCATCCCGAATAGTTTATATAAACGAGCACCGCACCACGAACCAGTGTATCTATCCCCAAGGATAGACACATGCATCGATGGTGGGGCTCGATCAAATAAACTAGAAGTTTTGTGACATCCGTTTGGTGCGCGAACCGATTTTATAAGCAGACAAATTCCACTGCTTAATATGAAAGTATCGAAACGGGGTTTATATTACTCAGGTTCTTTAAAATTCCCTATAAGGGCGAGCCCACATAGTTAATTACATCTTAAGTGACGGGAATCACCTAAGAAAACTCTCGATAATAATCGATAACTACGCTTTCAAGAATTTGAAGTTTAAGGTTTTCGAAGATTGAATTTTGGAATTTCGATAGGGAATGGATCAAATTTTAGAACATTTTGTTTTGTGAATCCAAAGGAAGAAAGGTAGGAGAAATCAACTGATTCGAAGTGAACTTCGGTAATTTCCGACTATCACTATCGTTTGGCTTGAGTTTAGGAAAGTCCTAATACTTATTTAAATGTTTTGATCTTGCCAATTTTAATTAATTAGGGCTTATATTTATATGATAAAATCGAACAAATAGCTCTAGGAGATGTGAGGGTTTATTGTCGTATCGGACGACTACCTCGGAATCCTAAGACCGGTTAGGGCTTAATTTGCAATGCAAATGCCTAACGAAAAGGTTGAGGATTTATGTTGCACTAGAGCGAACTACCTCGAAGTCCTATGGCTTGGTTATTTAATTCTAGGAAAGTTTCTGTGAAGTAGGTTCGAAGTTTTCTTGACGACGATGGCCGTGCTTCGCCATGCTCCAAGTTCCTTGTTGTTGCGGAGGTTTAGTTTTAGAAATCATAAATCGGGAGATGAGAAAAGTGTTTTGGTTTAGAGAAAATCTTAATTTCCAAGTGTTTTTTACGTTTTAATTAAAACAAATCTTAAAGTTGATTATAACGACACGGTTAAGATCCCGCGGTTCCATCCTTCGGCATCATTATTTTTATTGGATTCACTTAGTCCGGTTGAATTTGCTAAACTCAGTTGAATGAGTTCCACACTTTCATTTAGACAGTGGGAAATCCGTTAGCGACACGTAGGTTACATCATCAGAGGTATTCCAGATCATCCAACGGGACGTTTTAATTTAGTTGTAATTGTAGTTTTGTGTTACGTTTGTGATTAAATTTTGAGTTGTTTTATATTTTGAAATGTTGTGGCGGTGAATTTTATCTTGCAATGACTTTTAACTTAATTTGGTTTCGGTTTTAGGGACTATCCTAAAGGTGTGGGTTTTCATGCAGCTTGTTGTTTTATCATGCGAGAAAAATAAAGTACATTTGCAAGAAAGTAAATTGCAGGAAAGTAAATTGCAAGAGAGCAAATTGCGATAAAAAATAAAAGCGTACTCGGAGGGTCTTCCCGTCATCCCAAGTTGCACTTAAAACACAATTAGAATATTTAAGCAAGTTCTAGGTAAAGCTAAGGGAAGGGTTATGGTTTTCTACCAAATTCCTAATCACATGGTAGTCGGCTCCTATGACGTCTAGGTTCTTTGTGTTTTTTGTTTGAGGACGATTTTCTTCATCGAAAGACAATTAAGTCAATTGTTCTTATAAATATCCTATCATATTGAGGAAGTGCTTAAGAAGGATCTTAAACATCTTTTCGATATTTTCGAGGATTGTTTTAAGTCCAAATGAATTTAATTATATAAATAAATCGATCGTCCAGAGGTTTTGAGTCTTGTTAACTTGCTCGGTGAACTAGGACATTTGAATATCCTATGAGTGAGGTAACACTTCATTTGATGTTCCATTTAGGAGTTATAATAATCAAAGCTTTCGAGGGTAAATTAGTATTGAAATGATTTGATTTAAGTTAAAGGGTTTAAATTTGGAATAGTGTTGAGTTGCTTTACATTTATTTTGAATTCTTTATGTCTTAGGTGATGTTATATTTAATTCAACTTAATTTAATTGAGTTTTAATTTAGTTTAACATAGTTGATTTAATTTGATTTGGTGTTTAATTAATTTGATTTGATTTAATTTAATTTAATTATTTAATTTAATTTAATTTAATTTAATTGTTTAATTTAATTTAATTTAATTTAATTGTTTAATTTAATTTAATTATTTAATTTAATTTAATTTAATTATTTAAGTTAATTTAATTTAATTATTTAATTTAATTTAATTTAATTATTTAATTTAATTTAATTTAATTGTTTAATTTAATTTAATTTAATTATTAAATTTAATTTAATTTAATTTAATTTTAATTTAGTTTAATTTAATTTAATTTGTTTTAATTTAATTTAATTTAATTATTAAATTTAATTTAATTTTAATTTAATTTATCTTTAATTTACTTTATTTTTAATTTTAATTGAAATTTCGAAAGAGTTTAATAATTTAATTAAGTCTTTTAATATTTTAAATTTGAGTTATCATTTTAATTAAAAATTGAGTATTAATGATATAATTAGTTTAGGGATTTTTAAATTAAAGAATAAATCTCTTCCTAATAAATATCCCTTATTTTAATAATTCTAATTTATTATTCCTCCAAATTTAATCTATTATTTAATTAAAGTTTAATCATTTTAAAATTATTTAATGGGTTTCTACCCTTTAATTATTTAAATTTCAATCATCCAAATCAGATTAAGATCAAATGTTTTACTTGTTGATTTTTTATTAAACCTAAAGTTTTAATTAAGGGTTGAAAGTTTAATTACCATTTTACCCTTTAAGCTTAATAATTTCATAACTCACTAAATTGAACCCAAATGAACTTGAAATTTTTATGTGACTTCACTCACATGTCAATAAAGACATGAGAGGAGAAAATGTGATTTTTTTGTATTTAATTTATTTATATAATTATTTTGATGGAAAATAGAGATTTTCGAGGAAAATTTAATAACATGACCAAGGGAAAGTTTCTGTCCTTAAGAAAATTAGGGGACATTCCTAATGACCAGAGAAGCACTTGGACCAATTTTGGTGATTTTTTGAATTATATTATTTTTATTATAATTATTTTGAGTTTTGGAGTGTTAATTAATTTAAAAATAAAATAAATGTTGAAAAATGGATTTTATATTTTTCAAAAATCTCTCTGATATCAAGGAAACCAGAGAAACAAATTTTGCAATTTTCTGATTTTTTTATGATTTATTATAATTATTTTAGTGAAAATGCTAGAAAATACATTTTTTTAATTTTAAAATTACCTTAAAACTTTAAAATTCAATATCTCACTAAATAGACCTAGGAAAAATGTGGGATTTATTCCTAAGTGATTAAAATTTAAAATGTGACATTTTGGTGAACTTTATTATTTTTGTGATTTTTATTATTTTTTAATTATTAAAAATATTAAAATATTATTAAAAATCAACTTTTTCAGAAAATTGAAATTTTAATTTTCTTAGATTCCCCTGATATCAGAGAGGCTCCAAAACCAATTTGGTGAATTTTTTAAAAGTATTTTAAAAGTTATGAATTTTTAAAGCTTAAAATGGCTAAATGACTTAATCAACCCGATTAGTGGGGCTAGCGAAGTCCAATTGACCTCAAATTTTTATGGTGGATTCCTCTGATCCTAAAGATCAGTGGAGAATTGATTTTAAGTCAATTTGATACCTGGTTAACTCTAATTAATTAAAGACCTATTTTGGGTGTTTAAGTCGATTAGGGTTGTTTTGAATGAACTAAGCCGAAATCTATTTTTCTAGGGTTCTCTGGTCGTAAGGAACATCACCAAATTTTCCTAGAATTTATTTCACAACATGCTATTTCTTGGAATTAAAATACTCAAAACGGTGACACTGAACTTGAAAAATCAAGAACTCTTCGTAGGGATGGCCTCCGACTTTGGAAAATTCAGGGAATGTTCCCAAATTCGGAGGCTTCAAAGCTCCTATGGTCTCATGCCATGGTGTATTGTATGCATGCATGGAGAATTAAAACAATGCGGAGAGTAAATAAATTATAAAAAATAAAATACTTGATGAAATTAAATGATTTCTTTTCCACATTATTCTCCTCGTTCAGCGAGCGAGAGGGTATTTTTATTTTATTTTTGTGATTTTTCTACACAAAGATATGGATTTTTAAAGTTTCGATATTTAATAAATACATTAAATACCCTATTTATCTACTTATCCACGCGGCGCCAGCGAGAACATCGGCGGCTCCGAAGGGGTACGTGTCGCGCGTGATTGGGCGCCGCCATCCGAGTCATCCGTCCGGGCCCGCGGTTCACGTAACATTCCCGAGTCCGGCGCGATCCGAATCGTCCGCTCGATACACGCGCGATCCGACGGCTCCCAGTCATCGTCTACGGCCGGTGTGCACCGTGGCCGTCGACCTTCTAACCCTAATTTCTCGCTCGATTCTCGACGGATTTTCGTGTTCTTATGCTCCATGGATTCGTCTTGAAGAGACGAACACATCCATATGGTAAACATGCATTTAAATTGACTCGAATTAAAATGAGAATCTCCGGAAGCTCGGGAAGAAGAGGGAGTCCATACCTTTGCTCGGAGAAGTGAAGCTTCGATGCGAGAGTTGTTACACCTTCGATTGGATCTAGTAAGCTCCGGATGAAGTCTCCGATGCGAGTGACTTGTGCTAGGTTGGACTTCGACCACGGCCGATCACAAAGCTTGGAGGCTGGAGCAAGCTGGGTGGCACAGAGATGGGGCTTTCGGTGGGGAACTTCTCCTCTTGGTCCGAGTGAAGGTGTAGGACCGATCGATTTGGGAATTGGCTCGGCTGTGAAGAAGTGTCTGGTTTTTGGGCTAAAGTTTGAGCTCGAAATTGGGCTCGGCTAGAGGGAATCGGGGTGGAATTCGGTGGGGATCGGGTGCTCACATGTGTGGAGAGTGATGCGGAGTGATTTTGGCGAGTTTCCTTAAGGTTTCGTTCGGCACCTCCTTTGGCCGAGAGGGTGAGGGGTTTAAATAGGCATGGTGGAGGCTCTCGGGGGAGTTTAATGGTTGGGATCGAGTTGCTGCGGTGAGGAGAAGAACGAGTCACGATGGCCATTTGGAGTGAGGCGGCTCGGCGAGGTGGAATTCCAAATTTGGCTCCTCCCGAGGTTTCGGGCATGGTGTTTTCCGGCGGCCGGGTGGCCGGCCGGCCGAGGTCGGGTCGCCCTCGAAGCTCGGGTGGGTCGGGGCGGAGGCTTGTGCGATCGATTGAGGTTTGACATGTGTAAAGGAGTTTGATTTAAATGGAATGGGAGAAGGCTCACTTTGGCTTGGTTTGGGTCAACCCACCATTTTGGGCTTGGTGCACCCTTCCAAGCTACGATTTTGGTTGAGGGAATCATTTAGGTCGGCTTAGAAGGAGTGGTGAAGTCTCCATCCATGATGAGGTGGCTAAACATGGTTTAGTGTGTGACATGATTAAGGTAAAAAAGGGTTAAAGGAGGTTTAAGAAAGAACCCCCTCTTCTTGCCATAAATGGACTAATGACAAGTCAAAGCCCTCATGGCTTCATGTGGCTTGAGAATGGCTTGTTCATGGCTTCATTTGGCTTGGGAAAAGGTTGATTTGTTTCATGAAAAGGGTTTTAGAAATTTTTGACATTTAGGGGGTAATTTGACATGTGGCTTGATTTGGAATGGTTTAATTGATGATTTTGAAACTTAGGGGTGATTTTGATCAAATGGATGATGAGGGGAAGTGTCATGTGGGCTTTAGGATGATTTGGGCTTTTAAAATTTAATGAAGATGGGCTTTTAAGAAGGTTTAAGGGAAGTGGGCTTTTAAGTTTAAGGATGTGTTCATGGATGGGAATTTTTGTAGAAGTTTGGGCCAAATAGTTGTTGGTTTTGGTTTTAGGGATGTTTCATGGATAATTTGAAATAGATTTAAGGTGGTTTGGGTTTGAATTGGGTTGAATTTGGGTTTATTTGGTAAATGGGCCAATGTAGGTCAAATTGGGCTAACTTGGGCCAATGTTGGGCTAGGGTTGAAATTGATGTAAAATAAATGTTGAGAAATGTTTATGGGAGTGTTTCAAAGAGGTTTTGGCTTTGGTTGGGTTTTGATTTTGAGGTTTGGGCCTATTTGGGTTAGGTTTGGGTTTAGGTCAAAATTGGGCTTTTTGATTTTGGGTTGAATTTGAGTGGGGTTTGGGTCGAATTTGAGTGGGGTTTGGGTCAAAATCTTGGGCAAATCATGTTAGGGTTTTGTTTGTGGGAATGTTAAGGAAGATTTAGAAAAGATTTGGGGTTAATTGGAGTTGAATTGGGTTAGTTTGGGCTAAGTTTGGGTCATGGGTCCAATTTGGGCTTTAAGGCCCAAAGTGAAATTGGATCCAAATGTCAATCAAATTGGACTTGGATTTGGTCTAAATTGGTATTGGGAATATTGGATTGAAGTTTAGAATTGAATTGGACCAGAATTTGAGTCAATTGGATAGGTTTGGTTTAACATTGGGTCTACTTTGGGTTAAAATGGGTCAATTTGGGGGTTTTGACAAAAGTAGGGTAAATTGACAAAATTGACCCATGGTGTAGTTGGACAGAATGAAATTAGGAATATTTAGGATTTTCTGGAATTTTTTTGGGAATTTTCTGAATTTTTGGATTTTTAGGCCAAGAAGGGTATTTTGGGTATTTGGAGGGTATTGGGGGGTATTTTTGGAATCTTTGGTATTTTTGGGTATGGATGATCAATTTGAGTGATTTGGAGATGTTTGGGATTGATTTTGGAAAATTTTGGGTAATTTGAAAATTTTGCGAAAATTTGGGTAATTTCGAGGGTTTTGGGTAGGTTTAATAGGTGTAGGGTCTCGGGGGTCGAAAATTGAAAATTTGGGAAATTGGAGATTGGGTGAATTTAGGTGGAAAGAAATCATTTTGGTTGAGCCATGAAACCATTTCAAGCACATATGAGCCATGAAAGGACTCGTTTGAGGCATTCATTATGTTGTTCTAACCTCTTGCGCGAGGGCTTAGGGGTTAAGGACCATCCATGTGAATCACCCACATGAGTCGGGAGGTTAAGTTGGGTATGGGTGTGGTTTTAGGAAGTGTGTGGAAATGTAGTGTGTAAGTGTAGTGTAAGTCGGCCCCTCACTGGACCAGGGCCGCCGGGGGTAGTCTACAGGCCGAAAGAGTCATATAGGAACTCATCCTTTAAACTTCCGCATTTGATTTCGACCCTCACAGGTGATTAGGGGTCTATAGTCGAATTTGTGGAGTTTGCGGGGAGTTTAGAAGTGGTTTGAATTTCTAAAAGGCGGGTCCCGATTCTAGTCCTCTAAGATAGTCGAAAGAAAAGCCTAAGGCTAGATCCTAGCAGCTAAAAGAAGAAGGGAAGACCTCATCGAAAATGAGGTCGACAAATGGACCCCGATAGGTGTGGTGAGCGACGGAGCACACCGCGCGTATTGGTGTTGACCGAAGCGATCAACAAAACCAACACGGATGTCGAGTGACGAACTTAGGACGAAGTAGAAGAGTTTCTGTCGGGGAGTGTCGAGTATATCTGCGGAACAGGAGATTCTTGAACTCTCGGCTAGGGAAAGGAAAATGAGGTGAATCCCAAATCACATGATGCGGGGAATTTCGATTTAGATTTTATTTTGTTTCAATTTATGTTTTGATGTGTGAGTTTAAATTTTAGTTTGGAGTTTCGATTTAGATTGAAGTTTTGTCGAAATTAATTTGAGGGATTTGATTTGAAATGAAAATTGGGATTTTGAGGTTTTAGATGTAACATCTCCAACCTCGAAAGAAAATTGAATTGATTAGATTGAATCGTTGCAATGAGAAGATATCTCAGAGTAATGCGGTGTTGGATGTAAAATCCTTAACCTCAAGAGTTTGATTTTGATGTATTTCATCGCGATAGGGAAAGAATCCTAAAGCGATGCGGTCTCGGATGTAAATTCCTTAACCCGGGAATTCGATTTGATGTATTTCGGTGCGATAGGGAAAGAATCCTAAAGCGGTGCGGTCTTGGATGTAAAATCCTTGACCCAAAAGTTTGAATTTGATGTATTTCGGTGCGATAAGAAAAGGATTCTAAAGCGGTGCGGTCTTGGATGTAAAATCCTCGACCCAAAAGAGTTTGATTTGATGTACTTCGGTGCTGATAGGAAAAGAATCCTAAAACGAGTGCAGTCTTGGATGTAAAATCCTTGACCCAAAAGGTTTGAATTTGATGTATTTCGGTGCGATAGGAAAAGAATCCTAAAGCGAGTGCGATCTTGGATGTAAAATCCTCGACCCAAAAGGTTTGAATTTGATGTATTTCGGTGCGATAGGAAAAGAATCCTAAAGCTGTGCGATCTTGGATGTAAAATCCTCGACCCAAAAGAGTTTGATTTGATGTATTTCGGTGCGGTAGGAAAAGAATCCTAAAGCGATGCGGTCTTGGATGTAAAATCCTCGACCCAAAAGAGTTTGATTTGATGTACTTCGGTGCTGATAGGAAAGAATCCTAAAGCGGTGCGGTCTTGGATGTAAAATCCTCGACCCAAAGGTTTGAATTTGATGTATTTCGGTGCGATAGGAAAAAAATCCTAAAGCGGTACGGTCTTGGATGTAAAATCCTCGACCCGAAAGGTTTGAATTTGATGTATTTCGGTCGATAGGAAAAGAATCCTAAACGATGCGATCTTGGATGTAAAATCCTCGACCAAAGAGTTTGATTTGATGTACTTCGATCGATAGGAAAGAATCCTAAACGATGCGGTCTTGGATGTAAAATCCTCGACCCAAAAGGTTTGAATTTGATGTATTTCGGTGCTGATAGGAAAAGAATCCTAAAGCGGTGCGGTCTTGGATGTAAAATCCTCGACCCGAAAAGAGTTTGATTTGATGTACTTCGGTGCAATAGGAAAGAATCCTAAAGCGGTGCGGTCTTGGATGTAAAATCCTCGACCCAAAAGGTTTGAATTTGATGTATTTCGGTGCGATAGGAAAAGAATCCTAAAGCGATGCGATCTTGGATGTAAAATCCTCGACCCAAAAGATTTGAATTTGATGTATTTCGGTGCGATAGGAAAAGAATCCTAAAGCGGTACGGTCTTGGATGTAAAATCCTCGACCCAAAAGGTTTGAATTTGATGTATTTCGGTGCGATAGGAAAAGAATCCTAAAGCGAGTGCGGTCTTGGATGTAAAATCCTCGACCCGAAAGGTTTGAATTTGATGTATTTCGGTGCGATAGGAAAAGAATCCTAAAGCGAGTGCGGTCTTGGATGTAAAATCCTCGACCCAAAGGTTTGATTTTGATGTGATTGATATTTGATTCGAGATGCTGGAAGAAATTGAATTTAAATTTGATTGAGACTTGAAGCACTGGAAAGATTGAATTCGGAAATTTGGAAATTTGGAAGGATGAGTTTGAACTCGATTGAAATTCGATTTAAGATTTGATTTGAAATTTGGAAGATCAAGTTTGAAACTTGATCGAGATTGGATTTGGAATTTGATTGAGGATTTGATTTGAAATTTGTAAGGATGGAATTTGATTTTGAAGTTTGGAAGGATGGAATTTGAGATTTGTGTTGATTTCGTTTATCTTTTAATGGTTCAAATTTTATTTTATTGTTTATTTAATGTTCATGTGAACTTAGTGTTTGTCATTTTTCAGATTTTTTTTTAGAAAGTTTTCTTTCATTCTCTCTTTTTTTTTATTTCTTTTCTGTTCTTTGTTCGAAGTTCATTTAACTTTAATGGCGTTTCCCAATCAATTTGCACAAAAGAGGTGAAGGCCAAAAACGTGACATGGTCACTTTCATTCCAATCATGTTGAAAATACATCATACAACTCGATACGGAATATATTTCATACAATCCATGTAGACTCGAAACGGATTATGTACGATCTTCGTCGATCCATCGAAAGAAGCATCGTCGAAAATCCATGTACGAATAGTGAGGTACATGGTTAATAACATCACCTTCCAAGCCATCCTTGGCGAGGATGCAGTTGGATGTACATTGGAGGTGTGATATTTCCCATGTAACTCGCGACTCGTAAGGCGGAGGTTCTCTAGCTACGGGTACGGTTGGAAATGGTAAGGTATTTTCTTGTCATCCATCCTCACGAAAGTAGCTGAGATTCGCTCCACTGGCACCCACAGTATGCGATGCTTTGCGATATACGCTCCGTTACCTTGCGGTATCATGACGGAACCCACCGGTAAAGGTATCTTTTCGGCCCTCGGAACTCACTCGGGCCTGCTCATCCGGAGGTCGGATCCGAACATGATGTTGCACTCATTCGAGAAAGAGGCACGTGCGAAGGTCGACGAAGTCGTGGTGATCGATATGTGGGGGTATGCGGTCACCCTGTTTGTAGATGTTGATAATGCGGCTATTGGGTATGCAATCTGCTGGCGGTACCCTCCATGTTATCAATCTTTTTACCATTCTCTTGATAAGCGATGGCATCGGATCTACTTGCCCATGACGGAGTATTCCGGTGGGTTTCCTTCTCGTCTTCGAGCAAAGTTGTAGCGGCATCCGCATTGTATTGTGATTCTTCCTTTCCACGGCATCCATCTCGGGGTTCGAGTATGTGTTTTCCCTCGGGCGGCTTTGCTCGGCCCATTCTTTTCGGATCCGGATACAATCCACGATTTCTTTGTTGTTCATACTGCGAGAATACGTCGGTGTGTAGCTCGAGGCCTTCAGTATGTTGATCCTTCTTCCTTTAATTCTCTCGAAGTATTCAAAAGTTTTCTTTTCAACATTACGCATCCTCTCCGGCTCGTATTCCGGAATGATGCGAGATGGCGAGGCCTTGTGACATATTGTGGGATATATGGTTCGATCCCTTCACGTTCCCTCGCATACCTCGGCTCCTCGGGGATGATGCACGTCGGGACATCCCCGGGGTTGCTCTGCAACAAGGTCATGCACTTGCTGGTGGTTCTATCCGGTGGCGTGGTAGCCTTCTTCCTTCGATCTTACGGAGATTTCCACGGTTCTTTACGTGTATTATAGGAGGTGGCCTCCTTTCTTCGAGTTCTGGTGAGCCGGTGTCCTTGAAGTGTACGTGCTGGCGGTAGTAGCTGTCTCGTCGCGCTGGTCCGCGGCTAGTTTTGTTAACATCTTACGGATACGGCGATTCTTATTTCTTCGTTGCGTGGGCTGTGAGAGTAGCTCTCCGCACTTCTTGAATCTCCGTGGGCGCGGCGGCGACAAGCTCGCCCTCACTTGTAGTGACTACGGACTTCATTTTCTTATCTTCTTCGGTGTTTGCTTTTCTTTTCTTGTTGTTGGATTGGTAGCTTGGGCCACCCACTTTCATCATCTGTCTGTCCAGGGCGGTTCTTCTCGGTTGCCGGGACCCGAGTCACTTTCCTCGTACTTGTAGGCCTGGCGGTGCGAAATGCGAGTCGATCTCGATTATCGCTCCATCTTTCACCCTCTTTTCATCGAGTGCGAGGCTTACGCCATTCTTAAAGTTCGAAGACCGACCGCCGTTCGACATTTCCTCTGCGAAAAGACAAGGAAAAGGATCGGGGGCTATCTTAAGAACAAGAACATTAAGAAAATGTTTATTAAAGATACATTTTTTATTATTCTTATATTTTAACGGGAATGAAGTAGGATAAGATCGAGGAAAGGGATTTTGATTTGGAGAAGAAAACGAGGAAAACTTTATTATCATGATTTTATTTATTTTAGCACATTTTATTATTTTTGAGTTCGGACCCGATCATAAGTAATTACTTCACCGTGTTTCTTAGGGATGAAGAATTCATTCCTTCGAAACATCGGGTAGCGTAATATTTTTTCAAGTATCGTCCGTTGATCGGAAGCATATGTCGTTCTCCACGGCAATTCACTAGGCTGGTAGGAACCTCACGAGTATCTTGCTTGACCACGAAACGGTCCTTCCCGAGTGGGTTCAAATTTTCCTCCTATCTTGCGGTGTGCGAGAATAGGTCTCTTGAGAACGAGAACTAAATCACCAACTTTGAAGGTTCTTGGGCGGACCCGGTTTGTCATGGGTTTGAACCATTTTAGCTTGGTATAGTTCTAAATTCGATTGCTGGCTGCAAGTCTTTTCCCTTCCGAGCTTTCTAATTCTTCGAGTCGTAGTACGGCGTTTTCTTCGTCGTGATCTTGTTTGCAGCTGCAATTCGAGTGAAGGAAGTTGAACCTCTAAAGGTAACACTTGCCTCGGACCCATACACCGGAGCGTAAGGTGTAGCTTGAGTAGGAGTTCGAAGGTTGTCGGTAGGCCCATAGGGCTTCTAACAATTTCTCGTGCCAATTTCTCTTATTATCGTCCGGGGTTTTCTTTAAGATTTGAACGAGAGTTTTATTAAAAGCCTCGGCGAGACCGTTTGCTCTTGGGTAGTAAATTGTCGAGTATCGCCGGTCGATTCCGTGTCTCACGACAAAATTGTTGATTTGTGTGCTTCGAATGCTGACTCGTTATACGAGATGATCTGCGCGGCACTCCGAAACGGTAGACAACTTGGTTCTTGAAAAGCTGCGGCACGTGGTGTGCTTTCACTTCTCTAAGTGGAGCCATACTGCCACTTGGAAAAGTAATCTGTAGCCGCAAGAATGAAACGATGTCCTTTCGAAGATGGTGGTTCTATTGGACCCGCTATATCGTGCCCCGACATTCGAACGGCCGCGCACGATTGTCGGGTGTAGCACATTTGGAGGTTGGTGTAGAACCACTCCGTGCACTTGGCATTGATGACGGCTCTTGGCGATTTTCATGCGGTCGGTCATCATCGAGGGCCGGTAGTACTCTAGTCTTTTAATTTTCATCTTCATTTTTGGACCCGGTCAGTGAGCGCCACGGAGTCCGAATGCACCTCTTTAACGATTTCACGGGCCTCGGACCCGCTTAAGCACCTTAGCCGCATTTGATCGAAAGACCTTCGTACTGATGTGTTGTTTATTAATGCGTAGGACGGAGTTCTTTTCTTGATCGATGGGCGGCGACCTATCGTCCGGTAGCTTTCCTGTTTGCGGGTAGATGCATCGATGGTTGTCGCCTGATCTTCGTGTTTTACGTCACTTCTTCTGTTGATTCTTTTCCTTCTTCGATTTGTGTATCATGTACATGTCGAGTTGTGATAGGACTGACGTCCGTGAGTCGACACTTCCTGCGATTCATCTTGCAAACAGGCAAATTCTTTTGCGAGACGGGCTAAAGCATCTGCTAAAGCATTCTCTTTTCTAGGAATTTTGTAGATTGTCACATTTGGAATGCTGTTCACGATAGTTGTATGGCATCTTGGAAGTATTGTTCGAGTCTTGGCTTTAAAACTTCTGTATTGTCCGTCGATACGTTGAATGATTAAGCTGTGAATCCGTAGATGTTGATGTCTGTTATTCCCATTTGAATGGTTAATTCAATCCCGTTATGAGGGCTTCGTATTCGCCGTTGTTTGTACACGGTTACGTCGAGTGGTAGGAGTATCTTAACATCCCCGCTCCGGTGTTATAAAGATTAGCCCGATTCCTGCCTTACGAGACACTATCACTTGCGATTCTTCGTCTTTGTGTGCTTGAAGATGCTCCGTCGAAATATAATTCCCAACGTCGATCGTCGAGGTCTTCTAGGTTCATTATTTGTTCATCCGGCAAATCGTCATTGAGAGGAGATTCGGCAGCGAAGGGTGTCTTTGCGAGAAGTCTGCTTAAGACTTGTCCCTTTACGGCACGCGGAGGCACGAAAGTTATATCGAATTGCGATAATATCATTGACCATACGGCAAGTCTGCAGGAAAGTGTTGGACGAGTCATCGAAGTATTGCGATGGATTAAACTTCGAGATTAGGTTGACCTTATGAGAAAGCATGTAGTGCACGAGCTTTTGAGCGGCGAAGATCGGGACGAACAATGCTTTTCGATTGCGGGATACCTTACTTCCGTCGGAAGTAAACGACGGCTTAAGTAGTAAAGAGCATTTTCTTTACCCTCATCATTGACACAGGCTAACGGGGCTCGAGGGAGTCGTCTAGAGCCGCGGTGTAAAGTATCGACGGTCTACACTGAGGCCAGGAGCTGCTAAGACGGGAGGTGTCATTAAATATTGTTTAATGTCTTCGAAGGCCTTACGGCATTTCTCTTCCCGAATAAATTTGGCGTCCTTTTTAACTAGTGCGAGAAAGGTGACACCTACGACGGGTTTGAGATAAAGCGTCGAAGATATGCCGGCTTCCCTTGAAAAGATCGTAGTTGTTTTAAGGTTTTGGGAGGCGGCATTTCTAAGATGGCTTTAATCTTCTCCGGGTCGATTTCAATTCCACGATGTCGGACAACGAATCCTAAGAATTTCCGGAGGTGACGCCGAAGGCGCATTTAAGGGATTCATCTTAAGGTTAAATTGTCTTAATCGTTCGAAAACAATTCTCGAATCATACGAAGTGGTTTTCCTTTACTTTGCTTTTGATGACGACATCGTCCACGTAGCACTCGACTTGATTGTGGATGAGATCATCAAAAATTCTTGTCATTGCTCTTTGGTAAGTTGCTCCTGCGTTCTTCAGTCCGAATGGCATCACTGTGTAGCAAAATACTCCGATCGGCGTTACGAATGCTGTAAGCTTTTCATCTTACGGAGCCATTTTTATCTGGTTGTATCACGAAGATCCATCCATGAATGAGAATATTTCATGTGTCGAAGCAATATCGATCATCGGTTCTGGAATTGGTAGAGGGAATTCATCTTTTGGACATGCCTTGTTTAAATCTGCGAAGTCCACACAAATTCGATGCGACCATTCTTCTTTACGTTGGCACCACATTGGCTAACCGGGTCGGGTATTGTTCTTCACGGACAAATTTAGCGTCTATTAGCTTTTTAACTTCGGCTATGACTTGTTGTTCGATTTCCGGACGCATTCTTCGGGACCTTGTCGGCGGAGCGAGTAGGATCCACTCCTAGCTTATGGATTGCGACCTGCGGAGCTAATCACGGCATTTCATCGTAGCTCCAAGCAAAACGAGTCTTTAAATTCCATTAATAACTTGATTATTTCTTCGGAGTCTTCTTTATTGAGTAAGGAGCTAACAAAGGTAGGTCGAGGCTCTTTCTTAGTACCTAAGTTAACTTAGTTAACTCATCTATTGTGGATTTAATTTCTTCTTCGAATTACGGTGGAGCGTCTCGATTTGTAAATCTTCGAGTTCGTCTGTAGTTTCCATGCGATTTTCATTGGACTTGCGAGTGACAACCAAGCAAAATTCGGTATCGTCGACGGCCTGCCTGTGCCGAATCCGAGTCCATACTTTGAATTGGGAGGACGGCGGAGTTATTCCATAACTTTTCAAAATGTTGTGATTGGCACTTTTGTCGATTGTCGAGGTAAGAAACCACGTTGAATTAAATTTTGAACACGGGGAGAGTACCACTCAAAAGGTAATTCCATTAATTCGATGAAGTGACATCTTCGAATTGTACATTATTTTCGGTTTTGGAGGAAGAAGCACCACGGTAGAATTTGATCGGCTTTGCACCGTCACTACGTACCTCTTTGACCTCCATACCCTCGATCTTATTAGAATGGATCGGAGTTAGGGTCATAGTATGTACGTAGTGGTTAATCTTCTCGTACATTGATTTGTATTCTTCGTTCTTTTCATCTTCGAGGGAGATCTTGTATTGCGGCTTCTTTCGACTTATTGTTCTTGCTTCTTGCTTGATTTCTTTTTCCTCTTGAGCTATCTTCCCGATCGACATTGATGGCTGGTTTCTCTCGTCCGATTGTCTGAGTGTCTACTACCGCGGCCTCGTCCTCGGCCTCGACCTCGGATGCGAGTTGTGGAGAAACCTTCACCATCTCGCCGGAAGGGAGTGGTGAGTGACGTGTTGGACTAGAACTTCAGATTCTTCGTTGTCTCGAACTTTCTTTGCTTCATTTGTTATGGTATCTGCGGAGAAGATTGTTTTCTTTGGCGGTGCATAATAAGCCGCATCTTCATGGATTCCGATTTCATGTACGGAGAATGGTTGCAAGTCACCTTTGATGCCTTTGTTCCCCTCCATCGTAGTACTTGATGCTGCTCGGTGTAGAGATGATGGTACCATCCTGTTTTCATGTATCCATGGTCGGCCCGAGTAGAGCGTTGAACGACGTTTCGAATCGATTATATGAAATTTTGCGGTTGTCTTTGCTAAATCACCGGTCTTCATCGGTAGCGTTATTGACCGAGGGCTCTTTCTCCTTTACGGTTGAATCCTCTTAATAACATTTTGTCGGCCTCGAGCTGCGAGCATCGATTTTCAAGTATGCTAGTGTTCGAAGACTCATTATATTGATTGATGCTCTGGATCCACCAAAACTGCGGAGAGCGTAAACTTCCCGATTGTAAGCTGAAATGTACAACGGTCGGTTGTGATCTGCATCATCCCCAGTAGTAGGTCATTGTACGTGAAGGTAACACCTCATTGTTCCTTTAACGAGCAAACCTCATCTAAGGAATCTCCGGCCATTTGAGCTAGCGAATTTCGGATCGAGTAAGGCCTTGATCGGAGCTTCTCTCATCTCCTTTGATAAGATGAGAGCATCGTAGATGCTCGGTTTGGCGGTAGTTTCCTAAGATGGGCTAGCACGTTGTAGTCCACTTTGTTCTCTGCGTCTCGGCTTCTTCTCGAATGGGTATTTCTTCTGTCGGGGTTGGTTCTTCTTGAACGACCACTGCTTTCCTTTGTCTTTTGGACCCGTTCTCGGAGGTAGAACTCTTCCACTTCTCAGAGTTGACTTCGTAATTTCTTCGAATCTAGTGTTGAGTTTCTTGGTGTCTCCTCTTGAATCGGAATGACGGGCTCTTCCGGATTATCTTGAAAATGCGAAGGCTCTAACTGCTATCGTAAGCGGAGCTCCTCGAAACTCGCGAGATAGATCCGTTGCTTGTTGAACTCTCGTAGCCTCCTTGATGGATGCCTTCTTCGTCATTGTGATCGTCGAGATCATGTATGATTTGAGAATTGTTGTTGGTATCGAAATCGACGCCGGATTGTCGCTAGTTACGTAATCGTTAGAAACGATCAAAACGTAGCCAACGCCATCACCCTTATCATTATATGATCCCACAGAAGTGAGCGGATAATCATACAAAATCGAGAGGTTCGAGGGATTTCTCCCCGAATCGGAAGCAACTATCCTCAGGATAAGCGGCCCACAGTACAGCCTTAGGAGTCTCGGTCCCTCTTCTTCGTCGATTTTCTTCTTCTCTTCGATTTTCTCCTGTCGAGGTGGTTCTTCTATCGCGAGTGATAGTACCGGCTTAACGAGGTCTCGAACTACGAATTGAAGCTCGCACGAAGCGGTTCGGATGTTGTCTAAAATCTTCTTCGAAGATCTCGTCCGAGGCGGTAGTCCATCCATCGTCGGTTGCATAGGGATCTATCGGGATGACGGGATCGGTTGAGATAACATTGACGGAACCTCCTTTACGGGGTTCCTTCATGTACTCCTTCGGGATTGTTATATTTCCTTTCCGAAGGTTGTCGTTGAGCCGACGTTTGAAGGTAATGCGGTCTTCATCTTGTGCCCGAAGCATCCAGATGGTAGGGGCGAAAGTTGGGATCACCTTTCTTGTTGACTTCCTCTGGTCTTTTGGGCTCACAGCAGTGGAAATCTGGAGTTTTCATTAAGCTACGGAACATCTTCGATCTTGCTTCATTTTTGAACGGATATTCTGCTGCTCGAAGCTCCTCGATGTACGTTGCGGACGAGACGGTTGTTCATCTTTGCGGAGACAGTGATAGTTTGGACCGGGGTTCTTGGTAATTTTGTTGTGGTTCTTTGCGGCCGTTACGAGTGGTATTTGCATCGGTTGTTTGCCTTTGTCAATTGCTTTGCAACGACCCGAGATTTCTTTTCGAAAGTCTTCACCGGCTTACGCATCGTCAGTCTTGTCGGCGAAACTTAATTGCTTCGCCTCTTCTTGCAAGCTTCCGGCCTTGCTTAACAACTTCTCAAAAGTCTTAATAGTGAATCCCTTGAGGAGAAGTCTTATCGGGCCGTGAATGCTTTTAAGCGAATCTTGGTCGCATGTTGTTCTTGCGGTTGTGGTTCACACTTCATGCTTAAGTTTCTCCATCGAAGTATGTAATCCACGAAAGTTTCATTCGGCCTTTGTTTCTCTACTACTAAATCACTATAGTGATGTGGTGCTGGAGCTCCGGCGAATCGCTTGATGAAGAGGTTCTCCAGCTGCGAGAACGTCTTCACCGAACCATTTGGCAGTACGCATACCGGTCGAAGGCGATTCCGACGGACTGGCGACGAGCTAGTCGGAAGAGTAGCGCATCGCTCCCGCCGGCATTGCGACAGGCGGCACGAAAGTGTGCGACATCTTGTCGGGGGTTCCCGGTTCCGTCGAAGGTCTTAAACGGAGGTGGTACGAAGCCTTTCGGGTATTGGACGGCGTCGAATTCTTACGGGTAAGGTCTACCGTCCGAATGGATGTCCCGCTCTTCGATTGTGCTTAAGGCTTCTCGCACTTGCTTTGCTACGAAGCTTCTTGATATCCTTTTCGGGGATCATACTTTGTGCTTGTATCCTTTTCGAGTGAGTCATCCCCATTGACGGATGTAATCTCCTTTCCTCCGTCTACGATGTGAATGACTTACGGGGGTGTCTCTCATGTGGTTGTACTTGACTGCGGAGAGTGGCCGGAGGCTATGGCCATCTCTTCCATCCTCTTCGCCATTTGAGCGATCGTGTCGTCCTTTTCACGAAGGCTGTCTCTTCATCGGTTACGGCTCCTCTCTTTCTGCGATTTGCGGGAGCACCTTGAAAGCGATGAAGCTCGTGTCTCGACCATGTTGATTTACGCATATTCATTGTCCATGAATTCCGATGAGTCGATCTCATCTCCGAACTTTTCTTCTCTTTCTTTTGCCGACCGTCGGATGTCGGTTCTCGGCTTTTCCATGGCATCTTCTAGCGGAGCTTTACGTGTATCTTTGTGGTTGTCGTGCGATGGTTGCCGGGTCCTTTTTCACGAGTCCCCTTCATCGCGGTAGCACTTTCTTCGGATTCCGGCCTCTGGCAAGACTTTCTTTCTCGGGGCTGTTGTTTCGATCTCAGTTGCCCGTAGTGGGACACCATACCATCCTTCAGCGGCGGAAGGTGCAGGACCGGATGGTTACATCGGCCAAATGCTTGGAAGGTGGTATCCTCACTAATCCGTAACCACGATACTACGACGGGCGGGCTAGCCTTCATTCTCTTGCTTGGCTTTTCTATCATGACGGCGGGTTCTACTCGAGGCCCAAGACGGGATTTGGCCAGAGCACCGCCACATCCTTCGTAGAATTTCCGACACGGGGCGGTTTTCCTTCCTTGCTAGCTTTCTACCAAAGTTTGCGGTCGAGCGAACCGACGTAGTTACTGGTTCTTTTCTTGCGGCTATCGTTGTAGTATGCGGGGCACGTGGTAATGTGGCGGCAATCTTTCGAACATTCTCCTCGTCCTCTGCGGCGGAGAGGGGATGGAACATGCTTCCTCCCAAAAGTGGTATGTAGTCGAGGCGGTGGTGTATATTACGGTAACGGTGTATATTACGGCAGCTGCGGAATTTCCTCGGGAAGGCGATCTCGGCGGCTACGGCTTCCACGGCGATCCTTCATTTCTATTTCTTCTTTGGGTCTTTGTCGGCGAAGGAATCTTCGAGCTGGACCCGATTTCGAAGACGGAAGGTCTTACGGGAAGATCTCGTACCCTCCGCGGTAACGGGTTTATCATAGTTACGGATTCCTTTCCCTTTGATTTGGCGAAGTCGGGGTAGGTGCGGAAACAACTAGACCGGTGGGGGTAGTGAGAACGGTCCTCTGCGGACGGCGGTACTCCTCTAGTCGGGACCCTTTGCGGGGGAGGAAACTCTTGGGTCGACCTAGGGTTGAACTCGAGCGGTGGTTCCTCGGCTTCGGATACCTTGTTCGTCGGTGCGAAGAGGAGACGTCGGTGACCTTGACGTTCGTGTTTTCGAATCCTGCATCCCGAATCGGATGATCCCGTTGTCGGGCGGCTCATCCTTATAGACGGCGAAGTCCGAGTCCGTTGGTGAAGGAGAAAATCGGTTTCGGGGCTTCCATTTCTGCAGGTAGATTACGGTTGTCGGTCCGAGTTATGCTTCTTTTCTTTAGGACGAAAAGAAAGGAATTGAAAAAAGTCAGAACTTATTCTTTGTTCATGTATTTATAAAAAAGAATCATTTGTTAAAAGAATCACTTATTAGAGGGTTTGTTTATTTAGAACGGAATGTTCGAAAGGTGTAGAGAATGTAAGGAATCCGGTTCGAGTTGGAAAGGAAAAGAGAGTCTTAAACAAGACTTCCGACTCGAAGGATCACACACTAAACTAACACTATCGGGGGTCGCCCCACCTCGAAATGAGGTAAAAGGATCTCGGAACCTCTCTGTTTAGGGGTGTCTAAACGGTGGCTCCTAAATCCGAGAGAATGTTGGCTATACTTGTTCGAGATAGAAATGAACATAGTATTCCGACGGAAAGAAGGGTAGTTTGATCCAGTTAGGGACATGGATACACTACAGATTTTTGAAAGCGGAATTATTTGATTATAATGGAGAGAGGAATTGTCCCAGTGAGTCGCCAGAAGTTGTCGGCATATTTTAGGTTGTATTGTATTTTAAAAGGGGTCGCCTAACGAAGTTGTCGGCGAATTTAAATTTTAAATTTGATTTAAATATATATATAATTTAGAAAGTAGTATTTGGCTTTGAAAATAATTTTTAAATTTGAAAGTTTTAAGATATGAGATTAAGCCGATCTCGCATCCCAGAATAGTTTATATAAACGAGCACCGCACCACTGAACCGTGTATCTATCCCTAAGGATAGACACATGCGCTTGATGGTGGGGCTCGATCAAATAAACTAGAAGTTTTGTGACATCCGTTTGATGCTACGAACCAATTTTATAAGCCGAACAAATTCCCACTGCTTAATATGAAAGTATCAAACGGGGTTTATATTACACAGGTTCTTTAAAATTCCTATAAGGGCAAGCCACTATAGTTAATTACATCTTAAGTGACGGGAATCACCTAAGAAAACTCTCGATAATAATCAATAACTACGCTTTCGAGAATTTGAAGTTTAAGGTTTTCGAAGATTGAATTTTGGAATTTCGATAGGGAATGGATCAAATTTTGGAACATTTTGTTTTGTGAATCGAAAGGAAGAAAGGTAGGAGAAATCAACTGATTCGAAGTGAACTTCGGTAATTTCCGACTATCTATCGTTTGGCTTGAGTTTAGGAAAGTCCTAATACTTATTTAAATGTTTTGATCTTGCCGATTTTAATTAATTAGGGCTTATATTTGTATGATAAAATCAAACAAATAGCACTAGAAGATGTGAGGGTTTATTGTCGTATCGGACGACTACCTCGGAATCTAAGACCGGTTAGGGCTTAATTTGCAATGCAAATGCACTAACGAAGAGTTGAGGATTTATGTTGCCTTAGAGCAAGCTACCTCGAAGTCTATGGCTTGGTTATTTAATTCTAGGAAAGTTTTCTTGAAGTAGGTTCGAGTTTTCTTGACGACGATGGCCGTCGTTGCCTACCATGCTCCAAGTTCCTTGTTGTTGCGAGAGGTTTAGTTTTAGAAATCATAAATCGGGGAGATGAGAAAAGTGTTTTGGTTTAGAGAAAATCTTAATTTCCGAAGTGTTTTTTACGTTTTAATTAAAACAAATCTTAAAGTTGATTATAACGACACTGGTTAAGATCCCACGGTTCCATCCTTCGGCATCATTATTTTTATCGGATTCACTTAGTCCGGATGAATTTGCTAAACTCAGTTGAATGAGTTCCACACTTTCATTTAGGCAGTGGGAAATCCAGTTAGCAACACGTAGGTTACATCATCAGAGGTATTCCAGATCATCCGACGGGACGTTTTAATTTAGTTGTAATTGTAGTTTTGTGTTACGTTTGTGATTAAATTTTGAGTTGTTTTATATTTTGAAATGTTGTGGCGGTGAATTTTATCTTGCGATGACTTTTAACTTAATTTGGTTTCGGTTTTAGGAATCTATCTAAAGGTGTGGGTTTTCATACATATTGTTGTTTTATCATACGAGAAAAATAAAGTACATTTGCAAGAAAGTAAATTGCGGAGAAAGTAAATTGCAGAAAGCGAATTACGATAAAAAATAAAAGCGTCACTGGAGGGTCTTCCGTCATCAACTGCACTTAAAACACGATTAGAATATTTAAGCGAGTTCCTAGGTAAAGCTAAGGGAAGGGTTATGGTTTCTACCAAATTCTAATCATATAGCTAGTCGACTCTATGACGTCTCAGGTTCTTTGTGTTTTTTGTTTGAGGACGATTTTCTTCATCGAAGGACAATTAAGTCCAATTGTTCTTATAAATATCCTATCATATTGAGGAAGTGCTTAAGAAGGATCTTAAACATCTTTTCGATATTTTCGGGATTGTTTTAAGTCAAAATGAATTTAATTATATAAATGAATCGATCGTCAGAGGTTTTGAGTCTTGTTAACTTGCTCGAGTGAACTAGGGCGTTTGAATATCACATGAGTGAGGTAACACTTCATTTGATGTTCCATTTAGGAGTTATAATAATCGAAAGCTTTCGAGGGTAAATTAGTATTGAATGATTTGATTTAAGTTAAAGGGTTTAAATTTGGAATAGTGTTCGAGTTGCTTTACATTTATTTTGAATTCTTTATGTCTTAGGTGATGTTATATTTAATTCAACTTAATTTAATTGAGTTTTAATTTAGTTTAACATAGTTGATTTAATTTGATTTGGTGTTTAATTAATTTGATTTGATTTAATTTAATTTAATTATTTAATTTAATTTAATTTAATTTAATTGTTTAATTTAATTTAATTTAATTTAATTGTTTAATTTAATTTAATTATTTAATTTAATTTAATTTAATTATTTAAGTTAATTTAATTTAATTATTTAATTTAATTTAATTTAATTATTTAATTTAATTTAATTTAATTGTTTAATTTAATTTAATTTAATTATTAAATTTAATTTAATTTAATTTAATTTTAATTTAGTTTAATTTAATTTAATTTGTTTTAATTTAATTTAATTTAATTATTAAATTTAATTTAATTTTAATTTAATTTATCTTTAATTTACTTTATTTTTAATTTTAATTGAAATTTGAAAAGAGTTTAATAATTTAATTAAGTCTTTTAATATTTTAAATTTGAGTTATCATTTTAATTAAAAATTGAGTATTAATGATATAATTAGTTTAGGGATTTTTAAATTAAAGAATAAATCTCTTCCTAATAAATATCCCTTATTTTAATAATTCTAATTTATTATTACTCAAATTTAATCTATTATTTAATTAAAGTTTAATCATTTTAAAATTATTTAATGGGTTTCTACCCTTTAATTATTTAAATTTCAATCATCCAAATCAGATTAAGATCAAATGTTTTACTTGTTGATTTTTTATTAAACCTAAAGTTTTAATTAAGGGTTGAAAGTTTAATTACCATTTTACCCTTTAAGCTTAATAATTTCATAACTCACTAAATTGAACCCAAATGAACTTGAAATTTTTATGTGACTTCACTCACATGTCAATAAAGACATGAGAGGAGAAAATGTGATTTTTCTGTATTTAATTTATTTATATAATTATTTTTGATGGAAAATAGAGATTTTCAAGGAAAATTTAATAACATGACCAAGGGAAAGTTTCTGTCCTTAAGAAAATTAGGGGACATTCCTAATGACCAGAGAAGCACTTGGACCAATTTTGGTGATTTTTTGAATTATATTATTTTTATTATAATTATTTTGAGTTTTGGAGTGTTAATTAATTTAAAAATAAAATAAATGTTGAAAAATGGATTTTATATTTTTCAAAAATCTCTCTGATATCAAGGAAACCAGAGAAACAAATTTTGCAATTTTCTGATTTTTTTATGATTTATTATAATTATTTTAGTGAAAATGCTAGAAAATACATTTTTTTAATTTTAAAATTACCTTAAAACTTTAAAATTCAATATCTCACTAAATAGACCTAGGAAAAATGTGGGATTTGTTCTTAAGTGATTAAAATTCAAAATGTGACATTTTGGTGAACTTTATTATTTTTGTGATTTTTATTATTTTTTAATTATTAAAAATATTAAAATATTATTAAAAATCAACTTTTTCAGAAAATTGAAATTTTAATTTTCTTAGATTCCCCTGATATCGAGAGAGGCTCCAAAACCAATTTGGTGAATTTTTGAAAAGTATTTTAAAAGTTATGAATTTTTAAAGCTTAAAATGGCTAAATGACTTAATCGACCCAATTAGTGGGGCTAGCCAAGTCAATTGACCTCAAATTTTTATGGTGGATTCCTCTGATCCTAAAGATCAGTGGAGAATTGATTTCAAGTCAATTTGATGCCTGGTTAACTCTAATTAATTAAAGACCTATTTTGGGTGTTTAAGTCGATTAGGGTTGTTTTGAATGAACTAAGACAAAATCTATTTTTCCTAGGGTTCTCTGGTCATAAGGAACATCACCAAATTTTCCTAGAATTTATTTCACAACATGCTATTTACTTGGAATTAAAATACTCAAAACGAGTGACATGAACTTGAAAAATCGAGAACTCTTCATAGGGATGGCCTCGACTTTGGAAAATTCGGGGAATGTTCCCAGATTCAGAGGCTTCAAAAGCCACTATGGTCTCATGCCATGGTGTATTGTATGCATGCATGGAGAATTAAAACAATGCAGAGAGTAAATAAATTATAAAAAATAAAATACTTGATGAAATTAAATGATTTCTTTTCCACATTATTCTCTCTACGTTCACTTGAGTAAGAGGGTATTTTTATTTTATTTTTGTGATTTTTCTACACAAAGATATGGATTTTTAAAGTTTCGATATTTAATAAATACATTAAATACCTATTTATCTACTTATCCGCGCGGCGCCGGCGAAACATCGGCGGCTCCGAAGGGAGTACGTGTCGCGGCGTGATTGGGCGCCGCCATCCGAGTCATCCGTCCGGGCCCCGCGGTTCGCGTAACATTCCCTGAGTCCGGCGCAGATCCGAATCGTCCAGCTCGATACGCGCGCGATCCAGACGGCTCTACGGTCATCGTCTACGGCGGGTGTGCACCGTGGCCGTCGACCTTCTAACCCTAATTTCTCGCTCGATTCTCGACGGATTTTCGTGTTCTTATGCTCTATGGATTCGTCTTGAAGAGACGAACACATCCATACGGTAAACATGCATTTAAATTGACTCGAATTAAAATGAGAATCTTTGGAAGCTCGGGAAGAAGAGGGAGTCCATACCTTTGCTCGGAGAAGTGAAGCTTCGATGCGAGAGTTGTTACACCTTCGATTGGATCTGAGTAAGCTCCGGATGAAGTCTCCGATGCGAGTGACTTGTCCCAGGTTGGACTTCGACCACGGCCGATCACAAAGCTTGGAGGCTGGAACAAGCTGGGTGGCTTAGAGATGGGGCTTTCGGTGGGGAACTTCTCCTCTTGGTCCGGTGAAGGTGTAGGACCGATCAATTTGGGAATTGGCTCATTGTGAAGAAGTGTCTGGTTTTTGGGCTAAAGTTTGAGCTCGAAATTGGGCTCGGCTAGAGGGAATCGGGGCTGGAATTCGAGTGGGGATCGGGTGCTCGCATGTGTGGAGAGTGATGCGGAGTGATTTTGGCGAGTTTCCTTAAGGTTTCGTTCGGCACCTCCTTTGGCCGAGAGGGTGAGGGGTTTAAATAGGCATGGCTGGAGGCTCTCAGGGGAGTTTAATGGTTGGGATCAGTTGCTACGGTGAGGAGAAGAACAGCTGCAATGGCCATTTGGAGTGAGGCGGCTCGACGAGGTGGAATTCCAAAATTTGGCTCCTCCCGAGGTTTCGGGCATGGTGTTTTCCGGCGGCGGGTGGCCGGCCGGCCGAGGTCGGGTCGCCCTCGAAGCTCGGGTGGGTCGAGGCTGGAGGCTTGTGCGATCGATTGAGGTTTGACATGTGTAAAGGAGTTTGATTTAAATGGAATGGGAGAAGGCTCACTTTGGCTTGGTTTGGGTCGACCCACCATTTTGGGCTTGGTGCACCCTTCCAAGCTCGATTTTGAGTGAGGGAATCATTTAGGTCGGCTTAGAAGGAGTGGTGAAGTCTCCGTCCATGATGAGGTGGCTAAACATGGTTTAGTGTGTGACATGATTAAGGTAAAAAAGGGTTAAAGGAGGTTTAAGAAAGAACCCCCTCTTCTTGCCATAAATGGACTAATGACAAGTCAAAGCCCTCATGGCTTCATGTGGCTTGAGAATGGCTTGTTCATGGCTTCATTTGGCTTGGGAAAAGGTTGATTTGTTTCATGAAAAGGGTTTTAGAAATTTTTGACATTTATGGGGTAATTTGACATGTGGCTTGATTTGGAATGGTTTAATTGATGATTTTGAAACTTAGGGGTGATTTTGATCAAATGGATGATGAGGGGAAGTGTCATGTGGGCTTTAGGATGATTTGGGCTTTTAAAATTTAATGAAGATGGGCTTTTAAGAAGGTTTAAGGGAAGTGGGCTTTTAAGTTTAAGGATGTGTTCATGGATGGGAATTTTTGTAGAAGTTTGGGCCAAATAGTTGTTGGTTTTGGTTTTAGGGATGTTTCATGGATAATTTGAAATAGATTTAAGGTGGTTTGGGTTTGAATTGGGTTGAATTTGGGTTTATTTGGTAAATGGGCCGATGTAGGTCGAATTGGGCTAACTTGGGCCAATGTTGGGCTAGGGTTGAAATTGATGTAAAATAAATGTTGAGAAATGTTTATGGGAGTGTTTCAAAGAGGTTTTGGCTTTGGTTGGGTTTTGATTTTGAGGTTTGGGCCTATTTGGGTTAGGTTTGGGTTTAGGTCGAAATTGGGCTTTTTGATTTTGGGTTGAATTTGAGTGGGGTTTGGGTCAAAATCTTGGGCAAATCATGTTAGGGTTTTGTTTGTGGGAATGTTAAGGAAGATTTAGAAAAGATTTGGGGTTAATTGGAGTTGAATTGGGTTAGTTTGGGCTAAGTTTGGGTCATGGGTCCAAATTTGGGCTTTAAGGCCAAAGTGAAATTGGATCCAAATGTCGATCAAATTGGACTTGGATTTGGTCTAAATTGGTATTGGGAATATTGGATTGAAGTTTAGAATTGAATTGGACCAGAATTTGAGTCGATTGGATAGGTTTGGTTTAACATTGGAGTCTACTTTGGGTTAAAATGGGTCAATTTGGGGGTTTTGACAAAAGTAGGGTAAATTGACAAAATTGACCCATGGTGTAGTTGGACAGAATGAAATTAGGAATATTTAGGATTTTCTGGAATTTTTTTGGGAATTTTCTGAATTTTTGGATTTTTAGGCCAAGAAGGGTATTTTGGGTATTTGGAGGGTATTGGGGGATATTTTTGGAATCTTTGGTATTTTTGGGTATGGATGATCAATTTGAGTGATTTGGAGATGTTTGGGATTGATTTTGGAAAATTTTGGGTAATTTGAAAATTTTGCGAAAATTTGGGTAATTTCGAGGTTTTGGGTAGGTTTAATAGGTGTAGGGTCTCGGGGGTCGAAAATTGAAAATTTGGGAAATTGGAGATTGGGTGAATTTAGGTGGAAAGAAATCATTTTGGTTGAGCCATGAAACCATTTCAAGCCCATATGAGCCATGAAAGGACTCATTTGAGGCATTCATTATGTTGTTCACTAACCTCTTGCCAGAGGCTTAGGGGTTAAGGACCATCCATGTGAATCACCCACATGAGTCGGGAGGTTAAGTTGGGTATGGGTGTGGTTTTAGGAAGTGTGTAGAAATGTAGTGTGTAAGTGTAGTGTAAGTCGGCCCCCTCGCTGGGACCAGGGCCGCGGGAGTAGTCTCAAGGCCGAAGAGTCCTATAGGAACTCATCCTTTAAACTTCCACATTTGATTTCAACCCTCTAGGTGATTAGGGGTCTATAGTCGAATTTGTGGAGTTTGCGGGGAGTTTAGAAGTGGTTTGAATTTCTAAAAGGCGGGTCCCGATTCTAGTCCTCTAAGATAGTCGAAAGAAAAAGCTGAAGGCTAGATCCTAAGCACTAAAAAGAAGAAGGGAAGACCTCATCAAAAATGAGGTCAACACAGGTCTGTGTGGCTCGGTTTCGCGAGAAGAAGAAGGTGCGGGGACTTTAGCGAATCCGTGCAGGTTGGAGAGGACGAAGCGAAAATGAGGGTGGGGCTCTGGACGATTGCATGACTTGAATTTTATTTTGAAAATTTATAAATAATTAAAATAGTTTATTAGAAACTATGAAATTTATAATAAAACATTATAATTAATCATATATTTATCATATAATATTACTATTGATATTGCGTTCTGTAAAGGATGATCTTCTCATAAGCATTTGGATCTAAAAATACCTTTATGATCCTTAATCCAATTAAACCAACTTAATACCCACAAGAAGAATGTTTTTAAATTGAGATCAGCACTTTTTATAACTATTTTTTATCGTATACACAACAATGTTACGTTTGCTTAGGGGCATAACAGTCATTTATCTAGAAATAACTGTAAATCAATTTTTTTTCAAACTCACAAACCAAATAGTCAACCAGCTTACCCGGATCAGCTGTTGATCAGCAGCTTATCAGTATAAGTAGCTTATCTGGATAAACAGCAGCTGCCCCAAACAGGGAAAAAATTTGCGTATGCAAGACGTACGCAGCACTGCGTACTTCATTCAATAGGAGGCGACCACATATCTATAACATTCTTGTAACCTACCTGTAACTTACAAATACAAAGAGGTTACAGGGAAGTTACATGTAGGTTGCATGGAGGTTATAGGGGGTAGAATATTGAAATATCCAGCTGAATAACCTCCATGTAACCATGAGACGTTCGCAGCCCTGCGTACGTCTTACAAACGCAAATATTTTTCCCCAAACAGACCCTAAGTACAAAGTTTAAAAGTTAATCATTTTAAAGAATCAGGCTAAGATGCTCACAGCCTAAAAAAAAGAAACGAAAATAGTCAGTTTTTAAAATTTGTGTACTTATTTTATGATTTTGAACAATAAATTTGTTATGCATTGTATACAGATAATTGGCCGTCAAAGGCCCCTAATGCAATAAAATGATTTTTTTTGATCAATTCACCACTAATGGATACCTGATGAATTTTATGATTCAAGACCCATTATCAGGCATAATCCATATATCAACAAATCTGTTAAAACCACCTACTAGATTCATTTGCTTATTTAGTCTAAATAAATATCTTGGTTCAAAATTCCATCAATTACAAGTTTATTTTCTCAAAATCCAAAATATATTTACTTATTGTTATGGCTTTGAACAACAAATTTCTCATTTATTTGTTGAATATTTTTAGGACTTAGGGTCTCATATCTTTTGTGGCTTGACCCACCTTTTTATGTTTGCAAATTATGTTAATAGCAACGACACCAAAAACTTGATCCCGCTTTAATATATATATTTGATTTTATGATGAAATGTATAATGTGGATTCTACGCAAGTATATGTATCGTATCAAGTAATACATGGCTCTAGTGGAGTCCTGGTTATCAATCCCACAGAGAAGTTTTTAAAAGATTTGTAACAGCTAAATTTAAAAAATATTTACTTACTAATATAGTATACGAAAATTTAGAATACGTAACTAAAGCAAACTAAAGTAAACTAATGTTTTAAATAAAGTTGAATTAAAGATTTCAGAAAAAGTATCATTCTCCTTGTTTTTAGAAATTAAGTGAATGATGAATTTAAATAGATTTTTGTATTGTGACAAATAGGAGCATTCCTATTCTTTACCCTTTAGTCCAGTGCAAAGAACATTGACTAGTCACATGTTTGATTACTAAATCTGCTGGTAGAGTTGAGAGGATCTTGTTGCCACTTCGAGCTCCCACGTTCCCTCACTGAGAGCTAACATCTACACTTCGACTCTCGAACAATAGGACCAAATTGAATATTTTAGTACGTCACACTAAAATGTCCAATTCTACGTCTAATAAATAATATTTCCTTATTTATTTGCACCCTCCTTCAAGGCTTTTGACTTCCCTGAATATTGGATGTAATCTTTACTATAGTTGATAATTCAACATATTTTAACAAATCAATGGGCCAGATTGAAAGGTAAATTAAGTTTTAAGTAAAAATTATCACAATTTATTTTAATATATTAGACATTTCTATTTAATTCATCAATTCACATAACTTGATAAACAAGGAGAAAGACTAAGAAAACTACTCAGAATGCATGGAAATTAAACAAAGCATAAATTTCATTTAAAGTTAACAACAATAAACAAAGATACTTATCTCGATTTCCTCCCCAAGCAGACTCCTTGAAGTTCCTTTGACTTTTCCTTCTAGTACACCACACTTCTAAACTCACTAATTACACTCTTAAACTCTTAAAATAGACACTAAGACTCTCTAAAATAGACTTAAATTAACACTCAAGAGACACACAAATGACACACAACATACTAAAATTCGTCCTCTATTTATAGAGTTAGTCGAAAGGTCGAGGGTGCTTAAACACCTCTTGAAAAGTGTCAGGATTCAACGTATCCGGCATTTTGAACAGATCTCGCCGTCGGCGAGAAACGACCTCACCGTCGGTGGGCTTCACGAAGGTCTCCGAGCCGCGCGATCTCACCGTCGGCGGGCTCGGGCTCGCTGTCGGCGAGGTAGTTGCAAATCCTTCAAAAATTCTCCTCATGATCTCGCTGTCGGCGGGCTCGATCTTGTTGTCGGCGACTTAGTTTATTTTGCATGAATTTCTTTCTTTTTTGATCAAATTCACTCCATTTCATGCTTTTTGCTTTCATCACTTATAAATCTTCATTTCTGCAATAAAATAAAGAAAATACATTTCTTTAAAGTGCAATTTCATAAAAAAATGAGTATGAATTTCTTAATATATTTTCCTGTGATCAAAATCCCCCAAACTTAATTATTGCTTGTCCTCAAGTAATTTTAGTACTAAATAAAAAAGAATGATTTATGTAATAGAATTTTTCAATTCAGATATACTATGAATTAAATTTAAATAATACTATAGTAAAGTAAAATAGAAATATTTTTAAGTAATTAAATTAACTTTATAAATATAAGATTATTTAGTTATCGGATCTAAGATTTCAGACTTCTTATTTATTACGAGGAAAGATCTATATTAAAAAAAGTAATTTACTTAAGATATTTAGATGATAAGAAGTTCAAGAAAATACTATTTAGTAAAATACTAATCCATATATATAAGTTTAAAAATATATTGAGTTTTACCCTTTATGTTGATTCCATTGAAGCCAATTTTTGATAAGACATCTCCTCAAGCTTCTCCTCACTTATATATATATTTTTTCTTTTCTTTTCTTTTTTTCTTTTTCAAGTGAGGATTACTATATCTGGATAGCCTGTTAATAATTTTGAACTTCAACTTTCTCTTCCTAAATTTGAAACTTAAAATATTTCTTTGCTTATATTTATTTTATAGCCTTTACTTCATTGAGTTTCAATCTCTTCTTTTTCATCTAAATACTTAAGAATTTTAATTTTAGAATATAGTTTTTCTTATTTTAAATAGTTTACTATATTCTTATTTCTTTTAACCAAATATCTTATTCTATTAAATTAATTGAATTACTAGAAACATTTTATTTAACTTTCTATAATAATTATATAAAGTAATTCATTTTTATTGAATTGAAAAATTACTACTGGAAAAATCATTTGATAATAATTTTTGAAAATAGAAATTGAGAACAATTTAATAATTAAATTTGTATTTTTACCTTCCCCAAACTTAAATTCTTCTATCTATTTCTAAATGGTGAAAAGGAAAATATATATAGTAAAGTAGATCATACCTTTGAGCTTTAGGTATTTCTTTTTCTTGAAATTTTTGCGGGCTTTTTATTATTTAAAGAACTTATGCTTGTTAGTTTTCTTATATATATAGTATTTAAAAGAAAGTCTTTGGGATAAGAAATTTTAAATAAGTATAAAACACAACAAATGAAAACTTAATCTATTACAACACATATAATCAACTACCCTACTTTAAACATATTAAAACATTCTAAACATATTATAAGTTCCTAACTTATAAAAACTTAAACAACACATTAAAGAAAAACTAACATCCTATCTAAAATAAAAAAATTGCAAACTAACTTAACACACATAAAAAGTCTAACGTTACATCATAAGCAAATAAACAAACAACCCAAATCCAGAGTCCACAAAGAGTACAGAATAATTACACACAGAACAATAAAGTTTTTAAAAGAACAATTAATCTAAACAAACTAAATAAAATCTCTAATCTTACACATCAAAATCCCAGGCTATATCATCTCCCTGATCTCGAAGTGAGAAGGTCGAGCAATGCTGGTATAGTGTGTAGCGGGGCACCTTGCGGAGAGACAACATCTAACTCACCACTCATATGTCGACGTTCAGCCTCATAATATGCAATTTCATACTCTGAATGCCGCTGGAGATATTCACTATCATAATCATGTCTTCTTTCCAAGCCATTAATCCTGTAGTCCATATGCTCAAATTTTCTTTCCATATTCTCTCCAGATTGTTCAAAACTCTTTCTACTTAGGTTCAGCTCATTCATCAGATCTTGAAGGGTAGGAGTGGTGTACTGAGGGGGTTCATAACTAGTAGAGGGTATATCTCTACTTGAAGAAGGTACATAGTCCCTTGTCCAGGATCTCCATCCTTCTTGGGATTCATATTTCTTAATATTAGCCGAGTAATGGGTTTCATAGGCTCGACCCATTCCTCGTCATCTCTTGCCTCTACCCAGGATAATTGACAGAGTGCATAGATAAGACCAGGATGTCCTAGTCCTCCTCCACTTTCACTTCTTGAGGTGGCTAATATATTCTTATAAATTACACTTCCCACATTAATACTTTTTGGGTTTTGAATACAGAAATTCAGAACTGCTCTATCTCTTGTTACCTCACTATGTGGTAAGTGGGTAACAAAGTAGAACAAATAAAATAGTGTCATGCTTTAGATGTTGCATTTAACATAGAAAGAGGGAAGTTTACTCATTCTCACTGCTTTATCTTCCAGACTCCTTTCCCGTCAGTGAGAAAGTTGATCACCTCTTACAGTGGTCCTTCCATAGTTCCAAATGTATCATACTCACTGGTGTAGGTGTCACATACCTCGTAATAAGCATTTATCCTTGCAGCGTTAAATTCTACCAAAAATCCTCTAACCTTAACTGGTGCATCTTCAGCCTGTGTCAGGTTCGCATAAAATTCCCTTATCACTTCTACAGCGGCTCTGTTGGTTATGAAACAGAAATTTTCCCATCCTCGTTCCTTTATTACTTGCTCCACCTCTCCTCCTGGATTCTTAAAAACTCGATCTTGAATGCATTTTCTTAATTGAATATTGTGGAAATATCTTGATTGTGCCCTTGCATTCACAAATAGGGTTTCATCGTACTCCAACCGTTGTGGAGCCATTTTCGATCTGTGAAATTTGCAAAAAATCTTACTAAACTTCCAAATATTACTAAGAAAGCTTCCTATAACATCTAAAATCCATTTAAATCAATTTCCATGAATTTCTTCCAAGTACTTTTTTCACATTTCGATTTTTTTCAAAATTTCCCAATGTAAAGGAAATCCATGGTGAAAATAAAAAATTTTTGCATAGGAGTGAAGCTCTTACTAAGGGAAAATGAAATCCGGTGTCAAAAATTGTTGAAATCGTCTCAAATCCAAGATCTCACAAGCACTAGGTCGATTTTTTCGAAGTTTTGAGGAAGGGGATTATGAATAGAGTCGGTTGACTGAGTCGAATATAGGTCTTTTCACGATCTCGCTGTCGGCGAGATTTTTCTCGTCGTCGACGAGCTAATTAATTTGATGAAGGTAAAAGTTTCGGGAAAAATCGGCAGTCGGCGAGATCGTTCTCGGCTTGTCGGCGGGATAATTCTCGCCGTCGGCGAGATCCCAAAATTTTAAATTTTGAAATTCGTCGATCATTTTCAACCTCGATTTTCCCTTAATCGAACTTCGATCACTTAATTTAATAATTTAGTAAGAAGATTAGATACTTATACTCACAAAAAGTTCACACAACACAAACAATATAACTTTATATATGAAATCCATGAGACTTACAAACTTCGCACTAACAACTAACAACATACTTAACTTAAATGTCCAAATCCATAATACTCAGCATCGCAATTCAAACCACTATACACTAAATACTGAGACATAACAAATACATATAATTTCATCAAATCTAAAATTCAAATAATAAAACCCAAATCCAAATCAACACAAATATGCACACAAATATATCATAAAATAGAAATCTCTACTACTCCTCAGTGTCTGAATTAAAATCCTCTCTGATATTTCCGATGCGATGCGGGTGCACGAAATAGATTGTAGAAATGCTCGAAAGAGAAGTGCACGGTAGATTCTTCATCGATCCATCCTTTCTTTCTCGGTAAATGAATAAAGCGGCCTCCGGATGTCCGGTATGATCAAAGTGCTCCTTCATCCTCCGATCGATGTGATCGAACATATCGGAGAAGTTATCGATGGAATTCATCGCGTTACGCGACTCTTTCTCCGATCATATAATCTTTTTCGAATGAAATTTGTTTTATCGATAAGGGGCCTTGCTAAAGGATTGTTCTGTAATGCTCTGTCAGAAATAATGGTAATTTCATCATTGTTGTCCAAACTTGGAAACATATCTGTAATATCGAGTGGTTTCCATGACAAAAGTACCTTTTCCCAAGCCTCATAAGAAACTTGGTACTGACTGCATAAAGCAAATATAGTTGATGGGTGTTCGAGTCCATGAAGCCGACCCATGCACGATCGATCCTAATGCGAGACTTTACTTATAATTGATCCAACATCGATAGGTAGTCGATTTGAATACGGTAATTTAATATAGCGCATTCCTTTGAAACCTTATTTACCCTCATAGTGGGTAATAACTTTGATGAGATAAAGAAATGCCGATGCTTCGAGACGGGGTTAAGAAGTGATGCGGAAAAAGCGACATACCGTCTTCGCGTAACTCCCGATCATCGGGTTCATCGGTCGAGGTATCTATAAATCTCGTTCATATTGTATCTTGAAGGAACAAAGTTTGAATAATGACGGACGGGGTATTTTACATAGAAAATAATTCATTTACCCTTGAAGGAGTAAATGTTACCCATCTTCCTCCGATGTAGACACTTCCATTGTTGATCGCATGTAGATTAGAGTAAAACTCTTTAACTACGGGAATAACTACGGGGGATGTTGTATAGTAAAATACCTCCGATCTTTGCTTGCGCGATCATTTCTTCGATTTTTGTGGTGGAATTCTCTACTCCTCTGTTGACAAATCCCCTTTCTTTAATAAGTCGCTTCTTCATCAAAACTTTGTTGAAAATGCGCTGCACCTCCGAACTAACAAATTTTCTTCGGTTGAAAACTCCAGTTTTTGTGGTTTCTAAGAGTTTGGTGGCCATTTCGGATTGAAAGGAATGGTCTCTAGTCGTTTCTTAGGAAGAAAACAGTGTAAAAATTACTTTGGAAAGGTTTTCTACAAAGAAATGGCTTTAGAACCGTCCAAAACCGCACAAAAAAACTTAAGAAACCCATTTTTCAACTGCTTCGCCCTCGGCGGGAAGTTTCTCGCCGTCGGCGAGCTAGTTATAAAACTGATTAAAATTTGGCACGAGATCTCGCTGTCGGCGAGAATCGACCTCGCCGTCGGCGAGATTTCGTAAAATTGCCCAATTTCGCTCCGAGTCCGAATATTTTACGATCTCATCATATAGGTTCGAATTTGTGATAATTCTAATTAAAAAATTGAGTAGTAAGATTTGTTTTAATAATATAGACTCACTAATTTGTATATAGTTAAAATAAAAGACTACTATGGGTTGCCTCCCATAAAGCGCTTGGTTTAACGTCGTCAGCCCGACCTAATTTCGGTTAGTAATCGAATCGATTAAGCATTAAAACCTCTTTAAAATTTGGTATTCTACCTTCGAAATATGGTTTTAATCGTATGTCAGTTTACCTTAAATCTATGTCTTGTTTTTGGATCTTCGATTTCTATAGTTCCAAATGAAAATATTTGAGTTATAGTGAAAGGTCCTAACCATCGAGTTTTTAATTTCCCGAAATAATTTCAATCTAGTATTATATAGTAAAACTTCTTGTCTGGTTCAAAATTTCTACGATTAATCTTCGGTCATGCCATAATTTCATCATTTCTTTATAAATCCTATCATTATCATATGATTCATTCCTTAATTCTTCTAATTCATTTAATTGCAACAATCTTTTCTCACCGAGCTTCTTTCATATTATAATTAAATTCTTTAATCGCCGATATGCTTTATGTTCTAATTCTACTTGGTAAGTGGAAAGTTTTTCCATATATAAGCTGTAAGGAGTCATTCCAATCGGAGTTTTATAAGCGATCCTGTATGCTCATAATGCGAGTGTACGAGTCTTATAGACCGGTCCAATCTATTAGGGTTTACGGACTTCTCTAAAATACGCTTAATCTCTCGATTAGATACTTAGATTAATCCATTAGTTTGTAGATGATAAGCAGTTGATATCTTATGAGTAATATTATATTTTTCTACTAGTTTGTGAATATATTTGTTTCTAAAATGAGTTCCTCCGTCGGTGATAATCACTCTTGGCATTCCAAATCTAGTAAAAATATTTTTCATTAAAAATTTTGAAACACTTTTAGCATCACACCTAGGTAAAGCTTGCGCTTCAATCCATTTGGAAACATAATCAACGGCTACTAATATATATGAGTTTTTAAATGAAGGAATAAAAGGTCATATGAAATCTAATCCCCAAACATAAAAAATTTCAACTTCTAGTAAAAAATTTAGAGGCATTTCATTTTTTCTTGATTTATTTCCTACTCTTTGGCATTTATCGCAGGTTTTTATATATCTATATACATCTCTAAATAGAGTAGGCCAGTAGAATCCAGAATGTAGAATTTTATATGCAGTTTTATCAGCCCCAAATGTCCTCCGAAATCGAGATCAAGACATTTTTGAATAATTGGTTCGGTTTCTTTATAAGGCACGCATCTTCTAATATTTAGATCCTTACATTGCTTATATAAGTATGGTTCATCCCAAAAGTATGTTTTAGTATCATGAATGAATTTTTTACGTTGTTGCAAAGTTAACATAGGTGGTAAAATGCCACTCACGATATAATTTACTTATATCAGCATACCAAGGTATTTTCCACTCATTCATATTATAAAGTTGTTCATCAGGAAAACTGTCTATAATTTCATTATCAGTATCAGATAACTCATGATATTCTAATCTTGATAAAAGATCAGCAATTTGATTATCAGTTCCCTTTTTGCTAATGATCTCAAAATCAAATTCTTGCATTAATAATATCCATCTAATTAATCTTGGTTTATAATCCTTCTTTTGCATTAAATATTTTATAGCAGAGTAATCAGTATTCACAATACATTTAATTCCTATTAGATAATGCCGAAATTTATTAAAATCATATACAACTGTTAATAAATCTCTTTCGATAGCTTGTATAATTTATTTCGGCATCATTTATAGTTTTACTTAGCATAATATATAACTTTGAAAATCTTATCATATATTTGCCCGAAGCTGCTCCTATAGCATAATCACTAGCATCACACATAAGCTCGAATGGTTTCTCCCGATTAGGTGAAACTATTATAGGTGCTTGTAATTAATTTATCTTTTAATAATTCGAAAGCATTCGAGCATTCGGTTGTAAATTCAAATTTCTTATCTTTTCGGAAGTTGGCATAGAGGTTTTGTAATTTTTGAAAAATCTTTTATATAACGTACGCAGAATCCAGCATGTCAAGAAAACTTCTTACCCCTTTTACGCAGTAGTTGGAGGTGGTAATTTAGTTATAACTTGAATTTTTGCGATTGATCTACTTCCATGCCCTTTTCAGAAATTTTATGCCCTAATACAATGCGCTTGCAACCATAAATTGACATTTCTCTCGATTAAGAACTAAATTAGTTTTCTCGCATACTTGAAATACTTTTTCAAGATGATTTAAGCATGTGTCGAATGATGTTCCAAATACGGAGAAATCATCCATAAATACTTCATTCCATTATCGATTAATTTACTGAATATAGACATCATACATTTACGGAATGTTGCAGGTGCATTACATAATCCAAAAGGCATCCTTCGAAAAGCGAAAGTTCCATAAGGACTAGTAAATGTAGTTTTCTCTTGATCCTTAGGAGAAATTTGTATTTGATGATAACCGGTGTATCCATCTAAGAAACAAAAATACTTATGTCAAATTAATCCTATCAACATCCGATGCAGAAATGGTAAAGGGAAGTGATTTTTCCTGGTGGATGCGTTTAATTTTCTATAATCAATACATATTCGCCATGCAGTAACTTGTCTTATAGGGATAAGATCATTTTTTCATTAGCTTTTACGGTCACTCATCCTTTCTTAGGCACACAGTGAATTGGGCTTACCCAAGCATTGTCAGAAATAGGATATATAATATCATTATCTAACCATTTTAAAATTTCTTTCTTGAGTATTTCTTTCATTATCGGGTTTAATCTCCTTTGGGGATCTACTTTAGGCTTATGTTCATTATCTAAAATAATTACATGTGCATACGGATTGAAGGACTAATTCCTTTAATATCCGCTAAAACCCAACCAAAAATTTTCTTATATTTTTTAAGGTATCTAAAAGTTTTTGTTCTTGAGATTCATTTAATTCGGAGGAAATAATAAGCTGGTAGAATTGAAGAATTACACTAAGTAAGCATATTTCGAATGATTAGGTAACATTTTAACTCAAGTTTAGGAGGTTTAATAATCAATGGAACTATATTTTTTTCAGTGTTTTCCGTATTATGCAAAAATTAAAATTTCTCTTGAATATAATCTAGGTCTTCATTTATATCGGCTTTTTCAAATAATTCAGTATTTTCTTTTTCTAATTTTTCTTCCTAATATTCCTTAAAATGTTCTTTTTGTAAATGATCGAGTACTTCCATTCAAAAACACTCATCATCTTTTTCTAGCGCAGGATATTTCATTGATTTAGCAATATTAAAAGTAACTTTTTGGTCATTTACTCTCATAGTTAATTCTCCTTTACGAACATAAATCATAGCTTTCCGAGTGGCTAAAAATGGTCTTCCTAAGATGATAGGAATTTCTTTATCTTCTTCCATATCTAAAACAATAAAATCTATAGGGAAGATAAATTTATCCACTTTTACTAAAACAACTTCGATAACTCCCTTAGGATATGTAACGAACGATCGAGCTAATCGAAGGGTTGCTTGAAGTAGGTGAAATTTCTCTCGATCCGATCTCTTAAAAATTGATAGAGGCATTAGATTGATGCTTGCTCCTAAATCACACAAAGCTTTTCCATAGAATTTTTCTCCGATAGCGCGAGGTATAGTGAAACTACTAGGATCTTTTAATTTTTCAGGAAGCTTTTTCGAATAATAGCACTTAAACTCTTCACTAAGTGCGACCATTTCATTATCGGTAAAATTTTTTTTATTTAGAATATCTTTCATGAATTTTACATAGTTTGGCATACGTTCAAAAGCTTCTACGAAAGGAATATTTATTATTAATTTCTTCGAATTTCGAGGAATTTAGCAAACTGTTTATCTTTTTTATGTTGATTTAGTCGTTGAGGAAATGGTGGTGGAGGTTTTTCAACAGAAATTTTGTTTGGTATTAAAGGATTTTCTAAGTTCGGATCTTGTTGATTCTTTTCCTTTTCGATTTCCACTTCCTCTTTTTGACTTTCCAGTTCTTTCTGAATTCGAGGTTCTAATTTTTTTCTACTTCGTAATTGTATCGCTTTAATTTGTTCATTTCTTTTGTCTTTGGGATTTATTTCCACATTACTAGGAAATGTTCCAGGTATTCTATTATTAAGTGCGTTAGAGATATGTCCAAGTTGAGTTTCAATATTTTTAATAGCTGTTCCTTGATTTTGTAATTGGTTTCCTTGTATTTGTAATTGATTTCCTTGATTTTGTAATTGATTTCCTTGATTTTGTAAATGTTGACCCATATTTAATATTAATTCTTCTATAGATAATTTCTTATCTTTAAATTGAGGGTTATTATTATTAAATCCAAGTGGATAACTAGGTTTATAATTAGAATTTCCTTGGTTAGAGGGATTTCCTAATGGTTGTGTTATGTTGTTCATCCATGGTTGATTAGTTGTATTGTTATTCCAATTAAAATTAGGATGCTTTTTCCATCCAGGATTATAATAATTCGCATAAGGATTATTGGGTCTGTTATTAATAGCATTTATAGTTTCATAATGAGATTGGTATTCTATAAGTTGTCCAGATGAGTTTTCTTCTAATATATTTGGAGAGTAATTCATTCCAAAATGATCTAATTTTTTAGATATAGCAGCGATTTGCGAAGCTAACATAGATATTGCATCATTTTTATGAATACTAGCTATCTTTTTCAGATTCATTCTATCATCAGGCCATTGAAAATTATTGTTAGCCATTTCTTCGATTAGTGCATAGGCTTCATCAAATGGTTTTGACATCCAACAGCAGCATCGATGATTGATCTAAGATATCCTACTAATCCATTATAGAAAGTTTGAATAATTAACCAATACGGTAACGCATGATGTGGGAATTTCTAAGAAGTTCTTTAAATCTCTCTCGAAGCTTCATATATTGATTCTCCATCAAATCGACTAAAAGAAGTTATATCATTTCTAAGCTTAGCAGTTTTAGATGGTGGAAGATATTTGGATAGAAATTTTTGTGATAATTCTCCCTCAGTTTTAATAGATCCAGGTGCTAACGAATTTAACCAAAATTTAGCCTTATCCCTTAAAGAAAAAAGGAAAAAGTCTAAGTCTAATAGCATCGTTAGATACTCCTTCATATTTGAAAGTAGCACATAGTTCTAAAAAACTAGCAAGATGTAAATTAGGATCTTCAGTAGGTGAACCACTAAATTGATTGTTTTGTACCATTTGGATAATTGCTGGTTTAAGTTCAAATGAGTTAGCAGCTACATCGGGGTTTTGAATAGTTAAACGTATTTCATCTAATGTAGGGTTGGCATAATCTCTTAATGGTCTCTGTTGATTGATATTTTCATTTTCAGGAATATTCTCCATTTGTGTTAAATTTATAATTTCTCTTTTTTGTTTTCTAATTCTTTTAATTGTACGCTCTAATTCAGATTTGTAACGTATTAAATTTTCGTTTCCAAATTTATGCATACAATTTTGCAAAATAAATTTTAAAATAGTCCGTTACTCTAGTAAATAATTTCTTTACTTCCCCGGCAACGACGCCAAAAACTTGTCCCACTTTTTTTATGTTTGCAAATTATGTTAATAACAACGACACCAAAAACTTGATCCCGCTTTAATATATATATTTGATTTTATGATGGAATGTATAATGTGGATTCTACGCAAGTATACGTATCGTATCAAGTAATATATGACTCTAGTGGAGTCCTGGTTATCGATCCCACAAGGAAGTTTTTAAAAGATTTGTAACAGCTAAATTTAAAAAGTATTTACTTACTATATAGTATACAGAAATTTAGAATACGTAACTAAAGCAAACTAAAGTAAACTAATGCTTTAAATAAAGTTGAATTAAAGATTTCAGAAAAGGTATCCTTCTCCTTGTTTTTAGAAAATTAAGTGAATGATGAATTTAAATAGATTTTTGTATTGTGACAAATAGGAGCATTCCTATTCTTTACCCTTTGGTTCAGGTGCAAAGAACATTGACTAGTCCTATGTTTGATTGCGAATCGTAGCGTGAAAGTCGGGAGGATACCGGTCGCCACTTCAGAGCTCCCACGTTCCCCTCACCTGAGGGCTAACATCTACACTCCAGCTCTCAAACAATAGAACTAAATTGAATATTTTAGTCTGTCACACTAAAATGTCCAATTCTACGTCCAATAAATTATATTTTCTTATTTATTTGCACCCTCTTTCCAAGGCTTTTGACTTCCTTGAATATTAGATGTAATCTTTACTGTAGTTGATAATTCAACATATTTTAACAAATCAATGGGCTAGATTGAAAGGTAAATTAAGTTTTAAGTAAAAATTATCACAATTTATTTTAATATATTAGGCATTTCTATTTAATTTCATCAATTCACATAACTTGATAAACAAGGAGAAAGACTAAGAAAACTACTCAGAATGCATGAAAATTAAACAAAGCATGGATTTCATTTAAAGTTAACAACAATAAACAAAGATACTTATCTAGATTTCCTTCCCAAGCACACTCCTTGAAGTTCCTTTGACTTTTCCTTCTAGTACAACACACTTCTAAACTCACTAATTACACTCTTAAACTCTTAAAATAGACACTAAGACTCTCTAAAATAGACTCAAATTAACACTCAAGAGACACACAAATGACACACAACATACTAAAATTCGTCCTCTATTTATAGAGGTAGGCAAAGGTCCAAGGGGTGCTTAAACACCTCCTCAAAAAGTGTCCAGGTTCAACGTATCCAACATTTTGAACAATCTCGCCGTCGGCGAGAAACGACCTCGTCGTCGGTGGGCTTCTAGAAGGTCTCCAAACCACGTGATCTCGCCGTCGGTGGGCTCGGGCTCGCTGTCGGCGAGGTAGTTGCAAATCCTTCAAAAATTCTCCTCATGATCTCGCCGTCGGCGGGCTCAATCTCGTCGTCGGCGACTTAGTTCATTTTGCATGAATTTCTTCCTTGTTTGATCAAATTCGCTCCATTTCATGCTTTTTGCTTTCATCACTTAGAAATCTTCATTCATGCAATAAAATAAAGAAAATACATTTCTTTAAAGTGCAATTTCATAAAAAAATGAGTATGAATTTCTTAATATATTTTCCTGTGATCATGGCTCGTATAACCCGAAAGAGACATGCGTATGAAGAATGCAAAAGAACAAAAATATGTATTCTTTAAAACCTAACACTTCATTTTTGAGAAAAGAAAGGACAAGAGAGATGACCAAAGAAAAAAAAATTCAGTAGGTTGTCTAAATGGGTCAACTAAGTAGAAAAAATGAGTACGTTATGCCTAGTGATGAGGAGTGAACCATGTGGTCCTTCAAATATCCACAAGTCATGGCGCTAGCCAGGAAGGCCGGTTAACTCTGTCATTGACCCATGATGATCAATTACTCATATGCACATAGAAAGTAAGATAATGAAAGATATTGATATTTCATTTTTGTTGGTATTTAGCATAGTCTTGCATGGACATGGGGTGATTTGGCATATCCATGGTGACGAAAAGCCTTAGTTTTGTTATACTCTTATACTCGTGGTTGGATCAAAAGACAAGTAAGGAGCGATCACAACTTCACTGAGTTTGAAGTTTTCTTCACATAGGGGTCGAAACTCTTATAAGAAGCAGCCTCTTAGATCTACTACTGGGCTCGGACTGCCTTTTGACTAGGAGTCGCAACTCTCCTTTAGAGAATAGTCACTTGAACCTTAAGTAGTTGTAAGATAGTTCCTCATATACGGTATTGTCTCTTCTTTAGGGAATAGTCTCGTGAAATTATTTATTTTGCAGGTTTGCATCTCTTCGCCTTAGTTGGTTAAAGTGAGACATAATTTTTTGGTGAGGTGGGTTGTGATGAGATGTAACTAAAAAAATATTTTTAATAAACAAATTGAAAAATTTCCTATGTAAGTAACTGTCAACATCATTTTTGGATGTAACGAGTGTAGGGTGTCCACCTGCATGACTTAGAATGGTATACTATACTTTAGTAGAATCCAGTAGCTCAAGACACCCACTCGGGAAGCTTTAGCACTTTTTCGGGGCAAGTTGCTAGGGTGGCGACAACTCAGCCCTACCAGGGAAAACTCCCTTCGAGAAGGCCCATTTAGGATGTGAGATGTGCTTGGTGCCTAATAAGATTATTAGAAGTCGCTACATTTTTATTCCAGAGCCTCCCACTACCAAAGGAAGTCATAGTGTGCCACATAGCGCTCTACAGGAAAATTAGGGTTTGGGACACCCTACCCGCGCCGTGGTTTAGGACGGCTATTGGTACCGATTTCTTTGGTGAATGAATGATGAGAATTTCTGATCTATGAGACTATATTTCACTCATATGGAATCTCTCATAGCTCATAGATAAAAAAAATCTTATTTTCAGGCATTCTCAGCAAAAATAAGGTTTCAGGTCAGACCGGCTGCCCAACGCCGACCTCGAGCACTTAGGCACCTGAAAATGCTTTTCTAAGCTTCTAAAGCTAAGACTAAGACATTCTTATGCCATTCTCTGGGAGCCTTGGCACCACTCTGGGCATCTAGGCCCCAATCCAGACGCTTACGCACCTAAATACAACATGAAAGCCATGTTTTCCCAACAAGGCAACTCCCAGACGCTAAACTGCCCAACTGGCACCTAGGAACCAAAGAGAGTGGCGCATAGGCACCAGGGAGTGTGGAACCTAGGTACCAGTGTCACCTAGGCATCCAAGGGTCGAGTGCCTAGGTGCTAGTCACTTCTTAGATCCCGGTTTCGACCATTTTTAACATCATAAGCTGTCAGAATGGTAGGGGGCGCCTTGGGACAGTAAAAGAGGTTGTGAAATCTCCTTTTTTTTCCTAATCAAGAGGCATCCTAGGCCTTTTTTGAGGGCCTTTGGTCATTGATGCGACTTTTTATATGCAGAAATTTATGAACCCCAATTTATATATTTATAATTACTTCGTAAAGTCACAATTTCAAATGCAAGTACACGTATCTCTTAAGTAATATAGGGCTCTAATGGAGTCCTATTTATCAATCCCACAGGGAAGCGAGGAAAGGGGTTTTTAGTCAAATTCTAGTCTACTACTATCAGACTTTAGTTTGAAATGTCGATATAAGTGGTTTCGTATCTAGCAACTACTCCTAAATGTAGATGATTATATGTAAGGATAATAACTATTCCTAAATGCAAATATTACTTCTAAAGATAAGCTTTCTGGATGAGTTGGTTTGGTGAATTTTGAGATAATAAAATCTACTATTCTTATGTAGTGAAATGGATAACATAAAGGAATGAGATGCATTAAATATTATATGTGTCAAAGATGAGCAATTCTATTCTTTACCTATTTTTCAACTTATAAAGAACATTGGCTAATCCTAAGTTTAGTCCCCAAATATGTGGTTAGGCTGGGAGGAAACTGGCTCTCACTCTAGAGCTCCCACTTCCCTTCGCCAGAAGGCTAACTCTCGCTTCAGTTTCCAAACACTAGGACCAAATTGGGGATTTTAGTATGTCACCCTAAAATCTCCAATTCTACGCCCATCAAAGTATATTTCCCTAATTATTTGAACTCAACCCCCATGAAATTCACCATCCATGGAATTTGAAAGTGGTTCCATTTTGTTGAGAATTACACTGTCCTCTCAGATCATAGCGCAGTTACAACAAATTTTCACACTACAATGAGCTCTTATTATAATGTAAGTGAAGCGCAAGTAAAATCCATCACATTTATAATTAAATCCACTTATAACATACATCACAATATCCTAAAATTGAATCCTTCTCATTGCAAAAGAAAAGTAGAATAAAAATAATGACATAATCTTCTTATGTCACTATTACCAAATAAGAAGAAAAAGTAAGAGAAAGACATCACAAAACACGAAGAAAACACAACAGAAAATCTCTTTTTAAAGCAAATCCACCAAAATAAGTGTTTAAAAAATCATAAGATAATGAAAAACACAATACTTCACTTTTTTCCCTTGAAAGAAAGATGAAAATCTCTCTCATAAAGTCTCTCGGTGATTCATGCAATGCTAGTACAAACCATTATAATTTCTCTTAAAATCCCCTCACCAATCTCTCCAAAAAGGTAGAAATCTACATATCTACTAATATTCTAAGATCTCTAAGCATTCTCCCCTTTTTTTCCAACATTCCTCTCAAAAACCACTTTTTTTATCCTAAATTCGTTCTTTTTAAAGTGCATGGACGAATTTCCCAAGAGGTGCTTGAAGAAACCTTCCAAAAAGAGTACAGATTCGACGTATATGGCTCATAACCGCTACTAGCATGGTCTGACACTGTCTGGGTGTCGTTCGGTGCATTATTCCATTGTGTTTTCTGGCTTTCTATCTTCTGGCGCAGTCCGACACTGGATAGGGCGTCGTTCGGCGCTCAACTCTGCGCAGCTTCACCATTTTGTTTCGTTTGGCTTCGTTTTATCTCCGATTTGGCCCATTTCAGTTGCGTTGCGTTCGTAACGGATAACCCTACAAAATAAATATAAAAACAACATTTTTTAAAGTGAAATCTCATTCAAAAATATGCAAGAAGTGTAAAAGAGATTAAGCAAAGAAAGACTTATCAAAATGTGTCAGACCAAAATTTGCATTTTTGCTCAAAATTGCACCATTTTTTCTTTTTTTTCTCCAAAACCCATTTCTTATACCAAAAACAAGAAAATATACAAAATACCTTCCTTTATAGTGCAATATAATCAAAAATAAGTATGAAATAGACAATAAAAAGCTATCAAATTTTCAGTGGATCGGTCATTTGGAGGGAGGGGAGTTGATTTTAACTGATTGATCTCCACCTCATTCTAGGGCTGGCTTATTTCTGTCAGGAGGGGTCTTAATCACACTCCCTCTCTGTCTCCCTCTCCTTTTTCTTTGGCAAGCTGAGGGAGCTTGGAAAGCTCTCTGGGTGAGCTTTTCGGTGAACTTGGAGGTCCTTGGAGAGGCTTCTTTGAGGGAAAGCAAGGAGGAGGGGCTCCTCTTCTCCTCCTTTATCTTCTTCTTCCTACTCCTTCACCTTCTTTTCCTCCTCCTCATCATCTTCTTCTTCCACAATTTGTGAGGGGGTGGCTTTTGTGAGGAGGAGCTTGAGAGCAATGCTCCACTCTCCTATGCTGGAGGAGAGCTTCAACCAAGCTCTAGGAAAGATCACTAGAGTTCGTCGTAACGTGGGTTTCTCTCATACCGACAAGAGAGCTTTCATCCTACTTGAAGAAAAGAATCTGTAACCATCATAATGGTGAGATTCCCTAAAACTCCTAGCTAGCTTTAGGGCTAGTTGAGTATAGGCACATGGGTTCAATCACTCACATGGGGTGAGTGCGCAAGCCGATGTTAGTTGATCTGGACACACCACCTTCGTAATAGGTTGTTATTTCCTAGAGATGGCCCTAAGTTAAGAATCATGTTCATTGGCCACTCATATGCAAAGCCAAGTGATTCTCCTATATGAATCTTAGGCTTAAATCCCTTACGAGTTAGAATCCCAGATTCCCATGGCTTTGGTCCTCCCAACCTTCCTTGGAGGGGTTGGTTGAGTGCAATCTCGAGGGATGGGAAAAGCTTTTTGGCTAGCCATTCCTACGAGATAGCGGTAGCTGGTAGGATGGAAAAAGCTTTAAAGCTAGACTGCCCCACGAACGGTGAAGGACTTCCCCTACGACAAATCGAAGGGTGACATCCTCCACTATCCACGCCAAAGTCGGAGGAGGCTATGTCGCTGATCCACTTAAAAATTATCTATTTTTCAGTGTAAATTTCAAGCTTATTTTATGCACATTTTTAATGATATTACACTTTAAAGAATGGTATTTTGCATATTTTTGTCTGTAAGTATAAAAATATGATTTTAGAGAAAATGAAGCAAAAACTATGCAATTTTGAGCCAAAATGAGCAAGGAAGAAAATTCTGACTTGGCACATATCGATATGTCTTTCTATGCTTAGTATCTTTTATATTTCTCATATGTTTTTAAATGAAACTATACTTTTTAGAAAGGTTATTTTTATGTATATCTTGTAGGTGAAGATGTTAGGAACGCAATGCAACTGAAATGGGATAAAACGGAGTTGAAACATGAGCAAAATGGAGCAAAATAGTGGAGCTGCGCACAGGGTGCCGGCTAGGCGCCAAACCCGGCGCCTAGGAGCCATTGAAGACGAGAAAAAGGCCCATAGGGGCCAGAATCAAGGCCTAGGTGCCAGAACTTGTCTAGGGGCGGTTATGGATGGTTATGGACGGTTATTAGATGGTTTTGGGTGGTTACAAAACATTTTAGAAGCCTCTGGACAAAATCCTACATGTCAGCAAGTAATACAATGAATCTAGACACATTTGAGCAGTTTTTAAATGACGAGGTGCGTTTCTTAAGTTAAGGGGTGCGACCCTTCACATAAATGATCTGGCGCCTAGGCACTAGAACTTGGCGCCTAGGCGCCAGAATTTGTTTCTTGAAGATTCGTTGAATCTGGACCGAATTTTAAAGAGGTGTCTGAAGCAACCCTTCGTCATTTTTGAAGCTCTATAAATAGGGACCAATTTTACAGCAAGGGGGCTGTCACTCTCTCTCTCTCTCTCTTTCTTCCCACTTAGTCATTTTAGAGTCATGAAGATGTATACTTTTATATCTTATGGAGAGATTGGTGAGGGATTTTGAGATATTTATGTAAGCGATGTACGAGCGGCACATGGATCAATGGGAGACTTTGGTGGAGAGATTTTCTTCTTTCCTTCAGAGGGAAAACGCTAAGTATTGTGTTATTCATTCTCTTGTAATTGTTGTTCACACTTTCTAGTGGATTTTCTTTGTTTTAAAACGAGTTTTCTATCATGAATTATCCGTGCTTCGTAAGTGATTTTCTTCACTCTTCTTTTAAAATGAAGTAGCAGCATGTTTAGGAAAATTATTTTTATGGTAGAATTATCTTTATTTCATAATTCTATCAATTCTTTTACTTCTTATTCCATTATTTTCATTTACTTTTGTTTTGTAATGAAATAGATGCATGTTTAAGAATTAAGATTTGTTTAGATATTCTCTTATTAAATTATGGTGATGATATTCATACGAGAGCTTTATTTAATTTACAAATTGATCACTTGTATTGTTAAAATATGTTGAAAAATTCAAAGATCTAACCGGAGATGAGTTCTTAACTAGTAGATATCACATGTATCTTTGGGTAATCGAAGGCCTTGAGCGGGTTATTCATGGTGAAGTGCAAATAAGTAGGGAGATATTATTTATTGGGTGCAAAATAGATTAGTTTTAGAGTAACAAATTAAATTCTAATAATTTGGTTTATAGAAATGGAACGGGTCACTAGTAGGGCCGACCATATCCACCCTTGGACATCTAGAAGTGTGAGCCTAGTAACCCATTCTACTAATAATACATCATGAACCGATCTATAGATTAGCCAATGTTCTTTATACTATCGAGCAAAGGTAAAGAATATGAATGCATCTATTTGGCATTACTACATAAAATTCTAAGCATTTTTTTTTTACACATTATCTATGTAATTGCAAGAGAAAGATAGTTTTTAATATCTCAAAATTCTCAAAACCAATTTATCCAGATAAGTTATCTTTTTATTTAAGAACTTTATTTAGGATTAGTTATTAGAAAACCCATTATAATCGACATTCTAAATTTAGGCCTTATAGAAATAGACTGGAATTAGTCTAAAGAATTTTTTAACTTACTTCTCTATGGGATCGATACTGGGGTTATAAAAGAAAACCTTATATTACTTGAAACGATACGTATACTTGCGTAGTACCCATACTGTGTAAAATATTTTCTAAAATTTTACAACATTTCGATTTTGCACACTAGCCGCTATTTATAAATTGGGACAAGTTTTTGGTCATCTTTTGGAAGCAAAAATTACTGTGTAATTGCGAGTCGGGTCAGTCGCGCATCCAAGAACATCAACCCTAGGATGAGTTCAACGCACGCTCGAAAATTTTGGGTTGCATTACATATGCATGACCATTCCCGACATTTCTTTCATGGATCATATTGCATGTTGCATGCATGATTGCGTGAGAACTTCGGGTCAATCGGCCACCCCAGGCCGATCACTGGTCCACAATTTTATATTATGATATTTTTAATTTAATTGTAACGACGCCAAAGACTTGACCCCGCTATATTATGTGTATAGAATTGTAATTGTTTATGTTGTGGATGCTACGCAAGTATACGTATCGTATCGAAGTAATACGAGGCTCTAGTGGAGTCCTCGGTTATCGATCCCGCAGGGAAAGTGAAAATTAAATAACAGCTAATTTTGAAATAATAATAATAATAATAATAATAATAATAATAATATACGAAAATTTGGAATTTTGAATTTAAGCACAATAAAGTAAACTAAGTATTTCAATTAGGTAAATTAACTAAGTAGAAAATTAATATGAATTGAAAGTGCGGGAAATTAAACTAATTGCTAAATAAGTCTTAACTATTCGGAAAAGTATCTTTCCCCTTGTTTAGAAATTTAATTGATTGATGAATTTAAATAGATAACTTTAAGGTATTGTGACAAATAGGAGCATTCCTATTCTTTACCCTTTGATCCAGTGTAAAGAATATTGACTAATCTTATGTTTGATTACCGAATCACGCGGCTAGGTCGGGAGGATACTGACCGCCACTCGTAGCTCCCACGTTCCCCTCGCTCGAGGGCTAACATCTACACTTCAGCTCTCAAACAATAGGACCGAATTGAATATTTTAGTCCGTCACACTAAAATGCTCAATTCTACGCCCAGATGATACTATTTCCTATTTATTTGCACCCTCCTTCCAAGGCTTTGAATTCCCGAATATCGGATGTAATTTTTACTATAGTTGATAATCAACATATTTTAACAAATCAAATGGCCAGCTTGAAAGTAAATTAAGTTTTAAGTAAAAATTATCACAATTTATTAATATATATATAAAAATACTTCTATTTTTAGTTCATCAAGTCACTTAATTTCATAACGAGGAGAAATACTAATAAACTACTCGGAATGCATGTTGACTAAACTAAGCATGGATTTCATTTAAAGTTAAAAACAATAAATACAAATACTTATCTCAATTTATCCCTAAGCGAGACTCCTAGCAGTTCCTTTCGACTCTTCCTTCCGATACATGACAAGACTCACTAAAAACTCACTAACTCACTAACTCACTAAAGACTCACTAAAAACTGCACCAATTAACAAAATAACACACACACTAATACACTAATTAACTCTTAGAAGCTGAATTTCGGCTTCTATATATAGAGGTGAGCAAAGGACCAAGAGGTGTGTAAGCATCCCTTCAAAAAGTGTCCAGGTTCAATGTATCTGCGCCATTTGAACTATCTCTCCGTCGGCGACGAACTACCTCTCTGTCGGTGAGGCTTCTAGAAGATCTTCAAACCGTGCTATCTCGCTGTCGGCGGGCTCGAGCTCGCTGTCAGCGAGACAGTTATAAATCCTTCAGAATTTTCTTCTCATAACCTCGCCGTCGGCGAGGTTCGATCTCGCCGTCGGCGACTTAGCACAAATTGCATTATTTTCTTCCTTTTTGCTCCAAATCCGCTCCTTTTTATGATTTTTGCTTTTATCACCTAAATTCTCCATTCTCGCAACAAAATAAAGAAAATACCTTTCTTTAAAGTGCAATTTCATCAAAAATAGGTATGAATTTCTTAATAAAATTTTCAGTGATCAATCACCTATCTTCTTTTGGTTTGATCGGTTGTCCCGGGTCGATCACCCTATCTCTTAGGTTTGATCGACCGCTATGTGTCGATCACCTGCCTTGGGTTTAATCAGTACGTCTCAAGCTGATCGCCTTATCTCTCAAGTTTGATCGACCACTAAGTTTATCACCTGCCTTGGGTTCGATCGGTCATCCCGGGCCGATCACCCTATTTCTCGAGTTTGATTGACTGTTATGTGGCGATCATCTGTCTTTGATTTGATTGGTCCTCCCGGGTCAATCACCCTATCTTCTAGGTTTTATTGACCATTATGTGTTAATCTTTATCATTTGTGTTTGATCAAACATCCTTGGCCGATCAACCTGTCTTTTAGGTTTGATCGATCACTACGTGTTGATCACCCATCTTAGGTTTGATCGGCCATCCTAGGCTGATCACCCTATCCTTTGGGTTCGATTAACCATTATGTTTCGATTGCCCTATCCTTTAGGTTCGATCGGTCGTCCTAGGCGGATCACCCACTATGGAATTCGATTGACCGCTATGTGTCGATCACTCATCTGGGGTTTGATCTGCCATCAAGAGACGATCACCTAGTCTATTGGGTCTGGTCGATTACCCAGATCGATCCACCTGCTTCTTCGGTTCGACTGACCACCATGGCCCGATCAACCAATGATACCGCTTCCAACTGCACTCACAATTTGGGGGCTCACGCAAGTGTACGTGTCATACCAATAATATCAGATTTTTTAGTCTGGATTGTCGATACCATAGGCAACAAGGGAATAAAATTTGGAAAATGGTCTAGCTTACTAGTTTCAATCCTAGCCTGGAATTTAGATTAGGTTAAAGTTTTACAAACTAATCCTACAGTATTGCAAGAAATTGTAAAGTTGAAATCCTACTTAACTAGGTGTTGGGTTAATGAATATCAGATTCAAAAGATACCTTCCCTTGTAACAATTTAAGTGGAGTATGTTAAATGTAAATTTAGCAAATAACAAATAGGAGCAACTTTCTTCTTTACCCATTCCCGAGTACATAAAGAAGATTATTTTAAAATGACGTTAATTACTTAAATCTCATATTAATCCCCGTCATTAAATATTTCCCTAACATTTGCATCTCCCTATAAAGTACTTGCACCATACCCCATATTTCAATGTGACTAACCTAGTGGATTCTACCAAAGCTTTCCCGAGTCATTATGGTTCACAACACATTTAACATTTCACTTTACCTGAATGAAAAGTAAGGAAAGATCTGAAGTTTAATTATCACATTAAGTAATTAAGAACAATTTCACAGCACTTAACATTCCTACACATCCTAACATAATTATCACAGGGTAAGATATAAAGATCTACTCAGAAATCATGAAGAACATACCACAAAGCTTTGTTTTTAAACAAAAAAAATTCCACTAAATGATGTTTTTTAAAGAAATACTCAAATGAAATACACAATCACTTATCTTCCTCTCTTTTACGAAATTTAGAGATGCTCCACCAAATACTTCCCTAGCTACTGCTTTTGAAATCTTTCCCTATCCTCAACTCAAGAAGAAGAAGGAACCAAAGTCTACAAAACATACATCATTCACCTTACTATACCACTCAATTCTCACCAAAATACCCAATCTGACTCTCACTGCCATCAATCTTTCTTCCTATCCTCTCTAGACATTAAATAGACTTACACATAAAGCACTTTTACGTCCCTTGGCCGTCTGCACAACTTCCCACAACAAGTGGTCAAACTACTCAAAATTGACTCAGGCAGTTGCTGGAGCCTAGGCGCCAGTCTCTCGACTTGTAGAGTTTAGCTTAGGCGCTTTGGTGTCAACCCCTCGGTTTGTCAGGCTAAGACTGAGGCTTAAGCGCCGAAGGGTCTGGCGCCTAGGTGGCAGTCTCCTGCATGCTCTATTGCACCAAGTCTCCTCCACGTTGTTTCACTTCCAACACCTGTTTTTCTGCAAGAAAATTTTGAAAAATACATTTTTTTTAAAGTGAAATTTCATTTATAAAAATGTGTAAAACATAAATGAATTTAATCGTTGTTTTCTAAACATCAAAATCCGCAAACATAAAGGTTACTTATCCTTAAGAAACATTATAATTTGAATACAAAATTAGTTAATTTGAGGGAGTGGGTTTCATAGGAACTATCAACAATTTTGCATGAGGAGATTCATAGTGATGAAAATTTAATAACTCTAGTAAACTAGACTAGTCCTAGGGTGTATGAAACTTTGCATCCAACCAAGAAAAAGCTCTTCTTTTAGAAAGTTTTCTAATACTTCATAAACAGAATAAACTTAGGAATGTAGTGAAGCTTCAAATTTAAAAAGAATATAGTGAAACCAATTTTTGATAAGACTTCTATTCAAGTTTCTCCTCACTTTATATTTTCATTTATACTCTTTTTCTCTTGCTTTAGGATGAATGCTTCAATCCTAAACATACTTTATGAGGATTACTATATTTAGATTAGTCTTGTAATAGTTTTGAATTCCATTTTCATCTCTTTAAATCAAACACTGCACATTCCTCTTCTTTTCAATTTTTCAAAAGTTTAGGAAGTATTAGTTGAAAATATAATTTTATGTAGCCTTAATTATGTTAAGTATATATCTAAATCCACCTACTTTAACAAATATGTAACACTTTTTAAAAACAAAATGTTAAATCATTTTCTTACATTTTGAATTGCAAAATTAGCTAAACACTAGTCAAGTTTATAATGAGTAAACTATGTTTTCCCTTTATCTATATTTTGAAAATTTCAAATTTAACCACACATTCCTCAAGTTGATTTAACCTAGCAATTCAAACTCAATTTATTGAGGACAAATAAGTTTAAGCTTTGAACAATTTTTCTTCCCCCAAACTTTATTCTAAACATGTACAACAATTTAAAACATGAATGTAAATGAGAAGAAAATAGACAGAAATACTTCCTACCACATGTCTCTATCACCAAGATTAACTGGAGATAGAGTTTTTGTTACGTAATACCTTTGAATTAATCTTAATTGGTCTTTTAATTTGAATATCAATTAAGGTTTGAGTTTTATATTGCATCTTGAGGTAAAAAATGCTATTCAAAAGGGAATAAATATACTTATATTATTATTATTATTATTATTATTATTATTATATATATATTAAATTTCTAGTTTTTTAATAAGACTTTTAAGTCATGTCTTTGTTGTTCAGTTGTCTGTTATACATTCCATAAAGTCTCTTTACATTTAAAATGAAAAAAAAAAGTTACATAAATAATATTGTCCTAATTTCTTTTTTAATGCAAGTTACCTTTGTGAAAAAGAATTAATTTTTTTTCGTGCATTCATACATATATTGATATAACAATGATATGGATCATATTATTTATAAAATACATATTAATAGTTTATAGTTTTTAAAATTAATTATATCTTTGCATATAGTGTTGTGCATGCAACTGGATTTTTTTTGGATATTAATTATTTAGCCCAAACAATATCTCTATATAAAGTGACAATTCTATATAAAATGATTAAATTTTTTTGAGGTTGATATTAACATTCAAATTTAAGGTGTCTTCATAAAAGTGAATATGGATTAATTGTTGAGTCATGCTTAGACAGTTATGAACATAGGTGATGTGATGTCATATGAATGTTAGCATAAAAATACATTGATCAAAATATTCACACAAATGGGCACATATTACTTATATACTGTTATTTTAATATGATAATATGATGTCACTTAATACTTCATGCTATATTATATATTTTTTGAGGTGGTATTCATGCTATTTGATTATGTACATGAATGTTTATTCTTCAAAAGATAGTAATTACTTGTTAGATTTAAATTATCAAACTTCTAATTTTTGCTTATCGTAGGTTCTACCAAGCACTTAATGGATTGTTAGTTGTCGAACAAAATTTTCAATAACAAAATTTTATCTGGTTTACTAAGTTCATTCAGTTTTTATTTCTAATTTTTATAGATTTTTTGGTAGCCTCATTTTTATAGTTATTTCTTCGTGTTCCTTTTCAATTAGATATTGTTTTACTTTCTTGTTGAACAATTGTTATAAATTTTACTGATGAAATAAAATGTTATTGCATACACGAGTATGATCATATAAATAAATATACGTTTTCTTTTGTGTAATTTAAATATGGAAAACATTGTGTTGAAACAAGTCCTTGGCATGTCAAAGTGGCTAAGTCGAGTCCACCTGTAGAAGTAGCTGAGTTGAGTCCACCTGTAGAAGTGGCTGAATCGAGTCCACCCGCTGAATGGTTGAATCCAAAATGTTGGCATCCATTTTTGATGCAACGTACCCAGAACATCCCTGTTCAGGGATACAACACTATAGTTGGGTTCTACACCATCATATTCATGCTCCAAGTCAATCGTGGTCAAACCATCATCGCCACTGGTATCCTCCGCGTTGATGTTTGTTCCTATGGAATAGGGTCGTATATGGCTGATACAGATATTCCGTGACATAGACAGTCAACAAGGTTGATCCATACATGTATGTACCTTAAGCTTAAGGTCTGGACATACTAATTTCACAATTGGAATCGTCGTGCTCAATAACACATGTATGGTTCACCTTCTCGAGCTCTTTGAAACGCCTTTGCGACCCGCACAGAGGTCCCAAGATCGTAACTTCTCATATTCGACCCTCCGGAGGTCTTAAGAGGCCTGGTACTCTCTTGGCGAACTTTTATGGAAGCCCAAGTCTTCTGGGTCTGGCATAACCACGCCTAACCCAAGGCGTGAATACGCCTAAACCTGGCATGATTACACTAAGAACTCTAAAAATAGTCAAAATTGCCTACTGCCAGTGTGATTAAGCCCAAATGCTATGTAACCACGCATGACATAATTATGTTGGGTCTCAAGCATAGCCACACCCAAATGTAAAGAGGCACCCAAGTACCTCGAGCGACATGACCATGCTCGAAGGCAGCTTAGACAGGTCATCAGACAGAGCGCTCTACTTAATTACGCCAGGTCTTGGGTCTGGTTAAGCTCGCCCAAGATTCGTGACACCATGAATAATGGGGTGACCATGCTAGAGGCCTGCGTGGCCACACCGCCGAAACCAATTTCAAGATTTTGACCTCTGGTTCCCAGATTCCCGCCGGCGATGCGGTCATGACTTATGGCCTACCCTCCTTTGGCCTGGCTTTTCACCCAAAAAATGGTATGAGGACCATGCTTGGTCAATGTCAAATGAGTAAAGTGGCTAGGGACCCATGGTCTTTTCCTTTGGGCAAATTTAACCAGGGGAAGGAGCTTGTTTGCGAAGGATCAGCTGTCATTTGCTTGGGGAGCTTAAGGAAGAAGAAGGCTAGAGGGAGAGTATTCAAGGAGCTTCCAAGGGGATTTTTGATGGGGCTTCTTCCTCTTTCTTCAAGTGAACCAATGCAAGCCCATTTCTTCCAATTTCCTCAACGTTTCTTCAACTTTTCGGGTCATTTTCCTCATTTTTGGTGACTTCAGGTGAAACGACGAGTAGAGCTTTTTCACAGCTTTCGAGGAGGAGAAATCCATCAATATATTGATTGTCTCCGGTGGGGAGATTTTCCTCTACACTTGGGAGAAAGAATCAGGTCATCTTGTTTGTCTCCGACAACATCCCGGGAAGCCAAAGAGGAATGGTTACTTACTACTTTGGGGAAGGCAAACTCCGGTGATTTCGTTATCCTCTTCGGCGAGGTGAGCTTCCTCACATACTTGAAGAGCACAAACTCTGGGAATTTCATCATTCTCTCTGGCGAGGAGAGCTTCTTTCTATCAAAGAAACATCCATTAATAACCATCGCGTAGGTGAAAATTTTTAATCCCTTTCAATTTTCTTTCCTAAAGGTCCCAAGGTCTGGATTTTAGAGGAGTTAGGCTAGGATTTTTGTGTTACTAGATGAAACCCTGTAGGATTAGGTGCTTTGCATTCTCCCTAATGAAATCCAATAGAATAACCTACCTTTTTAGTTCTAGACTAAAATCCAAAAGTTTGGGTTGTACTGATCCATCGTTTGTCTCAGTGATTTCATTCAGATGGACGTTTGAAATCCACTGACCAAAAAAGTAAGGGCATTCCTCAATCATCTTCTTCTGTTCACAGAGAATCCCCTTTCTGAGGGATTCCCCATCCAACGCCATGCAAACGGAGGTGGGCATCATGTTGCCTCGCCAATATAGCGTTGGTACACCTCTCTATCGCTTCACCCTAACTTTCTCGCGGGTTTGCTAGGACAAACATGATTTGTCGTCGAATCTAATCATGTCTCATGTGGCATACATTTGCATTCATATCGTGTTCTTAGCATGATTTTAAATGTGCATTAAAACTTTCCATTTTTACATGTTCGTAGATCGACCACCTATGTTAGTTTAACCAAGTATCTTGTCCGTCGACATGAATGATCGTCGTCGCATCATGCTCGATTGGTCAATGGACCACGTTCATTTGATTTGGTTGATCGGTGCCGCCACCAGCCCAATCTTATCAATCGACCATCCTTCATCGATTGACCATACACTCCAGCCCGATCGACCATCTTTGGTCAATTCAATTGATCTGTCAGCACTGGCTCGATAGTATCAACCAACCATCCTTCGTCGACCGGTTGCACACTATTTTCCGATCGACTATCTTCTGTCGACATGATCAATCGGTGTCGTACACTCTGGGACGATCGACCATCTTCGATCGACATAATCAAAAATCTTTTATTAACAAAATTGATTAGCGCTGCCCCTAGTCCAATTGATGAGTCGAGCATTTGCATTCATTATGCTGCATTCATTGCATGCTTTTTCACATTGCCTACAGTAACATATCTATATTCACACTCTAGTAGTGCTCTTGCTAGCACAAGCCTTCAAATATTCACGATGAGTAATTGTGCCTCCCAGAGGCACATTACTCCACAACTTCACTCCTCGACACCCCCATGTCATGGTACATCATACCATGTTTCTTTGCACTTGCACTTGTGCACTCTTGCATGACTGTTTTGTATGGCATTCTGCATGTTGCATCACCCACTATTCTAACATACTCTCTCCATATACCCACTTGTCTGCATTGTGGATAGCTTACCGCCAAGTCCATCTGACATGTAGTTCTCTTTATCAATAATTACATTTCTTGAAACCTCTTCGAACTGTCGTGTTTCACCCTCTAGGTCACTGTCCTCTCTGGGTCAATGCCTCCACGACACACCCACTCCTCGGTCACTGTTTCCACGACACACCCACATTGATATGCATTGCATTTTTGTTGGCTTTCCCGCTAACGTTATTTTCATGTAGGTTGAGTCCTTTTTTTCCTTTTCCTATCTACTTTTATAGTTCATAATGGAGTTTGTGTTAGAAATAAGGTACATGCACGAGTTCTAAGGTGCTAAGAGAGAGGAATCAAGTGACCGGGACCAAAAGATGTTTGCTTGTATCCCATATCTTAATTCTAAATCTCATTTATGTATAGAATTAGGACCAGACATATACTTATGTTGTGCCCGACTGTTTTTTTTTTCTGGGATATGTCACCAACTCAGCTGCACCAACCTCTTATTATTTTGTATTTGCTTTGCTTTGTCGTCTTTCTTGCATGCTTGTAATCTTATATTGGCTTTATTCTTCTTACTTTGTGGTTTGTCTGGAAAACTAGCGTAATAACTTAGGCTCCATAAGAATCAAAATTTATAAATCTTTTTCTACAAACTTCTAATAAAATTTCAAGATAAAGTAAAATTTAGGACTAAAAAAGTTAAGGATTTTTCAAAATATGTCTTTACTTTCCTGCATGGACTTTGGGCCGGTTTTAAAATGGATTGCATAACATGGCCTTCACCCAAGATAATTAATAGAGCCTCCACGCTTAGGAATAGATAATTACATCATTTGAATGTCCCGAGGAGAAGTCCAACTGCTTCTCCAACCTGGTTGTTCTATCATAGATTTCTACTTAGAAATTTGTCTAGTGTGCATATATCGTTAGAAGCCTCCCTGATCTAGATGGGGTGTAAGTCATTTTTTCAGAGCGTTTAGGCTTCTTAGTCGTACGTCCCTCTGCCTTTCCACTCCAACGACATTCTTGTCACTTCGATGGGTATAAGTCTCCCTTCTTGAAGCTACACCTGATAATCATAGGATTGAGTTTCGTTCCTTTGAACTTGGGGCTATTGTGGTCTCCGTAAACGACGAAACACAGATTGCTGATCTTTTATCTCTAACGGGTTAGGTCGACTACCTTCTTGACCAAATAGACTTAGGGTCCTTGTGGCTTGGGATGGCTGGTCCGTAGTGCCCCGTCCTGACAACCTCCATCTGTTAGAGATTACTAAATTCTTTCTTTGACTACCCACTTTGAGCCCCATTGCTTCTCTTATTGTTGTTGATATCATCTAACGGCCCGATTACCGGTGAGCTGCCACTCATTTAGGATACGATGATTTATCCACTGACCTTATGCCCTGGAAGTGCTTTGTTGATCGGGATACACCCTATCAAAATGATTTGGTTATTTCACAGTCTCTGTGTACCGATGAGTCCATTTCCCATGTGGAACCGTGAGAGACTCACTCTCCAGTCCGTGTCTTAGCAGTATAATCACTGAAAATTTTATTAAGAAATTCATACCTATTTTTGATGAAATTGCATTTCAAAGAAAGGTATTTTCTTTATTTTTTTGCAGAAATGTAGAATTTAGGTGATAAAAGCAAAAATCATAAAAAGGAGCGGATTTGGAGCAAAAAGGAAGAAAATAATGCAATTTGTGTTGAGTCGCCGACGGCGAGATCGAGCCCGCCGACGGCGAGGTAGTTCAAATGGCGCAGATACATTGAACCTGGACACTTTTTGAAGGGATGCTTACACACCTCTTGGTCCTTTGCTCACCTCTATATATAGAAGCCGAAATTCAGCTTCTAAGTGTGTGTTATAAGTGTGTGTTATAAGTGTGTGTTATTTTGTGTTATGTGTGTAGTTTTGAGTCTTTAAGTGTCAATTTTAGTCTTTAGAGTCTTAATTAGTGAGTTAGTGAGTTTTTAGCGAGTCTTCATTGTCTTGGAAGGAAGATTCAAAGGAACTGCGAGGAGTCCGTCAGGGATAAATCGAGATAAGTATTTATATTTATTGTTTTTAACTTTAAATGAAATCCATGCTTAGTTTAGTTCTCATGCATTCTGAGTAGTTTATTTAGTCTTTCTCCCTGTTATGAAATTAAGTGACTAGATGAACTAAAAATAGAAGTACGTTTAAATATTAATAAATTGTGATAATCTTTACTTAAAACTTAACTTACTTTCAAACTGGCCATTTGATTTATTAAAATGTGTTGATTATCAACTATAGTAAATATTACATCTGATATTCGGGGAATTCAAAAGCCTTGGAAGGAGGGTGCAAATAAATAGGGAAATAATATCACTGGGCGTAGAATAGAGCATTTTAGTGTGACAAACTAAAATATTCAATTCGGTCCTATTATTTGAGAGCTGAAGTGTAGATGTTAGCCCTCAGGCGAGGGGAACGTGGGAGCTCGAAGTGGCGGTCGGTATCCTCCCAGACCTAGCCGCGGATTCGGTAATCAAACATAGGATTAGTCAATATTCTTTACACCTGGACCAAAGGGTAAAGAATAGGAATGCTCCTATTTGTCACAATACCTTAAAATTATCTATTTAAATTCATCAATCATTTAAATTTCTAAACAAGGGAAAGATACTTTTTCCGAATAGTTAAGACTTATTTAGCAATTAGTTTAATTTCCTGCACTTTCAATACGTATTAATATTCTACTTAGTTAAGTTACCTAATTAAAATACTTAGTTTACTTTATTGCGCTTAAATTTAGAATTCCAAATTTTCGTATACTATTTTAAAATTATTATTATTATTATTTTAAAATTAGTTGTTATATAATTTTCTATTTCCCTGTGGGATCGATAACCAGGACTCCACTAGAGCCCTGTATTACTTGATACGATACGTATACTTGCGTAGCATCCACAATATAAACAATTACAATTCTATACATATAATATTGCGGGGTCAAGTTTTTGGCGTCGTCGCAATTAAATTAAAAATATCATAATATAAAATTGTGGGTCAAGTTTTTGGCGCCGTTGCCGGGGAAAGTAAGAAAAATTTACTAGAGTAACGGACTATTTTAAAATAATCATAATAAATAAATTAATATCTATTCTAAAATTATATGCGCAAATTTGGAAACGAAAATTTAATACCTTACGATTCTGAATTAGAGCGTACAATTAAAAGAATTAGAAAACAAAAGAAACAAATTATAAATTTAACACAAATGGCGAACATTCCCGAAATTCAAAATATGAACCAACAAAGACCATTAAGAGATTATGCCAACCCTACATCGGATGAAATTCATTTAACTATTCAAAACCCCGATGTAGCTGCTAATTCATTTGAACTTAAACCAATGAATTATCCAAATGGTACAAAACAATCAATTTAGTGGTTCACCTACTCGAAGATCCTAACTTACATCTTGCTAGTTTTCTAGAACTTTGTGCTACTTTTAAATATCAAGGATTATCCGACGATGCTATAAGACTTAGACTTTTTCCTTTTTCATTAAGGGATAAGGCTAAAATGTGGTTGAATTCGTTAGCACCCGGATCTATTAAAACTTGGGGAGAATTATCACAAAAATTTCTATCCAAATATTTTCCACCATCTAAAACTGCTAAGTTTAGAAATGATATAACTTATTTTTGTCAGTTAGATGGAGAATCAATATATGAAGCTTGAGAGAGATTTAAGGAACTTCTTAGGAAATGCCCACATCATGCGCTACCAAATTGGCTGATTATTCAAATCTTTTATAATGAATTAGTGGGATCTTTAAGATCAATCATCGATGCTGCTGCTGGAGGTTCATTAATGTCTAAACCATTTGATGAAGCTTATGCACTAATCGAAGAAATGACAACAAATAATTTCCAATGGCCTGCTGATAGAGTAAATCGAAAAAGATAGCCGGCATTCATGAAAACGATGCAATATCTATGTTAGCTTCTCAAATTGCTGCTATATCTAAGAAATTAGATCATTTTGGAATGAACTACTCTCCTACTTTAGAAGAAAACTCATCTGGACAAATCATAGAATCTCAATCTAATTATGAAACTTTAAATGATATTAATAATAGAACTAATAACCCTTATTCAAACTATTATAATCCTGGTTGGAAAACTCATACAAATTTTAATTGGAATAACACATCTAATCAACAATGGATGATCAACCTAATCAAGCAAATCCAAACTATAAAGCTAATTACCCACCTGGATTTAATAACAATAACCCTCAATTCAAAGATAAGAAATTATCTATGGATGAATTAATTTTGAATATGGGTCATCAACTACAAAATCAAGGAAATCAACTACAAATTCAAGGAAATCAATTACAAATTCAAGGAACATCTATTAAAGATATCGAAACTCAACTTGGACATATTATTACTCGCGCTAAATAATAGAATACCCGGAACTTTTCTTAGTAATGTGGAAATAAATCCTAAAGATCAAGGAAAAGAACAAATTAAAGCAATACAACTAAGGAGTGGAAAAGAATTAGAACCTCAAATTCAAAAAGAACTTGAAAGCCAAAAAGAGGAAGTGGAAATTGAAAAGGAAACACTTCAACAAGATTCAAACTTAGAACATCCTTTAATACCTATGAAAATTTCTGTTGAAAAATCTCCACCACCATTTCCTCAACGACAAGCTCAACATAAAAAAGATAAATAATTTACTAAATTCCTTGAAATATTAAAGAAATTAACAATCAATATACCTTTTGTCGAAGCTTTAGATCGGATGCCAAATTATGTAAAATTTATGAAAGATATTCTAAATAAGAAAAGAAAATTCACCGATAATGAAACGAGTCGCACTTAGTGAAGAGTGTAGTACTATTATTCGAAGAAGCTTCCTGAAAAATTGAAAGATCCTGGTAGTTTCACTATACCTTGCGCTATAGGAGAAAAATTTTATGGAAAACCTTTGTGTGACTTAGGAGCAAGCATCAATCTAATGCCTCTATCGATTTTTAAGAGATTAGGATTTGGAAAAATTACACCTACTTCGATAACCCTTCAATTAGCTCGATCGTTCAGCTTACCTATCCTAAGGGAGTTATTGAAGATTTGTTAGTAAAAGTGGATAAATTTATCTTCCTAGTAGATTTTATTGTTTTAGATATGGAGGAAGATAAAGAAATTCCAATCATTTTAGGAAGACCATTTTTAGCTACTGGAAAAGCTATGATTGATGTTCGAAAGGAGAATTAACTATGAGAGTAAATGACCAAAATGTTACATTTAATATTGCAAAATCAATGAAATATCCTGCGCTAGAAAAAGATGATGAATGTTTTCGGATGGAAATACTTAAACATTTACAACAAGAACATTTTAAGGAATATTACGAAGATAAATTAGAAAAAGAAAACACTGCATTAATTGAAGATAATAATAAAGAACTAGATTATATTCAGGAAAGATTTGAATTTTTTGATAATACTGAAAACACTGACAAGAATATAGTTCCTTCAATTATTAAACCTCCTGAACTTGAGCTAAAAATATTACCTGATCATTTGAAATATGCTTATTTAGGTAATTCTTCAACTTTACCAGCTTATTATTTCATCCGCATTAAACGAATCTCAAGAACAAAAACTTTTAGAAACTTTAAAAAATATAAGAAAATTTTTTGTTGGACTTTAAGCAGATATTAAAGGAATTAGTCCTTCAATCCGTATGCATAGAATTATTTTAGATGATGAACATAAACCTAAAGCGGATCCCCAAAGGAGATTAAACCCGATAATGAAAGAAGTAGTTAAGAAAGAAATTTTAAAATGGTTAGATAATGGTATTATATATCTTATTTCGATAGTGCTTGGTAAGCCCAATTCACCGTATTCCTAAGAAGGGAGGAGTGACCGTCATCGCCAATGAAAATAACGATCTTATTCCTATAAGACAAGTTACTGGTTGACGTATATGTATTGATTATAGGAAATTAAATACCACCACCAGGAAAGATCACTTCCCTTTACCATTTCTAGACCAGATGTTAGATAGATTAGCCGGATATAAGTATTTTTGTTTTCTAGATGGATACACCGGTTATCATCAAATACAAATTGCTCCCGAGGATCAAGAGAAAACTACATTTACTAGTCCTTATGAAACTTTCGCTTTTCGAAGAATGCCTTTGGATTATGTAATGCACCAAAGAACATTCCGGAGATGTTTGATGTCTATATTTAGTAAGTTAATTGACAATGGAATAGAAGTATTTATGGATGATTTCTCCGTATTTGGAACATCATTTGACACATGCTTAACTCATCTTGAAAAAGTATTATAAATATGTGAGAAAACAAATTTAGTTCTAAATTGGGAGAAATGTCAATTTATGGTTGCGGGCGACATTGTATTAGGGCATAAAATTTCAGAAAAAGGCATAGAAGTGGACCCTGCAAAAATTCAAGTTATAGCTAAATTACCACCTCCAACTACGGTAAAAGGGGTAAGAAGTTTTCTTGGACATGCTGGATTCTACGTACGCTATATAAAAGATTTTTCAAAAATTACTAAACCTCTATGCCGACTTCTCGAAAAGGACAAGAAATTTGAATTTACAATCGAATGCCCGAATGCTTTTGAACTCTTAAAAGAAAAATTAATTACAAGCACTAATAATAGTTTCACCTAACCGGGAGAAACCATTTGAGCTTATGTGTGATGCTAGTGATTATGCCTGTAGGAGCAGTTCTTGGCAAAGATTTGAAAAGATTTTTAAAGTTATATAATATGCTAAGTAAAACTCTAAATGATGCTTGAAATAAATTATACAGATTCTGAAAGAGAATTATTAGCGGTAGTATATGGTTTTAATAAATTTAGACCTTATCCGATTGGAACAAAATGTATCGTGCATATCGATCATTCTATTGTCAAATATTTAATGCAAAAGAAAGATTCCAAGCCAAGATTAATTAGATGGATTCTATTAATGCAAAAATTCGATTTTGAGATCGTTAATAAGAAAGGAACTGATAATCAAATTGCGGATCATTTATCAAGATTAGAAAATCATGAATTATCTGATATTGAAAATGAAATTATAGACGACTTTCCGATGAACAACTATATAATATCAATGAGTGGAAAATACCATGGTATGCCTGATATAGTAAACTATATAGTTAGTAATATTTTACCACCTATGTTAACTTTGCAAAAACAGAAAAAATTCATCCATGATACGAAAACCTATTTTTGGGATGAACCATATTATATAAGCAATGTAAGGATTTCATTATTAGAAGATGTGTACCTTATGAAGAAACCGAACCAATTATTCAAAAATGTCATGATTCGATTTTGGAGGACATTTTGGGACTGATAAAACTGCTTATAAGATTCTACAATATGGATTTTACTGGCCTACTCTATTTAGAGATGTATACAGATATATTAAAACTTGTGATAAATGTCAAAGAGTAGGAAATATATCAAGAAAAAACAAATGCCTCTGAATTTTATATTAGAAGTTGAAATTTTTGATGTTGGATTAGATTTTATGGGACATTTTATTCCTTCGTTTGGAAACTCATATATATTAGTAGCTGTTGATTATGTTTCCAAATGGATTGAGGCACAAGCTTTACCTAGGTGTGATGCTAAGAGTGTTTCAAAATTTTGATGAAAAATATTTTTACTAGATTTGGAATGCCGAGAGTGATTATCACTGACGGAGGAACTCATTTTAGAAATAAATACATTCACAAACTAGTAGAAAAATACAATATTACTTATAAGATATCCACTGCTTATCATCCACAGACTAGCGGATTAGCTGAAGTATCTAATCGTGAGATTAAACGTATTTTAGAAAAATCTGTAAACCCAAATAGGTTAGATTGGTCTATTAGATTAGACACTGCATTATGGGCTTATAGGACTGCTTATAAAACTTTGATTGGAATGACTTCTTACAGGCTTATATATGGAAAAACATGTCACTTACCAGTTGAATTAGAACATAAAGCATATTGGGCGATTAAAGAATTTAATTATAATATGAAGGAAGCTGGTGAGAAAAGATTGCCGCAATTAAATGAATTGGAAGAATTAAGAAATGAATCATATGATAATGATCGGATTTATAAAGAAAAGATGAAATTATGGCATGATCGGAAGATTAATCAGAGAAATTTTGAACCAGGACAGGAAGTTTTGCTATATAATACTAGATTGAAATTATTTCCTGGAAAATTGAAGTCTCGATGGTTAGGACCTTTCACCATGCCGGCATATTTTTAGGTTGTGTGTTTTATTTTGAAAAGGGGGTCGCCTAACAGAAGTTGTCGGCGAATTTAAATTTTAAATTTGATTTAAATATATATATATAATTTAGAAAGTAGTATTTGGCTTTGAAAATAATTTTTAAATTTGAAAGTTTTAAGATATGAGATTAAACCGATCTCACATTCCAAATAGTTTATATAAACGAGCACCGCACCACAAACCGTGTATCTATCCCTAAGGATAGACACACCGCTCGATGGTGGGGCTCGATCAAATAAACCGAAGTTTTCGTGACATCCGTTTGGTCCGCGAACCAATTTTATAAGCCGACAAATTCCCCGCTTAATATGAAAGTATTAAACGAGGTTTATATTACTCGGGTTCTTTAAAATTCCCTATAAGGGCAAGCCCCTATAGTTAATTACATCTTAAGTGACGGGAATCACCTAAGAAAACTCTCGATAATAATCAATAACTCTGCTTTCAAGAATTTCAAAGTTTAAGGTTTTCAAAGATTGAATTTTGGAATTTCAATAGGGAATGGATCAAATTTTTGGAATATTTTGTTTTGTGAATCCAAAGGAAGAAAGGTAGGAGAAATCACTGATTCGAAGTGAACTTCGATAATTTCCCGACTATCCTATCGTTTGGCTTGAGTTTAGGAAAGTCCTAATACTTATTTAAATGTTTTGATCTTGCCAATTTTAATTAATTAGGGCTTATATTTGTATGATAAAATCAAACAAATAAATTTAGAAAATGTGAGGGTTTATGTCGTATCGGACGACTACCTCGGAATTCTAAGACCGGTTAGGGCTTAATTTGCAATGCAAATGCCTAACGAAAAGGTTGAGGATTTATGTTGCACTAGGCAAACTACCTCGAAGTCCTATGGCTTGGTTATTTAATTCTAGAAAAGTTTTGCTGAAGTAGATCTGAGTTTTGCTGATGACGATGGTCGTGCTGCCCACCATGCTCCGAGCTCCTTATTGTTACAGAGGTTTAGTTTTAGAAATCATAAATCAGGGGATGAGAAAAGTGTTCTGGTTTAGAGAGGTCTTAATTTCCAAGTGTTTTGTATTTTGATTAAAACAAATCTTAAAGTTGATTATAACGACACCGGTTAAGATCCCACGGTTCCATCCTTCCGCATCATTATTTTTATCGGATTCACTTAGTCCGGATGAATTTGCTAAACTCAACTCGAATGAGTTCCACACTTTCATTTAGACCGTGGGAAATCCCGTTAGCAACACGTAGGTTACATCATCCGAGGTATTCCCGATCATCCAATGGGACGTTTTAATTTAGTTGTAATTGTAGTTTTGTGTTCTGTTTGTGATTAAATTTCGAGTTGTTTTATATTTTGAAATGTTGTGGCGGTGAATTTTATCTTGCAATGACTTTTAACTTAATTTGGTTTCGGCTTTAGGGACTATCCTAAAGGTGTGGGTTTTCATGCAACAGCTTGTTTTATCATGCAAGAAAAGTAAAGTGCATCTCGCAATGAAGTAAATTGTGGGAAGTAAATTGCAAGAAAGTAAATCGCAATAAAATAAAAGCGTACTCTGAGGGTCTTCCCGTCATCCCAAGCTACACTTAAAACACAATTAGAATATTTAAGCAAGTTCCTAGGTAAAGCTAAGGGAAAGGTTATGGTTTTCTACCAAATTCCTAATCCTATGCCTAGTCATCTCCTATGACGTCTGAGGTTCTTTTGTTTTTGTTTGAGGACGATTTTCTTCATCAAAGAACAATTAAGTCCAATTGTTCTTATAAATATCCTATCATATTGAGGAAGTGCTTAAGAAGAATCTTAAACATCTTTTCAATATTTCTAGGATTGTTTTAAGTCCAAATGAATTTAATTATACAAGTGAATTAATCGTCCAAGAATTTCAAGTTTTGTTAACTTGCTCAGTGAACTAGGACATTTGAATATCCTATAGGTGAAATAACATTTCATTTAATATTCGTTTGGGAGTTATGATAACTAAAGCTTTTGAGGGTAAATTGGTGTTCAAATGATTCGATTTAAGTTAAAGGGTTTAAATTTGGAATAGTGTTCAAGTTGCTTTATATTTAATTTCTTTTATGTCTTAGGTGATGTTATATTTAATTCAACTTAATTTAATTGAGTTTTAATTTAATTTAACATAGTTCAATTTAATTTGATTTGGTGTTTAATTAATTTGATTTGATTTAATTTAATTTAATTATTTAATTTAATTTAATTTAATTTAATTGTTTAATTTAATTTAATTATTTAATTTAATTTAATTTAATTTAATTATTTAATTTAATTTAATTTAATTATTTAATTTAATTTAATTTAATTATTTAATTTAATTTAATTTAATTATTTAATTTAATTTAATTTAATTATTTAATTTAATTTGATTTAATTTTAATTTAATTTAATTTAATTTTAATTTAATTTATCTTTAATTTACTTTATTTTTTTAATTTTAATTGAAATTTCAAAAGAGTTTAATAATTTAATTAAGTCTTTTAATATTTTGAATTTGAATTATCATTTTAATTAAAAGTTGAACATTAATGAGATGATTAATTTAGGGATTTTTAAATTAAAGAATAAATCTCTTCCTAATAAATATCCCTTATTTTAATAATTCCAATTTTATTATTCTTCCAAATTTAATCTATTATTCAATTAAAGTTTAATCATTTTAAAATTATTTAATGGGTTTCTACCCTTTAATTATTTAAATTTCAATCATCCAAACCAGATTAAGATCAAATATTTTACTTGTTGATTTTTTTGTTAAACCTAAAGTTTTAATTAAGGGTTAAAAGTTTAATTACCATTTTACCCCTTAAGCTTAATAATTTCATAACTCACTAAATTGAACTCAAATGAATTTGAAATTTTTATGTGACTTCACTCATATGTCAATAAAGACATGAGAGGAGAAAATGTGATTTTTTTGTATTTAATTTATTTATATAATTATTTTTGGTGGAAAATGGAGATTTTCAAGGAAAATTTGATAACATGACCAAGGGAAAGTTTCTATCCTTAAGAAAATTAGGGGACATTCCTAATGACCAGAGAAGCACTTGGACCAATTTTGGTGATTTTTTGAATTATATTATTTTTATTATAATTATTTTAAGTTTTGGAGTGTTAATTAATTTAAAAATAAAACAAATGTTGAAAAATGGATTTTATATTTTTCAAAAATCTCTCTGATATCAAGGAAACCAGAGAAACAAATTTTGCAATTTTCTGATTTTTCTATGATTTATTATAATTATTTTAGTGAAAATGCTAGAAAATACATTTTTTTTTTAATTTTAAAAATTACCCTAGGGTTTTAAAATTCAATATCTCACTAAATAGACCTAGGAAAAATGTGGGATTTGTTCCTAAGTGATTAGAATTCAAAATGTGACATTTTGGTGAATTTTATTATTTTTGTGATTTTTATTATTTTTTAATTATTAAAGATATTAAAATATTATTAAAAATCAACTTTTTTAGAAAATTGAAATTTTAATTTTCTTGGGTTCCCCTGATATCAGAGAGGCTCCAAAACCAATTTGGTGAATTTTTGAAAAGTATTTTAAAAGTTATGAATTTTTAAAGTTTAAAATGGCTAAGTGGCTTAATCAACCCAATTAGTGGGGCTAACCAAGTCCAATTGATCTCAAATTTTTATGGTGGGTTCCTCTGATCCTGAAGGTCAGTGGAAAATTGATTTCAAGTCAATTTGATGCCTGGTTAACTCTAATTAATTGAAGACCTATTTTGAGTGTTTAAGCCAATTAGGGTTGTTCTGAATGAACTAAGCCAAAATCTATTTTTCCTAGGGTTCTCTGGTCATAAGGAACATCACCAAATTTTCCTAGAATTTATTTCACAACATGCTAATTTTTGGAATTAAAATACTCAAAACAGCAACATGCATTTGAAAAATAAATAACTTTTCACAGAGATGGCCTCTGACCTTGGAAAATTCAGGGAATGTTCCCAAGTTCAGAGGCTTCAAAAGCCCTATGATCTAATGCCATGGTGAATTGTATACATGCATGGAGAATTAAATGTATGCAGAGAGTAAATAAATTATAAAAAATAAAATACTTGATGAAATTAAATGATTTCTTTTCCACATTATTCTCCTCTGTTCACTGAGCAAGAGGGTATTTTTATTTTATTTTTGTGATTTTTCTACACAAAGATATGGATTTTTGAAGTTTAGGGAATTAAATAAATAAGAAAATACCCTAATTTTCTATTTATCCACGCGGCGCCAGCGCATCCTCGGCAGCTCCGAAAGGCCACGCGGCGCGCTCCCATTCGACGCCGCCACTTGAGTCAGCAGCCCAGGCCCCGCGGTTCTCGTACCGTCTCCTGGTCCGACGCCATCTGAGTCGTTCGTCCGCGCGTGTATTGAATGGACGGCATCCGTTCATCGTCCCCAAGTGTCCTCACCCGATAGCCGTCCACACTAAATCCCTAATATCTCACTCGATACTCAATGGATTTTCATGTTCTTATGCTCTATGGATTCGTCTCGAAGAGACGAACACATCTATACCGGCTAACATGCATCGAAACTAAGGCATTTGAAATGGAGAATCTCCGAAGCTCGGGATGGAGAGTTAACTCATACCTTAGCTCGGAGAAGTGTGGCTTCAATCCGAGAGTTGTTGCACCTTCGATTGGGTCCCGCAAGCTCCGGATGAAGTCTCCCGGTCTCGGGGAATTGTCCGGATATGATTTCGACCAAGCCCGATCACAAAGCTTGGAGGTCGGAGCAACCGGGTGGCCTCGGAGATGGGGCTTTTAATGGTGGACACCTTCCCTTGGTCCGGTGAAGGTGTAGAGCCAATCAATCTGGGAATTGGCTCACCGTGGAGAAGTTTCCTGGTTTTGGGTGGAATTTCAACTCCGAAATTGAGCTTACAGAGGAGAAATGGCAGGGGGATCTCACTGGGGATCAAATGCTCTAAGAGTGGAGAAGGGTCTGGAACAATTTTGGCAGAGTTTTGGCAAGGTTTTTTGTTCAGCTCCTCTTTGGCCGAGAGGGTGAGGGGTTTAAATAGGAGAGGGTGGAAGGCCTCTCGTGAGGAGTTAGGGCTCGGGATCAGCTGCTCTGGTGAGGAGAAGATCAGCCATGGTGACCACTAGGCATGGGGCAGCTCAGCAAGTGAGAATTTCAATGTTGGCTCACATGTGAGCTCTCGGCCATGGTGTTTTCCGGCGACTGGGTGGCCGGCCGGCCAGGCAATGGTCACCATCTTGGTCAGGTGGGTCAGGGCTGGGGTTTAGTGTAGACAATCGAGGTTTGACATGTGTAAAGGAGTTTGATTTAAATGGAATGGGAGAAGGCTCACTTTGGCTTGGTTTGGGTCAACCCACCATTTTGGGCTTGGTGCACCCTTCCAAGCTCCGATTTTGAGCTGAGGGAATCATTTAGGTCGGCTTAGAAGGAGTGGTGAAGTCTCCATCCATGATGAGGTGGCTAAACATGGTTTAGTGTGTGACATGCTTAAGGTAAAAAGGCTTAATGAAAGATTAGGAAAGGAGCCCCTCCTTTTACCATTAATGGCATGGTCACATGTCAAGCCTCCCATGGCTTCATGTGGCTTGTCAATGGCTTGCATGGCTTGTCTTTGGCTTGGGGAAAGTTGAGTCAATTTCATAAAAATGGGTTTTAAGAAATTTTTGGTAATTTAATGGGAATTTGGATGAAGCTTCATTTGGAATAATTCAATGATGATTTTAGGACTTAGGTAATGGATTTAATTAAATGGATGACAAATGGAGATGTCATGTGGGCTTTAGAGTAGATTTGGGCTTTTGAATTTTGAAGGAAATGGGCTTTTAAAGTGGTTTAAGGAATGGGCCCTTTTAACCTTGGGTTGAGTTTGAGTAGGGTTTGGGTCTAAATTTTGGGCAAATCATGTTAGGGTTTTGTTTGTGGGAATGTTAAGGAAGATTTAGAAAAGATTTGAGGTTAATTGGAGTTGAATTGGGTGAGTTTAGGTTAAGTTTGGGTCATGGGTCCAAATTTGGGCTTTAAGGCCAAAAGTGAGATTGGATCCAAATGTCAATCAAATTGGACTTGGATTTGGTCTAAATTGGTATTGGGAATGTTGAATTGAAGTTTAGAATTTGAATTGGACCAAAATTGGGGTCAATTGGATAGGTTTGGTTTAACATTGGGTTCACTTTGGGTTAAAATAGGTCAATTTGGGGGTTTTGACAAAAGTAGGGTAAATTGACAAAATTGGCCCATGGTGTAGTTGGACAAAATGAAATTGGGAATATTTAGGATTTTCTAGAATTTTCAGGGAATTTTCTGAATTTTTGGATTTTTGGGTCAAGAAGGGTATTTTGGGTATTTGGAGGGTATTGGGAGGTTTTCTTGGAATTTTTGGTATTTTTGGATATAGAGGTCAATTTGAGTGGTGTAGAAATGTTTGGGAATAATTTTGAAGAATTTTAGGTAATTTGGAAATTTTGCAAAAATTTGGGTAATTTGGGGGTTTTGGGTAGGTTTAGTAGGTGTAGGGTCCCGGGGGTCAAAAATTGAAAATTTGGGAAATTGAAGATTGGGTGGATGTAAGTGGAAATAAGTCATTTTGGTTGAGCCATGAAGTCATTTCAAGCCCATATGAGCTATGAGAGGACTCATTTGAGGCATCCACTATGTTGTTCCTAACCCTCTTGCCTGACGGCTTAGGGGTTAAGGACCATCCATGTGAATCACCTACATGAGTCAGGAGGTCAAGTTGGGTATGGGTGTGGTTTTAGGAAGTGTGTGGAAATGTAGTGTGTAAGTGTAGTGTATAAGTGTAGTGTGTGTAAGTCGGCCCCTCATCGGACCGAAGCCACCTGGTGGTAGTCCTAAGGCCAAAGAGTCCTATAGGAACTCATCCTTTAAACTTCCACATTTGATTTCAACCCTCTAGGTGATTAGGGGTCTATGGTCAAGTTTGTGGAGTTTGCAGGGAGTTTAGAAATGTTTGGAATTTCTAGAAGGTGGGTCCCAATTCTAGTCCTCTAAGATAGTCAAAGGAAAAGCCTAAGGCTAGATCCTAAGCACTAAAAAAGAAGAAGGGAAGACCTCATCAAAAATGAGGTCAACACACCATAACTCAAATATTTTCATACGGAACTATAGAAATCGAAGATCCAAAAACTGGACATAAATTTAAAGTTAATGGACATAGATTAAAACCATATTTCGAAGGTATAAGACCTAACTATAAAGAGGTTTTAATGCTTAGTCGACCTGATTAATAATTAAAATTAGGTCGGGCTGACGACGTTAAACCAAGCGCTTTATGGGAAGCAACCCATATTAGTTATCTATTTTTATTGTATCTTAATAGTTAGTCTATATTATTGAAACTTTACTACTCAATTATTATTAAGAATCATCACATATTCGAACCATTATGATGAGAAAAGAAATTATTCGATTTAGAGCGAAATTGGACATTATTTTGGAATCTCGTCGACGGCACGGTCGATACTCGCCGACAGCGAGGTTCGCGCCTAAATTAAATTCAGTTTATTTATCGAGCTCTCTGACAGCAAGAAACGTCCCACCGACAGCGAGAACATGGGAGGCAGTTTTTATAACTGAGTCGCCGACGGCGAGAAACTTCTCGCCGACGACGAGGAAGTTATAAAGATGAGTTATTTATAATTTGAATGCTGATTTGGATGGTTTCAACACCAATTCCTTTGTGAAACCCCATTCTTAAATCATTCTAGATCTGCCTTCTTCACTAGAATTCATTCCATTCACCATAATGGCCTCCAAATTCTTAGATTCCTCTAATTCTGGAGTGTTTAACCGGAGGAAATTTGTGAGTGCGGAAGCGCAGCGGATCTTCAACAAGGTTTTGGTAAAGAAAAGAGTTATCAAGGAACGAGGATTTGTAAATCGAGGATTAGAGAATTCCACTACGACGATAGAAGAAACGATCGCGCAGCCGGCACTCGGGAGGTATTTTGTTACACTACGTCTGTTGTTGTTATTCCAATTGTGAAAGAGTTCTACTCTAACTTACATGCGATCAACAATGGGAATGTCTACGTCCGAGGAAGATGGGTGACGTTTACTCCATCAAGAGTAAATGAATTATTCTCTATAGAAAACACCCCGGTATGTCACTATTCAAATTTTGTGCCTTCTCGATATAATATTAATGAGATATTTCAATATCCGATCGATGAACCGGAAGATCGGGAAATGCGTGAAGACGGGTATGTTAGTTTCTCCGCATCACTTTTGAATCTCGTCTCAAAGCACTCGGCACTTTTTCATCTCATCTAAATTGTTACCTACTATGAGGGTAAACAAGGTTTCGAAGGAATGCGCTATATTGAATTATTGTATTCAAAATGGATCGTCTATTGATGTTGGATCAATAATTATTAAGTCTCGCATTGGGTTTAATTGTGCATGGGTCGGCTTCACGGACTAGGACACCCATCTACTATTTTTGCATTATGCGCTCGATATCAGATTTCTTATGAAGCTTGGGAAAAGGTTCTCGTTACCTCGAAGCCGCTCGATCCTACGGATATGTTCCCTACTTTGGACAATAATGATGAAATTACATTTATTTCTGATAGAGCTTCATAGAATAATCCTATAGCAAGGCCTATTTCAGATAAAACGGAGTTACTTATTAAGAAAATTAAAGGAATGGAGAAAGAACTGCAGAAAGTGAGAGATTCAATCGACAATATATCTGATTTATTTGATCACATCGATCGGAGGATGAAGGAACACTTTGATCATTCCGGACACCCGGAAGCTAGCTTTCTTCATTTACCGAGACAGAAGGGTTGGATCATCGAAGAATCCGCTTCGGAGTTTCCCTTCGAGGCCTTTCTATAACTTATTTGTGCATCATCGTCATATCGGAAATATCAGAGAAGATGAAGATTCTGACATTGAAGAGTAGTAGTAAAGATTTTCATAGTATGTTTTTATTTATGTTATTTGATTTGATTTAGATTTTATTATGTGTGGAGTGATGATTTGAATATCTCAAACTTAATTGAGATATGCGTCATAGTTTTGTATCAGCATTTAGTGTGTCGTGGATTGGTTTGCGATGTCGATTAGTAGTAAGGATTGGAAAATCGAAGTTTGATTATAGAGTTTAAAATTATGTTAGTTTGTACATCTCATGGATTTCAATATTAAAGTTAATTTGTTGTGTTGTGTGAATTTGTTTGTGTATAAGTAGCTAATCTTCATATTAAATTAATAAATGATGTGATCGGAAATATAATATAAGGCAAATCAAGGACGAAAATGAGTGACGAATTTCGAAAATTAAATTTTTGGAATCTCGCCGACGGCGAGAAAAATCCCGCCGACAACGAGATCGATCTCGCTGACAGCGAAGGTTAGAGCAAAAATTTCTCACCGACAGCGGATTTTTCCCGAGATTTTTTGGTTCCGAAAAATATTAGCTCGCCGACGGCGAGAAAAATCTCGTTGACAACGAGGTCGCGAAAAACACTTTAATTGACCGGTCAAAAACACTATTCATCATCCCCAACCTCTCATTTTCGCAAAAACTACCCTAGGGCTCACAAAATTTCGGATTTAGAGACGATTTCATCACTCAAAAACACCGGATTTCATCTTCTCTTGGTAAGTGCTTCACTCCTATGCAAAAATTTTTTATTTTCACCATGTATTTTCTCCACATTGAAAAATTTTGAAAAATCCTAAATGTGGAAGAATTACTCGGTAGAAATCCATAAAATTTGTTTTAATTTGATCTTAGATGTTGTAGGAAGCCTCCTTAGTAATATTAGGAAGTTTAGTGACGCTTTTTGTGAATTTCATAGATCGATCGAAAAATGGCTCCGCGACGTAAAAGACGAGTAGATTACGATACTGACCGATTTGTCAATGCACGAGCACAAAATCGGTATTTTCAAAACATTCAAGCAAGAAAGTGCATTGTGAATCGAGTTTTTAAGAATCCGGGAGAATCTCTGCTACATCACCAATAGAGCTGCTGTGGAAGTAGTAAAGGAATTTTATTCTAACCTGACTGCTGTAGAGGACGCACCAGTAAAGGTACGTGGATTTATGGTTGACTTCAGCGCAGCTAGAATTAACGCCTTCTATGAAGTTCGGGACGGTCCAAATGAGTACGAAACATTTGGAACTATGCCGGAACCTCTAGAAGATGTGATAAATTTTCTTACTGACGGGACTGGAGTTTGGAAGATAAAGCAGCGGGAAAGAGTGAATTTTCCTCTTTCTAAGTTAAATGCAAATTCTAAAGCAAGGAACTATTTTATTTGTTCTACTTTGTTACCTACATATTACCACAGTGAGGTAACAAGGATAGAGCGAGCCCGAATTTCCGTATTCCGTAACAATGAAGTATAAACATTGGAAGTGTCATCTATAGAAATATCTTAGCCACTACCTGAAATAAAAGTGGAGGGGATTGGGACATCCTCGGGTTGATTTATGCAATCCGCCAACTCTCCGGAGTTGAGGCGACAGATGATGAGGAGTGGATGAACCCATGAACCCACTCACAGCGGCCAATATTAAGAAATATGAGTCTCATGAAGGGTGGAGATCAGGAGTGAGAAGTTATTTCACTCAGTCAACTAGAGATATACCCTCTACTAGCTATGAACCTCCTGAGCCTACCACCCCTACCCTACAAGATCTGATGAATGAGCTGACATTGCATAGGCGGAGTTTTGAGCAGTTTGGAGAGACAATGGGGAGAAGATTTGATCATTTTGATTAAAGGATTGATAATCTGGAGAGTAGACATGATTATGATAGTGAGTACCGCGGAGACATTCGCAGTACGAGATAGCATATCATGAAGCCGAACGTCGCTACTGGAGTGGAGATTTAGATGTCATCTTTCCGTAATGCCCCGTGTATACTCGCATCATCCTCGCTCGCCTTCTCAACTCGCAGATCAAGAAGGGGATGACAATATAGTTTGGGACTTCAATATGAAGATTAGGACTTTATTTGTTTTGTTTGTTTGATGTTAAGTTATTTTGGAAACTTTTATAAGTTTGTAATATTCGTACTTTATGTTGTGAGACATCGGATGTTTGTTAGATTATTTGCTCGAATTGTTATAGTAGTTTAGTTTTTGTTTTTGTGTTAGTTAATCGCATTTGTTTTTATGTTAAATAGGATGTTAGTTTTCTTTAGTATGTTTTTATTTCATTATGTATTGTTTTAAGTTGTAAAATTGTTAATGTGTTAGTTAAATTGTTTTAATATGTTAGTAATTCATATGTGTAGTGTAGAGTTAATTTTAATTGTTGTATTTAATACTTATCTCGCATTTTATCCCTGCATTTTCTTTAAATTGTTATATATATATGGAGAATACTAACAAGATACAAGTTCAATGAAAAATGAAAAAGTCTCGCAAAAATTTCAAAGAAAAAGAAATACCTAAACTTCAAAGGTATGATTTATTTACTTTCCTTTTTTTTCATTATTTAGAGCGAGATATAAAAATTTAAGTTCGGGGGGAGTAAAATACAAATTTAGTTATTAACTTGTTCTCAATTTCTATTTCAAATTATTATAAATTGATTTTTATAGCAAATTTTTCAATTTAATTAATATGAATTATTTTATTTAATTATTATAAAAGGTTAAATGAAATATTTCTAGTGCTTTAATTAATTAAATAGAATAAAATATTTGGTTAAAGGGAATAAGAATATAGTAAACTATTTTTAGTAAGGAAAACTATATTCTAATTCTTAAGTATTCAAGTGAAAAAGAAAAGATTGAAAATCAATGTAAGTAAAAACTATGAAGTATATATAAGTTAAGAAATATTCCTAAGTTTCAAATTTAGGAAGATGAAAATGAAGTTCAAAATTATTAACAGGCTCTTCAGAAACAGTAATCCTCATTAGTTAAAAAATAAATAAATAAATAAATAAAAAATAAAAAATTAGGAGAAGCTTGAGGAGATGCCTTATCAAAAATCGGCTTCATTTGAATTAACCTAAAAAGAAAAAACTTAGATATTTCCAAACTTATGTTTATGGATCGAATTTTACCTAATAGTGTTTTCTTGAATTTCTTATCATATGAATATCTTAAATAATTATTCTTTAAAATATAGTCATTCCCGAAATGAATAGTAAGTTAGAAATCTTAGACTCGATAACTAAATAATTTATTTCTATAAGATTAATTAAATTACATGAATTATTTTTATTTAACTTTATTATGATATTAATTAATCTAATTCATAGTTTATTTGAATTGAAAAATCTTACTATAGAAATCATTATTTTTATGTAGTACTAAAAATTACTTGAGGACAAGTAATAAGTAAGTTTGGGGGATTTTGATCACTGAAAATTTTATTAAGAAATTCATACCTATTTTTGATGAAATTGCACTTTAAAGAAAGGTATTTTCTTTATTTTGTTGCAGGAATGTAGAATTTAGGTGATAAAAGCAAAAATCATAAAAATGAGCGGATTTGGAGCTAAAAGGAAGAAAATAATGCAATTTAGGCCGAGTCGCCGACGGCGAGATCGAGCCCACCGACGGCGAGGGTACGAGGAAAAATTCCGAAGGATTTATAACTCGTCTCGGCCGACGGCGAGACCGAGCCCGCCGACGACGAGATAACGCGGTTCGAAGACCTTCTAGAAGCCTCGCCGACAGCCGAGGTAGTTCGTCGCCGACGGCGAGGTAGTTCAAATGGCGCATATACATCGAACCCGGACACTTTTCGAAGGGATGCTTACACACCTCTCGGTCCTTTGCTCACCTCTATATATAGAAGCCGAAATTCAGCTTTCTAAGTGTGTTATAAGTGTGTGTTATAAGTGTGTGTTATTTTGTGTTATGTGTGCGATTTTGAGTCTTTAAGTGTCAATTTTAGTCTTTAGAGTCTTAATTAGTGAGTTAGTGAGTTTTTAGCGAGTCTTGTTAGACTGGAAGGAAGAGTCGAAGGAACTGCGAGAGTCTGCAGGGATAAATCGAGATAAGTATTTATATTTATTGTTTTTAACTTTAAATGAAATCCATGCTTAGTTTAGTTCCCATGCATTCCGAGTAGTTAATTTAGTCTTTCTCCTCGTTTATGAAATTAAGTGACTAGATGAACTAAAAATAGAAGTACTTTTAAATATTAATAAATTGTGATAATTTTTACTTAAAACTTAATTTACTTTCAAACCGGCCATTTGATTTGTTAAAATGTGTTGATTATCAACTATAGTAAAAATTACATCCGATATTCGGGAATTCAAAAGCCTTGGAAAGAGGGTGCAAATAAATAGGAAATAATATCACCTGGGCGTAGAATAGAGCATTTTAGTGTGACGGACTAAAATATTCAATTCGGTCATATTGTTCGAGAGCCGAAGTGTAGATGTTAGCCCTCGTGCAGGGGAACGTGGAGCTCGAAGTGGCAATCAGTATCCTCCCGTACCTAGCCGTGCATTCGCAATCAAACATAGGATTAGTCAATATTCTTTACACTCGGATTAAAGGGTAAAGAATAGGAATGCTCCTATTTGCCACAATACCTTAAAATTATCTATTTAAATTCATCAATCATTTAAATTTCTAAACAAGGGAAAAGATACTTTTTCTGAATAGTTAAGACTTATTTAGCAATTAATTTAATTTCCTGCACTTTCAATACGTATTAATATTCTACTTAGTTAAGTTACCTAATTAAAATACTTAATTTACTTTATTGCGCTTAAATTTAGAATTTCAAATTTTCGTATACTATTTTAAAATTATTATTATTATTATTTTAAAATTAGTTGTTATTTAATTTTCTATTTCCCCGTGGGATCGATAACCAGTGACTCCACTAGAGCCTCGTATTACTCGATACGATATGTATACTTGCGTAGCATCCACAACATAAACAATTACAATTCTATACATATAATATAGCGGGGTCAAGTTTTTGGCGTCGTTGCAATTAAATTAAAAATATCATAATATAAAATTGTGGGTCACAGTAGCTTTGAAAGCATCAAAGTATTCCTCTACGAAAGAGCTGTCCTTTGACACATTCCACTAGTTGTCACCTAAATGTAAGCAGGACTCCTCTAATCAAGAGTATTCTTGGGTGCTCCCCAAGATGTAACTAAGTAAGGAGAAATGTTCTCTTGGGAGTTGTTCTTGACCCAAAAAACATATAAACACACCCGAATCATTGGTTATGAGTAGCTTTCTTAGGCATTCTTTCGTGGATATTTGGTACAAGCTATTTCAATCTGATTCCGTACATATGTACATGCTTAATCTACTCTCGCAGAGAAGTTCTCAACATTCTTTTTCTCGTTTGTCTTCATTTTCGTATGTCATTATCTCATGTTTTCTCCCTTCTCCGGATCATCCATATGATTTAGAAGAGAAATATGCTCAGAAAAGGGAATCATAAAACCATAGACAACACATCGATCCCTTTAAAAATAAAAAAGAAAAAAAGAATAAAAACAAAGTTCACCTGCCAAAGTGGTCGAATCGAGCCCATATGTCAAAGTGCCTAAATTGAGCTCACCTATCGAAGAGGTTGAATCCCATTTTTATTCTAAGAAGGTGACCCAACTCACTTATGGAGGATGACTATTATGAAATGTCATCATTTCCATAAAGACCGTAGGCCCATCCTCCTTTAAAGACGCCCCTTGACATCCACGTCACGGTCTTTTCATCAAGACATTATGAATGCGTGTCGTACTATACTAAGTGTATTTTCCACTTTAAGCAGAAAGAAAAGTCAAGAACATACAAGAGAGGATTCTGGATTTTTTTCAAACTCTCTCTCTCTCTCTCTCTCTCTCTCTCTCTCTCTCTCTCTCTCTCTCTCTCTCTCTAACACTATAATTCAAAAACGTCCTCTGAGTATTTTTTTTTTTTTTAATCTCGCCGGAGGTTCAAGCTTGGTACCTGATCTCTGAGACCTCTTAAATCTCATCACCATACGTTTCTACCATTTTTCAACAAATATAAGGTATTTACTAAGTTGTATGTACTCACGAATAATATAAGATCCAACGTTCTAAAAAGATTCCAAAGATATTTATTTTCATTATTTACTCTGTTGTATTAGATTTATAATTGCTTGTATCATAATATCTCCTTTTGTGAATACAAAATAGAATTTTATGTGCATCTTCATAAAAATTATATCTTCAAGGTATAATAACTTCCGGACCCGATGTACGACTAGTAAATGTTGGCACCCGATATATGACTAGTAAGGGATGCAAACTTTTAATGTCATAATAGCAGCACGTAAAATGCTTTTTTAAGCATTTCAAATTCATGGGAGTGGGAAGAAGGAAGACGTGAAAACTAATTAGGGCTATTCATGGAAACACAAGTTGTCATATTTCGTAATATTATTTAAAAGTTCAAGTGGTATGTGAAATATCATGCATTGGATCGGAGTGGTTAATGTTAGAGTTAATGACAGCGGTTATTATATTTTATAAAACTACAATTAGCTTAGTTTAATCCTAAATTTTTGCTTAAGATCATATTCAGTGAAACAAATAATATTAAGAAAATAGTCTAAAATAAACTAATATTTTTACTGCTTGGCCTACGTATGTACCTTTCATAATATTTAGATTATTTGTTTTTCATATTCACCGGAGGATCGTGGTTCTTTGAGTTTTGATTTCATCTTAGTCTGTAAGAAGTTAGGAAGCCCTTTGTCAAAATGATTGAACAAGCAGCACAAATTTTGATTCGACATTTCAGCTCTTAGAAATTTAAAAAAAATAAATATTTTTTGAAAATCTTTTAAATTATCATAACTCCCATCTAAAATAGAAATATAATTTTAAATTTTACGATAATCTTTTTGAAATTTAAACTTGATTTTAGTTGTTTTAAAACTCTAATAAGAGCATCATCTAGAAGCTTATTCTAGAATGTATGGTAGGTGTGGTAGGTGTAGAATTATTGGTAGGTGTTGAATTATTGTGTGGTAGATGGGGAATTATTGTAACCATTGGATTAGAATTATGGTGGCACAATTCTAGCCGTTAATTTAGGAGGTGCCACTAGTATAAATAGGGGTGGAGTCTTTGAGTTTGTATCGTCGAAGAAAATAAAGTGAAGCTTCTTCCATAAATTTCTAGCTTTCGCAAATCCCAAAAGCCTCTCCATTCCAACAAAGTGGTTTTAGAGCCTAAAGGTTTCTTTATAGAGCAATGGCAAACGGTGGTATGGTTTCCTTCCAAGTCCCGATGCTTAAGGAAAGCATCTACGACAATTGGAGTATCAAGATGAAGGCACTTCTTGGAGCGCATGATGTTTGGGAGGTTGTGGAGAAAGGCTACGATGAGCCAAGCGACGAGTCCGCTCTATCCACAACACAAAAGGAGAGCTTAAGGGACTTGCGAAAGAGAGACAAGAAGGCTCTCTTCCTCATTTATCAAGCTTTAGATGAAGATGGTTTTGAGAAGATCTGAAGTGCTACTTCGGCCAAGCTAGCATGGAAGAAGCTCGAGGTTTCGTATAAAGGAGAAGAGAAGGTTAAAAAGGTATGACTTCAAACTTTAAGAAGTCAATTTGATATCTTGCATATGAAAGAAGGCGAGTTGATATCCGATTACTTTTCTAGAGTCATTACAATTTCCAATCAACTAAAAAGAAATGGAGAGAAGTTAGAAGATGTGACAATCATTGAAAAGATTCTTCGTTCATTAGATTCAAAATTTAATAGTATCACAACTATTATCGAAGAAACCAAGGATTTACAAGCCATGACGATAGAACAACTTCTGGGTTCATTGCAAGCCCACGAAGAAAAGAAGAAGATGAATGAAGATATTGTCGAACAACTTCTCAAAACGAATATTCAACCAACTCTGAAGGATGAAAGCTTCAACAATATTAGAAGCCAACATGGAAGAGGTGGTGGAGAAGGACGAGGTCATACTAGCAAGCAAGGGTGGGCTTCCAACAATAACTATGAGAAAAAAGAAAGATCTACAAGAGGACGTGGTCGAGGGCGCTCAAAGTCGAGGTACGATAAATCTCAAATTAAGTGCTATAATTGTAACAAGTTCGGGCATTATGCAAAAGAATGTAGAGCTCCTACGAACAAAGTTTATGAAAGAGTCAACTACATAGAAGAAAAGAGAGAAGAAGATGACACGCTACTACTAGCATACAAGGACAATGAAAGAGGTGAAGATAATACATGGTACCTGGACACCGGTGCAAGCAACCATATGTGTGGGAGACGAAGCATGTTCATAGAGCTTGACGAATCAGTAAGCGGCAATGTGTCGTTTGGAGATGAGTCCAAGATAGAGGTGAAAGGCAAAGGTAACATTCTCATTCGCCAAAAAAATGTGAAGCATCAATTTATTTCTAATGTTTACTTTGTACCGAATATGAAGAGCAACATCTTGAGTTTAGGGCAACTATTGGAGAAGGGATATGATATTCACTTGAAAGAAAATACTCTCTTCTTAAAAGACAATATTGGTAACTTGATTGCTAAGGCGCCAATGTCTAAAAATAGAATGTTCTTGCTTAACATTCAAAACGATATTGCCAAATGTCTCAAGACCTGTTATAAAGATGCTTCTTGGCTTTGGCATCTTCGATTTGGGCATCTCAACTTTGGAGGACTCGAATTGCTTTCAAAGAAAGAGATGGTGAGAGGCTTACCTTGCATCAACCACCTCGATCAATTATGTGAAGGATGTTTACTCGGAAAGCACTTCGGAAAAAGCTTTCCAGGGAGTCAAGTTCAAGAGCCCAAAAGCCTCTTGAGCTCATACATACAGATGTGTGCGGTCCAATAAAGCCAAACTCACTCGGTATGAGCAACTATTTCCTTCTCTTCATAGATGATTTCTCACGAAAAACATGGGTGTATTTCTTAAAACAAAAATCAGAGTTTTTTGGAATGTTCAAAAAGTTTAAGGCAGATGTAGAAAATGAGAGTGGTCTCAAGATCAAAGTTATGCGATCTGATCGAGGAGGAGAATTCACTTCGAAAGAATTTCAAGAATTCTGTGAAGCCAATGGAATACGTCGACTTCTAACTGTTCCAAGATCCCCCCCAACAAAATGGAGTAGCAGAAAGGAAGAATAGAACCATCCTTAACATGGCAAGAAGCATGTTAAAAAGCAAGAAATTACCGAAGAAGTTTTGGGCAGAAGTAGTCGCATGTGCTGTTTATTTGGCTAACCGATCACCAACAAGAAGTGTGTGGGGAAAGACACCACAAGAAGCATGGAGTGGAAGGAAGCCCGGCATCTCTCATCTGCGAGTTTTTGGATGCATAGCTCATGTACACATACCCGACGAAAAAGAAGCAAGTTGGATGATAAGAGCGAGAAGTTCATCTTCATTGGTTACGACACCAACTCGAAAGGCTACAAGCTATACAATCCAAATACAGGGAAGTCAATCATCAGCAGAGATGTCATATTCGATGAAGGAGGAGAATGGGATTGGGAATCACATGACGAGGACTACAACTTTTTCCCATACTTGCAAGAAGAAGACGTAGAGCAACCACGGATCGAACAAACAAGAGAAGAGCCTACTACTCCACAAACAACATTAACTACAAAAACTCAAAGTGACTCATCGCCATCAAATTCAATAGAAAATTCAAGTGAAAGAGTACCACGCTTCAGAAGATTACAAGATCTTTATGAGGTAACTAACAATCAAGATAATCTTACTCTTTTTGTCTCTTTGCCGACTGTGAGCCCATGGATTTCCAAGAAGCCATACAAAGCAAGAAGTGGAAAGATGCAATGGATGAAGAAATCAAGGCAATCGAGAAGAGCGACACATGGGAGCTAGCTTTACTTCCAAAAGGGCACAAGACAATTGGTGTGAAATGGGTGTACAAAGCAAAGAAGAATTTCAAAGGAGAAATTGAAAGATACAAAGCAAGACTGGTGGCAAAAGGCTACAGTCAAAGAGCGAGCATCGACTACGATGAGGTATTTGCCCCTGTTGCTCGATTAGAAACTATTAGACTAATCATCTCTTTGGCAGTCCAAAATAAGTGGAGAATACATCAATTGGATGTAAAATCTGCCTTTTTGAATGGAATACTTGAAGAAATAGTCTATATTCGGCAACCACCAGGATATGAAGTCAAAGGACAAGAAGAAAAGGTTCTAAAGCTAAAAAAGGCTCTCTACGGGTTGAAGCAAGCACCAAGAGCATGGAATAGTCGAATAGACAAGTATCCGCAAGAGAAGGGCTTCATAAAGTGTCCTTACGAGCATGCTCTTTACATCAAGAATAATGATGGAAATGTCTTGATTGTTTGTTTATATGTTGATGACTTGATCTTCACAGGAAATAATCCAAATATGTTTGAAAAGTTCAAAGAAGCGATGACGAAGGAGTTCGAGATGACAAATATTGGGCTCATGACATATTATCTTGGCATCGAAGTCAAGCAAACGAATGATGGAATTTTCATCTCTCAAGAAGGTTATGCAAGGGAGATATTGAAGAAGTTCAAGATGGATAATAGCCAACCTATAAATACCCCTGTAGATTGCGGAGTCAAGCTATCAAAGTATGATGAGGGAAAAAGAATCGATCCAAAGATTTTCAAGAGTTTGGTTGGAAGTTTGCGCTACTTGACATGCACGAGGCCGGATATCCTTTATCTTTGTTGGATTTGTCGGTCGCTACATGGAGACTCCAACCGCTTACCCACTGAAGACCGCTAAAAGAATTATGCGCTATATCGAAAGGTACAATTGATTTTGGCTTATTTTACTCATCATCTAACAATTTCAAGCTTGAAGGATATAGCGACGATGATTGGATTGGAGACATGGATGATCGAAAGAGCACTTACGGGGTTCGTGTTCTTCATAGGAGATACTGCTTTCACTTGGATGTCAAAGAAACAACCAATTGTCACTCTTTCTACGTGTGAAGCAGAGTACGTGGCTACAACCTCATGTGTTTGTCATGCAATTTGGCTTTGAAACTTATTAAAAAAGTTAAGTTTACCACAAGAAGAGGCGATCAAAATTTTTGTCGATAACAAGTCTGCAATAGCGCTAGCAAAGAATCCAGTTTTCCACGATAGAAGCAACCACATTGATACGCGCTATCACTTCATCAGAGAATGCATCGAAAGAAAGGAGATACAAGTGCGATGCGTGAAGTCTCGAGATCGAGTTGCTGATATATTTACCAAGCCACTCAAAAGTGAAGACTTTATTAAATTGAGAAGTTTACTTGGAGTCACAAAATCGAGTTTAAGAGGGGTGTTGAAATTTAAACTTGATTTTAGTTGTTTTAAAAGTCTAATAAGAGCCTCATCTAGAAGCTTATTCTAGAATGTATGGTAGGTGTGGTAGGTGTAGAATTTTTGTATGGTAGGTGTTGAATTATTGTGTGGTAGGTCGGGAATTATTGTAACCATTAGATTAGAATTATGGTGGCACAATCCTAGCCGTTAATTTAGGAGGTGCCCACTAGTATAAATAGGGGTGGAGTCTTTGAGTTTGTATCAAGCAAAGAAAATAAAGTGAAGCTTCTTCCATAAATTTCTAGCCTTTGCCAAATCCCAAAAGCCTCTCCATTCCAACAAATCTGTCATGTAGTTGTTCAAAACCAAAACTCATAAGATTTCACATAAATTGTTTGTTCTATTAGTTTTATTGACTAGAATGTTACGTCCTATTTATATTTTGATTTGACTATACAAATAGAAACTCTGATATCAATTTTATGTATAAAGCCAAAAGTTAAGATTTCTTAATACAACTAAATGCATTTAATTGAAAACACTCAATAACTTTGGGATTCATAGTTTGAGTGTCCATTAATTCAAACAGAAAATCATCATCAAATAGTCATTTAACAATAGATTAAGCCAGAAAAACTTCTATTAATATTATGAAAAACTTGTGTTTCACTTAATTACAACGATAACCCATTCGTAAATAGATCTCAAAGGTCAAAATACCATTATTTAGAACATAGAAAATTAGAAAAGAAGACACGAACAAGAGAAAATTCAAACCTCATATTGATATAAAGAGAGAACCTTCTTTCAACTCATAAACCTACTCCCGCTTATGAATGTCTTGTTGATAGCATATTGTCAAATAAAGCAAGTAATGATGCAAGTTTCATCTGGATGTATCTAAATCCTTTCTCTGACGAAATCTCGTCAGCATATATATTAGGGGCATTTACATACATAGCACATTATTCTTCTGTATTTACATATCTTACATCTAAACTTTCATATTTAGTTACACAACACTCGAATCATTATCAACAAATCATAAATGTTGTAAATGTAAATATCAAAATTTAGGTGTTAGATATGTGAAACAAATGATAAATTTCCATATATATGTATAAAGATTATATATATGAGAGGAGATGAGCCGTATTTTTCAAGAATGCCGTGGTGATAAGATATTGTGAAGTCGAACAAGTAAAGAAGGACAGCCACATGGGGATTCATGCAGATATCTTACTTGCAGATGATGCCTTCTGCTTGTATATATATATATATATAACAAAGGTAAATGGGAGTTGAATGCTGCACATCACCAAACATTTAGAAGTAATAGAAAATATCTACCAAACATAAGTAAATAATGGCTCAAAAATAGGTTAAGGTGTTGTAGAACAGCTAATGGAACCAAGAGTCGTTTTTTCTTAGCAGGTATTGAGGGATGGATAGCTCTTAAATGAGGGTGACTATTGAAGGTTTGACGATGGAGTTGTATGGCTTCGTTCATTTGCTCGTTTTCTTTGCATTCGTAGCTTCATCTCTCTATGTGATGCAGGTAGTGGTGGTGAATGGAGGTGAGTCTTTGCTGCGCTTGTTTGGTCTTTCATTTGGGCTTCTTCTTCAATTTTTACTTCTCATTCTTTATGTATTTATATTATATATATATATATATATATATATATATATATATATATATATATATATATATATATATATATCTATGTCACTTTACCCATGTAAGAAAATTTGTGTTTCACTTTTAGGAAGTTAAAATCGTGAGTGATATTATTGATGTGTTATAAGAGATTTGAATGATATAAATGTAAAAAAAGTAAAATTTAGGTGGTAGATATGTAAATACATTGGTATGTATGTAAATGCCCATTTTAATTTTTTTTTTATTGTATTTATATTTAATTAAAAATTTAATATACATAATTATTTTTAAATTTTCATAAAATACATAAAATTATTTTTTAATATACTTAGAAATATAAATAAAAGTAATCCAAAATAAGCCTTTAATTTTGGCGACAGCTCTATCTATTTCAATGCAGTAAAGCACAATTAATTAAGTTATGAAACTTGATAAGAATTGAGTGTTCATTGTGAAAATATTGAATAACGGTGATATTTCAATTTATATCTAATGATTATCTATAAAGTTATGGGGGGCTATGTGCGGTCACATGCCCCATACTCTTACCTCACAATATAACGTCGGGCTTCACGCCTCGAATTCTTGCAGGGAGATCAGTTGAGCGACCGCCGGCACCGCTCGGAAATCCTGGCCATTATTTCCCACCAAACATCACCAGGGGATGCTGAATCTTGCAAATTAAAATTGTTTATCCTTACTGTTCATGTTTAGGAACAGTTATAGTTCAACCAATGTTCTTACATTTTTTTTTTTTTTTTTGGCATAAAAATAGCATTATTTTAACTTCTAGAAGTGAAATAATTTCTTAATGTATAGATATAGATTATAGAAGTTACAAATATGGATGCAATTAAGCCAAGTCGTTTTGTGAGTCATGTTGGGCTTGGCTCTGTAAGTGCCTCGTGAGCGTTTGTAGTCTCATGAAAGAGTTCAGGATCACCTGCAGTCTCATGAACACCTTTGAGTTTCTTCATTAAGGGCCAATAATTGACAACAACATAGTCCACAAACATCCAGAAAAGACTCTTTCATAAAAGAATGAGCTATTCATCGAATTACAGTGATTCATTATCTGCTTAATGGTCTAGCCTTGTTTTGCTGATGGGAGCTCCTCCTCTAGCGATCAACGATCAACGTTCAGACTAGAACAACTGATCAACAAAGTTAAGTCGATCCAGCTAGTCCCGTTGACCCAATGACCATCAAAGTCTGATTGGCAACCCAGATCCAACACAGTCAACGAGCAGGTCTTGTCGAACCAAGGCCCATCAAGTTTAGTCAACCAAGTCTTAGGGTGGTCGTTCATAGGCTCATACATATAAAATATCGAAAATACCCCTGTAACACCCCTAAAGGAGGGGCACACATATAACTACATATACTATATGTCCTTATCTATAAATAGAAGAATTATTTTATGATAAATTGCTAATCAATAAGGCTGATTATTCGTTACCCTATATTTTTCTTTCTCTCTGCATTTGTACATAAAAAGTGAGGGGGATGGAGGGAGGGAGGGAGACCGCGATGTAAAAAACTATAAAAAAAGCAATTTACTCCGTATGGGCTGAATTAGTCCTAAATTTGGGAACCAATTAATCAGACAATTTTATAAAATTTGGGATTAAAATAATCCAATAACCAATATGAATCATTTATAGGCTCCTGAATTTCCATATCACTTTCTTTAAATACTATTTTCGCATAACTAAAGTGATTATACATTATACATATGATTTATGTGATGATAAAATCGAAAGGGAAAAGATAAAGGACTTAGATTGAAATTGATTTTTAACCATCTGTTTTGTTGAGGACAAATGAGTAAGAAAATAATTTTTGTATGGTTGAATAATAATTGAGCTTTTACTTCTATTTTTCATTTAAAGCGAGATAAAAATTATCATTAAAAAACATTAAACTATGTTTCCTAAATAAATTCGATTACAGTATAACCAAATATGACATAAGAGTTTAAAGAAAAAAATTAATAAATATCGCTCTTCATTCCTTCAAGCCAAACAGAGCCATTCCTGTTTTGTTTTTTAGGATGTAAAAAGTAAAATTTAGATATTAGATATGTAAATACATAAGAATTAAGAATTAAGTGTTATCAATGTAAATACACCCTTTTTGGGATGAATTAGTTGATAAATTTTTTATATACAACATTACAAGAAAGGTAAGAATTAGTGTCAAAATTAGCTGTTGAAATTTTTTTATGAAAATATTACCGTCAGATTTATGTTAGGTCTGCGGTGAACCTGGACGTTATTTAAGGTCGTTTAATTTGCACTGAGATTTGCGTTGGAATTTCGTCGGAATGGTCGCCGCAACATGCTTACTTAATTGCATCGATTAATGTCCAATTCAAATCAATCGGAAATACAACGCAAAGGCCCTCCCGCATGACAACGCCTCATTTCTTCCCTTTCTTCCTTTGGTTCGTTCGCTCTGGCATATCTGTGGACGACCGAGACTTCCTAGCATCTCCGACGTTCCGAATGGCATTCCAAAAGCAAAATCGCGGCTCCGACGACCTCCTCTCCTGTCCGAACATAAGTTAATGTGTCCTTCTTCTGTGCGTCTCTACTTCGGGCAAGAAATTCATTTTTTTCATTACAAAGTATGTAAAATCTGATATTTTGGTTTTAGGTTTGGGATGCATATATTTGTGTTACTTTGTATTTAATATTTAAAGTTTACGTGTTAGATATGTAATGTTTCCAATCTCTATTGTTTTAGGGTGAAAATTAATGTTGATGCGTTGTATATATATACATAAAAGGGTTGGTGTTGCTCCTGTATTTGAAAATAGAAGCATAAAAGTAAGTTATATGTTGTTGAGATGCCAATGCTTAGATGAAAAGTGCCCTAACACCTGGGTTGATGGGTTGGTGTTATGAATGAACGTTTGATGTTTTTGAAAAACTAAAGAAGGCCGTCCCAGACGGTTTGGCCGCATTAAACGTCAATAATGTGATGATCCTATTATGAATGAACGTTTTTTAGATATTAGTCAAATTCAAATTGGATATTCGAAGTGCAGGAATGCAACGAGCCTATTGTATAATTCAGAAGTCCCGCCTATACTTAATGAAATGTTTGATAAGATGGTGGCACATCTTTCAATGCTTATTTAGATGAGTGGTTTTACACCTAGAGACAAATTGTGAAATGAATATATCCGTGAATGGGTTAGTGTAGCTTCAGTGGCAAACAACAATAGAGAGAGTTGCCTAAGTTAATTTTGTCACTTTAAATGTCGACCATATTGTTGAGAAATTAGGGCAAAGAAAAACGCAAATACAAGAAGAACACAGAGATTTAATGAGGCTCGACAAAGATGCCTACGTCCTTGGGAGTAGAGCGGCGACTTTCTCTTCACTTTTCAGAAAAGAGTACAAGACTACAAAATCGAATACTAGGGTTACAAACAAGACTTGTATATAACCTTAGAGTATAATATGTAATTACAAAATTACCACTGTACCGTACCACGGGGCGTTGCCCTTCTCACCCTCAACCCGCATAATGAAACTCCCCCGATTTGACAAATGCTTCCGGCCTACTCTGCTCGCTCCGCTCCTTTGGCTCGCTCTGATCCGCTCCAGCATTTGTCCCTTATCTGGTATATGAGCCATACCTAACAAATCTCAACCTTAGCAAATATCCAGCCCTTTAGGAGAAAAGATACCTCGGAGTTTCTCATGCACCATTGTGGGTTGGGCCACCATGCTTCTTTAGCAACTATAAATATTAAAAAAGTTTAAGCAATGTAAGAACTTGTTGATAGTAACTGGCTTGGTCAACATATCAGCTGCATTCTCATTAGTATGAACCTTCTGCAATAGTATCTCACCAGAAGCAATCAATTCTCTGATTTTGTGATACTTGACATCAATATGCTTGGTTCTCACATGGTACTTCTGGTTCATAGCCAAATTTATAGCACTTTGACTATCACAATGCAATTGAACTCCACCTTGTTAAACACTCAGTTCCTTTACTAGCCTAGTATGTCATAAGGCTTCTTTAACAGCTTCAGCTACTGCAATGTACTCAGCTTCAGGATAATGTCACAATAGACTGAACTGTTAATTTTCAACATATAGGCCCTCCACCAAGAGTAAACACATACCCAGTTGTAGACCTTCTACCATACAAATCACATGCAAAGTCTTAATCAATGTACCCCACAACTGAAGGATCATCCTGCTAACTGCCAAAAATAATTCCATGTCCTATAGTACCCTTTGGATACCTGAAAAATCCTCTTGACTGCTTTTAAATGTCGTCTTCCCAGTTTAGACATGTATTTGCATACTTGACTAACAGCATGAGCCAAATCAGAACGAGTACATAACATTGCTTACATTAAGCAGCCAACAACACTGGCATATGGAACATTTGTCATGTCTTCGATATCCTCAAATAGCTTTGGACACGGTTCTGAAGAAAGCTTGAAATGATTTGCCAATGGAGTGCTCAAAGACTTTGCTTTGCTCATCTCAAACATATACAATGCTTTCTCAACATAGCCTCGTTGAGATAAAAATAATCGTCTTGAGCCTCTATCCCACTGAATCTTCATTCCATGAATCTTTTTTGTAGAGTCCAAGTCTTTCATATCAAATTAAAAACTTTCAAATCACGGACATCATTCATATTATATCGTCAACATACAGTAACAGACAAAATAATAGAACCATCATCAAAGATCGTAACATAAACACAACAATCATACTCACATCGCTTGTAGCCAATCTGAATCATGTAGGAGTCGAACCGCTTATACCATTGTCTTGGAGACTGTTTCAACCCACACATCGATTTCTTTAACCTGCAAATCAAATGCTCTTGTCAAATTTTAGTGAACCCTTCCAGCTGCTCCATGTAAATCTGCTCCTCCAGATTACCATGTAAAATTTCAATTTTTACTTCCATCAGCTCCAGATGCAAATCCTAAATAGCTACTAATGCAAGCACTGCCCTGATTGAAGTATGACTGATCACAGGAGAAAGGATTTAATCATAATCTATCCATTTCTGCTGTGAAAAACCCTTTGCTACCTGATGAGCCTTAAACTTTTCTCTTTTTTTTTCTGATACTGTTGGTTTCTTTTTGTACACCCATTTGCACCCAATAGAATTCTTTCCCTCTGGAAGATGAACTAGCTGTCATCTATGATTTTTCTGCAAAGACTCCATCTCCTCAACCATTGCATCCATCTATTTCTCTTTCTCTTGGCTGGTGATAGCTCCTTAAAAAGTGGTTGGATTATCACTACTGATGAGAAGTGCACATAAGACCAAGTCTACATAACCCAATCTACTAGGAGGCCTTATATTGGTGCATCTCTGCTATCTCTGGCTACATTGTAATTATGTAAGTCATCTGTATTGGAATCACCAGGTGTTGGATTTGAACCTTCAACTCTCTCAGAGTCTACTGAATGTTATTCTAGATCCATTGGCTGTGTATCTAAACTGGAACTGCTCCCTTGCACCTTATCTTGACTATGCTGCAATATGGACTGCGCATCAATAACTGCATCTCTATTGATCACCGCCTATTTTGCAATCGGATCCCAAAACTTTTATTCTTTCACACATTTCTTGTAGCCCAGAAAGATGCACTTCTTAGATTTTGGATCAAGTTTTGTTCTTTCATATCCATGTACATGCACATAAGCAGTATAACCAAAAATTCATAAGTGATCAAAATTAACTAGATTACATGTAAATACCTAGTCTGCAACCTTGCCACCCAATGATGCCCGAGGTGATGTATTGATGAGATAGCATGCCATATTCACATCCTCTGTCCAGAAGCTTTTAGGAAGCACTGCATTCAGTCTCAAACATCTTCCCCTTTCAGTTAAGGACCTGTTCATCCTTTCTACAACGCTATTTTGTTGTGGTGTCTTACGCACTGAAAAATGCCTCTGAATCCCATGCTCCTCGCAAAACTTCTGAAACTGCGAATCTATGTACTCTGCGTCATTATCAGATCTTAAATACTTGAACTTTCTGCCAGTTTGGCTCTCCACCTTAGCTTTCCACAACTTGAATTTAAAGAATACTTCAGATTTCTGCTTCAATAAATACACTCAAATTTTTCTGAAGAAATCATCAATAAATGTAACATAATACAGAGATCCTTCGAATGACGATTCTCTAGTAGGGCCCCATACATCATAATGCACATAATCAAGAATCCCTTCAGTTTTATGCTTTCCAGTCATAAAACTGACTCTAATTTGTTTTCCAAGAACAAGAACTTACAGAAATAGAGCTTTCAATTTTTAACACCTTGCAACAAATTTCTTTTATGCAATTCAGCCATCACACGTTCACTAAGATGACCCAGATGCATATGACATAGCTTTGTAATATTATTATCTGATTCAACAGAAAGAACTTCATCTACAACTGTACTCCCCAACAATTTGTAGATTACCTGCAGTTAACTTTCCTTTCATCACAGTCAGTGCACTCTTAACAATTTTGATGGTTTCTTTATCCTCATCTGCCTTATGAATAAAACCATTTCTATATAGTGTGCCCACATAAATCAAATTCTTATTCAAATCTCGAATATGCCTAACATCACATAATGTTCTAGCATTTTCATCATATATCATAATTCTAACTTCACAAATACCAACAATATTGTAGCATCTATCATCACCTAAATAGACAGAGCCACAATAAGATGACATGTATGAAGTAAACCACTCATTGTTATGTATAATGTGATAAGAACATCCTGAATCAAGAATCTATGCATTCATGAACTGAGTTGATGAAACTAAAAGCATATCACCATCACTGCAATTTGAATTGTCACTCTGCACCACATTTACAGACTTGGATGATGCATCACGTTTCTCCTCAGTCAGCTTCTTGAGCTTTGGACAATCTCTTTTCATATGACCCGACTCTTGCACCCGACTCTTGCACTTGTAGCAATGAATCGTCTTTTTCCCTTTAGATTTGGATCTAGAATTTTACCTTCTAGAACCCTCCTTCTCTTTCTTCCTTCCACGATCCCGATTACCCTTAACATATAAACTTTCTTCACGAGAGCTTTCCCCTGCATTCTGCTTCCGCTAGTTGTGAGCCTACAATGCTGAAGTAATCTCATCAACTTTGATAATTTCTTTCTCATAAGTAACATGTGTTCGTAGGAGGAAGGCAATGAACATAACATAATCATTGCTCAGTCTTCATCCTCAATACTCACATCAAGCCGTGATAAATTTATGATTATTTAATTGAAGCCATTAACATGTTGCGCCAGATCAGAACTTTTTTGCATCTTCAACCCATACAACTTTTACTTCAGATACAATTTATTCGTCAGAGATTTGGACATTAACGGAGTTTCTAATTTCTTTAATACCTCTCCTGAGGATTTTAGATTCATGGCGTGATACAAAACCTCATCTGTCAAGCTTAAGCGTATGGTTGCTATCGCTTGTTGTTGCATTAAGTGATAAAACAACTAAACTATATTTTATTCATTTCTCGCAAATGTATAAGTCGCAATCTTTTTTTTTCGTGATTTCTAAATGAAAAAGTTTAAGTTATTATTCTTCAATTATCTATCATGTTAAATGATAATATTTATTTGAAAAAATTAGATCGCAGCCGGAAAACTGTCATTGCATCTAGATATGTACGGAGTGAAAATATTATTTTAGTGTTTTGAATACGCATAACCTGCCAAAATGCAGTTTACCCAAACATATCTGGTGCATTTTCAAAATGTCATCGCACCAAACAATCTATCCCAAACGGTACCTAAATCGTGCTTGCAGCCAAACAACGCCTTAGGTTATTAATTTCCATATTATAATATTATAAAAATTTAGACCTTTGTAGAAGGGCTCATGAGGCGACCTATAATGCTTAGGAGCGACATATCGTCATTTTAAAAATTTTATATTCTTTGAGAATGAATTATATATATATTATTTTTCATAACATCCAAAACATCACAAAAATCACTTGTTTTTAAGCCCCTGAACGATTTTTTTTTTAGAGATAACACGTTGCTAAAATTTCTATCTAGCATCAACATAAGAACTTTCCCGGATAAAACAACTGGACTATATTTTACTCAGTTCCCGCAAATGTATAAGCCGCAATTTTTTCCTTTTTTAAGTTTGTGATTACTAAATGAAAAAGTTCAAATTACTATTCTTCAAATTTCTACCATGTTAAATGATAATATTTTGGCATCAAGCAATTTTATAGAAATATTAAATAAAGTCAAAATTTAATAAAATAAAAAATAATTATTTTCCTTGTTAGTAATTTGATATTAAAAATTGCATCAAAATAACAAATAAAACACAAAATTTTCTAAAAATTAAGAATTAAAAATTATATAGTTCATACTAAGTATTCCTTTATTCTAAACAACTACTTATTCGGTACATCCCATACCGACACCTAAGCATGTTCAACATCTTATCTTGACTTTCAAAAACATATTACTTTTGATCAATAGTGTGAATGGTATCATGTTGTTGCGTACATAGAGCGTGAGGATACGTCCACACTTTCATCTATCCATCGTGACGGCGGACACAATATTTTCTCGTGACTTTCAATCGTCTAAAAATAATAATCTCACTTTATATATATATTATATATATATATATATATATATATATATATATATATATATATATATATATATATATATATATATATAGATATATATAAAAGATCTACCATGACTTATCCACAAAAAATAATTTGGTCATAATAAAACATAGATACCATCATCAGCATTATCAAAGGGAATAAACCAATCATCTCCTCCATTCAAAAGTAAGTTTGTCGTCTTCTACAACCTCAACCATCTTATTTGTCTTAACTAAAACCAAGTGCAGTCAACCAGCCATTAATGCAAGGCAAGGCCGGTCCAACGTTCTCCATACTTATATCCTAACCCCTATTCCAATATCGCCGCTTAGTCACTCCCCACTCTAACTCTACAGCACCACCATTATTTCCACAGTGCAGAAAGCTGATGCTCATGAAGCATTCATTCATTAATGGCATGAGCGTAAAATCCACACTAAATCCTGAATATTCCCTGCATCACTTTAAAGCAAACTGCACCTTATTTATCTAATCTCTCCGTCACTTGAACAAAAGTTAAGCAGAGAAACAACTTTCTATGTAAAATCCCACAAAGTTTTTTAGATAAAGTCGGTTCCATGATCTGTGTAAGAGTAGCATTCTCGGCTTCAATTCAAAGAATGCATCTTTTACACGAACAATTTAGGTTAGAAAGAAAGAGAAGCAGAGAGGTCTACAGATTAAGAGAGAGAACAGAGAGAAACAGAGAGAGATCGGACCGTGAAACCTCAATTCCCCTGTAGTGAAAGCTTCAATCTTGAGCTTTTCTCTTTTTCAGCAGAAGAGCTGAAAAGATGAGCAAGTGATGGCAAGGCTTGAAGTCTTTTGGTTTCCCATCAATGGATTCGGAGCAGTTTGTGTTTTTAGTTTCTGGACCTGCACGGAATGGGTCCACCGCTTTGCCGGAGTCTGACGGAGAAAAGCTGCCGGCGAGATGTCCGGCGGGGATGGGGAAAGGTGGGGAGGTTTCATTTTGGTGGAAGATAGGTTGAGGAGAAAGGGAGCTATTTGCGCTTGCAACAGAATTAGGTATATATATATATACAAGAACTTTTAATTTTCTGGAAAAAAATAATTGTAATGGAAAATATTAATTTGTTGTGGAAATATCTTTTGAGGAGTGGAAGGATATGGGACGCATGTTTTTTAGCGATGCGAGAAAATGGGTGGCGCACTTGCTCAGAATTCAAAGCTCGTTGGAGTTTGGACTGAATGGAGGGATTGATGTTCCAATGCAATAAAATTATTGATATATATTTTTTAACTTTTAAAAATTAAAATAAACATTTTTATGCATAATATGAGATGGGGTATACATGTAAACACATAAAAAATTGAATAAAGTTAATAATACTGATTAAAAAATTAATTAAGATATCCTTAATGAAAAATTATCGGAACTAATTAGTTCATCATCACAAAAGAGGAGGATGAAATGAATTGATCATCATTGTACTGCTAAATTTGAGGAACTTAATTCATATTCATATTGTCTCGACCATGCATGGTAAGTTGTCGGCCAAACAAGTCAACATGTACGGCTACAAAGCGATAAAGTAAAGACGTTCAGGTCGTTTCACATGTATGCCTCTTTACAGCTATCATTCCCTACCTTTTTTTGGGGGTTTGATTTTCATTGTTATCTTTTTCTTTTTTATATAATTGCCATTACTTACTATAAGACATTAAAATTAAGATAAATTACATCGAGCTAATAAGATATGCAACAGATGTTGGAGTGGAACGGACCGAGCTAGCAGAGTAGAGCAGAGTGGAGTAAAAGCATCTCTCCAATCGGAGAAGTTTCGTTAAGTGAGTTGGGGGTGCGGGGTCGACACCGGTATATGAGAGTAATTTTGTAATTACATATTGTACACCATGATTATTTGAAACCCTAATGGGCATTTGTAATATTTTTCGTGAAATCAAAGGAAGTCGCCGCTCTACTCCTAAGAACGTATGCATACTGTCGAACCTCGTTAAATCTATGTGTTTTCTTCTTGATTTGTGTCGATTCTTACATTTTCTTTACCCTAGTTCTTCAACAATTCTAATGAAAGTTAATGGTAAAATTTAGTCTTCATTTATCTAATGAACTCACTCTTCCAAGAGAAACTAATTTTGAATATTAAATAATGCTTATTTTTTAGGATTAGGTTCTTAATTTGCCATCTTCTTTGTCTACAACATATAGTGACTCCCACATTTCAAACATTTTTCAGAAGCTCGTCCTTTGTCAACATATTAAGCCAACTCTAAAAAAATATATTCCTTCGACGATATATCAACAGAAAGAATTAGGCGTGTCAAATAGGTCTTATGGTTCGTGCAAAAGCCTGGCGAGAAATCAACTCAACTCTAAACTGTTTGAACTGAATATGATCCAAATATTAAATAGGTCAAAAAGTCTAAACCAAACTTGACTCATCTCCAACCCGACTGGCACAAACTCGACACACGTAACACATTTATTACATGCATAAAAGCTAATCGGGTTAAATTCAATTTAATTTTTAGTTAATTTCAAATTAGGTTCGAGATATTTCTGTTGGTGGGTCAAATTCCAGTTAATGTTGAGTTAATAGGTCAATGTCAATTTTGTGGTTTAACTCGAAGCCAATTTAAAATTTTAATCATGCTGAGATTTTCAACATGAACTTGACCCAAAGATAATTTGGGTCAACCCAAATCCTAATTTCTTGAGCCGAGTTCAAATCGAGTTGGTATGTCAAGCAAAATTTTGGCACCCTTAGAAGAAATGAATAATTTCTCTAGTTGAGTAATTATAGTACGATGAATATAAAATAGGGGTGAAAATATTGTGAATCTTCTTCTATTTCATTTAATTAATGACTAATATTTACATAATTATAAAATTCAAACATACATATAAATTAGGAAAAATAAGGGAATAAAAACTCTTAAACATTGTTATATTAATAAAGCCTACATAAACAAATATAAAATACTAACAATTCTGTTAAAATGATTAAGCCTAAAATATTGGCTTAATATCGACTTTTAAAACCATCTTAATCTCCTTCAACTGCTCTACCTGAAGACAAGAACTGGGATTAAAATATCAAAGAAATAAATCCACCTCTTATTGAAGCATCCAATGCAAGATAATATGAATTATCTTTACAAATACACCTTTGAAGCAGATCGATTAAATCCACTAATATCTTTCATCTTATTCACGTACCAAAGACAACAAATATCATGATTTGTGGATAATATTTACATAATTGCATGATTTTAATATTTATTATAAAACCCATAGTGGTATATTTAATTTCTCATGGCCTTGGATCTAGAGGAAGAGGATGCCGGTTTTGTTCCGGTGGCGGTGGCGAAAGAGGTGGTCGTCTCCGCTGTGCTCTCACTGCTTCAGGAATCGTTTTAACTCCATTTATAGCATCAAAGGAATTAATTATATCTACATGATTGAGGAAAACACAATTAATTTATCTAAAATTCCTCTTTTCCTGAAGAAATTTAAATAATGGTAATAATAAAAATAATTTATTAAACATTCAACCTGGTTTGAGTTGTGATTCTGTGATAATCCTTGCATGAATTGGAGAGTTAAACAGGGCCCAGAAAAGCAGAGCAACAGTAACGAAAGCCATGGTGTTGAGAGGCCCAATATAGTTCTTCATGTTGCCAAGGCTTTCATGTAGATTGAAGGAGAAAGAGAGAGCATGCGATGGCAGCCATTCAATCTTAATTGCCTTTAACTGAAGTGGAACAAAATTAAGATAAGGAATTCATCATCATTGTGATCACTACACATCATAATACCAACACGAATCTCAGGATAGGATCGATGAACAATGATTTATTGTATCGATTCTTGTTGTCTTCGCCTTAACTTTCTCAACAAGGCACATGTCGCAAATCCTCCTGTAACATACTGGCGATTGTTCGCGGTAACTACATGCGAAGTCCACCTGCCGCAACTCCTCATGCGACAAACTTGTGAACTTCGCTTGTCAAACTCCTCTGATACCACTTGTTGAGAAATTCAAGGGTCATAATACAACAGTTTGGCCGAAGTGCTGGTGCGAACAGGATAAGGGCTTCGAGTTGGCATGATTGCCCAACCCACTATAGTATAAGAAACTCCATGATGTATTTCTCCTAAGGGGCTCGATATTCGCCAAGGTGAAGATTTGTTAGGTTTGGCTCGTATACCGGAAATTTGAATTGTCTTGGAATGAAGAGGTGTGTCTCCTGGTGAAAAAGAGTATCTCTTGGAATTTAGTGGGTTGGGGAGAGCGAGAGCGTTTTAGTAATTCATCTGTGGGTTTTATCTATAAATAGATGTGTAACCCTATGGGTATAGAAAACCGAACTTGTAACTCCTCTGAAATAGTGAATTCACCGCTTTGTTCCCGATGATGTAGACATCTTTGTCAAACCTCGATAAATCTCTGTGTTCTTCTGGATTTGTGTTGATTCTTGTTTTCTTCATTCCAAGACACTCCAAATTTCCAGTATATGAGTCATACCTAACAAATCTCCACCTTAGCGAATATTCAGTCCCTTAGGAGAAATACATCATGGAGTTTCTTACACCATAGTGAGTTGGGCAACCACTTATCATGTTTGCACTAACACCTCGGCCAAACTGTTGTATTGCGAGCCCTGAATTTCTCAACATATATTATATATCTAAATTTAATAGCACGAATCTCTTAATCTACCACCTCTTGGTTGAGGGTTGAGATGAGATATATCTCGGTTAGATAAATAAATAGGGATAGAACGCTTCTTAATCTACCACCATATATAATTTTAAAAATGTTGAAGAGAAGACTCACCGCATAATTTTAAAAATGTAAAAAAGTGGGTCAGCATATTTCGATTTAAATTTAATTGGGATAAATTTTATTTCAATACATTTATCGTATCTTTAAAATGTAGCAATTGGATCCGCAGACTTTAAACAAATATTGATTATTTTCCAACATTCTCGTCAATTTTCCACCATGCAAAGGAAACACACAAATACACTTTGATTGATGCATGGAATTGTGTAATTTTTTGAAAGAGAGATCACTTGTCATGGATGATCTGCATGTTGAAAACGATAATTTGCCAAAGAAAATTTATTTTCTTTTTTCTTAAGGTGAGAAGTTTAGTTATAATTAGTAATAGTGTGGTGTTAGTGGGCTTCCAATGCTCATCACATAATAAGTATTATATTTATTTTAATATGATTTAAATTATATAATAATAATTCAATATGCAATATTGCAATTCATAACATTAACTTTTGAATATTTTGAATATGCTTAAACTTTTAGGATATAATTTTTTTAAAATTTATTTATCAATTTTAATCTATATCTTTTATTTTTGGTCATTAAATCATAGTAAAAGAGCGAAAAATTGATCAAAATTAGAACGGGCAGTTTATAGAAAAATATATCAAATCATATGTTTAAGCATTAGTTCTATGCAAAAATCGATTTGAATCTTGATCGAATGACAAGTTCAAGGGTTAAATCGGTTGGTTTGATTCAATTTTTAAAAGTGAGTTGGTTTGGTACTTCATATTTGACAGAGATTTTCTAACCTCTTTTGACCTCTCGTCTTCTATGTGAGTGGAGACGTAGGGTGTCCATTCATATATTTTAAAGTTATCATACTAGTTCTTAACTGCTAGGGCTCCTAGTTAATTTGGGGTTAGAAATGATCTGGTTATTGGAATGTCGAACTGTCACCTTTTAACCATTTTCGCCATACCACATTTGTTTCTCTATCATTAGAGTCCGACCAAGCATCCAATACTACCGGGTAGCCATCGTTCAGTATCTACCATTATCAGACAACCACTTGTGAGTCAACCTTATTTATCCACTGTCATCAATTTATTACCACCTTCAAATAATTGTCGCTTGACTACAACCATCAAATTATCACCATCCGACTCTTGTTAATTGACTTCCACCATTTGTTTATCAATATCGAATCACTATGACACATCTACCATCATCAAAACACCATTGCCCAATCTTCATTATTGAATCACCATCTACCATCCACGCCATCCAATTGCATCTTCTATCAACCATAATCAGACTGCTATCACAGTCAACCCATCAACGTTCTCAAATAACTGTTATCTAACCTTTATCATTGAATCACCACTTAAGTTCAACTTCAGTCCCACAATATCCATAGCTTGTTTATGATTACATGATTATAAAAACCACATATTTATTACCTAATTACAATCCTCATATCACCAACATACAACTATAATCACCAGAGCTTTATCATTTGAATATGTTCCCCCTGACCACTATCACTCACCTAAAGTCACTGACACTCAACTGTAGCCAATGGGCCTCTACCACTAGACTATGGTAACCCAATCTTCATTACCAATCTAAGGTCGTTAAAATACCATCGTTTTTTTTATGAGTTCCTCATCGCTCAAATGCGAGCACCCAGATCTGACAACTCGCCACAATTTTTGAACTCTAGGAACCCAATTATGATTGCAGACATACGATCAATGCTTGACCCGGTGACCAAATTTTGGTTGCACGATCACGACCTCATGGCATGACCCTCAACCATATCACCCATCTACAATTATAAAAACTCCATCGCTCAACTACCATGCATCATCTAACCACAATCTCTTGTTTTTAGTTACTTTACCACTGTTACTCATACGATCATCTAAATACTGACACCAACTACGATCATCCAACCTATATTGCATGATCATAGTCATCTTTCCGCAATTGCTCATGTTTATGAACCCCCAATTTCGATTGCAAGATCACAACCACATGTCCATGCCCCCCAAACATATCACCGATCTACAATTATCAAAAACTCAATCGCCCAATTAAATACAATCACTTCTCTATCATTAATTGTCCTCTATTACCCAACCGTGATTATCTGACTACTTATGCCTAACTATGATTATCCGACCTATATTGCTTGATCATAGTCAATTATCTGCAATTGCTCAACCTCCTTTGCCCAAGCAAATTTTCCGATTTCCAGATGTCCATTATCAGCCACGTGATTTCATTCATCCGACCATAATCATTTGACTAGTCGTCCAACCACATTGCATGGCCACAATTGTTTGTCTATGGTTGCTCAACCTTTCTCATTTGGCCACAATTATCTGTTTACTATTTCATAAACTTTGTTGACTGATTATGAACCTCCAACCACACACTTCATCAATAATTACTCGACCTTCATTGCTCAATTGTAGCAGCCTAAAAATAACAGTCTCACGTCTAAAGTTATCTAACCTCTATTGCTTAAATACACTCACTTGATCATGGCCCCCATTATGATCACTTGCCTATAATCTTTAAACCTCTATTATCTATTTATGGTCTCTTCACCACCAAAATGTAATGATTTCCTCACATATCATCAGCTATAGACCAATACACACTAACCTATAAGTCGAAACATACTATATATACGAGCCATCAGTTATAAGGCCAACATCTGTCATCAACACCAACACTAGCACCCCCTAACCACTTCGCCCATCATAACCAATAGTTTTGCTGCATATGATCGCTGATAAGTTTAAACCATGACATCCGCATCAAGATTACACTAAAAACCTTGGTATCTTGACTCATCTCATCAAAGAATGATAATTGAATATGCCTCAAATGATCTTGTGAAGACAATTTCAAAACCGTCAGACTCGTCTGAAACTCTTCACACACCAATTGTATCAGCTGTAATATATTAACGCTATTTTCAATTACATGAAGGGCATCATTGTAATCTACCGCACACTAGTGAAATTTTTTTCTCCTGTATTTTACCTTACTTGTTTTTTTCTGGGTCTAAATATGATATTTGTAATCATTATTTCATGAAACAAGTTAAGAAACATTACTAAAAGGGTACAAACAATGCCACACACAAAAAAATAATAATAATAATAATTGCGACTTTAAGAAAATTAAGGTTGTAACTTTCCCGACAATAGAGTTTGAGCTTTCATTGTCTAAAATAAGTGAAGTACCCAAAAGCAAAATAATGATATGGGTAATGTCGTAATTTAATTCTTAATCCGAATAAAAAAAAAATTTCAATCGAGGTCAGGGGAGGCGGATATGCTAGGTGTGGGGCCACTGGGGTTGTTATGATTAGGCTCCGGCACTGGTGGCGGATACAAAGTCTCTCTTGCTAGCCTTCTGAACCCATCTGTTGCAATCAAGCCAACGTTTTCTGCAGGAAGAATAGATTTTAATTTAATCAAGTGTGCATGTGCAGGCGTTTTCATTAAAACACCACAAGACAATAGAGATTTTACGTAAGGTGACGTAGTTCTGCGTGCATATTCTATCGAATAATCTTAGTTATTGGGGGGGGGGGGGGGGTTATCGGGAAGTTATTTGGTTTTAACTTCAATAATCTCTCAATAACCTTCCAATAACCTACCAATACTTTCCGCAGTTTCGCGCTTATATTTGGGGGTTATTTTGATGTTATTGGGGGTATTAACCCCAATAACACCTACATAACCCTCAAAACCCTCAGAATAACCAAAGTACGTACTCAGAATTACGTGCATACTTCGTATATAAATATTTTTCGTGAGGATTTCTTCTGTGCCGACACTGCAAAAAATATAGTCTACTTAGTTGTATTGTTATGCATGTCATACGCATTATATTTTATACAGTATTCAGATATTTTTAAATCCAAATTCTACACATAATATTCTCTTCCAATGCTGCGAGACAATTGGGATATCATGGAAATAGCATCCAAGAAAAACAATTTTCGTTCTATAGCAACACATTTCAATGCAAATATCAGAATTAAAATTTCTTTTTTCTCTTCTGGAGATGGTGAGATGGTTCATTAGTCTGAAGCTATTTTGTACTTAGTTAAGCAGGCTTGATTCTTATAATTATTTTTATATAATGGTATTTTAATTTGTTATTGGTAGAATCCAAGTTGGTTGAAGTGGAGGAATAGTTTGGGCATATTGTGTGATAGAAAATGGCCGCTTAGACTAAAATTAAAATTTCATAAGATGGTGGTGAGACCTCCAATGCTTAATGGTTGTTGTTGGGATGATAATGCTTAGGTGGATGAGTGACTTGACACTTAGAAAAAAATTAAGTGCGAAATGAATATATCCGTGGTAGGGTCAGTGCAGCTCTAGTGGTAGACAAAATTAGAGGAGTTATATTAGATTGTTTGGTCACATTAAACGACAATCATCTGATGATCCGGTTGTGAGAGTAGATGATTTAGATTTGACTTATGTTAAGAAAGGCAACGGTGAACCTATAAAGACTTGGGCACTTAGTGAAAATATGACACTCAATAGGATGCAATGGAGAAAAGGAATTCATGTAGCCGACCGCACTTAATGGGATAAAGATTTGTTGTTGTTGTATTTAATTTTGTTGTTATTTTAAGCACATGTGAAAACAAATTTTAAGATTCTAAGTTTTAAAAAAATTATTCAAGTTTATTTATTTACTAATTTGAATTAGCATTTCTTAATTGAATCCGAGTTGTTCGTTAAGTGTATTGGTTCATTTACAGCCCTAAGTGTTTGTGAAGACAAATGAACAACTTAAATTTTATTTGTGTTTCGTTCATTTATTCTTTAAATTTAAAAAAATATATATGTGAATCTATTATTTTACTACTTTGAACTACCTCGATCAAATATTAATATGAATTGCACCGAGTTCTACTTTTTTATTGTTTCATTTACAGTCCTAGTAATATGTGTATATATATATATATATATATATAGAAGAGGACTTTGACTTAGAAAAAATATTGTTCATCTGCCATATTTTGTCCTGATATGTTACCTAACGAAGATGTGAAAAGATTATGAAATTAAACGACTCTGCCGACATAATTTAATCAGCTAACCCCAATAGCAAAGTAAAGAAAAAAACGAAAAAACAGAGAGAGCAAAGGAGGGCTAAAGCGATGCTGCAAAATCATTTAATCCTAACCTGCGAGCAGAGGATCGCCAAGAAACTTTCTTGATTGAATCGGGTAGATGAGAAGCAGGAAGAGGAAAGCAGCCATAATCTTCTTGCTGGAGATAGAGGAAGAAGACGTGAAAGCCTTCATCTTTCAGCTTGCACCGCTTTGGAATTTGGGAATTGCTGTTCTTTCTACAATGAATTGATGATTACAAAGTTGCTGACTTTCTGATGCAGGACGATTTCCATGTGGAATGTGGAAACCAAATATTCTGCGGCATTTGCATATATACCGCACAAGTCTTTTGTATTTTCATATCTACACCTAAACTTCGATATTTAACATCCCTAACATTTAAATTTTAAACCACACATAAAAAACTTCACTCTTATGAACATTTTAAAAGTGAAATAGATCGATCTCTAGATATTTTGGCTTAAATTATCAAAAAAACTTAGTATAGATATCAAATTAAAGATAATATGTATGTGAATACATAAAAATTGTCCGGTAGGCCACGATGAGCTTAGAGATCATTCAAACTTCTCCTTCAAGTCTTAAGTACTCCTTCATCAAGAAAGTGAGGATATATTTATAAATTTTGTGAGTGACAACCTTCGTAAAGGTTACGTGAATTTGAATCACTCCATCAGACCATCTATAGTGATTATCTTAACTGAATGTAGTTGTATGAGTATTTGAATATCTTAATGATGTTGGAATTATGTGGTTTTAAACTTACTGGATTCGTCTCATTGAAACGCTCAATTTGACTATAAAGTTGTCAAACTTGGAGATCATTTCTTCTCTCAAAGTTTGTTCCAAAACTTCTCTATATATTTTAAGTACATAATTTGAACTCACTTTGACTTAGATTGGACTATTTTTTTGTGTTGTTTGATTCGTCTCATTCAGACACTACTTGATTATAAAGTGATAGGACTTTTTCAAGCTTCTAATCTAAATGTGCACCGAAATTCATGTCAATCAATATAATTTTTTAGGAATATTACTAATCAAAATCATCAATAATTAATTATATATCAAAATTAATTGCAAGATCATTTTCAATGAAGATTATTAATGAACTAACAAGAAAATTAGCTTCCATTTAATTTTGTAGCATCGTCTTAACAATGCTCACAGCTAAAAATGCACTGTGGTCGAAACTGGACAGTGTCAAGGTCAATCTTATAAAATAATCAAATATATAACTAATTTCGACATAAATAAAATTTTTAGAGATATTCTAAAAATTTTAATTCTGATAAGGTTTAATTTAAAAATACTCCAACTGAAAATGCAACTTCTATATATATGTGAAGTCTTGAGGATAAAATTTATTTTATAAGTTAACAAACATCATTAATTTGAAGTGACTGGTATTCATCTTAAAGGTTTGATGCAAACGTAAAATAAATAACTCTATATTGTGTTCCTTAAATAGTTATATTTCATTAATAAATTTTTATTGTCTGACATGAATCTTAAGATAAAATACTAATCTCGAGATAAATTTCTTAGCCAAAAATGCTCAACTTTAATTAAAAATCATCTTGAACTATGACTTCAGTAAAATTATAGTCAAACTTATCGACTCAATGAGACGGAGCCGATGAAGCCAAACTAAGTCCAATCTGAGTCAAATCCAGCCCAGATCGCGCCATTAAACTATTTTTAAAGTTTTCAATGCATAATTGGATGGTCAAATGGATTTCAAATCTGACAATTTTATAGTCAAATTAAGCAAGACAAAATTTAATAAGCCAAAGCTCAATTCTAATATCATAAAGGCACTACGATGTCTACATAATGTACATCAAGAAAAACTCTCTTGGTTTTTCGATGGGAGTAGTCCAGATTTCTTCCATTTTTTAAGCTTGTACTATATAAATAGAGTCCAATCCACCCTGAGAGAAACATGGGATCTGGGAGGAGGAGTGGAACCCTCGTGTTCTACACTAATGGTCCAGTGAATGTTGCTCATTCCTGTAGCCACCAAACAATGTCGATTGCCGCTCGTCGGCTGCTGTAAGGTTACACCGAACTGTTCTCTTAACGAACAAACCTCATCTACGGAGGTGGCAGCTAATTTTGCTAAACAAATTTCTGGATCAAATAGAGCTTCGACAGGGGTGGTGGACAACGATGGTCTTGTGGCAGTGATAGTGATGGCAGGGTCAAGTGGTGGCTACAGTTGGGAAGCAATGACAGTGACCACGATGGAGGTTCTGCTATGACGAAAGCTACCTTGTAGTTAAGGTCCGACAGCGATAACGAAGATCTAAACAAGAAGGTTGTGGTGGGGGCAATGTCGGCAGCAATCTTTTCTTGGTGGTCCTGTGATGGTGGAGATGCCAATAGCAATCTGTCCTTGGTGATAAAGCAGAGGCGGAGGCACAACGATAGTGGTCTGAGAGAGGTGAAGCTTGAGAATCCTTGAGAGCTTGGAGTTCCCTTCAACATCCTCGTTTAGTTCCCAACTCTCCTTTCATGAAGCGAGTGAGGGTCTATTTATAAACTTTTTGAATGGCATTATTCGTAAATAATGCATAAATCTGGACTACTCCATCGAATGACTTGGAACGATCTTTTTAATTATATGAGGTTCCAAGTATTTAAATGTCTCAATAATGTCGGAATTTTATGGTCTTGAGCTTGTTGGATTCGTCTCATCGAGATGTTCAATTTGATTATAAACTTATCAGATTCAAAATTCCTTCAATTTCCCAAAATATATCTTAAAGTTTTTTATTTTATTTTAAGTGTATGATCTAAGCTCACTTGGACTCGGATAGAATCATGTTTGATATCATCTTATTCATCTTAACAAGACACTTCATTTAAATTTGAGCATTGTTAATTAAATATTTGAAACTCTCAGACTCAATATGCATAGAGATTCATATTTGATTAAAATTATTTTTTAGGGATGAATAAATAATTTAAAATAATAATAATAATATGATAGAAAACATCCTCATCTCAAACAAAAAATAAAATAAAAACCTCTTATCTCTCTATTGCTGATAACAGATAATTGAATTTGAGCAATGTAAGTTTTAATTTAATAACAGATAAGAAAAACTCATTTTCTACATTCTATTGTAAAGAAAATGGATATTAACACTATCAAAGTCTTTCTTGAAGCCTATTTTATAGAAATAACTTTATGTACTAATAAAACTAAAATCTTATAAAAACTCATTAAACAAAATAATATTATCCGCAGTGATATTATCACTGCTCGATGCTTCATCCATATTAAAAGATTATTTAGGATAAGAAAAGAAAACGATAGTGTTAGCTTAAGATATAAACTAGTAGAGAGTCAAAGGGAGAAGGCCCAATAAACATACCGAAATATATATAACACAAAAATCTTTAACGAAATATAATTATTAAAATTTTAAATTTCATTTTAAGCAAATTAATAGATTAATAATTTTAAATTGCTTATAAATAAAGTTGTTGGCGATCCAATTTCGAGTCAGGCTGGGATCCACTCAAATAAATTTAGTGCAGCTCAAAATCGTTCATTATATTCGACTTTGAGTTGAGCCGGCTCGAAACTAAATAGAGCTCGATCCGATTGGCTCAAATTGAATTGTTTGGATCAGTTTCAGCTCAAAATCAACTTGGATCCACCTCAGAATTAAAACTAAGTGGCTCAAATTAAGTTTTTTGGATCTATTCCAACTCAAAACCAGCTCAAAATTGGCTGGAGACTTGTTACATTTAATTTTACTTAGATTATATATAAAATTTTTATAAATAAAAAATATTATAAGCCCATCTCGAATCAATTCAAGCTCATCCATATATGGCTCAATATCAGCTCGAAAAAGATTGAATTCAAATTTTTAGCTCATAACTCGGCTCTTTATTTCAATCCAATCTTGATCCAAGCCAAAAATTCAAACTGATTTTGGAGCAATTAAACCTTACAAATTGAATAAAATTAAAGAATAATTATATACACACCACCTGACATATTGATATTTACAAAATTATCCGGGTGAATTTTGTTAACTACCCCATGAAATATGCATGTAATTGGCAACATGATAACGAAATTTGCAATTTTTAATCAGCTATGATCATTTACGCATTTCATCAAACACCATATCGGCACTCTTACATGGAGAAGCGGAGATGATATTACATAAAAGCAACAATCAAACTATAACAAATATCCACCTTCTTCATCAAGAAAAAGGAAAAGTAAAAAAAATTAATACATAACAAGTCCTTCGATCAAGCTTCAGAAGTCTTCATCTAATTTAAACTCATGGCTTCCGCCATTACCATTTAAGCTCGACATCACCGACGCCTTCTGATACTCCCCAACCCTCTTCTCAAAGAAATTAGTCTTACCCTGCAGCGAGATGAGTTCCATCCAATCAAATGGATTCGATGCACCATACATCTTGCCATAACCCAGAGCTCCAACAAGCCGATCTGCGACAAATTCAATATAGCGGCTCATTAGATCTGCGTTCATCCCCACAAGAGCGCATGGGAGTGCATCGCAAACAAATTCCTTTTCAATATCCACAGCGTCGGTAACAATCTCCCGAACCCTCTCTTCTGAAATCTTGTTGATCAGAAGGCTGTACAGAAGACAAGCGAAGTCGCAGTGTAGCCCCTCGTCACGAGAGATCAGCTCGTTAGAAAAAGTGAGGCCTGGCATCAAACCGCGCTTTTTGAGCCAGAAGATGGCGCAGAAGCTGCCGGAGAAGAAAATACCCTCAACGCACGCGAAAGCGAGAATCCGCTCAGCAAATGATTCAGAGGCGTCGATCCAGCGCAGTGCCCACTGAGCCTTACGAGCGACGCAGGGTACAGTTTCGATGGCGCGAAAAAGATTGGATTTTTCCGTGGTGTCCTTGATGTAGGTCTCGAGGAGAAGACTATACATCTCAGAGTGAATGTTTTCGATGGCGATCTGGAAGCCATAGAAAGCGCGCGCCTCCGGGAGTTGAACCTCGCGCATGAAGCGTCCGGCGAGGTTCTCAAGCACGATACCATCTGAAGCGGCGAAGAAGGCCAGAACGTAGGTGATAAAGTGGCGCTCGTCAGAGGTGAGGGTGTGATCCCATTGGCGAACGTCTTGTGACAGGTCGACCTCTTCCGCAGTCCAGAAGGAGGCCTCTGCTTTCTTGTACATCTCCCAAATCTGAGGGTAGCGGATCGGGAACATGCAGAAGCGATCGGGGTTCGGAGCTAGGAGGGGCTCTTCTTTCTCTGGGATTCCGGAAGAAGAAGGTAACAACGGCATGTTTGGAGGTCGAAGATGTTGACAGTGGAGAGGGTTAGGGTGGGGAAATTTTTTAGAGAGCTCGGGGATGGATGGCTTGCAGGAGTAGAAGATGGAAATCAGAGCACCGCTTGGGGCTGCAACTTTAATGGAGCGTTGTGGCGAAATGTGTTGCCAGAAGTCAGCGATAGAGACAGCATTCGGAACGAGAATCGCTGATATTGAAGGGAGCAGGGATGGCTACAGGAGAATTGGGCGGTCATTGGAATTTGAAATAGGATTCGAAGAGCCGAAATGAAAATATTTGGAGTCCCGCGAATTTGGTTACCATTTGAAGCTGAATCGTTCATAATAACTGGCGGGAGATTTGCCCACATCAACAACCAAAGCCGGCTGCATGATGCCTGAATCATTTTTGTCCATTGGGTCAATTTTTTTTTTTTTAAAAAAAAAGAGCACTAATGGCTCTCATTTTATTTCATAAAAAATAAAAGTACAAAACAGGTAAAGAGGTCCTACACACACACCCTACAACACCCAAAAAGAAAAGAAAAAACCGATCTCTCTTTCATAAAAAAAAAAGAAAATACAACACTATACACCAAAGACTCAACAAAAAACTATAATTCTAAGGAGACTAAATAATGTAAATAATCAGGTAAAATTTTAGACACGATAAGAGTCCGTAAATGAGCGTCAAGTTTAGCAATCTAATCCGCCACTTAATTCTTTTCTCTTTTAGTATGATTCCAAATAATATTAAGTCTATTAGTAAGAGATTGAATTCTTTTAACCTGCAACATAATACTTCAATGACAATTAAGATTAGATCTACAAATATTCCATAGACTTAAAGAGTCCATTTCCATAATAATGTAAAACCAACTCATCTTCCTAGCAATAAGTAAAGCAAAAACAATAGCTTCGGCCTCAGTAAGTAAAGGTGACATAACTGATAGAGGAGCAGCAAACCAATAAAGAACAACACCATTCCAGTCTACCACCTATCCCAGCAGAAGTTGACTTCCAAGAACAATCAGAATTAATATTTATGAAAGGAACAGCAGGTTTACACCAACCAATCTTATTCAAACATTTATTGGACACATGAAAATTAAAATTGAGATTACTAGCAATAGAATGAATAAATTTATTGCTATTATCCTTAATACCATTAGCAGCTAAGCTTTTATAAATATAAGAATAAATTTGACAAATAGTATGCTTAGAAGTAACAAGCATACTATTAAATTTAGCAGAATTTCTAGACGTCCAAATAAATCAAACAACCATAGAAGGAAGAGAATTTAAAAAAACATGACCACGAGTGTTCCAATCTTTAAAGATATCCTCAATAGAATTATAACCAGAGAAAGAATCATGTCTACCACATAAAGTAAAAATACTCCGCCAAATATCAAAAGTAAAACAGTAATTACCAAAAATATGCAAAGTAGATTATTCTTTAGTCTGGCATAAATAACATTTAGAGGCCAGTCTTAAGCATTTAAGTTTAAGAATGTCATCAGTAGGAATACAACTATGAAAAAGTCTCCAGCTAAAAAATGAAATAGATGGTTTAAGACATATATTCCAATTCCAAGAAAGATCAATGCCAGGAGGAATCTGCTCGTGAGAGGCAAAAGTTTTAGTAATAGAATCCCCCAGATTTCCTTTAAGCTTAGGCATATCTTTTTTATTAGCAGTAATAGGAATATTGAAAATAAATAAAGCATCCTGATAGTTAACCATGTTGTACAACTGAGTTAAATTCCAAGATGAATTAACCCATAAATCTTTTACCTTAATATTAATATCCTGAGACCCTCCATAGAAGTCTCCAAGAGAGTCATTACTGATCCAGTCATCATAACAAAAAGACAAATCACCCTGATCGACATCTCAGTGAAATTAAACTTTCAACATGAGAAGAAATTTTCAACATTTCTTTCCAAACATAAGAATAATACTTAAAGGGAGATATAGCAAGAGGATGAGAGTTAGCACAATACTTAACATTAAGTAAATAAGCCCAGATCGAATTATTCTGTCTATAATGAAGCCAAAGCTTCATATAATTAAACTTGATAGAATCAGTAAGCTTACGAAAACCCAATCCACCACAGGTAGTGGGCTTACATATCTTATCCCAGCTTTTCCAAAGGCAAGCTCTCTTTACCACAACCATCCCAAAGAAAACTATTAAACAAAATCTCCAATTTCTTAATAATACTGTGAGGCATATTCATAACCTGTAAAATATACAGAGGAAGAGAAGTAAGAATACTCTTTAGAAGAGTAATACGCCCACCAAAGAAAGAAACTTAATCTCCCAAGTATGAAGCTTCCCTCTAACTTTATCCAATAAATCAGGGAAAGGAGCATTCCTTTTAGATTTCTTATCAAGCATAAAACCTAGATACTTAATAGTTAATTCAGCTTTATGAAAATGATTAACGTCAGTAATCCAATGCTTTTTAGTATTAGAAACATATTTAGAGCAATAGAAATAGCATTTAGAAGTATTGAAACATAAACGTGAAGCTTTCTGAAGATGCATAATGAGCTGCTTTATTTTCTTAATGGACCTTTTATTAGAATTGGTAAATAGAATGAGATCATCAGCAAAGCATAGATGGGAAATGCTCATACCTCCCTTATGATTATAGTTAATAGCAAGATACTTATCAAACAGCTGATTAAAATATCTAGAGAAATAGTCAAAAGCAATAATAAAAAGGTATTGCTTAATACCTTTGGTAGCTTTAAAGTGACCATGAGAATTACTATTAATAATCAAAGAATAAAAATTGTAATTAAAAATCCTATAAATAAGCTTACAGAATACATCATTAAAACCATGAGCATTCAAAACAACCATTAAAAACTCCCACCTAATGGAATCAAAGGCCTTCTTAATATCCATTTTAAAAAGAACATTACCACTTCTTTTACTCCTATCAAGATCTAACAGTAATTCCCGCACAGTAAGGACATTCTCCCCTATGTATCTATTCCTAAGGAAAGCAGTTTGATTAAGAGCAATTACCCTACCTAAAATAGGCTGAATTCTGTTAACCATAAGCTTAGAAATAATCATAGAAACCATAGTATTAATGCTAATAGGTCTGAAAGAATCCCAAGTATTAACACCATGCTCTTTAGGAATTAAAATAATATTAGAACTCTTAAAATATTTAGGTAAATCCTTGCCTCGAAAAAAATCCTGAATTACTTCAACAAGCTCAAGATGTATAATATCCCAACTAGCTTTATAGAATTCCACAGTAAAGCCATCAGGCCCAGCAACTTTACCATCATCCATACTATCAAGAACAACCTTAATTTTAACAATAGAAGGAATATAAGTAAGATTAAGAAGATGCAAGTTAGTAGTTTGAGTCAAAAAATCAGCATTAATCTTATCAAGAATACAATCATCATTATAAAATAAATGAGTAAAATAATTAATCCCATCACTAATAATATCATTCCCATTGATCAAGGTATTACCAGTTATATCCTTGATGCTAGAGATCATTTCATTTTCCTTCTATTCTTAATACAGACATGAAAAAAAGGCAGAATTCCTATCACCATTTAAAAAATTAGTCTTAGCAGCCTTTTGAGCATAATAGGTTTCCTCCATATTTATAGCATTAGTAAGATCTTTTTGACCTTGAATAAATAAATCAATATTAATATGATTAAGATTGTATTATAAATCCAACTCCTTAACTCTATCCTCTACATCAGCTACCAGGATGACCAAAAACAGACCAATTCCATTTTCTAAGAATCTTAGCAAGATGTTTCTGAAGCATCCATAGCTTGTGACCAGAATTAGAAGGCAGAAAAGCAAGCTTACTAACCATCCAATTTTGCTTAACACACTGAAGAAAATTGAAATGTTGAATCCACATATTAAGAAAACAGAAACGATAAAATTTTTTACTAACCATATTAGAAACCTTTAACAAAATAGGTGTATGATCAGAAGCAGCAAAAGCAAGATGATGAACCTCATGAGTACAAAATTTATTACACCAATTCAAGTTAGCTATAAACATATCTAATCTCTCAAACACATTACCACGATGACAGGTAAAAGTATTACCAGAATAACCCAAATCAAAAAGCCCAGCTTCCAAAAGAACATTATTAAAATTAGAAATCAAATTGAGATTAGGTGAGAGCCCACCTTTCTTTTCACTAATAGAAGAAATAACATTGAAATCTCCTCCAACAAGCCAGGGTTCATTCAAGGGGCCAATGGAATTAAGTAAATTTCATAGTTCCAACCTATCATTCTTAGTACACCCAGCATAAACCAGAGAAAAATGAAAAGAAAGATCCTGACTATTAATAAAAACATGTAATAACTGCTTATGGTTAATAATAACATCCACCTTAATAAAATCTTCATTGGGTCTTATATTTACACAATGATTATCATAATTATGTTGACAAGTTTCACGTCAAATGTCGACTAGCTAACACAACTCTTCACTTTTTACATTCGAGCTTAGGACTGATAATGACAGTGTTAAATATTTTATTTATTATTTGTTTTTCAGAATCTAATGTAATTAATTGATTATAATAGGATAGAAATATGTATAAAAATTATGGAATATAATTACATTAACATAATAAGTCTAAAAAGTTTTCGAAGTGAAAGATATCCTCGTTAGTTTTCTTATAGATAAACTAAAAATTGCAAAAAAAATAATAATTTAATTTTCACTAATTTCTTTATAATTGATAAAATTATTCTTTTAATAACTTTTTAAGGTTTCTATAAACCTTAGAATTCATATTGATTTTTAAAATGAACTATTTTAATGTAGTTATTATTCTTCAAACTATATTCTAACTTCAAGAATATGATTTATAAAGTGGTAATTATATATGAGTTCATGTTTTGGTTTGATATGTGTTTAACTCTGTCTTGCCCTTGAATCACATCTATAGAGCATGGACAAAGAGAAAAAGAAAACATTTTGAGGAATTGAGAGAGGAAAGAGATGAAAGGGAGAAGCATCCTGGAAGAATATTTTAGTATTGAGATTTTTTTTCCTCTAAATTTGAAACATTTGATAACGCTAATTTCCTCTCCTTTGCATAAGGGAAATCAATATCCTGTATAGTGCTCTCGGGTTTGGGCATTGCACCGCCGCCCACCGTCATGGGCGCTTGCAGTTGCCCAGTGCTCGGGAGCAAGGCATGTCATATATATATATATATATATAATTGAACCCATCACAAGGGGGCACATAATTGGGGAGCAAAAAAAAAAGTTCTCTATTATAAAGTGTAGACAAAAAGAGAGAAAGAGAGCATTTTGAGAAATGAGGAGAGAAACACAGCAAAGGAAGAGAGATTCGAGATGAATACCCTCAAATTTGGATTTTTTTCTTCTCAGGCAAAGAAGATACTATATATATATATATATATATATATATATATATATATATATATATATATATATATATATATATATATATATATATATATATATATATATATAATATTTAATTGTCTTTATTTATAATGGTTGAGCTTTCGTTAGTAAAGAAATTGGGCCGATCCCGCCAAAATTTTGAGGTGTGGATCTCTCGAATCTTACTCGACCCTGACTACCATAATATACACTTTTGAGAAGAATTTGCCTCAAGTTAGTTTGTGTGAAAACAAATCGCTTGGCTGACTTCCAGTGTCTGTTCTGAGCTATTCAGTCTCTTGCTTATCCCTTAACATTCACCCGCGGCCATTTGTCAGTTATCACTAGACTCTGTTCACTCACTCGACCATGGCCCCTTTGCTCTGGTCACTCGACCTTGGGCGCTTCAGTTTTTAAACATCTGGTTATATCTGGTGACCCAATTTACTTTTTTTTGCCTACCCTGAATAACTTTATCCGATCAATATGTTCTGAACCGTTTGATTCTTGATGATTTGGACCGTCTAGAACATCAATTTTTGGTTATACAATACGGTAGAAGCCAATGTATTTGTTAACCTACACAAACAGTAAAAATATAAGATTTTTTTTAACAAATAAAATGGATAAAGCTGAACAAAAATCAAATATGGGAAATAAAAAAGCCGTTTACACCATGATATATGCTTACGACAAAACTATAAAAACTCTTCAGAAAAAAAATACTGAAAATGGTTTGAAGGTTATTATGGGTTAATTATAATCAACCATGTAACTATTCAAACTTTTAGACGAGTTTTGCATTTTAAGATTTATAGAAGGCAAGTATCACTAATATATAAATAAATGTACTTATCAACGTAATTTAACTCATCAATAAGGTCTTGTATAAATGTATAAATTATCATGATCCATTGATTTATTAGTTTACGGGCAAAGGGTAGGAGTTGGTTTTGTAACAAATTGAATTTGAACATTTCTCACTCACATGTGAAGCTGAAATGGTTTAGGCCCCGTTTCACTATTTTAACTTTATTTTTACACTTATACCACCCAAATATTTCCTACCTTATCAAAAGTATTACTATTTAAACTTTTATAATATGAAATACAATTTTTTCAAGAAGAGGGCGTGGCAAATATGTAAAAAATATGTTTGTGTTAAATATGTAAATACATAGGAATTGAGTGGTTCTAAAATCTCTCATATGTATTTGTATATTTCTACACAGATAAATTTTTTTTTTCTTTTGAGAAGATTTTTAGAAAATATGTATTCTAGGAGATTGTATCACATGAGTTATATTTGGCTAATGAATTAGCCCCCCAAGAGGAAATATGAATTTAAATTTAGCAAATTCAAAATTTTCTTTATTTTTTTTAAAATTGTATGTAAATTCTTTTTTTTTTTAACACTTGAATTTATATTACATAATAATTTTCTTAAATTAGTGAGTTGATTTACTAACAAATTGAATCAAGGACAATTTTTGCCAGCTGACTTGTCAAACTTCCCTCCTAAACCATGTTTGTGTTGGAATGGAGAAGTTATTTGGATTTGACAAATTTTAAGAACAAGGTTTATGGAAGAAGCTACACTTTTATTTATCACATTTTCTTGTCATGATGCAAATTCAAAGACTTCACCCACATTTATACTGGTGACACCTTCTAAATTAATGGTTAGAATTATGTCACTTCTATTCTAATCTAATGGTTACAAATGACTCTCTAGAATTTTCTTCATAACTTCATATCTACCATACATTCTATACAGTTCTATAGATTACTCTATAATAAATTTCTAGATGGGACTTTTCTAGAACATGTTGCTAAAAAATAGGCTCTTATTGGGTTTTAATTAAACAACTAAGGCCCCAAAACTAATAACCCAAAAATCAAGTTTATATTTCAACACCCCCTCTTAAACTTGATTTTGTGACTCTAAGTAAACTTCTCATTTTGATAAAGTCTTCACTCTTGAGTGGCTTGATCAAAATATCTGCAACTTGATCTTGAGACTTCAAGTATTGCACTTGTATCTCCTTTCTTTCGATGCATTCTCTGATGTAGTGATACTGCGTATCAATGTGCTTGCTTCTATCGTCAAAAACTGGATTCTTTGCTAGCGTTATTGCAGACTTGATATCGATACAAATCTAGATCGCCTCTTCTTGTAGTAAATGTAACTCCTTTAATAGGTTTCAAAGCCAAATCGCATGGCAAACACATGAGGTTGCAGCTACGTACTCCGCTTTGCAAGTAGAAAGAGTGATAATTGGTTGTTTCTTTGACATTCAAGTGAAAGCAGTGTCTCCTATGAAGAACACGAACCCTGTAGTGTGCTTTCTATCATCCATGTCTTTAGCCCAATCACTGTCACTATATCCTACAAGCTTGAAATCGTTAGATGATGAGTAAAGTAAGTCAAAATCAAGTGTACCTTTGATATAACGCCTGATTCTTTTAACGGTCTTCAGATGGGTTGCAATCGGAGTCTCCATGTAGTGACTGACAAATTCAACAACATAAAGAATATCAGTCCTTGTGTATGTCGAGTAGCGCAAACTTCCAACTAAACTCTTAAAAAACGTTGGATCAATTATTTGTCAATTATCATACTTTGATAGCTTGACTCCACATTCTACAGGGGTGTTTATAGGCCAGCTATTATCCATCTTGATCTTCTTCAATATCTCCCTTGCATAACCTTTTTGAGAGATGAAAATCTCATCTTTTGTTTACTTGACTTCAATGCCAAGATAGTATGTCATAAGTCCAATATCTGTCATTTCGAACTCTTTTGACATCTCCTATTTGATAGCTTGACTCCACATTCTACAGGGATGTTTATAGGTCGGTTATTATCCATCTTGAACTTTTTCAATATCTTCATTGCATAACTTTCTTGAGAGATGAAAATCTCATCTTCTGTTTGTTTTATTTTTTAGTGTCAAGGTAGTATGTCATGAGTCCAATATCTGTCATTTCAAACTCCTTTGTCATATCCTCTTTGAACTTTTCAAACACTTGAATTGTTTCCTGTGAAGATCAAGTCATCGACATATAAACAAACAATCAAGATATTTTTATCCTCATTCTTGATGTAAAGAGAATGCTCATAAGGACACTTTATGAAACATTTCTCTTGCAGATACTTATCTATTCGGCTATTCCATGCTCCTGGGGCTTTGTTCAGCTCGTAGAAAGCCTTTTTTAGCTTTAGAACTTTGTCTTCTTGTCTTTTGACTACATATCCTGGTGACTGCTGAACGTAGACTTTTCTTCAAGTATTTCATTCAAGAATGTAGATTTTACATCAATTTGATATATGCTCCACTTATTTTGAGTTGTCAAAGTGATGATTAGTCTAATAGTTTCTAATCGAGCAATAGGGGAAAATACCTCATCATAGCCGATGTCTGCTCGTTGATTATAGCCTTTTGCTACCAAGCTTGCCTTGTATCTTTCAATTTCTCCTTTGGAATTCTTCTTTACTTTGTATACTCACTTCGCACCAATTGCCTTATGCCCTTTAGAAAGTGAAGCTAGCTCTCATGTGTCTTTCTTCTCGATTGCCTTGATTTCTTCATCTAATGCATCTTTCCACTTCTTGCTTTGTATGGCTTCTTGGAAATCCATGGGCTCACAGTCGGCAAAGAGAAAAATAAGAGTAAGATTATCTTGACTCTTTATTACCTCATAAAGATCTTGTAATCTTCTGAAGTGTGGTACTCTTTCACTTGAATTTTCTCTGGAAGTTGACGACGATGAGTCACTTTAAGTACTTGTAGTCAATGTTGTTTGTAGAGTAGTAAGTTCTTCTCTTGTTTGCTCGATCCTTGGCTTCTTTGCATCTTCTTCTTGAAAGTATGAGAAAAAGTTGAAGTCTTCATCATATAACACACTATTTTATTCTTCTCCTTCATCGAATATGACATCTCTGCTGATGACTGTCTTCCCTGTATTTGAATTGTATAGCTTGTAGTCTTTCGAGTTGGTGTCGTAACCAATGAAAATGAACTTCTCGCTCTTGTCATCGAGCTTACTTCTTTTTTCATCGGGTATGTGTACATCAGTTATGCATCCAAAAACTCTTAGATGAGAGATGTTGGGCTTCTTTCCACTCCATGCTTATTATGGTGTCTTTCCCAACACACTTCTTGTTGTTGATCGGTTAGCCAAATAAAGAGCGCATGCAACTGCTTCTGCCCAAAAATCCTTTGGCAATCCCTTACTTTTTAACATGCTCCTTGTCATGTTAAGGATTGTTTTATTCTTCCTTTCTGCTACTCCTTTTTGTTTGGGGGATCTTAGAACAGTTAGAAGTCGACGCATTCAGTTGGCTTCACATAATTCTTGAAATTCTTTTGAAGTGATTTCTCCTCCTCGATCAGATCATATCGCTTTTATCTTGAGACAACACTCTTTCTCTACAATTGCCTTAAAGTTCTTGAATATTCTAAAAACCTCTGATTTTTGTTTTAAGAAATACATCCATGTTTTTTGTGATAAATCATCTATGAAGACAAGAAAATAATTGCTCTTATCGAGTGAACTTGGCTTTATTGGATTGCAGACATCTATATGTATGAGTTCAAGAGGTTATTTGGCTCTTGAACTTGACTCCCTTGGAAAGCTTTTCCAGAAGTGTTTTCCGAGTAAACATCATTCACAGAATTGATCAGAATGGTTGATGCAAAGTAATCCTCTCACCATCTCTTTCTTTGAGATCAATTCGAGCCCTCCGAAGTTGAGATGCACAAATCGAAGATGTCAAAGCCAAAAAGCATCTTTATAACAGGTCTTGAGACATTTTGCAATATTATTTTGAATGTTGAGCAAGAATATTCTATCATTAGACATTGGTACCTTAGCAATCAAGTTACCAATTTTGTCTTTTAAGAATAAAGTGTTTTCTTTCAACTGAATATCATATCCTTTCTCCAAGAGTTGCCCTAAACTCAAGATGTTGCTCTTCATATTCAGCACAGAGTAAACATTAGAAATAAATTGATGCTTCACATTCTTCTAGCGGATGAGATTTTACATTTTCCTTTCACCTCTATCTTGGACTCATCTCCAAAAGACTCATTGTCACTTACTGATTCGTCAAGCTCTACGAACATGGTTCATCTTCCACACATATGGTTGCTTGCACTGATGTCCAGGTACCATGTACTATCTTCATTTCTTTCATTGTCCTTATATGCTAGCAGTAGAGTGTCATCTTCTTCTCTCTTTTCTTCTATGTAGTTGACTCTTTCATTAATTTTATTCTTAAGTGCTCTGCATTCTTTCGCATAATGCCCGAACTTGTTACAATTATAGCACTTAATTTGAGATTTATTATACCTCGAGTTTAAGCGCCCTCTATCACATCCTATTGTAGAGTTTTCTCCTTTCTCATAGTTATTGTTGGTATCACATCATTGCTTGCTAGCATGACCTCATCCTTGTCTTCTTCCACGTCCTCTTGTAGAGCTTTCTCCTTTATCATAGTTATTGTTGGTACCACATCCTTGTTTGCTAGCATGATCTCGTCCTTGTCTGCTACCTCTTCCATGTTGGCTTCTACTATTATTGAAGCTTTTATCTTTTCGAGTTGGTTGGAGATCCGTCTTGATGAGCTGTTCAACAATCTCTTCATTCTTCTTCTTCTTTTCTTCATGGGCTTGCAATGAACCAAGAAGTTGCTCTATCGTCATGGCTTGTAAATTCTTGGTCCCTTCAATAATTGTTGTAATACTATCAAATTTTGAATCTAACGATCGAAGAAACTTTTCCATGATAGCCACATCTTCTAACTTCTCACCATTTCTTTGTTTTATTGGAAATGGTAATGAATTTAGAGAAGTAATCGGAGACCAACTCGCATTCTTTCATATGTAAAGCATCAAATTGGTTTCTTAAAGTTTGAAGTCATACCTTTTTAACCTTCTCTTCACCCTTATACATGACCTCGAGCTTCTCCCATGCTTGCTTGACCGAAGTAGCACTTGAGATCTTCTTAAAACCTTTTTCATCTAAAGCTTGATAGATGAGGAAGAGAGCCTTCTTGTCTCTCTTTCGCAAGTCTCTTAAGCTATCCTTTTGTGTTGTGGATAGAGCAGACTCGTCACTTGGCTCATCATAGCCTTTCTCCACAACCTCCCAAATGTCATGCACTCCAAGGAGTGACTTCATCTTGATACTCCAATTGTCGTAGATGCTTTCCTTAAGCATCGGGACTTGGAAGGGAACCTTGTCACAGTTTGTCTTTGCTCTATACAGGAACCTTTAGTCTCTGATACCACTGCGTTGGAATGGAGAAACTCTTTAGATTTGACAAATGTTAAGAAGAAGATTTATGGAGGAAGCTACACTTTTATTTATCACATTTTCTTCGTTTGATGCAAACTCAAAGACTCCACCCTTATTTATACTAGTGGGACATCCTAAATTAATGGCTAGGATTGTGTCACTTCAATTCTAATCTAATGGTTACAAATGACTCTCTAGAATTTTCTTCATAACTCCATACCTACCATACATTCTAGACAATTCTATGGATTACTCTATAATAAAACTTTTCTAGAACATGTTTCTAGAAAATAGACTCTTATTGGGTTTTAATTAAACAACTAAGACCTAAAAACTCATAACCCAAAAATCAAGTTTATAATTCAACAGTTTGATGTTGCTCTTGCCTCATAATTAATTAGTGAGAGAAAAATCATGTTAAATAAAATAAAATTATTTATATTATTAGTTGTAAAGGTTTTGTTATAAATAAACAAAATTACATTTTCTTATAAAATTTTGAGTATTAAAATACAACTACAATCTTTATTACGGTTGTTTTTTGTATCCACTGATATGCTTCATCACCTCCTTTGACCATGACCTGAGATCCTCCCCTTCATCATCCTATGAAGATACCTCCCCTTCCTCATCCTATGATGATACCTCCCCTTCCTTCTGCAAAAAGCTAAAAAGATGGAAGTCTCTTCTTTGCAAATTTTCTTATCTACAAGTAACAACGCAACTAACCCATTAATCTCCCTCTTAAGGGCTCCTTTGTCTTCTTCTCGTAAGGCAACTGATTTTCCACCATTAACTTATGCTACCTCAAAGTCAAGCTCCATCTTCCCGGCCAAACATACCTCCTTGTTCGACACGCTCTGCATCAATAAGAAGGGGCTTCCTACCTTACAAAAAATTGGCAACCAAATACCCTCAATTCAATTATGTTAATTGTCCATATGATGTTTTGGCTTTTTTATAATAAGTGCTTGATGACGGCTCTGAAGCATGAAAATTCCATTAGTTGGACATTTACTTTAAAGATACCTTACTATGTGGTTGAATAGCAAAAATGAAAATAAAAATAAAAATAATAAATAATAATTAAAAATGAAAAAAAAAACTTGGGCTCCCAAACATAGCCTACAACTCTTCTATTTAAATGTACTCCTTTTCTTCTCTCTCTCTTTTTTATTTTTTTTTTCTCTTTGAGGATTTTAATGTTGCTTTTGTGGAAAGTTCGTGGTTCTTTATAAAAGATCCCTTTATCATACAAAAATGATCCCCTAAATTCAAACCTGTCGGAGAGAACTTCTCTTCTATTTCTTTATGAGTCAAGATCCATAATCTTTTGCTTTGCTACTAGAATCCTTCAACCATTTTAAAAAATAAGAAGAAAAATTGGGATCCCTCTTGCCATTGACACTTTTAACTAAAAATATCCCATTTACATTGACAATTGTATGTGTCCAAGTGCAAAATGGCTTCATCCTTTCTGTAGAAGTCCAAATATCCCTAAATGGCAACACCTAAACCGTCCAACTTTATATAATTGAATGATAGTTTTGGTGTATACAAATACCAAATTCTAGATCTTTAATATATAATCATGTTAGAATGTTTAATATAAACAAAAGAATACATGAATATGCCAAATCATATCACACTCAATATTGCACTTCAATTAAAATTTTTTAAAAGTAAATTCAGTATCAACACAACTGCAAGTTAAGCGAATTTATATTGAAGTTTAATATCTCATCGAAATGATTTCCACGACACCATAAATTATCATATCCTAGATCAAATAAGCTCAAATTAAACTATTGAAGTGCTCTAAAAACTTTTGAGTTTTAAATGAAATAGTTAAATGATATATCAATCATGTATGCTTGTAATTAAATTAAGGGTTTTTTTTTGTGGAGTCCTAGAGGGAATTTTATTCATCCAAAACAAAGATTATAAATGATAGCAGGAGAATTCCTACTGCACACAAAATACAACCGACTCATAAGAAAACGTAAAGGTTCCTCTCCCAGGAGTACAATACACTCAAACGAAACACCAAAAAGAGAAACCCCGAAGGAGGCAAACCAAACAATCAAAATCATGAGAGAGAATAACCTCAAGAGCGTAAAATAATGAAGACATGAGGAGCAAAAGAAAGTTGAACGTGCAAGCCTAAGACAAAACAACGACCAAAAGAGCAAAAAGGCAAAACAAAAGGAAAACTATAGGTCAAGATAATCCAAATAAAAGCAACAAATTTTAAACTACTAGAGAGTCGCTAACGAAAAAAAGAGAAAGACAACGATAAACCCATTAGAATCCATCAACATTTTTATACGACCAAAAGGGAGCAAAAATGTGTCCCGAAGAATAAAATGGAGACTTTCAAGACACCAAGACAACTGAATAACAAAGAAAGAAAAACCACAACCTATAAAGAGAGTAAGACATACCAACACAAGCTTACTTCATAACAAGCAACCCTGAAAAATTTCCACTAACTAAAACCACTAAGATGCACAAGTTAACCAATACCACAAAAACAACCCAAGCAATCATAAAAAGTCAAACAACCCATAAAGGCTACCACTGAACAGCTATAATAGGCCAGAGTGCAACGAGAAAGGCCAAGCCGCAATAAAGAGATAAGATGCACACATGAAATGACAATATATACCAGCCACATAAAATAAAACTGTACCACATAACCAAGCTTAAAATGCTGCATAACAACGACACCACCACGAAACAACAAACGAAAAAATTAACCAGACTGGATATGAGGAAGCCTAGCTTTATCCAATAAAATCATACCTTTCAACTTTATATCTAGTTCAACATAAGAAAAATAATGAAAGTTGTTGAGATTTAGAATAATGCAGAATTATTGATGCTTTCATTAATATGAACGGGGGTATAAATAACCCTTACAAGAATCCTATAATAGGAAAAATAATAAAAAGGAAATGATATGAAAGGAAAAATATATCTCTCAATATCTCCAATAATTAATTCATATTAATTATTAGGAGATATAGGAAATAACATAAAATAGGAAAATAAATAATTTCTAATCCAAAGAAATAAATATAAAATAAAAAATAAAATATCTTATCATCTAGGAAATAATTTATTCCTTATAACTTCCACGAGAATAAATTATTTCACAGTATAATTCCTAACACTCACCTCAAGTTTGGAATGTATGTTAATAATTCATAACTTCATTCGAGTAGTATCGAGAATTGAGAAGAGTTTAATTAAATTCGGGATGAGTTGAATTTTGAGTTTTGTCTACTATGTGTTTTGGCGATAGAGAGAAAGTAGATTCGAGCCGACTAAATCTTGAGTTTTGTTAGATTCGCACTTGCTAAATCTTGAGTTTTGCTAAATTCGAGCTTAGTTGAATTTTGAGTTTTGTCTGTCATGTGTTTTGACATGGAGAGAAAGTAGATTCAGGCTTGGCTGAATCTTGAGTTTTGTTAGATTCAGACTTGGTTGAATCTTGAGTTTGCTAAATGCAGGCTTGGCTGGATTTTGAGTTTGTCTGTCATATGTTTTGGCATAGAAAAAAAGTTGATTCAGGCTTGGCTAAATCTTGAGTTTTGTTAGATTCATGTTTTGTTGAATCTTGAGTTTTGCTAAATTCAGACTTGGCGAGAACCGAATGACCGGCGAGGACCAAAATGCCGGCGAGGACCGAAGGGCCGGCGAGGCGATGATCGAAGGGCCAGCGAGGACCGAAGGGCCGGCAAGGCGATGATCGAAGGGCCAGCGAGGACCGAAGGGCCGGCGAGGATCGAAGGGTCGGAGAGGATCGAATTGCCGGCGAGGACTGAAGGGTCGGCGAGTATCGAAGGGCCGGCAAGAATCGAATGGCTGGCGAGGACTGAAGGGCCAACGGGGATCGAAGGGCCGGCGAGCTTCGGGCACGTAGAAGAGTGACGCGATGAAGCGATCTAAAAGCATCGGAGCCAATGATATCACTTATAAAGAAGACAAAGGCGGGTGAAGATGCCGCATAACTTAAATAAGGGGACAGAGGAAAGCTCCCGACAAACAGACGAAGACGAATGTGGGATTCCTCCCTTCCCGCAAGAAGGCCGGCGGGAAGAGAGTGTTGAGGTCCTCTCCAAGGATTATCTGTCGTTAGGACAAAAATTTGGCTCTGATACCATGTTGAAATTTTGAATAATGTGGAATACTTGATGCTTTCATTAATATGAACTGAGGTATAAATAACCCTTACAAGAATCCTATAATAGAAAAAATAATAAAAAGGAAATGATATTAAAGGAAAAATATATCTCTCAATATCTCCAATAATCAATTCATATTAATTATTAGGAGATATATGAAATAACATAAAATAGAAAAAAAAATAATTCATAATCCAAGGAAATAAATATAAAATAGAAAATAAAATATCTTCTTAATCTAAGAAAATAATTTATTCCTTATAACTTCCTGCAGGAATAAATTATTCCCTAGTATAATTCCTAACAAAAATAATAAGATTAGCTTCTAAATAAGCCAACTAATCAGCACAAGAATTGTCTTATCTAAATATATGTGAGATCTTCCATTTGATAAAATTTAACAACTAACCAATTTCAAGCAAACGATAAAAGACATGATAATTAATAATTTCATTGTTACTAATGTTTAAGCAAACTTGGAAAACGAGTTTGGCGTCCAGTACAAACCAAACATTACAAAAATTAATATAAATTGCTAAAATCAAGCAATCTTTTAGGGCAAAAAACTCGGTGTAAACATTAGAGGAATTATTAATTGGACTAACAAAAACAATAATGAAATTGCCCTTATGATCACATAAAAAATCACTAAAGCTACGAGAGCGATTGTTTAAATCAAGTGCTGATGAAAGTCAAATATGCTTACATATTTAGTGAATGACATATAGCAATAGAAAATAACACAAGACTTTCAAAACAGAAGTTTCTGGACTACTTAATATAATCAATAATTTGAAAAGAAATTTAGTTAATTTCACTATATTAAATTATGAAACATTTCAAAATATTAAAGAATAATAAAATTGCCGGCTGCTTCCTATATCCTCAACCACAGGGCAAAACGAAGACCAGGAATTTATCTCCTAACAGACGACTACAGTTTCCACAGCCCTGAATTTTGTAAGGGCCTAAGGGATAATCAGAACTGTTCTAAATATTCTCTTCTACCATATTCATTCAAAACGATAACCATTTTTTGCTTCGATTCAGAGCCTCAACAGCGATGGCGAATTCCCCCAAGAGGATTTTACTCACGGCGAATGGTGACGAGATTTCCGCAGGGATTGTTCGCAATCTGGCAAAGTGCGGTTGCAGGTTGGTGATTATAATCAATCGTTAATATATGTCTTCGTTTTATTGTTTGATTTTTGTTGTTTCCAGCTTCAAATAGGGTCATACTCAACACTTCAACAGTTCCTAATGATTTCATCTTTTTATAAGAGTAATTTGATTTTGCTTTGGTTTTAGGTTAGTTATTATGGGTGATGAGAATAATCTCCGGTCTCTGGTGAGAGAGATTACGAGTTCCTTGAAGGGATCAAATCAGATTGAGCTAATTGGACTGAACATGGAAGAACAGAGTGCAGTGGTTTTCGATAATGCTGTGGATAAGGCATGGAAGCTCCTCGATTCAGTGGATGCTTTCGTTAATTGTTATTTATATGAAGGTAAAATGGTCATTGACCTTCTGCTAGCTTAATCTTTTTTATACTATTTGTCTTTGATTGGTTTCGATGATTATACCCTTTTTTTTTTCTTTTTTCTTTTACTGAAACTTTGGCACATGGGGTATGATGCTATTTGATGTGTCGTATATTTTTCTCTAAGAAGTGTTTTGCTGCATCTAAGATTTATGTTAAATAAGATCTAATAAATCCGATAAATTTTGATAAAATCTGATAAAATTGGATTAATCAAATCCAGTCGCTCTAAATTCATAATAACATTTAGTTCAATTGAGATTAAACTCACTTAATATTTGATGTGTGAGATATTTTACTTCGAGATTTTTTTTTTTTTTTTTTTTTTTTTTGCACTTAATATGTTAAATTCATCTAAAAATTATATGGAGGGAGAAAATTCAAAGTTTCACTTTTTTTTTTAACGTTTGGGTGATTTTAAGTTCACAAGTAAATCTTATTAATTCCATATAACCAAGCACAAGGAATCTTAACTGATGTTGGTTATATCGATTAGTGTAAGATGGACTTTACACAGATAGTGCTTTGTGTTTCGTTATGCGTGCTAGTTATTTACATGATCTTAAATGAACATTCTGCTTGCCGAGTATTTAAAAGCATGCTTTATTTTTTATTTCTATTTATAGTGGTTTTTTTTTGTCAGTTTTATTCACTGGAAAGTAGCGCTATTAACAATATAATTTCTAGTCATGTTGGTTTGAAATTGACTGGGACTCCAAAGCAACTTGTGGTTAGTTATATTTGATTTCGAGCTGAGCCAGTTCAAAAATGAATCTAGCTCATTTCAGCTCAAAATCGAAATGAGCTAGCTCAAATTGAGTTATTTGATTTGTTTTAGCTCAGACTCGGTTCGATCCAGCACAAAATTAAAACTAACTCAAATTGAGTTATTTGGATCCATTCCAACTTGAAATCGGTTCGAAATTGATACTTGACTCATTATATTCAGTTTTACTTGGCATTATATGTATATATTATATATATATATACTACGAGCTGATTCTTGTATGGCTTGAAATTGGCTTGAAAACAGTTCAATCCAAAATTTCAACTTATAGCTCGGCTCGCTTATTTCGATAAAATCTTGATCCAAGCTAAAATTCGAATTGATTTTTGAGCAAATAACAATCTTTGAGATAAATTCACAGCCATACTGGAAAGCAGACATTAATTGGATTCCAAAAAGTACATTTATTTTTTTAGAAAAATTGTTCACATTACTATTTTAACCACGCCGCTACTTTATAAGTTATGCTCTCCTCAATAGTTGATCATTTTTATTATAAATCCTAGGAATATGAATCTATCACGCATAGGCACTGATTGATCTTTCACCACTACTTACTATTAATTTTGATTGTTAAATCTATAGTTTTTGTTCTCTTAATACCAAAACTCCCACTCATCTAATCTGTTACTGATCTTAAAAGAACCTCAACCCATCAAAATTATGTTTCTAGAATTGCCATACATGCTTCACACTTTCAAATGCTCCTATAAGCACCTCCATATATAGTTAATATGAAAGATGGTAACACAAAATGTTAAATCATTGATTGAACAACTATGACTGGAAACTTGTCACGCTTCAATTATATCTAATGCTAATCATTGTTACATTTAATCATTACAAATAACTTCAAAACAGTGCATTTGATACAATTTTTACCAATAATTGCAACCAAATCAACTATAGTTGGAATTAAATGGAGTTCGTGAGCCTAACTCTAGTTGTATAAGTTTTAAAGGATATAGTTTCGTTCTTTTAGGTCAAGGAAAACGTATTTTTAAGGCTGCAACAATGTGTCATGAATAGTTGCATAAATTAACAACATTAAGCACTAAATCCAACACTTGTGCATATTTGCAAATTTCTTGTTGGTATGTCCATATTTATCTATACAAGACAACTTTACTAATCCAGAAAGTCACCTATCATGTTACATGGTCATATAACTTTTCTAGCTTAAAAAAGTCATATGAGTATTATTTTTATTGCTCTGTATGTTTTTCGATAATTGCTTTATTGCAAAAATTACTTTAATGACTTAGCTATATTTTCGAAGGGCAACATGATGATATATCCATGACTTCTTTTATGAGAGGTACACATCAATCATTGATAATATTTTAATACTCCTAAAATTAAACATGTTATTTCTTGTTTTTGTATAATTATTTCTAATGAAAATGGTCAGACCTTTTCTAATGACTAGGGTACTCCACAAATTTGATTTGTGGTGAAGTTGGTTGTCATCTTTCTCATTTTTGAAGTGTATATCATTTTTTGAATTTTTATTTTTCAGTCTATTATGATTTGTTTTTTGAGAAATGTGTCAAAATAATTATTTTGTTTATTTGCATAGAGCCATTTTAATTCCATAGCTAATAAAAATATCAATGTAGTCCCCACTCTTTTAAAAGGAGTCAAAATCCAGAGTACTATTTCAACCTTAATTTAAATATTTTGAAAATTAATTTGACACTTTTATAGGCTACGGAACTAAAATGACCCCATATAAACAATCAAGAGACTATTTTAACACTCTAGTGTTTGTATTTCCATTGATAATCATCATTACTATTGTGGATGCAGTAACTTAATATATATGTTAGATATTTAGTTTTACCGGCACCGTATGGTTCTCTCTTCAATTGATGCAGATGCTCATCATTATCTGTTTTCATGGCCTTTCAGGTAGAATACAACATTGTTTTATCCTATTCCTCGAGTACCTTCAGATTTTTAGATGAAATTGCAATATTTGTTTCTATTCGTTTTTCCTTCTTTTTATTAAATTGTATGGTACCATGTTTCAAATGCATAGCCATAGGTATGTCCTCTTGACGTGGAAGATTTTAATGTTCTTCTGGCATCATAGGGCAAAGCAATTTCACTTAGTTTAATTTTATTCCCTACTTAAACTGAAGGCTTCATGTGTACACATTGCCCTAAAATTTCCTTTTTGTTTTAAGTTATTTATATGGCCATTATCATAACTTTGCCAGGTAAAATTCAAGATCCTCTGCATATAAGTGAAAGCGAATATAAGAAGACAGTGCAAGTTAATGTGATGGCACCATGGTTTCTACTGCAGGCTGTTGCTAAAAGAATGAGGGATGCTGGATCAGGGGGATCTATTGTATTTTTGTCTACCGTTTTGGGTGCCGAAAGAGGGTTACATCCCGGAAATGCTGCTTTTGGTTCCTGTATGGGTGCCATACAGCAGTTGGTCCGTGTAAGTTTTATCATATGAGGTTTTTCGTTTTCATTTACAGTTTTTACTGAATGTTTTTTAGATGTTATGCCATTAAAACCTTCTGTCCCTAATGTAAAATCAAACATATGAAACTCACTTTTTACAGAAAAATTTAAATTGCTTTAGTAGTGACCATCCCTAAAATACTCGTAAGAATTTAATATAAGCTCATCCAATTGATGGTTGTGACCTATTGTTGCCGTTACAAATTTCACTGTAGTTTGATTCTGGAGATTTAAAAGCCTAATTTTACAAAAACAGACACATTGCTTCTCTCCCTCTTTATAAAGTAAAATCTAGGGCAGCCAAAATGTAAAATAAATCTCTAAAACATTCTTACTAAATTTACCTCAAATATCGTGTTTTTTGAAATACCCCGCAACTCTTCGTCTCAATCTCATAAGATAAATTGCAGGTTGAAATCCTCCTTCTCGACTCTTCTCTGCTTTATGCGAATCTTGTCGAAACACCACACACGAGAGTCGAAACTGAATCGGAAGAGAGACCCGCACTGGCGCGCCCACGCTGAGTGTCGTGCTCTCTGAAACCAAGCACTATTGGCAAGAGCGCGTCACACTCTGTCTGAAGGCATAAAGGCGCCTCCAGGCAGAGGTGCGCCGTGAGAAACCCTCATGGGTGCTCGGACTATTGCTTGGTTGCTTCCTTACGGCCATCGGTGCTCATCCACTGTCCACACCTCAGCACAATCTCAGATCTAAAACCCTTGGAGCAAAGCTGATACCTATCTTCTAAATCAAACAACCCAATATTTTCAAAATTCACGTGCCCCCTCCCCCATATAATAACTATAAGAAGAATACATCCAAAAGCCTATTTAATCCGGGCACAATAGCCATAGGGAAGCCATTCCTTGAGAATTTAATCGCAATTTTTATGGAGAACCCAAAAGAAAATGAAATAATTGTGTAGGGATAATGCCTATAAAGTTAATTACCAGTATCGATGGCCGTGAATCTTCTGCTTATAACAAAGTTTAATCATTCTTCCATGGACTGATCTGATTGTTTCTATTTTGTTGCGATGCTTTGTATGCAGGTAGCTGCATTAGAGCTTGGTAAGCACAGCATACGGGTCAACGCCATTGTTCGCGGCCTCCACCTGGACGACGGCTACCCGGTGTCTGTGGGGAAGGAGAGAGCGGAGAAGATGACGGCCGACGTCATGCCGCTTGGGAGATGGCTGGATCCTCGGAAGGATCTGGCCTCTACTGTGCTTTATCTCATCAGTGATGATTCACGCTATATGACAGGCACAACTATCTTCGTCGACGGAGCTCAATCCATGGTGCGGGCTCGAATGAGATCGTTCATTTGAAGAACGCTTTGCTCAATCCGTGAGCAGCTTCGTAATCTTCTTCTCTTACTGCTACTCAAGATGGACTGGAGAAAAATGTTTCCGGTTAATTTGAAACTCTTAACTGTAGTGGTTGTGGACTGTTATGATCCGATAGATGGTAAGTGGTTAAATGTACTCACACTTTGCCTAATAATGTAATAATTTCGTGTTGTCTTCTCCTCGAATGGTGAGGGAATGTAAGGCTCTGTTTGGTAGGGATTATAAGTGCGATGGCGTTTTGTAAAACGCCGCTGCTGTGTTTGAATTTCGCGATTGAGGACGATTCAGGAGTCGCGATTTTTATTTTTAGGTAAGAAGCTGATCGCGGGTTATACCCCGCGATCCAACGTTCCGCCTGATAGATTTCGCAGTTACCCTCGCCCTAGCGACGCGAATCCGATATCGGCAGCCTAGCGAGGGATCGAAAGCCACCGCAGGAAAAGCTCCCATGCGATCGAAAGCAGGGCTACGGAAGAGATCCCAGAGGAGAAGCCGCTGCTACCTCCCGTGCGATCGAGCCTTGCGCCGGAAGAGGAACCCGAACGAGAAGCCGGAAGAGTCCCGTGCGATCGAGCCTTGCGCCGGAAGACTCCAGTGCGATCGAGCCTAGCGCCGGAAGAGGAACCCGAAGGAGAAGCCGCTGCTACCTTCCGAACTCCCCCTGCTACCTCCCGAGCCCTAGCGACAGGTATTGGAATGTTTTGTTCAGAAAATCCTTTTCAAGCAAAAATTGTTCTGCATTTTTTGGCATATTGGAGGAAGGTATTGCAATGTTTTGGTCAGAAAATCTTCTTTTGATGAGTTTCATTGTGAGATTTCATTGTGAGAAAATATATTATAAGATGCATGATTTACATGATTTTTGCCACCGTCTGTTTCTTCAGAGGAATGTTTCAGATTTCTGGGAGATACTGTTTTATAGAATTGGGGAGTTGGAACTTATGTTTGAGTTGCGTAAATTAAAAATACATTTTCTGGAAAATGTTAAGGTTGCTAGAGAGGCTTGCCCGGCTAAATTATTCCTGCAATGTTAAATTATAGAATGATTGAAGCTCCTATTTGAAAGATGAATGAAATTTTGAAATTGGAGGGGTTAGAAGAAAATGAATGTTTGAAGCTCCTTAACACCCAAGCATTTGCTAATGTAGAGAACCCCAATGATTATAAACAATTAATTTCTGCTGATTTTTTTCCAAGAGACATGAAAACTATTGTTCAGTTTTGCTATTGTTGTTTCAGTTCTGCTATTATACTAACTGTTGTTTCAGTCTGCTGATTTATTGTTGGTATGCTATTAGTTATTTGTCATGTTGTAGTTTAAATTATTTTTTTAGTTCTTTAAAAGTTTGATTTAATTTAACTGTGTGAGCTTTAATATATGCATAACTTGACCAATGTGACCTGGAACGCCTTTTGGAGTCTTGAAGCAGCCTCTCTCCTTGCAGTTTGTCAATGTTGTGTTCTAATGCAGGTGCATTGTGATTAATTCAATTCTCCTTTACTATCATGCTTATTGCTTGATTGTAGAGTTTACTGTGGTATGGAAAATGTTAAGATATGATTTTCATTTTTGAACCATTGGCTTGATTAGTTGAAACTTATACAAATTCTTAACCATATCTAATGCAGGTGCACCCATTTGCCCTCCCTGTTGAATGCATAAAGATTATATATGTCTAAGACATGAATATTTACTCTTTCCTATGGAAAAAAATGGTTGATGTTGAGGAGTAAGCATGTTGTGGGTTTGTTCTATTGATATATTAAGAATAATAAGAGGTTATGAAATTCTTTATGGCTTTAGTTCTTGTAGTGATATTGGCGGGAGAAGTCTGTGTAACATACTCTTATCAAATGTGAGATGTATATGAGCTACTATTAGATACTAATAAATATATTTTATTGTGTGAGTTTTACAAAAATTTTCTGTGGTTGATCTTACATTTCAAATTTTGCGTATTGCTCAATTTCTGCTAACACTATTTTTTTTAGGAATCCTTAATTCATATTTTACGTATTTACATTTCTAACACCTACAATTTGATATTTAGATATAATGCTCTGATATTTAAACCTGTGCATGAAAAGGTTTATTTCATTTTTATAAAGTTTGTTAAAGATTTGAGTTCCATGCATGTTTACATTCATACCTAGTTTTCTCTTTTCCTACATTACTAGTAAGTACTAAAATGAACACGACGAACATGGGTGGATCGTCAGCTGTATGGGACAGAAATGTCACGATTATATTCTGTGACAGAAATGCTACGATTTGATCAATGTCATTTGCATTGCAGGGATTGCAGGTTGTGCCGGCAGTGAAGAAGTTCAAATCAAATGGCATTGATCCAGAATTGGAAGAGAAGTTGGATATCATGTTTAATGGGGTTGTTGTGACGGGATCACATGCCTTTATCCCATCTCAGCATGACTTATTTGATACACCTGATGACCGTGAAACCGAGCACCTAAGTGATTCTGGCGGAAGACCCTCCCACACCCACATAGATTTGGAATCAACAGGTGCTTCAAAACGACTCAAGGTGCAAAAGAAAAATATGGGAACTGCATTCATCAGGGCACTATAGAAAAATATGGGAACTGCATTCATCAATGCCAACAAAGTTTGCTGTTTCTGAAGAATTTGTCATTCAGGAGAGTCTTGATCTCCTAGAGACACATGATGAAATTAAGATGTACAGGAAACTATACAGCAAGATAATCTTGATTATATGTCTCAAGCCGGGAGCAGTTTTCCTTCTTGAAAATAGTGAAGGTGAATTATAATGGGTTTGTTTGGAGAACTATAATCATTTGTAATGTCAATCATGAAATTATTTCAGAAAACAATTTTTCTGTGGTTTAATGTATAAATGATAGAATTGTAAATGCTTAGATCGAGAAGCGATTGAACGTTAGTTTAATGTATAAATGATAGAACTGTAAATGTTTGGATTGAGAAGTCTCTGAACGTAGCTACATGGTAAGAAGGCTTGATAATGAGCTCAATCATATAACTTGTTCTAGACATTACAATTTTCTAAGATGTAGTTGATAAATTTTCAGTTGAATGCTAGTGTGATTCCGACTTGGAAAGCAAAGCTGATAGAAGATTGTCCTGAGGTAATATTTAAATCATTTATTTGGTGAATTCTTTCCAATAACATTATCTGCCTTCTTTATCTCTCTTCCTTTGCAGATGTTGTTCAGGTTCAAACCATATATTATGGCATTTTTCCAAGAATTCTTACCAGTTAATGCAGTCTTACCTTTCTTTCAACTTCCAAATATATATAACATCAACATATTGCATGCTACAAATGAAATTATTACATGTTCGGTTCTATACTTTGACATGCTCTTTTACATATTCCTCGAATTTAACCGTAGGACGATGAGTTCCGGTGTTTCGATAAAGTCCGAGCAAGTCGATATGCCGTTAGTAGACCGCCGGCCTTACTACTTACATCACTTAAGCAACGTAGCTACGGTCGACGGTGCCGATGGCCGCCAAGGTGGCAACACGGAATGAATGATTGCGGGTTTTCAGGTGGGCGGATGGACCTCCGCATTCGACTTTATCTCAATCGGACTAACGTTACATGGTGTTCCACGGTTTCAAAATCGAGAATATCACTTCGCTTCTAAGTGTTTCGAGCCACATAATGATGCTCGGAGCGTGATCGTGCACCAACCGAACAACTGGTTCTCGGGAGATGTCGTTTTGCATTTTAAATTGAATGTTATAATCGTATTACTAATTGTAGTTTGTTTATGTATTTGTATTTTAATTAGGTGTCTTGAACTCTATTTTAAGTAAAGAGAGTAAAATATTTTAGTTCTGTTTTTAATTTTGTATTTCCCCGTTTGAACTGTCTAGTTTTATATCGATCATCACGTATTAAATATATATTTCACTGTACTTTCTTCTAAATGCGTAAGAAAATAAGGGTTGGAAGAATCGCTTCATTTTTATATGGTAGCTCCTACAAAGTTTCATCTATTCGAGTTAATATTCCGTATTAAGCGAAATTAAAATTATTTTGTAAAACATTTACGTAAACGTATAACTACATATAATATTATTTTAAAAATATCATTCAAATTTTGCTATAATTTTGTTGAGAAAAAACATATTCACGCTGCAGTATTCATTATTTAATTAAAAAAATTCTACAAATAAGTTCATTTACAAAACACACTAACCAAACAATTAAACGAATTTATTCGAACGTGGGCATAATGGTCGATTTTTCAGAATCGAATCGTTTTTCATAAAGATAAACCAAACAATCAGACAGATTATTCAGATCAACGGATTATCTTAATAATCCGCTTATCGCGTAGGTTCGGATAATCTGCATCGCCCAAAACGAGTCTTAGGGTTCTGTTTGGGGCAACTGAGACTTATCCAGCCTAGCGATAAGCAGATTATCGAGATAATCTGTCGATGATCACCGATCTGGATAAGTTCGTCTGATTGTTTCGGTTTGCGCTTATAAAAAATAATCGATTCTGAAAATCGACCATTCCGCCCCGTTCGAATAAGATGTTTCATTGCTTTGTTAGACGTTTGTAGAACGAATTATTCGTAAATATTTATTTATTTAAATAAATAATCCGTGCAATAGAACTCGTTATTTTTCTCAACAAAATTAAAGAAAAATTTGTATGATATTTTTAAAATAATATTATATGTAGTTATATATTTACATAAATGCTTTACAAAATAATTTTTAAGAAAAAATTATTTCCAAATACAAATCTTGATTTAAAATATAAATTATAATTTTTTAGTATGAAAATCTTAATTTTAAATTTATGAGAAATTGTTCCATAATTTTAACAGCAGTTCTGCAATGTCTACAAACCAATTCACATGAGGGATCCTTACATAGCTTCAAATCAACGCTCTCAAAAATAAAACCATAATTCCCAATCACAAGCAATCACGCAAAATGCTTTTTTAACACTTTTTCACTCGTTTATAATAAAAGATGAAAAACAATGAAAATAACATAAGTGAAAATAACATTAACAATAACATCATATGTATCATCAAGATCGAGCAATCTCGTCGACAATCTGGTCGCGCAATGCAGCCATCTTCGTTGCACCTTCGCCTTCATTAACGTTGTTTTGATGTGAATCTTCTTGCGGTATGGGCCGTCCAACATGGAATTCATACGTTTCTAGTGGAATCTGGTAATGGTCATCTTCTACATAAATGAAGTCCGCATCTGATCTAGAGTGGTGTCGTCGAACGTAGTTGTGCAATGCCATAGAGGCCACAACTATCTTCACTTGCTTAGAAAATGGGTAATTGGGCATATCACATAATATGACCCACTTCTTCTTCCATACTCCGAATGATCTTTCTATCACACCGCGTAATGAGGAGTGTCGTTTGTTGAACATTTCTTTTTTCCCCCGTGCAATCCTGCTTGCTCTTTGAAAGTCGGGAATGTGGTACTTTGTGTCAGGATAAGGCTTAAGATATCCCCTCTGTAAGGGATATCCAACATTAACAAGGTAATATTTACCTATATGAAAAATTGAATTAGGAATAATTCAGAAATTTCAACAATGTTTGTTGTATTTACGTACCATGCGGGGGGTGTGGGAACTTATGTGTGTGACGTCCGGTTGAAAATTTAAAAACACGGCTATCGTGTGCGCTCCCCTCTCATTCGGCCATGACGAATGTAAAACACATATTGAAGTCGCAAACGACCATCACATTTTGTGTTGGGGAACCACAACGTCCAATGTAGGGGACTTGGTCGGTAACAGATATTCGTGCATCGACGTGTGTTCCGTCAATAGCTCCAACACAATCCTGAAGATAAACATGTCTCCTACTTTAATAATTGAGAAGTAGAACATTTCAATATGAAGCGATATGTTTAAAAAATACCTTAAAGAACGGCATGTAGCGAGGATCATTTGCAATTTGAGTGGGAATTGATTGGAATGAAGGATTCTCAGGCTTAATTATTTTCAAACCCAAACTTACTAGAGCATTTAAGCCCATCGAGAAATACCTGCTGATGGTCTCTGATGAATGTTGAAAGCGCTCCATGACTCCTCTGATGGACTGATTCTGCGACAAGATATACAGTGTAATTGCTAACACCTCTCGCATGTCATTCTGGACGAGCCATTCAACCCATGTTCGCGATGTAGTTCATATAGCAGGTCGGTGAAAATCTCTTTCGTCATACGAAACATGTTTGCAAAGCATGTCGGGTGTCCCTGTAGTAACTCACCGACCCATTTATCACCAACAAAACTCGATGTCATACATGGAATTCGGTCGATGTATGTTACATAGTAGTGGTATAGCAAAGTAAGAATAAGAATAACTTTTCTAACTGAATTCAATTCCTCTGGATCCATCCTATTGAAGATATTAAAAATGAATATGTAAAAACCTGTAGTGATTGAAGGAGAGGCGTCTGTGCGATGGAAGGAGACGCGTTCCTGCGAGTTACAGCGGGTTCGGCTTTCCCTTCGAAAGCCGAAGAGGAGGAGAAGCAGGTTCGGCTCCTTAGGGCGCGTTCGTGCGAGAGGAGGAGGAGAAGGAGGGAGAGGAGGAGGGCGGCTTTCCCTTAGGGCGCGTTCGTGCGAGAGGAGGAGGAGAAGGAGGGAGAGGAGTTCGGGCGACCTGATCGGCTTTCGAAGGGTTAGGGCAGGGGCGAAAAAGTATTTCGCGCCCTGTAGGAAGCGGAACGCGCTAAATCGTGGGAGATCTGGCTCGTTATGCTTCTAATAGAAAATAAAAAATGTGTTTTCCAAAACGCCAACAGAACGCTTTATCCAAACTTAAAATTGTGTTTTCAAAAACGCCACAGCTGCTAATAAGCTGTCCCAAACGCAGCCTAAGTCTCTCGTGTTCTGTTATTTCACTTCTTCTGCTCTTTTTAGGGAAGTTCGCATAGAGAGCGCATAATTATTATTTATTTACATCCCTCACACCTAAACTTTCATACTTACATACTTAAGCTCTATAAATGAAAAGATGTATTTCATTTTTGAAAAGTGGAAATAGGGCTTTTAATAGCGATGTTAAATATTTAGTGTTATAGGCATAAATATGAATGTTTAGGTGTGAGATATGAAAATACATAGGAATTGTGTGCTATATTTTCTACTCTCTTTGATAGACGCCACTAACAAATTTTCATCATCTAACACGAATCTCAATGCAATCTTTTGAGTAATAAACGTTCAAATTTTGATAAAAAGTCATCCAGAGCTCTGAATTCAGCAAACTTATAGTCAAACTGACTGATTCAATGAGATGGACCTAATGATATAAAAACTAGTCCAATCCGAGTCAGATCAAGCCCAGTCAAGTCATCAAACCACACTTGGAAGATTTTCAGACACATTTGGAAGGTTAAACAGATGCCAACACTAGCAATCATATACTCGAATCGAGCGTCTCGACAAGACGAATCCAACGAGCCCAAGATCAGTCAATTCTGACATCATTAAAGCATCCAAATGTCCATTAAGCGCTGTATAATTGAAGGAAGCTCTCTGAACCGTCCGATCAAAATGGTTCATATTCCTGCATTAATTGTATGCAGGACATTATAAATAGAACCCCAACCCTTTCATGAGGGAGGAGGCTGGAAGCTTCAGAGAGAACTCGAACCTTTGAGAAGGAGCTGAAGTCCAACACCATCCCCTCGTCGATTACCGTCAGCAACGGTCGACCACCGCCGACCGTCGTTGACCACCGTCGAGCGCCGTCAACCGTCCCCACACCGTCGGGAACTAGTATCGCTGTCAACCACTACGGACCATCGTCAACCGTCGCTGACAGTCATTAATCACGATCAATCACCGTCGACCGCCACTAACCGGAAACCGTCAGTCGACGTTGAAACTATGAAGTTCTAATAACCATTTCCCGTATGTGGGACCAAAGCTCATCATTACAATTCATGTGGCAAAAACGACATATGTGATCATCAGCTCATGCGACTCACGACTCCGCCCCCGCGGCCTATGGATGTCATTCATACTCGCCAAAACGGACTACGTGATTCACAGCTCGTGCAGCTCCCGACTTCGGCCCCCATGGCCTACAGACGTTATTAATACTCGTCAGCTATGGCCTACATGGTCCACTGCTGCTTAATATGGTTTTTCTGACCAATCAACGCTTCTGGAGCAATCATCTAAAACACTCACGACAGACCACTACATCCACAACAATCAGCAATGACTCTTTCAACCTGATGTCACAAAAAACAACAACTAGATTAAAGTTGTGTGACTTTATAACTCCATCTTTCATGATTTAGGAGAAGAATGAACATGTGTATTCATCATTAATAGTAGATTATTTTAACTGCGCTAAGCCACGTGGTTTTTCTCCCTTCCGAGAGTTTTTCACGTAAAAAAATTGAGATGTCTCCTTCTGTTTACTTCTCTTCTTTTACCTAAGTATGTGCTAAATTATCGTGCAAAGCTAAGACCATAATCCATTACTCTACCGCCGTGAATTTTCCAACACACATCACTCTTCATGCTTTATGTATTAGTTGTTGAGTTTGATAATTGATGGCTTGCTTTCGATGTACGGATACTTAAAACGAACATTAGCACAATGTTACTGTCTTTTTTGATATTTAACTTAAGGCCTCACATTTAGGATGGTTTTTTGTTTGGATATCTATAATATCATAGTTAAGTTTTTTTAATTTTAATACATTGATATATGACACAATAAAAAAGAGTTTTGGAGAATGACGGGATAATATGAGTTGTTATGAGTGTAAATGGTTAATGTTGATGCGTGCTAAAAAATTCGTGATAGTAGAGTAATCGATTATTGTCTCAGCATTGTACGAGAATTCAACACACATTCAGGTAAAATAAGAGAAGTAAGCAGGAGGAGACATCTCAATTTTTTACGTGGAAAACCCTTGAAATGGAGAAAAATCACTAGGTCTAACTCAGTTGCAAAAAATGCACTATTGATTGATGATTACAGAAATCCCTTGTCCCACAGACGAGAAAAGATAATTATATTATTCAGATTACATTGTCGATTGACAGCATCTAGTTGTTGGTGATTGACGATGATGGTTGGCGGTGGTCGACACCAATTAACATATGTCAATGGAGGTATGCGGTGGTCGACGACAATAAGCACTGGTTGACAGAGAATGACGGAGGTCGACGACGAGCAACAGAGATCGGCAGTGGTCGACGACGGTCGGCAGTGATGCTGAACTGCAGCTACTCGTCAAAGCTTCAGGCTCTCTCTCTATGCTTCTTCTCCCCCCTCATGTGAGATTTGAAGGTCTATTTATAGGGTTTTGGGAGCAATTAATGCAGTCATTTTGATCGGACGGTCCAGATGGCTTCCCTTGATCAGACGACGTTTAAGGGAAATTTGATGGCCTTAACGATGTCGGAATTGAGTGATCTTGGGCTCGTTGGATCGTCTTGTCGAGAAACGCGATTCAAGTATAGACTTGCTAGTATCGACATTTGTTTGACCATTCAAATGTGTCCGAAAATCTTTTTGAAAATTGTTTAATGCCTTGATCTCGACTTGATTTGACTCAGATTGAACTAGTTTTTATATCGTTAGATCCGTCTCATCGAAGCGGTCAATTTGACTATAAGTTTTTGAAATCAGAGCTCTGGATGACACTTAATTGAAATTTAAATGTATTTTTCTTAAAAAAGGGTCAAGATTCGTGTTGGATGATAAAAATTTTTTGGTACTGCATCAAACGTCATATGAATTACACATATAAATGAGGAGAGACAAAAAGACAAGCAATAATGAAAGAGAAACTTGCAAGGATGATTTAAAATTAGTGATAGGCAAGAAATAGCAATTCTCTTGAAATGTGATATCAGTGGAAACATACAAACATTTAATAAAGGGATCATATACATATTATAAGCTCTTGGTGCACCACCTTATTGAATACAATTGTCCCATGCATCTAATGTCCCCAAAATATTATTAATTTTGTTGTAACCTATAATAAGCAGACTTAGCTTATAGCGTTAGTGATGGATATCCAGTGAAATGGGGTAACATGAGCATTCTTTTATAGAACATCCCCAAAATTCTTCTAGCATAATCACAAATTAGGTGATCTAAATCTCAAAAGTTTACAACACTCGGTCTTTCCAAATTAAATAAAGCTAGCTCAGGTTTTTGTGCATTAGCGAGACCAAGTAGTACACACATTTAAATCCTACCCAATATAGGCACACACATATACATTTGCATGCATTCACTGTCTTTTTGTGTCATAACTTCATTGCATATCTCATATCTTGTTGTTGGTATTATAATATTCTTATAAATGTAAAATGCGCTTATGGAACAGCTCGTGTTCGACTCGTTAAGAAGCTCTTGTTCTATTCATTTGCTAAGTTAACGAACCAAACACGAATTGTTCTTTTGTGCTCGATATATAATGAGTCGAACATGAAGAATTCATTCGTGTTCGGCTCATTTTGGCTCTAAAAACTGCTCATCAATTATATATATATATATATATAATCTATCTTTTATTTATATGAAGATTTACATATATATCATAATTTTTATGTATTTACATATTTAAAATATAAATTTTTATATATGTCATTTTATTTATGTTATTTTAGAGAGAGTCGTCTTAGATGATTTGGTCACATTAAACGTCGACCACCTGATGATCCGTTTAGGAGAGTAGATGTTTTAGATACAAGTTATGTTAAGAAAAGCACATGTATACCTAAGAAAATTTGGGCTTATTGCATAAAAAATGATCTTAATTTATTAGAATTAAATGAAAGATTGACACTAAATAGGACGCGATGGAGAAAAAAAGGATCATGTTGCCGACCCCACTTAGTGAGATTAAGGCTTTGTTGTTGTTGTCATTTTATTTATTGTACAAGATGTAATTAATTTTAAAAAAATTTAAATGATGATATTTTTAATATGATACGAAAATAATAAAAACGTACTAGATATATAATATATAAGAATTAGGCGGATTCTTGCAACTTTTAAAGTGAAGAAAGCATTCCTACACCCATATTTGGGGTTTTCGTTTCCTGCACCACAAAACTGCGTCCCCATTCCGAAAGAAGGATTGTTACCGCGCTCGGAGGACAAAAAACCCTACGAGTTGTAGCTCCGAGCGCGTATCCAACCGCCAGTAGATAACGGTGCTTAGGATGCCACTGAGACTATCTGAGGTTTACTAGGGTTTTGTGTTCAGCGATGGCCATTGGGAAAATCACCATCGTCATTGGAGCAGGTTTATTTTTCACCGTATCTTTCTGTTCCTGTTTTAACTTCTTTTGCATATTATTGCGTTTATGGGTTGACGAATTTCTCTTATTTTGGAATATATGAATTCAACGTTCTCCATATCCCTCTTTCCATTGTTGTAGACGGGTTTTAGGATCAATACCCCCTCCTTAACTTTGATTGCGATCAGATGGAGGCAACAGAGATTGTTTTCTGAGGCGCACCTTTTGCATTTGCTTATTTTGATTTGCTAGAGCGAATAAATTATGAGTTTAAAAACCGAGTTGTTGTTCTTATATTTTGCTTGGGGTCCTCTCAACTGAGGTTTAATATTATTTTTTGAGACAGTTGATGGTCAGAGTGGATAAGTTTTAGTTGTGAAAGCTGGCTGAATAGCGTGCATGTTTGGAAATTGGAAACCGATTAAGGGACTATCTGACAACGTATTTAACCTAGGATTTATGCTTGATTTAAGTGGAATCCTGACAGATGGTCTTTTCGGACAAATAAATCCCCGGATGCAAAAAATCCAGATTCTGTGGATTTCGCCTGTAAAGCTTGAATTTACTAAATCCCATGAACCGGTGGATTTAACTTTGCAGGGCTTGGGAACCTCTTAAATCATGGCAGAAATTGCCAAATAGTTTTATTAGATTTATAGGTTTTAGTGAATTTGTTGCCATGCAGTTTTCCTGATTTAACCTTTTCAGGATTTAGTAAATCCTGATTTACGAGATTTACTAAATCCTAATACCTGAAATCTCATCTGTTGCTAGACAACACCTAAGAGTAGTCGTAACTGTCTTGAGAAAGATTCGAGAATTATCAGGATTATAAATTAGGCTCTTGACCATTGAAACAAGATGCATATGGGCATTGAATCTATACATTGGTCTAGATTTTTGTTCATTATTTTCTTGTTAAGATTTTATGTTTTTTTTATTACTCACATGATTAAATTATTTCAAATGAATAATTTATATATCATGTAAATGAAAATTAAATATTGTGGCTGGGATATTTTCGACGCGAGAAAGTTTTGTACACTAGAAACTAAGGATGCTTGGAGAGTAATTAATAGGTTAGACGTTAGAAATATCTCTCATCAGGAGCTTACTTTATAGAGCTCGTCCATTGAACATCATTTTATGGGATGTTTAATCAACCCTTAAGAAAACACAAAACCTTATGAGATTTATCTTTTGACATGTACTATAATTTTGTTGGTATTGCTCTTGGTGCTTAAAGTTAAAAATACAATTAGTTGGAAAAATTTCCTTGATGGACTGTCAATTGATTAAAATATAGTATACTTTAATCAACATTAGGTAGATTTGAAAACAACACGATATATGATATACACAGATAAATGTGTTTTTACAAATATTCACACATACATATGCATGTATTGAAAATTTTATAACATATAAATAACAATATATACACTTACATGAAGTTATATATCTTATGTTACTTAAAATAATTTTATAGATAAATGAATGAATGAATGAATTTAATGAACGATGAATGGATATATACAATTTTTTTTATAAAATTATAATACTTTAATCATATCAATTCTAAAGTTGACTCACACCATCCCTTTATACTTGATGAAAGTCTCTTTTTTCCCTTGATTGATTTGGGTAATTATCATAAAAAGAGTTTAATTATAACTCATGCACTTTTGACTAATATGAGGTCAAATAGTCGTAGAAGGGCTTTTGACATGGAATTGATGACTTGTTGCATTAATTTTTATGTAATTTGTATGAAAGTTCATGCAAAAAGGTGGTAAATAATGCATGCAAGATTTTAAATTATTATATCCAGAGAACATCATACAAGTTTGGATAATTAGCTTTTAAAAATAAGCTGTTTTAAAATTTAAACAACTACTATTATTTTTTTTCTCTTCTCATTGCTCTTTTGATTGGTCTATGTGGTACAAATGTTGGTGATATTGCATCAGTTATCTCAGGCGTAAAATAACATTTTTTGGAAGATTTTAAGCCCTTATAGTGACCCGGATTAAGCTCTTAGGATCTTCATCAGTCAATCAAGTGTTTTCTAATGTTTGGGTGGGTCTTCCGTTTAATAAAATATCTATGCTGTCCAGTATCACTTGTAGAAGATTCATCTAGAGAAAAATGACTAAGCATGCTGAGGATATTTGGGGGAGGCATTTGATTTGGGTTGAGTGGTGACTTATAGTAGTGTTAGTCTTTCAATTCCTAGTTTGCAAATTTTTTTTGTATGATAACAAGTTTTCTATATTGAAAGTTGGACTAATTTGCATATTTAATAAGAAATATAGATGATAAGCATTTGATCCAATATTTACAGTGTCTTTGAAAGGACCTTAAGCCCAAGTTTTTGAATCTATATGAGGGGGATATCATGAGGGGACTAATTGATTGTCACCTATCAGACTCTCTGGTAGACCTTTATTGGTTAGTTATTTTATCATATTTGACTTGTTTTTCTCTATTTATTGTTTCACTTTTTGATGAAGGTTGGTAAAACTTTTTAGGAGTAAATGCTATGTTAGAGAATCCATAAGTTGGCATGTGTGTAATGCCAAGGGATATTCTAGGTTTATATTTATAAACATTTTTCAACGGAGTTTTATGAATTGTTTTGGAGATTATTCTATTATATACAAACTAAGATGTGGGCAGTAAATGAGAAGTCTCCAAGTGTTTTCATACTAAACATTACAAAATGTTTTCTAATGTTATATCAACAATCTCTATTCTCTCGTCAGTTTGAGGATAACATATATATGAAAATCTAAGTTTGGTCCCCATAAGCATAAATAAAACATCCAAAATAATAATAATAATAAAAAAACAAATATCATCCTTGTCGGAGACAAATGGTAGATGATACATCATGAAGCTTAATTATTTAACAAAAATATAAGATGAGAGGCATTTTTGGTTTTATGACAGGACAAAAGTATGGTATTTTACAGGACCTTTCAATCACTACAAAGACATTATCATATTCTATTGTTGTCTTATATAATGCTGGGATAAAATTAATAGAATCCCACAGTTTTTTAGGAACATATAATTTGATGTATTTTCCTTGTCTTTGTTTTACCGTTTTTGTTTGTTTGCTCGTAAAACTATGTGATGTTCTAGCTACATCTTTCTTGAGTAGCGTAATAAAATCTATGATTTGCTAAAGCAATTATTTAATCTCTCATTAAGTTACTAGTTATTCCATCACTTTGTGATTTTGAAATGAGAAAATTCCTTTGATAAGTGTTAGGCCTATACAATTGAGTTTCTTGTAATAAACATCTATCATTAATAGAATAAGTATTGTCCATAAAAAATAGATTTATACTAATGAAAAGTGAAAATTAAGACAAGAATCATAATTATATTTTAATATTTTAAATGTAGGAATATGAGATTTCAAGAAAGATATGAATAAAGAAATTATAGCTGATTTATGATTCAATACTAAGCGATAATATTGCAAACATTGTACCCATTCAACATATCAGTGATTAAGTTTCTTATGAGAATTTTGATATTTTAGTGCTTGATGATTAGAATTTAATGTAATTTCTCTTTGCGGATAAGGTATGAAAAGTGAAAATTAAGACAAGAATCATAATTATATTTTAATATTTTAAATGTAGGAATATGAGATTTCAAGGAAGATATGAATAAAGAAATTATAGCCGATTTATGATTCAATACTAAGCAATAATATTGCAAACATTGTACCCATTCAACATATCAGTGATTAAATTTCTTATGAGAATTTTGATATTTTAGTGCTTGATGATTAGAATTTAATGTAATTTCTCTTTGCGGATAAGGTATTTTCTCTTATATCTATCTGATTGGATGATAACATGAAATTCTGTGTCATATTTAAATTTTTTTTCTATTTCACTAAAAAATGTTGTTGGGTGTATAACCCAAGTTACATCTCTTATTCCTATTTCAGATGCATCACAAATGACTTAGAAGAATTTTAAAAAATGATGAAGTTTAGGACAGGAGCATATGTCATCAAGATTTTAATTTATAAGCTTTTTAAGTAGCCGAGGTAAAATCATATTTATCATATTTTAAGAATATGAGTTAGATGAGTAACAACAATATCAAAATTTCTAATACAACTATTAGGATTATTAGCCTAATTATTAGGCTAATTATTGCTGTAGTTATTGTATGCCTTGAATTCCTTGCCCATTTTCATATTTATGCATTTTTTAGTTGATCTATTTTTGAATTTATGCCTTTTCTTTTATTTGGGTCTTGTAATATATATTTATACCTCTCTTCCTATCAATAAAAGTATCCCGCTTTATACTCAAACCTAACGTGGTATCAGAGACATGAATCTAATTCTAACTGCCGACTCTTTTTTCAGTTTTTTCTGCTGCAGATTTTTACAGTCGGCTTTTTTTTTTTCTCCTGCAAATATTTACTCGTCACAGATTGGTTTACTTGGAGGAAATTTTCTCCCGCGGAGGAAATTTTTCCTTTGTGAGCTGATTGTATCCAGCCAATTGTCTTTGTTCCAATTTATGGCAGATTCGTTTCTCCTAATCGACTGTCTCCCGTCTATTGATTTTTTTACCTAACATAGGCTCCCTTTATAGTTGCCGAAGGTCCCTGTCGCCAACTAGAATTAGCGCTGCCTCCCTGCAGAACCGCCGCTTACTTGCCGACAGTCTTTTCCAGGTGCTAATAGTCCCTACCGCTGACCTTAATTTTCTCCAACCGGCCTGCTCTGTCAGGCTGGTGTTTAAGTTCTTTTCAGCTGCCATTGATTCTTTTGCCCAATCTTTAGGATTTCCTATGTCTCGGCAACCCAACATCACATTTGACTAAGTTGGAATCATGAATGTTTCTTCCACCATCGAGCCTTTTCCCGATAGTGTACTTCAGTCCACTAGATGGTCAACAACGATATCGATTCCTACGCAGATCGAAGGACCAAAAATTCAATAAACTTTCTAATCACCACCATAAACTGAATGTATCTAATTTTTTCCAATGGTCGCATGCTGTGTCTTTGTTTGTAAGGGACGCTAAAAGTTCAGCTGGAACCGAGCCAAGCATGAAATTAAAACTGGCCCAACACAAGGCCAAAGCAGGAAACACCACAAGAGTAAAACCGAGCCAGTATAGGCCCAAACCCGAGCCACAGTAGGGCTGGAATCAAGCCAACACCAAGCTAAAGGGAAGGACTACAACAAGGCTAAAACCGAGCCAAGCATGAGACTAAAACCGGCCCAACACAAGCCGAAATTTGAACCAGTACAAGGCTAAAAACCGCAGCATCAAATAAGCCTCACACATGTATTTAAAATATTTCAAAACAATCCACAAAACCCATCTCAAACCAAAATAAAGTCCCCTTTTCAAACCAAAGGTGTATATAAGATGCCAAAATTAAATCCATAACGGAAGCTAAGAAAAGATCGACCCTCCCACGGCTATCAAGCAAGGAAGGGGAGGATGCATTAGGATAGGCTCTCGGGTAAGGGCTAAAGTGAGAGAACCGAGCCTTTAAACAAGGCCAAAACAAAGCCTGCAAAGCCTCATATATAACATTCATATAATTGAAACATAGCCTTAGCTCGAAACTGAGAACCGAGCCATTAATAAAAGCTAGATTTGAGCCACAATAACATTCTCATGCTTTCCATATATCAAAACATAAAGCTACCACACGCTTCCAATAAGAACAAAAATAGAACCTTTCCAAATCAAGCTAGCTTTCTTCCTAGCATGCCCTTTTTTTTTAAGCCAGAAAGAATTTAAGATGTTAAAACCAAGCTTTCCATATGCATGAAAGACCCAATAAGCCTTTCAATATTTCGCATTAGATAAGAATAAATGCCAAGCTATACAATACATATCCCAACATGCTTGCAAAAGAACCAGCATGGATTTAAAGCCATGTTTTCAATATTTTTGCACTTGCTTTAAATATAAGAAAAAGGAGAAGATAATAACATGCCATTCCTACACCATCTCAAGCAAGTAACCAAGTCTAAATCCTAGGACATGCTCATGCTTCCATTTTACACATGCTTCAAGTAATAAAATGCCCCCCAAATCTTAACATAACAACATACTAGCATGCCACTAGAGAGGGGAGCAAGAGACCACCATTTAAGCAAGTAAATAAAACATTCCATGACACGTAAACGCTCAGCCGAAATCACAAACAAGGAAAACCAAGCCAACGACACAAGTCACAGCCACCCTGGTCAAAACCGAGAAGAGTAGAGGAGAGAAAAAAGGTTACCAGCTAGTGTAGAGCACACAAGGAAAGCAAGAAGTTCGTGGTTCGGTCCGAAGAACACCTCCCCTCCTCTAAGAAAATTCGGCCAGCACCCCACTTCAACCCAAATGGGGTTCTTATATGCAAAAGAGGGGAGGAAGCTGCCAAGCCTTACCTGCAGGGTCGACTAGGATCGGAGAAGGCACAAAAAAATGGCGACAAAGTGTCGCAGGAAGGAGCAGACGGCTCGGCGACGGAGTTGTGCAGGGATAGAGTTCGAGCAAGAGATGGCGACAAACGAAGTGCGGCTTGAGAAGGAGAAACCCGCAGGAGATACGATCGAGCATGGGCTAGAAGAACTTGGTCGGGCGACCTGCTCGAGCGCGGGAAAGGGATCGAACGAAGCTTCCCAATCGTGCGGATGAGAGAGGAGCCAAGCTGATCGAACGGGGGAAGGGATTTAGGGCTTAGGATTTAATTTATAAATGTATAAATATATTATTATTACTATTATTATATTAAGCTCTCATTTCACAAATTTCGTCCCCGACAGGCTATCGTCGCAAAACGAATGTCAATTTTAGGTAAAATCGACGTTCCGGACGCACCGACGCAGTCAATTTCGTCATCCGGGATCGTTCGGACAACATCGTTGACGGTCGCGTCGAAAGTTCGTCAAATCCGGCATTTTCTGAAATTCTGACTGATGTCGATCGTCTCGGCAGCTTGACTCAGCTCCGACCACTTCGAAGAAATTGGCGCTCGAGGCCACGAACCGAGAATTCGTGCATCCGGTGTGTAAGACGTGCACGAGTCGTCCTAACTGCCCGGGGATCCTACAGGGACTCGATTCGATTTCCCGACGTCAACTTCGACCGGCCTGCGTACGATGCGGCATAGATCTCGTGCAGGATTTCAAAGAGTAACGAAGTGGCTCCAGACTCTAAAACGAGGTGGGTCCCATCGCTAAGAAACTAGGATCGTCGGGGAAACTCCTGAGGCTAGAATCCTAAATCTTGGAGGAAAACTAAACCCCGACAAAAACGAGGTCAATAGAGTGCTAATTGGTTTCACTTGCTCATGCTAAACCATTGTAGGATCTTTTTAACATAGTCTGCTTGAGACAACTTCAGTGTTTTTACACACTTGTCTCTGCTGGTTCTAATCGCGAGGATCTTTCTGGTTGGATCTAAATTATTTATCTCAAACTCACTTAATAATTTATTCTTTAAGTCCCTGATTTTCTCCATATTCCTGCAAGCAATATGTCATGCGTATACAAAAGAATCAAAATATAATAGTTACTAAAGTGTCTGACACTTCAAGTAACCCAATTTATGACATAAATCTATCAAACCTTATGTACCACTGTATCTGAGTCTGCTTCATGCCATAGAGACTTCTTGAATATGTAGATCAAATCCTATAGCATTCTTGTTGCATACAGTTCATCCTCTAGATCTCCATGTAAGGAAGCTGCTTCTACATCCATCAGCTCCAGATGTTGAACTTTTTCTGTTATTAGTCTCAGCACAACCCTCACAGTTCATATTCACCACTAGGGAGAAGATCCCTGTATAACCCACTTACTCCCTCTGCTGGAAACCTTTCACAACAAATCTTGCCTTATAACATTTGCTACCATCTGACTCATCTTTCAGCTTGAGACCCACTTATTATGTAGTGCTCATTTGTCATTTGGTAGTACTGTCAAATCACAAGTCTGATTTAACTCCAAAGATTGCATTTCTTCGTTCATGACAAGATTCCACTCCATTGAATCTTTAACTTGAGCGGGCTCTTCAAAAGCACATTGGTTCACCACTAGTAGTCAATAGTTTAACTTGAGCTGGTTTTCCATGGGTTTCCTACTTTTGTCCCTAGTTTGGTTGGGTTTGTGACAGTACTCACTAGTAGAGCTTGTTGCTCGAGATGAAACATGGACGAGTGTTGAGTATTATTAGTGACTAAGGAAGATGATTCGACTCAAGTGGAAGTGCCGAGCATGACAAGCTTCCGACTCTCTTCGCTTCAAATCTCTATGAATGTAACACGAGCATAAGGGATCCCAGTCAAGGATATGACCCCAGACGTCAAACAAAGTCTTTGTTAAAGAATGCAAGAAATTGAAACATGCGATCTTTTTCTACAATTTTCTGAAAGAGGGAAATGCCCTCTGGAGATTCTCACGTGTGTTCATAGTTAATATCACATTCCATTCATAAGACCACTAATTCATTGCAGTACTGAGTCACGATCCTCGATCCCTGTTTTGCCTCGCAGTTTTTTTGGAAACATCTTAATATTGGCCGGCGTTCCTTACATTTTAGTATGTATCCCAACCCGCAGTCCAAAGGGCACTTGCAGAAGAAATAAACATATACAAATGGCCAATCATAGTTGCCATGGAGTTAATCAACCACGTCATACGATAGTCCAATTTTAGGTGTTTCACGAAACATTTCCGTGAGATGGCCTAATTTCTCTCGCCCCTTGACGGACAAAAGACACGGCTTGGGACTATTGGAGAAAATTAGATCCGTTCAGTTTCTGGGTGGCGGTTTGGAAGTTCATGTGGTTTTCTGGTCCTCTGATTTGCGGAGGATTGAGATCGACGTCAACCCTTTGGTGGACTCAAGCACGTTATCGGGAGAAGGCTCGGTGGCGGAAGAGTTCGCTATGGTTCCGATAGAGCCAAATGTAATGTTGGTTTGCTGAGATATCGGAAGATCTTGGAAGCTGGACAGGAGAGACTCGGCGGTTGTACAAGTCCCTGAAAGTACTAGCTGGGAAGGACGGGCTAAGTGGAGAAAAATCAGGCTATTTGAAAGGATCAATTGCAATTGGAAACACCCGCTAGCTAGCCTAGCAGCTCTCTATAGAGACCGACAGCTGGAGGCCTGTGGCGGCAGGGCCGGCGCTGCTTGTAGAGGGGCTGGCGACAGAGATTGACACTGAGTATGGCAGTAGGAAGAAAAAATAAGGAGCACCTAAGTTGGTCTGCGGCAGAAGCCCTACAGGGAAAGGACCTGCAGGTGGTTGGCGGCTATAGTGGAGGCTTAAGGTTTAGTACCATGTCTTTGATACCATTTTAGATTTTGAGGATAGAGCTTCTTACTTTCATTGATATGAAAATGAGTATAAGTACATATTCCAAGAACCAAATAAAAGAAAAGACATAAATTCAAAAATATACTAACTAGGAATACATAAATATGGAAAAGGAAAATAGAGGAAGCAAATAAAATCTAATAATAGCTGCAACAATAATTAACCTACTAATTAGGCTAATAATTCTAATAGTTTGGGTTTAGTTTTTTCAAACTTTTGTTTTACACACTCTTATTAAAAGCTGCAAATAGTGTTAACTATTTACTCTAGTTGATAAAAAAATATTTTGTACTGCTCCTTGCCATGGTATTCTTAGTCCTCTCTTTCAAACGTATTTTTATTTCCAAGCTTATTGGTGCAGCGTCTGGTCTTTTTTACACATGACCAAAATCTTCGAACTTTGATTGGTAGTCCACTTCTGCTTTTTAGTCTTCTATTTTTTGGCGTGAATAAATATTTTATTTATTAAAACACATCATTTTTAAGGATGCTCAATCTCTAATTATTTTATTCCGCTTCTTGGACAAATCTTGATTTTCTCATGGAGCATCGCCCTTTAACCTTTTGTCATTTACCTAGAAGCTATCTATTGCATTGTAGTTCTGGCGTTGATGGGTTAATAAGTGTTGCTTGTTTACAGGCTTGCTTGGATCGGTTTTGTCAAAGGAAGGAGGCTTATCAGACGCCACAAACTTCTTTTCTAGTGCTTTAAGGGTATTGCTACTGCCAATATATATATATATATATATATATATATATATATATATATATATATATATATATATATATATATATATATGTAGTACGAGGCAGAAACTGCTTTGCTACTAATGAATATATTTGGGATGCAATATAGGACAATTATGTGTTTGTAATGATTCATTTGTTTTACAGATTGTCGCTAAGCACCTACAGCAAGATAAAGATGGCTCTGGATCTGCTCCCAAGCCGAAGACTGATACTCTTCTAGCTCAGGTTTATAATGGAAATGACAACTTTCTTAGCATGTTTCCGGCAGTCTTACTTTAGATACATGCACTAAACTTATTCATGGGTGTGATGCTTTGATTTATTCTTCTAGCAGGCTAGATTGATAAAATTTATACATAGATACAATGGAACGTTTAAGTTGACTATTATAAAGCTTGTTATATTCAAGCAATCATTTAGTTTTCATATTTTAACTGAGCTTAATATGTGCATGCCAACACACAAATCATTGGGCTAAATCATTGTTCATTCAAAGTTATTTCATAAGTCATCCAATAATTAATTATATATATTAGTATATATTATGTGCTATAAGTAGCAAATAAATACAAATTGTATATCATATGCATTGCACCCTTAATTTTATTTCTTTTTGAATTCTCAATTGTACAGCCTTAAGTTGTTCTTTATTTTGATCCGTTGGGTTAATCTCAACGTTATTAGGGAAAGTTTTTGAAGGTCTACTACTGAGTACGATAGCAATATGCACTAATTAATTTTCAATATTTTAAATTGCAGCTTCTTGACTTTGCAATTGGGTCCCTTGACTTTGCAACTGATTCCCTTGATTTTGCAATTGATTCCCAAGACTTTGCAATTGATTCCCAAGACTTTGCAATTGATTACCCATATTAAATATCAATTCTTCCATAGACAACTTCTCCTTGAATTGTGGGTTACTGTTAAAGTCTGGAGGATAAAAAGGTCTATAACTAGTATTTCCCTGGTTGTTTGAATTTCCCAATGGGTTCACATAATTGTTTCCTCACTGCCGGTTAACAACATCAGTGTTATTATTTCCGGTTTAAGTTTGAGTGATTCTTCCAACCAGAATTATAATAATTAATTTATAGTATTTAAAATCTCATAAGATGTTTGAGAATTTACTATTTGTCCCAATGAGTTTTCCTCAACACCTGAGGCATTTGAGAATAATTCATTCAATATTGATCTATTTTCTTTGAAATCGCAAAGAATTTAAGAAGCCAACATAAATATTACATCAGAATTATGAATATTAGCTACTCTTTTTGGATTTACTCGTTCTGAAGGCCATTGAAAATTAATAGTAGCCATTTCTTCAATTAAAGAATATGCCTCATCAAAAAGTTTTGATATTAATAATCCATCAGCAGCAAAATCAATAATCGATCTAAGAGATCTCACTAATCCATTATAACATGTTTGAATTATTAGCTAATCTGGTAAAACATGATGTGGACACTTCCTAAGGAGATCTTTAAATTTTTCTCATGCTTCATATATTGATTCTCCTTCAAACTGACAAAAAGATGTGATATCGTTTCTAAGTTTAGCAGTTTTTGAAGGTGAGAAATATTTAGATAGAAATTTTTTTGATAATTCTTCTCAAATTCTGATAGATCGAGGTGCTAATGAATTTAACAAAGCATTAGTTTTATCCCTTAGTGAAAAAAGAAAAAGTCTATGCCTGACAACATCGTTTGACACTCCATCATATTTAAATGTAGCACACAATTCTAAAAAACTAGCAAGATGAAAGTTAGGATTTTCATTTGGTGTACCACCAAATTGATTATTTTGTACTATTTGGATAATAACATGTTTAAACTTAAATGAAATAGCAGCTACATCAGGATTTTGAATAGTTAAATGTATTTCATCTGCTGTAAGGTTCGCATAATCTCTTAAATGTTTAGGTTGATGTTCATTTTCATTTCTTTGATTGTCGAGATTGTTCGTCATTTTACTCAAAACTTTAAATTCTTTTTGTTGTTTTCGAATTTTTTTAATAGTACGTTCTAACTGTGAATCGTAAGGTATTAAACCTTCAGATTCAACACTATACATATACAAATACAAATTAAAACTTTTCAAATACTATTAAATTTACTATCGCCTCCCCGACAACGACGCCAAAAACTTGACAGGCGGCTGCTGCAGATAAGAAGTAATAAATTTTTGCAAATAGTTTTAATTCAGACAAAGAACTTAATCAGTTTAATAAGGTATCAACTTATCTATACACAAGTATATGTATCGTTCAAGTAATACATGGCTTTAGCGGAGTCCTGGTTATCGATCCCACAAAAAGAAAACAAACCTTAAAGTGTAGCACAGAAATCCAATATTCAATTTGCAAAGAACTTATGTTTTACCACAAATGCTACAGTTTAACGATGCTAGAGATTTTTAAAATTGCTAAAGTACTAACTAAACTTCAATTTAAAGTAACTACTTCTATAATAAGTTTTTGTAAAGTAATGTTCAAATTTAGAGAAAGTATCATTCCCCTTACAATGATATTTTGGTGAGTGAATAATATAGATTAGTTTAATATATGTACTGTGCCAAATAGGAGTATTCTTATTCTTTATCCTCTTCTGAGTACTATAAAGAACATTGGCTAATCCTAGGTTTAATCCCTAAATCCGTGGTTATGTTAGGAGGATACTGGCTCTCACTCCAAAGCTCCCACTTCTCTTCCCCCTGAAGGCTAACTCTCTCTATAGTTTTCAAAACTAGGACTAAATTGAGGATTTTAGACTGTCACCCTTAAAATCTCCAATTCAACGCCCAATAAATATATTTCCCTATTTATTTGCACCTAACCCCCATCGACTTCACCATCTACGAAATTTGAATGTAATCTCCACTTTCATTGTAAAAACATGACTTTTCGGATCGTATGTTTCACAACGTATTTTAATAAATCAATTGGCCATATCGAAAAGTAAATTAAGAACGAAGTGGAAAATCATCACAATTTTTATTCTCTTTCTTATGGCATATCCAATCTAAATTTTCACATCACCATTTATCATTGCAAGGAGAAAAAACAAAAAAAATCTACTCAGACTTCATGGAGAAGATATGACACAACAAAGATTTTATATATAAAATCAACGTCATACAAACAGTAAGAAGTAAATATAACTTATTTGATTTTATTCCCCAAGCAAATCCTTTGAAAAGTTTCATTGGATCTCCTTCTCTCTTTTCAACAACACACAATTCCCTCTTGGAATAGTAGGGAAGAATCAATCTTTCACTTTTCTTCTCCTCTTACAATTCTTTTGAGTAGAATCCCTCACAATACAATACAAAACACCAAACCTTAGACTCTAAACACTTTCTAAAGACTTCCTCTTCACTCACATACACTCCAAACTGACTCTACAATGACTCCTTACACCAATTTCTGCCACCCAAACAGTTGAACTTCGTCTAGGAACGAATTTCCCAAGAGTTGCATCAAGAATCCATTAAAAAAGCGTCCAAATACATTGAATCTAGCTTAAACCGACATTGGACGCCGTCGGCGCCTTATCTCGTCTTTTAAATCTGGGCTCTCTGGAAAAACACGCCTTCGGCTGTGGTTTAGGCGCCGTCGGCGCCAGACTTTACCTTTTTTCGCTCCAAGTTCATTCCTTTTCGTTTCTTTTTGCTTCTTTTGCCTAAAATCATTATACATGCAACAAAATATGAAAAATACTTTCCATTAAAGTGCAATATTGTAAAAAATGAGTACAAATATATATGATAAATCAAACATATTTTTGGTGCATCAACTTTCCGGTGGATTCAAGCACACCATCGAGAGAAGACTTGGTGGTGGAAGAGTCCGTCATGATTCCAGCTGAGCCAAATGTGAGGTTGTGTTGCTGAGATATGGGAAGATCTTGAAGAAAACAATAGGGAAGAAGCCCTGGAAAAAAAAAAGAACTATAGGGAGTGTAAGTCATGTCGGCATATAGGATCTCCGTCAGTTGGAACAGGCCAGCAGATGCACAACACAGGAGCTGCTGCAAAGCAGATAGGATGTGCGGCAAATTGGACGCGACAAAGTAGTCACGAAGACACACAGAGAGTTGCGACACTCGGGACATGGCAAATCTGTTGCGGCAGAGGAATTGCGACGAAGGATGAACCGCAAGGATTCAAGATGAAGGATGACCTGCAAGGAGTCACGACATTTCTATGACGCCAAATCTATCACGATAGAGGAGTTGCTACAAAGGAAGAAAGCGCTTGAAACCTCCAGTTGGCCGACGGCTAAGGTTTAGAGGCTTTAGGGATAGAAGCAGGGCTCTGATAGCATATTAATTTTTGAGAATAGAACTTCATCCTTTCATTGAAAGGAAAGATATGTATAAATACACATTACAAGACCCACATAAAAGGAAAGATCTAAATTCTAAAATACAAAATATGGAAACGGATGAAAATAAATAAAGCAAATAAAGCCTCATAATACAACAACAATAATTAGATTAATAATTCTAATAGATATTTTCCTTGCACTTCAGTTTTTTCCTATTAAATTGCATCCATACATTTGGTTGACAATTCAAAGTTGTCTGATGAGCATGGTTTTACTGTCAGTGGAACTCCATGAAAGTTAGTGTAGTTTCTAATTTCTTGTTTTCGCTACGTAGTGCGTTTTTGGCTGGAAAAGGGAGAAAGGAAAAACATCTATGAAACATTGCATGTTTTTGGAGTGTTTGAAATTCTATGAGCACATCAAATAAAATGAGCAAACGAACTTGTTTTATTACGTTTAAACTTAATATTTAGAAGAGACGGGGGAGGGAGAGGGCAGGGGGAAACTGAAACAAGAAGTTGAGATGGTTGATACTTGTGTGCTCATCTTTCGCGCTTTCAATTTTGCCTTTACTTTTTCACTAAGAAAAGTATTCTGTACTTTAAATTTTCAGTTCTCGGCGATCCTCATTTCCAGATTGATACTTATTAAGTGCCTACTATGATATTTGTAACAGTTAATATTATACTTGTAATTTTTGTGCAATTCAGGTTAGTAATCTAAGGAAAGAGCTGCAAATTTTGGCATCTTCCAGATCAGTTACTATAGTAACTAGTAACAAAGCAGGTTGACACTCTTCCTATTTATATTTGAGCATGAACTGAAAGAAAAAGTGATTTTGCATTACTTTTTTTGTGCATACTGAAGAATTGGAAGTTTCACTTTTTTCAGTCGTCTATTATGTGTTTTGTTTCTAACACAGCCATAGCAATGTGCTTGCGCCTTCTTAATTTGCTTGATTTTTGCAGCTTTTAAGAGTCTCCACTTATATTTTTATTTCACTTAGAATTTTATAATAAATCTTTCCGATTTACTTCTTTGTCCAAAAATTTGAAAATTTTTTTTATTCACAGTTGTTTTTTATTATTATCTATGTTAATGGTTGGAGTTCGGTTGGTTGAACCTCAAATCAGGCTCAAATTTTTTACTACTAATGAAGATGAGAAGAATGTGAGGAAGAGATAACTGGAGCGTAACTATTTTTTTCTGGAAATTTTCTTATTTAGTAAAGTTTGATGAAAGGTTAATGAATGTAGAGAAAATATGTAGACTTTCCCACTCTTGGATTAAAATTAATGAGTTTGATTTTTTCTTACTATTTTAAATTTTAATGTCTGCTTTTTTGTTGCTTTATATGAAATCAGTTCTTCTGAGTTTGTTAATTTCATATTCTTGCGTTCTATCTAGCTGATCTTGATGATTTACAGAAGCATTTTCTTACACATCCCACCCTAAAGGTGAAAGATGGAGTCTAAATTAGTCCTTGTTATCTTTTTTGCTTAATTTGTCAATTTTAGATATTACTGGTTTTTGTTACTGGAATTCAAATCTATCCACCACGCAACTGAACATGTCTTTTAAGAAGTATTTGTGGCACTTCCAAAATTAGAAAAAAATTTCTTCTTTACATCATTCTTACAAATGAAGTATATATGAATCTAAAATTTTTTTGTATGGTTTGCTAGAGGAGTTTTACAAACTCAATATTTGGAATGCATATGATCTCACTTAAAAAATGTTAATAAAACTTCCATAAATGAAAAAGGTTTTTGTGATCTAGTATTTATGTTTTTCTTATTGGTTATAACTAATTTTTCCTAAAATGAATTTTCGAGTAATATGGGACCGTCACCTTTAGCATTTTATTTAAAATTGTCAAATAAACTTCGTTTTTTTATTGAATTCGGCTTGCTTACGTAAAATGATAAATGTGCCCAAACAGATGAGTGCCTACAACTACCATAAAACTGCTAGTTGATCTTAAATGCAGACTTCAGCGATCCATTTTAACATATAATCAGTAGATTTAACTTTTATTTCCTATCAAATCAAAAAACCTTATTTCCTTGTACTAAAATATTTTATTTTTTGGCCCATCCATTATTTCTAGGCACTATTGAAACTGAAAGCTTGCTTAAAATGATAAATGTGCCCAAACAGATGAGTGCCTACAACTACCATAAAACTGCTAGTTGATCTTAACTGCAGACTTCAGCGATCCATTTTAACATATAAACAGTAGTTTTAACTTTTATTTTCCTATAAAATCGAAAACCTTATTTCCTTGCACTAACATATTTTATTTTTTGGCCATCCATTATTTCCTGGCACTACTGATTTTCCCAATTTCTTACAAAAAACCTTCCTGTGGCGGATTATTAATGTTTTGCAGGTTCTCGAGCTTATGGTGTCACAGCCGTCTTAGTTGTTGGGTGTTTAGGATATGGATATGCGTGGTGGAAGGTGACCTCTTCTCTTTCTAATAATTTGTTTGTTCATGATATCAGCCAAATCCAAATTCAGAAAAATATATGATTTTTTTGTTCCTTTCAGAACAATTTCGTTAGTGAGGGTACTGCTACTTCAACAGAATACGTAGCTGAAGTGCTCAAGTTTTTTATTTTTTTAGTGACAGAAAATTGACATGCATCGCAAGTTTTTTGAATCGACTTGATTGTCTTAACATTTCTCCAGATCACTGAAACATTCATTGGCCTTTTTTGAACATTCTGCTATCCGTATGCTTTTGTATGCAAACTTTTCACATTTTCATTTCTTTACAAAATGGAAATTTTGCATTGAAAACAATTTATTTCCATTATGAACGAGTTCGGAACTAAGACGAAGTAACAGAGTGTAAGTAGCTGATAATAGGGTAGTGGATATTAGATGTTCAAACCAGTGTCAGTGCGAGATCAACAAAAATCTTGTAAAGTTTGAGTTGCCAATGCCAAGTTGTAGTAGTTTTTAATAAAACTTATATTTTTTTTTCCAACAAATACTCAATAGCAATTCTGCTTTTTTGGATAAATCACCAGTTTTCTATCTTTCAAAGGTTTCATTTATTCTAGCCATACCTTCAATATCAATTTCAAATATGGCTTCGCAGGCTAGTATTCATAATTCAATATGCTCTCAAAAGTGATTAATAACGTCTGGAATTTTGGAGTCAGTACAATAGTCGACAATATTTTTTGTGATCTCCTTTTATATGCATGGAAGGGTACATGCATGGGATACTTTCACATGTTCGAAGTTCAATTTGGTGTTTATTTGCATTAACACTACTTACATTAACGCAGTATTATGCTTTTATACTCTCTATATTGTGGGCTGAGTTTTTAGAGTGTTAGAACCAAAGGCTAACTTGGTAGAAGGGCAAACCGAGGTGATAAAAAAATAATTTAATAAACAGAGAGATAAAACACATTGATGACACTGGCATTTGACGATTGCCCATAATCTACATTCACTGGAAAGGAAAGAAATTATGAATTAATAAAAAACTAAAAAACATCATATATGAAATAATGGACTCATAACATGCTCTTCAAATCTCAAAATGAATATAAATCAATTCCAAATTCTTGTAAAAAACAAGAATTTCAAAAAGACCAATAATAACGAAGAGACTATCTTCTGTCAATGCTAGTAGATCTTGATTTTCACTTATTTTCTAAAGCAAACCTACCAATCAATATAAGATTTGATGTCTGATGCCATTCTCCTTAGTGGTTTTCAAGTGCAATTAGGACCATTTTTGAGGGATGATAGTTTTGACTTAAGTGTTTACAGTTGACTGGAGTCATTTAGAAAGCGAGTTTCAGGCTTTGTTTGGCGCAGCTGCAGCTTCTCAGTTTTTTCAACTGCAGCCTTCCTCGCCCTGTAGAAATAGTTACTGGAAACAAACTCGCCGAAAACTCCATTGTCTGTTTAGCGAATTCGTGTCCGCATATTGTTTCGAGAAAATGACAAATTTAACCCTATTGAGTAAAACTGTTAAAAAAAACAATTTAAGTTCCACATTCTCGTAACTTTAGAAGCATAAATTTATTTCTAAACAGAACAAAACGTACTTAAAAATTTTTATTTAGATTATTGGACATATAAAATAGATTCTTATGTATTTACATTTCTAACTCATAAAAAGAGGATAACTATAATTTATTCAATTCATAAAATCAATGTGTTTGAATTGAGTGTGTGTATATAAATATATTGAGATTGAATAAAAACTTAAGTTTAATATTACAATTTAGGTGTTATGTGTGTAAATATATTAAGTAATGGATAATTTAAAGTTTAATATTTCAATTCATGAAGTTTAAACATTTTATATGTGTAAATACTTGAAGAAATAACTAGCCTATATTCTTATTTTAAAGGTTTAGATGCTGCGTATTTAAATACATAAAGGTTTAAAAACTTTGAATCGTAAAATTTGAAATTAAGTGTTAAATATCTCAATATATTGAAAATCTGAAACATATACGTTTCAATTAACTTTTACATATGTATATACTTTGAAAAGCTGAAACTAGTCAAACCTTCATTTGGAATTTAAGTATAACATGTGCAAATACTTAAGGATTAGGTAAAACAACAAATTTCATTTGAAAATTAAATATAACACATGTAAATACATCATGATTAGAAAACAACAAACCTTCATTTGGAATTTAAGTATAACACATGTTAATACTTAAGGATTAAGAAAATATGCACATATTTTAGTTTACGAGTTATATAAGTAAATACACCAGAATTTAATGAATCTAGCATGTATAGTTCAGATATCAAGCATTGCATATGTAAATATATTGAATGGTATGTGTGTAATTCATCAATAATCTGATATCTTGTATGTAAACACATAAGAATCATTGGTATGCATTTAAATCTCTCAAGTGTAAGTGTATTATAAAGGTTTTGGGAAAAAAGGTGAAGGTGAAAATGGGGTTTGTTGCTTTAGCTGCTTCGAGTAGCTATTGAATCCAAACCACTAAAGGTTTTATTTGCTGTGAAACAGATATGGAAATTTGAACAGGACCTAAAACTACAGTAACATGAATATGGAAAGAAAATGATTTCAACTTCTATCAATACTAGATATAGTAAATACTTTCGACTTTCCCTGTTTTTAGCTTTACAGACTGCCGAACATGTGAATTTATAGTTTTGATTTCAGAAGCAAAACTGATTTTGATTTCAGAAGCAAAACTGATTGCAGCTCTCTGTTTTGATGATGAGAAGAGTGAAGAATAGAAGAAATTAAAAGTATGAAGCTTAGGAACAGATCTAAAGAGGTTCACATATCCAAAAGAAGAAAAGAATGGTTGCTACCATAAAAATTTGAAAAGAAGAGAAGTATGGTTGCTGCTACCTAAAATCCAAAAAGTTTCGAGAATTTTCTTGCCCTCAATTCAGCTTTATGAAAAGTCACAAAGGATGGAATGCTAAAAGTTTCTTGATAGTAGAAGAGAAGGTTGTAGAGAATTTACCAAAGCTGGGACGATAGTTCTTGAATGGCTGCTAGAAAAAGTTAATATGAAGAAAAAGTCCTTTGGCTCTCTCACGATTTCAGCAATGTAATGAATTGGAACAACAGAAAAGTTTCCTAGAATCAACTTCGGAAGAGAATAAAGGATTGGAAGGAAATCAAGGAGCAATGGAGAAATCTGGGATTCAAATTTCAGCATGGAGGCTGTGGTTGGTTTCTCAAATCAATATGGGAAGTCTATCGATGATTTCCTCTCCAAAAAGAGGAATATGGTTGCTTCGCTTCTGAAGACTGGAAACTCTCTCAGGCATTCCATTCCTCTCGGTTTTGGTGAAAAATCGACTTCTTATATTCAATTTTAGCAATAAGAGGGAATACGGAACGTGGGGAATGAAGAGTGTGAAGGTCAGAGAGCTTTTGGGAAGAAATATAAGGAGATTTTGCTTTCCAAAAGAGGATCGTGGCTGCTTCAATCTCAAAAACTGAAAACCTACAGACTTCCTTTGTTTTCTTCTCAGGTTTGACAATGAATCAGTTGCAGTTTGAAAGTCCACAATCACAGTCCTCGTGCCTAGTAAAATGTTTTCTAACTTATTCTGACAGAATGCAGCCCATTTACAGAAGCAACCCCGCATAATAATCTCTCAAATCATAGTTCACAACCAAGACATTCATCCATTTGAATCAGAAACCTCAATCAATCATAATACTAGGGCGTAAATCAAAGGCAAGCACTCGAGAGAATAGGTAAAACAGGAACAAATGACGCACCAAATGAAATCTAATACGGTAACCAGAAGTACTCGTGAAACATTAAAAAATAAAAAATCGATCGACACATCAAAGACGATTACATATGATCTGATGAAAAACATAAAGTAGAAAATCTTGCGAACCCAATCTTGTAAAGAGTTTTGATTCACCTCGGATTGTTCTTGCAGAGCTCGATCGGATGGAAGAAGGAGAAAGATCCTTGCGATTTGATCGGACGGAAGGGGAAGCTCGCACTCGGCAGGGCAGGCGAAGGAGCGAAGGCGAGATCGAATGGAGGAGGGGTAGGGGAGTAAAAAGTCGGAGCAATGTCGCGGGCCGCAGGGTCTCACCCACGGCCGGCTTTTCCCTCAGCTTCGCGGCCGCCGCACTAAACAATTCTCTTTTGCTGCCTCCCCCCGCACCATGCAGAAAACGTCGCGCCAAACGAAGCCTCATTGAGCGAGCTTTATCGATAATCTCTTTATTTTGCAGAAGATTGATTTTTTTTTTTAAATTGTAATGAGTCTCATTGTCACCCATTATCTTATTAAATTTAGGTTATATTATTAATTTTCTAACCCATTATCGCAACTTGAAACTACAAGATTTTCAAACCATCATTGATAAAGCTGAAATTCACTTATCCTTTATGAATGTGAGCTTCAATTTTGGGATTCACATATATTTACTTCTGTCAAGCGAACTTCTTCTGCAGGTTCATTCTAATCTGATCCAGCTACTTCAAAACAAATTGGCCCTTGAAGAGAGTTCAAATTTATTAATATATGCTCATCACAAAGGACAACCCAAAACTACCTCATTAAGAGATTAATCAGTCTTTCAATTGATGGGCTTCCTAATACCAAACATATTTTCTACTGACATCAACTTAATACTTTTACTTCAAATTTTCCTTTCTTCGTTCATGAGAAAACCATGTCAAACCTATGAGATTTTATGTATTAATTGTTATGAATTCTAATAGAAAGGTACATCCCTCTCTTTTCCAAGATGCCTTTTCAGATGACTCGCAAAAACCAATAATTCTCCCCAGTAAGGAATGTTCTTCCAATAAACATGATAGGCTTGTATTGCTCAATCTCATAAATCCCATGTGCGAATTAAACTTGCTACCAGTGAGGAACCTCTTAAATACATTTGTTATTTACTATGGTGCCTTCATTAATTTTATAAGTACAATTGCCATTGAATCTTTGTTACTATATAAAGTAGTTGTCTCTTGTTTAAGTATCATAATAGTTTTGAGATATGTTGCACAAATATGGCAAACATAGACATGACACAAAACATACATGGGACATTCTGTTGTTTAAAATATAGGAATTTCATTATATTAAAAATTTTAAATAATATGTAAAAATAAATGTATAAAATATTAATAATAATTTAGAAAAATAATATATTTAATAAAATCAACTTTAAAAAATTAAAAGCTCGTTTGACATTACTGTTCTTTCTGTTTTAGTTGATATACTTTATATATATTTTTATTTTCTATTTTTAGTAACAAATTAAATTATATTAAAAATAATCAAAACTTATATAAGTTATTGAGTGTTTTTAAAAATAACTACTTCAATCAAACTTATTTTAATTTAAATAAAAATTTTAAAAGAAGTGATCCTAAATGACCCCCAAGTTGTTTATAAATAATTATTTTGTTTATAACATACGAAAAATAAGCATATATTATCTTGAATCACCTCAAGATCTAAGTCTTCTTAATCAACTATTCATTAAAAGAAATAAAAGAATGACTGGTTTCTATGGCACTAAATCTTTATGTATATACATATCTAACACTACAAATAATGATTATTTAGTTTATGACATAAATAAAATAAGCATATTTTATCTTATATTACATCAAGATTTAAGTCATCTTAATCAACTATTCATTAAAAGAAATAAAAGGATCACTAGTTTCTTTGGCATTGAATTCTTATGTATATGCATATCTAACAATTAAATTTTAATTTTTAAATTTATGTCACCCAAATCAGTCATATTACATCTAATATACCAATATTTTCAGTTTTAAAAAAATGAAATACACATTTTCATATAAATGTAAAGGGACATATATGTAAAATTTGAAATTCAGATGTTAGATAAGTAAATACATAAAAATTGAGTGGCATATATGTAATTTTTTTAAAAATTTTACATAAAAAATATATACTTTTAAATTTAGTCTTAAAAATAATTTTTCAAAAATTTTTAATTTATTTAATTTTATTTATTCATTAATTTAAGACATGCCTTTTTTAAAAATATTAGTTGACTCAGACTATTGTGTCTAACACTGCATGACCGTTTAAATAGAAATATCAGTGCATCATATGTTCTTAGTATTCAAATTCATTATGAGTCATGTTGGTACTTTAATTCTTCTAGTCATCATGTTGGTCTTGCCTTGAATCTATTTGTTCAATTTTGGAGTTGGGTTGCAACTTGAAGCTTGCACTATTCCACTTCTTTGAAGCACAGTACCTTGACATAGATGATTAGATCAAGCAACCATACTCATTGTTGTAACTTGCAATACTGAGTTTACTAACTCCGTAGGATTTCTTGATAACCAATACTAGCAAAGAAATTTTAATGATTAAAACATCTCTTTTCACTATGCTTTTCTTTTGTGGTATCATTAAGCATGCTAGCCTAAATTATGCTAAAAAGTGGTTATCTTGCACAATCTTTCAACCACAGCCTATTCATACAAAAGTTTCACCTGGAATGGACTTGGTGAATGGAGGATAGGAATTGTTTGAGAGATCAAACACAATGAATGCAGTAAGATTTATGGGATTTGTATGTGGCCTGCATTTGTTGAAGAATAGAGGGAATTTTATACTCTAACAAGAAGTCATCTGGGTGAAGAAGTTAAAGAGGCAAAAGAATCCGCTATTCTTTGTGCTCAAATACACCTAAAATTCACCACAGTAGAAGCCCCAAATCTCTTACTGCCTTGAAAACTCCTATTTTCCTTTAGAAAACAAGATAACCATGAATAAATGAATAAGGGAAAAGATATGTTGTCTATGTTAATTCCAGCTAATCTCATGTGCTACTTCTTAACTCAGGATGGAAAATAAATAGAGCTGCAAATCCACTTTAATCTCTTTTGTTGGTTCACTAGATGAAGAGCTCTTTAGACATAGTTAAAAATTTTAAATAAACTCTTTGTAAACAACCTTATGAAATTCACCTGGTCAATAGAGCAATCAATCATTGATTTGTGGGGGCCCAATAAAATTGGTTTTGCTTTTTAACTGTTCATTCTTGTTCATATTTTGTTTTCTTTTTCTTTTTTGCTTTATAAGAGAACCAACATTTTCCATACTGTCTTTTTCATAAGTCTAAATAAAATTGATTTTTTCCACCCTTGATATCTTTTTGGATTGATCAAATGTGGCTGTAAAGTCAATCGAATGCATATACATGGATCAGTTGTCCTAGTTTTGTTTACGTCACTATGCTAGGTCTTTAATTGTACATCATACTTAGGAACTTTATTTTCTGTCATTGTTTAAAAATCATAAAGTTTCCTTTTTACTACTTTTCGGTTGGATAGTCTTTTATCTCAATTTGAAAAGATATTTTTGCATTGATGTTGCTTGAGCTTCTTTGGGCAATCTTTTGATGTTACCGACTGATTGTATTTTTTTCATTTCTTTTTTGAATATACTCTTTGCTATTGAACTAGTGATACTCTCTTACTCATGATTAACTTTTTAGGGTTGGAAGTTTTCGGACATGATGTTTGCCACAAGACGTGGTTTCTCTGATGCATGTTCTGCCATGGGAAAGCAATTTGAGCATGTCTCTTCATCCATCACAGTATGTTTTGTTAATGCTCTTATGTTTCTCAATTTTAAATTAATGAAATTGACATAAAGGGGTTTATTCTGCTCTCTTTTTCTTCCAATTAATAGACTAGGTCTTTATAGCATTTGTCTCTTGATGACCTTATAATATAGTTTGTATTTTTCTTCTCGTAAGAGTATAATCTCTTTTTCCACTCGATTAAATTTGATAATATGAAATCTAATCCATTCATTCTCTTTAACATCACTGAAACCAGTGACACTAATGGATTTAAGAGTTTCGAAGATTGTTTGACCATCAATCTGATGCATCAAAGTTTATACTATGCATGACTTTAATTACGTGAAAAAATAATTTTGATTTCATAGCGCATTGACTTTTCAATGATTTGGAATTAGATGGATGTGTTTTTGATCATATGTAGTGCATTTGATGTTTTAATATGATTGTTGAATTATATGACTAAATCAGAATTTTAAGAGGGCTTTTGTATATCATCCTTATTTTTCTCACATGCTTGTTACATAGTTAAATTATTATAATGTTGAATCCTGAATTAAAGTAATTTCCCTGTTGATCATAGCAAGAATGTGATTTTGAGTTTGAAAAGTATTTAAGTCGGTAAAATTAGGCTTTTAAACATGCATCTAGCATTTGAAATATACCAGTAAAATTTGACTTAAGGGGACTTGTATATCGTCCTTATTTTCCTGGTGAAACATAAGAGTAAAATTAGACTTCTAAGATTTGTATATCAGCCTTAATTTTATCACTTGATTGATCATATTTAAATTATTATAAAAATGATGAAACCTGAATAAATAATTTTTCAGTTGATCATAGTCAAGTATGTTGTGTTTGAAAATTATGCAAATTGGTAAACTAAAAATAAACTTAGGAGAAGAATAGTCATTCTTGAACTTTTAAACATATGCTTCTAGCATGCAAAATATACCGAGCAAGATTAAACTTCTAAGGGGGCTTGTATCGCATCTTTATTTTCCTGGTAAAACAAGAGTAAAAGTAGACTTTAAAGATGGCTTCTGTATATCATCCTTGATTTTATCACTTGATTGATGCATAGTAGATTATTATAAAAATGATGAAATCTGAATAAAAATAATTTTTCTGTTGATCATAGGCAAGAATGTTTCGTTTGAAAATTATGTAAATCCTTAAATAAAAGTAAAATAAAGAGAAGAATAGTCACTCTTGGAGTTACACTATATTAGGACGTGGGAAATAGTTTTCTTTACCATTCTTTGTAAGTTCATTATCATTTTTTTAAAAAATATTCTCTTCATACATGGACCATCCATCTAAAAGATTTTCTTGTCATTTGCTTTTTTAAAGATTAGAGATAAAGCATGCTTTAACTGCAAAAAAAATAATTGAAAAATATGGTACAAGTTTAGTTGAAAAATGATAATTACACATAGTTTAGATGTTGTGATGAAGACCAACTATTGGGCTGGTCAGAATGCTTTCAGGATTTGCAAATAAATTATGGCTTGCAAATCATCACTAATTTTGTAGAAAATTGGCATTTGTGTGACGCCAATTGAGATTTTTTTTGTCTTTTATTTTTGTAGTGTCATCTCCTCCTCTAATTTATTTTTTTAGTCGGTGAATGTCCTAGGGTTATAAATAAGGAAATTCCTCTAAATGAGGAACATGCTATTTTGACGATGAATAAGAATGAATTTCACCTAAAAGCTCAAATCATTATTCTCTAATTGAGATGTTAACCACATAGGTAAAGTTGGGGGAACTTTTTGTCTACCGGTGTTGGGATAATAATTTGTGTGATTAAAGAATATTTACATTTTCTTATTTCCAATCTTCTTCTCCATGCTATATTTCATCAAATTTGGTACGTGAAAAAGGATTGCTCAGCTATGCCTGCTTTAAGCTTTATCAAATTGATGATAAAACTTAAAGTTTTCTAATGTTTGCTTAAGGTTTATTTGAAATTTGAAGTCGAGACTTCTTGTGGATCCAAAACTTTATAGTTAGTTACCCTCATACTCATGGGTGATTACTGTCGTTTAGGAAGTTGAGCTCAAAATTTAGGCATTGATTTTGTTAAATTTTAGTTTGATCGAGTGAAGAATAGTTGAGTAGAGGTGAGCCTTAATAAGATCACCTGATTTCAATATCTTGAATATATGAGTGGAATTAATTTACCAACATTCATGGGGCAGTGAGCGATAACATTCATGGAGCTTGATTAGCAATCATGAGTTTTCTTGTCTCATTTATCATGAGCTGTTGGAGCAACACTGGGTGGTGAAGATGCGCGTTTGACGGTAACATCAACTTGTTTACTTGCACAAGCTTGTCTTACCAGTTTCATTGAATGATGTAGGGGCACTTAGTGTGGACATTTACATACATGATCGACAGGCTTAGGGCATGCCATGATCATTAGTTAAATGTGAGCTTTTGCTAGATTCAGAGAAACATGTCTGGGGCGCATATTTGTTGTGGTTAATGGGTTTTGGTTGTCAAACTTATTGATGTGTGTTGACCTCCATAGTTGCTGACATTGCGATGCGGGAACCAAAAAAAAAAAAAAGAAAAAGAAAATTGCGATGTGATCGAATATTTCGATAATGATATATGATAATGAACAATGATCATTGAATTATAGAAATCTAGTTTGAGATATAATAAAAAAATGAAATCGATTAATCTTTGATCAGCTCGCGAAATTGACTTTGTGGAGATATCAAAAGCATCAAAATTATCAAAAGAGGACTCCTTTGATCTACTTGATAGATCACGATCTTAATAATATTGTCATGCACATCAATGACATGATACTCTGAGCACTCCCAAACCTGCCCAAATGTTGTCTTATTGCAAAACTGACTATATTGGCATGTCTGAAGCATCAGAATTGCTAAGGGTACTTTCCATGTCATATTTAATTGAAAGTAATAGAAACAATGATTTATAGACTTGACATACACGAATTGGTCCAGAATCACATCGAATGCTCTCAAAGCTAGTCAAACAATATTCATTCTCAAAACAAACATCATCAATATGTTCAAATCATTAAAAGTACTTTAAAATGGCCCTTATTGTTGCCAAGTTGCTACACAGTAGATAAAGCCGCCTATAAGCGTGATTTCACACAAAATAGGGCTAAAATGTCTCGACTATCATTGATATTATCTAAGCGACACTTTTTCATAAAGTAGACATTTACATTGTTATTGTCTACGGAACATCAAAATCTATCAAAAGATACATTCTGTTATCAATTCGGTCAAACACGATGAGAATAGTGGACTATGTATGCGACATGAACGAATCGAACACAAATTGCCATCGTCAATGTCACTTGGACATCATTTGATTGCAAAATGAACCGCGGTGACTCTTCTAAAATATATTTAAAATGTCTAAAATAAATGCATTATTGGCAGGTCTTTGCACGAATGTCATTTGTGAGACCTACCTATGAATGAAACCTTCAATGAGTGTAAATTAAAAACTATGTGAGGCGAAACAAAATATATTTTAACAATTAATTAAATAAAAACAAAAAGAGAGAAGAGGGAGAGTTAAATTATATATATATATATATATATATATCTATGTATGTATGTATGTATGTATGTATGTATGTATGCATGCGTGCATGCGTGCGTGCGTGCGTGCGTGCGTGCGTGGGTGCGTGCGTGCGCGCGGGCGCGGGCGCGGGCGCGGGCGCGTGCGCGTGCGCGTGCGCGTGTCTGTATGTCTGTATGTCTGTATGTCTGTATGTATGCCGTCCGTCCGTCCGTCCGTCCGTCCGTGTGTGTGTGTGTGTGTGTGTGTGTGTGTGTAAAATTCCAAAACTCAATTCATATGAACCCTCACTTGTCCAAAATTTCCATACCGTGCAAGAATCATAACCTCTTGTGTCCTATTTGTCCTATCTCTGTCATGAAAGACAATAAAAAGTGATAACAAAATAAAAGATAAAAATCCTAAAAACTAATAGAGTGCCTTCCTAGTTATGCTAAAGCTCCCCATTTGCTCCTATATCTCTCCCATTTTCCCTTCACTTCCCTTCTTCTCTCCTTTGTCCTCACATCATCCAAAAATATGCTTTCCATTTCGCCTTGCCCCCAATCATTGCGCAAGATTAAAGCTTATCTCCCTCTTTCATGCCTAGCCGTTGGAATTCTATAATCAAAACTCAGAGCTCTCCTTTGCCTTCAACATTCGTCTAGCAGCTGTAGCTCCTCACTGTCTTTTCCTTATTCACTCCAGTCTCCACTCCTAAACCACTTCACCCCCAACCTTCCTCGTTGAAGAATCTACTCAAAGTCCACGACAAACCTAGCAGCTCACTGTGAGCCATTTATTCTCAGCCTCTCCTCCCTCATTTCACGTCCCAAAATTATCTCTCCTTTTTTGTTTTCGGACAAAATTACATGCTACTCACTCCCCATTCTCGTGAGGTCCCTTGGCTTGCATCACTTGAGCTCACACACAATACCTCTGCTCTCTACCATTCAAACTTGCCAAAATTGAGTCCAAACCTCGGCTTCTCACCGTCCCCTTCAACCTGAGCTTCTATTCGCACTTGTTCACAACTTTGGTTGCCGATCCCTCTTCTCAGTTTTCACGCCACATAATCGCAATTTGACTACTTCATGTTACTCTCCTACCTGGCCTCCATAATATTTATCTTTTACCATGACTCCAATCAGTCCACTTCACATCTCAAACCTACTAATTCAGCAACCATTGACTCACCAGTCATCTCTCTACCTATTTAATCCTCAACTCTATTTTTATTTTACACGCACACACGCAAAGATGTTTATGTTTTTGTAAAGGTTTTTGATAGGAACTAGGACATAAATAATATACTTCTATTCCCTCGAAAGCAAATCAACGATTACAACTTCGAAGACATAAAGATAACCACATACAATTCAAGGGTAGTCGAGCTCTACCAACCTTATTAAGCCTATTTATACCAAAAATAATTACTAAAAAATGACTAAATTTCCCTTTTAGCCTTGCGCCTATAATAAGTCTTCAATTTAATTAGCGGGCTTGGCGTTGTGGAAAGCATTATCGACGCTGACCTAACATTACTCCTCTTCCAGTAAGAGACTTTGTGTTCAAGGTGGAAAAGAGGAAGCTGCTACTAGATGAAGTCGTATGGCTCTTACACGATGTCATAATCTGATAACCCTTTCCATGTAATCAACATTTTTTTCCCACCTGTCGATTCCGGACACACCTCTTTAGCTCTAGTGGTTACAAGCGAACTTTCATATCCTCAGTTAAAGTGTGTGGAAGTTAAGAAAAGGGCAAATTATCACCAATAGTGTGTCTCAACTATGATATGTGGAAAACTAGATGAAGTGTTGACGGAGGTGACAATTTTAATCGATAAGCCACATTGTCAATGCGCTTTGTGATCTCGTCAAAAATAGAGTAGGGATAGCTTCTCATACCTATGTCTGACTAATTTATTTTGTCGATAGGGCCAAGCATTCAAGTACATCATATCTCCTACCGCATACTACCATTCATTCAATTTCCATTGGCTTGTTTCTTCATAAGTTATTGCGCTTTCAACAAATGTCCTTTCAATTCTACCAACATTTTGTCCTTCTCTTCTGATCCACAAGACATCATTGCATTACTGTGTCCATAATGCACCAAATGTGGTGGATCAAGACAATACAACATTTTAAAAGAGATAGTCATGGAAGTTATATGATATGATGTGTTGTACCAATACTCTGCCCAGAGTAGTCATTTCGTCCACTCATGGGTCCAACAAATATAAAGAAACACAAATAGTTCTCCACACTTCGATTAACCACTTTCAACTGTCCATCAATCTGCGCTTGGTATGCTAATTTTTTTTTTTAATACTGTCCCTTGTATTCTAGACAGCTCCCTCGATAAATGACTCAAGAAAACCTTGTCTCGATGAGGCTCTGTCGATTCAGGGATCCCATGCAAATAGGCAAGCCTTATCTATAAGAACCATAACAAGAGAAACAATAGTGTAGGGATGACACAGAGGTATAAAGTGCGTGCACTTGTTCAACCAATCCACCACCACTAAGTTGACTGTAAACCCTTCTGACCGAGGTAAGCTTTCAATGAAATCTAATGTCACCAACTCTCATACCTTTTCTGGTAACGCTAAAAATTGTAGCAACCTCCCAGGTGCTAATGATATGTACATGTGTCGTTGGCACACATCATATTTTGAAATCATGTCTTATACATCCTTTCTTATTCCCACCCAGCACAGTTCTGCTGTTGTCCTCCGGTATATTTTGAGCACGCTGGAATGCCCCACACCACCACCACCACCACCACCACCACCCCCACCCCCACACCCCCCCCCCCCCCCCCCCCAGTTCCCGAGATAATACATGTGTCCCTGATAAGGTAATCGTTGGCTATTTTGTGGATAAGACGAGAGAAAAAGCCAAGAAAAACTTGAATTATGGAGGTTTGCATTGGAGTCTAAAGGTCTTCGTTTGAGTAGAACTAAAATTGAATACATGAAATGTAATTTTAGTAATAGTAGCTCTAGTGACAGAAGTGTAACTTTGGGTGATCAAATTATTAAAAGGTGTGAACGATTTAGATATCTTTGGTCTATTGTTCAAAGCGATGTTGATATAGATAGGGATGTTAATAGTAGAATTCAAGTTGGTTGGTTGAAGTGGAGGAATGCGTCTGACCTATTGTGTGATCGAAAAGCACCGCTTAGACTGAAAGGAAAATTTTTTAAGATGGTGGTGAGACCTGAAGTGCTCTATGGTGCTGAATGTTGGCCTTTAAAAGAGAAGCATAATTCTACGTTAAGTGTTGCAGAGATATGAATGATTAGGTGGATGAGTATCTTTACATTTAGAGAAAATGCGAAATGAATATTTCCGTAATCGGGTTTGTGTTGCACCAGTGACGGACAAAATTTGAGAGAGTCGCCTTAAACGTCGACCACCTGATGCTCCGATTAGGAGAGTAGATGTTTTCGATTCAACTTATGTTAAGAAAGGAAGAGGTAGGCCTAGGAAGACTTGAGCTTATTGCATAAAAAATGATCTTAATTTATTAGAATTAAATGAAAATTTGACACTAAATAGGACGCAATGGAGAAAAAGGATCCATGTAACCGACCTCACTTAGTGCGATTAAGGTTTTGTTGTTATTGTTGTTGCTGACAAGATTTTTTGTTTCTGCCCCTACTTGTAGAGAAGAGGCATGCGTGATAAGTGATGGCATGTATAGAGGAAATGCATGTTGTTTGCATGCACACTTGGGGAGCATGACCACACATGGAAGATGATGAGTAGGGCACAAAATCTCATGATTATGTTTAGTGCATTGGTATGCTTGCATGATGAACATCAATAGTCTTGGAGTTCAGCATAAAAGTGGATATTGGACTTAGCGTGTTGTGGAGAGATTAAAAAGAGTATGTGTTGAAATATGCACGTTGCAATAGTTCATGGATGCATGAGGGGGGCCATGTGTAGGTGAGACCACGAGCAGTTGTTGTGCACCCAATTTCGGAAAATAGATTATTTATTTATTTATTTAAAATTTTGATGGATAATGTGAAGATGTGAAACCTATGCACCCAATTTGGAGTTATTTGTGCATCCAATTTTGGATGTAGAAAGCACTCAATGAGATGAAAGTAATTCTATGCATTCATTAATATTCAATTGCTCATTATGGAGATCTAAATAAACATGATTACTAAGACAAGGACAAACTAAATGTAAGTTAATTTTATCTAATTCCAACAAATTTTAAATTTAATCCTATTCTTGTTTCAAAGAAAATAACACCTAATAAAATAATTCAATTCAAAAAATAAAATGAAAATTGGTCAACATCTAAAAATGCTAAAAACAAACGCTCTAGTCAGATCTGTTTTTGTCTGATCTAACTTTTGGTAATTGGTCTAGGCCCGATTGAACTATTGTGGACTGTTTTGGCATTTTTGAAGGGCTATACTACGCCATTCACAAATGTAGTTCTCGTATAAACTTGGTTTTATGATATTTATGATGCTTATCTCTGAAATATATATTTCTAATCATACTTCAGCATAAATAATTTAGGGTGCGGTCATAACAGCAGAAATAGGTTTTTTCTTGTAAACAAGAAATTCAAATGAAACAAGTCTTGAGATTTCTCACCTATCAGAGGGCTGCCATAGCTTATCTTAGGAATCCAAAGAACATAAAGAAATTTAAATTGAAGTGGTTGAGGTACAAATACATAAAGGCTAGAAGAATCTAAATGATTGTTTAGTAATTCTTTTTAAATAGTTTGCTTTAATCTGAAATATCTCATCATTGATTTGTGCGGATATGTGTTCAAAAGTGCTGAATTCTATGACACTTCCTCCTTGGTTTCATGATGATTGTCTACATCTGTTGAACAACTCATCCATATCTATCAATGTAGAAGTTTTTTTTCCTTGCACAAATTGACACAGCGTGACCACCAAATAGCATTATTGAGCTGGCCAAAACTTTTTTCTGAAACTTCAACCGTAATCAAGTCGTTCTGGACTTTTCTTGTAGAAAAGTTAGCATTGATATTGGCCATTATTCTTTTTTTAATTTTTATTTTTAAATTACAATTTACAATTTTTTCATGTATGTCTATGTCAAAGTCTAAGGAAGAATGCTTTTGGTTGTTTTATATCAATATTTTGTTTTAAGCACTTTTTAGAGATGCCATTGTTGAAGTAAACCTTCGTAGATATTTCAGTAATGATTAAGACATGATTTGTGGCTGGCTAGCTTATGCAAGTTTGATTCTTGATTCTGCAGTTGCGTTCTACTTTATTTGAATGCTTTTTTTCCTCTATATCTCGTCAAAATTTTCATATTGCAAAGCATAGTTTTTCTCTGAATATTCATGTGTTGATATACCTTATTAAGAGCTTAGTGATTATTGAGTTGCATCGTGTTTTATGTGGCCCCTTTCTTCCTGTTCATCTTATTGTGATAGTTTTACAGTCCGCAAAGCGTCATTTATCTTCGAAGATTGATGTGGTTGATCATAGCTTGGATGAGATGAAAGAACTTAATGCAGCCACCAAAAATGAGGCATGTGTCTATTTTTTTGAATGCATTGCGTTCCCAAAAGTTTCTTTAATGCAAGTTGTGCTTAAATGATTTGGCGGACTAATAGGTTATGCTATTACATGGTGATGCTGGCCTAGTTCATATGGATGTTGATTCTATTACACGTGTTGTCAGGAATCTGGTGAGTCCATTGTATGATGTTTCTGAATCAATTTTTTTTAAGAATATACAATAATTATATCTGGTGCACGCCAGGAGTCAAAGATGGATCAGATTGATGATGGCCAGGTATTGTTTGTCATTGCATTCATCACTTGCTGGTTTTCTAAGTGGATTTTCTGTCTCTAATTTCTCCGTGCAAGTCACAATTGACAAACTTTTAAAGTTTATTACCAGAATTTTGCTGGCAGGGGATTATATGCACTTTGTAAGTTAGCTGAAGGTTGGCAGATGGGAATGAATAAAGAGTCTATTTCGGTCAGAAAACTTTCAACCATACTAATTTTCTTTTTACATGGTTTTTTTTGTGCTGAAGTACTCTTCTAAGTTTTGCCATGCCTATTCCCTTACTTTTATTGAAACTGGGCGAGCTTTGTTGATTATTATTTTTTTTTTTCCGAATGCTTTCTATGTAACCTTGTTGATATTGTGCTGGATACTTATTCAGCATAATGTAAGTTCAATCTATCTACCATATCTAGGTTAGTGAAAGAAATAATTGGGAATTATAATCTGATTCGACGATTAATTATTTGTGGGGTTGCATGATGCATCGATTGGGATCATCATCTTATGAATATTGACTGTAAATTTTCTTGACTATAACATACAGTTCTTTTCTAATTTTCTTCTGCATTGAATAGCAAAATTTCCATAATCCTTCAATATCTTATCACTGATTTTGTGCGGAAATGTGCTAGAAAATTGCTAAATTGCACGATACTCCCTCCATGCTTTCATGATCATTGTCCACATATGCTGAAATACTTGTCCATATCCTTGAAAAAGTGTTTTTGCCTCGTGTAAAACGACATAGCGGAACAACAACATAGTATTCTCAAGCTGACCAAAACTTATTGCTGAAACTTCAACCATAGGCAACTCGTTGTGGACTTTTCTAGTAGAAATGTAGCATTGATATTGGCCATTCTTTAAATCTTCTTTTATTTTCTTCATTACAATTTGCTTCTTTTTTTTTTCATGTTTGTATGTCAGTTTTAAGTAGGATGCTCTCCAAAATCCCCTTAATTCTGGGTCATAATTGTGTTATTGACTCAATTTGTTGAAAATTACTACTTTGATTGCTGTCATAAAGGAGGGTTGCAGGTAAGCTTCAACAACTCTTATGCCTTACTCTATTACTGGAAGAGATTGGCAGACTTAAATGATTCAAGAAGGAATGAGGGAGTGTTAGGTATGACTCATATACCAGAAATTTGGAGTCTCTTGGAATGAAGAGGTGTGTCTCCTGGTGAAGAGGAGTATCTGTTGGAATTTAGTGGGTTAGGGGGAGCGAGGGCGTTTTAGTAATTTATCTGTGAGTTTTATCTATAAATAGATGTGTAAACCTATGAGTATGAAATAATAACTCCCTTGAAATAGTGAAATTCACCGCTCTGCTCCCGAGTACATAGGCTTCTTTGCCGAACCTCGTTAAATCTGTGTTTTCTTCTGATTTCGTGTCGATTCTTGCTTTTCTCTGCCCTAAATTGCACAAAAATTGTTATCAGAGTGAGGTTCTAGGGCGGAAGAGATCGACGCAGGAAGAACGAAGAAGGATTTGGTGTTTCTTCGAGCTGTTCAGTGAAGGAGATTCAGGCGAATCGCTGCGGTAGATAAGGCGTTCGACGCATGTTATTCTTCCATAAACGAATCGCGACATCTCATTGGAAGTTTGGACAGAGTTTTCACGATTTGGCGAGTTCTGCAACGGTTTCTTCTACGACAGAGGCGCAACGAAAGGATGACAGGGAAGTGCACGTGGTGAAGTTCAGCTTCAAGAGTTCGCGAAGGAGCAGGTAGTTTCATAAGGCAAGGAGTTCTGCTTCATAAAGGAGATTCGCGTCGCAGTTCGGCCTCACGAGAATGATTCGCGGGCGCGCGGCTGGGAGATTTGCACAAGAGTTCCAGACTTAATTGCTGGCAGATTCGGGACAGGAGGATTGACGGCACTTTGGAGTAGGCAGGATAGGTCCATGCGGAGAATCAAGGGCTCCCAGACCCGACAGTTGAGCGCGCGAAGTAGTTCCGCGGTTCAGGAGTTAGCGACATAGGAACAGAAGAATGGAACAGACGTCACCAGCAGGGAGTTCGGTCTTTTGCGATAGCCAGCGGAGGAGTTTTACCGTGAACAGGCGGGATTCCGGATCGCGCCAGGCAGTCACTGTGGAAACAATTCCATGCAGAGGGCAGTTCCGCGAACAGGCGCATGCAGGTTCTGCGAAGAGACATGCGACAGAGGAATTGCGCGAGGAAGGCAGGCTTCGTGATGGTTCTGTGAGGTGGAGTCTCGGTCCTTCGGCAGTTCGCGAGCAGTTCGACGTAGAGGATTCTTGCGACAGTCGCAGGAGTTCGCGAGTCCGGCCGGTGGCTTGGATCGCGTCGCGACGCAGATCGAAGGAGCAGTTCGGTAGAGTTTCGACCATTTCCCGCGTAGGCATGATTCAACGGTTCAACCAGTTTGGTGAATCTCTGGTTCCCACTAAGAAGAATATTCCTTCAGCCAACCTGAGGTGGACTTGAGTTCGGTTCTGACGGTTCCGCGAGGCGGAGTTTAGGCGTGAGAAGGAATCTTTTATTCCTACTAGGAAGAATATTCCCTCATGCAGAGGGGAGTTTGGTTCCAAGCGCGGCAGCTGACGTTTGGAGCGACGGGTCGCAGATCTAGTCTTGGTTAGCGGAACAGGAGGAGTTGCGGCAGGCTTCACAAGGAATATTCTGCGGGAGTCAGGGGCGCTAAACCAGGGGAGTTTGCGGCAGCGGTTGCGGGCGGTTCGGTTCGACGGCGGACGCGACAGTCTTTTTCGTGGATTGATTGGAGTAGATCGGGTTCGTGCCCAGTGAAGGTTCCTGCAGATGCCGCAAGTTCGCGTGAAAGACGTGGTGGCAGGTTCGCGATAGAATTTCACAGAGATAAACACTTCTGTAGCGAGAAGGAGTTCCATGAGGTCGAGTTCATGACCAGTCGAAGTAGTCGATTTGGCAAAGGGTTTTGTGGAGGTATTCTGCGAACATGCGCTAAGAGTTTTCGATGTGATGATTTGCGATCAGAGAAGAATTTGGGGTTCGTGGGACAACAATTTGGCTAAGGTGATTCACGAATCTGATTCATGAATCACAGGAAAATTGCTGCAATTGACAGAGGAAAATTCAGTTTTCTTTGAATTTATTTGTGGTGTATTTTTTGTTTCGACTAAACGCAGGAAAAGTTCGCTGCTGGATTAATTTCAAATGACAATGTTTGGTGTAAAATTCGAGATACTGAAGTTTGATGGAACCGAGAACTTTGGATTGTGGCAAACAATGATAAAAAATTTGTTGGTACAACAAGAAATTTTGAAGGCATTGCGAGCTACGAAGCCTGATAATATCTATAGACTGTTGGAGAGTACTGCTGTAGGTGGAGTTTACTTTGTTGGATCATATGATGGAAATGCAACAGGTATGATGACCAAGCCAAGTATTATCAAAAAGTCCTTGCATCGCTTGAATTTGTTGAATGTTTGCAATTGTTAGATGTCATGGTTGCCCAACCCACTTTGGTGTGAGAAACTCCATGATGTATTTCTCCTAAGGGGCTGGATATTCGCGAAGGTGAGATTTATTAGGTATGACTTATATACCAGAAATTTGGAGTCTCTTGGAATGAAAAGGTTTGTCTCCTGGTGAAGAGGAGTATCTCTTGAAATTTAGTAATTTATCTGTGGGTTTTTATCTATAAATAGATGTGTAACCCTATGGGTATGATATAATAACTCCCCTGAAATAGTGAAATTCGCCGCTCTGCTCCTGAGAACGTAGACATCTTTGCCGAATCTCGTTAAATCTCTGTGTTTTCTTCTGGTTTTGTGTCGATTCTTGCTTTTCTCTACCTTAAATTGCACAACAGGCAGAGACAATATCAAGAGGGAAAGAGGGAGGGAAAGAGAGCGATTCCTATATGACTAGGAAGAAGTGTGAGAGCTGTCAATTGTTCTGGAATCAAACTCCATAATTTGCCAAGAAGGGCTTACATCTCTTATTTATTTATTCATATGGGAAATCCTCCTTTATGATATACTTTATAGAGAAGGGCTCACACCATCTTTAGAAGGTATCTGAGGTGATACATCTCTTCATAGTGCAATTAATTCCATAAATCTTCATCTTTTGTCATGAATCCAGGCTCCCAATTCAGTCTTCCACTTGCTCGTTTTTTTCTGCGCAAGTGATCACATCTATAGGGTGGTTCTTTTGATGGTATAGATGTACTTCTTACACCATCGATGATGTTGTTTATTATATTCAGATAGTGTCCCATTGCATAAATTGGAAACTTTGTTAACGTGCTATTAGATGGGCCACATATCCTTTACCAACTTTTGTTATGTCCAACTTTTTATTGTGGTAATTCCAATCTCTTTCTAACCTGGACTGAGCATACCATACTTTCACTGGCAAGTTGGTGAGATTGTGATGCCTGTTAGTTGATGTGATGTGCTTAGGCTTCTCCTGATTTTATTTAAACTAGTGCAATTGAAAGAAATTTCATAGAAAAAAAAATTATAGTATAAAAGTTAAAATGATATTTTTTAAATGATTTTTTCTTTAATGAAAAGATATAAATGATACATTCATCACCAATTGTTATGTTAATTAGTGAAAAAATAAAGTATATTAAAATTGTCTATATCAAAATATTAATTATTCTAATTTATAACAGTTTAGAAAATTTTATTTAATATAAAAGTCATTTTAGAATTTATGATTATTATATATTTTTTTAAATAAAAGTAACTTTTTAATTATTTAATAGTTGTAATATTATAATTAGTATAAAGATCATTTTATGATTTAGAAATTTAATAGGGTAAAATTTGTCAATTAAATAGGATAAATAATGAACTAAGCAATAAGATAAAAATTTAAGAGATATATTTATGAGCTATAAAAACATTATTTGAGCGCATTACTTAAATCATGTCAATTAGTTGTTTAAAAACTAAATTAATTATTCTTATGATTTAATAGTTGTAAAATTATAATTAATATAAAAGTTATTTTAAAATTTCTTAAGATAATATATATATATATATAAAGAAACATATCGGATTACTTATAACGTATCAATTGTTGGATTAATTATTTTTATGATTTAATAGTTGTAAAATTCTAATTAATACAAAAGTTATTTTAAAATTTATAAAGATAATAATTATTTAAAAAAACAAGAAAAAATTGTGAAAAGTTCATAAAATAAAACATTATATTATAAAATTCAAGTAGAAAAGAATATTATGAATTCAATGCTCTAACTGTTGAAAAATGATGAATTAATGGCTCCACGCAGACAAAATTCTAGTTTGCAGTAGAAAAGAATATGATGAATTCAATGCTCTAACTGTTGAAAAAATAAAACAAAATAAATATATGAGCATCTTCACCAAGTGCTGCAAGTCACTTCTTCATCTGGGGAACCAGCTAAGACCTACAATAAGAACAAGGAATGACAAAGGGAGTGCACGAATGGCTTTGGTGAACATCATGCGGGCACTTAAAAGTTTATTTCATTATGATGCTTGTGAACCCATACCCCCCCTTTCTGTCCTCTCTCTCCCTCTCCCAAATTACTTCATACAAATGTCAAAAATAAACAATTTAAGATTATGTTTAGATCTTAATAAAATATTTGTGGAGATAATTGAAAATTATTTTAGGTAATTGAAGATAAAGATAAATTAGTATATACTAATTAATAATATGTGTTTGTGTGTGTGTGTTTGTTGGGGATGGGGTGGGGCGGTGTTTGATGTGCAAAAAAAAAAAAAAGTCAATTAGAACGAGACAAACAAGATGGAGATGAATAACTATATTTCCAAGTCATAGTAATATTTCTTTTGAATATATTCTTGATTTCGATTCTTCACTTTTATGCTCTATATCAATGAGATTAAACTATAATTGTTTTTTTTTATATTGTTAGGCATGAAACATGCATGTAAATTTTTCTGTATAAATAGTGACATAATAGTTATATTTTTTTCTAGAATGACATTAGCTTGTTATATGACTTTTAGAGTATGTCAGAGTAACTTTTATTCATTGGTAGATAAATATAAAATATTTCATAAGAGAATGCTTGCTATGAAGAATGAGCATAGTATAAATATAAATGGTTGTATATGCATGCTAAGAGAAAGAATTCATCACCTTATGGTACTGACCGCGGACGTCAATGTACCCGTGCAGGTAGATATTTTTCTATCACATCAAACAATTGTGTAATATAGAATACGAACCATTGTACCGATAAAAAAATATTGGTCATGGGTGAGAATACAAATTTCTACCTCTGACAGTAATAGACATTATGTGTCCCGTTGTACTGACGAGGTAAATATCGTCAAGAGATGTGTTAAGTTATATTTAGACAGTACTCCTGACACAGACATAAAAATTAATAGCATTTTTTGAAATTGTGCAATCTGGGGCTCGTCTTGAAGCCTGCCTTAGCACAATTGGAAAGACAAACACGTTAAGGTGTACACATCAAAACTCGGGCTAGACATACGCCTCACATTGGTCTAGGGGTGTAAACGAACCGAACACGAACGAACAGAGCTAGTGATCATGTTCGAAATGTTCAAACACTGTTCGTGTTTGGTTTGTTTAATTCGTGTTCGTCTCGTTTGCTTATCGAACGAATCGAACACGAACTTCCTGGCGAACCGAACACGAACTGTTCGAGAACAACGAGCTTTTTTGACAGCCCTAGCTTTAATAGCATACTTCCTCAAAATGAAGCAAATTGATCAGGTATTCCATACACATTAGGTAATCCATACTTCCTCAAAATGAAATAAACTGAATAAGTCGTTTAGGGTTTTGTTTTGGGTTTTATTTTAATATATAGTACAACAACAACAACAACAAAGCCTTAATCCCACTAAGTGGGGTCGGCTACATGAATCATTTTTCTCCATTGCGTCCTATTTAGTGTCAAATTTTCATTTAATTCTAATAAATTAAGATCATTTTTTATGCAATAAGCCCAAGTTTTCCTAGGTCTACCTCCGCCTTTCTTAACATAAGTTGTATTTAAAACATCTATTCTCCTAATCGGATCATCAGGTGGTCGACGTTTATTGTGACCAAACCATCTAAGGCGACTTTCTCTAATTTTATCCGTCGCTGGAGCAACACCAACCCTATTACGGATATAATCATTTCACATTTTATCTCTAAGTGTAAAGCCACTCATCCACCTAATCATTCTTATCTCGGCAACACTTAACTTAATATTATGCTTCTCTTTTAAAGGCCAACATTTAGCACCATAGTAGCATTGAAGGTCTCACCACCATCTTATAAAATTTTCCTTTCAGTCTAAGCAGTACTTTTCTATCACACAATATGCCGGACGCATTCCTCCACTTCAACCAACCAACCCGAATTCTACTATTAACATCCCCATCTATCTCACCATCGCTTTGAACAATGGACCCGAGATATCTAAATCGTTCACACCTTTTAATAATTTGATCACCCAAAGTTACACTTCTGTCACTAAACCTACTATTACTAAAATTACATTCCATGTATTCAATTTTAGTTCTACTCAAACGAAGACCTTTAGACTCCAGTGCATACCTCCATAAATCAAGTTTTTACTGGACTTTTTCTTTTGTCTTATCCACAAAGAGGATATCATCAACAAAAAGCATACACCAAGGTACATCCTCTTGTAAATGCCAGTAAGACCACCAATAAATAAAGCAAAAAGATATGGGCTTAAAGCCGATCCTTGATGTAAACCATCAGAAATAGTAAAATATTTGGTCAATCCTCCTTCAGTTCGAACACAGGTAACAACTCTAGCATACATATCTTTAATGACTTGAATATGAGTCATATCAACACCTTTCTTCTCAAGGACTCTCCAAAGAACATCTCTAGGAACCTTATCGTAATCCTTTTCTAAATCAATAAAAATCAAATGTAGATCCTCCTTATTATCGCTGTACTTCTCCATCAGACCTCTCAATAAATGTATAGCTTCCATTGTAGACCTGCCCGACATTATTTTAATATATAGTATAGTATATTAATTATAATATTATAATATTTATATTAATATAATTAATACTATAATATTATTAATGTTATTAATAATTTATCATATATTATAATTTATAGAAGTTTAATTATTTAAAATATGATAAATCTTTATAATATATAATTATTTTTAAAATATCATAAATTTTTTATATATAATTATTTTAAATTATTTTATATTTCGAACAATAACGAACCGAACATGAATGAACACATCGCTGTTCGTATTAATATAATTAATACTATAATATTATTAGTGTTATTAATAATTTATCATATATTATAATTTATAGAAGTTTAATTATTTAAAATATGATAAATCTTTATATATATAATTATTTTTAAAATATCATAAATTTTTTATATATAATTATTTTAAATTATTTTATATTTCGAACAATAATGAACCGAACACGAACGAACACATCGCTGTTCGTGTTTGATTCTTTTAACAAACCGAACGAAAAAAATTGTTCGTGTTCGTCTCATTTGCTTATCGAACGAACCGAACACGAACTTCTTGGCGAACCGAACACGAACTGTTCGCGAACAACGAGCTTTTTTGACAGCCCTACATTGGTCAAGAGTTATTATTTATCTTAAGTCTTCTAAATCACTCCAGAATTTATTTTTAGAATCTATATCTAAACCTATTTGAGGAGCATGACCACTTATAATATTAAAATCTTAGTATCAACAATAATTTTAAGGGCAATAAATCTATCACCAACTCTATTAATTTTTACAACATTATCTTTCAAACTCTTTTATCCATCATTACACCTACACCATTTCTAGTGCGACTTTTACCAGAACCAAAGTTTAAAATCTAAGTTGTCAATCTCGTAGCCTTTTCTCCAACCCATTTAGTTTCTTGAATACATAAGATATTTATCTTTCTATGAATTATAATGTCAACTAATTTCATCCATTTACTAGTGAGAGTACCAATATCCCAAGATCCTATCTTAATATTAATACTCTTAGTGGTGAATACCAATATCCCAAGATCCTATCTTAATATTAATACTCTTAGTGGTGAATTAATGGAATTAGTTGATATTATGATTCATATAAAGATAATGTATTCAAGAAACTAAATGGGTTGGAGAAAAGGCTAAGGAGATTAACAACTCTATTAATTTCTTTTGAAAGCATATGTCCCACTATTTCATTATTACATTTATTATTTCAATTTACATAGATATTAAATTAGATGTTTAATGAAAATAATTTTTTGTTGAGTTTATCTATCAATCAAGGGTTACTCATCTACTCAGTTAATACAACTAAACATTCACCAGAAGATGTAAGTGCTTATATACATACATAATTTTTGTAATAATTTGAACAATTTAATATCTTTTTGGAGATAAAATATTATGAACAAACGTCTCTATAAAAGAATAAAAGGTCTTTGGTAAAACGTTTGTGATACACATAAATCAAAGGTAATTATAAAAAATGATTTGGTGGATTGTACTAAATGCTCATAGAATAATGTAGTTTATAGTTTGAGGTGAAAATTAATATAATATATATTAATATATTAAAATTATTCCTTATATAGATTTCTTTTTAAATAGATATTTTATAAAATTAGGCGTCAACGATATGACTTCGAATAGGGTTGTAAGTGAGTCAAGCCGACTCATGGACCGTCTCAACTCGTTGGCTTGTTACTCGTGAACTGAACTCGATGAGCTAACAAGCCAAGCTTTAGCTAACCCCGACTCGGCTTGTTTAAAAAAATATTAATATAAAATATACTCAAAATATATTAAGTTTAAAGATTTTATTTTTAAAAGTATTAAAAATATTTTAAAAAATAATATTTTGTATTTTATTTCAAGTAATTTCTTATTTTATCTCAAGAATGCGAAATGAATATATCTGCGAAAGGGTTGGTGTAGCTCCAATGGCAGATAAGATTAGAGAGGATCTTGTTAAACGGTTTGGTCCCATTAAACGTCATCTGATAATCTGGTTAAGAGATTAGATATTTTAGATTTCGACTTATGTTAAGAAAGACAAATGTAGACCTAAAAAGACTTGGGCATATTGTACAAAAAAATGATCTTAATCTATGAGAATTAAATAAAATATGACACTAAATATGCACAATGGAGAAAAAGTATTCATGTAATCGACCGCACTTAGGGTCTGTTTGGGACAACTTTCTGTCTGCTTTGCTTTTCAGACCGTCACCACAGTTTTGTTTTGAAAATTATTTTCATGTTACCTTTTAGAAATTATATTGGTAAAAACTATTTTGTAAACTTGAGCTGTTAATGTGTGGTGGCTGCCAGAAAACTATGGTCCGACTTTTTGAAAATAAAATAAATTTGTAATAGCCACCGCAATTTTAAAAAAAATAATTTCTTCTGAAGCCGCTTCATAGCTGCTTCTTCAAACCGTTGCATCTGCCCCAAACAGAGCCTTAGTAGGATAAATACTAGTTGTTTTTATTGTTATTGAGCTTACATCTGATGCTTTAGCGCTTATGCCTCGCCGCGTAACTAGGACTGTAAAAAAAAGCTTGTTGTTCGTGAATAGGTCATGTTCAGCTTGTTAAGTAGCTCATGTTTGATTTGTTCGTTAAACAAGTGATTCGAACACAAACAATTTTTTTAAGCTTGATTTATAAACGAGTCGAACATGAACAAAAGTTTGTTTGTTCATGTTCGGCTCATTTTGGCTTGAAATAATTAAATTATAATATTTATAATATTTATTTATAATCAAATGCTCTTACTAGACATTTACAAGAGGATATACCTTGGTGTATGCTTTGCACTGAAGATACTTTCTCGTGGATAAGACTAGAGAGAAAGCTCAGGAAAAGCATGAATTATGAAGATCTATATTGGAGTCTAAATGCTTTCGTTTGAATAGAACTAAAACTAGTGATAGAGTTGTAATGATTGGTGATCAAATTATTAAAAGGTGTGAACGTTTTAGATTTCTTGGGTCTATTGTTCAAAGCGATGGTGATATTGATGGGGATGTTATTAATAGAATTCAAGTTGGTTGGTTTAAGTGGAGGAATACTTCGGGCCTATTGTGGGATAGAAAAGTACCACTTAGACAGAAAGGAAAATTTTATAAGATGGTGGTGAGACCTGCAATGCTCTATGCCACTGAATGTTGGCCTTTAAAAGAGAAACATAAAACCAAGTTGGGTGTTATCGAGATGAGAATGCTTAGGTGGATGAGTGGCTTTACACTTAGTGACAAAATGTGAAATCAATATATCTATGATATAGTTCATCTAGCTCCAGTGGTGGACAAACTTAAAGAGAATCGTCTTAAATGGTTTGGCCATAACATCAACCACCTAATGATCCGATTAGGAAAGTAGATGTTTTAGATTCGATTTACGTTAAGAAAGACAGAGGTAGACCTAGAAAGACTTAGACCTAGAAAGACTTGGGCATATTGTATAAAAAAATGATCTTAATTTAGTAGATTTTAATGAAAATATAACACTCAATAGAACTCAATGGAGAAAAAGGATTTATGTATCCGACCCCACTTAGTGGGATAAATGTATCACACAATAGCCACGATGCATTCATCTGCTTTAACCAAACAACATGAATTTTACTATTAACATCCCCATCTATATCACCATCCCTTTAAACAATAGAACCAATGCATCTAAAACGTTTACATCTTTTAATGATTTGATCACCTATTATTGCAATTTTGCCACTAGAGCTACTATTAAAATTACAATTCTTTTATTCAATTATAAATCTACTCAAACAAAACTTTTTAGACTCCAATATAGACCTCTATAATTCAAATTTTTATTGAACTCTTTTTCTAGCTTATCCATAAGAAGTATATTATTAGCGAAAAACATACACACCAAGGAACATCCTTCTGTAAATGTCCAACACATCCATTGCTAAAGCAAAAAGATGCGGGCTTATAGTCGATCCCGGTTGTAATCCAACTGAAATGGGAAAGTACTTTGTCAATCCTCCTTCTGTTCAAAAACAAGTAACAACCCTAGTATACCTATCTTTAATGACTTCAATATAAGTTATATCAACATCTTTTCTATAGAACTTTCCAAAGTCCTCCTTGAAACTTATCGTAAACTTTTTCTATATCAATAAAAAGCATATATAGATCCTCCTTAATCTCTCTGGACTTATCCATCAAATCTCTCAATGAATGTATAACTTCCATAGTGGACTTGCCCAATATAAATCCAAACTGATTAGGTGAAATTTTTTGTATCAAGTCTTAACTTATGTTCAATTTCCCTTTCCCATAGTTTTAAATTATGACAAAAAATGTAAGGAATATAAATATGAAGAGACAAAAAAGTAAACTAGTTGTGCTTAATAAAAAAATATTAAGAGACGGTAAAAGAACTTATATTCATTCAATTTAAAAACAAGTATTCTAGGATTATAATCTTCAAGATACTAGCATAAATTCATTACAAAAAGTAGAAACATATAAAAATCAGATAACATGTTTGAGCTAAAAAATAAACTTGTGTTCAATTGATTTCAATCCTTTAATGTTTTTGATTCTTCAAATTCATTCTCAAATTTTCTTCTTTATGTACTAGTCGTGTTCAAATCACAACTAGGTCTTTCATCGTGTATGTATTCATTACCAGCTTCATTAAAGTCATCATTATGCTCAATCTTAGGCGCATTAACAATTTGTTTCTCATTATCATTGTTGCATAAACTATAAAAACAAACAAAAAGACTTTCTTAAATATTTAGGATCTTTTTTCGATAAGAATGCATAATTATGTAAGCGACAATTAAATGTATTCAACTTCCTTTTTCTATGGGAATATTTTATAAAAATATCATTTCCTCATTGTGTAATATTTTGTGATTTTTCATTTGCATTAGGTATGAGCGCATTTCTGATTACTTCAACATTCAAATACTCGTTCTTCATTCACCTAAAAAGGTTCCTGTGAAAGTACTCGATCTTTTTTCTCAAAAATCCACTCATTATAAGAGTCCATGTAATTTATTAATATTGGATTGAAATTTTATTTTTTTCTTATTCTTTTTTCTCTCAATCTAGTATTATATCTTACATACACCAGAACATCCAACCTCTTGTGGTCCAACTTGTTCCCCTTCTTAGTATGAATTTAAGATAATAAATATTATTTTTAAGAGGTGATTATGAAAGAAAATAATAATACTTTTAAGAGTTAAAAAATTATTATTGATTCAATAGTTCACCAATTTCTTTCAGAACCAAATGAACTTTAGGTGAGATTAACTCAAATAGCAAAATTCGTTAACTCAGTTGGTTTCCCACCGAATCTCATCCACAATTGGTAGGAGATCTGTACTTAATTGTGTCCATAAAAACTCTACTCTCAAAGTCTCCACTTAAGTCATCATACATGTCTAGTTGAATATTTGCTCTAAGGAGATCCTCATAATTCAACATTCTTTCCATTCAAGCAATTAATCCTTGTTTTACCTTTTGATCAATAGAAAAAAATTTATTCAAAGCGAAATTGAGAGTTTAAATAAACTAGTTGCATGTAGTGGTATATGATGTTGGAATTTCCATCTTGCATGAATTTTTCTCCAAATAGGACTTTAATTCTTTTCATTATGCCCACAATTAAAAATATTTTTTTTTTGGCTGAATCTATTAACTCATAAATATAACCCATGACTGGATTTTTTTTCGAGTCAACCTTTAACTCTAGGTGTTCTCTGAGAGGAGTCCAGTGATAATGAATTAGTGGTATTTTGACTTTCACAAACATTTATTGCACAACTTCTAATGTCAGTTAATACATTATCATATTGTGCGTTAACTTTTGTATCTTCTTTTAATACTTTCTTGCATTCTCTTTAACTTCAATGGTGCTTTTAGTGCATGATTTAATGCCCTTGTGTGTGCTCGCAACATGTTGCTCCATTCTATTTATTATTTCACTACACGCTTAATTGCAAAACCTACATCTAAAATATTTTTCATTGTGTGATTGTTGTATATTATGATGCAAAGTCCTTGCTAGTCTAATGGTCACACAATCCCCCCATCCATTACAGCCTAAAAAATAACCTTACACATAAAGAGAAAAAAAAATTGATCAAAAGCAGTCAAAATTGTGGATTTACTCTGGCTATGGTGAAATTGTTGTGGCTACAAGAAACTCATTGTAGCTCCTGTAAAAAGATCGATTAATTCCTTATAAAATATTAAAACTCGAATGTAATTTGCTTACCGAATCAAATATGGCTACGAGAGAGACAAGGCAACCCTTTGCAGGATAGAAGAAGCTGTTGCGGGAACACCTTTTTTTGCGGGAGAGATGTGGCTTGATTCTGGCATGTCTGGGAATGGTATGTTTGGGAAATTAGTGATTTTTTTCGTGTTTATTTAACCCAACTGTGGGGCATATGCACTCGTGGGGGCGCAAATTGAGCTCTTAGGGTGTACAAGATGTTCTGGTGTGTAGGTCTCACGAGGATTGCAGTGGGCTTGGGGCAAATTGGCTCATGCCTCACCCTGGGGCGTGCTCCAGGTGCACCAGGCTCTCCCTAGAAATGCTTTTTAAATTAGAGGTCACATTAAAAAAAAAAAAAAAAAAAAAAACATGTGCCCATTTAAAAACATAGGTGGAATTTCCTTGGTTTTACATGGTGGATTTGTTAGAAGTTGAAACAATCAATTTTGGATTGATATGAACTTGTTTGCTAGAAAATAAAAAGAAAAAAAGAAAACTAATTGGTGAAGTTTAAAAGGGGAGCGTAAGGCCATGAAATTGTTTGTACGAACGGGTCGAGCTTGATATGAAATTAGTGGGGAGGGAGAGCTCAGGTTTTTAGATCAATATTGCCAGAGAATGGATTTCCTGCTGCACCATCAGCAATCTCCCAGAAATTTGTAACAGAGGTAGAGTGGAAAACAGAAATTCCTCTATTCTTTTTTGGATTCCGTCTTGCTCTATGGCTGTTCCTCTGTAAGTTTCCGCCATCTCCTCCACATTTTGTATGAAGCCTTTTAAACTTCGGGGAAATTATTGCATTTAAATGAAATAAAACAATCTAAAGTTAAGAAGTCTAATTGTGGACTGTGTTTTTGTGCGGTCCCATGATCTTGGGTTGATCATCAATTACAATTGGATTTATACTATTTTGACTAATAAAATATACTTAATGTACAGTATTTTCTACGTTAAATAACAAGTCATTTTACTAAAAATTACTTCATTGATTACTGTCCGATAGGCATCAGGCGTCACACCATCCATTTTACTGCAATTTGACAAACCGTCATTCTGATCTGATTTTTTGCCTATTTATCTGTCTTGCTTAGTTTTGTGTTGCTCATCAGTTCACTCGTCTACTGTTCTATAAATAGAAGAGCTCAACTTTTATGGGAATTAGATTATGCGACTTAGCCCTTTAGTGCATTTCTAGCCAGCAGTTCGTGTGAACTTTTGAAGATTTCGCGAACTTTGTGCGAGGCATTCTCTTGTTCTCGTGCCAAATATATTTCCTTTTACTTCTTTTAACTGTTATGGTATATGACTTTTGGTTGCTTATCCTTCATCCTTTAAGATTGTGTTTTCATTTACATATTAAGCCACGCAGAGATGGGAAACTTAATTCGTCATATAAATATTGTAAAATAGAGAAAAGAAAACTCGAGAAAAATGCTTTGAACTAATTCTAATATTTGTTATAGTTCGAAGTTGAACAACTGATTTAGGATTGCCTTGAACTTCACATGTTTATTACATGGTCACAAAAATTGAACTTTTTTTTTCAATTAAAGGAGTAATGAGGAGCTGAATGTCATGCCAGTATGCGGATGACCGTGCTGTTATCTTACCAGAAGGGATGAACTCGAATAGTGGGCTGAAGGAATTTAGATTCTTAATCAATATTGTCTTATTGTGGCACCATCAGTCTTCTAGACATGTTGGACAAAGTTGGTGAAGGTTTTGAATCAAAATTAAGTTTTGACTGGGGGAGGCGGATACAGAGCTTCAATCTGAGCTCACATAATTTACATATTCTAGAGCAAGCTTGCTTTTATTTAGGCTAAATCATATTTGGAAACTTAACCATTTCTCCAAGCTGGCTTTTTTGTTTCAATTGCTACTGAGGAAAACGAATTAACTTTCATAAATTTCTTCTTTTAAAGCTTTTACTGGGCATTAATTCAAACTTTTGCCTTTCAGGACTCATCATTCAGTTCACTGCGAGCGATAAAACAATCCCATACTTTGGGTGTCTCAAGAGTATGCCTAGAAAATTTTCTTTAACATCGCTTACCTTGCATGCACTGATACACACAAATGTGTACTTCTCTCTTACTACTAACCTGCATCTAAATGGTTATTTTGTGTCAATCTTTACTCGTGCAGACGGGCTCTCTGCCACCTTTACCTCTCGAATCACCATCAACCTCTTGCTCCTCCGAGTCTCGTAAGGTAGAAATTTTGCTTATGAATAGAATCTCTTTTGATTTGTAGGCTTTAAGACAGCAAATTAACTCCTTGTTTTCCAGGTTCTTCGCCCCTCCATAACTTTATCAGCTGGAGGCCTGAAGGTTAGAACATGGTGTAATCTTTTTCTTCCTACTGATTCTACGAAACAGAATCTATTCATGCTTGCTTGTATTTTTGGCGCTGAGTTATTTATTTATTTTTTAAATATATCTATATAAATATATTTTCACTGCTATGTTTCAGGAGCTGCAGCAAGTATCTAATCCGATACAGTTAGGGAACTCGAGAAATAGTCCAGGTAGTGCTTCAAAGGCAGCTAATTCTGCTTCTGAAAACAACCATGGAAGCGGAACATCTACTCCAGGCCGGTCAGTTTGGAAGCTGCCAGGTTTCAATGTTCTAACTAGAAGCTGGAGTAATAATGCTTAACTAATGTATCTGCCGTTTGTAGTAAGGATGTTATTTTCTTTCTTTTTATAATTGCACAACTATTTTAGCTCCTCCAAGGTGCACCAAATTATCATGTGAGCACATTCTTTTTTTATATATATTTGCAATTATATCCTACAGCTATAGGGAATTATAAAGTCATGTTACTTGTAATGTTTTGTGGTTAGGGGTGTAAAGGAGTTGAGCTTGAGCGAGTTGGGAGTATTGTTTGGCTCTGTTTTGCAAAGAGTCATATTTTCAGTTTGTATTAATTTTATCAAGCCAGCTGAGTTATTTTTGAACATAAAATCTATTTGAAAGTCAAATATAAATTATAGGATATGTTTATTGTGTCATCAAGCCCTGTATTACTTTGCTTGCGGCCATATTCTCTTTTTTCTTGCAATGAAAATTGTAAATGTTTTGAGATTGTCTTCTTGTGGTGCTGTAAAATGCCTGATGTAAGTGGGATTCAACTCAAATAAGATTTAATAGTCTGTAAATCCGAAATTGATAAATTTTATGGCTGTTGAATCCTAATTTTTTTTTTTGGTTTGGTGTTTGCTAGGTCTGGTTAAATCATGATGAATTGTTTGGCAGTTTATTTTATTATTTAAGTTTATTAATTTAATTAGCTTCTTTGTATTGATCATTGATAATGTAGTTGTTAAGATTAATTTTGAGTCTTTATATTGCATCATTTTTTCATTATATGAAGCCTTAATTATTAATATATTATGCTAGATAACACTTTTTATATAGTAAATTTAATTAAAAATCATATTAATCTAATTAGTTTAATGTTTATTTTTTATAAATTTTAATGATTATAAGAATAACATAATTTGAAAAATGATTAAAATTATTTAATTAACAAGACTATTACTCTGTAATTATATTGATTTTAAAAAAGAAGCTTTTAAATTTTTTTTTTTAGATGTATAAATGTTAATGGTGCGATTAAAAGATTTAACCATATTTAAATGAATGATTTATTGGTTTATTGCATATTATCAAATACATATAATCATATTTTGGAAGAATAGAAAACTAAAATCCATAAAAGCTTGATTAATACGTAATTTTATTAACTAGAAATTTTATTTCTAATAACATTGCTACGGGATTTTGTGAAATGTAGTCAACCAAACAGCACCCCCCAAAAGATGTTATAGCATGCCAGCTGCTGACGGACGCCAAATTATAAAAGGTGATATGCAAATATATTGATTTTGAGAAAAGAAGTACAAATGCCTTCAAAGGGGGCGTTTCATATATAATTAGGTATTTTAAAGAGATCCCTTCATGGTGTTTTATTTAAAATGTTATCAAATTAATTTTTTAATATATAATATATAATAGCATAAACAATTTAAATATTAATATATTGTTTACTCTAATTATAAATAAAATTTTAAATTGTTTTACATTAAGTAATGCTTAATTAATATTAAATTGAGTAAATTTTTTACTTATAATATATAATTTTATAAATAATTTAAATATTAATATATATTAACTATTATTATAAATAAAATTTTTAATTATAATTTACATTAATTATTATTTAATTAATATTAAGTTAATCAAATAAAAGTACAATTTAACAAAATGAATTAACTTATAATATATGAGATTCATATGATTTATTTCAAATTAAAATATTCTAATAACATTATGTTTAAAAAATGAAATTATCATCTGTCAGGGATGAATGATACTTGAGCTGGGTGTATGTCGAGATCACAGTGGTCCATGTCTCAACCGATGGTCTTGAAATTCTTCTTCAATGTCATCATTTTCAATTGCTTCATTCGTAGCTTGCTATGACATCCAATAGTTTTCTTCATTCATGAGATATAGTGAATAAAATTGAGAAGCATCACAATTTTGTCATACAAGTTCAAAACAAAAGCTGAGTGGTCCAAACACATGAATTTCTACCAAATTTCATGAATGAAGAAAATTATTGGATGTCACAACAAGCTACTAATGACACAACTAAGGATGAAGATATTGAAGAAGAATTTCAAGACCATCATTACCACATCGACCACTATGACCCCTCGTCTTAAAATTCATCCGGCTCAGGAGTCCCTCTACCCCAACCTAGATGATATTATTATTTTTATAAGCATTACATGAAATAAATTTTACGAAATTCATTTATTGTTAATTAATTCATCTTTTTTAATTATTCTCTCTTCTGATTAATTTAATACAAATTAAATATTAATTAATGTAAAATATAATTCAAAAAATTATTTATAATAATAGTTAATGTATATAAATATTTAAATTATTTATAGTATTATACCTTATCTATCAAAAAATTATTGAAGATAGAAATAAAAATGAAAATGAGCCGGAAAAGATCGATAGCAGAGTACTATTCATATATACTGAAATACGCAAACAAGCAGCACATGTCATCGAGCTTAAGGTGAAATGAAGGAAAAATAAGTCTTAAAACATCAATTTTATTTATAGGTCAAAAATTAATTTTTTATTCAGCAAATTTCTTTAAGGTAGCAGATGACCATTACGAGTGACTGCAATGGCCGTCCATTGTAATGCCAACATCGACCATTTCATGGGCACTCTATTTGGATGACATAACTTATGATTGTAGATAACAATTTGCTAATCAAGTTGAGACCTATCGCCAGCAGCTAAGTTGACTATTGATTCTTCTTTCTTTTTAAAAAAATTTTCCCACCATTGGCTTTAAATTAAAGGCACAAAAATAAAATTTTGGGCGCTAGACATTTAAATACATTAGAATAAATTTAACTATCTCCGATTGGGAAAGGGCTAATTGCTCAAAATTAAAAAAAAAAAAAGAAAAAGTAAAATAAAATAAAATTAAAAAGTGGACGAATTTGACAAAAAAATATATCCCAAATGTTAAGCGACAAGCATTACATCAATTAAGAAATATGCACATTTATTACATTTAAATTTTTGCTAGTAGAAAGTCAAATTTAAAATAACAAAATAATAAATAAACATATTTTTCACTAATCATTTTCTCAATCAAATGGAGTTTTATCCTGTGAGATTTTTCTTTATGTTCCCATGATTTTGAATAAAATGTCATAACGATCTCTGGCTGTTACAATGAGCGGTTTTAGGGTTTATTTGGGGCAGCTTGTGCGTTTCAGGATAAGTAACTTATGCTGAAACACGCCCGCGGGTCGACCGCAGGGGTCGACTCGCTGTCTGCGTTTAGTGTAAAAAACCCAAACGCGACAGACAGCATTTTTAAAAACGCGCGAGCCAAACAGTTAGGCGGCGTTTTCAAAAATACCGCCGCACTTATAAACTGTCCCAAACGGGCCCTTAGTCTCAGAGTTTATAATAATATTTGATTATTTTAAAAATAAGTTTTATCAGTTCTCTATTGATATTATTTCAATCCTAAAACCTCTATTTAAAGAGTCCGAAGACTATTTTAACACTTCGATAAACTCTAGGACTAAATAGCTCCTAATTAAATAGTAAAGGATTACTTCAGCCCCAAGTTATTCCCATGAAATCAAAGTGCCTCTAAAATAATATCTTCAAATGATTATTTTCTGTTCGCAATATTTTATTAGATGCGTAAAATTAACTCTAATCAATCTATTACTATTTCTGAATGTCTGATTAAATTGAATTTTTTGACTAATTTGACATTATTTATCAGTCGCAAAGCGTTATGGTACTGCTTCAATGGCAATTTTAGTACCAGGATTTTTAAATGCCCATTCTTCTGGGCTGAACAATTCATTTCAATTATTAATTTTCGATTTAATAGGCTTAGATTTTTTTATTTTTTTATTCTATTTATGTGCAAATGAAATTGTACAACTGTTATAGAAGACAAAAAAAAAAAACTTTAGATCTTTTCATTAGTACAATAAATCCAAATTAATATTTATTAATTATTCAATGGGAATTTGTATTGTGTTCAAGGTCAATATTTTCGGTATAAAGAATTGTTAAAGATCTATTATCTTAATTAATATAACTAATTTCAATTGTATTGCTTTAATTTAATATTTCTAGATATTAATGTGTTGAATCATGAATTGTTCTTCGTGGAAATACGCCTAAAGAGTTAGAGCCCGGAAAAGAAGGATTAGAGAGAAAGTAAAGTAGTTGGGGAAGTCCTGGCAAAGAAGCGGAAAGAGGTCCCTTTATTCATTTTTTTGCCTCCTATTTATAGAGGTGTATTGATACACTTACAAAAATGCGGGAACGGTTATGAAAAACTTTCTTAATGGAAATTAATCGAGAGGATTTGTTACCAAATTCATATTCAAATTTCAATTCAAATGCGGCGATAATTAGCTGATCAACACGCTTGAATTTGGTCGACCAAGGTGACTAGTCGAGTGGCGAATGTGCTTGCCGAAGTAAAAGTCTGGTTCGGCGATATGTTGTGGTAAGGCGCCCTTGCAAAGAGTTTAGGCGGTCGGGACTATAGGCATGACCTGCCGATTGAATCCCTCACCATAATGTGTCGGGTGCCTTCGACTAAGCTGTCAGTTGTTTAATGATCGACTCGGGTAGCTCGATGCACCGATTGTTCAACCATCGTTCTGAGCTACTCTATTGTTTTGAGATTCGTTTCAATGATTTTTGGTTGCTTCTTGACAGCGACAATTGCGATAAGGACAGAGAAATTATTAACAACTAGTTACACTAAAATCAAAAAAATTAATTCGTTGGCTAACTTCCCTTTTGGATTTTGTGCTCAACATATTCTATAAATAGAGTCGTTGGTTTGGCATGGCGTCTGTTGTCATCATTTTCTCCTTGACTACTGAGCTATGCCAAAGCCGATAGTTCGGGTTGGATCACTGTGGACCCTAAAATTCCAGCCAAAGCGCGTTATTGGGTCTCAGACCTTGCAAAGAAGAAAAAGATTAAGAAGTGCAGTCGGGATTCGAACTTGCATCTTCAGATTGGGCCGATTTCTCTAAAGAACCCAAGGGGCGGATGCCAAGAGTTCCTCGTAAAGAGGACTTGGTCACTGAGCTTGGAATCTTTTAAAACAACAGGAACCACCAAACTTTATTTGCTAAAGGCACCGAGGTGATTGGAAGGGGACGATCCTCATCCTTCCTCAACTGTTACCGCAAGAAGGTGGGGGCATCTCGACGTAATAGGGAAAGAAACCCTTCAAGACATTTTCTTCAATGGATAGATTTATGGTATGTAAGACTTTCTTTGGTATGTTAATAATTCAAAAAAAAAAAAGATTTTTTTTTTCATAATTGCAATGCAGATGAATGAGGATTGTCAGGATGGTGGGATGTCAAAGGATGCTACAAAGTTCGCCCCTGCTGCGGTGGCCGACCTGCAGGCCAAATAAGCGGGGTTGCTATTGGCCGTTATCTCAGAGTGGCGCCAGCCGCTTATTTTTTATTCTAGTCTCTCGTTGTGTGCTTTCGATCTTTCTTCATCTTTCATCCACTGATTGCTTCTTATTTTCCGAGATGGATTCAAAATATTCTCACACACTTTGACGCTGTCAAAGATTTTGATCCTTCTTTTCTGATGGAGAGCGAGGTAAAGAAATAACAGAGAATGTACGTTCTCCATGACAGCGTCGCTCTACAGAAGTTGTCGGGGTCGACGCGAGCGATGGACGTCGTGGGTAAGGATCTAGTCTTCTACCGAGACTAGTTCAAATACGATCTCCGGTTACCTCTGTGTGATGAGCTCCATAGTGTTTTCAATACGTACGGGTTATTCCGGTGCAAGTACTGTCGAACTTCATCGCTGCAATAATGACTTCCGTTTTCTTTTATCAGTGGAAGAATATTGAGTGATTGATTGACCTATTTAAGTATTTTTTCATGTTTAAGGTTAGTAAAGAAGGCTTTACCATGTTTTTGGCAGGCAAGGAACTCCATTTACTGGGAGTGGAGAATAAAATAAAGGAATAGAAGAACAAGTTTTTGGTTGGTTCTTATTTTAGCGCTTGGGGAGATCTGGACCTAGTTGACAGAGCGTGTGGTGTACAAGCCAAAGTCTCTTTTGGAGAGCATGAGTGTCACCAGGGAGATGTTGACCAGCCATCCTTTCTAGATCCCACAGTACACCGTCGTGATGACGGTTACCCATATATTGACAGGTAAGATGACCGAGGAACAGTGATATCTCTCAGATGTAAAAAGGTGGTCCAAGCAGAAGTGGCGAAGAAAAAATGGATGCCAAGCATCATAAACAAAAGCGTCCCTTAGGGTTAGGTAATTCTGTAGGAGACAGGGACCAGCTCCCTTATGGCTTGGTCTTGAGATACCTTGTCTATGTGTCTAGTCATAGTGTAGTTATTCAAGATAGGGAGGCCTAAAAGGTCACTACTATTACTCAAAAATGTGCTTCACATTATGTTGATGCAGGGGAAGGTGGTGGGGGAACACTCATTTCTGAAGGAACTTTGAGCAGAGCCGCAACCACATCGCCTTCTTTTTCGACAGCTGGTGTGCCGTTGGGTACATCACCGACTGAGCCACTCTGCCGAATTTAAAGGCAAGGGACCTTGTTGATTTGTCTGAGAGGGGCGAAGTCACCTGGTCCACTTCTGTTATCTCATTTAGTTCCTCGACTTGATAATCGACCTCATTTTCTAGCAGAGAGGCCTCGTCTTCCTTAACGGAGTGGGGTTAGGCTAGCTTTCCCTTAACAGAGTGGGGTTAGGCTAGCAAGGGAAGGAGTCATTGGAGGAAATGGAAGTCATTTGTCCCCCTCCTTTAAAGAGAAAGCAAGGAGGCTTTCATGTGGGCGACTACATGTAGGAGCACCAAAGGGATATGGCTTGGGGTTGACAAGCAGTTCAACCTTTTGGATTGGTATTTAGACTGGTTCTCACAGATAGATGAGAACAAGAACATGCCTCGGCTTTGCTGGACTAGCTATGGTCTAAGGAGCTCGGTTATACACTGAGAGACTTCAGTCATTTAGGATTTTTTTGGAACACATGTATGTGGCAATTAATGGGGGTACAAAGTGCCCATTTTTTGGGGATAGCCGTGCTTGAGTTGGAAGGATATTTGGATGAGGTTTAAAAGGAAGTGGCCTCATTAAAAACTGATCTTAAGTGACTCCATGACGATCGAAACCTTTTGGAGCTCAAGCTTGCCAATTCTGAGAAGGCCAACAAGGAATTGGTCGACACCAAAGCGGCCTTGAGGAAGGAAATTGCCGAGCCTAGGGAGAATGTCACCTCGTCGATCTCCAAGGAGGTACATGAGTGGGTCAACTTAGGCTTGGGTTGGACTATGCCATTAAACAATTCGTTTAGCATGGATTGATTGATCCCAAGTATTTCGACATGGAAGAGATGTCTACTATGATTCTGGAGAAGTCAGAGGAGTCTTCAAGGAGATGGATGACTCGAATAGCAAAGAGGGGTTGACCACCCACTAGTGCTCTGTAACATGAGAACTTCTTTTATTTTTTTCCCCCTTTTTTCTCCAAAGTAAGATATTTGTATCTCTTTTTTGAATATATAAGAAAAATTAGTTAGCTTTTTGCTTTGACAGTTTGAGGTTGGTTATGTTTTAACTGATCATGTAATCATCTTGTGAGCCAATTTGCCGCTTGGGCCAGTTGAACTAGACATTTCATTGATCCTATTCAGTTAGGCCGTCACCTTTGGAGAGACTAGCCTCTGAGGCAACCTTAATGACTTGCTGTGGATCTTGTGCCGATGCGTTTTTTGGTCGCCTATAGAGCTAAACCCATAATTTTGAATGTCGCGCTCTCATCAGTCGTTTCTTTTATAGATTCGTTTAACTTATGTCGTTGATTAGTTGTCAAATCACACTCACGAGCACTTCTCATAGTGATCAGTTAAAAATGTGTGGATGGATTAGTATGCCTCAGACCCAAGTTATTACATGCCCTCGCCTTATTTGGTCGATAGAGTCTTTGCCTCTATAGCATTTATCCCTTTTCCTAAGCGCGGATCTTGTTGTCACTTGCTGGGGCGACCCTTGATGACTCTTCTCCGAGATGATTTCCTCTACACCCTTTCACAAATATTGTTACTAGCAAACAGATAACCATCTATGAAGACCAGGTTTTTTTAACTTTAAAAGCTTGGGATTGCGATGCGAAGGTTGTACAAGTAGTCATTTGACCTATCATAGTTGTTTTTTAAAATCACTTATATATATATATATATATATATATATATATATATATATATATATATATATATATATACACACTCTGCTCATTCGGTGTATCTATGTTCTGCGAATTCTAGAGTTGGCAACACGTTTGCTCTTGGGTCTTTCGGTCGAGTTCTACTCCCTGAGTGTCAGACTTGGTGGTTGGCCATCCGATGGGCTTGCTGCCATCATCTCATCACGTGATCTTGGTGGGTCAACTTTTAAATCTTGCATTGATGGTGATTATTATTATCTCATCCCTCACTATTTTTTTTTTGCTTTCCTTTTTGGAAAACCATCCGCCAAGTATTAATGCATGTGTCAGATCGATAGGTGTCTAGTTGTCTTGTCTATATGGGCCCGCTTGCAGGCTTTTGTTGGGTGACTATTGTTGGGACCATTGACTTCCTTTTCCTATAAAAAGAAGGGAAAATGCATGCTCTCTACCAATTTCTTTTGTAGCTGAACATTGTTAGCAAAAAATTGATGGGGCATTGTGTGACTCGGCATTGGGTCTGACAGTGAATGTGACATTCTTTTAGCACTAGTGAAGGATCCAACTTGGTTAAGTGTTAATTCTTCTTTTCTTTGGGTCTTGTGTTGAAAGATCGGCTTTTCTCCGAGTTGGCTGTCAAACAGGGCGTTAGACTAGGTGGACTATTGAGGTTGGCCCAACACACGAACATATGTATTGCCTCAAAGGGAAATGTTGTGTTGCCAACATATTCCTAAAGAATGCAACACGTCCGTTCGTTGGTTGCTGCCATAAGAGCTTTAACTTTTCCTTATCAGATGGGGAGGACGAGGCTTACGTGCTTTCTGGCAACAAGTGCTTGTTTTTCCACTCTTCGTTGTCCCTAGAATTTGCAGGGAAGCATGTGAAGAGTATGAGGAGTTAAATTGGGGATTTGAAGTCGACGGCGCACTGGCTGGAAACCCTCTATTTGAGCCAATTATGATGCCTAGTGGTAGCGTATTCATCAGCTACTTCAAAGGGCGCCTCATCTGCTCGATGTATGTTGCATGTTGCATGTTGACCCCTCGACAAGCGTTCAGTCGTGAATGGTCGTCATGCAGCAGCTTTCCCTTCCTCTGTCACCCCCTAGCCTTATGTCATTCTTGTAAAGAGTATGTAAGTGGGTGTTCTTAAGGAGGATGGTGCTCTCGATGAGAGCAAGGAAGTGGAATCGGGAGTGAGTTTCGATGTTGAGTCCCCAATTCTTTTTAGGGTGCGTGCCTCATTCCAAGTTTGTAACAGATGTAACTTTTAAATTTACGCTTACCTGGATGTCATGTAATCTTTTAACCGAGATAAATAAAATTTTATAGTTTTATTATGTTGTATCCGCTTTGAAGCTGAGTGGTTGGTCATTCTTCTTTCTTTTTATTTTTTTTCATTTTGTTTTTACGCTGATCACCATATCGCTAATGCATCTTGCTTGACCAACCGATCTTGTCGACCAAAAAAATCCTGTCCCCTATTGTTTATTTGTACAACGCATTCCCTAAGTTACGAAGGTTAGCCTATCGTTTGATTGATTTGGTTGAGTTCTCTGAGCATTGAAGATCAGCGCTGAGCGACCCGACGAGCCTGACATTGCTGCCTTTTCACATGCCTCTCTTGTGTTAGTATGAAAAGCTGTCATGACTGCGACAAGTATTCCTTTTCTCTTTTCTTTTTTTGGGAAAAAGGGGCCAAACTGTCTCATCAATGCGGCCAGCTGTCTTTTCTTTGTGGGACCTTGGCAGGCTTTTGTTAGGAGGACACTGTTTGGATCATTGACCATCCCCCTATAAATGGGGACATGGGGTCTTCGCTTACTGATGCCACCACGCAGACGAAAGCTGATGGCCAGTGTGATAGAGCTACACCTGGTTTCATGGGGATTGGTGGAGGCGGTGGCCTCCCATTAAAGGGAGTGATGGCCCCTGCATTGGCATCATTTTAGTTTTTCATTTATTTGAGCCGTGTCTCGAAAGAGGGGACTTTCTTCCGGTCCCGTGTTGAACTTGATTTTTTCAGGGTTGACACTCCTTTGGATGTTAACTCAATGAACGAGTGTGTTGAATCCCAGTCAAAGAGGTGTCGAGCACGCCTCCAAGGGAATGTAATACATTCATTTAATTATTACTGCTAGAGGGGCCCATAAGTCTTCTGGTAGTAAGCACCCATTTACCCTTTTATCTTAGATTCTTTCCTTGCTTCTAGAGGAACAAGAGATGGCTGGGAAACATGTGTTTACTACAAGGGTTCGCCAATAGGCGTCTCCCATCTTCCCATCTTTCCTATGTTTTCTTTATTGAGTCTGTGGAATACCTGGAAAGTTAGGGTAGAGTGAGTGTCTTGACATCAACATTGCACTGGATAGAAATCCTTCTCTTCGATCTGATTAAGGTACTTATCGGTTGTGGAACATCATCAAGTTTGAGGGGTGCCTTAATAGCTCGATGCCTACTCTCGTCAGCCCTTAATGTGTATGGGAAAAAGGGTCGTTGGGCGGTAGGAATCCCTCCTTACATCTCTTCTTCAGTTTTAACTCTTTCTCGAAAAGAGTAATTGGGAACTTAATGGAAGTGAGAAGAATGGGTACTCTGGCATGTGCAAAGCTGGAGTTTTTGGCAAGGCCTCGTCGACCAAGTTTTAACACATGTTATCTGAAAGTTCAATTGAAGTGTAATTTTTATGCTTATTGTAGTCGGTATGTTTTGTACTTTGCAATCGATAAAAATAAATTTGATTGTTGTCTTTGCTTATTTTTCGAGTGGCTAACCCATTTGTACTTTGATCAACTTATTGTTCTTATCTCTTAATTAACCGGCTCGATCTTGTCAATCTACAAAAACAATCATCTAATGCATTTTTTGAATTTCGAAAGATCGATCTATAATCTAGAAAATCTGAAAGTGTTCCTCGAGTGACAAAGAGACTTGTGAGCTGATCAAATAAAATTAGCCACAAAAATAAAATTTTTATTGGTAAATTTGAGTTTACATTTTGGCAACGACGCCCCCCTTTTCATGTGTTACAAAGAAACTTCAAGAAAAAAAAAACATCTTCTAATTATCTCCGCTCCAAGTTCAAGGGAGTTTTTCTCCTGCATATGCTTTAAGTTTGTAAGCTTTCGAGGGATTCTCTGGCTGATTATGTCTGGTCCAGTTTGCCAACCGACTGCCCTCGGCCGGCTGGATTGACTTTCTTTAGGATTAAGTTTCCTAACATAAGTTCCTTTTCTCAAATTTCTCTATTGAATTATCTGCCCATTTTTCTTTTCACCTATTCTTGTCAAAGATCTGAACTAGTTCACCACTCCTTTGCCAGATCAAGGGCCAACATCGCTCCCTCGATATTTGCTTCTTGCCAGTCGACCAGATCCTTTGCGGTAAATGGAACGACCGTGATGTTCCTTTGACTATGATGGTTGTACTCGACTGGAAATACTATCTCCATTCCATAAGTCAACATGAAGGGTGTCTAGCCAGTTGCTAACGATGGGGTGGTTTGGATTGCCCAAAGCACCGAGGGTAGTAGGTCCAACCAATTTCCTTTATCTCTTTTGCCCTTTTTTCTTAGCAATTTCAGGATAATCTTGTTGGTCGCCTCAGCCTGCTCGTTTTTCCAAGGGTGGTAGAACGAAGCAAACCATAGATTGATTCCCTGGCTCACACAAATCATTTACGCTCCGATCTAAAAATTATGTCCCATTTTCGGTAATGATGACTAATGATAATCTATATCTACGGATGAGATATGATTAGATAAAGTTCCATACCACCTTAACAAAAATTTGAGCAAGTGGCATAGCTTCAACCCACTTAGAGAAGTAGTCGACCACTATGATAAAGGAATCTGCGTTGACCATTAGTCGAGATAAGGTGCTCATGATGTCTAATCCCCAAACAATGAATGACCAGTCTGGAGATTGGCTAGAGCTTGCGTGTCAGTGATGATGTATGGGCATGTACTTCTGACGTTGTTCACATTTCCTCGAGAACTCCTTAGCGTCTTTGAGGTGTGTTTGTCAGAAATAGCCTTGCCATTACACCTGATGTGATAGGGTTTTCCCTCCAGAGTGGCTCTTACATTCTCCGTAGACCTCCCTGAGTACATCTACTGCTTCATCTATTCTTAAGCACCTTAGATATAGTGAGGCACTGATCTTCTGAAGAGTTTTCCTTCTATAATTAGGTACAATGTGATCCACCTAAAAATTACCTATTTTTAGTACACATTTTATGAGCATTTTATATACATTTTTGATGATATTACAATTTAAAGAAAGATATTTTGCATGTTTTTGGTAGTAGATACATGGAATGAACATTATAGAAAGTGAGGGCAAATTGGAGCACGATTGAAGTAATTTGTGTGGCGTTATAGTGCCACCTTTGACACCATAGCGCTACTTGACGAGTGAAATGGGCGCTATAGCGCCCCAAACTGTCGCTATAGCCCCAATAACTACCTTTGTAGAAGAGACATTGAACTTGGTAGAATTTTGAAGGGCTACTTGAAGCAGCACTTGGTTATTTTCAAAGATCTATTCACTGGGCAAGATTTTGGCTGAAAAGCGAGAAAAAAAAAGAAAAAAAGAAGATTTTTAAAGAGGATTTTAGTGTGTGTGTGAGAGTGAGTATTGTGTTTTTGTATTTGTGTGAGTAAGAGTTTAGAGATATCTTGAAGGAGACTTCAGAATTTGTTTGGGGAGAAGACATAAGATACTCTGTATTTGTATTTAAGTTTTTATTGTTAAGACTTAGATTACAATACAAATTATTTGCTTTTATTTCTGCGTAGTTTCGTTTCTTTCTCCATGCATATGTGAATTATTCTTGTGGAATGAGAAAAATTTAAAGATTTAATTTTATTCTAAAAATTGTGATGATATTTTCATTGATTCTTCATTGACTTTGCAAATTGGCCACTTGTGAGGTTAAAATTTATTGAGAAACATAAAGACCAGAGAGGTGTGAAGAGACAATTAAAGAAAATGTTAGCTTTTCGATAATTAGGTACCTGGTTTCAACACCTCGGAGAACTTGGTTGGTGTCATACATCAGAAATTATTTTCCCATTACTTCTGTGACTAGTGAAATCCTTCAATCCTACTTAGCCAACATAAAATAAAAGCACGATCTCGAAAGTAGAAATGTAAAGCAGAAAATCTTAGTGTCTTCAAGAGAGATGAGGCTCGTGCCTATGTGACTTAGGTATAGTGGCGGTTCATGATTTTCCAAAATGTTCCCCTACATGATAGTTGTCAACCAGGGATAAAATTTTTCTCCTTAAGCTCATGCCTAGGTCATAAAAGTAATTAGAAACCTATGATGTTAAGTTTTCTTAATCTAACGACATTTCCCAAGATTCTTTTGATCATTTATCTTGGTTGTAAAACCCTAATTACAATATGTATATTATATCAAGTTTTTGTAGTTAACTAATTTGTTCTACTACACAATAGACAAAAGTCATATATCACAAATTATTTTAACACTCTAATTGGCCAGATCAACTGCAAATGAAAATGAGAAAGTTAACCAACAATATGAAGACATTTAAGTCTTGAAATGTTACTAGAAAAATATACGAGAAAAATCACAAAAATTCACAAACTTTACATAGTGGAGACACAAAAGAGACATATACATGCATTATAGAAAGAACCAATGAAAAAAACTCCATGAAAACCATTATTGCAAGCAAAACATAAAAGTATAACTTATAAGAACAGTTTGTCCTCTCTACAACAGCAAGTGATCTCTCTCTCATGTTAGGCATGTAAATTCATAGGAATTGTGTGGCATTTGTGTAAATCTTCCATAAATTAATCTTCTTAACATCTCTTCTATGGTTCTAGCGTATAACTCTCAGCTCAGAGTCTTACAAATGGTGACCAATAAGGATGAACATTCAAAAAGAGTGGTAATAATGTATTAACATAATGTAAATATAAAACAAAAGATAAAGTAAGAACATCTTAATGGATAATATATTTATGAAATTTCTTCATCACATGCATTAATTTGGCATTGATGTTTGATATTTAAAATATTACCAATCCGAACAGATTTAGAGTCTGTTTGGGGCAGTTGCAGCTTATTGAATTAATCTGCTGATAAGCTAGATGCGGTAGCTATTACAAATTTTTATTTTTTTGGAAAGCCAGACTGCAAACAGAAAGCTGTCACCGATATGAAAAAGTTGTTTTTAGCGTTTTGAAAACGCATAAGCTGCTAAAATGCAGTTTACCCAAACAGGTCAAGTGCGTTTTCAAAACGTCACCGCACCAAATAAGCTGTCCCAAACGGGCCCTTAATCGGCACATAGCCAATCCAAATATATAAGCCCTTGGTGATTCACTAATTTTGTGGTTTTTTTTTAATTTCTTATAGAAACTTTGTTCGAATCATAGTTGGTGCATCAGTGCATGTAAAACAATTTCGATTGAATATATTTAATTGATTTGATTTGGTTGATGAGAGCATGTTTAATTATTTAGTTCTAATTTAAAGATAATTTAGATCTCGATTATTGGTTTGATTTAAAAAAAATGAGTGGATAAATAAATTGAATTATATTACAATAAAATTAAATCCACTAAGTTATCTAATTTTTCAACCACTGAAATTGATCTTCCTTGTTGATAAATTAAATTAGTTTGTTAACTGATTTTAGTATACTTCGATCGTGAGCTCACCTCATTTGTCGTGAACTCATGCTTTATTTCTAGATTTGTCTTCGCATGATTTCGTGATACATATTCAGTTTTTTATATATATATATTTTAATCTGTTCTATTATTGTTTTTATTTTATTATATTTTATTATTATGTATGCGTAGTTCAAATTCTGAAGGACTCGTGCCTTACGATTTTGAATTAGAAAGAACTATAAGAAAAATCAAAAAAATTAAAAAAATCAGAAAAAGAAAAAAATATTCAAGAAATGGAAAATCAAGATAATCAAAATGATGAAATCAATCAACAATTTAGACATTTAAGAGATTATGCTAACCCTACAATGAGATGAATTTCATAGAGGTATTCAAATTCCTGTTGTAGTTGCTAATTCATTTGAACTTAAACCTGCTATTATCCAAATGAAGAAAAACACAATCTCAAATATGAATTTAGCACCATCACATCTAAAATGGCCGCCTTGAATATATTTCACCAAAGATAAATATAAAGCATAATAAGGCTAGATAACAATGCAACAATGATAAATAGAGATAATGATTAAAGATGCCCATAAATTTATATGTTATTGCTACTTGAAGGAGACGAATTCTTCAATCCAAATTAAAAATTTTGTGAGATTGGGTTTGTAGAAGTAGTTGAATTAAAAAAATAATAATATAGTCGCCAGAAAATAATAAAATAAATATCTAACGTCCTTGGTTTTGTTACCCTTTCTATATTGCCCTTTTTATAATCGAATTCTGAGCATCTTTTACTTGTTCATATTACCTAAGGCATCCACCCACAATTAGCTGCTATTTTTGTAGTTAGCCTAATCTTTATTTTAATTCTTTCTTCAATGATAATGATGGAATATGTAATAAGGGTAAAAATCACTCCCTACCAAAAAGTATATGGTGGTGGGACTTGATTTATTATTTTTTTTTCAAAAAAGAAAAATCTCATTAGACGCTGACGTCCGCACGGATTAATTTCTCCTTTGGTGGAGCTACAGATTATTGAATTATCTGCTAATAATTCGATTAAAAATAATCTAATGATAACCTAGGTGTGATTACTATTACAAATTTTTATTTTTTGAAAAAGTCAGACCGCAACTAGAAAGCTGCCACTGCACTTAGATAGGTGTGGTACGAAAATGTTGTTTTCATTGTTTTGAAAATGCATAAACTGCCAAAACTCAGTTTACCCAAACTTGTGCACCTAATAAACTGCCCCAAACGGCTCTTTATCCGTTGCCTCTCTGGCTTATTCATATACACATAAATGAGACAAAAACAGTTCGAGCCTGAGATTTGACGGTTTGGATTATGTATAATTCTAACCAATATAATTCTAGTGCATAAACTAAAATAAAAAACAAGGAAAATGGACACCTAATACAGTAACATTAGTATTACAGCTGTAAATGAGCTGAGTCGAGTCAAATATAGAGTTTATTTATTAAAAGCTCGGTTTGATACACTTTAAGCTTGTGATTTTTTTATTAAACCGTATTCGACATCGATTTATACAGTGATTATCAGGCTTATTAACGAGCAGCTTATTTAAAATAATAAAAAAGTCACAATTGAGCCTTAGTTGAGCAGCTTATTGGACAAAATAAATGGATCATTTCAAACAAAACTTAATGAGCCTTAAAAATGCACATATAAATCACACTATTCATTAATGAGCCTTCATCAAGGTTATTGGTTGTCTTGTTTATGAGTTTTAAAGATGTTTTCCGTAAACATAAATGAATCGAATAACAAACTATTCATGCAAGAACTGAAATCCTGCCATTTTTTTTTTCCTTCTGCAATCTTACTTTCACTACTACCTTTTGTTTTCAATCGCACGGAACATGCGATCGGGCTTTGACTCTTTCCTGATTCGAGTGTGATATTTTTTCTTTTTTTCTCGACTTTACATGTCACCTTCTCGATTGGGACGTCTGCGAGGTTTCATTGCCTCTTTCACATATAAAAGAGAGCCGAGGGATAGGGCATTGCAAATCACCTCTTTACGATCAACGATCCTCTCTCATATAGCCGCTCCACCATTCTGATCATGTCTCAACACCTTCTTCCCGCAACTTCATATCCCAGTCCTGCTAGTTGAATTGTTAGTAAAATTGGGGTTTAGGGCTTGTATTGTGGCAAGTTGTAATTTATTAAAGGATAAATGTACAATTTATTGTTAGGGGTCTTACCTTTACTATATCAAATTTCTTGCTAATTGTTGGTATGAGAGTCGTACACTTTTAATTATGATAAGATAATTATATATAAATATATAATTATATAAATCAACAGAATGAGTGGATTCAAATTGGGCATATTGCATTACATGCTATTACTAAGGAGAGGAGGATTTAATTTTAAAAGAATTTGGTAAATTAGTAAATTTATCATATTCTTGGGTTTAAACGGGAGTCAGATTTACATACTCATATTTTTTTACTGGATCTAATGAATCCAGTAATAAATATAAATAAAAACTTCTACTAAATATCCCCAAAGCTAATTTATTATTAATTATTTAATAACAGTTTGTATCGTGTTCACGGTCAATACGTTCGGGCTAACAGTTGTTAAATTTCTATTATCTTAAATAAGATATGTAATTTCAATTACATTGTTTTAATTTAATAGTTCTAGATATTTATAATTTTTTATTCTATTTATGTATCACATGATGGTGATGCAATTTTCTTTTTTGTTTCATTCTAGAAATTCTATTTTTTTTTTCTAATTTTTAATTAATAATTTTAATTAATTATAAATTTTACCAGCTGTATAGTCAATTAAATTATTTAAAAATAATACCCAGCAATTACACTATACCTATATATGATACGCCATCAACAAAATTCCATCTTACGGCATGAATCTCACATGACATGAATTTAGGCGACTTTTTGAGCAAGAAATATTCAAATCTCGATAAAATATCATCCAGAACTCTAATTTCAGTAAATTTATAGTCAAACTAACCAACACTCGAACTAAGTTAAGCCCAGATCAAGCCATTAAATTGCTTTTGGAAGCCTTCCGAGCACATTTGGAAGGTTTAACAATTGTCAAATCTAGTAAGCTTATAGTTGAATCGAGTGTCCTGGCAAGACAAACCCAACGAACCCAAGATTGCTCAATTCCGATATCATTAAGACACTCAAATGTCTATTAAATATCGTCTGATTGAAGGATTGAAGTAAGCTCTCCGGACCGTCCGATCAAAGTGGTTCATATGCCTACATTAATTGTACCCAGAATACTATAAATGGAGCCCCAACTATCTCAGGAGGAGGAGAAGAGTTTGAGATCTAAGGAAGAGCGGAAAGCTTTAAGAATGAGCTGAAGTCCAATACCATTAATGCCGATAGCCGTCGACCACCACTGAACACCGCTGACCAGCGTCAACATTCTTTGTTCGCCGTCTATTATAGTTGACTTTCGTCGACCACCACTGACATCTTTCGAACACCACCAACCGCTAACCACCGACCGGACGCCACCAATTGCTATTTGTCGTCGCTAGTTGTCATCGCCACCAATCAACATTGTAACTTGGAAAACCTAGTAACTCTTTGCCGCCTATGGTACAAGTGATTGCAATGGTAATCATCTTTTTATAATGGAACTCTTCAGCTGTGTTGGTCCCCGTGATTTTTCCCTTTCTGGTTTTTCCACGTAAAAACTTTTGGTGTCCTTATTAGTTGTTTTCTCTTTTATGAGTGTGTGTTGAATCTTAATACAACACATCTATAATTCTAATGCAGTGAATTTTCTAGCATGCATCATTTTGGCTCTGTCTGTGAGCAACTTCAACCGCACCACTGAAGTACTTGCTAGCCTTACTACATGGCCATCAGACAAAATCACTGCGGATGAGGCTATTGGCGTACATAAGGAGTAATTAGAGAAATTTGGGGAAAGTGCAAGAATGACGCTGGAGACAATAACCAATATTCTCAATGGAGAAAGTCCGAAAAACAGAAGAATCGTGACCTCCCTCCCTAATCTGTGGGCCAACGGAGTAAGCATCGACCTAAGAAAGAATATACACCACTCAACATGTCGCGTGTTAACGTCATGATGGCCATCAAATATGGGGAAACCTAATTCGGGGAATCAGGAATAATACTGTCATTTTCATTGAAGTCACGACCACACCAATGAGGCATGTAATTAGCTCAAGGAAGAGGTTGAAAGGTTGATTCGACATGGATATCTTGGCCAATTTAAGCAATACAAACTAGCTGCTACTAATAATGCTCCCACTTAGGGGTAACGTACACAAAAGTAATAACTTGAGGGTCACCCAACCTTAGGTGAAATTCATATAATTGTTGGAGGCCCATTATTGACCGATCAAGTCCTTATCAGTGCACCTAGTGAACCAACACATAAGAAATTATGCCTCAGCCTATCACTTTTGATGATTCTGATTTGGAAGGAGTCTGAGTCCTCCATCAAGACCCTCTCATAATTATTGCAGGAATTGAAGAATCCTGTTACAACGTACAGAGGATCCTGATTGACAATGTGAGCTCGGTTGATATCTTATTCCAGTCCACTTTCCTTATTTTAAGATTAACAAGGGAAAGACTGCAACCTACATTCGGGCCATTATAGGTCTTGATAACCTACTAGTAAGGGTCGAGGGAACAATAAATCTCTTTACTATCATGGGAGATTTTCCTCGACAGATAACTCACTCAGTCCAGTTCATCGTCGCCAAGTCAGAATCAACACCCAATGCTATCTTTGGGAGACCCCCGCAATCCATCTTTGGCATCGTGAACACCTAAAACTCGAGTTTCCAACCCCAGTATGAATCATCATCGTGTAAGGACATCAGCAGATGACACAATCATGCTACCTCAGGAAACCTCAACCATGCTCATCGGTGACACTTAGCAATGAAACCTTTGATCTTCGAGATGAATATATATCTCAAAAGGCTTATCCTATGGAAGACTTGGTCCATGTCCCGCTCTTTGATGAAAACCACTCGAGAACAGTGTAGCTTAGTTCCCTACTCTCTAATGAGCAAATGTTGGAATATGTTATCTTCTTTAATGAAACCAAGACATTTTTACATGAACCCTAGCTGACATGCCTGGAGTCATTCTTGGAATAATCATGCACTCTTTAAAGGTAGATCCAACGTTTGAACCAATCATCCAAAAGAAGTGCAACTAAGCCTTAGATCTCTTACAAGCTATCAAACATGAAGTCAACAAGCTTCTGGAAGCAAAGTTCAGACAAGAAGTGCACCACCCTGCTTGACTGACCAATATCATCATGGTAAAAAAAGCTAATGACTGGACCCACAATTACACATATATTTATATTTTAAAAGATGGCTTAAAACTTGATCCAATTTATATTCAACAACTAGTGTGAACAAATAATGTGTTATAAAAATTTATAATTTGGTTTAAAGCTCCACACTAGGGGTAATACACACGTATACGTATCGTTTCAAACAATATAGAGTTTTCTATAAAAATCAATCCCACAAAGAAGCTGTAACACATTATAATGACATAGTAATACTCTTACTTAAAATGTAGACAATAATCTAGGTAAATATGATAGTGAATTCAGGTGTAAAATAAAGTTACTAAGTTCCTATAAGTTTTAATTCAAAGCAAAATTAAAATGCAGAGATTCTAAACTAATTAAATGTAGAAAAGTTCAAATTATGTGAAGAGTCTTTCCCCATGCAATTAATTTGTAATCAATGTTGAATTTCAAATGTTTAAAGGCTTCATGATGTTTTGTGATAAATAGGAGCATACTTATTCTTTACCATTCCCGAGGATAAAGAACATTAGCTAATCTAGAGTTAGTTCTTGAAAAGTATGTAATTGCTGAGTAGATTCTAGCCTCTCACTTCTAGATTACACACTGTGCCCTCTCTATAGGACTAACCAGGGACCCAAGTTCCAACTCTAGACCAAATTGGTAAAGGATCTAGCCTCTTACCCTATAAACACCAATTCTACGCCGATCAAAACGTATCCCTATCTATTTGTACCAACCAGTGGACTGAGTCCCCTCCAATCCTAAAGGTTAATGTGGTATTTACTAGTTGGGTGAAATCATTGCCCTCCTGGGTCATTATGTTTCACAACAAATTTTTTAACAATACAAATGTCCAGTTTGCAAAGTAAATAGAGAATTGGTGAAAATACCATCACAAGTTTTGGAATAAAAGAAGTTCTAAACAAATCAAATCCTCCACATGGTTACTTTTTATTGCAAGAATAAATAAAAAAAATCTACTTAGAATTCACAGGGATAGAAAAACAAAACATATTTATATTAAAACTCAAAAGTACAAATCAAAACTTACGCAGAAGTACAAATACTTATCTCAAACTCTTCCTTAAGTAATCCTCTACAGATCCTTGATTGTCCCTAACTCTAATAGACTCACACAATACTCACAAAACACAAAGACTCACCTAACTCTCACTATGGTGGTCAAGACTCTAAAATGGGGCCTAAAAGACTCCCTAAAGACTCCCTTTTCGTTTAGAATTCTTTTTAATAAATAAAGCTTTGAAAATAAACAAGGGTCACTTCAAGCATCTCTTCAAAATTCTTCCAAATTCAATGTATAAAAGCTCAACCTTTGCAGTCAGGTGCCTACTTTTTAGATGATGTGTTTAATTTCCTGGTGCTTAGACTCTAGATCTAGCGCCTAGGCGCCAGATTACTTTTTTGCTCCAATTTTGTTCCTTTTGTACTAAACTTCATTACTTGCACCTATAATAAAAAACACGTAAAATATCTTTCAATAAAGTGCAATATCCTTAATAATAGGCATAAAAGATACATTTAAAATAGGTTATTTTAAGGCGTGATAGTTCCCCCAAACTTAAATGTTACTTGTCCTCAATAACCCTTTTACTATGTAAAAATATCAACTTATGGTAGTGGGTTTTACTTAAAGATTGTTATAGTTTTTGTTCTAAAAATGTGATTGTAAATCCTTAGAAAAAATTTCAATAACTCGAGTTAGAACTAAAGTGGAAGAATATCTAGTAATCAAGTTTAGGAACTTTGATTTTCTATTCATTTCAAAAATAATTGTAATTTTTCATACATAGAAATCTTAGAAGAATTAAAAGAAAAGAATTATATGAGAACTCTATTAGTAAGGATACTAATACTTTTAAAATTGTAAATATGCTCAGAAATGTAAATAACTTTCGTCTTTTATGTTGATTCAAGCGAAACCAATTTTTAATTAGGCATCTCCTTAAGCTTTTTCTCACATATTTTTCTTTTTTGCTTTTATTTTTCTTTTGATTATATTTTTCTTTTTCTTACAGGATCATTTTCAATTATTTTTTTTAATGTGAGAATTATTATATCTGGATAGCTTAATGATTTTGAACTTCACTATCCTCTTCCTAAAATTAAAAACATCTCACATTTCCTTACTTAATAATGTGTATTAGCACAAAAATGATTTTTCACAATGTCTCAAAAATTCTTCTTAAAAGTCTAGATCCCAGATTTCTAGCTTTTAAAAAATACATATTTTTCTACTATGAATAATAAAAGCATATTCCTATACTTTCATACCAAATACCTTCTATTAGAAATTTTACTTGAGTATACTATAAAATTTACATAACAAAAAATATAGTTCTCTAAACTTAACACCACATATCATAGTTTATGTTAAAATAATTTTTTAAAAAATATGGATTATTGAGGACAAATAAAGTTTAGTTCTTAAAAAGTTTTTCTCCATCCCTAAACTTAAATTTTTAACAGTATGAAACATTTCAGTTTAGCATAAACATGAAGAGAGAAAAATTTAACAAAATTATCTATCACATGGTTCTAAACAATGAAAACAGTACATGTACTAGAAATAAAAGCATGCGTGTGTAGCAGTAAATAAATAAAAAATATATGTTTAGCATGAAATGTGCAAAGTAAAGAACTACTGTCACACAGAAGCAGTATATATATATATATATATATATAAGATGTAACAGAGGTGCGTTGAATTAAAAAGCACTAACATTCACATCACAGAAATAAGAATACAAGCATATATCACGACACAATCACAATATCATACTTACAACACACATATATTAATCCAAAGCCAACAACAAACACTAAGACATCAACATAACAAAGTCAGGCACAAAAATAGAAACATCTACTCACTGTTATCATCTTCATCTTCTTCATCCTCATCATCATTATCCTCATCATCTTGCTCCATGGCCTTTCGGCACTCAAATACATGATACAACGGACAGGTAGGAAACTTAACCCCATTACACTAAGAAGACTTGAAAGAGAACTTATGGGGTGCTCGACGTCATGATGATCCTTCAAGTGAGCTTCAATGGAGTGGATCTTACAAAGTCAAGGTAGTTTTCATGGGAAAGTACATTTTATAAGCTCACTATATACATGTAGAAGTTTTGCCAAAGTAGCTTTCAAAATAAGGAAATTCACATATATGCTAAGATAAATGGAATTGAGAGGGAATTTACAATATTAAAAATGCTAAATGTACAAGGCGACTTTTTCCCTTGAATGAAAATGATAAAAAGGGGTCAATAAGTGGATAAAGTAAGAAAAAAAAAGAAGTAGAAACAATCAAGTAATATTCTTATGCATATTGAAGTTCTTATTTAAATAAGTTCAAAATTTTTTATTAAGGGAGGATTGGAGGCATTTATAAAACTTAAAATGCCATAATGATACAAGAGTGAAAACTAAGTGGTTGAGTTTGCTCTTACATACTTAAAGACGATGTGAAATGGCATGAGGATGGAGCCATCTATTAATTAATATACAAGCATTATAATCGTAATACTTCCTTAGGCATTAACATTGGATGAGTTATATGACACGCATTACATTAAGAGGAGATCATATGTTAGGTAGTGAAAGATAGTCATTTATTTGGTTACAATTCCTTTGAAATGTATGCTTGATATGATCACAAAGGATCCTTTTGGATGTGATTGGTCATACTATGGATGGATGCACACTATTTTAGAAGTAAATGGTACAATGACATGTGTTAGTGGAGGTATGATCCTCACATATTAGGTTAATATATTATTGTAAGTATCTCCTAATAGGATGATGCAATGACATGGTGCAATGATGTGTTCGAATCCACCATCGGTTGTTGACTCTCAGGTAAGAGTTAAAGGATCTCATGCTGAGACTCCTCCATTATTTGCCCTCAATCTTCCAGTGATGGGCTTGAGGCGTCTTCTCCAGTAGGATAACGCCATTCATGGAGGGAAGAAGCAGATGCTTGACATCCCTAGATCAGTGATTTCCCCTCGAGGCAGTGAGAGTTAAAATGGGACGTTTCATCATTGCAGGTATTGCGTCTATTGGCCATTTCACAATCTTTAAAAGTTTTGTTGGTCACTTAATTATATTTCTTGCTGACGGCGCCAAATTGTTGTCTGCCAGAAAATTCAATGTGGTGAAGTAATAATTTAACGTCTTAACTTTCTACGGAGATTTAACACACACACATAGAAAATAGAAGTAGAAGCAGAAGACACTATTATAAGCTTGACAACTTTGGAGTCTATTTGACATTCTAATTGACCACCAAATGCCTCTTAAAATAATTTAATAGTTTGATCTAGGCTTAATTTGACTGGAATTGGATAAATGTTAGTGTCATCGGGTCTATCTCGTCTAGCTAGTCAATTTGATTGTAAGTTTGCTGATATCAAAGTTTTAGATGATTTTTAATTTAAATTGGAATATTTTTAACTCTAAGAATACCTCGAGGTTCATGTCGAACGATAAATTTATTGATAACATCAACCACTATTTTAACTTTTAAAAAATGCAATACAACTTTTTATGCATAGATAAAGTGGTAGGTACGTAAAGATTGACGTTGAAGTATGATGCATGTAATGATGTAAATTCATAAGAAAATTGTGACATGTAGGTAAATCTTCAATAAGTTATTCATTTTTAGTTCTCTTTTGTAGTTTGTGTGTACCTTTTTATCTCGAGAGTTACATATGGTGACCAATGAGGATGATCATTCAGCTAGAGCGCTAATAATGTTTTAACATAATGTAAATACATAACAAATGAGAAAGTAAGTGCATCTTAATAAATTATATATTTATATATTCAAGAAAATGATTAAAGAAATAAATTGAAATAAATCCCTCAATCAACTGGTTTAGCAAATTTTGTCAACCACTCAATCTGAATTGACTACATGCTTATATTATCATTAGGATTTCAATATTCTAATAAACTAAGTGAATCGAGTTAACCGAATTATATTTCAACTTAGGGTCTGTTTGGTTCAGTTACAGCTTTTCGAACTTGTAATACTGAATATTCATGTTCTGTGAGAAGCATTTGCGGAATCCTATTGCTCTGTTTGGTTGCAGTTGTGGGAAAACATTATGAGCGACTTTTTCTGTAAAAATGACCATACTGCCCTTGTTTATTAAAACTGTTTGAAATTTTCGATTTATTTCTATGATATACAGGGTTTGCAAATATAATGTTTTTTAAAAATTTTATGTTTTACATATTAAAAATAATAAATATAAATTTTTTTTAAAAGTTTAACGCCAAAATTTTGCTTTTTTATTTTTTTAACACTCAAATCTTACTTATCACATAAAAATTACCATCATCAATAACTTTTTAAAAATTAAACATACATTTTTATGCATAAGTAAAACGGTATTAATAAAATTATTAAAATTTTAGTGATAGATACATAAACATATATAGATTGTGCAGCATGTATGTAAAATTTTTTCATAATTGCAATCATATATTTAAAGCTATTAACAATTGCATAAAAATGTATGTTTAAAGCTTCATATATTTAAAGCTATTAATTGAATATTTCATATCTATATATTATGTAAATATTTTTATATATCTTTGTATTTTAAAAGTATTAAATTTTTGAGTTTTAAATCATCTAATTACACAAGATTTGAAACAAAAAACATGAATATAACGATTGCATATCCAAAAAAGTCATAAAGTCTTTCAGATGTACATTGAGTCCTCTCAAGCAAATGCTAGTAACAATACAGTGAAAAAAAAACTGCAGGACTATTACAACAACAACTAACACGATAATAATGTTCAGTTTAGTTTTGAATTTTTGTAGCTCCCGTGTCACACCTTCTTTTGGTGAAGTCGTCCACTCCCTAGCATCGGGCCCCTGAGAATCCGGTAGACTGTCCGCCCGTCGGAAGAAACCACATTGCTGTGAAAAGTTCTGAGGGCAGCAATAGAACTTTCGGCGAAAGCTGTGCTGTTGTCGTGATGTGAAAAGTGATGTTTGGAGGCCACAGTAACATAGCACTCGGCGAGAGGTAGCCGACATGATGGAACTCATCTCTTCCTGAAATGCAAGCGAATATATAACTTAATTACAGTGATTACAAAATGCTCAAACAAAATAATAATCATCAAGCCAGATAAAAGAAATACATTATTCTTACAGACCAGTTAATGTGAATAAATATGCTTAACATAATGTAAATCTCCATTTCAAAACAAAAAAATAACCTAAACATCATCAATTTAATTCTCCTCATCAGAACCACTCTCCAACTAATGAGCTAGTAATCTTCTCTCGAAGGGCTGTCATTTCGTTCGCACCCTCCCCATCTTTCGTGCAAATTGGGGCACTATCATTCTCCTCCCGTCAGAGAGATTGGTCATCAAGGTCTTCATAACCTTCGACTGTAATTACCTCGTCATTGAGATCGACACGCTTGAAATCAACATCAGCTCGAGTTGGATGCAGCCTAATATAGTTGTGTAGGGCCATAGTTCCTAACACTATCTGCACCTGTTTGAGAAATGGATAAGGTGACATATCTCGAAGTATGACCCATTTCTTCTTCCAAACTCCAAATGTCCTCTCAATTACGCCTCGCAAGGATGAATGTCTAAACACCTCTTTTTTACTTCTCGTACGATTACTGGCTCTCTCGAAATCTGGAATATGATATCTTGTGTCAGGATAGGGTTTAAGGTACCCCCTCTGCATTGCGTATCCAGCATCGATCAAATAATACTTTCCTGTAATACGTATAAAATTAGCAAGGTATGTGAAAAAAATTTCTACTGTTCATATTACAAATGGAACTTACCATGCGGTGGGTGAGGAAAATTGTACTCTGGATTTCTCGTTGCAATTTTAAAAATCCTGCTATCATGTGCGCTGCCCTCCCATCCAACCAATGCAAATGTAAAACACATGTTGAAATCACATACCGCCATTATATTCTGAGTTGTCCTCCCAGAACGACTGATAAATGCAACTGTCTCGTTATCCGACACTACAGCATGAACGTGCGTTCCATCGATTGCGCCGATGCAACCCTTTATATACAACAAAAATCATTTCAATATGCAGTCACTTAATATGTGTTTGCAGTATACAAGTGTACCTTGAAATATGACATATATCAGTCATCGTTGCAAATCTCTACTGGCGTCCTTGCAAAAGTTAGATCGGTTGATTTTATTATGGCTTGTGCTAGACTAACAAGAGAAATCAATCCAACTGAGAAATATCTGCTTATTGTTTCGGACGAGTGTTGGAAGCGTTCCATGGCTCTCCGCATAGACTCGTTTTGTGATAGTATGTAAAGTGTTATGCCTAGTACTTCACGGGATGTTGTCCGAGAAGACCCGTTGAGTCCATGAGATGTTGTTAGATCTGTTAAAAGATCATTGAAAACTTCGTTGGGTGTCCTGAAAGCATTTCCACCATCCACTTGTTCCCAATCTGAGATGATGTGTAACAAGGTTCACGATCGACGTACGTATTATAGTATTGCACCGGTATATTTACCGCTGCATTTCGCCGTCGGCGTTGAACATCCTCTGGGTCCATGACGATATAAACTGCCTATTACAATTAAACCAAATGAAGTTTTTTAGAAAATATCAATGGACTAAAATAAGCACATGAATGAACTATACTTGGAAAATATAAAGCTTAAAACATCAATTCAATCTAATAAAAATTGTCCAAACAAATACATGACTGGTAGTTCAATCTAGTAGATGTAATAAATTTAAGCAGTGCGACAAAAAATCAAATGGTGCGACGGTTATAATAATATCGAATGTATTCTACTCGTCGATCTTTACTCAATGCAGTAAAGAAGTCTCGATGCAAGGAATCACGGAAGAGGTCGACAACAAAGTAGAAAAGGTCACGATCCCTAGTAAAGTCTGGATCGTCCTCAAGAAGCCTAACTACCTCATGTACGTCGCTTTTCTGAACTCTGTGCGGGGCATCATTAGATGTGTCCACTAGGTATGATAGCTGGTCTCTCATAGATGCATCATCACTCTTTCTCTTTTGTCCGGTTCCGGGGCGCTTTGTACGGTTTGTTGGTCGGATTTCGGTTGCTCGTAGATGCGGATCTCTCGTCGAATCATTTGATAGTTCAACGACCACATGTTCAGGGGTAGTTTCAAAAATTGTCTGGTTAGGGGCAGCTGCATATTTCCCTGTAGCTACCACCCCACTAAACATCCTGTCGAGCTTGTCCTCCAATTCTGGTTCTATCCTAGCTGATTTGAACTTTTTCGCCGAAGGAAAAATCTTTAACATATAATGAAATTTTATTAGAAGACTCCCTAAATAAAAATGATTAACATTACAAATAGTAATTTAATAATATCTTACCGCAAGCCTTTCAGTCCACCATGCTTCTGAAGCAGAAATTGTTCGCTTCAACGGATCCCAGCCCAAGCCAATCGATCTTTGTTTTAAATCCTTCCAAAGTTTCCACTCTTTTTTGAGTTGGTCCCATTTATTTTTTAGCTGTAGCCTGTCATAATCCCTGCCTGTGACCTCCCTAAAATTTGTAACAATGTTTTGCCAGCCTTCTTTGCTAAAACAAAGTGAATCCACCCAACTACAAAAGTTGCTATATTTTCAAAAAAATGTTATCCATAAAGAGATGCACTCATAGTACTTAGATCATATATATTTTTCAAATTTAATGCATCAGATACAGATCCGGTTGATGCTCTCTAAGCATTATGAATGAAGCCTTATGTTGCTATAACAATGATGAACATTAAAATTGTTCTAAACTAGAGAAACCAGAAATTGTTCTATACTACAGATCCGGTTGATGCAAGGTTTGTCGGTAAAGCCAATAAAATACCATGAAATGCTCGATCCATATGCCATAAAATAGGTATTGAATCATAAACCTCTAGTAACGTTCTAGACGGAACGAATCGCATATGAAGGCGATTTCCCACAACGAATCGCGAACGAAAGGGAAGAAGGAAGGAGTAGAAGAACAACAGGAAGCGGAGGGGGACTCGCGAGAGAAGGATCGTTACCTTGGATTCACGATTCGCTTTCTCTCGGCCGAGGGAAGATGAGCAGGGCTCGCGATTAGGGATTTCCAGAGAGTGGTGAAGCGAGGGCAGCGAGAGAAAAAAAAACCCTTCGAAGCTGCTTCGAAGTCGTGACCGCGGGGGTTATCCCGCGGTCGGCTTTGAGACGACTTCGCAGCAAAGTGCCGCGAATCCGTCGCCTTTCCCTCCGACTTCCGCTCAACTTCACGTCGAACGGCCGCGCCGCAGGCTCCAAAGCCGAACCAAACAGACCCTTAGTTTGATTCAGCTCCATATCCTATTTAGGCTCTATTTAGCGCAGCTGCAGCTTCTCAGCTTTTCAGCTGCAGCTGTACTGCCACAGAAAGTAGCTGCGGGGAAGTTGGCTGTCTGTTTGATGCAGCTGCTTGAGAGCAGCTGTTTCAGGAAAAATGACCATCCTGCCCCTGTATTGTAAAACTGTTTAGAAAATGAATTTAAGCGTCACATTCTCGTAACTTTAGCAGCAGAAATTTATTTCTAAACAGAATAGACCGTGCTAAAAATATTTTATTCTTAATACACATCTAATATAGTTTATTTGTTTCTTAAACAATCAAAAATTTTCCAAACACAGTAAATTACTGGTTTATAAATGAGTTCTTGTGGGAACTTTTCACATAATTTCATATAACAAATGAATGTAAATATCAAAATTTAAGTGTTAGATATATAAAAACATAAGAATTATGTGGCATGTATGTAAATTTCCCTTCTTCTTTTTTCAGCAGATCTAGTTCATCTGATACTCATAATGGGAAGAACACACAGACTACTCCTCGGAGTTGTAAATTATTCAGAGGAGGATCCACAAAATCTTCATCTGGTTCACTAAGTTTATTCAGAAGTTCCAGCAGTTTTCTCGATCGTTTTTCGAAATGCATCGCTGACTGCGGAGCATCGTCCATCGAAGATCAACTCATCTGCAGATGTAATAGAATGAAAAATTTAAATCACATCACCTTTATATGCCATTTTCCATTTAATCTGAAACAAATATAACTTCAATCTTTTTTGGTTACAGAAACTGCCCCATTCTGCCAAAAAACCAGTTTGCAGCCAACACTTGCTATTTTACAGGAAGAACTTAGAAGGAAAAGAGAGCAAATGGCTTCAGTTCAGCAGGAAAAGATAAATGCAGGTGAAGAGCTGAATAGAATATAAACACTCTTGGTAATAAAGAGAATTAGGCCTCATAATCATGGTTAAAGCAGGTGACAATTCTTTGTCAATTGCCGTTATGTTCAACCTGCAAGCAGTAGGAACAAATATTCTCCACCACTGATGCAGAAGCACCAACCAATATCAAAGCTTATGTTCTTTAAAACAATGATAAAAAGGCTAATATATACTGCAATTCGTTTTGCCATAAAGCAATCACAAACTCCATAACACAATATTAAGCATAAAGTTCCATTACTATTAAATAGAGAGGTAAAAATGAGAGTTTACTAACAAAATGAAGTGAATATATAGCGTCATATGAGATTATTTCAGATCCCAAAGGAGAAGGCTGATGAGATTATTTTATATAGCCTTTCACAGTTGGTTTCCACACTGCATTTTGCATGCTTCCAAAAAAACCATCTTGTAAATCTCTTGGACTTTTACCTTTTCACAAATTTTTAACAGGAACCTAACTGAAGGCCAGAGAAGCCAAAATACAAGCCATTTGGACTGCCTTAACAACAGTTTCAGTGCTTTTACTGGAAAAAAATAATTACAGTAATAGAGCAATGTAAGAACATACTAAATAATTCTCTTTACCTTTGGAAAACAGAATAAAGGCAGCAATATATCCTCTAATGCATTGTTGCCAAGAATTCAAGTGACAGTGATGGAAAAAAAAACAAATCCTTTACCAGTGTGTAGCACCTGCAATGATGGAAACAAACAAACAAATCCACTAATGCATTGTTGCCAAGCATTCAAGTGACATTTAAGCCATCCTAAAGTGTCTCACCAGTACATATCTACACATAGCAATTACCTAATTCAATTTCCTAATTCAATGTCCTAATTACCTAATTCAATTTCTTTATTGTAATTGCTGCTTCAGCTTTGAGTTTTGGATGAGATGAAGGAAAGTACTGACATGAGTTGCTCCCACATGAGTTCTTCCAAAATTATGAGATTTTCTTCCAATAATGACAAAATCCTTAGTTGCTCCCACCAAAGCCCACTGATGCAAAAAGATAACATGAAAACCTCTTCTATCAATCATAATAAATCACATATTAGTATCCTGCACCACCATTATAAATTTGACCTCTCTGAAGCTAGTAAAAGCACAGATAATGTATCATAAGAACTTGTAATGCATAAAACAGCTGTTACCCTTGAAGTCATGGGCCATCCAAGCTGTTAATCACCGTGGCACGTGAATAGGGCAACTCTGTGAATCACCATAACATAAGCAGCGATTGCCCTCATGAGAATTGACACAATAACATTTATATAAGAACTCAACCTTCTATGCTCACAACTTAAAATGGATTAAGTGGTTGCCCGCATTTATATAACATTTAAATGGGCCATCCAAGCTGCTAATTGCCATGCTCAGGATTAAGAATTACACCACAATATTTACATTCATAGAACTGGTAAATCAATGCCTCAAAATTATCCTGCATGCAGCGAGCTCATCTGCCTTGTTTTCCAATAACAAAAGAGATCACAACAAGATGTTTAGCCATTTTAGCTAATTTTATCACACCTCCAACTGTCAAAAAATTTAATATTGCGTACAGTAGGCTTCCTACTCCCTTGCCTGATTTCCGTTCATAAAAAGTTTTGCCCCAATTCAAGAATAAATCTGCGAGTTTTCACTCCTCAAATAATTTTGCAGTGCAAGCCTCTCTAGCATCCTTCACAATTTTCAGAAAATGTGTTTTTAATATGTGCAACTCGCTCATATGTTCCAACTCCACAATTCTATAACCATTCTCATTTTTAAAAATGTAGAGAACAATAACATTGTTCACCCCTTGTAGCAGCGTTCGCGGCACAGAATGGACGAAGCAGAAGGCGCGATATGGGTTAAAGTTTGCTTACCAGTAAGCAGAAATAGCTTGATGGGGATGAGGATGGATGGCTGGTGGTTCCTGTAGTGATGGAGATGCGCCGCGATTGAGAGATGGATGTATGGCGACGAGGAAGAAGCCGAGACAACATTTCGAAGAAGAAGGCGCGGGATCGCTAGGGCTGCGGGCTCGATAGCTGGAAGACGAGGAAGAAGGCTCGGGACAGAATACCTTCGCGAGCGAGGGCAATTTGAAAGATTAGGAGGCGAAAGCTGGGGCCGCGGGGTCGATCCCGCGGCCCGCTTTTCCCCCGCTTCGGCGGCGATCGGCCGCGAAGCTGCGCGCCAAACATCAATTTCATGCGGCTTGGGGCCGCGCCGCGGGAAAACAGCGGCCCCAAACGAAGCCTTAGTCGGTTCTGCTTTTTCTGTCACTTGGTTTGGTTTATTGGTCCGACCAAATCGAATGAGCGCAGTCAATGCAGTACCCCTGAGCTAGCACATCTTTCTATGTCTTCAAATATGGTTTTGGAGAAAGTATTTGTTTGCCAAATTAAAACATAATGCCGACTTAATTAATATTTTTCTCCAAATTTGTATCATAATATATGTGAGAGCAATAGAAAGGTTAAAAAACAGTATTGAGAAAAAAAAGGAGGCTCGAAGTAAAAAATCGAGGAGAAACTCATGGTGCAACTACAACTTATTAAGAAATAATTGTGTGATGTTGCAGAAAGGCTGCAGTAGCTATTACAATTTTTTTTTTTTTTTTGTTGAAAAAGTCGGATCACCGCCACGCATCTAATCAAATCTGGTGGGAAAACTCTGATTTCAGCGGCAATTTTTTGAAAAAGTTACCAAAACACAATTTATCTAAACAGTCAAAATTACGGTGCGCTGCCACACCACCACTGCACCGCATCGCCACCTAAAATGGACCCTCAATCTCAAACATGAATTTAGCACTGTCAAATGAAAAATTGGCAGCCTTGATAGTGCTTCACCAATGATAAATTAAAAGAATAATAAGACGATATAACATTGCATCAGTTGGTTAATAGAGATAATAATTAATGAAGCCAATAAGTTTATATATTATGCTCATGGTTTAATTAAAATTTTCTCGTCACCAGAAAAAGAAACCAAACAGTGATGAAATATATCACGTCATTGATTTGGTTACCCTTTCTATAATCGTGTTCCAAGCAACTTTTACTTGTTCAAATCACCCGTATGACCTCCACGTTTTGTTGGCCGAATTATTCCATCCAGAATACGTACACAAGAGTTGGGTGCGGATTTTTTGGGTACTGGATGAGTATTGATGGGTATTGATGGGTATTGATGGGTATGGATGTGTATTAGATAGAGTATTGGTGGGTATTGGAGGGTACTGGATGGGTATTAGAGGGTATTGGAGGGTATTAGGGAGAGATACGTGCGGATGCGTACGTTGTCCGTATGGAATAATGGCTCCACGTTTGGCAGCTATTTTTTAAGTTTGCTGAATGCATTGCCGCTCTCCCTTTTTTATTATTTATTTATCTCTTGCTTATTCATATAAATACATGAGACAAAACATTATAAAATGCGATCTGAAGGTTTGGATGATATATAATTCTAACCAATATAATCCTTGCGCGTATATTAAATAAAGAAGGAGGAAATTGGACTCGTGATATTTGAACATTACTAACAGGGCTGTTAATCAGCTAAGTCAAACATCGAGCTTATTTAACATCGAGCTTATTTGTTAAACTCTTATTTGAGCTCGATTTATATAAAGATTATCTTGCTTGATACGGCAACAAAAAATTTTCAACATCGACCGTGGATCACAATCGGCGCAAATCTCAATGAAATTTTTTGGGCAAATAACTTTTAAATGTCAATTAAATTCAACAAGAAGTCTGATTTTAAAAAACTTAAAGTCAAACTAATCAGTTTAATGAGACAGTCTCAATTACACGAGATTTGGTCTATTAATCCTAGTCTGATCAAGCCTATATCAAGCTATTAAATTTTATTTGAAACCTTCGGGTGGTTAATTGAAATGTCAAATTTATTTCATATCTGATAAGCCTAGAGTCAAATCAAGCTTCTCAACACGACGCAAGCTTGAGTTTACTTAATTCTATCATTGTTAAGGCACTCAAATGTCCACATAATGCCACCCAATCAAGAAAATTTCTCCAACTAGTTAGATAGAGTGGTTTGTATTCATTCCTTATTTGTAGGGATGCTTCTCCCAAATTCTATAAATAAAGCCCTACCCCCTTCATGAAGGGGGAGCTAGATCATGTACCGAAGAAAGCCCAGGACTTGGAGAAGGAGTTGAGGTCATTTGCTCCACACCAAAGTCCCAATGAATGCTACCTGCTTCTGAAATCGCCGATCAACATTGATAGCCACTTGCTGGCCACCTTCAACCATCATTAGCCATCGTTGACTATCGTTGATCGTCATCTACAACTATCGATCGCTCCTAGCTCATTGCAATGAAGTCTCTTATGAAATCAAGATGTACGCTGCAGAATCCCTGCGTATGCTGCAGAGTAATGAATCACTGTGCAGAGTAATAACAAACCTTGCAAAATAATGAACATCATTTGGAGCAACACTCCCTGACGATGATGCAACAATGCACCCCAAAGACTATGTAACAATGCTCTAAAAATGTTCCAATTAGCACCCCGCATACAGTGTACTAAAAAACCCCTTGTTGGCATAGGTATTCGATGTCGTATGTTTCAGGTGTCCAATTGAATGATATAGCACTGTGTTTAGTCTCCCGTAGTCCAAGAAAACAAATAAGACCCTCTAGCACGTGTCTCAAACACGGAACGAGGTCAGTACCGATTTAGCCCTACCCAGTGGAATTTACCATTACGCGATGATGGTTCTACCATGAATCATGCTTGATGTTCAATTAGGTGTTTATTAACCATACCCCGTCCATTCGGATCCTCCCGTGATCAAGGGAGTGACAAAACTCTCCTGAGCATGTTTTCAAAAAAATGGCGTGTTCAGACCGACCCACCACACAGAGGTCCGTGATGCATATGGACACTAAGATGCCTATTTTGAAATCTATGGAATGTTTATTTTTTATTTATGTGGTCGTCTTTTAGTGATACGCAGCTTTCCCTAGCTTACAAAATGGTCAAAACCTTTCTACGGACATCCCGACACAAAACTGAGATTTTGACCACAGTGGCAGTATTTAACCCTCGTATAGTTCTTTTCACCCGATAAGGCGCACCTCTGGTGTTCATTTAGATGTTGGAGAGCACTTTTTCACTCCTAGAGAGTCTCTGATAGTCATAGGATCCATAAAACGCCATCTGCGCAACGTTAGCAAAGGAGAGAAGCCCCTCTTAAAGGGCTTGAGCACTCAAGCGCCCACCCCTCGATTTAGGACCTCCTGAATGAGGCTTCATTTACTATATGGGTGCTTTTGTGCCCATGATGGGAGATTTTTGCGCCAACCTTTCTTTACGCAATTTTGGCCTTGGGCGCTTGAGCGCCCATTCGAGGCGCTGGTGCGCCCAGTCTTCTTTGTGCGATCTTTCGCGAACCTGAGCAAGATCCACTTTTATAACACTGTAGGTATTTTTGTGCTCGATAAAAAAGTTTAGTAAATTGAACTGTCAGTGATTTTATGCTTGTTTCAGTGCTCGAGCGCCGAAGTTTCAAAATGCAACTTTTTTGCCTAGCTGACCATTTTATTCACCTGAAACTTGCTGGATAAACCTCCATTGGACCACATTACTTGGTTTTTAATACAAAAATGGGAAGACGTGAGGGCCCACCCATTACCACTTAAGATAAGGGGCGTCAATCCATTCGGTATTGCAGTCGAGATGGGTTAAGCGGGCGGGCATTGCGAGAGAGAGGGGATCAAGCTCATTTTTTTTGCAAGAGGAGCCTTTAGGAGCTGAGGGAGAGCTATGAGGAAGTTTTGGAGAGATTGGAAAGATCTTCTATTTGATTCTATTTCATCTTCCTCTTTCACTTATTTTCTATCATTTTCATCTTTTCCTTCCTCTTTGTTTCACTTTTTGGGTAACTATCGCGTCGGAAAAGGCAGATGAAGAGAAGGAGTTTTTGTGCACTACCTCACCGGAGTCTCCTTCTTGAGAAGAGCTTCCGCTTCCTCATTTCTGGTATAATGATCTTCGTCAGAGCTCAAGACATCTCTGTAATCTCCTCCTTGAGGAGATTTTCTTCGTACTTGGGAGAAGGGTTTTCATTAGATCTCAGAGTTTGCTGGAATCTTCTCCTTGAAGAGAGCTTCCTCATGCTTTAGGGAAGTACCTTGGAGAATTCTCTCCTACCATTAATTAGGACAGCTTCGATCCAAACACTGTTGGATGTCAGCCAACCACCACAATGGTATAATCCTCTCAACTTTCTTATGTTCATTCCTAGAGCCCATTAGTTGTTAGAGAATTAAGAACTTAGGTTTCTTGTGCTTAGAGGAAGTCGATAGGTTAGGGACCTTTTGTAAACTTTCCCATAGGAATTCGAGTGATTCTCTATGAGCCCTAGCATCAAAATCCCATAAGATACTAGACTGTGTCAATCTTAGTATTTGATCATGTCGGCATATATTTTTTTTTAGGTTTTAAAATTTAATTTAGGTATATATATAATTTGGAAAGTAGCATTTGATTTTTGAAAATAATTTTTAGTTTGAAAATTTTAAGATATGAAATCAAACTGATTTCACATCCCAAATAGTTTATATAAACGAGCACCGCACCACAAACCGTGTATCTATCCTAAAGAATAGGCACACTGCTTGATGATGGGGCTCGATTAAATAAACTAGAAGATTTGTGACATCCGTTTGGTCCGCGAACCAATTTTATAAGCCGACGGAGTTCCCCGCTTAATATAAAGGAATTAAGCAGGGTTTATATTACCTGGGTCCTTAAAGTTCCCTATAAGGGCAAGCCCCTATAGCTAATTACATCCTAAATGACGGGAATCATTTAAGAAAACTCTCGATAATGATCAGTGGTTTTACCCTCAAGAATTTCAACAAGTTGGATTTTGGAAATTTCAATAGGGAATGAATCAAATTTGGAGCAGTTTATTTCAGGAGTCCAAAGGAACAGAAGTAGAGGAAGCTGGAGATCCAAGAAGAATCTTGGAAACTTCTCAAACTATCTTATTGATTGGCTTCAATTTGAGAGTTTATTTAATGTTTCATCCTGCCTGTTTTAATTAATTAAGACTTATATTTGTATGACACAATCATACAAACAGCCTCGAAGATGTGAGGGTTTATGTCGTACCAAACAACTACCTCGGAATCCTAAGACCAGTTAGGGCTTAATCTGCATAAGACAACTATGAAAATACCTAACAAAAAGTTGAGGATTTATGTGGCACTAAGCAAACCACCTCGAAGTCCTATGACTTTGTTATTTAATTTGTAAGAAAGGTTTTGCTGATGTAGACCCAAAGTTTTGCTGTTGACGATGGTCGTACTGCCCACTGTGCTCCAAGCTCCTTATTATCGTAGAGGTTTAGTTTTAGAAATCATAAATCATGAGATGAGAGAAGTGTTTTGGTTTAGAAAAGTCTTAGAATCCAAATATTTTAGTGTTTTAATTAAAACAAATCTTAAAGTTGATTAAACAGAACCGATTAAGATCCCACGGTTCCGTCATCCGGCACAGTTATTTTCATCAGATTTACTTAGTGCTAGATGAATTTGCTAAACTCAATTGAATGAGTTCCACACTTTCATTTAGACCGTGGGAAATCCCGTTAGCAACACGTGGGTTACATCATCCGAGGTATTCCCGATCATCCAACGAGACGTTTTAATTTAGTTAAAGTTGTAATTTTTGTTATTCCCTTCGTGATTAAATTTTGAGTTGTCTTATATTTTAAAATATTGTGGAGGTGAATTTTATCTTGTATGACTTTTAATTTAATTTTGGGTTTCAGTTTTGTGGCTATCCTAAAGGTTTCAGTTTTCATGCAACAATCTTTTTTATCATGCAAGAAAAGTAAAACGCAGTGCAGGTAAATAAATTGCAATAAGGTAAATTGCAATAAAGTAAAAGCGGACCTGGAGGGTCTTCTCGTCATTCCCAGCTGAAACTTTAGTATTGCATTGCATGTATGTGTTTATAATTTTGCAGAAATTAAAGCATGCCAGAAAAACAGGAAGAAGTAGGACTAACAAGCAGTAACTACCTAATCCTATGATGTCTATGTTAAGATCCTGGTTGTCTACCAAGTCCTATGATGTCTATGTGAATTCTTATGTTGTGTTTCAATGAAATTTGTTTAATTTAATTAAGGATGATTTCGTTAAGCAGACATATTAAGTTTAATAGACCTCAGAGGTATCCAAACAGTCAAAGAAGGATGCAGGTCCATGCTTCCCTCTCATATCCTGATGAAAAGTCTCGGGCTTATTTAAACTTATTATGTTGCTTAACAACTCATCCTACCTATACCATTATGCTTATTAAACACATTTGTTCGAGGTAGGTTGGGGCAAATGGGTTTAGGTGTGATTTGAGTTTGTATTTGGTGGTAACTGGTAGTTTGATTTGGACTTATGGGAGTGATGTGAAGATTTGTTTGAGTTTATGTTTTAGATTTGGTTTTGGTTTTGGCTTTGGTTTGGGTTTTGGTTTTGGTTTGGGTTTTAAATTTGGTTTTGGTTTTGGTTTGTTTTTTTTTGGAGCTAGGAACTTTGAGTTTGGAATGTGAATTGGGAAGGTTGTGTGGACATCGGGTAAAATTTGGGTTACTTCATGCATTCACTAAGCATAAGGGTATTCTTATTATGTTTTCTACACCGAGTTGTGATTTCCTAGGGGTCTTTATAAAGGAAAAAAATAAACCATGCCTCAGGAGGCCTATCATAGGGTTGATTGTTATCGTGTTGGTATTGTATTATGATCAAAACTGTTGTTGTATGTGGTGATTATTGTTGTGTTGGGATTGTTGTTGTTATATTTTGTTTATATGTTATATCATTATTGTATGTTATTTTATTCTTATGATGTTATGTTATTTAAAATTATTATCTTTTATGTGTGATTAAAATTATTATTATCTTTATGGTTTATTTAATTTATTATTTATTATCTTATGTGATTTATTTACTTTATCATTATTTATTTAATTAATTGTTATTTATTTATTTTATTTTACTTTAGCTTGATATTTATTTATTATTATTTTAGTTTTAATTTATTTTATTATTTAATTTAATTAATTTAATTCAATTTATTAGCATTTACAATTATTATTTAATTTAATTTAATTTAACTTTATTTAATTTGTTTTATTTTAATTTATCATTTATTTTTAATTTAATTTAATTTAATTAATTATTATTTACAATTACTATTTAATTTAATTTAATTTAATTTAGTTTATTTCATTTTAATTTATCATTTATTTGCATTATTATTTAATTTAGTTTAATTTAATTTATTATTATTTAATTTAGTTTGATTTAATTTATTATTAATTTAATTTAATTTAATTTATTATTTACATTATTATTTAATTTAATTTAATTTATTTAATTTAATTTCATTTATTATTTACATTATTATTTAGTTTAATTTAATTTAATCTAACTTTATTTATTTAATTAATTTAATTTATTTTAATTGATTAATTTAATTTCATTTCATTTATTATTTATTTACATTATTTTTTAATTTAATTTAATTTAACTTAATTTAATTTAATTTAATTTATTTAATTAATTTTAATTTAGTTTTAAATTATTTATTTATTTACATCATCATTTAATTTAATATAATTTTGATTTATTTAAATTAATTAATTAATTAATTAATTAATTAATTTAATTTATAAACTATTATTTATTTAATTATTTTTGGTTTATTTAATTATTATTTAATTTAATTTGTTTAATTTAATTATTATTTATTTTTTGGTTTTATTTAATTTTAATTTAATTCATTATTCATTTATATTATTTAAATTATTTTCAATTTATTTATATATGTATTATTTATTTTATTATTCCTTATAAGTTATTTTATTTTTAATTAGTTATATGTATATTTTTATTACTTAAATATTATTGATTTATTATTATTAATTTATGTTATTAATTTACATTAATTATTATTATCATTTTTATTATTATTTATTTATTTATAAGACTTTTCACTTTCTCTCTCTTAAATTATTCTTTTCTTTATTTAAAGTTATTATCATTTATATTAAGTTATTATTTATTAAAATTATCATTCACATATGTATTTATATTTTAAAAGGGGATTTTTATTTATTTACTTTATTTTCATTATTTAGTTAGGTTTATAGTTATTTTTTTTATCACACTATTTTTTATTATTTACATTAATTTACATATATATTATTTTTCATTTAGTTATTTATCAATTTTATGGTTTATTTTACTTATTCATTTAGTATTTTTAGTGAGTTATTTTATTTAAAATTTAGTATAGTTGTTTTATTTAAAATTTATAAAAGTTATTATTTATTATTTATTATTATATCACTTTTTTTTATTATTATATTTCATTTCATTTTGTTTTGCTTTTATTTCCTTTAAGTTTATTTCTCTTTTCTTTTTTTTTTATTTTCATTCCCTTTATGTTATGTTCATTTCTTTTAAATTTTAAAAATTCATTTTTTTAAGTTAGTGAAACTAAGATTTGTAAATATTTAAAACTAGATATATAACTTTGCATAAAAAAGAATTCCTAAGCCTGTGCATGAATAAAATTTAAGTAGCATGAAGATAACCTACACATGAATATATACATGGAGATAGCTTGCATGAAAAAGAAAATAAATCCCTAAGGCTAAACATGGGAAAGCATACATGGTGTGAAGATTTGTAATAATTAACACATAATAATTTTTTTTTTTTAAAAAAAAACCTATGTAGAGTAAGAAGAATTTTTTTAAAAAAATACATGTATGTGCTAAACATAAACAAGATAACGACACATTTTTTTTTCTTTTTTTTTTTAAATAAATTTTAAAACAAAAACAAAAGTAGAAGGAGGGGGGGAGGAGATTACCTTAGCTTGGAGAAGCACTTGTTGGAGACCTTGAAGAGTCCCTCGTTGGAGATGAAGTGAGTGAGTGTGGCTAGCTTGGAAGGAGAAGAAGAAGAGGAGAGGGAGGCTCATGGTTTTTTTGGAGAAGAAAATGAGTGAGTGGGATGGTGTAAGTGAAGTGAGTAAAATGTGTGTAAGGGAGTGTAAGTGAGATTATGAGGGGGGATTTTGGATGAGGCTCATGGCTAAGGATGAATGGGAGAGTGAGGGAGAGATATGGTGGAGGTGAGGAGGAGTTATGGTGGAGGTGATGGACGAGGGACGAGGTGGCATGTAGGGTGAGGGAAAGGTGAGGGAGAAGCATGGAAGTAAGATATTTTTCCTTTTTTTTATTTCATATATTTATTATATTTATTATTATTATTATTATATATATATATATATATATATATATATATATATATATATTGATTTTAGGGCTTCCATGAGATTAATTTGATTAATTTTGGTTTAATTTAGGTTGATTTGAATTATTAGTTCAATTAGGTTCATTTGGGTTTGGGCTAACATAAGTTGAGTTTGAGTGAGAATGAGGTCTAGGTGTCTTGACCAATATTGTTCATATGATTGTAATGAAGATCTTTCATGAAGACACAAAGTGGCTTTGAGCTCATTTTGAGGTTCAATTTTGGCATGGATTGGATTTTTAATTATTTTGGACCATGTTGCGTTCGGGTCAAATTAGATTGGGTTTGAGTGGGAATGGGGTTCCGAGGTCTTCAGTAATAATTTAGATATGGTTGTCTAGAATAACTTTTATGAAGACATAAAATGGTTTTGACAAGGTTTAGGGGGTCAATTTGGTTGATTTAGAACATGTGTCCAGCTTGGGTCAAAATGGGGAGGTTTTGGTCCAAAATGGATTTTGGGTTAGACCTGATCTCAAATTATGGGAAATTGATGATCCAATTAAGTTTAAGGAGTATTTATAAAGAGTTTTGAATTGAAATTTTGGAGGAATTGATTGACATTGGCTCACTTTAAGAGTTTTGGGTTATTTAAACCAATTTGGGGATTTTGGATTTCAAGTGGAATTGGATTCAAATGAGGGTCACATTGGGATTGAATTTGGTATAAGTTGATATTGGAGATGTTTAATTTTGGTTTAGAATTGAATTTGATGAAAATCGGGATCAATTGGGTCAAGATTGGGTTTGGTTTAGGCACCTTTAGGTTAAATGGGCCAAGTTGGGATTTTTGATTGAAAGTGTATTAATTTGGCAAAATTGACCCATAGTGTAGTTGAAAAAAATGAAATTGGAGATTTTTAGGATTTTTTGGAATTTTTTAAGAATTTTTTGGAATTTTTGGATTTTTGGGCAAAAAGGGTATTTTGGGTATTTTGAGGGTATTGGGGGGGGTATTTTTTGAAATTTTGAAATTTTTGGTCATGAATGGTCAATTTGAATGGTAAGGAATATCTTGGAATGATTTTTGGGGAATTTTGGTGAATTTTGGTGAATTTTAAGAATTTTGGGTAATTTAGGGAATTTTAGGAGGCTGGGGGCCAGAAATTGAAACTTTGGAGATTTGAAGATGGCTTCAAAGTGAGCATGATATAATGGCCAAGGGTCACTTACATTTGGTCCTCTATGTGTTTGTTCCTACCACTTAGTTATAGACTTAGAGGTCAGGCTATCCACATGAGTTTCCAAAGAGTTCAGGGTTGAAATTAGAATGTGCAGTGTGTGTATGTTGTGAATGTGAAGTGTATGAGTGGTGAGCTCCAGACCTTCCTCAGGGCAAATCCTAAGGTCTTACCACCTATTGGAGACTTCCCCTAGGATTCCTTATGCTTACCTTCTTTTCTACCAAAAGTTGGAGGTGAGGCCATAAGCATATGAAAACCCCTTAGTGAAGCAAGAAGAGTTTTGAATTTCTATGGGGAGGGTTCCATAACTAGTCCTCTAAGAAAGTCACCAGAAGAGTCTTATGGCTAGACCCTAGGCTATTCTAAAGAGAGACTAGACCTCAACCAAAAGTGAGGTCAACAGATCAACGATTCACTTGGATGGACAATTGAAATTGAAGGATCGATCGTATGACGACGCCTCTTTGATCGTCATTTGCTCGATCAGGAGGATTTCTCTTCATGGGTAATTCATTCGCTATACTAGGTAAATTGGCAGCAGGGTCATGTTACTTCATTTAATTCATTGTTGAAACCTCTTCCATCGATTCAACCCTAGATTCCATGTGAGATTAATAGAACAAGTTTGACATGTCATCGAAGTGCTTTGAGTTGCTTTGTTTGTGTGATCAATTGTGACATTGTTGTATTTATGTGCTTGATAATGTGATCACTTTGGTTTGATTGGCTGTTCCAACAAGACAGTCGTCCCCATCCAATCACCCACTTTGGGCTCGATCAACCGCCCCGCCCCGATCGCTCGATTACTCAGAGTCTGATTGACCGTCCTGGTTCGATCATCCATTATAGGTCCGATCAGTTGTTCCAGTCCGATTGACCCATTTCCCTAGCTCGATCTCCAGTCCTAGCCCAATCACTCGATCTCTTAGGTTTGATTGACTGCACTAGTTTGATCACCCACTTTTGGCCTGATTAGTCGTCCCGACCCAATTGCCAAATTTCTTGTGTTTAATCGGTTGCACCGGTTCAATCACTCATTTTGGTTTATATTGGTTTTCATGGCCCAATCAATCCATTTATTTGGATCAATTGGCCGCTCCAGCCCGATTTCCCTATTTCATGGATTTGAACGTTTACATCGGGTCGATCACCCTCTTTGGATTTGATCGGTCATCCCGATCTGATCGATCCAATTCTCGGGCTCAATCGGCCACCCCGGCCTAATCACCCAATCTATTGAGTTTGATCGATCACACTGATTTGATCACCCGCTTCTGGTCTGATTGTTTGTCTAGCCCGATCAACCCATTTACCAGGCTTAATCGGCTGCCCAGGATGATTGCCCGAGCATTTGGGTTTGATCGACTGTACCGTGTCAATCACCCACTTTGGGTCTGATCGACCACCCATGTCGATCACCCACTCTTTTAGGTATGATCATTCATCTCGGATCTATCAACCCATCATTTTGGTTCTACCAGTTACAACTGCCCGGTCGACCGATCACTTAAATTCTTATATGCTTTCTTGCATGTTGCATGTTCTTTTACATGAGTATGAATAATTTTTGATTTTATGTCTATGAGTTTTTCCATTACGTGTAAAATATTTTTGTCTAGTATGCTTTAAATATGGCATGTTTAGATGTCACGTTGAACATCCATGTTTGAGTTGCCTCTTTGAGGAAAAAATTTTGCATCTAGAGTCCAGATGCAAGTTGTGTCTAGAGAACGAAAGTGATACACCTAAAGGAGTAGAGGAGAAAAAAAGACTCTAGTGTATCGCATTCATTGTTCGGATGCAGCTTGCATTTGGAAACCAGACGCAATTTTTTTACTCTTATAGCACCGCCACTTGTGGGGTCACTTTGAGTGCGCACACTTGTAAGATTCTTCCCCACATATGACGTTGTATGCACGTAGATCAACACTTGCATACTTTGGGAGGAGTTGACACGCTTATAAACCATTTATCTCACTCCCTAGGATGTTGCCTAGAGTGTGGTAGTATTTCACATTATGTTAAGCACGAGTCACACTTCCTAGTCACTAAACAAGTGTGAGGCACAATGTCAGTCCATCTAAATGTGTGATTCTCAGTTGTAAGGATCACATCACTTATTATGTTTGACACTTAGCATTCTTGTATGCTTCCCATTTGTATTATTCATATGCTTGACATTTCTGCATGTCTGTTGACCTCATTTTTGATGAGGTCTTCCCTTCTTCTTTTTAGTGCTTAGGATCTAGCCTTAGGCTTTTCCTTTGACTATCTTAGAGGACTAGAATTGGGACCCGCCTTTTAGAAATTCAAACCACTTCTAAACTCCCTGCAAACTCCACAAACTTGACTATAGACCCCTTATCACCTAGAGGGTTGAAATCAAATGTGGAAATTTAAAGGATGAGTTCCTATAGGATTCTTTGGCCTTAGGGCGCCTACAGGTGGCACAGTGCAGTGAAGGGGCGACTTACACTACACTTACACACTACATTTCCACACACTTCCTAAAACCACACCTATACCCAACTTAACCTCCCGACTCATGTAGGTGATTCACATGGATGGTCCTTAACCCCTAAGCTCTTGGTAAGAGGGTTAGAAACAACATAGTGAATGCCTCAAATGAGTCCTTTCATGGCTCATATGGGCTTGAAATGGCTTCATGGCTTCATGGCTCAACCAAAATGACTTCTTTCCACCTAGATTCACCCAATCTTCAATTTCCCAAAATTTCAATTTCCCAAATTTTCAATTTTTGACCCCCGGGACCCTACACCTACTAAACCTACCCAAAACCCTTAAAATTACCCAAATTTTTGCAAAATTTCCAAATTACCCAAAATTTTCCAAAATCAATCCCAAACATCTCCACATCACTCAAATTGATCATCCATACCCAAAAATACCAAAGATTCCAAAAATACCCCCCAATACCCTCCAAATACCCAAAATACCCTTCTTGGCCTAAAAATCCAAAAATTCAGAAAATTCCCAGAAAATTCCAGAAAATCCTAAATATTCCCAATTTCATTTTGTCCGACTACACCATGGGCCAATTTTGTCAATTTACCCTACTTTTGTCAAAACCCCCAAATTGACCCATTTTAACCCAAAGTGAACCCAATGTTAAACCAAACCTATCCAATTGACCCAAATTCTGGTCCAATTCAATTCTAAACTTCAATTCAACATTCCCAATACCAATCTAGACCAAATCCAAGTCCAATTTGATTGACATTTGGATCCAATCTCACTTTTGGCCTTAAAGCCCGATTTGGACCCATGACCCGAGCTTAACCCAAACTCACCCAATTCAACTCCAATTAACCTCAAATCTTTTCTAAATCTTCCTTAACATTCCCACAAACAAAACCCTAACATGATTTGCCCAAAATTTAGACCCAAACCCCACTCAAACTCGACCCGAGGTTAAAAGGCCCATTTTTGACCTAAGCCCAAACCTAACCCAAATTCAACCCAATTCAAATCCAAATCACCCCCAATTTGTTTCAAATCACTCATGACACACCTATGAGCTAAACCCAACAATTATTTTGCCCAACCTCTTTACAAAATTCCCATCCATAAATTCATTTTTAAACTTAAGGGCCCATTCCTTAAACCATTTTAAAAGCCCACTTCCACCAAATCCAAAACCCCAAAAATTCTTCCAAAGCCCATATGACATTTCCCCTCATCATACTTTCAATTAAAATCATCCCTAAGTCCTAAACCAATGATCAAATATTTCTAAATGAAGCTTCATCCAAATTTCCACCAAATTATCCAAAATCCTTAAAATCCTTTTTTATGAAATTGACCAAACTTTTTGCTAAGCGAAAGGTGAGCCATGAAGCCATGTATGAGCCACATGTGAGCCATGAGAGCTTTGGACACTCCACCATGCCATATTGGGTAAGAAGAGGGGGGGGCTTTCCTTAATCCCTAAAGCTCATTAGCCTTAATCATGTTTCACCTAAACTTAAATTTAATCCAAATATATTTGGATGGAGACTTCTCCATGCCAAACCAGCTGATCCCTTTGATCCCCCACAGCATCCAAAGCCACCTTGGGTGGTGCACCTAGCCCAAATGGGTGGGTTGACCCATTTAGGTCCAAAACTAGCCATGCCCCATTCTACTTTGGATCAAAGCCTTTACACATGTCCATGGCCGATTGATTGCACAAACCTCCAGCCACGACCCACTGACCAAGATGGTGACCATTGCACAGCCGGCCGGCCACCGGGCCGCCGGAAAACACCATGGCCGAGAGCTCGCATGTGAGCCAACATTGAAATTCTCACTTGCTGAGCTGCCCCATGCCTAGTGGTCACCATGGCTGTTCTTCTCCTCACCGGAGCAGGTCGATCCCAAGCCCTAACTCCCCAGGGAGGCCCTCGGCCGGCTCTATTTAAACTCCACCCCTCTCGGCCATGAAAGAAGAGAAGCATAAACCTTTCCAAAACTCCGCCAAAATTGTTCCGGACCCTCTTCCACCCTTAGAGCACTTGATCCCAAGTGGAATTCCCCTGCCATTTCTCCTCCGAAGCTCGATTTCGGAGTTGAAATTCCACCCAAAACCAGGACACTTCTCCACGGTGAGCCAATTCCCAAATTGATTGGCTCTACACCTTCACCGGACCAAGAGAAGGTGTCCACCATCAAAAGCCCCATCTCCGGACCACCCGGTTGCTCCGGCCTCCAAGCTTTGTGATCGGGCTTGGTCGAAATCATATCCGGACAATTCACCGGACCGGGAGACTTCATCCGGAGCTTGCTAGGACCCAATCGAAGGTGCAACAACTCTCGGATTGAAGCCACACTTCTACGAGCCAAGGTATGAGCTAACTCTTCATCCCGAGCTTCGGAGATTCTCCATTTTAAATGCTTTAATTTCAATGCATGTTAACCGTATAGATGTGTTCGTCTCTTCAAGACGAATCCATAGAGTATAAGAACGTAAAAACCCATTGAGAATCGAGTGAGATCTTAGGGATTTAGTATGGACGGCTCTCGGGTGAGAACACTTAGGGACGATGAACGGATGCCGTCCATTCAATACACGCGCGCACGGACGGCCAGGATCGCGTCGGACCAGGAGACGGTACGAGAACCGCGGGGCCCGGGCTGCTGACTCAAGTGGCGGCGTCGAATGGGAGCGCGCCGCGTGGCCTTTCGGAGCTGCCGAGGATGCGTTGGCGCTGACTCGGATAAGTAGAAAATTAGGGTTTTTTTGATTTATTTAATTCCCTAAACTTCGAAAATTCATATCTCTGTGTAGAAAAATCAGAAAAATAAAATAAAAATACCCTCTTGCTCGGTGAAGAGAGGAGAATAATGTGGAAAAGAAATCACTTAATTTCATCAAATATTTTATTTTTTATGATTTATTTACTCTCTGCATTGTTTTAATTCTCCATGCATTCATACAATTCACCATGGCATGAGACCATAGGGCTTTTGAAGCCTCTGAATTTGGGAACATTCCCTGAATTTTCCAAAGTCGAGGCCATCCCTATGAGGAGTTCTTGATTTTTCAAGTTCAAGTCACTGTTTTGAGTATTTTAATTCCAGTAAATAGCATGTTGTGAAATAAATTCTAGGAAAATTTGGTGATGTTCCTTATGACCAGAGAACCCTAGGAAAAATAGATTTTGGCTTAGTTCATTCAAAACAACCCTAATTGGCTTAAACACCCAAAATAGGTCTTTAATTAATTAGAGTTAACCAGGTATCAAATTGACTTGAAATCAATTCTCCACTGACTTTTAGGATCAGAGGAATCTACCATAAAAATTTGAGGTCAATTGGACTTGGTTAGCCCCACTAATTGGGTTGATTAAGTCACTTAGCCATTTTAAACTTTAAAAATTCATAACTTTTAAAATACTTTTCAAAAATTCACCAAATTGGTTTTGGAGCCTCTCTGATATCAGGGGAATCTAAGAAAATTAAAATTTCAATTTTCTAAAAAAGTTGATTTTTAATAATATTTTAATATTTTTAATAATTAAAAAATAATAAAAATCACAAAAATAATAAAATTCACCAAAATGTCACATTTTGAATTTTAATCACTTTGGAACAAATCCCACATTTTTCTTAGGTCTATTTAGTGAGATATTGAATTTTAAAGCCCTAGGGTAATTTTAAAATTAAAAAAATGTATTTTCTAGCATTTTCACTAAAATAATTATAATAAATCATAGAAAAATTAGAAAATTGCAAAATTTACTTCTCTGGTTTCCTTGATATCAAAGAGATTTTTGAAAAATATAAAACCCATTTTTTCAACATTTATTTTATTTTTAAATTAATTAACACTCCAAAATTCAAAATAATTATAATAAAAATAATATAATTCAAAAAATCACCAAAATTGGTCCAGGTTCTTCTTTGGTCATTAGGAATGTCCCCTAATTTTCTTAAGGACAGAAACTTTCCCTTGGTCATGTTATTAAATTTTCCTTGAAAATCTCTATTTTCCACCAAAAATAATTATATAAATAAATTAAATACAGAAAAATCACATTTTCTCCTCTCATGTCTTTATTGACATATGAGTGAAGTCACATAAAAATTTCAAGTTCATTTGGGTTCAATTTAGTGAGTTATGAAATTATTAAGCTTAAAGGGTAAAATGGTAATTAAAATCTTTAATCCTTAATTAAAACTTTAGGTTTAATAAAAAATCAACAAGTAAAATATTTGATCTTAATCTGGTTTGGATGATTGAAATTTAAATAATTAAAGGGTAGAAACCCATTAAATAATTTTAAAATGATTAAACTTTAATTAAATAATAGATTAAATTTGGAGGAATAATAAATTGGAATTATTAAAATAAGGGATATTTATTAGGAAGAGATTTATTCTTTAATTTAAAAATCCCTAAACTAATTATATCATTAATACTCAATTTTTAATTAAAATGATAACTCAAATTTAAAATATTAAAAGACTTAATTAAATTATTAAACTCTTTTGAAATTTCAATTAAAATTAAAAATAAAGTAAATTAAAGATAAATTAAAATTAAATTAAATTAAATTAAATTAAATTAAATTAAATTAAATTAAAATTAAATTAAATTAAAATTAAATTAAATTAAATTAAAACAAATTAAATTAAATTAAACTAAATTAAAATTAAATTAAATTAAATTAAATTAAATTAAATAATTAAATTAAATTAAATTAAATTAAATTAAAAATTAAATCAAATTAAATTAAATTAAATTAAATTAAATAAATTAAATTAAATTAAATAATTAAATTAAATTAAATTAAATCAAATCAAATTAAATTAAAATTAAATCAAATCAAATTAATTAAACACCAAATCAAATTAAATTGAACTATATTAAACTAAATTAAAACTCAATTAAATTAAGTTGAATTAAATATAACATCACCTAAGACATAAAAGAAATTAAATATAAAGCAACTTGAACACTATTCCAAATTTAAACCCTTTAACTTAAATCAAATCATTTGAATACTTAATTTACCCTGAAAGCTTTGATTATTATAACTCCTAAATGAAACATTAAGTGAAATGCTACTTCACTCATAAGATATTCAAATGTCTTAATTCATTGGGCAAGTTAACAAAACTTGAAAACCTCGGACGATTGATTCATTTATATAATTAAATTCATTTGGACTTAAAACAATCTTAAAAATATTGAAAAGATGTTTACGATTCTTCTTAAGCACTTCCTCAATATGATAGGATATTTATAAGAACAATTGGATTTGATTGTTCTTTGATGAAGAAAATCATCCTCAAACAAAAACACAAAGAACCTAGACGTCATAGGAGATGACTAGCTATAGGATTAGGAATTTGGTAGAAAACCATAACCTTTCCCTTAGCTTTACCTAGGAACTTGCTTAAATATTCTAATTGTACTTTAAGTGTAGCTTGGGATGACGGGAAGACCCTCCGAGTACGCTTTTATTTTATTACGATTTATTTTCTTGCAATTTACTTCACTGCAATTTACTTTATTGCGGATGCACTTTACTTTTCTTACATGATAAAACAACTCGTTGCATGAAAACCCACACCTTTAGGATAGTCCCTAAAGCCGAAACCAAAACTAAGTTAAAAGTTATTGCAAGATAAAATTCACCGCCACAACATTTCAAAATATAAAACAACTCAAAATTTAATCACAAACGAACACAAAACTACAATTACAACTAAATTAAAACGTCATGTTGTATGATCGGGAATACCTCGGATGATGTAACCTACGTGTTGCTAACGGGATTTCCCACGGTCTAAATGAAAGTGTGGAACTCATTCGGTTGAGTTTAGCAAATTCATCCGGACTAAGTGAATCCGATAAAAATAATGATGCGGAAGGATGGAACCGTGGGATCTTAACCGGTGTCGTTATAATCAACTTTAAGATTTGTTTTAATCGAAGTACAAAACACTCGGAAATTAAGACTTCTCTAAACCGAAACACTTTTCTCATCTCTCGATTTATGATTTCTAAAACTAAAACCTCTGCAACAACAAGGAGCTTGGAGCATGGTGGGCGAGACGGCCATCGTCGTCGACGAAAACTTGAACCTACTTCAGCAAAACCTTCTTAGAATTAAACAACAAAGCCATAGGACTTCGAGGTAGCTTGCACTAGTGCAACATAAATCCTCAACTCTTCGTTAGGCATTTGCATTGCAAATTAAGCCCTAACCGGTCTTAGGATTCCGAGGTAGTCGTCCGATACGACATAAACCCTCACATCTTCTGATGCTATTTGTTTGATTTTATCATACAAATATAAGCCCTAATTAATTAAAATTGGCAAGATTGAAATACTAAATAAACATTAGGACTTTCCTAAATTCAAGCCAAACAATAGGATAGTCGGGAAATTACCAAAGTTCACTTCGAATCAGTGATTTCTCCTACCTTTCTTCCTTTGGATTCACAAAACAAAATGTTCCAAATTTGATCCATTCCCTATTGAAATTCCAAAATTCAATCTTTGAAAACCTTAAAGTTTGAAATTCTTGAGAGCGGAATTATTGGTTATTATCGAGAGTTTTCTTAGGTGATTCCCGTCACTTAAGATGTAATTAACTATAGGGGCTTGCCCTTATAGGGAATTTTAAAGAACCTGGGTAATATAAACCTCGTTTAATACTTTCATATTAAGCGAGGGAATTTGTCGGCTTATAAAATTGGTTCGCGGACCAAACGGATGTCACAATACTTCTAGTTTATTTGATCGAGCCCCACCCTCAAGCGGTGTGTCTATCTTTAGGGATAGATACACGGTTTGTGGTGCGGTGCTCGTTTATATAAACTATTTGGGATGTGAGATCGGTTTAATCTCATATCTTAAAACTTTCAAATTTAAAATTATTTTCAAAGTCAAATACTACTTTCTAAATTATATATATATTTAAATCAAATTTAAAATTTAAATTCGCCGACAACTTCGTTAGGCGACCCCTTTTAAAAAACATCACACAACCTAAAAAATATGCCGACAGATTTACGGCGACTCCGTGAGGACGATTCCTCTCTCCATTATAATCGAATAATTACGCTTTCAAAAATCGGTAGTGTATCCATATCCCTAATGGATCGAACTACCCTTCTTTCCGTTGGAATACTATGTTCATTTCTATCTTGAACAAGTATAGCCAACATTCTCTCGGATTTAGGAGCCACTTGTTTAGACACCCCTAAACGGAGAGGTTCCGAGATCCTTTTACCTCATTTACGAGGTGGGGTGGACCCCAATAGGTGTTAGTTTAGGAATGATCCTTCGAGTCGAGAAGTCTTGCTTAAGACTTTCTTTCCCTTTCCAACTACGAATCGGATTCCTTACCTTCTCTACACCTTTGAACGTTCCGTTCTAAATAAACAAACCCTCTAATAAGTGATTCTTTTAACAAATGATTCTTTTTTTATAAATACATGAACAAAGAATGAGTTCGGACTCTTTTTAATTCCTTTCTTTTCGTCCCGAAGAAAAGAAGCATAACTCGGGACCGACAACCGAATCTACCCTGCGAAATGGAAGCCCCGAAGCCGATTTTCTCCTTCACCAACGGACTGGACTTCGCTGTCTATAAGGATGAGCTGCCCGACAATGGGGTCATCCGATTTGGACAGGGATTTGAACTCACGAACGTCAAGGTCACCGACGTCTCCCTCTTTGCACTGACAAACAAGGTATCTGAAGCTGAGGAGCCACTCGCTTGTGTTCAACCTTAGGTCGACCCAAGAGTTTCCTCCCCCGCAAAGGGTCCCGACTAGGAGGAATACTCGCCGTCCGCAGGAGGAGTCGTTCTCACTACCCCCATCGGTCTAGTTGTTTCGCACCTACCCCGACTTACGCCAAATCAAAGGGGAAAGGGATCCGGAACTATGATAAACCCGTTACCGTGGAGGGTACGGATCTTCTCGTAAGACCTTCGTCTTCGAAATCGGGTCCGAGTTCAAAGATTCCGTCGGCCGACAAAGACCCAAAGAAGAAATAGAAATAGAAGGATCGCCGGGAAGCCGGAGCTGCCGAGATTGCCTTCCCGGAGGAAATTCCGGAGTTGCCGGAATATACACCGTTACCGGAATATACACCATTGCCCGACTACATACCACTTTTGGGAGGAAGCGGGTTCCATCCCCTCTCCGCCGCGGAGGATGAGGAGAATGTTCGCAAGATTGTCGCCACATTACCTCGGCCCGCATACTACAACGATAGCCGCAAGAAAAGAACTAGAACTACGCCGTTTGCTCGACCGCAAACTTTGGTAGAAAAGCTAAGCAAAGAAGGAAAAGCGCCCCGTGTCGGAAATTCTACGAAGGATGGGGCGGGTGCCGGTCGAATCCCGTCTTGGGCCCCGAGTAGAACCCGCCGTCATGATAGAAAAGCCAAGCAAGAGAATGAAGGCTAGCCCGCCCGTCGTAGTATCGGGATTACAGATTAGGGAGGATACCACCTTCCGGCATTTGGCCAACAGACCATCTGGTCCTAGACCTTCTGCTGCTAGAAGGATGGTGTGGCGTCCCACTACGGGGCAGTTGAGACTAAAACAGCAGCCCGAGAAAGAAAGTCTCGCCAGGAGGCTGGAATCTGAAGAAAGTGCTACTCGCGATGAAGGGGACTCGTGAAAAAGGACCCGGCAACCATCGCATGACAACCACAAAGATACACGAAAGCTCCGCTAGAAGATGCCATGGAAAAGTTGAGAACCGACATCCGACGGTTGGCAAAAGAAAGAGAAGAAAAGTTCGGAGATGAGATCGACTCATCGGAATTCATGGACAACGAATATGCAGAAATCAACATGGTTGAGACACGAGCTTGTACGGCTTATTTTTAGGTTGTGTGATATTTTGAAAAGGGGTCGCCTAACAGAAGTTGTCGGCGAATTTAAATTTTAAATTTGATTTAAATATATATATAATTTAGAAAGTAGTATTTGGCTTTGAAAATAATTTTTAAATTTGAAAGTTTTAAGATATGAGATTAAACCGATCTCACATTCCAAATAGTTTATATAAACGAGCACCGCACCACAAACCGTGTATCTATCCCTAAGGATAGACACACTCGCTTGATGGTGGGGCTCGATCAAATAAACTAGAAGTTTTGTGACATCCGTTTGGTCCGCAAACCAATTTTATAAGCCGACAAATTCCCCTGTTTAATATGAAAGTATTAAACGGGGTTTATATTACTCGGGTTCTTTAAAATTCCCTATAAAGGCAAGCCCCTATAGTTAATTACATCTTAAGTGACGGGAATCACTTAAGAAAACTCTCGATAATAATCAATAATTCTGCTCTCAAGAATTTCAGAGTTTAAGGTTTTCAAAGATTGAATTTTGGAGTTTCAATAGGGAATGGATCAAATTTTGGAACATTTTTATTTTGTGAATCCAAAGGAAGAAAGGTAGGAGAAATCACTGATTCGAAGTGAACTTCGGTAATTTCCCGACTATCCTATTGTTTGGCTTGGATTTAGGAAAGTCCTAATGTTTATTTAGTATTTCAATCTTGCCAATTTTAATTAATTAGGGCTTATATTTGTATGATAAAATCAAACAAATAGCTTCAGAAGATGTGAGGGTTTATTGTCGTATCGGACGACTACCTCGGAATCCTAAGACCGGTTAGGGCTTAATTTGCATAAAATGATTATGCAAGTGCCTAACGAAAAGGTTGAGGATTTATGTTGCACTAGTGCAAACTACCTCGAAGTCCTATGGCTTGGTTATTTAATTCTAGGAAAGTTTTGCTTGAAATAGGTTCAAGTTTCTGTCGACGACGATGGCCGTGCTTGCCCACCATGCTCCAAGCCCCTTTGTTGTTGCGGAGGTTCGGTTTTAGAAACCATAAATCGGGAGATGAGAAAAGTGTTTTGGTTTAGAGAGGTCTTAATTTCCAAGTGTTTTGTATTTTGATTAAAACAAATCTTAAAGTTGATTATAACGACACCGGTTAAGATCCCACGGTTCCATCCTTCCGGCATCATTATTTTTATCGGATTCACTTAGTCCAGATGAATTTGCTAAACTCAACTGAATGAGTTCCACACTTTCATTTAGACCGTGGGAAATCCCGTTAGCAACACGTAGGTTACATCATCCGAGGTATTCCCGATCATCCAACGGGACATTTTAATTTAGTTGTAATTGTAGTTTTGTGTTACGTTTGTGATTAAATTTTGAGTTGTTTTATATTTTGAAATGTTGTGGCGGTGAATTTTATCTTGCAATGACTTTTAACTTAATTTGGTTTCGGTTTTAGGGACTATCTTAAAGGTGTGGGTTTTCATGCAACGATTGTTTTATCATGCAAGAAAAGTAAAGTGCATCTGCAATAAAGTAAATTGCAAGAAAGTAAATTGCAAGAAAGTAAATTACAATAAAATAAAAGCGTACCTGGAGGGTCTTCCCGTCATCCCAAGCTGCACTTAAAATACAATTAGAATATTTAAACAAGTTCCTAGGTAAAGCTAAGGGAAAGGTTATGGTTTTCTACCAAGTTCCTAATCCTATAGCTAGTCATCTCCTATGACGTCTAGGTTCTTTGTGTTTTTTGTTTGAGGACGATTTTCTTCATCAAAGGACAATTAAGTCCAATTGTTCTTATAAATATCCTATCATATTGAGGAAGTGTTTAAGAAGAATCTTAAACATCTTTTCAATATTTTCAGGATTGTTTTAAGTCCAAATGAATTTAATTATATAAATGAATCGATCGTCCGAGGTTTTCAAGTCTTGTTAACTTGCTTTCGATGAACTAGGACATTTGAATATCCTATGAGTGAGGTAACACTTCATTTGATGTTCCATTTAGGAGTTTATAATAATCAAAGCTTTCAAGGGTAAATTAGTATTCAAATGATTTGATTTAAGTTAAAGGGTTTAAATTTGGAATAGTGTTCAAGTTGCTTTATATTTAATTTAATTTAATTTAATTGAATTTGATTTGGTTTAACATAGTTCAATTTAATTTGATTTGGTATTTAATTAATTTGATTTGATTTAATTTAATTTAATTATTTAATTTAATTTAATTTAATTTAATTGTTTAATTTAATTTAATTATTTAATTTAATTTAATTTAATTTAATTATTTAATTTAATTTAATTTAATTATTTAATTTAATTTAATTTAATTATTTAATTTAATTTGATTTAATTTTAATTTAATTTAATTTAATTTAATTTGTCTTAATTTAATTTAATTATTAAATTTAATTTAATTTTAATTTAATTTATCTTTAATTTACTTTATTTTTAATTTTAATTGAAATTTCAAAAGAGTTTAATAATTTAATTAAGTCTTTTAATATTTTGAATTTGAATTATCATTTTAATTAAAAGTTGAACATTAATGAGATGATTAATTTAGGGATTTTTAAATTAAAGAATAAATCTCTTCCTAATAAATATCCCTTATTTTAATAATTCCAATTTTATTATTCTTCCAAATTTAATCTATTATTCAATTAAAGTTTAATCATTTTAAAATTATTTAATGGGTTTCTACCCTTTAATTATTTAAATTTCAATCATCCAAATCAGATTAAGATCAAATATTTTACTTGTTGATTTTTTGTTAAACCTAAAGTTTTAATTAAGGGTTAAAAGTTTAATTACCATTTTACCCCTTAAGCTTAATAATTTCATAACTCACTAAATTGAACTTAAATGAATTTGAAATTTTTATGTGACTTCACTCATATGTCAATAAAGACATGAGAGGAGAAAATGTGATTTTTTTGTATTTAATTTATTTATATAATTATTTTTGGTGGAAAATGGAGATTTTCAAGGAAAATTTGATAACATGACCAAGGGAAAGTTTCTATCCTTAAGAAAATTAGGGGACATTCCTAATGACCAGAGAAGCACTTGGACCAATTTTGGTGATTTTTTGAATTATATTATTTTTATTATAATTATTTTAAGTTTTGGAGTGTTAATTAATTTAAAAATAAAACAAATGTTGAAAAATGGATTTTATATTTTTCAAAAATCTCTCTGATATCAAGGAAACCAGAGAAACAAATTTTGCAATTTTCTGATTTTTCTATGATTTATTATAATTATTTTAGTGAAAATGCTAGAAAATACATTTTTTTTTAATTTTAAAATTACCCTAGGGTTTTAAAATTCAATATCTCACTAAATAGACCTAGGAAAAATGTGGGATTTGTTCCTAAGTGATTAGAATTCAAAATGTGATATTTTGGTGAATTTTATTATTTTTGTGATTTTTATTATTTTTTAATTATTAAAGATATTAAAATATTATTAAAAATCAACTTTTTTAGAAAATTGAAATTTTAATTTTCTTGGGTTCCCCTGATATCAGAGAGGCTCCAAAACCAATTTGGTGAATTTTTGAATAGTATTTTAAAAGTTATGAATTTTTAAAGTTTAAAATGGCTAAGTGACTTAATCAACCCGATTAGTGGGGCTAACCAAGTCCAATTGACCTCAAATTTTTATGGTGGATTCCTCTAATCCTAAAGGTCAGTGGAGAATTGATTTCAAGTCAATTTGATGTTTGGTTAACTCTAATTAATTAAAGACCTATTTTGGGTGTTTAAGCCGATTAGAGTTGTTACGAATGAACTAAGCCAAAATCTATTTTTCCTAGGGTTCTACGGTCATAAGGAACATCACCAAATTTTCCTAGAATTTATTTCACAACATGCTAATTTTTGGAATTAAAATACTCAAAACAACAACATGCATTTGAAAAATAAATAACTTTTCACAGAGATGGCCTCTGACCTTGGAAAATTCAGGGAATGTTCCCAAGTTCAGAGGCTTCAACAGCCCTATGGTCTCATGCCATGGTGAATTGTATACATGCATGGAGAATTAAATGTATGCAGAGAGTAAATAAATTATAAAAAATAAAATACTTGATGAAATTAAATGATTTCTTTTCCACATTATTCTCCTCTGTTCACTCGAGCAAGAGGGTATTTTTATTTTATTTTTGTGATTTTTCTACACAAAGATATGGATTTTTGAAGTTTCGATATTTAATAAATACATTAAATACCCTAATTATCTACTTATCCACGCGGCGCCGGCGAAACATCGGCAGCTCCGAAGGGGTACGTGTCGCGCCGTGATTGGGCGCCGCCATCCGAGTCGGCAGCCGGGCCCCGCGGTTCTCGCACCGTTTCTCGGTCCGACGCCATCCGAGCCGCTCGTCCGCGTGTGTATTGAATGGACGACATCCGTTCATCGTCCCCGAGTGTTCTCACCCGAGAGCCGTCCACACTAAATCCCTAAGATCTCACTCGATTCTCGATGGATTTTTACGTTCTTATACTCTATGGATTCGTCTTGAAGAGACGAACACATCTATACGGCTAACATGCATTGAAACTAAGGCATTTGAAATGGAGAATCTCCGGAAGCTCGGGATGGAGAGTTAACTCATACCTTAGCTCGGAGAAGTGTGGCTTCAATCCGAGAGTTGTTGCACCTTCGATTGGGTCCCGCAAGCTCCGGATGAAGTCTCCTGGTGCAGGGAATTGTCCGGATATGATTTCGACCAAGCCCGATCCACAAAGCTTGGAGGCTGGAGCAAGCCGGGTGGCACTGGAGATGGGGCTTTTGATGGTGGACACCTTCCCTTGGTCGCGGTGAAGGTGTAGAGCCAATCGATTTGGGAATTGGCTCACTGTGGAGAAGTGTCCTGGTTTTGGGTGGAATTTCGACTGCGAAATTGAGCTTACGGAGGAGAAATGGCGGGGGGATCTCACTTGGGGATCAAGTGCTCTAAGAGTGGAGAAGGGTGCGGAACAATTTTGGCGAGTTTTGGCAAGGTTTTTGTTCGGCCCCTCTTTGGCCGAGAGGGTGAGGGGTTTAAATAGGAGAGGGTGGAAGGCCTCCTGGGGGAGTTAGGGCTTGGGATCGAGCTGCTGCGGTGAGGAGAAGATCGGCCATGGTAGCCAGCTGGGGATGGGGCGGCTCGGCGAGTGAGAATTTCGATGTTGGCTCACATGTGAACTCTCGGCCATGGTGTTTTCCGGCGGCCCGGTGGCCGGCCGGCCGAGCAATGGTCACCATCTTGGTCGGGTGGGTCGGGGGTCGGGGTTTAGTGTAGGCAATTGGCAAATGCCATGTGTAAAGGAGTTGGATTGAAATGGAATGGGGGATGAGCCTATTTTGGGTCCAAATGGGTCAACCCACCTTTTGGGCTTGGTTCACCTCCCCATGGCCTGATTTTGGGCTGAGAGGATCGGTTGGGTCGGCCAAGAGAGAGTGGTGTGGTCTCTATCCATGATGAGGTGGCTAAACATGGTTTAGTGTGTGACATGCTTAAGGTAAAAAAGGCTTAATGAAAGATTAGGAAAGGAGCCCCTCCTTTTACCATTAATGGCATGGTCACATGTCAAGCCTCCCATGGCTTCATGTGGCTTGTCAATGGCTTGCATGACTTGTCTTTGGCTTGGGGAAAGTTGAGTCAATTTCATAAAAATGGGTTTTAAGAAATTTTTGGTAATTTAATGGGAATTTGGATGAAGCTTCATTTGGAATAATTCAATGATGATTTTAGGACTTAGGTAATGGATTTAATTAAATGGATGACAAATGGAGATGTCATGTGGGCTTTAGGGTAGATTTGGGCTTTTGAATTTTGAAGGAAATGAGGCTTTTAAAGTGGTTTAAGGAATGGGCCCTTAAGTTTAAAAATGAATTTATGGATGGGAATTTTGTAAAGAGGTTGGGCCAAATAATTGTTGGGTTTAGCTCATAGATGTGTCATGAGTGATTTGAAAAAAATTGGGGGTGATTTGGATTTGAATTGGGTTGAATTTGGGTTAGGTTTGGGCTTAGGTCGAAAATGGGCCTTTTAACCTTGGGTTGAGTTTGAGTAGGGTTTGGGTCTAAATTTTGGGCAAATCATGTTAGGGTTTTGTTTGTGGGAATGTTAAGGAAGATTTAGAAAAGATTTGAGGTTAATTGGAGTTGAATTGGGTGAGTTTGGGTTAAGTTTGGGTCATGGGTCCAAATTTGGGCTTTAAGGCCAAAAGTGAGATTGGATCCAAATGTCAATCAACTTGGACTTGGATTTGGTCTAAATTGGTATTGGGAATGTTGAATTGAAGTTTAGAATTGAATTGGACCAAAATTGGGGTCAATTGGATAGGTTTGGTTTAACATTGGGTTCACTTTGGGTTAAAATGGGTCAATTTGGGGGTTTTGACAAAAGTAGGGTAAATTGACAAAATTGGCCCATGGTGTAGTTGGACAAAATGAAATTGGGAATATTTAGGATTTTCTGGAATTTTCTAGGAATTTTCTGAATTTTTGGATTTTTGGGTCAAGAAGGGTATTTTGGGTATTTGGAGGGTATTGGGAGGTTTTCTTGGAATTTTTGGTATTTTTGGATATAGATGGTCAATTTGAGTGGTGTAGAAATGTTTGGGAATAATTTTGAAGAATTTTTAGGTAATTTGGAAATTTTGCAAAAAATTGGGTAATTTCAAGGGTTTTGGGTAGGTTTAGTAGGTGTAGGGTCCCGGGGGTCAAAAATTGAAAATTTGGAAAATTGAAGATTTGGTGGATGTAAGTGGAAATAAGTCATTTTGGTTGAGCCATGAAGTCATTTCAAGCCCATATGAGCCATGAGAGGACTCATTTGAGGCATTCACTATGTTGTTCTTAACCCTCTTAGCCAAGGGCTTAGGGGTTAAGGACCATCCATGTGAATCACCTACATGAGTCAGGAGGTCAAGTTGGGTATGGGTGTGGTTTTAGGAAGTGTGTGGAAATGTAGTGTGTAAGTGTAGTGTATAAGTGTAGTGTGTGTAAGTCGGCCCCTCATCGGACCGGGCCGCCTGGAGGCGGTCCTAAGGCCAAAGAGTCCCATAGGAACTCATCCTTTAAACTTCCACATTTGATTTCAACCCTCTAGGTGATTAGGGGTCTATGGTCAAGTTTGTGGAGTTTGCGGGGAGTTTAGAAATGTTTGGAATTTCTAGAAGGTGGGTCCCGATTCTAGTCCTCTAAGATAGTCGAAGGAAAAGCCTGAAAGCTAGATCCTAAGTACTAAAGGGAGAAGAGAAGACCTCATCGAAAATGAGGTCAACGAGCTTCATCGGCTTCTCGAGGTGCTCCTGCGGCTCGCGAGAAGAGAGGAGCCGGAACCGATGAAGAGACGGCTTCGAGGAAAAGGACGACACGATCGCTCGAATGGCGAAGAGGATGGAAGAGATGGCTGTAGCTCTGGCCACTCTCCGGAGTCAAGTACAACCACTTAGAGAGACACCCCCAGAGGTCATTCACATTGTAGACGGAGGAAAGGAGATTACATCCGTCAATGGGGATGATCAGCTGAAAAAGGATACAACACAAAGTATGATCCACGAAAAGGATATCGAGAACTTGGTGGAACGGCGGAGTGCGAGAAGCCTTAGCACAATCGAAGAGCGGGACATCCATTCGGACGGGTAGACCTTACCCGAAGAATTCGACGCCGTCCAATACCCGAAAGGCTTCGTACCACCTCTGTTCAAGACCTTCGACGGAGCCGGGAACCCCGACGAGCATGTTGCACACTTTCGTGCCGGTTGTTGTAATGCCGGCGGGAGCGATGCATTACTCTTCCGACGGTTCGTCGGCGATCGTCGGGAATCGCCTTCGGCCGGTATGCGAGATTACCCAACGGTTACGCGAAGACATTCTCGAGCTAGAGAGCCTCTTCATGAAGCGATTTGCCGGAGCTCGGCACCACATCACTATAGGTGATTTAGTGGTAGAGAAACAAAGGCCGAATGAAACTCTAGTGGATTACATACTTCGATGGAGAAATTTAAGCATGAAGTGTGAACCACAACTGCAAGAACAACATGCGATCGGCATCTTGCTTAAAAGCATTCACGGCCCGATAGCACTTCTCCTCAAGGGATTCACTATTAAGACTTTTGAGAAGTTGTTAAGCAAGGCCGGAAGCTTGCAAGAAGAGGCGAAGCAATTAAGTTTTGCCGACAAGACGGACGAGCGAAGCCGGTGAAGACCTTCGAAAAGAAATCCGGGGTCGTTGCGGCGATTGACAAAGGCAAACAACCGATGCAAATACCACCGAACGGCCGCGACGAACCACAACAAAATTACCGGCAACCCCGGTCCAGCTATCGGTCGTCTTCGCAGGTATGAACAACCGTCTCGTCCGCAACGTACATTGAGGGAGCTTTTGAGCAGAGAATATCCGTTCAAGAATGAAGCAGTACCAAAGATGTTCCGTAGCTTAGTGAAAACTCTAGATTTCCAGCTGCCAAAGCCCAAAAGACCAGAGGAAGTCAACAAGAAAGGTGATCCCGACTTTTGCCCCTACCATCGGATGCTTGGGCACAAGATAGAAGACCGCATTACCTTCAAAAGTTGGCTCAACGACAACCTTCGGAAAGGAAATATAACAATCCCGAAGGAGTATATGAAGGAACCCCGTAAAGGAGGTTCCGTCGATGTTATCTCAACCGATCCCGTCATTCCGATAGATCCCTATGCAACCAACGATGGATGGACTACCGCACGGACAAGGTCTTCAAAGAAGATTTTAGATAACATCCGAACCGCTTCGGTGCGAGCTTCAATTCGAGTTCGAGACCCGTTAAGCCGATACTATCACTTGCGATAGAAGAACCACCTCGACGAGGAGACAATCGAAGAGAAGAAGAAAATTGACGAAGAAGAGGGGACCGAGACTCCTAAGGCTAGGACTAGGGGTCGCTTATCCTAGGATAGTTGTTTCCGATTCGGGGAGAAATCCCTCGAACCTCCGATTTTGTATGATTATCTCGCTCACTTCGGTGGGATCATATAATGATAAGGGTGATGGCGTTGGCTACGTTTTGATCGTTTCTAACGATTACGTAACTAGCGACAATCCGGGCGTCGATTTCGATACCAACAACAATTCTCAAATCATACAAGATCTCGACGATCAAAATGACGAAGAAGGCATCCATCAAGGAGGCTACGAGAGTTCAACAAGCAACGGATCTATCTCGTGAGTTTCGAGGAGCTCCGGTTACGATAGAGTTAGAGCCTTCGATTTGGAAGATAATCCGGAAGAGCCGGTCATTCCGATTCGGGAGGAGACACCGACAAACTCAACACTAGATTCGAAGAAATTACGAAGTCAACTTAAGAAGTGGAAGAGTTCTACCTCCGAGAATGGGTCCAAAAGACAAAGGAAAGCGAGTGGTTGTTCAAGAAGAACCAACCCCAGGCGGAAGAAATACCCATTCGAGAAGAAGCCGAGACGCATGAGAATAAAGTGGACTACAACGTGCTAGCCCATCTTAGGAAACTACCGGCTAAGCCGAGCATTTACGACGCTCTCATCTTATCGAAGGAGATGAGAGAAGCTCGATCAAGGCCTTACTTGATCCCGAATTTTGCTTAGCTCAAATGGTCGGAGATTCCTTAGATGAGGTTTGCTCGTTAAGGGAACAGACGAGGTGTTACCTTCACGGACAATGACCTACTACTTGGGACGACGAGATCACAACCGACCGTTGTACATTTCGAGTTACAATTGGGAAGTTTACGCTCTCCGCAGTATTGGTGGATCCGGGAGTATCAATCAATATAATGAGTCTTCGAACACTAGCATACTTGGAAATTGATGCTCGTGAGCTCGAGGCCGACAAAATGTTATTAAGAGGATTCAACCGAGAAAGGAGAAAGAGCCCTCGGGTCGATAACGCTACCGATGAAGACCGGTGATTTAGCAAAGACAACCGCAAAATTTCATATAATCGATTCGAAACGTCGTTCAATGCTCTACTTGGGCCGACCATGGATACATGAAAACGAGGATGGTACCATCATCTCCGCATCGATGCATCAAGTATTACGATGGAGGGGAACAAGTGCATCAAAGGCGACTTACAACCATTCTCCGTACATGAGATTGGAGTCCATGAAGATGCGACTTATTATGCACCGCCAAAGAAAACAATCTTCTCCGGAGATACCATAACAAATGAAGCAAAGAAAGTTCGAGACAACGAAGAACACTGAAGTTCTAGTCCAACGAATCACTCACCACTCCCTTCGGGCGAGATGGTGAAGGTTTCTCCACAACTCGCATCCGAGGTCGAGGCCGGGGACGAGGCCGTGGTAGAGACACTAGGACGATTGGACGGAGGAAACCGACCATCAATGTTGATTGGGAAGATAGTTACGAAGAGGAAAAAGAAATCAAGCAAGAAGCGACAACAATAAGTCGAAAGAAGCCGCAATACAAGATCTCCCTCGAAGATGAAAAGAACGAAGAATACAAATCAATGTACGAGAAGATTAACCACTACGTACATACTATGACCCTAACTCCGATCCATTCTAATAAGATCGAGGGTATGGAGGTCGAAGAGGTACGTAGTGACGGTGCTAAGCCGATCAGAATTCTACCGTGGTGCTTCTTCCTCCAAAGCCGAAAATAATGTACAATTCGAAGATGTCACTTCATCGGAATTAATGGAATTACCTTTTGAGTGGTACTCTCCCTGTGTTCAAAATTTAATTCAACGTGGTTTCTTACCTCGACAATGGACGAGAGGCCAATCACAACATTTTGAAAAGTTATGGAATAACTCCGGTCGTCCTCCCGATTCAAAGTATGGACTCGGATTCGGCACGGTAGGGTCGGTTGACGATGCTGAATTTTGCTTGGTTGTCACTTGCAAGTCCAATGAAAGCTGCATGGAAACTACGGACGAACTCGAAGATTTACTAAGTGGAGACACTCCACCGAATTCGAAGAAGAAATTAAATCCACGATAGATGAGTTAATGGAAGTTAACTTAGGTACTAGCGAAGAGCCTAGACCTACCTTTGTTAGCTCCTTACTCAACAAAGAAGACTCCAAAGAAATAATCAAGTTATTAATGGAATTTAAAGACTTGTTTTGCTTGGAGCTACGATGAAATGCCGGGATTAGCTCCGGAGGTTGCGGTCCATAAGCTAGGAGTGGATCCTACTACGTTCCGGTCGGACAAGGTCCCGGAAGAATGCGTTTAGAAATCGAACAACAAGTTATAGCCGAAGTTAAAAAGCTAATAGACGCTAAATTTGTCCGTGAAGAACAATACCCGACTTGGCTAGCCAATGTGGTGCCGATCGAAAGAAGAATGGTCGGATCGGAATTTGTGTGGACTTCGGAGATTTAAACAAGGCATGTCCAAAAGATGAATTCCCTCTACCGATTCCGGAGCCGATGATCGATATTGCTTCGACACATGATATATTCTCGTTCATGGATGGATCTTCGGGATACAACCGGATAAAAATGGCTCCGGAAGATGAAAAGCTTACGAGCATTCGAACGCCGATCGGAGTATTTTGCTATACGGTGATGCCATTCGGATCGAAGAACGCAGGAGCAACCTACCAAAGAGCAATGACAAGAATTTTTGATGATCTCATCCACAATCAAGTCGAATGCTACGTGGACGATGTCGTCATCAAAAGCAAAGTAAAGGAAAACCACTCGTATGATTTGAGAATTGTTTTCGAACGATTAAGACAATTTAACCTTAAGATGAATCCCTTAAAATGCGCCTTCGGCGTCACCTCCGGAAATTCTTAGGATTCGTTGTCCGACATCGTGGAATTGAAATCGATCCGGAGAAGATTAAAGCTATCTTAGAAATGCCGCCTCCCAAAACCTTAAAACAATTACGATCTTTTCAAGGAAGTCGGCATATCTTCGACGCTTTATCTCAGACACCGTCGAGTAGGTGTCGGCCTTTCTCGGCACTAGTTAAAAAGGATGCCAAATTTATTTGGGAAGAGAAATGCCGGAAGGCCTTAGAAGACATTAAACAATATTTAATGACACCTCCTGTCTTAGCGACCTCGATCTCGGGTAGACCGCCGATACTTTACACCGCGGCTTTAGATGACTCTCTCGGAGCCCTGTTAGCCTGAGTCGATGATGAGGGTAAAGAAAATGCTCTTTACTACTTAAGCCGTCGTTTACTTCCGACGGAAGTAAGGTATCCCGCAATTGAAAAGCATTGTTTGGCCCCGATCTTCGTCGCTCAAAAGCTCGGGCACTACATGCTTTCTCATAAGGTCGACCTAATCTCGAAGTTTAATCCATTGCAATACTTGATGACTCGTCCAACACTTTACAGCGGACTTGCCGGATGGTCGATGATATTATTGCAATTCGATATAACTTTCGTGCCTCTGCGTGCCGTAAAGGGACAAGTCTTAGCGGACTTCCTCGCGAGCACACCCTTTGCTGGCCGAATCTCCTCTCGATGATGATTTGCCGGATGAACAAATAATGAACCTAGAAGACCTCGACGATCGATGTTGGGAATTATATTTCGACGGAGCATCTTCGGCACACAAAGACGAAGAATCGCAAGTGGTAGTGCCGGTAAGGCGGGAATCGGGCTAATCTTTATAACACCGGAGCGGGGGATGTTAAGATACTCCTACCACTCGACGAACCGTGTACAAACAATGAAGCGGAATATGAAGCCCTCATAACGGGATTGGAATTAACTATTCAAATGGGGATAACGGACATCAACATCTACTGGGATTCACGGTTAATCATTCAACGATTGCTGGACAGATCAGAATTTTAAAGCCAAGACTGGAACAATACTTCCGAGTATGCCATACAAGTTGTTGGAACGGATTCCAAATGTGACAATCTACAAAATTCCTAGAAAAGAGAATGCTTTAGCGGATGCTTTAGCCCGTCTCGCAAAAGAATTTGCTCGTTTGCAAGATGAATCGGTGGAAGTGTCGGTTCACGGACGTCGAGTCCTATCACGACTTGACATAGACATGATACGGAAATCGAAGAAGAAAAAGAATCGGTTGCGGCGGTGACGGAAAACACGGAAGATTGGCGACGGCCATTAATGAACTACCCGCAAACGAGGAAAGCTACCGGACGATAGGTCTCTAGCCCATCGGATCAAGAAAGAACTGTGTCCTACGCATTAATAAACAACACATTATACAGAAGGTCTTTTGATCAAATGTGGCTAAGATGCCTAAGCGGGTCCGAGGCCCGTGAAATTGTTAAGGAGGTGCATTCAGGACTCTGTGGCGCTCACCAGTCGGGTCCAAAGATGAAAATGAAAATTAAAAGACTAGGGTACTACTGGCCCTCGATGATGACCGATCGCATGAAAATCGCCAAGAGGCGTCATCGATGCCGAGTGCACGGAGTGGTTCTACACCAACCTCCGAATGTGCTTACACCCGACAGTTGCGTCGTGGCCATTTGAATGTTGGGGCACAAATATAGTGGGTCCGATAGAACCACCATCTTCAAAAGGACATCGCTTCATTCTTGCGGCTACAGATTACTTTTCCAAGTGGGCGAAGCCGGTTCCACTTAGAGAAGTGAAAGCACACCACGTGCTACGGTTTTCAAGAACCAAGTTGTCTACCGTTTCGGAGTGCCGCGCGAGATCATCTCGGATAATGGGTCGGCATTCGAAGCACACAAATCAACAATTTTGTCGGGAGACACGGAATCGGCCGGCGATACTCGACAATTTACTACCCAAGAGCAAACGAGTCTCGCCGAGGCTTTTAATAAAACTCTCGTTCAAATCTTAAAGAAAACCCCGGACGATAATAAGAGAAATTGGCACGAGAAATTGTTAGAAGCCTTAAGGGCCTACCGGACAACCTTCGTAACTCCTACTCGAAGCTACACCTTACGCTCCGGTGTATGGGTCCGAGGCGATGTTACCTTTAGAGGTTCGGCTTCCTTCACTCGGAATTGCAGTTGCAAACAAGATCACGACAGAAGAAAACGCCAGATTACGACTCGAAGAATTAGAAAGCTTGGAAGGGAAAAGACTTGCAGCGCAATAGAATTTAGAACTATACCAAGCTAAGATGGTTCAAGCCCATGACAAACTGGTCCGCCGAGAACCTTGAAAGTTGGTGACTTAGTTCTCGTTCTCAAGAGACCTATTCTTGCACACCGCAAGATAGGAGGAAAATTTGAACCCACTTGGGAAGGACCATTTGTGGTTGAAACAATATACTCAGGAGGTTCCTACCAGTTAGTGAATTGCCAGGGAGAACGACATATGCTTCCGATCAACGGACGATACTTGAAAAGTATTACGCTACTCGATGTTTCGAAGGAATGAATTCTTCATCCCTAAGAAACACGGCGGAGTAATTACTTATGATTGGGTCCGAACCCAAAAAAAAATAATAAAATGTGCTTAAGATAAATAAAATCATGATAATTAAGTTTTCCTTGTTTTCTTTTTCAAATCAAAATCTCTTCCCTCATCTTATCCTACTCCATTCCCGTTAAATTTCAAAATATAAGAATAATAAAAAAAATGTATCTTTAATAAACATTTTCTTAATGTTCTTGTTCTTAGTACGACCTCCGATCCTTTTCCTTGTCTTTTCGCAGGAAATGTCGAACGGGCGGTTGGTCTTGAACTTTAAGAATGGCGTAAGCCTTGCACTCGATGAAAAGAGGGTGAAAGATGGAGCGATAATCGAGATTGACTCGGATTTCGCACCGGCGAGCCTACGATACGAGGAAAGTGACTGGGTCCCAGTTAACCGAGAAGAACTACCCGGGAGACAGTGATGAAAGTGGGTGGCCCAAGCCACCAATCCAACAACAAGAAAAGAAAGGCAAATACTGAAGAAGACAAGAAAATGAAGTCTGTAGTCGCTACAGCAGAGGGCAGGCTTGTCAGCACCGCGCCCACAGAGATTCAAGAAGTGCGGAGAGCCACTCTCACAGCCACGCAACGAAGGAATAAGAATCGCCGTATCCGTAAGATGTTAACAAAACTAGGCTGCGGACCGGCGCGACGAGACAATTGCCGATGCCGGCACATACACTTCGAGGACACCGGTTCACCGGGAACTCGAAGAAAGGAGGCCGGCTCCTAGAATAACGAAAAGAACCGGGGAAATCTCCGGAAGATCGGAAGAAAGAAGGCTACCACGCCACCGGATAGAACCACCGAGCGGTGCATGACCTTGTTGCGGAAGCAACCCCGGGGGATGTGCCGACGGGCATCATCCACGAGGAGCCGAGGTATGCGAGGGAACGTGAAGGGATTGAACCATATATCCCACAATATGTCACAAGGCCTCGCCATCGCGAGATCATTCCGGAATACGAGCTGGAGAGGATGCAAAATGTTGAAAAGAAAACTTTCGAATACTTCGAGAGAACTAAAGGAAGAAGAATCAACATACTAGAAGGCCTCGAGCTACACACCAGACGTATTCTCGGAGTATGAACAACGACAAATCGTGGATCGTATCCGGGATCCGAAGAGAATGGGCCGAGCGAGCCACCCGAGGGAAAACACATACTCGGAACCCGGAGATGGATGCCGGGGAAAGGAAGAATCACAATACGATGCGGATGTTGCTACAACTTTGCTGAAGACGGAAGGGAAACCCACGGGGATACTCCGTCATGGGCGAGTGGATCCGATGCCATTAGTTATCAAGAGAATGGTAAAAAGATTGATAACATGGAGGGTACTGCCGACGGATTGCATACCCAATAGCTGCATTATCAACATCTACAAACAAGGTGATTGCATACCCCCACATATTGATCACCACGACTTCGTCGGACCTTTCGCACGGTCTCTTTCCGAATGAGTGTAACATCATGTTCGGATCGACCTCCGGATAGCGAGCCCGGGTGAGTTCCGAGGGCCGGTAAAGATACCTTTACCGGTGGGTTCCGTCATGATGCTGCAAGGTAACGGAGCGGATATCGCAAAGCATTGCATACCGGGAGTGCCGAGTGGAGCGAATCTCGGTTACCTTCGGGAGAATGGACGACGATAAAATACCTTACCATTTCCAAGCGGACCCGGTAGCCGGAGAACCTCCGGCCTTACGAGTCGTGAGTTACATGGGAAATATCACACCTCCGACGCACATCCGGTCGGCATCCTTGCCAAGGATGGCTTGGAAGGTGATGTTATTGACCATGTACCCCACTATTCGGACATAGATTTTTTGACGAGTGCTTCTTTGGATGAATCAACAAAGATCATACACGATCCGTTTTGAGTCTACATGGATTGTATGAAATATATTCCGGATCGAGTTGTACGACGTATTTTCAACATGATTGGAATGAAAGTAACCATGTCGCGTTTTTGGCCTTCACCTCTTTTGTGCAAATTGATTGGGAAACACCATTAAAGTTAAATGAACTTCGAACAAAGAACGAGAAAAGAAATAAAACAAAAAAAGAGAATAAAAGAAAACTTTCTAAAAAAAAAAAAATCCGAAAAATGACAAATACCAAATTCACATGAACGTTAAATAAACGATAAAATAAAATAAATCATTAAAAGATAAACGAAATCAACACAAATCTCAAATTCAATCTTTCCAGATTCTAAATCTCTATCAAATCTCAAATCCGATCTTCTAGATCTCAAATCAAATCCTCAATCAAATTTCAAATCCACTCTCGATCAAATTTCAAATTTGATCTTTCCAAATTCCAAATCAAATCCTTAATCAAATTTCATATCCACTCTCGATCAAATTTCAAATTTGATCTTTCCAAATTCCAAATCAAATCCTCAATCAAATTTCAAATCCACTCTCGATCAAATTTCAAATTTGATCTTTCCAAATTCCAAGTCAAATCCTCAATCAAATTTCAAATCCACTCTCGATCAAATTTCAAATTTGATCTTTCCAAATTTCGAATCAAATTCTCAATCAAATTCAAAAAAATTCAATTTTTTGGGTCGAGGATTTTACATCCAAGACTGCACTGCTTTAGGATTCTTTCCCTATTGCACTGAAGTACATCAAAAATTCAATTTTTTGGGTCGAGGATTTTACATCCAAGACTGCACTGCTTTAGGATTCTTTTCCTATTGCACTGAAATACATTAAATTCAACCTTTTGGGTCGAGGATTTTACATCCAAGACTGCACTGCTTTAGGATCCTTTCCCTATTGCACTGAAGTACATCAAAAATTCAATTTTTTGGGTCGAGGATTTTACATCCAAGACTGCACTGCTTTAGGATTCTTTTCTGTTGCCTCTGAAATACATTAAATTCAACCTTTTGGGTCGAGGATTTTACATCCAAGACTGCATCGCTTTAGGATCTTTTCCTATTGCACTGAAATACATCAAATTCAATTTTTTGGGTCGAGGATTTTACATCCAAGATCGCCTTGCTTTAGGATTCTTTCCTATTGCCTTGAAATACATCAAATTCAAACCTTTTGGGTCGAGGATTTTACATCCAAGACCGCATCGCTTTAGGATCCTTTTCTATTGCACTTGAAATACATCAAATTCAATTTTTGGGTCGAGGATTTTACATCCAAGACTGCCTTTGCTTTAGGATTCTTTCCCTATTGCCTCTGAAATACATCAAATTCAACCTTTTGGGTCGAGGATTTTACATCCAAGACTGCCTTGCTTTAGGATTCTTTTCTATTGCCTTTGAAATACACTAAATTCAACCTTTTGGGTCTAGGATTTTACATCCAAGACTGCACTGCTTTAGGATCCTTTTCCTATTGCACTGAAATACATTAAATTCAAACCTTTTAGGTCGAGGATTTTACATCCAAGACTGCACTGCTTTAAGATTCTTTTCCTATTGCACTGAAATACATTAAATTCAACCTTTTGGGTCGAGGATTTTACATCCAAGACCGCACCGCTTTAGGATCCTTTTCCTATCGCACTTGAAATACATCAAGTTCAAATTTTTGGGTCGAGGATTTTACATCCAAGACTGCCTTGCTTTAGGATTCTTTCCTATTGCCTCTGAAATACATCAAATTCAACCTTTTGGGTCGAGGATTTTACATCCAAGGCCGCACTTGCTTTAGGATTCTTTTCCTATTGCACTGAAATACATCAAAATCGAACTCTTGAGGTTAAGGATTTTACATCCAACACCGCATTACTCTAAGATATCTTCTCATTGCAACGATTTAATCTAATCAATTCAATTTTCTTTCGAGGTTGAAGATATTACATCTAAAACCCCAGAATTCCAATTTTCATTTCAAATCAAATCCTTCAAATTAATTTTGACAAACTTCAATCTAAGTTGAAACTCCAAATTGAAATCTAAGCTCACACATCAAAACTTAAACTAAAACAAAATAAAATCGAAATTCCCCCAGATCATGTGATTTGGGATTCACCTCCTTTTCCTTTCCCAGGCGAGAGTTCGAGAATCTCCGGTTCCGGAGATATACTCGACACTCCCCGGCGAAACTCTTCTACTTCGTCCTAAGTTCGTCACTTGGACATCCGTGTTGGTTTTGTTGATCGCTTCGGTCAACACCAATACGCGCGTGTGCTCCGTCGGCTCACCACACCTATTGGGAGTCCATTTGTTGACCTCATTTTTGATGAGGTCTTCCTTCTTCTTTTTAGTGCTTAGGATCTAGCCTTAGGCTTTTCCTTTGACTATCTTAGAGGACTAGAATTGGGACCCGCCTTTTAGAAATTCAAACCACTTCTAAACTCCTGCAAACTCCACAAACTTGACTATAGACCCCTAATCACCTAGAGGGTTGAAATCGAATGTGGAAATTTAAAGGATGAGTTCCTATAGGATTCTTTGGCCTTAGAGTCGCCACAGGTGGCTCGGTGCGGTGAAGGGGCTGACTTACACTACACTTACACACTACATTTCCACACACTTCCTAAAACCACACCTATACCCAACTTAACCTCCTGCCTCATGTAGGTGATTCACATGGATGGTCCTTAACCCCTAAGCTCTTGGCTAAGAGGGTTAGGAACAACATAGTGAATGCCTCAAATGAGTCCTTTCATGGCTCATATGGGCTTGAAATGGCTTCATGGCTCAACCAAAATGACTTCTTTCCACCTAGATTCACCCAATCTTCAATTTCCCAAATTTTCAATTTTTGACCCCGGGACCCTACACCTACTAAACCTACCCAAAACCGCTTAAAATTACCCAATTTTTGCAAAATTTCCAAATTACCCAAAATTTTCCAAAATCAATCCCAAACATCTCCACATCACTCAAATTGATCATCCATACCCAAAAATACCAAAGATTCCAAAAATACCCCCAATACCCTCCAAATACCCAAAATACCCTTCTTGGCCTAAAAATCCAAAAATTCAAAAAATTCCCAGAAAATTCCAGAAAATCCTAAATATTCCCAATTTCATTTTGTCCAACTACACCATGGGCCAATTTTGTCAATTTACCCTACTTTTGTCAAAACCCCAAATTGACCCATTTTAACCCAAAGTGAACCCAATGTTAAACCAAACCTATCCAATTGACCCAAATTCTGGTCCAATTCAATTCTAAACTTCAATTCAACATTCCCAAGACCAATCTAGACCAAATCCAAGTCCAATTTGATTGACATTTGGATCCAATCTCACTTTTGGCCTTAAAGCCCGATTTGGACCCATGACCCAAACTTAACCCAAACTCACCCAATTCAACTCCAATTAACCTCAAATCTTTTCTAAATCTTCCTTAACATTCCCACAAACAAAACCCTAACATGATTTGCCCAATATTTAGACCCAAACCCCACTCAAACTCAACCCAAGGTTAAAAGGCCCATTTTTGACCTAAGCCCAAACCTAACCCAAATTCAACCCAATTCAAATCCAAATCACCCCCAATTTATTTCAAATCACTCATGACACACCTATGAGCTAAACCCAACAATTATTTTGCCCAACCTCTTTACAAAATTCCCATCCATAAATTCATTTTTAAACTTAAGGGCCCATTCCTTAAACCATTTTAAAAGCCCACTTCCACCAAATCCAAAACCCCAAAAATTCTTCCAAAGCCCATATGACATTTCCCCTCATCATACTTTCAATTAAAATCATCCCTAAGTCCAAAACCAATGATCAAATATTTCTAAATGAAGCTTCATCCAAATTTCCACCAAATTATCCAAAATCCTTAAAATCCTTTTTTATGAAATTGACCAAACTTTTTGCCAAGCCAAAGGTGAGCCATGAAGCCATGTATGAGCCACATGTGAGCCATGAGAGCTTTGGACACTCCACCATGCCATATTGGGTAAGAAGAGGGGGGCTTTCCTTAATCCCTAAAGCTCATTAGCCTTAATCATGTTTCACCTAAACTTAAATTTAATCCAAATATATTTGGATGGAGACTTCTCCATGCCAAACCAGTGATCCCTTTGATCCCCCACAGCATCCAAAGCCACCTTGGGTGGTGCACCTAGCCCAAATGGGTGGGTTGACCCATTTAGGTCCAAAACTAGCCATGCCCCATTCTACTTTGGATCAAAGCCTTTACACATGTCCATGGCCGATTGATTGCACAAACCTCGACTACGACCCACCGACCAAGATGGTGACCATTGCACAGCCGGCCGGCCACCGGGCCGCCGGAAAACACCATGGCCGAGAGCTCGCATGTGAGCCGACATTGAAATTCTCACTTGCTGAGCTGCCCCATGCCTAGTGGCCACCATGGTTGTTCTTCTCCTCACCGGAGCAGGTGATCCCGAGCCCCAACTCCCCACAGGAGGCCCTCGGCCAGCTCTATTTAAACTCCACCCCTCTCGGCCATGAAAGAAGAGAAGCATAAACCTTGCCAAAACTCGCCAAAATTGTTCCGGACCCTCTTCCACCCTTAGAGCACTTGATCCCAGGTGGAATTCCCCTGCCATTTCTCCTGCTGAAAGCTCGATTTCGGAGTTGAAATTCCACCCAAAACCGGGACACTTCTCCACGGTGAGCCAATTCCCAAATTGATTGGCTCTACACCTTCACCGGACCAAGAGAAGGTGTCCACCATCAAAAGCCCCATCTCCGGACCACCCGGTTGCTCCGGCCTTCGAGCTTTGTGATCGGGCTTGGTCGAAATCATATCCGGACAATTCACTAGACCGGGAGACTTCATCCGGAGCTTGCTAGGACCCAATCGAAGGTGTAACAACTCTCGGATTGAAGCCACACTTCTACGAGCCAAGGTATAAGCTAACTCTTCATCCCGAAGCTACCGGAGATTCTCCATTTTAAATGCTTTAATTTCAATGCATGTTAACCGTATAGATGTGTTCGTCTCTTCAAGACGAATCCATAGAGTATAAGAACGTAAAAACCCATTGAGAATCGAGTGAGATCTTAGGGATTTAGTATGGACGGCTCTCGGGTGAGAACACTTGGGGACGATGAACGGATGCGCGTCCATTCGATACACGCGCGCACGGACGGCCAGGATCGCGTCGGACCAGGAGACGGTACGAGAACCGCGGGGCTCGGGCTGCTGACTCAAGTGGCGGCGTCGAATGGGAGCGCGCCGCGTGGCCTTTCGGAGCTGCCGAGAATGCGTTGGCGCTGACTCGGATAAGTAGAAAATTAGGGATTTTTTGATTTATTTAATTCCCTAAACTTCAAAAATTCATATCTCTGTGTAGAAAAATCAGAAAAATAAAATAAAAATACCCTCTTGCTCAGTGAAGAGAGGAGAATAATGTGGAAAAGAAATCACTTAATTTCATCAAATATTTTATTTTTTATGATTTATTTACTCTCTGCATTGTTTTAATTCTCCATGCATTCATACAATTCACCATGGCATGAGACCAGAATAGGTCTTTAATTAAATAGAGTTAACCAGGTATCAAATTGACTTGAAATCAATTCTCCACTGACTTTTAGGATCAGAGGAATCTACCATAAAAATTTGAGGTCGATTGGACTTGGTTAGCCCACTTAATTGGGTTAATTAAGTCGACTTAGCCATTTTAAACTTTAAAAATTCATAACTTTTAAAATACTTTTCAAAAATTCACCAAATTGGTTTTGGAGCCTCTCTGATATCAGGGGAATCTAAGAAAATTAAAATTTCAATTTTCTAAAAAAGTTGATTTTTAATAATATTTTAATATTTTTAATAATTAAAAAATAATAAAAATCACAAAAATAATAAAATTCACCAAAATGTCACATTTTGAATTTTAATCACTTTGGAACAAATCCCACATTTTTCTTAGGTCTATTTAGTGAGATATTGAATTTTAAAGCCCTAGGGTAATTTTAAAATTAAAAAAATGTATTTTCTAGCATTTTCACTAAAATAATTATAATAAATCATAGAAAAATTAGAAAATTGCAAAATTTACTTCTCTGGTTTCCTTGATATCAAAGAGATTTTTGAAAAATATAAAACCCATTTTTTCAACATTTATTTTATTTTTAAATTAATTAACACTCCAAAATTCAAAATAATTATAATAAAAATAATATAATTCAAAAAATCACCAAAATTGGTCCAGGTGCTTCTCTGGTCATTAGGAATGTCCCCTAATTTTCTTAAGGACAGAAACTTTCCCTTGGTCATGTTATTAAATTTTCCTTGAAAATCTCTATTTTCCACCAAAAATAATTATATAAATAAATTAAATACAGAAAAATCACATTTTCTCCTCTCATGTCTTTATTGACATATGAGTGAAGTCACATAAGAATTTCAAGTTCATTTGGGTTCAATTTAGTGAGTTATGAAATTATTAAGCTTAAAGGGTAAAATGGTAATTAAAATCTTTAATCCTTAATTAAAACTTTAGGTTTAATAAAAAATCAACAAGTAAAATATTTGATCTTAATCTGGTTTGGATGATTGAAATTTAAATAATTAAAAGGTAGAAACCCATTAAATAATTTTAAAATGATTAAACTTTAATTAAATAATAGATTAAATTTGGAGGAATAATAAATTGAAATTATTAAAATAAGGGATATTTATTAGGAAGAGATTTATTCTTTAATTTAAAAATCCCTAAACTAATTATATCATTAATACTCAATTTTTAATTAAAATGATAACTCAAATTTAAAATATTAAAAGACTTAATTAAATTATTAAACTCTTTTGAAATTTCAATTAAAATTAAAAATAAAGTAAATTAAAGATAAATTAAAATTAAATTAAATTAAATTAAATTAAATTAAATTAAATTAAATTAAAACTAAATTAAATTAAAATTAAATTAAATTAAATTAAAACAAATTAAATTAAATTAAACTAAATTAAAATTAAATTAAATTAAATTAAATTAAATAATTAAATTAAATTAAATTAAATTAAAAAAAAATTAAATCAAATTAAATTAAATTAAATTAAATTAAATAAATTAAATTAAATTAAATAATTAAATTAAATTAAATTAAATTAAATCAAATTAAATTAAAATTAAATCAAATCAAATTAATTAAACACCAAATCAAATTAAATTGAACTATATTAAACTAAATTAAAACTCAATTAAATTAAGTTGAATTAAATATAACATCACCTAAGACATAAAATAAATTAAATATAAAGCAACTTGAACACTATTCCAAATTTAAACCCTTTAACTTAAATCAAATCATTTGAATACTAATTTACCCTTGAAAGCTTTGATTATTATAACTCCTAAATGAAACATTAAGTGAAATGCTACTTCACTCATAAGATATTCAAATGTCTTAATTCCCTGGGCAAGTTAACAAAACTTGAAAACCTCGGACGATTGATTCATTTATATAATTAAATTCATTTGGACTTAAAACAATCCTAAAAATATTGAAAAGATGTTTAAGATTCTTCTTAAGCACTTCCTCAATATGATAGGATATTTATAAGAACAATTGGATTTGATTGTTCTTTGATGAAGAAAATTATCCTCAAACAAAAACACAAAGAACCTAGACGTCATAGGAGATGACTAGCTATAGGATTAGGAATTTGGTAGAAAACCATAACCTTTCCCTTAGCTTTACCTAGGAACTTGCTTAAATATTCTAATTGTGCTTTAAGTGTAGCTTGGGATGACGGGAAGACCCTCCAGGTACGCTTTTATTTTATTGCAATTTATTTTCTTGCAATTTACTTCACTGCAATTTACTTTATTGCAGATGCACTTTACTTTTCTTGCATGATAAAACAACTGTTGCATGAAAACCCACACCTTTAGAATAATCCCTAAAACTGAAACCAAAACTAAGTTAAAAGTTATTGCAAGATAAAATTCACCGCCACAACATTTCAAAATATAAAACAACTCAAAATTTAATCACAAACAGAACACAAAACTACAATTACAACTAAATTAAAACGTCTCGTTGAATGATCGGGAATACCTCGGATGATGTAACCTACGTGTTGCTTAACGGGATTTCCCACGGTCTAAATGAAAGTGTGGAACTCATTCAGTTGAGTTTAGCAAATTCATCTGGACTAAGTGAATCCGATAAAAATAATGATGCCGGAAGGATGGAACCGTGGGATCTTAACCGGTGTCGTTATAATCAACTTTAAGATTTGTTTTAATCAAAGTACAAAACACTCGGAAATTAAGACTTCTCTAAACCGAAACACTTTTCTCATCTCCTGATTTATGATTTCTAAAACTAAAACCTCTGCAACAACAAGGAGCTTGGAGCATGGTGGGCAGCACGGCCATCGTCGTCAGCAAAACTTGAACCTACTTCAGCAAAACCTTCTTAGAATTAAACAACAAAGCCATAGGACTTTGAGGTAGCTTGCCTAGTGCAACATAAATCCTCAACTCTTCGTTAGGCATTTGCATTGCAAATTAAGCCCTAACCGGTCTTAGGATTCCGAGGTAGTCGTCCGATACGACATAAACCCTCACATCTTCTGAAGTTATTTGTTTGATTTTATCATACAAATATAAGCCCTAATTAATTAAAATTGGCGAGATTGAAATACTAAATAAACATTAGGACTTTCCTAAATTCAAGCCAAACAATAGGATAGTCGGGAAATTACCGAAGTTCACTTCGAATCAGTGATTTCTCCTACCTTTCTTCCTTTGGATTCACAAAACAAAATGTTCCAAATTTGATCCATTCCCTATTGAAATTCCAAAATTCAATCTTTGAAAACCTTAAAGTTTGAAATTCTTGAGAGCGGAATTATTGGTTATTATCGAGAGTTTTCTTAGGTGATTCCCGTCACTTAAGATGTAATTAACTATAGGGGCTTGCCCTTATAGGGAATTTTAAAGAACCTGAGTAATATAAACCCTGTTTAATACTTTCATATTAAGCGGGGAATTTGTCGGCTTATAAAATTGGTTCGCAGACCAAACGGATGTCACAAAACTTCTAGTTTATTTGATCGAGCCCCACCCTCAAGCGATGTGTCTATCTTTAGGGATAGATACACGGTTTATGGTGCGGTGCTCGTTTATATAAACTATTTGGGATGTGAGATCGGTTTAATCTCATATCTTAAAACTTTCAAATTTAAAATTATTTTCAAAGTCAAATACTACTTTCTAAATTATATATATATTTAAATCAAATTTAAAATTTAAATTCGCCGACAACTTCTGTTAGGCGACCCCTTTTAAAAAACATCACACAACCTAAAAAATATGCCGACAATGTCATACGCTTGACTGTTCTTATATGCTTGCTACATATATTGCTTGTTTTCATGTGTGCTTGGTGAGTGCCTCTCAAGTAAGATATAAATCACATTCGTAGGTATCATTTTACTCGATGCAAACTCATTCGTAGCCAGTGTCTGCTTGTCGCAGGGTACCCAGGTCCCCTAGGCAGGCATAATTCCTTTCCATAGGGAGACTATTTTACAGGTACATCTCGTTCTTGTGTGTGATGTTGCATGGAGTATCATTGCATTCATTTGCATTATGTGTGGTTATCCCTTTAGGCGTCTGTTGTGATTGGTTCGTGCTTATGTCGAAAATCACAATGTGTGTTTTTTACATGATTGTATGCTTGTCCATTCTCCTTGATAGATTGTCTTACTCGTTAGAAGAGTGATCTATTTCTTAGCTGTGTTACTCAAATGAGCATTTCCCTCGAGGATGTTTCGACGAGCAATTTGAAATTCTATATCATGAGAAACAAATAGTACGACTGTGCTAAAAATTTAAGGACTCTAAAGTACGTCGCTTGATAGCTCCAAATCTGTTATTAGTGGTCTGTTATGTTAAATATAAAAAATGGATATTTTTGCTATTATAAGTTTTATCCAATTATTTCAAAGTTGTATATGTTAAGCAATATGTGAGGCCACCTTATTAAGTGGTACACCTTTCATGTGATGTGCTTTATATCCATTGGATCTTTAGAATTGTCCTATATGACAACCTCGTCAAAGTCATACAATAACCAGAGACTTCACCGTGTGCACTAAGATATTGTTTAGGACACTTTTCGTCATATGCTAGGCCAAGACTAGGTTGCGAAGTAGTATTTTTGGCACCTAACTATTATTTTGTGCGGGCTTGGTTGTCATAGTAAAGTGCCTTTTTCTGCTCATGCTTTTGGTGTGCTTTTAAGTGCCAATTTTTTTTATTTATTTATATGCATGATAGTATATTAGGCTGGCCTTCTATAACAAGACACGTCATACACACACACACACAGACACACACACACACATATCCAGGTAAAATAAAAAAGGGAGCATTTTATGATTTACATGCTAACTTTTGCTTACAGGTCCTGCTTACCCCACCAAGCATGTCTCTTGTACGTTGCATGTAGATAGCTTTTTGTACTAACATATTTTTGTGTAGGTCGAGTCCTTTTTTATGTGCATTTTAAAGTTTCTAAGAGAATCAAGTTGTAGAAATAAGATACGAGATGAGTTTTGAGATCCTTTGGCATGATAACCACATGGGGTGGGATCAAGAGCAACAACTTGTGTTCCGTATCTTAATTTTGCATTTGATATTAATGTATAGAATTAAGACCAGACATATATATGCAGAGTTAGACCGCTCTATTTCTTTTCTGGGATATGTAGCTGACCCAATGACCTGACCTTTTCTTATTATTTCTAATTGGTTTTGTTTGCATATACTTTATTGCATATTTGGACACTTAAAATGGATTTCATTATTTACGTATGTGGTTTGGCTAGTAATCACAGAAAAATATATTAAGAAATTCATATCTATTTTTTATGAAATTGCACTTTAAAGAAATGTATTTTCTTTATTTTATTGCAGGAACGAAGATTTATAAGTGATGGAAGAAAAAAAGCATAAAATAGAGCAAATTTGGATCAAAAAGGAAGAAATACATGCAAAATGAACTAAGTCGCCGAAGGCAAAATCGAGCCCGCCGACGACGAGATTATAAAGAGAATTTCTTAAAGGTTTGCAACTACCTTGCCGACAGCGAGCCCGAGCACGTCGACAGCGAGATCACGCGGTTTGAAGACCTTCTAGAAGCCCCGCTGACGGCTAGGTCGTTTCTCGCCGACGGTGAGACCGTTCAAAATGCCAGATACATTGAACCTGGATGCTTTTTGAAGAGGTGCTTAAGTACCCCTTGGACCTTAGTCTACCTATATAAATAGAGGACGAATTTTAGTATGTAGTGTGTCTATTTTAGGAGTCTTAAAGTATTCTATTAGTGTGCTTTTGAGTCTAAGTTGAAGTTTAGTGTAAGTGTAAGTAGTGAGTTAAGAAGTGTGTTGTACTAGAAGGAAAAGTCAAAGGAACTTCAAGGAGTCTTCTTGGGGAGAAAATTAAGATAAGTATCTTTGTTTATTGTTGTTAACTTTAAATGAAATCCATGCTTTGTTTAATTCCCATGCATTCTGAGTAGCTTTCTTAGTCTTTCTCCTTGTTTATGAAATTATGTGAATTGATGAAATTAAATAGAAGTGCCTAATATATTAAAATAAATTGTGATAATCTTTTACTTAAAAATTAATTTACTTTCAATCTGGCCAATTGAATTGTTAAAATATGTTGAATTATCAACTATAGTAAAGATTACATCCAATATTTAGGGAAGTCAAAAGCCTTGGAAGGAGGGTGCAAATAAATAGGGAAATATTATTTATCGGACGTAGAATTGGACATTTTAGTGTGACAAACTAAAATATTCATTTTGTTCCTATTGTTTGAGAGCTGAAGTGTAGATGTTAGCCCTCATGTGAGGGGAACGTGGGAGCTACGAAGTGGCGACCGATATCCTCTCGGCTCTAGCCATGATTCGATAATCAAGCATAGGACTAGTCAATGTTCTTTGCACTCGGACCAAAGGGTAAAGAATAGGAATGTTCCTATTTGTCACAATACAATAAAAAAATCTATTTGAATTCATCATTCACTTAAGTTTCTAAAAACAAGGGGAATGATACTTTTTCTAAAATCTTTAAATCAACTTTATTTAAAGCATTAGTTTACTTTAGATCTCTTTAGTTAAGTATTCTAAATTCCGTATACTATATTAGTAAGTAAATCCTTTTAAATTTAGCTGTTACAAATCTTTTAAAACTTCCCTGTGGGATCGATAACCAGGACTCCACTAGAGCCCTGTATTACTTGATACGATACATATACTTGCGTAGAATCCACATTATACATTCCATCATAAAATTAAAAATATATTAAGCAGGATCAAGTTTTTGGTGCCGTTGTTATTTTTGTAAACATTAAAAAGTGGGTCGAGTTTTTGGCGCAGTTGCTGAAGTGATAAAGAAATTATTTACTAGAGTAACGTATTATTTTAAAATTTATTTTACAAAATTGTATACATAAATTTGGAAACGAAAATTTAATAACTTACAATTCAGAATTAGAGCGTACAATTAAAAGAATTAAAAAACAAAAAAAGAGAAATTATAAATTTAACACAAATGGCGAATATTCCTGAAAATGAAAATATCAATCAACATAGACCATTAAGAGATTATGCCAACACTACATTAGATGAAATTCATTTAACTATTCAAAACCCTGATGTAGCTGCTAACTCATTTAAACTTAAACCTGTAATTATCCAAATGGTACAAAACAATCAATTTAGAGGTTCACCTACTGAAGATCCTAATTTACATCTTGCTAGTTTTTTAGAACTATGTGCTACTTTCAAATATGAAGGAGTATCTAACGATGCTATTAGACTTAAACTTTTTCCTTTTTCTTTAAGGGATAAGGCTAAAATAAAATGTGGTTAAATTCGTTAGCACCTGGATCTATTAAAACTTGGGGACAGTTATCACAAAAATTTCTATCCAAATATTTTCCACCATCTAAAACTGCTAAGCTTAGAAATGATATAACTTCTTTTAGTCAGTTTGATGGAGAATCAATATATGAAGCTTGTGAGAGATTTAAAGAACTTCTTAAGAAATGTCCACATCATGCGTTACCGGATTAGTTAATTATTCAAACTTTCTATAATGGATTAGTAGGATCTCTTAGATCAATCATCGATGCTTCTTCTCTGGAGGATCATTAATGACAAAACCATTTGATGAAGCCTATGCATTAATTGAAGAAATGGCTACCAATAATTTTCAATGGCCTGCTGATAGAATGAATCCGAAAAAGATAGCCAGTATTCATGAAAATGATGCAATATCTATGTTAGCTTCACAAATCACTGTTATATCTAAAAAATTAGATCATTTTGGAATGAATTACTCTCCAACTATATTAGAAGAAAACTCATCTGGACAACTTATAGAATCTCAACCTTCATATGAAACTATGAATGCTATTAATAACAGACCCAATAATCCTTATGAGAATTATTATAATCCTGGATGTAAAAATCATCCTAATTTTAATTGGAATAATAATACAACTAATCAACCAAGGATAAACAACATAACACAATCATTAGGAAATCCCTCTAACCAAGGAAATTCTAATTATAAACCTAGTTATCCACCTGGATTTAATAATAATAACCCTTAATTTAAAGATAAGAAATTATCTATAGAAGAATTAATATTAAATATGGGTCAACATTTACAAAATCAAGGAAATCAATTATAAATACAAGGAAACCAATTAGAAAATCAAGGAACAGCTATTAAAAATATTGAAACTCAACTTGGACATATCGCTACCGCGCTTAATAATAGAATACCTGGAACATTTCCTAGTAATGTAGAAATAAATCGCAAAGACAAAGGAAAAGAACAAATTAAAGCGATACAATTACAAAGTGGAAAAGAATTAGAACCTCAAATTCAGAAAGAACTTGAAAGTTAAAAATAGGAAGTGGAAATTGAAAAGGAAAAGAATCAACAAGATCCGAACTTAGAAAATCATTTTATACCAATGAAAATTTCTGTTTAAAAACCTCCACCACCATTTCCTCAACGACTAAATCAACATAAAAAAGATAAAAAGTTTGCTAAATTCCTTGAAATTCTGAAGAAATTAACAATAAATATTCCTTTCGTAGAAGCTTTAGAACAGATGCCAAACTATGTAAAATTCATGAAAAATATTCTAAATAAAAAAAGAAAATTTACCGATAATGAAACAGTCGCACTTAGTGAGGAGTGTAGTGCTATTATTCAGAAAAAGCTTCCTAAAAAATTAAGAGATCTCGGTAGTTTCACTATACCCTGCTTATTGGAGAAAAATTCTATGGAAAAGCTTTGTGTGACTTAGGAGCAAGCATCAATCTAATGCCTCTATCAATTTTTAAGAGATTAGGATTGGGAGAAATTTCACCTATTTCGGTAACCCTTCGATTAGTCGATCGTTACGTTACATATCCTAAGGGAGTTATTGAAGATGTTTTAGTAAAAGTGGATAAATTTATCTTCCCTGTAGATTTTATTGTTTTAGATATGAAAGAAGATAAATAAATTCCTATCATCTTAGGAAGACCATTTTTAGCCACTGGGAAAGCTATGATTGATGTTCAGAAAGGAGAATTAACTATGAGAGTAAATGGCCAAAAAATTACTTTTAATATTGCTAAATCTATGAAATATCTACGCGCTAGAAAAAGATGATGAGTGTTTTCGAATGGAAGTACTCGATCATTTACAAAAATAACATTTTAAGGAATATTATGAAGAAACATTACAAAAAGAAAATACTGAATTAATTTAAAAAGCCGATATAAATGAAGAATTAGATTATATTCAAGAGAAATTTAAATTTTTTGATAATACAGAAAATACTGAAAAAAATATAGTTCCATCGATTATTAAACCTCCTGAACTTGAGTTAAAAATGTTACCTAATCATTTGAAATCTGCTTACTTAGGTAATTCTTCAACTCTACCAGTTATTATTTCATCTGAATTAAATGAATCTCAAGAACAAAAACTTTTAAATACCTTAAAAAATATAAGAAAATTTTTGGTTGGACTTTAGCAGATATTAAAGGAATTAATCCTTCAATCTGTATGCACAAAATTATTTTAGATAATGAACATAAGCCTAAAGTAGATCCCCAAAGGAGATTAAACCCGATAATGAAAGAAGTAGTCAAGAAAACAATTTTAAAATGGTTAGATAATGGTATCATATATCCTATTTCTGACAGTGCTTGGGTAAACCCAATTCACTGTGTGCTAAGAAAGGAGGAGTGACCGTAAAAGCTAATGAAAATAATGATCTTATCCCTATAAGACAAGTTACTGGATGGCGAATATGTATTGATTATAGAAAATTAAACGCTGCCACCAGAAAAGATCACTTCTCTTTACCATTACTAGACCAGATGTTAGATAGATTAGCCGGACATAAGTATTTTTGTTTCTTAGATGGATACACCGGTTATCATCAAATACAAATTGCTCCTGAGGATCAAGAGAAAACTACATTTACTAGTCCTTATGGAACTTTTGCTTTTCGAAGGATGCCTTTTGGATTATGTAATGCACATGCAACATTCCAGAGATGTATGATGTCTATGTCAGCATATTTTTAGGTTGAGTGTGTTGTATTTTAAAAAAGGGGTCGCCTAACAGAAATTACCGGCGAATTTTAGATTTTAATTTGAATATATATATGGTTTAGAAAGTAGTATTTGATTTTGAAAATATTTTTAAGATATGAAATCAAACCGACCTCACATCCCAGATAGTTTATATAAACGAGCGCCACATCACAAACTGTGTATTTATCGCGAAGAATAGACACACTGCTTAATGATGGGGCTCGGTTAAATAAACTAGGAGATTTGTGACATCCGTCTGGTCTGCGAACCAATTTTATAAGCCGACAAATTCTCCTGCTTAATATAAATGAATTAAGAAGGGTTTATATTACCTGCGTTCTTAAAGTTCCCTATAAGGGCAAGCCCCTATAGTTAATTACATCTTAAGTGGTGGGAATCACTTAAGAAAACTCTTGATAATAATCAGTAGTTCTGCTCTCAAGAATCTCAAAGTTTAAATTTTCAAGGGATTGAATTTTAGAGTTTCAATAGGGAATGGATCAAGTTTGGAACATTTTGTTTTGGGAATTCAAAGGAAGAAAGGTAGGAGAAATTACAGATTCAAAGCGAACTTCGGTAATTTCCCGACTATCCTATTGTTTGGCTTGAATTTAGGAAAGTCCTAATGTTTGTTTAATGTTTTGATCTTACCAATTTTAATTAATTAGGACTTATGTTCATATGACATGATCATACAAGTAGCCTTGAAGATGTGAGGGTTTATATCGTATCGAACAACTACCTTGGAGTCCTAAGACCGGTTAGGGCTTAATTTGCAATGCAAATGCCTAACAAAAGGTTGAGGATTTATGTTGCACTAGGCAAACGCACTCGAAATCCTATGGCTTGGTTATTTAATTCTAAGAAAGTTTTGTTGAAGTAGACTCGGGTTTTGCTTGATGACGATGGCCGTGCTTGCCCACCATGCTCCGGAGCTCCTTGTTGTTGCGAGAGGGTTTAGTTTTAGAAGATTGTAATCAAAAGAAAAGAGAGGAGTTTGGTTTTAGAAATCTTAAAATCGAAGTTTTTTTTATATTTTAATTAAAACAAATCTTAAAGTTGATTATAACAACACCGGTTAAGATCCCACGGTTCCATCCTTCCGGCATAGTTATTTTTATCGGATTCACTTAGTCCAGATGAATTTGCTTAAACTCAACTAAATGAGTTCCACATATTCATTTAGGCACGTGGGAAATCCCGTTAGCAACACATATGTTACATCATCGGAGGTATTCCCGATAATCTAACAAGACGTTTTAATTTAGTTGTAGTTGTGGTTTTGTTGTTTTGTTTGTGATTAAATTTTGAGTTGTTTTATATTTTGAAATATTGTGGCGGTGAATTTTATCTTGTAATGACTTTTAATTTAGTTTTGGTTTTAGTTTTAGGGGCTACCCTAAAGGTGTGGGTTTTCATGCAACAGTTGTTTATCATGCAAGAAAGTAAAGTGCATTTGCAATATGTTGACCTCATTTTTGATGAGGTCTTCTCTTCTTCTTTTTAGTACTTAGGATCTAGCCTTAGGCTTTTCCTTTGACTATCTTAGAGAACTAGAATTGGGACCCACCTTTTAGAAATTCAAACCACTTCTTAACTCCCTGCAAACTCCATAAACTTGATCGTAGACCCCTAATCACCTAGAGGGTTGAAATCGAATGTGGAAGTTTAAAGGATGAGTTCCTATAGGACTCTTTGGCCTTAGGACTACCACAGGTGGCCTGGTCTGGTGAAGGAGCTGACTTACACACACACTACACCTATACACTACACTTTCACACACCTATACCTAACTTGACCTCCTGACTCATGTAGGTGATTCACATGGATAGTCCTTAACCCCTAAGCCCTTGGTAAGAGGGTTAGGAACAACAATGTGGATACCTCAAATGAGTCCCTTCATGGCTTATGTGGACTTGATATGGCTTCATGGCTCAACCAAAATGATTTTATTCCACTGACATCACCCAATCTTCAATTTTCCAAATTTTCAATTTTTGACCCCCGGGACCCTACACCCGCCTAACCTACCCAAAACCCTTGAAATTTCTCAAAAATTTCCAAATCACCCAAAATTCCCCAAAGACATTCCTAAACATTTCTCTCCACTTAAATTGATCATCCATAGCCAAAAATATCAAAAATTCCAAGAATACCTCCCAATACCCTCTAAATACCCAAAATACCCCTCTTGACCCAAAAATCCAAAAATTCAGAAAATTCCCAGAAAATTCCAAAAAATCCCAAATATTCTCAATTTCATTTTGTTCAACTACACCATGGGCCAATTTTTTCAATTTACCCCACTTTTGTTAAAACCCCCAATTCGACTCATTTTAACCCAAAGTGAATCCAATGTTAAACCAAACCTACCCAATTGACCCAAATTCTGGTCCAATTCAATTTTAAACTTCAATTCAACATTCCTAATACCAATCTAGACCAAATCAAAGTCCAATTTGATTGACATTTGGATCAAATTTCACTTTTGGCCTTAAAGCCCAATTTGGACCCATGACCCAAACATAACCCAAACTCACCCAATTCAACTCCAATTAACCCCAAATCTTTTCCAAATCTTCCTTAACATCCCCACAAACAAAACACTAACATGATTTGCCCAACATTTTGACCAAAACCCCACTCAAATTCAACCCAAAGTTAAAATGTCCAATTTTGACCTAAACCCAAACCTAACCCAAATTCAACCCAATTCAAACCCAAATCACTCCCAATTTGCTCCAAGTCACTCATGACACATCTATGAGCTAAAGCCAACAATTATTTGGCCCAAGCCTTTACCAAAATTTCATCCTAAAATCCATTCTAAAACCTAAAAGCCCACTTCCCTAAACTATTTTAAAAGCCCATCTAAAACCATTTCAAAGAGCCCAAAATCTACCCTAAAGCCCACATGACATTTCCATTTGCCATCCACTTAATCAAAGCCATTCCCTAAGTTCTAATCCCATCATCAAATAATTCCAAATCAAGCCCCATAACAATTTCCATTAAAATGCCAGAAATCCACAAAATCCTTTTTTTATGAAATTGACCCGATCTTTTCCCAAGCCACATGGAGCCATGAAGCCACATGCAAGCCATTGGCAAGCCATGAGGATCTCTAAGTGGTCAACTCTCCTTAAATGGCAAAAGGAGGAGGTCCTTTAAGCACCTCCTAAAAGTCATTAACCTTAAGCATGTTTCACCTTAACCCAAATTTAACCCAAATATATTTGGATAAGGACTTCTCCATGCCAAACCAGCTGATCCTTTTGACTCCCCACAACACCCAAAGCCACCTTGAAGGGTGAACCAAGCCCAAAATGATGGGTTGACCCAAACCAAGCCAAAATGGCCTCTTACCCATTCCATTCCAAGCCATCCCCTTTACACATGGCAAGGCCCAGTCGATCGCACTAAACCCCAGCCACGACCCACTGGACACTGAAGGTGACCCATGCCTACGGCCGACCGCACGGGTCGCCGGAAAACTCCATGGCCGAGAGCTCACATGTGAGCCCAAACTTGGAATTCTCACTGTCGAGCTGCCCCATCCCAGGTGGCCATTGTAGGCTGTTCTTCTCTTGCCGAGAGCGGTCGATCCCAAGCCCTAACTCTCCACGGGAGGCCCTCCACCCTCTCCTGATTTAAACACCACCCCCTCTCGGCCATGGGAGGTGCTGAACCGGACCTTATTGAAACTACGCCAAAATTGTTCCGGATCACTCTCCATACTAAGAACAATTGATCCACGGTGCCGATTGCCCTAATCCCCACCAACGGAACCCAATTTCTCAGCCAAAATTCCACCCAAAACCAGGACACTTCTCCACAGTGGATCAATCCTCAAATTGATTGGTTCTACACCTTCACCAGACTAAGGGAAGAAGTCCACCGGCAAAAGCCCCCTCTCCAGGCCACACAGTTGCTCCAGCCTCCAAGCTTTGTGATCGGCTGTGGTCGAAATCATACCTAGGCAATTCACCAGACCAGGAGACTTCATCTGGAGCTTGCTGGGATCCAATCGAAGGTGACACAACCCTCGGATTGAAGCCACACTTCTACGAGCAAAGGTATGAGCTAATTCTTCATCCCGAGCTTACGGAGATTCTCCATTTCAAATGCTTTAATTTCGATGCATGATCACCCTATAGATGTGTTCGTCTCTTCAAGACGAATCCATAGAGCATAAGAACACGAAAATCCGTTAAGTATTGAGTGAGTTCTTAGGGTTTTAGTGTGGACGGCTCTCGGGTGAGGATGCTTGGGGACGATGAACGGATCGTTGTTCATTTAATACACGCGCGGACGGACGGCTCGGATTAGGTCGGATCGATGGATGATACGCGGAAGGCGGGACCCGGGCTGCCGACTAAAGTGGCGGCGTCGAATGGGAGCGCGCCACGCGGCACTTCGGGGATGTTAAGGTTGACGCGGCGCCAGACTCGGATAAATAGAAAATTAGGGATTTTCTGATTTATTTAATTCCCTAAACTTCAAAAATTCATAACTTTGTGTAGAAAAATCAGAAAAATAAAATAAAAATACCCTCTTGCTCAGTGAACAGAGGAGAATAATGTAGAAAAGAAATCAAGTAATTTCATTAAGTATTTTATTTTTAATGATTTATTTACTCTCTGCATTGTTTTAATTCTCCATTTGCATAGGCAATTCATCATGGCATGAGACCATAGGGCTTTTAAAGCCTCTGAACTTGGGAACATTCCCTGAATTTTCCAAGGTCAGAGGCCATCCCTATGAGAAGTTAATGATTTTTCAAGTTCATGTTACTGTTTTGAGTATTTTAATTCCAATAATTAGCATGTTGTGAAATAAATTCTAGGAAAATTTGGTGATGTCTCTTATGACTAGAGGACCATAGGAAAAATAGGTTTTGAGTTAACTCATTTAAAATAACCCTAATTGGCTTAAACACCCAAAATAGATCGCTAATTAATTAGAACCAACCATACATCAAATTGACTTGAAATCAATTCTCCACTGACCTTTAGGATCAGAGGAACCCACCATAAAAATTTGAAGTCAATTGGACTTGGTTAGCCCTACTAAATGGGTTGATTAAGCCATTTAGGCAATTTGAACTTTAAAAATTCATAACTTTCAAAATACTTTTTAAAAATTCACCAAATTAGTTTTGGAGCCTCTCTGATATTAGGGGAATTTAAGAAAATTAAAATTCTAATTTTCTAAAAAAGTTGATTTTTTGTATTATTTTAATATTTTAATAATTAAAAAATAATAAAAATCATAAAAATAATAAAATTCACCAAAATGTCACATTTTGAATTTTAATCACTTAGGAACAAACCCCATATTTTTTTTAGGTTTATTTAATGAGATATTAAATTTTAAAGCCCTAAGATAATTTAAAAATAAAAAAAATACATTTTTTTGGCATTTTCACTAAAATAATTATAATAAATCATAGAAAAATCAGAAAATTACGAACATTGATTCTCTGATTTTTTTGATATTAGAGAGATTTTTGAAAAATATAAATGTCATTTTTCAACCTTTATTTTATTTTTAAATTAATTAACACTCCAAAACTTAAAATAATTATAATAAAAATAATATAATTCAAAAAATCACCAAAATTGGTCCAAGTGGTCCTCCGGTCATTAGGAATGTCCCATAATTTTCTTAAGGAGAGAAACTTTCCCTTGGTCATATTGTTAAATTTTCCTTTGAAATACCTATTTTCCACTAAAAATAATTATATAAATAAATTAAATACAGAAAAATCACATTTTCTCCACTCATGTCTTTATTGACATATGAGTGAAGTCACATAAAAATTTCAAGTTCATTTAAGCTCAATTTAGTGAGTTATGAAATTATTAAGCTTGGAGGGCAAAATGGTAATTAAAATTTTAACCCTTAATTAAAACTTTAGGTTTAATAAAATTAACAAATAAAATATTTGATCTTAATCTAATTTGGATGATTGAAATTTAAATAATTAAAGGGTAGAAACCCATTAAACAATTTAAAATAATTAAAATAAACCTTAATTTAATAATTGATTAAACTTGGAAGAATAATAAAATTGGAATTTTTAAATAGGGATATTATTATTAAGAAGAGATTTATTCTTTAATTTAAAAAATCCCTAAATTAATCATTTCAATAATATTTAATTCCTAATTAAAAATGATAATTCAAATTTAAATTTTAAAATGTTAAAGGACTAATCATTAAATTAAATTAAAAAGTTAAATTATTAAACTCTTTTTAAATTTTCAATTAAATTAAAATTAAAAATAAAATTAAATTAAAGATTAAATTAAATTAAATCAAATAAATTAAATTAAATTAAATTAAATTAAATAAATTAAATTAAATTAAATTAAATTAATAAATTAAATTAAATTAAATTAAACTAAATTAAATTAAAAAATATTAAATTAAAGATTAAATTAAATTAAATCAAATTAAATTAAATTAAATTAAATTAAATTAAAATTAAATTAAAATAAAATTAAATCAAATTAAATTAAATTAAAGGAAATTAAATCAAATTAAACTAAATTAATTTAACATCAAATCAAACTAAATTGAATTAAATTAAATTAAATTAAAATTAAAATTAGATTAAATTAAATTAAAGTTAAAAGAAATTGAATTAAATAACATTACCTAAGATATAAAGAAATTAAATATAAAGCAACTTGAACACTATTCCAAATTTAAACTCTTTAACTGAAGTTAAACTAAATCATAAACCATTTGAACACCAATTTGCCCTCGAGAGCTTTGGTTATCATAACTCCTAAATAGAACGTTAAATGAAATGCTACTTCATTTATAGGATATTCAAATGTCCTAGTTCACCGAGCAAGATAACAAAACTTGAATTCCCGGACGATTAATTCATTTGTATAATTAAATTCTTTTGGACTTAAAACAATCCTAGAAATATTGAAAAGATGTTTAAGATTCTTCTTAAGCACTTCCTCGATATGATAGGATGTTCATAAGAACAATTGAACTTAATTATTCTTTGATGAAGAAAATCGTCCTCAAACCAAAACACGAAGAACCTAGACGTCATAGGAAATGACTAGGCTATAGGATTAGGAACTTGGTAGAAAACCATAACCCTTCCCTTAGCTTTACCTAGGAACTTGTTTAAATATTCTAATTGTGTTTTAAGTGCAGCTTGGGATGACGGGAAGACCCTCCAGGTACGCTTTTATTTTATTGCAATTTACATTTTTGCAATTTCTTTAATTGCATCGCACTTACTTTTTCTTGCATGATAAAAAACTGTTGCATGAAAACCCACACCTTTAGAATAGTCCTTAAAACTGAAACCAAAACTAAGTTAAAAGTCATTGCAAGATAAAATTCACCGCCATAACATTTCAAAATATAAAACAACTCAAAATTTAATCACAAACAGAACACAAAACTACAATTACAACTAAATTAAAACGTCCTGTTGGATGATCGGGAATTCCTCGGATGATGTAACCTACGTGTTGCTAACGGGATTTCTCACGGTCTAAATGAAAGTGCGGAACTCATTCAGTTGAGTTTAGCAAATTCATCTGGACTAAGTGAATCCGATAAAAATAACGATGCGGAAGGATGGAGCTGTGGGATCTTAACCGGTGTCGTTATAATCAACTTTAAGATTTGTTTTAATTAAAACACAAAAAACACTTGGAAATTAAGATTTCTCTAAACCAAGACACTTTTCTCATCTCCCGATTTATGACTTCTATAACTAAACCTCTCGTAACAACGAGGAGCTTGGAGCATGGTGGGCGGCACGGCCATCGTCGTCAGCGAAAACTTGAATCTACATCGGCTAAACATTCTTAGAATTAAACAACAAAGCCATAGGATTTCGAGGTAGTTTGCTTAGCGCAACATAAATCCTCGACTTTTCGTTAGGCATTTGCATAATCATGTCATGTAAATTAAGCCCTAGCCTAGGTCTTAGGATTTCCTAGGTAGTCGTCCGATACGACATAAACCCTCACACCTTCGAGGCTATTTGTATGATTATGTCATACTAATATAAGTCCTAATTAATTAAAATTAGCAAAATCAAAACATTAAATAAACATTAGGACTTTCCTAAATCCAAGCCAAACAATAGGATAGTCGGGAAACTACCGAAGTTCGCTTCGAATCCGTAATTTCTCCTACTTTTCTTTCTTTGAATTCCCAAAACAAAATGTTCCAAACTTGATCCATTCCCTCGTTGAAATTCCAAAATTCAATCCTTTGAAAACTTAAACTTTGAAATTCTTGAGAGCGAACTACGATTATTATCGAGAGTTTTCTTAGGTGATTCCCGTCACTTAAGATGTAATTAACTATAGGGGCTTGCCCTTATAGGGAATTTTAAAGAACCCAGGTAATATAAACCCTGTTTAATGTTTTTCATATTAAGTAGGAGAATTTGTCGGCACATAAAATTGGTTCGCAGACCAAACGGATGTCACAAATCTTTTAGTTTATTTAATCGAGCCCCACCATCAAGCAGTGTGTCTATCCTTAGAGATAGATACACGGTTTGTAGTGTGGTGCTCGTTTATATAAACTATTTGGGATGTGAGATCAGTTTGCTACTTTTCAAATTATATATATTTAAACTAAATTTAAAATCTTAAAATTCGCCGACAATTTCTGTTAGGCGACCCCTTTCTAAATACAACACAACCTAAAAAATATGCCGACATATTTCTGGCGACTCCGGTGGGGAAAATTCCTCTCTCCATTTTTAATCAGACAATTCTGCTTTCAAAAATCGGTAGTGTATCCATGTCCCTTGTGGATCAAGCTATCCTTCTTTCCGTTGGAATACTATGTTCATTTCTACCGTGAACAAGTATAGCCGACATTCTTTCGGATTTAGGAGCCACTGTTTAGACACCCCTAAACGAGAGAGGTTCCGAGATCCTTCTACCTCATTTACGAGGTAGGGTGGACCCCCAATAGGTGTTAGTTTAGAAGTAATCCTTCGAGTCGAGAAGTCTTGCATAAGACTTTCTTTTCCTTTTCAACTCTGAATCGGATTCCCTACCTTCTCTACACCTTTGAACATTTCGTTCTAAACAAACAAACCCTTTAATGAATGACTCTTTTAACAAATAACTCCTTCTTATAAATACATGAACAAGAATGTGTTCGGACTCTTTTCAATTCCTTTCTTTTCGTCCTGATGAGAAGAAGCATAACTTGGGACTGACAATTAGGATCCGCCCTGCGAAATGGAGGCCCCAAAGCCGATTTTCTCCTTCACCAATGGACTCGACTTCGTCGTTTACAAGGACGAGTCTGCCCGACAATGGGATCATCCGGTTTGGACAAGGATTCGAGAACACAAATGTCAAGATCACCGACGTTTCCCTTTTCGCATTGACAAACAAGGTATCCGAAGCTAAGAAGCCGCCGATCGAGTTCGACCTTAGGTCAACCCAAGAGTTTCCTCCCCTGCAAAGATCCCGATCGAGAGGAGTCTTGCTCGTCCGCATGAGGACTGTTCTTGCTACCCCCATCTGGTCTAGTTGTCTCCGCACCTACCCCGCTTCACGCAGATTAAAGGGGAAGAAAATCCGAACTATGGTGAACCCTGCTACCGTGGAGGGTACGGACTTTTACGTGAGACCTTCTATTTTTGAAATCGGGTCCAGCTTCAAGAATTCCATCACTAACACGGACCCAAAGAAGGAACAAGTAGGAAGATTGCCGGAAGGCCGGAGGCTGCTGAAGTCGCTTTCTGCAGGAAATCCCGGAAATCCACGAGTACACACCACTACTCGAATACATATCATTGCTCGAAGATACACCCTTTTTGGAAGGAAGTAGATTCCATCCCCTTTCCTCCGCAGCTGATGAGGAAAATGTCCGCAGGATTGTTTCTACATTACCTCGACTAGCATACTACGACGACAACAGAAAGAAAAGGGCTAGGATCACACCATTTACCCGACTACAGACTTTGATCGAGAAGCTAGCAAAGAAAGAGAAATGCCCGTATCGGAGATTCTAAGAAGAATAGGGCGGGTGCCAGTCAAATCCCGTCTTGGGCCACGAGTAGAACCCGCCATCGTTACGAAAAAGCCAAATAAAAGGATGAAGGCTAGTCCGCCTGTCGTCGTTTCAGGATTACAGATTAGGGAGGATACCACCTTCCAGCATTTGGCTGACAGACCATCAGGTCCTAGACCTTCTGCTGCTAGAAGGATGGTATGGCGTCCCACTACTGGACGATTAAGGTTGAAACGACGGCCGAGATGGAAAGTCTCGTCAGAAGACTTGAATCCGAAGAAAGTGCTACTGCAGTAAACGGGACTCGTGAGAAGGGAACCCAGCAGCTATCGCACGACAACTGCGAGGACGCACAGAAAAGACCGCTAGAGGACGCTATGGAAAAGTTGAGGACTGATATTCGACGACTAGCAAAAGAAAGATAAGATAAATTTGGAGATGAGATTGATTCATCGGAATTCATGGACGATGAGTATGCAGAAATCAACATGGTCGAAACACAAGCTTCGTCAGCTTCACAAGGTGCTCCTGCGGCCACGAGAAGAGAGGAGCAGAAGTGATGAGAAGACAGCTTCAAGAGAAAGACGATACGATTGCCAAAATGGCGAAGAGGATGGAAGAGATGGCTGTAGCCCTAGCCACTCTCCAAAGTCAAGTGCAACCCCAAAGAGAAACACCCCCAGAGGTCATTCACATTGTAGACGGAGGAAAGGAGAATATATCCGTCAATGGGGACGATCAGCTAAAGAAAGATACAACACAAAGTATGATTCCAGAAAAGGATATCAAAAACTTGGTGGAACAGCAGGTGCGAGAAGCCTTAGCACAATCAAAGAGCGGGACATCCATTCGGACGGGTAGACCTTACCCGGAAGAATTCGACGCCATCCAATACCCAAAAGGCTTCGTACCACCTCTCGTTCAAGACCTTTGATGGAACCAGGAACCCCCGACGAGCATGTTGCACACTTTCGTGCCGGTTGTTGTAATGCGGCGGGAGCGATGCATTACTCTTCCGACGGTTCGTCGGCGGCTCGTCGGGGATCGCCTTTGATTGGTACGCGGAATTACCGAATGGTTCGATAAAGACGTTCTCGGAACTAGAAAACCTTTTCATCGAGCGATTCACCGGAGCTCGGCACCACATCACTATAGGTGATTTAGTGGTAGAGAAGCGAAGCCGAACGAAACTTTGGTGGATTACATACTTCGATGGAGGAACTTAAGCATGAAGTGTGAACCACAATTACAAGAACAACATGCGATCGGCATCTTACTTAAAAGCATTCACGGCCCGATAGCACTTCTCCTCAAAGGATTCACTATTAAGACTTTCGAGAAGTTGTTAAGCAAGTCCGGGAGCTTGCAAGAGGAGGCGAAGCAATTAAGTTTCGCCGACAAGACATACAAACAAAAGCCTGTGAAGACTTTTAAAAAGAAATCCGGGATCGTTGCAGCAGTCGACAAAGGCAAGCAACCGATACAAATATCGTCCGAACGACCACAACAACCTCAATAAAATTACCAGCAACCCTGACCCAGATCTCAGTCATCTCCACAGTATGAACAGCCGCCTGGTCCGCAAAGTACATTAAGGGAGTTTCTGAGCAGGGAATATCCATTCAAAAATGAAGCAGTGCCGAAAATGTTCCATAGTCTGATGAAGACTCCAGATTTCCAGCTGCCAGAGCCTAAGAGACCAGAAGAAGTCAACAAGAAAGGTGATCCCAACTTTTGCCCTTATCACCGGATGCTTGGACACAAGATAGAAGATTGCATTACCTTCAAAAGTTGGCTCAACGACAACCTTCGGAAAGGGAATATAACAATCCCGAAGGAGTACATGAAGGAACCCCAGAAAGGAGGTTCCGTCAATGTTGTCTCGACTGATCCCATCGTTCCGATAGATCCCTATACAGCCGACGATGGATGGACTACCGCTTGGACGAGGTCTTCGAAAAGATTTTAGACGAGCATCCAAACCGCTTCGGTGCGAGCTTCAATTCAAAGTTCGAAACCCGCTAAGTCGACACCGTCACTTGCGATAGAAGAACCACCTCGACGGGAGACGATGAAGAGAAGAAGAAAATCAACGAAGAAGAATGGACCGAGGCTCCTAAGGCTAGACTAGGGGCTGCTTATCCTAGGATAGTTGTTTCGGATTCGGGGGAGAAATCCCTCGAACCCCTGACTCTGTATGATTATCTGCTCACATCGGTGGGATCTTATAATGATAAGGGTGATGGCGTTGGCTACGTTTTGACTGTTTCTAATGATTACGTAACTAGCGACAATCCGGACTTCGATTTTGATACAAATGACAATTCTCAAATCATACACAATCTCGACGATCACGATGACGAAAAAGACATCCACCAAGGAGGCTACGAGAGTTCAATAAGCAATGAATCCATTTACGAGTTTCGAGGAGCTCCAGTCACAATAGAGTTAGAGCCTTCAGACTCCGAAGCTAATCCGGAAGAACTCGTCATTCCGATTCGGGAAGAAACACCGACAAGCTCAACACTAGATTCGGAGGAAATTACATAAGTTAACTTAAGAAGTGGAAGAGTCCTACCTCCGAGAATGGGTCCAAAGGACAAAGGAAAGCGAGTGGTTGTTCAAGAAGAACCAACCCGGCGGAAGAAATACCCATTCAAGAAGAAGCCAAGATACATGAAAATAAAGTGGACTACAACGTGCTAGCCCATCTTAGGAAACTACCAGCCAAGGCGAGCATCTACGACGCTCTCATCTTATCAAAGGAGATGAGAGAAGCTCGATCGAGGCCTTACTTGATCCGGAAATTTGCTTAGCTCAAATGGTCGGAGATTCCTTAGATGAGGTTTGCTCGTTAAAGGAACAGTGAGGTGTTACCTTCACGGACAATGACCTTCTACTTGGGACAGCAGACCACAACCAACCGTTGTACATTTCAGTTACAATCGGGAAGTTTACACTCTCCAGAGTATTGGTGGATCCAGGAGCATCAATCAATATAATGAGTCTTCGAACACTAGCATATTTGGAAATTGATGCCCGCGAGCTCGAAGCCGACAAAATGTTATTAAGAGGATTCAACCAGAAAGGAGAAAGAGCCCTCGGATCAATAACACTACTAATGAAGACCGGTGACTTAGCAAAGACAACCGCAAAATTTCACATAATTGATTCGAAACGTCGTTCAACGCTCTACTGGGCCGACCCTGGATACATGAAAACAGGATGGTACCATCATCCCTACATCAGTGCATCAAATACTACGATGGAGGGGAACAGTGCATCAAAGGTGACTTACAACCATTCTCCGTACACGAAATTGGAATTCACGAAGATGCAACTTATTATGCACCACCGAAGAAAATAATCTTCTCCAGAGATACCATGACAAATGAAGCAAAGAAAGTTCGAGACAACGAAGAACCTGAAGTTCTAGTCCAACAGTCACTCACCACTCCCTTACGGCGAGATGGTGAAGGTTTCTCCACAACTCGCATCCGAGGTCGAGGCCGGGGACGAGGTCGTGGCAGAGACATTAGGACTGTTGGACAGAGGAAACCACCCATCAATGTTGATTGGGAAGACAGTTCTAAAGACGAAAAAGAAATCAAACAAGAAGCAGCGACAATAAGTTGGAAAAAGCCGCAATTCAAGATCTCTCTCGAAGATGAGAAGAATGAAGAATATAAATCGATGTACGAGAAGATTAACCACTATGTACATACTATGACCCTGACCCCGATCCATTCTAATAAGATCGAGGGTATGGTGGTCAAAGAGGTACGTAGCGGCGGTGCAAAGCCAATCAAATTCTACCATGGTGCTACTTCCTCCAAAGCCGAGAATAATGTACAATTTGAAGATGTCACTTCATCGAATTAATGGAATTACCTTTTGAGTGGTATTCTCCCTGTGTTCAAAATTTAATTCAGCGTGGTTTCTTACCTCGACAATGGACAAAAGGCCAATCACAACATTTTGAAAATTTATGGAATAACTCCGGTCGTCCACCCAATTCAAAGCATGGACTCGGATTCGGCACGATAGGATCAGTTGACGATACTGAATTTTGCTTGGTTGTCACTTGCGAATCTAATGAAAACTGCATGGAAACCACAGAAGAATTTGAAGATTCACAAATTGGAGACGCTCTACCAGAATTCGAAGAAGAAATTAAATCTACAATAGATGAGTTAACGAAAGTTAACTTAGGTACTAGCGAAGTGCCTAGACTTACCTTTGTTAGCTCCTTACTCAATAAAGAAGACTCCAAAGAAATAATCAAGTTATTAATGGAATTTAAAGACTGTTTTGCTTGGAACTACGATGAGATGCCGGGATTAGCTCCGGAGGTCGCGAGTCCATAAGCTAGGAGTGGATCCTACTTCTGTCCTAGTCAGACAAGGTCCCAGAAGAATGCGTCTAGAAATTGAACAACAAGTCATAGCTGAAGTTAAAAAGCTAATAAACACTAAATTTGTCCGTGAAGAACAATACCCGGCTTGGTTAGCCAATGTGGTGCCAGTCAGAAAGAAGAATGGTCAGATCAGAATTTGTGTGTTCAGAGATTTAAACAAGGCATGTCCAAAAGATGAATTCCCTCTACCGATCCCAGGATTAATGATCGACATTGCTTCAACGCATAAAATATTCTCATTCATGGATGGATCTTCAGGATACAACCAGATAAAAATGGCTCCAGAAGATGAAAAGCTTACAGCATTCATAATGTCGATCGGAGTATATTGCTACACAGTGATGCCATTTGGACTGAAGAACGCAAGTGCAACATACCAGAGAGCGATGACAAGAATTTTTGATGATCTCATCCACAATCAAGTCGAATGCTACGTGGACGATGTGGTCATCAAAAGCAAAGTAAAGGACAACCACTTGTATGATTTGAGAATTGTTTTCGAACGATTAAGGCAATTTAACCTTAAGATGAATCCCTTAAAATGCGCCTTCGGGGTCACCTCCGGGAAATTCTTAGGATTCGTTGTCCGACATCGTGGAATTGAAATCGACCGGAAAAGATTAAAGCTATCTTAGAAATGCCGCCTCCCAGAACCTTAAAACAACTACGATCTTTTCAAGGGAAGTTGGCATATCTTCGACGCTTTATCTCGAACTTGTCAGGTAGGTGTCAGCCTTTCTCGGCATTGGTTAAAAAGGACGCCAAATTTATTTGGGAAGAGAAATGCCAGAGGGCCTTCGAGGACATTAAACAATATTTAATGACACCTCCTGTCTTAGCGACCCGAGTCTCGGGTAGACCGGCGATACTTTATACTTGCGGCTTTAGACGACTCTCTCGGAGCCTTGTTAGCCCGAGTCGATGATGAGGGTAAAAAAATGCTCTTTACTACCTAAGTCGTCGTTTACTTCCGACGGAAATAAGGTATCCCGCAATTGAAAAGCATTGTTTGGCCACGATCTTCGCCGCTCAAAAGCTCGGGCACTACATGCTTTCTCATAAGGTCAACTCGATCTTGAAGTTTAATCCATTGCAATACTTGATGACTCGTCCAAGCACTTTCCGGCGGACTTGCCGGATGGTCGATGATATTATTGCAATTCGATATAACTTTCGTGCCTCTTCGTGCCGTAAAGGGACAAGTCTTAGCAGACTTCCTCGCAGCACACCCTTTGCCGGCATAATCTCCTCTCAATGACAATCTGTCAGATTAACAAATAATGAGCTTAGAAGACCCTGATGATCGACGTTGGGAATTATATTTTGACGGAGCATCTTCAGCACACAAAGACGAAGAATCGCAAGTGATAGTGCCCGTAAGGCGGGAATCGGGCTAATCTTTATAACACCGGAGCGGAGGATGTTAAGATACTCCTACCACTTGACAGAGCCGTGTACGAACAATGAAGCAGAATACGAAGCCCTCATAACAGGACTGGAATTAACTATTCAAATGGGGATAACAGACATAAACATCTACGGGGATTTGCAATTGATCATTCAACAGATCGTCGGACAGTACAAAATTTTAAAGCCAAGACTTGAGCAATACTTCCAGTATGCCATACAGCTGTTGGAACAAATTCCGAATGTGACAATCTACAAAATTCCCAGAAAGGAAAATGCTTTAGCAGATGCGTTAGCTCGCCTCGCAAAAGAGTTTGCCTGTTTGCAAGATGAGTCAGTGGAAGTGTGTTGACCTCATTTTTGATGAGGTCTTCTCTTCTTCTTTTTAGTACTTAGGATCTAGCCTTAGGCTTTTCCTTTGACTATCTTAGAGGACTAGAATTGGGATCCACCATCTAGAATTTCAAACCACTTCTTAACTCCCTGCAAACTCCATGAAACTTGATCGTAGACCCCTAATCACCTAGAGGGTTGAAATCGAAATGTGGAAGTTTAAAGGATGAGTTCCTATAGGACTCTTTGGCCTTAGGATCGCCTACAGGTGGCCTGGTGCAGTGAAGGGGCTGATTTACACACACACTACACTCATACACTACACTTTCACACACCTCCTAAAACCACACCCATACCTAACTTGACCTCCGACTCATGTAGGTGATTCACATGGATGGTCCTTAACCCCTAAGCCCTCGGCTAAGAGGGTTAGGAACAACATAGTGAATGCCTCAAATGAGTCCCTTCATGGCTCATGTGGGCTTGATGTGGCTTCATGGCTCAACCAAAATGATTTCATTCCACTTATATTCACCCGATCTTCGATTTTTCAAATTTTCGATTTTTGACCCCGGGACCCTACACCCGCTCAATTTACCCAAAACCTCGAAATTACCCAAATTTTTGCAAAATTCCAAATCACTCAAAATTCTAAAAAATCATTCCTAAACATTTATCTCCACTCAAATTGACCATCCATACCCAAAAATACCAAAAATTCCAAAAAAACCTCCCAATACCCTCCAAATACCCAAAATACTCCTCTTGACCCAAAAATCCAAAAATTCAGAAAATTCCCAGAAAATTCTAGAAAATTCCAAATATTCCCAATTTCATTTTGTTCAACTACATCATAGGCCAATTTTTTCAATTTACCCTACTTTTGTCAAAACCCCCAATTTGGCCCATTTTAACCCTAAGTGAACCCAATGTCAAACCAAACCTATCCAATTGACCCAAATTCTGGTCCAATTCAATTCTAAACTTCAATTAAATATTCCCAACACCAATCTAGACCAAATCTAAGTCCAATTTGATTGACATTTGGATCCAATTTTACTTTTGGCCTTAAAGCCCAATTTGGACCCATGACCCAAACCTAACCCAAACTCACCCAATTCAACTCCAATTAACCCCAAATCTTTTCTAAATCTTCTTTAGCATCCCCACAAGCAAAACACTAAAATGATTTGCCCAAAATTTAGACCCAAACCCCACTCAAATTCAACCCAAAGCTAAAGGGCCCATTTTTGACCTAAACCCAAACCTAACCCAAATGAGCCCAAACCCCAAAATCAAAGCCCAACCAAAGTCAAAAACTCCTTGAAACACTCCCATAAACATTTCTCAACAATAATTTTACATCAATTTCAACCCTAGCCCAACATTGGCCCAACTTGGCCCACTTGGACCTATATTGGCCCATTCACCAAAAGAACCCAAATTCAACCCAATTCAAACCCAAATCACTCCCAATTTGCTTCAAGTCACTCATGATACATCCATGAGCTAAACCCAACAATTATTTGGCCCAACCTCTTTACAAAATTTCATCCCAAAATCCATTTTAAAATTCAAAAGGCCCATTCCTTAAACCATTTTAAAAGCCCATCCTTCACCACATCCAAAGGCCCAAAATTGGTCCCAAAGCCCACATGATATTTCTCTACATCATCCATTCAATTAAAATCATCCCTAAGTCATAAACCAATGATCAAATAATTCTAAATCAAGCTTCATCCAAATTTTCACTAAAATATCCAAAATTCTTAAAACCCATTTTTATGAAATTGACCAAACTTTTTCCAAGCCAAATGTGAGCCATTGAGCAATGTACAAGCCACATGGAAGCCATGGAGACCACTTTCCACCTCACCAAGCCATTAATGGCAAGAAGAGGGGATTCTTTCCTAATCCTTCATTAAGCCCTTTTAACCATATTCATGTCACACTCTAAACCATGCTTAGCCACCTCACCATGGATGGAGACTTCACCACTCCAATCAAGCTGAACCAAATGACTTTCCCTCAGCCCACACCAGGTCATGGGAGGGTGAACCAAATCCATTTGCATGAGTTGAGCAAAATGAGCTCAAAATACACTCTCACCCATTCCATTTTAATCAAGCTTTTTACACATGTCAAACTCCAATTGACTCCACCAAATTCAACCCCTGACCCACCTGACCTTGAGGGTGACCCATGCTTGGCCGGCCAGCCACCAGGCCGCCGGAAAACACCATGGCCGAGAGCTCACATGTGAGCCAACTTTGGAATTCTCCCTCGTCGAGCTGCCCCATCCCCAGGTGGCCATTGGAGCTGTTCTTCTCTTGCCGAGAGCAGCGATCCCAAGCCCTAACTCTCCTCAGGAGGCCCTCCACCCTCTCCTATTTAAACACCACCCCTCTCGGCCATGAGAGGTGCTGGAAACAAACCTTAAGGAAACTACGCCAAAATTGTTCCGGACTCCTCCCCATATACAGAGCTCTTGATCCCCACTGAGATCCCCCTGCCATTTCTTCTCTGTGAGCTCAATTTCAGAGTTGAAATCCAAGCCCAAAACCAGGACACTTCTCCACAGTGAGCTAATCCCCAAATTGATTGGTTCTACACCTTCACCAGACCAAGGGAAGGTGTCCACCAGCAAAAGCCCCATCTCCAGGCCACCCGGTTGCTCCGAGCCTCAAGCTTTGTGATCGGGCTTGGTCGAAATCACACCTAGACAAGTCACCGGACCAAGAGACTTCATGCGGAGCTTGCCGGGATCCGATCGAAGGTGCAACAACCCTCGGATCGAAGCCACACTTCTCGAGCAAAGGTATGAGCTAATTCTTCATCCCGAGCTTCGGAGATTCTCCATTTCAAATGCTTTAATTTCAATGCATGATCACCGTATAGATGTGTTCGTCTCTTCGAGACGAATCCATAGAGCATAAGAACATGAAAATCCATTGAGTATCGAGTGAGATATTAGGGATTTAGTGTGGACGGCTCTCGGGTGAGGACACTTGGGGACGATGAACGGATGCCGTCCATTCAATACACGCGCGGACGGACGGCCAGGATCACGTCGGATCAGGAGACGGAACGATACAGCGGGCCCCCGGAGCGCTGAGTCAGATGGCGGCGTCGAATGGGAGCGCGCCACGCGGCGTTTCGGAGCTGCCGAGGTTGACGCGGTGCCGCGTGGATAAATAGAAAATTAGGGATTTTTCTGATTTATTTAATTCCCTAAACTTCAAAAATTCATAACTTTGTGTGGAAAAATCAGAAAAATAAAATAAAATACACTCTTGCTCAATGAACAGAGGAGAATAATGTGGAAAAGAACTTATTTAATTTCATCAAGTATTTTATTTTTAATAATTTATTTATTCTCTGCATATATTTAATTCTCCATGCATGTAGACAATTCACCATGACATGAGACCATAGGAGCTTTGAAGCCTCCGAATTTGGGAACATTCCACGAATTTTCCAAAGTCGGAGGCCATCCCTATGAAAAGTTATTGATTTTTCAAATTCATATTACTTGTTTTGAGTATTTTAATTCCAATAAATAGCATGTTGTGAAATAAATTCTAGGAAAATTTGGTGATGTTCCTTATGACCGAGAGGACCCTAGGAAAAATAGGTTTTGAGTTAGTTCATTTAAAACAATCCTAATTGGCTTAAAAACCCAAAATGGATCTCTAATTAATTAGAGCTAACCATACATCAAATTGACTTGAAATCAATTCTCCACTGACCTTTAGGATCAGAGGAATCCACCATAAAAATTTGAGGTCAATTGGACTTGGTTAGCCCTACTAATTGGGTTGATTAAGCCATTTAGCTATTTTAAACTTTAAAAATTCATAACTTCCAAAATATCTTTTAAAAATTCACCAAATTGGTTTTGGAGCCTCTCTGATATCAGAGGAATTTAAAAAAATTAAAATTTTAATTTTCTTAAAAAGTTGATTTTTAATATTATTTTAATATTTTCAATAATTAAAAAATAATAAAAATTACAAAAATAATAAAATTCACCAAAATGTCACATTTTAAATTTTAATCCCTTAGGAACAAACCCCATATTTTTCTTAGGTCTATTTAGTGAGATATTAAATTTTAAAGCCCTAAGGTAATTTTAAAATTAAAAAATGTATTTTCTAGCATTTTCACTAAAATAATTATAATAAATCATAGAAAAATCAGAAAATGCAAAATTTGATTCTCTGATTTCCTTGATATCAGAGAGATTTTTGAAAAATATAAAATTCATTTTTCAACATTTATTTTATTTTTAAATTAATTAACACTCCAAAATTTAAAATAATTATAATAAAAATAATATAATTCAAAAAATCACCAAAATTGGTCCAAGTGGTCCTCTGGTCATTAGGAATGTCCCCTAATTTTCTTAAGGATAGAAACTTTTCCTTGGTCATTTTATTAAATTTTCCTTGGAAATCTCTATTTTCTACCAAAAATAATTATATAAATAAATTAAATATAGAAAAATCACATTTTCTCCTCTCATGTCTTTATTGACATATGAGTGAAGTCACATAAAAATTTCAAGTTCATTTGAGTTCAATTTAGTGAGTTATGAAATTATTAAGCTTAAAGGGTAAAGTGGTAATTAAAATTTTAAATCCTTAATTAAAACTTTAGGTTTAATAAAAAATTAATAAGTAAAATATTTGATCCTAATCTGATTTGGATGATTGAAATTTAAATAATTAAAGGGTAGAAACCCATTAAACAATTTTAAAATAATTAAACCTTAATTAAATAATTGATTAAATTTGGAAGAATAATAAAATTGGAATTATTAAAATAGAGATATTATTAGGAAGAGATTTATTCTTTAATTTAAAAATCCCTAAATTAATTATCTCATTATTATTCAATGATAACTCTAATTCAAAACATTAAAAGACTTAATCATTAAACTAAAATTAAATTATTAAACTCTTTTAAAAATTACAATTAAAAAAAAATTAAAATTAAATTAAAAATTAAATTAAATTAAGTAAATAAAATTGGATTAAATTAAATTAAATTAAATTAAAATTAAAAGTTGAATTAAATTAAATTAAATTAAATTAAATTAAATAAACAAATTAAAAATTAAATTAAATGAATTAAAATTAAATTAAATTAAAAATTAAATTAAATTAAATTAAATTAAATTAAATTAAATCAAATTGAATTAAATTAAAATTAAATCAAATCGAATCAATTTAATTTAACATCAAATCAAACTAAATTGAATTAAATTGAATTAAATTAAATTAAAACTCAATTAAATTAAATTAAATTAAGATAAATTAAATTAAGTTGAATTAAATATAACATCACCAAAGACATAGAGAATTCAAAATAAATCTAAAGCAACTTGAACACTATTCCAAATTTAAACCCATTAATTGAAATTAAACTAAATCACAAATCATTCGAATACCAATTTACCCTCGAAAACTTTTGTTATCATAACTCCTAAACAGGATATTAAATGAAATGTTACTTCACTTATAGGACATTCAAATATCCTAGTTCACTGAGTAAGATAATAACAAAACTTAACTAAACCTCGGACGATTAATTCATTTGTGTAATTGAATTCATTTGGACTTAAAACAATCCTAAAAATATTGAAAAGATGTTTATGGTTCTTCTTAAGCACTTCCTCAATATGATAGGATATTTATAAGAACGATTGAACTCAATTGTTCTTTGATGAAGAAAATCGTCCTCAAACAAAAACACAAGGAATCTAGACGTCATAGGAAATGACTAGCTATAGGATTAGGAATTTGGTAGAAAACCATAACCCTTACCTTAGCTTTACCTAGGAACTTGCTTAAATATTCTAATTGTGTTTTAAGTGCGGCTTGGGATGACGGGAAGACCCTCCAGAGTACGCTTCTATTTTATTGCAATTTACTTTCTTGCAATTTACATTATTGCAATTTCATTAATCGCATCACACTTACTTTTCTTGCATGATAAACAATCGTTGCATGAAAACCCACACCTTTAGGATAGCCCCTAAAACTCGAAACCAAAACTAAGTTAAAAGTCATTGCAAGATAAAATTCACCGCCACAACATTTCAAAATATAAAACAACTCAAAATTTAATCACAAACGGAACACAAAACTACAATTACAACTAAATTAAAACGTCCTCGTTGGATGATCGGGAATACCTCGGATGATGTAACCTACGTGTTGCTAACGGGATTTCCCACGGTCTAAATGAAAGTGTGGAACTCATTCAGTTGAGTTTAGCAAATTCATCTGGACTAAGTGAATCCAATAAAAATAATGATGCCGGAAGGATGGAACCGTGGGATCTTAACCGGTGTCGTTATAATCAACTTTAAGATTTGTTTTAATTAAAGTATTGAAAACACTTGGAAATTAAGATTTTCTCTAAACCAAAACACTTTTCTCATCCCCTGATTTATGAATTCTAAAACTAAACTCTGCAACAACAAGGAGCTTGGAGCATGGTGGGCAGCACGGTCATCGTCATCAGCAAAACTTGAATCTACATCAGTAAAACTTTCCTAGAATTAAACAACAAAGTCATAGGACTTCGAGGTAGCTTTCCTAGTGCAACATAAATCCTCAACTCTTCGTTAGGCACTTGCATTGCAAATTAAGCCCTAACCGGTCTTAGGATTTCCGAGGTAGTCGTCCGATACGACAATAAATCCTCACATCTTCGAGGCTATTTGTTTGATTTTATCATACAAATATAAGCCCTAATTAATTAAATTGGCAAGATCAAAACATTTAAATAAATATTAGGACTTTCCTAAACTCAAGCCAAATAATAGGATAGTCGGGAAATTACCGAAGTTCGCTTCGAATCTGTGATTTCTCCTACTTTTCTTCCTTTGGATTCCCAAAACAAAATGTTCCAAATTTGATCCATTCCCTATTGAAATTCCAAAATTCAATCCCTTGAAAACTTAAACTTTGAAATCCTTGAGAGCGGAATTATTGATTATTATCGAGAGTTTTCTTTGGTGATTCCCATCACTTAAGATGTAATTAACTATAGGGGCTTGCCCTTATAGGGAATTTTAAAGAACCCAGGTAATATAAACCCTGTTTAATGCTTGCATATTAAGCAGGGGAATTTGTCGGCTTATAAAATTGGTTCGCAGACCAAACGGATGTCACAAATCTTTTAGTTTGTTTAATCGAGCCCCACCGTCAAGCAGTGTGTCTATCCTTATGGATAAATACATGGTTTGTGGTGCGGTGCTCGTTTATATAAACTATTTGGGATGTGAGATCGGTTTAATCTCATATCTTAAAACCTTCAAATTTAAAAATATTTTCAAAATCAAATACTACTTTTCAAATTATTTATTTAAATTAAATTAAAATTCACCGACAACTTCTGTTAGGCGACCCCCTTTTTAAAATAAAACACACAACCTAAAAAATATGCCGACAAAGTGTCAGTTCACGGACGTCAGGTCCTATCGCAGCTCGACATAGACACAATACACAAATCAGAAAAAGAAGAAGAATCAGTTGCAACAGTGACAGAAAACACAGAAGATTGGCGACATCCATTAATAGACTACCTGCAAACAGGAAAACTACCAGACGATAGGTCGTTGGCCCATCAGATCAAGAAAAGAACTCTGTCCTACGCATTAATAAACAACACGTTATACGGAAGGTCTTTCGATCAAATGTGGCTAAGGTGCCTAAGCGAGTCCGAGGCCCGTGAAATTGTTAAAGAGGTGCATTCGGGACTCGTGGCGCTCACCGGTCGGGTCCGTAGATGAAAATGAAAATTAAAAGACTAGGGTACTACGGCCCTCGATGATGACCGACCGCATGAAAATCGCCAAGAGCCGTCACCGGTGCCAAGTGCACGGAGTGGTTCTACACCAACCTCCAAATGTGTTACATCCGACAATTGCATCGTGGCCATTTGAATGTTGGGGCACAGATATAGTGGGTCCAATAGAACCACCATCTTCAAAAGGACATCGCTTCATTCTTGCGGCTACGGATTACTTTTCCAAGTGGGCGGAGCGAGTTCCACTCGGAGAAGTGAAAGCACACCACGTGCTACGGTTTTCAAGAACCAAGTTGTCTACCGTTTCGGAGTGCCGCGCAGGATTATCTCGGATAATGGGTCGGCATTCGAAGCACACAAATCAATAATTTTGTCAGGAGACACGGAATCGACTGACGATACTCAACAATTTACTATCCAAGAGCAAACGGCCTCGCTGAGGCTTTTAATAAAACTCTCGTTCAAATCTTAAAGAAAACCTTGGACGATAATAAGAGAAATTGGCACGAAAAGTTATTAGAAGCCTTATGGGCCTACCGGACAACCTTCAGAACTCCTACTCAAACTACACCTTACGCTCTGGTGTATGGGTCCGAGGCAGTGTTACCTTTAGAGGTTTAGCTTCCTTCACTCAGAATTGCAGTTGCAAACAAGATCACGACAGAAGAGAACGCCAAATTACGACTAGAGGAATTAGAAAGCCTGGAAGGTAAAAGACTTGCAGCGCAACAAAATTTAGAATTATACCAAGCTAAGATGGTTCAAGCCCATGACAAACTGGTCCGCCCAAGAACCTTCAAAGTTGGTGACTTAGTTCTCGTTCTCAAAAGACCTATTCTTGCACACCGCAAGATAGGAGGAAAATTTGAACCCACTTGGGAAGGGCCGTTCGTGGTTGAAGCAGTATACTCAGGAGGTTCCTATCAGCTAGTGAATTGCCAGGGAGAACGACATACGTTTCCGATCAACGGACGATACTTGAAAAAGTATTACGCTACCTGATGTTTCGAAGGAATGAATTCTTCATCCCTGAGAAACACGGGCGGAGTAGTTACTTATGACTGGGTCCGAACCCAAAAATAATAATAAAATGTGCTAAAATAAATAAAATCATGATAATAAAGTTTTCCTTGTTTTCTCTTCCATATCAAAATCTTTTTCCTGATCTTATCCCACTTCATTCCTGTTAAATTTAAAAATACAAGAAGTAATAAAAAATGTCTTTAATAAACATTTTCTTAATGTTCTTGTTCTTAGTACATCCCCTGATCCTTTTCCTTGTCTTTTCGCAGGGAAATGTCGAACGGGCGGTTGGTCCTGAACTTTAGAAATGGCGTAAGCCTTACACTCGATGAAAAGAGGGTGAAAGATGGAGCGATAATCGAGATTGACTCGGATTTCGCACCAGCAGGCCTACAGTACGAGGAAAGTGACTGGGTCCCAGTTGACCAAGAAGAACTGCCCGAGCAGACAGTGATGAAAGTGGGTGGCCCAAGCCACCAATCCAGCAGCAAGAAAAGAAAAAAAGACACTGAAGAAGACAAGAAAATCAAGTCTGTAGTCGCAACAGCAGAGGGCAGGCTTGTCAGCGCCGTGCCCATAGAGATTCAGCAAGTTCGAAGAGCTACTCTCACAGCAACGCAATGAAGAAATAAGAATCGCCGTATCCGTAAGATGTTAACCAAACTAGCTGCGGACCAGCGCGACGAGGCAGTTGCTACTGCCAGTTCATACACTTCAAGGACACCGGTTCACCAGGAACCTGAAGAAAAGAGGCCGGCTCCTAGGATAACAGAAAGAACCGGGGAAATCTCACGGAGATCGGGAGAAAGAAGGCTACCACGCCACCAGATAGAACCACCAGTAATGCATGACCTTGTTGCAGAAGCAACCCCGGAGGATGTCCCGACGGACATCATCCCCGAGGAGCCGAGGTATGCGGGGAGAACGTGAAGGGATTGAGCCGTATATCCCACAATATGTCACTGAGCCCCGCCATTTGCAGATTATTCCAGAATACGAGCTGGAAAGAATGCAGAATGTCGAAAAGAAAACCTTTGAATACTTTGAGAGAATCAGAGGCAGAAGGATCAATCTACTAGAAGGCCTCGAGCTACATACAGACGTATTCTCAGAATATGAACAACAACAAATCATGGATTGCATCCGGGATTTGAAAAGAATGGGCCGAGCGGGCCGCCTGAGAGAAAACACCTACTCAGAACCCCGGAGATGGATGCCGGGAAAGGTAGAATTACAATACAATGCGGATGCTTGCTACAACTTTGCGGAGGACGGGAAGGGAAACCCACCGGGAATACTCCGTCATGGGCAAGTGGATCCGATGCCATTAGTCATCAAGAGAATGGTAAAGAGATTGATAACATGGAGGGTACTGCCGGCGGATTGCATACCCAATAACTGCATTATTAACATCTACGAGCGAGGTGACTGCATACCCCCGCACATAGATCACCACGATTTTGTCGGACCTTTCGCACTTGTCTCTTTCTTGAATGAGTGTAACATCATGTTCGGATCCGACCTCCGGATAGCGAGGCCCGGGTGAGTTCCGAGGGCCGGTGAAGATACCTTCACCGGTAGGTTCCATCATGATATTGAAGGGCAACGGAGCGGATATCGCTAAGCATTGCATACCGGAGTACCGGTGAAGCGGATCTCGGTTACTTTCGGGAGGATGGACGACGGGAAGACACCTTACCATTTCCGGCCGGACCGGAGCTAGAGAGCCTCCGGCCTTACGAGCTCGTGAGCTACATGGAAAATATCACACCTCCAATGTACATCCATACGGCATCCTTGCCGAGGATGGCTTGGAAGGTGATGTTATTGACCATGTACCCCACTATTCGGACATGGATTTTTGACGAGATGCTTCTTTGGATGGATCGACGAAGATCATACATAGTCCGTTTTGAGTCTACATGGATTGTATGAGATGTATTCCAGATCAAGTTGTATGACGTATCTTCGACATGATTGGAATGAAAGTGACCATGTCACATTTTTGGCCTTCACCTCTTTTGTGCAAATTGACTGGGAAACGCCATTAAAGTTAAATGAACATTGAACAAAGAACAGAAAAGAAATAAAAAAAAGGAATAAAAGAAAACTTTCCATAAAAATCTGAAAATGATGAACACCAAATTCACATGAACACTAAATAAACGATAAAATAAATTTGAATCGTTAAAGGACAAACAAAATGAACACAAATCCCAAATCAAATTTCAATCAAATTCCAAATCCAGATCTCAATCAAATTCAAATTCAATCTTTCCAGATCCCAAATCAAATTTCAATCAAATTCCAAATCCAGATCTCAATCAAATTCAAATTCAATCTTTCCAAATTTCAAATCAAATCTCAATCAAATTCAAACTAAACCTTCCAAATCTGAAATCCAATCCGTTCTATTCTCTCCCTTGTCTAGGATGGAAGCGGTTGATTCCATTGACGCGGATCGAATCTGATGGCGAGGGATTATATCCAATCCAAACCAGTGACTTCCGATCGACTCTTTTGAACGGGGTATGTAACATCTACATATTCCCTCCTAATCTATTTCCTTCATGAAAGTCTTTTACAACTTTCATGAAATTCTCGAAACACCAAAATTCCACACTTTTCAAATCAACACTACAAATCTTTGCAAAGTCAATGACTATTAAAATTCAAACTTTTGGGTCGAGGATTTTACATCTGAGACTGCATTGCTTTAGGATCCTTTCCCTATCGCAATGAAATACATCAAATCAAACTTTTGGGTCGAGGATTTTACATCCAAGACTGCATTGCTTTAGGATTCTTGCCCTATCGCAATGAAATACATCAATTCAAACTTTTGGAGTCGAGGATTTTACATCCAAGACTGCATTGCTTTAGGATTCTTTCCCTAGTGCAATGAAATACATCAAATTCAAACTTTTGGGTTGAGGATTTTACATCCGAGACTGCATTGCTTTAGGATTCTTTCCCTAGCGCAATGAAATACATCAAAATTCAAACTTTTGGAGTCGAGGATTTTACATCCAAGACTGCATTGCTTTAGGATTCTTTCCCTAGCGCAATGAAATACATCAAATTCAAACTTTTGGGTTGATGATTTTACATCCGAGACTGCATTGCTTTAGGATTCTTTCCGTAGCGCAATGAAATACATCAAATTCAAATTCTTGGGGTTGAGGATTTTACATCCAAGACTGCATTGCTTTAGGATTCTTTCCCTAGCGCAATGAAATACATCAAATTCAAACTTTTGGGTTGAGGATTTTACATCCGAGACTGCATTGCTTTAGGATTCTTTCCCTAGCGCAATGAAATACATCAAATTCAAATTCTTGGGGTTGAGGATTTTACATCCGAGACTGCATTGCTTTAGGATCATTTCCCTATCGCAATGAAATACATCAAATTCAAACTTTTGGAGTTGAGGATTTTACATCTGAAACTGCATTGCTTTAGGATTCTTTCCCCTATTACAATGAAGTACATCAAAATTCAAACTTTTGAGGTTAAGGATTTTACATCTGAGACTGCATTGCTTTAGGATCATTTCCCTATCGCAATGAAATACATCAAATCAAATTCCTGGGGTTAAGGATTTTACATTCGAGACTGCACTGCTTTAGGATTCTTTCCCTACAGCAATGAAATACATCAAAATCAAACTCTTGAGGTTAAGGATTTTACATCCAATACCGTATTGCTCTGAGGTCTCTCCTCATTGTAATGGTTCAATCCAATCAATTCAATTTTCTTTTGAGGTTGAAGATGTTACATCTAAAACCACAAAATTCCAATTTTCATTTCAAATCAAATCCCTTCAAATTAATATTAACAAAACTTCAATCTAAATTAAAACTCCAAACTAAAATCTAAGCTCACACATCAAATCTTAAACTAAAGTAAAATGAAATCTAAATCGAAATTCCCCCAGATCATGTGATTTGGAATTCACCTTCTTTTCCTTTCCCCAGCGAGAGTTCAGGAATCTCTAGTTTCAAAGATATACTTGACACTCCCCAGCGGAAACTCTTCTACTTTGTCCTAAGTTTGTCACTTGGACATCTGTGTTGGTTTTGTTGATCTCTTCGGTCAACGCCAATACGCTCACCACACCTATTGGGGGTCCATTTGTTGACCTCATTTTTGATGAGGTCTTCTCTTCTTCTTTTTAGTACTTAGGATCTAGCCTTAGGCTTTTCCTTTGACTATCTTAGAGGACTAGAATTGGGACACACCTTTTAGAAATTCAAACCACTTCTTAACTCCCTGCAAACTCCACAAACTTGACTGTAGACCCCTAATCACCTAGAGGGTTGAAATCAAATGTGGAAGTTTAAAGGATGAGTTCCTATAGGACTCTTTGGCCTTAGGACTACCCTGGGTGGCCTGGTCTGGTGAAGGGGCTGACTTACACACACACTACACCTATACACTACACTATCACACACCTATACCTAACTTGACCTCCTGAATCATGTAGGTGATTCACATGGATGGTCCTTAACCCCTAAGCCCTTTGCTAAGAGGGTTAGGAACAACAATGTGGATACCTCAAATGAGTCCCTTCATGGCTCATGTGGACTTGATATGGCTTCATGGCTCAACCAAAATGATTTTATTCCACTGACATCACCCAATCTTCAATTTTCCAAATTTTCAATTTTTGACCCCCGGGACCCTACACCCGCCTAACCTACCCAAAACCCTTGAAATTTCTCAAAAATTTCCAAATCACCCAAAATTCCCCAAAGACATTCCTAAACATTTCTCTCCACTTAAATTGATCATCCATAGACAAAAATATCAAAAATTCCAAGAATACCTCCCAATACCCTCTAAATACCCAAAATACCCCTCTTGACCCAAAAATCAAAAAATTCAGAAAATTCCCAGAAAATTCCAGCAAATCCCAAATATTCCCAATTTCATTTTGTTCAACTACACTATGGGCCAATTTTGTCAATTTACCCCACTTTTGTCAAAACCCCCAATTTGACCCATTTTAACCCAAAGTGAATCCAATGTTAAACCAAACCTACCCAATTGACCCAAATTCTGGTCCAATTCAATTTTAAACTTCAATTCAACATTCCCAATACCAATCTAGACCAAATCAAAGTCCAATTTAATTGACATTTGGATCAAATTTCACTTTTGGCCTTAAAGCCCAATTTGGACCCATGACCCAAACATAACATCTATGAGCTAAACCCAACAATTATTTGGCCCAAGCCTTTACCAAAATTTCATCCTAAAATCCATTCTAAAACCTAAAAGCCCACTTCCCTAAACTATTTTAAAAGCCCATCTAAAACCATTTCAAAGAGCCCAAAATCTACCCTAAAGCCCACATGACATTTCCATTTCCCATCCACTTAATCAAAGCCATTCCCTAAGTTCTAATCCCATCATCAAATAATTCCAAATCAAGCCCCATAACAATTTCCATTAAAATGCCAAAATCCATAAAATCCCTTTTTTATGAAATTGACCCAATCTTTTCCCAAGCCACATGGAGCCATGAAGCCACATGCAAGCCATTGGCAAGCCATGAGGATCTCTAAGTTGTCAACTCTCCTTAAATGGAAAAAGGAGGAGGTCCTTTAAGCACCTCCTAAAAGTCATTAACCTTAAGCATGTTTCACCTTAACCCAAATTTAACCCAAATATATTTGGATAAGGACTTCTCCATGCCAAACCAAGTCGATCCTTTTGACTCCCCACAACACCCAAAGCCACCTTGAAGGGTGAACCAAGCCCAAAATGATGGGTTGACCCAAACCAAGCCAAAATGGCCTCTTCCCCATTCCATTCCAAGCCATCCCCTTTACACATGGCAAGGCCCGATTGATCGCACTAAACCCCGACCTTGACCCACCTAGACCTGAAGGTGACCCATGCCTGCCGGCCAGCCGCCTGGGTCGCCGGAAAACTCCATGGCCGAGAGCTCACATGTGAGCCCAAACTTGGAATTCTCACTTGCTGAGCTGCCCCATCCCCAGTGGCCATTGTAGCCGTTCTTCTCTTGCCGAGAGCAGTCGATCCCAAGCCCTAACTCCCCCTGGGAGGCCCTCCACCCTCTCCTATTTAAACACCACCCCCTCTCGGCCATGGGAGGTGCTGAACCGGACCTTACTGAAACTCTGCCAAAATTGCTCCAGATCATTCTCTATACTTAGAGCAGTTGATCCACGGTGCCAATTTGCCCTAATCCCCACCAACGAACCCAATTTCTCGGCCCAAAATTCCACCCAAAACCGGGACACTTCTCCACGGTGGATCGATCGTCAAATTGATTGGTTCTACACCTTCACCGGACCGAGGGAAGAAGTCCACCGGCAAAAGCCCCCTCTCCGAGGCCACCCGAGTTGCTCCGGCCTCCAAGCTTTGTGATCGGCTGTGGTCGAAATCATACCTAGGAAATTCACCAGACCAGGAGACTTCATCTGGAGCTTTCTGGGATCCAATCGAAGGTGACACAACCCTCAGATTGAAGCCACACTTCTCTGAGCAAAGGTATGAGCTAATTCTTCATCTCGAACTTCTGGAGATTCTCCATTTTAAATGCTTTAATTTCAATGCATGATCACCGTATAGATGTGTTCGTCTCTTCAAGACGAATCCATAGAGCATAAGAACATGAAAATCCGTTATGTATTGAGTGAGTTCTTAGGGTTTTAGTGTGGACGGCTCTCGGGTGAGGATGCTTGGGGACGATGAATGGATGCCGTTCATTTAATACACGCGCGGACGGACGGCTCAGATTAGGTCGGATCAATGGATGATACGCGGAAGGCGGGACCCGGGCTGCTGACTAAAGTGGCGGCGTCGAATGGGAGCGCGCCACGCGGCACTTCGGGGATGTTAAGGTTGACGCGGCGCCGACTCGGATAAATAGAAAATTAGGGATTTTCTGATTTATTTAATTCCCTATACTTCAAAAATCCATAACTTTGTGTAGAAAAATCAGAAAAATAAAATAAGAATACCCTCTTGCTCAGTGAACATAGGAGAATAATGTAGAAAAGAAATCAAGTAATTTCATTAAGTATTTTATTTTTAATGATTTATTTACTCTCTGCATTGTTTTAATTCTCCATTTGCATAGGCAATTCATCATGGCATGAGACCATAGGGCTTTTAAAGTCTCTGAACTTGGGAACATTCCCTGAAGTTTCTAAGGTCAGAGGCCATCCCTATGAGAAGTTAATGATTTTTCAAGTTCATGTTACATGTTTTGAGTATTTTAATTCCAATAATTAGCATGTTGTGAAATAAATTCTAGGAAAATTTGGTGATGTCTCTTATGACCAGAGGACCCTAGGAAAAATAGGTTTTGAGTTAACTCATTTAAAATAACCCTAATTGGCTTAAACACCCAAAATAAATCGCTAATTAATTAGAGCCAACCATACATCAAATTGACTTGAAATCAATTCTCCACTGACCTTTAGGATCAGAGGAACCCACCATAAAAATTTGAAGTCAATTGGACTTGGTTAACTCTACTAAATGGGTTGATTAAGCCATTTAGGCAATTTGAACATTAAAAATTCATAACTTTCAAAATACTTTTTAAAAATTCACCAAATTAGTTTTGGAGCCTCTCCGATATTAGGGGAATTTAAGAAAATTAAAATTCTAATTTTCTAAAAAGTTGATTTTTTGTATTATTTTAATATTTTAATAATTAAAAAATAATAAAAATCATAAAAATAATAAAATTCACCAAAATGTCACATTTTGAATTTTAATCACTTAGGAACAAACCCCATATTTTTCTTAGGTTTATTTTAAAGCCCTAAGATAATTTAAAAATTAAAAAAAATACATTTTTTTGGCATTTTCACTAAAATAATTATAATAAATCATAGAAAAATCAGAAAATTACAAAAATTAATTCTCTGATTTCCTTGATATTAGAGAGATTTTTGAAAAATATGAATTTTATTTTTCAACCTTTATTTTATTTTTAAATTAATTAACACTCCAAAACTTAAAATAATTATAATAAAAATAATATAATTTAAAAAATCACCAAAATTGGTCCAAGTGGTCCTCCAGTTATTAAGAATGTCCCATAATTTTCTTAAGGATAGAAACTTTCCCTTGGTCATATTGTTAAATTTTCCTTGGAAATACCTATTTTCCACTAAAAATAATTGTATAAATAAATTAAATACAGAAAAATCACATTTTCTCCTCTCATGTCTTTATTGACATATGAGTGAAGTCACATAAAAATTTCAAGTTCATTTAAGCTCAATTTAGTGAGTTATGAAATTATTAAACTTGGAGGGCAAAATGGTAATTAAAATTTTAACCCTTAATTAAAACTTTAGGTTTAATAAAATTAACAAATAAAATATTTGATCTTAATCTAATTTGGATGATTTAAATTTAAGTAATTAAAGGGTAGAAACCCATTAAATAATTTAAAATAATTAAAATAAACCTTAATTTAATAATTGATTAAATTTGGAAGAATAATAAAATTGGAATTTTTAAATAGGGATATTATTATTAGGACGAGATTTATTCTTTAATTTAAAAAATTCCTAAATTAATCATTTCAATAATATTTAATTCCTTATTAAAAATGATAATTCAAATTTAAATTTTAAAATGTTAAAGGACTAATCATAAAATTAAATTAAAAAGTTAAATTATTAAACTCTTTTTAAAATTTCAATTAAATTAAAATTAAAAATAAAATTAAATTAAAGATTAAATTAAATTAAATCAAATAAATTAAATTAAATTAAATTAAATTAAATTAAATTAAATTAATAAATTAAATAAAATTAAATTAAACTAAATTAAATTAAAAAATATTAAATTAAAGATTAAATTAAATTAAATCAAACAAATTAAATCAAATTAAATTAAATTAAATTAAATTAAATTAAATTAAATTAAAATTAAATCAAATTAAATTAAATTAAAGGAAATTAAATCAAATTAAACTAAATTAATTTAACATCAAATCAAACTAAATTGAATTAAATTAAATTAAATTAAAATTAAAATTAGATTAAATTAAATTAAAGTTAAAAGAAATTGAATTAAATAACATTACCTAAGACATAAAGAAATTAAATATAAAGCAACTTGAACACTATTCCAAATTTAAACCCTTTAACTGAAGTTAAACTAAATCATAAACCATTTGAACACCAATTTGCCCTCGAGAGCTTTTGTTATCATAACTCCTAAACAGAGCGTTAAATGAAATGCTACTTCACTTATAGGATATTCAAATGTCCTAGTTCATCGAGCAAGATAACAAAACTTGAATTCCGGACGATTAATTCATTTGTATAATTAAATTCATTTGGACTTAAAACAATCCTAGAAATATTGAAAAGATGTTTAAGATTCTTCTTAAGAACTTCCTCGATATGATAGGATGTTCATAAGAACAATTGAACTTAATTATTCTTTGATGAAGAAAATCGTCCTCAAACCAAAACACAAGAACCTAGACGTCATAGGAAATGACTAGCTATAGGATTAGGAACTTGGTAGAAAACCATAACCCTTCCCTTAGCTTTACCTAGGAACTTGTTTAAATATTCTAATTGTGTTTTAAGTGCAGCTTGGGATGACGGGAAGACCCTCCAAGTACGCTTTTATTTTTTTGCAATTTACATTATTGCAATTTCTTTAATTGCATCGCACTTACTTTTTCTTGCATGATAAACAACCGTTGCATGAAAACCCACACCTTTAGGATAGTCCTTAAAAATGAAACCAAAACTAAGTTAAAAGTCATTGCAAGATAAAATTCACCGCCACAACATTTCAAAATATAAAACAACTCAAAATTTAATCACAAATAGAACACAAAACTACAATTACAACTAAATTAAAACGTCCTGTTGGATTATCGGGAATACCTCGGATGATGTAACCTACGTGTTGCTAACGGGATTTCCCACGGTCTAAATGAAAGTGCGGAACTCATTCAGTTGAGTTTAGCAAATTCATCTGGACTAATTGAATCCGATAAAAATAACGATGCCGGAAGGATGGAACCGTGGGATCTTAACCGGTGTCGTTATAATCAACTTTAAGATTTGTTTTAATTAAAACACAAAAAACACTTGGAAATTAAGATTTCTCTAAACCAAGACACTTTTCTCATCTCCTGATTTATGACTTCTATAACTAAACCTCTGTAACAACAAGGAGCTTGGAGCATGGTGGGCAGCACGGCCATCGTCGTCAGCAAAACTTGAATCTACATCAGCTAAACATTCTTAGAATTAAACAACAAAGCCATAGGATTTCGAGGTAGTTTGCTTAGCGCAACATAAATCCTCAACTTTTCGTTAGGAATTTGCATAATCATGTCATGTAAATTAAGCCCTAACCGGTCTTAGGATTTCCGAGGTAGTCGTCCGATACGACATAAACCCTCACATCTTCGAGGCTATTTGTATGATTATGTCATACTAATATAAGTCCTAATTAATTAAAATTGGAAAGATCAAAACATTAAATAAACATTAAGACTTTCCTAAATCCAAGCCAAACAATAGGATAGTAGGGAAATTACCGAAGTTCGCTTCGAATCTGTAATTTCTCTTACTTTTCTTCCTTTGAATTCCCAAAACAAAATGTTCCAAACTTGATCCATTCCTCGTTGAAATTCCAAAATTCAATCATTTGAAAACTTAAACTTTGAAATTCTTGAGAGCGGAACTACGATTATTATCGAGAGTTTTCTTAGGTGATTCTCATCACTTAAGATGTAATTAACTATAGGGGCTTGCCCTTATAGGGAATTTTAAAGAACCTGGGTAATATAAACCCCGTTTAATGTTTTTCATATTAAGCGAGGGAATTTGTCGGCACATAAAATTGGTTCGCGGACCAAACGGATGTCACAAATCTTTTAGTTTATTTAATCGAGCCCCACCATCAAGCGGTGTGTCTATCCTTAGGGATAGATACACGGTTTGTAGTGCGGTGCTCGTTTATATAAACTATTTGGGATGTGAGATCAGTTTGATTTCATATCTTAAAATTTTCAAATTTAAAATTATTTTCATAATCAAATACAACTTTTCAAATTATATATATTTAAACTAAATTTAAAATCTTAAAATTCGCCGACAATTTCTGTTAGGCGACCCCTTTTCTAAATACAACACAACCTAAAAAATATGCCGACACAATAAAGTAAATTGCAAGAAAGTAAATTGCAACAAAATAAAAGCGTATCTGGAGGGTCTTCCCGTCATCCCAGGCTGCACTTAAACACAATTTAGAATATTTAAGCATTTAAAGCAAGTTCCTCAGTAAAGCTAAGGGAAGGGTTATGGTTTTTTACCAAGTTCCTAATCCTATAGCTAGTCATTTCCTATGACGTCTAGGTTCTTGTGTTTTGGTTTGAGGACGATTTTCTTCATCAAAGAACGATTAAGTTCAATTGTTCTTAAGAACATCCTATCGTATTGAGGAAGTGCTTAAGACGAATCTTAAACATCTTTTCAATACCTCTAGGATTGTTTTAAGTCCAAGAGAATTTAATTATACAAATGAATTAATCATCCAGGAGTTCAAGTTTTGTTATTTTGCTCAGTGAACTAGGATATTTGAATATCCTATGAGTGAAGTAATACTTCACTTAACACTCCATTTAGGAGTTATGACAATAAGAGCTTTTGAGAGCAAATCGATGTTCAAATGATTTGTGATTCGACTTAATTTTAATTAATGGGTTTAAGTTTGGAATAGTGTTCAAGTTGTTTTAGATTTATTTTTGAATTCTTTATATCTTAAGTGATGTTATATTTAACTCAATGTAATTTAATTTAATTTAATTTTAATTTAATTTAATTAGGTTTAGTTTTAATTTAATTTTAATTTTATTTTATTTTTTTAATTAATTTAACTTAATTTAATATGTTTTAATTTAATATAATGTGATTTAACTTAATTTAATTCAATTTAGTTTAATTTGAATTTGAATATAATTTAATTTCATTTTAATTTTAATTTAATTCAAATTTTAATTTGGTTTTATTTCTAATTTTAATTTAAATTTAAATTTTAATTTAATATTATTATTTATTTTTTAATTTTAATTTAATAGTTTATTTTTTATGCTTTAGGGATGATTTAATTTTAATTGTTAAAGTATTAATTTAATTGAAATTTTAAAAGGATTTAATTTAAATGTTTTAATTTTAATTTAATTTAATGATTAAGTCTTTTAGTATTATAAATTTTGAATTTGGATTATCATATTAATTAGGAATTAAATATTATTGAGGTGATTAATTTAGGGATTCTTAGATTAAAGAATAAATTTCTTCCTAATAATATCCCTATTTTAATAATTCTAATTTTTTATTATTCTTCCAAATTTAATTAATTATTTAATTAAGGTTTATTTTAATTACATTCAAATTATTTGGTAGGTTTCTACCCTTTAAATACCTAAGTTTCAAACATCCAAAATCAACTTAATATCAAATATTTTACCCACCCTTCTAATTAAACCTAAAAATTTTTAATTATAGGTTAAAATTTTAATTACTATTTTGCCCTTTAAACTTACTATTTTCATAACTCACTAAATTGAGTTAAATGAATTTGAAATTTTTATGTGAATTCACTCATATGTCAATCAAGACATTAGAGGAGAAAATATGATTTTTTTGTATTTAATTTATTTATATAATTATTTTTGGTGGAAAATAAGAATTTTCAAGGAAAATTTAACAACATGACCAAGGGAAAATTTCTATCCTTAAGAAAATTATGGGACATTTCTAATGACCAGAGGACAACTTGGACCAATTTTGGTGATTTTTTGAATTATTTTTTTTTTATTATAATTATTTTGAGTTTTGGAGTTTTAATTAACTTAAAAATAAAATAAAGATTGAAAAATGAATTTTATATTTTTCAAAAATCTCTCTGATATCAAGGAAACCAGAAAAATAATTTTTATAATTTTTTGATTTTTCTTTGATTTATTAGAATTATTTTAGTGGAAATGCTAGAAAATACATTTTTTTAATTTTAAAATTACCTTAAGGCTTTAAAATTTAATATCTCATCTTAGAGACTTAAGCAAAAATATGGGGTTTGTTCCTAAGTGATTAAAATTTAAAATGTGACATTTTGGTGAATTTTATTATTTTTGTGATTTTTATTATTTTTAATTATTAAAAATATTAAAATAATGCAAAAAATCAACTTTTTTAGAAAATTACAATTTTAATTTTCTTAAATTCCCCTTATATCAGAAAGGCTCCAAAACCAATTTGGTGAATTTTTGAAAAGTATTTTGAAAGTTATGAATTTTTAAAGTTTAAGTTGGCTAAATGGCTTAATCAACCCATTTGGTAGGGCTAACCAAATCCAATTGACTTCAAAATTTTATGGTGGGTTCCTCTGATCCTAAAGGTCAGTGGAGAATTGATTTCAAGTCAATTTGATGTATGATTAGCTCTAATTAATTAAGGACCTATTTTGGGTGTTTAAGCCAATTTGGGTTATTCCAAGTGGATTAATTCAAAACCTATTTTTCCTAGAGTCCTCTGGTCATAAGAAACATCCTCAAATTTTTCTAGAATTTATTTCACAATAGAATTGAAAAATCAATAACTCTTCATAGGGGTGGCCTCTGACTTTGAAAAATTCAGGGAATGTTCCCAAATTCAGAGGCTTCAAAAGCCCTATGGTCTCAAGAGAAGGGTTATGGTTTTCTCAACTTATTGCAATAAGGTAAAGCTAAGAGAAGGGTTATGGTTTTCTACCAAGTTCCTAATCCTATAGCTAGTCATTTCCTATGACGTCTAGGTTCTTGTGTTTTGGTTTGAGGACGATTTTCTTCATCAAAGAATAATTAAGTTCAATTGTCCTTATGAACATCCTGTCATATCGAGGAAGTGCTTAAGACAAATCTTAAACATCTTTTCGATATTTCTAGGATTGTTTTAAGTCCGAATGAATTTAATTATACAAATGAATTAATCGTCCAGAATTCAAGTTTTGTTATCTTGCTCGGTGAACTAGGACATCCGAATATCCTATAAGTGAAGTAGCATTTCATTTAACGTTCGTTTAGGAGTTGTGATAACCAAAGCTCTCGAGGGCAAATTGGTGTTCAAATGGTTTGTGATTTAGTTTAACTTCGATTAAAGGGTTTAAATTTAGAATAGTGTTCAAGTTGCTTTATATTTAATTTCTTTATGTCTTAGGTAATGTTATTTAATTCAATTTCATTTAACTTTAATTTAATTTAATTTTAATTTTAATTTAATTTAATTTAATTTAGTTTGATTTGATGTTAAATTAATTTAGTTTAATTTGATTTAATTTCCTTTAATTTAATTTAATTTGATTTAATTTTAATTTAGTTTAATTTAATTTAATTTAATATGTTTTAATTTAATTTAAGTTAATTTATTTAATTCAATATTTTTTAATTTAATTTAGTTTAATTTAATTTAATTTAATTTATTTAATTTAATTTAATTTAATTTAATTTAATTTAATTTAATTTAATTTAATTTAATTTGTTTGATTTAATTTAATTTAATCTTTAATTTAATTTTATTTTTAATTTTAATTTAATTGAAAATTTAAAAAGAGTTTAATAATTTAACTTTTTAATTTAATTTAATGATTAAGTCTTTTAACATTTAAAAACTTAAATTTGAGTTATCATTTTAATTAAGAATTAAATATTATTGAGATGATTAATTTAGGGATTTTTAAATTAAAGAATAAATCTCTTCCTAATAATATCCCTATTTTAATAATTCCAATTTTATTATTCTTTCAAATTTAATCAATTATTTAATTAAGGTTTATTTCAATTATTTTAAATTGTTTAGTAGGTTTCTACCCTTTAATTATTTAAATTTTAATCATCCAAATCAGATTAAGATCAAATATTTTACTTGTTAATTTTATTAAACCTAAAGTTTTAATTAAGGGTTAAAATTTTTAATTACCATTTTGCCCTTCAAGCTTAATAATTCCATAACTCACTAAATTGAGCTCAAATAAATTTGAATTTTTTATGTGACTTCACTCAAATGCCAATAAAGACATGAGAGGAGAAAATGTGATTTTTCTATATTTAATTTATTTATGTAATTATTTTTGGTGGAAAATAGGAATTTCCAAGGGAAATTTAATAATATGACCAAGGGAAAGTTTCTGTCCTTAAGAAAATTATGAGACATTCCTAATGACCAGAGAACCACTTGGACCAATTTTGGTGATTTTTTGAATTATATTATTTTTATTATAATTATTTTAAGTTTTGGAGTATTAATTAATTTAAAAATAAAACAAAGGTTGAAAAATGAATTTTATATTTTTCAAAAATCTCTCTGATATCAAGGAAATCAGAGAATCAATTTTTGTAATTTTCTAATTTTTCTATGATTTATTATAATTTTTTTAGTGAAAATGCCAAAAAATTGTATTTTTTAATTTTTAAATTACCTTAGGGCTTTAAAATTTAATATCTCATTAAATAGACCTAAGAAAAATATGGAGTTTGTTCCTAAGTGATTAAAATTTAAAATGTGACATTTTGGTGAATTTTATTATTTTTAAGATTTTTATTATTTTTTAATTATTAAAATATTAAAATAATACAAAAAATCAACTTTTTTAGAAAATTGAAATTTTAATTTTCTTAAATTTCCCTGATATCAGAGAGGCTCCAAAACCAATTTGGTGAATTTTTAAAAAGTATTTTGAAAGTTATGAATTTTTAAAGTTCAAATTGCCTAAATGGCTTAATCAACCCATTTAGTAGGGCTAACTCTAGTCCAATTGACTTCAAATTTTTATGGTGGGTTCCTCTGATCCTGAAGGTCAGTGGAGAATTGATTTCAAGTCAATTTGATGTATGGTTAGCTCTAATTAATTAGGGATCTATTTTAGGTTTTTCAGCCAATTAGGGTTATTTTAAATGAGTTAACTCAAAACATATTTTTCCTAGGGTTCTCTGGTCATAAGAGACATCACCAAATTTTCCTAGAATTTATTTCACAACATGCTAATTATTGGAATTAAAATACTCAAAACGAGTAACATGAATTTGAAAAATCAATAACTTCTCATAGGGATGGCCTCCGACTTTGGAAAATTCGGGGAATGTTCCCAAATTCGGAGAGCTTCAAAAGCGAAGGAATGGTCTCATGCTATGGTGAATTTCCTATATGCATGGAGAATTAAAACAATGCAGAAGGGGAATAAATCATTAAAAATAAAATACTTGATGAAATTAAATGATTTCTTTTTCACATTATTCTCCTCTGTTCACTGAGCAAGAGGGTATTTTTATTTTATTTTTATGATTTTTCTACACAAAGTTATGCATTTTTGAAGTTTAGGGAATTAAATAAATAGGAAAAAAAACCTAATTTCCTACTTATCCACGCGGCGCCCCGTCATCCTCGGCATCTCCGAACGGCCACGCGGCGGGCTCCCATTCGACGCCGCCTTCCGACTCAGCGCCACGCGACCCGCGGTTCATGTATCATCTCCTGGTCCGACGCCATCTGAACCGTCCGTCCGCGCGTGTATTAAATGAACGACATCCGTTCATCGTCCCCGAGTGTCCTCACCCGAGAGCCGTCCACACTAAATCCCTAATATCTCACTCGATACTTAACAGATTTTCGTGTTCTTATGCTCTATGGATTCGTCTTGAAGAGACGAATACATCTATACGGTGATCATGCATTGAAATTAAAGCATTTGAAATAGAGAATCTCCGAAGCTCGGGATGAAGAATTAGCTCATACCTTTGCTCGGAGAAGTGTGGCTTCGATCCGAGGGTTGTGTCACCTTCGATTGGATCCCAACAAGCTCCGGATGAAGTCTCCCGGTCCGGTGAATCGCCTAGGTATGATTTCGACCACAGCCGATCACAAAGCTTGGAGGCTGGAGCAACTGGGTGGCTCGGAGAGGGGGCTTTTGCTGGTGGACTCCTTCTCTTGGTCTGGTGAAGGTGTAGGACCAATCAATTTGGGGATTGATCCACTGTGGAGAAGTGTCCTGGTTTTGGGTGGAATTTTGGCTGAGAAATTGGGCTCTGTTGGTGGGGATTAGGGCAAATTGTCACCTGGGGATCAAGCTCGCTCTAAGTATGGAGAGTGTTCGGAACAATTTTGGCGGGGTTTCGGTAAGGTACGGTTCGGCACCTCTCATGGCCGAGAGGGGGTGGTGTTTAAATAGGAGAGGGTGGAGGGCCTCCCGGGGAGAGTTAGGGCTTGGGATCAGCTGCTCTTGGCAAGAGAAGAACAGTCGCAATGGCCACTGGGGATGGGGCGGCTCGGCGAGTGGGAATTCCAAGTTTGGGCTCACATGTGAGCTCTCGGTCCGGTGGTTTCCGGCGGTCGTGGTGGTGGCCGGCCGGGGTCAGGTCACCCTCGAGGTCGGGGAGGTCGGGGCTGGAGGTTTGTGCGATCAATTGGCCATGGACATGTGTAAAGGAGTTGAATTGAAATGGAATGGGGGATGAGCTCATTTTGGGTCCAAATGGGTCAACCCACCTTTTGGGCTTGGTTCACCTCCCCATGGCTGATTTGGGCTGAGGGAGGATCGGATGGATCGGCTAGGAAAGGGTGGAGAAGTCACCATCCATGAATATTTTGATTAAACATGGATTAAGGTGAAACATAAAAGGGCTAAAACCTTTTAAGGGGGCTTAAAAGAGGCTCCTCCTTTTGCCATTAATGGCTTGATCACATGTCAAACCTTCCATGGCTTCATGTGGCTTGGCTTCATGCGGTTGTTCATACTGTGGAGATGACTGATAGCTGGGTCGGGGTTGCTGGTAATTCTGTTGAGGTTGTTGTGGCCGTTCGGACGATATTTGTATCGGTTGCTTGCCTTTGTCGACTGCTGCAACGATCCCGGATTTCTTTTCAAAAGTCTTCACAGGCTTTTGCTTGTCTGTCTTGTCGGCGAAACTTAATTGCTTCGCCTCCTCTTGCAAGCTCCCGGCCTTGCTTAACAACTTCTCGTAAGTCTTAATAGTGAATCCTTTGAGGAGAAGTGCTTATCGGGCCGTGAATGCTTTTAAGTAAGATGCCGATTGCATGTTGTTCTTGTAGTTGTGGTTCACACTTCATGCTTAAGTTCCTCCATCGAAGTATGTAATCCACCAAAGTTTCGTTCGGCTCCGCTTCTCTACCACTAAATCACCTATAGTGATGTGGTGCTGAGCTCCGGCGAATCTCTTGATGAAAAGGTTTTCTAGTTCTGAGAACGTCTTCACTGAACCATTTGGTAATTCTGCGTACCAATCAAAGGCGATCCCTGACAGGCTGCTGACGAACTGTCGGAAGAGTAATGCATCGCTCCCGCCGGCATTGCAACAACTGGCACGAAAGTGTGCAACATGCTGTCGGGGGTTCCCGGTTCCATCAAAGGTCTTGAACAGAGGTGGCATGAAGCCTTTTGGGTATTGGACAGCGTCGAATTCTTCCGGGTAAGGTCTACCCGTCCGAATGGACGTCCCGCTCTTTGATTGTTCTAAGGCTTCTCGCACCTACTGTTCCACCAAGCTTTTGATATCCTTTTCTGGAATCATACTTTGTGTTGTATCTTTCTTTAGCTGATCATCCCCGTTGACGGATATAATCTCCTTTCCTCTGTCCACAATGTGAATGACCTCGCGGGGGTGTCTCTCTTTGGGGTTGCACTTGACTTTGGAGAGTGGCTAGGGCTACGACCATCTCTTCCATCCTCTTAGCCATTTGGGCGATCGTATCGTCTTTCTCTTGAAGCTGCCTTCTCATCACTTCGGCTCCTCTCTTCTGCGGTCGCGGGAGCACCTTGTGAAGCTCGAAGAAACTCGTGTTTCGACCATGTTGATTCTCGCATACTCATCGTCCATGAATTCCGATGAATCAATCTCATCTCCAAATTTCTCTTCTCTTTCTTTTGCTAGTCGTCGAATATCAGTCCTCAACTTTTCCATAGCGTCCTCTAGCGGTCTTTTCTGTGCATCCTCGCAGTTGTCGTGCGATAGCTGCCGGGTTCCCTTCTCGCGAGTCCCCTTTACTTGCGGTGGCGCTTTCTTCGCATTCAAGTCTCCCGACGAGACTTTCCTTCTCGAGCTGTTGTTTCGATCTTAGTTGTCCAGGTAGTGGGATGCCATACCATCCTTCTAGGCTGCAGAAGGTCCAGGACCGGATGGTGCCGCGACCAAATGCTTTGGAAGGTGGTATCCTCCCTAATCTGCAACCCTGAAACAACAATAGGCGGACTAGCCTTCATCCTTTTATTTGGCTTTTCTGTAACAATGGCAGGTTCTACTCGTGGCCCAAGATGAGATTTGACTGGCACCCGCCCTATCATTCTTAGAATCTCTGATACGGGGCATTTCTCTTTCTTGCTTAGCTTCTCGATCACAGTACGTAGTCGGGCAAATGGCGTGATCCTAGCCCTTTTCTTTCTGCTGTCGTCGTAGTACGCTGGTCGAGGTAATGTAGAAACAATCCTGTGGACATTCTCCTCGTCAGCCGCGGCGGAAAGGGGGTGGAATCTACTTCCTTCCAAAAAGAGTGTATATTCAGGCAATGGTATGTATTCAGGTAGGGGTGTGTACTCGGGGATTTCGGGATTTCCTCGGGAAAGCAACTTCGGCGGCTACGGCCTTCCTAGCAATCTTCCTACTACGTTCCTTCTTTGGGTCCGTGTTAGTGATGAAATTCTTGAGCTGGACCCGATTTCAAAAATAGAAGGTCTCACAGGAAAGTTTGTACCCTCCACGGTAGCAGGTTCACCATAGTTCTAGATTTCCTTCCCCTTTAATCTCGCAGAAGCCGGGGTAGGTGCAGAGAAAACTAGACCAGTGGGGGTAGCAAGAACAGTCCTTCTGCGGACAGCAGTACTCCTCTCAGTCGGGATCTTTTGCAGGGGAGGAAACTCTTGGGTTGACCTAAGGTTGAACTCGATCAACGGCTTCTCAGCTTCAGATACTTTGTTTGTCAGCGCAAAAAGGGAAACGTCGGTGATCTTGACATTTGTGTTCTCGAATCCTTGTCCGAACCGGATGATCCCATTGTCGGGCAGCTCATCCTTGTAAACAGCGAAGTCGAGTCCATTGGTGAAGGAGAAAATCGGCTTTGGGGCTTCCATTTCGCGGGGTAGATTCCGATTGTCGGTCCCAAGTTATGCTTCTTCTCATCAGGACGAAAAGAAAGGAATCGAAAAGAGTCCAAACACATTCTTGTTCATATATTTATAAGGAGAAGTTATTTGTTAAAAGAGTCATTCATTAAAGGGTTTGTTTATTTAGAACGAAATGTTCAAAGGTGTAGAGAAGGTAATGAATCCGATTCAGAGTTGGAAAGGAAAAGAAAGTCTCATGCAAGATTTCTCGATTCGGAGGATCACTCCTAAACTAACACCTATTGGGGGTCCACCCCACCTCAGAAATGAGGTAAAAGGATCTCGGAACCTCTCTCGTTTAGGGGTGTCTAAACGAGTGGCTCCTAAATCCGAGAGAATGTTGGCTATACTTGTTCAAGGTAGAAATGAACATAGTATTCCAACGGAAAAAAGGGTAGCTTGATCCACAAGGGACATGGATACACTACCGATTTTTGAAAGCAGAATTATCTGATTAAAATGGAGAGAGGAATTTTCCCCAGCGGAGTCGCCAGAAATATGTCGGCATTATTTTTAGGTTGTGTTGTATTTAGAAAAGGGGTCGCCTAACAGAAATTGTCGGCGAATTTAATTTAAATAAATAATTTTGAAAAGTTTTATTTGATTTTGAAAATAATTTTAAATTTGAAAATTTAAGATATGAAATCAAAGTGATCTCACATCCCAAATAGTTCATATAAACGAGCACCGCACCACAAACCGTGTATCTATCCCGAAGAATAGGCACACTACTTGACGATGGGGCTCGATTAAATAAACTAGAAGATTTGTGACATCAGTTTGGTCTGCGAACTAATTTTATAAGCCGACAAATTCCCCTGCTTAATATGAAAGCATTAAACAGGGTTTATATTACATGGGTTCTTTAAAATTCCCTATAAGGACAAGCCCCTATAGTTAATTACATCTTAAGTGACGGGAAGCACCTAAGAAAACTCTCGATAATAATCAATAATTCTGCTCTCAAGAATTTCAAAGTTTAAGTTTTCAAAGAATTGAATTTTGGAATTTCAATAGAGAATGGATCAAGCTTGGAACATTTTGTTTTGGGAATTCAAAGGAAGAAAGGTAGGAGAAATCACAAATCCGAAGCGAACTTCGGTAATTTCCCAACTATCCTATTGTTTGGCTTGAATTCAGGAAAGTCCTAATATTTATTTAATGTTTTGATCTTGCCAATTTTAATCAATTAGGACTTATATTCGTATGACATGATCACACAAATAGCCTCGAAGATATGAGGGTTTATGTCATATCAGATGACTACCTCGGAATCCTAAGACCGGTTAGGGCCTAATTTGCAATGCAAATGCAAACAACCTCGAAATCCTATGGCTTTGTTGTTTAATTCTAGGAAAGTTTTGCTGATGTAGATTCAAGTTTTGCTGACGACGATGGTCGTGTTGTCCACCATGCTCCGAGCTCCTTGTTGTTGCAGAGATTTAGTTATAGAAATCATGAATCAGAAGATGAGAAAAGTGTTTTGGTTTAGAAAAGTCTTAATTTTCAAGTGTTTTTTTGTGTTTTAATTAAAACAAATCTTAAAGTTGATTATAACGACACCGGTTAAGATTCCACGTTCCATCCTTCCGGCATCGTTATTTTTATCGGATTCACTTAGTCCAGATGAATTTGCTAAACTCAACTGAATGAGTTCCACACTTTCATTTAGACCGTGGGAAATCCCGTTAACAACACGTAGGTTACATCATCCGAGGTATTCCCGATCATCCAACGGGACGTTTTAATTTAGTTGTAATTGCGGTTTTGTGTTCTGTTTGTGATTAAATTTTGAGTTGTTTTATATTTTGAAATGTTGTGGCGGTGAATTTTATCTTGTAATGACTTTTAATTTAGTTTTGGTTTCGGTTTCGGGGACTATCCTAAAGGTGTGGGTTTTCATGCAACAGTTGTTTATCATGCAAGAAAAGTAAGTGCGATGCGATTAAATAAATTGCAATAAGGTAAATTGCGATAAAATAAAAGCGTACCTGGACGGTCTTCCCGTCATCCCAAGCTGCACTTAAAACACAATTAGAATATTTAAGCAAGTTCCTAGGTAAAGCTAAGAGAAGTGTTATGGTTTTCTACCAAGTTCCTAATCCTATAGCTAGTCATTTCCTATGACGTCTAGGTTCTTGTGTTTTGGTTTGAGGATGATTTTCTTCATCAAAGAATAATTAAGTTCAATTGTCCTTATGAACATCCTGTCATATCGAGGAAGTGCTTAAGACAAATCTTAAACATCTTTTCGATATTTCTAGGATTGTTTTAAGTCCAAATGAATTTAATTATACAAATGAATTAATCGTCCGGGAATTCAAGTTTTGTTATCTTGCTCAGTGAACTAGGACATCTGAATATCCTATAAGTGAAGTAGCATTTCATTTAACGTTCTGTTTAGGAGTTATGATAACCAAAGCTCTCGAGGGCAAATTGGTGTTCAAATGGTTTGTGATTTAGTTTAACTTCAGTTAAAGGGTTTAAATTTGGAATAGTGTTCAAGTTGCTTTATATTTAATTTCTTTATGTCTTAGGTAATGTTATTTAATTCAATTTCATTTAACTTTAATTTAATTTAATTTTAATTTTAATTTAATTTAATTCAATTTAGTTTGATTTGATGTTAAATTAATTTAGTTTAATTTGATTTAATTTCCTTTAATTTAATTTAATTTGATTTAATTTTAATTTAATTTAATTTAATTTAATTTAATTTAATATGTTTTAATTTAATTTAATTTAATTTATTTAATTTAATTTAGTTTAATTTAATTTAATTTAATTTATTTATTTTATTTAATTTAATTTCTTTAATTTAATTTAATTTAATTTAATTTGTTTGATTTAATTTAATTTAATCTTTAATTTTATTTTATTTTTAATTTTAATTTAATTGAAAATTTAAAAAGAGTTTAATAATTTAACTTTTTAATTTAATTTAATGATTAAGTCTTTTAACATTTTAAAACTTAAATTTGAGTTATCATTTTAATTAAGAATTAAATATTATTGAGATGATTAATTTAGGGATTTATAAATTAAAGAATAAATCTCTTCCTAATAATATCCCTATTTTAATAATTCCAATTTTATTATTCTTCCAAATTTAATCAATTATTTAATTAAGGTTTATTTCAATTATTTTAAATTGTTTAGTAGGTTTCTACCCTTTAATTATTTAAATTTTAATCATCCAAATCAGATTAAGATTAAATATTTTACTTGTTAATTTTATTAAACCTAAAGTTTTAATTAAGGGTTAAAATTTTTAATTACCATTTTGCCCTTCAAGCTTAATAATTCCATAACTCACTAAATTGAGCTCAAATAAATTTGAAATTTTTATGTGACTTTACTCATATGCCAATAAAGACATGAGAGGAGAAAAAGTGATTTTTCTGTATTTAATTTATTTATGTAATTATTTTTGGTGGAAAATAGGAATTTCCAAGGGAAATTTAATAATATGACCAAGGGAAAGTTTCTGTCCTTAAGAAAATTATGGGACATTCCTAATGACCAGAGGACCACTTGGACCAATTTTAGTGATTTTTTGAATTATATTATTTTCATTATAATTATTTTAAGTTTTGGAGTATTAATTAATTAAAAATAAAATAAAGGTTGAAAAATGAAATTTATATTTTTCAAAAATCTCTCTCATATCAAGGAAATCAGAGAATTAATTTTTGCAATTTTCTGATTTTTCTATGATTTATTATAATTATTTTAGTGAAAATGCCAAAAAAATGTATTTTTTTAATTTTTAAATTACCTTAGGGCTTTAAAATTTAATATCTCATTAAATAGACCTAAGAAAAATATGGGGTTTGTTCCTAAGTCATTAAAATTTAAAATGTGACATTTTGGTGAATTTTATTATTTTTATGATTTTTATTATTTTTTAATTATTAAAATATTAAAATAATACAAAAATCAACTTTTTTTAGAAAATTGAAATTTTAATTTTCTTAAATTCCCCTGATATCAGAGAGGCTCCAAAACCAATTTGGTGAATTTTTAAAAAGTATTTTGAAAGTTATGAATTTTTAAAGTTCAAATTGCCTAAATGGCTTAATCAACCCATTTAGTAGGGCTAACCTAGTCCAATTGACTTCAAATTTTTATGGTGGGTTCCTCTGATCCTGAAGGTCAGTGGAGAATTGATTTCAAGTCAATTTGATGTATGGTTAGCTCTAATTAATTAGGGATCTATTTTGGGTGTTTAAGCCAATTAGGGTTATTTTAAATGAGTTAACTCAAAACCTATTTTTCCTAGGGTCCTCCGGTCATAAGAGACATCACCAAATTTTCCTAGAATTTATTTCACAACATGCTAATTATTGGAATTAAAATACTCAAAACAGTAACATGAATTTGAAAAATCAATAACTTCTCATAGGGATGGCCTCTGACTTTGGAAAATTCAGGGAATGTTCCCAAATTCAGAGGCTTCAAAAGCAGAAGGAATGGTCTCATGCTATGGTGAATTTCCTATATGCATGGAGAATTAAAACAATGCAGAAGGGGAATAAATCATTAAAAATAAAATACTTGATGAAATTAAATGATTTCTTTTCCACATTATTCTCCTCTGTTCACTGAGCTAGAGGGTATTTTTATTTTATTTTTCTGATTTTTCTACACAAAGTTATGCATTTTTGAAGTTTAGGGAATTAAATAAATAGGAAGAAAACCTAATTTCCTACTTATCCACGTGGCGCCCCGTCATCCTCGGCATCTCCGAACGGCCACGCGGCGCGCTCCCATTCGACGCTGCCTTCCTACTCAGCGCCATGCGGCCCGCGGTTCATGTACCATCTCCTGGTCCGACGCCATCTGAACCGTCCGTCCGCGCGTGTATTAAATGAACGGCATCCGTTCATCGTCCCGGAGTGTCCTCACCCGAGAGCCGTCCACACTAAATCCCTAATATCTCACTCGATACTTAACGGATTTTCGTGTTCTTATGCTCTATGGATTCGTCTTGAAGAGACGAATACATCTATTTGGTGATCATGCATTGAAATTAAAGCATTTTAAATAGAGAATCTCCAGAAGCTCGGGATGAAGAATTAGCTCATACCTTTGCTCAGAGAAGTGTGGCTTCAAATTGAGGGTTGTGTCACCTTCGATTGGATCCCAGCAAGCTCCAGATGAAGTCTCCTGGTCTGGTGAATCGCCTAGGTATGATTTCGACCACAGCCGATCACAAAGCTTGGAGGATGGAGCAACTGGGTGGCCTGGAGAGGGGGTTTTTGCTGGTGGACTCCTTCTCTTGGTCTGGTGAAGGTGTAGGACCAATCAATTTGGGGATTGATCCACTGTGGAGAAGTGTCCTGGTTTTGGGTGGAATTTTGGTTGAGAAATTGGGCTCTGTTGGTGGGGATTAGGGCAAATTGTCACTCTGGGGATCAACTCGCTCTAAGTATGGAGAGTGTTCGGAATAATTTTGGCGGGGTTTCGATAAGGTCCGGTTCAGCACCTCTCATGGCCGAGAGGGGGTGGTGTTTAAATAGGAGAGGGTGGAGGGCCTCCCGGGAGAGTTAGGGCTTGGGATCAGCTGCTCTTGGCAAGAGAAGAACAGCTGCAATGGCCACTGGGGATGGGGCAGCTCAGCAGGTGAGAATTCCATGTTTGGGCTCACATGTGAGCTCTCGGCCTGGTGGTTTCCGGCGGCTGTGGTGGCTGGCCGGCCAGGGTCAGGTCACCCTCAAGGTCAGGGAGGTCAGGGCTGGAGGTTTGTGTAGTCAATTGGCCATGGACAAATGTAAAGGAGTTGAATTGAAATGGAATGGGGGATGAGCTCATTTTGGGTCCAAATGGGTCAACCTACCTTTTGGGCTTGGTTCACCTCCCCATGGCTGATTTGGGCTGAGGGAGGATCAGATGGATCAGCTAGGAAAGGGTGGAGAAGTCACCATCCATGAATATTTTGATTAAACATGGATTAAGGTGAAACATAAAAAGGGTTAAAACCTTTTTAAGGGGGCTTAAAAGAGGCTCCTCCTTTTGCCATTAATGGCTTGATCACATGTCAAACCTTCCATGGCTTCATGTGGCTTGTCCATGGCTTGCATGGCTTGTCTTTGGCTTGGGAAAAGTTGAGTCAATTTCATGGGAATGGATTTAAGAAAAATTTTGGTATTTAGGGATAATTTGGCATGAGGCTTGATTTGGAATTATTTGATGATGGGATTATAACTTAGGGAATGACTTTGATTAAATGGATGGCAAATGGAAATGTCATGTGGGCTTTAGGGCCAATTTTGGGCTTTTGTATTTGGTGGAAATGGGCTTTTAGGAAGGTTTAGGGAAAAGGGCTTTTGGATTTTAAAATGGATTTTAGGATGGAATTTTAGTAAAGTCTTGGGCCAAATAATTGTTGGGTTTAGCTCATGGATGTGTCATGAGTGACTTGGAGCAAATTGGGAGTGATTTGGGTTTGAATTGGGTTGAATTTGGGCTTCTTTGGTGAATGGGCCAATATAGGTCAAATTGGGCTAACTTGGGCCAATGTTGGGCTAGGGTTGAAATTGATGTAAAATTAATGTTGGGAAATGTTTATGGGAGTGTTTCAAAGAGGTTTTGACTTTGGTTGGGCTTTGATTTTGGGGATTGGGCTTATTTGGGTTAGGTTTGGGTTTAGGTCAAAATTGGGCTTTTTGGTTTTGGTTTGAATTTAAGTGGGGTTTGGGCTTAAATGTTGGGCAAATCATGTTAGTGTTTTGTTTGTAGGGATGTTAAGGAAGGTTTAGAAAAGATTTGGGGTTAATTGGAGTTGAATTGGGTGAGTTTGGGTTAGGTTTGGGTCATGGGTCCAAATTGGGCTTTAAGGCCAAAAGTGAAATTGGATCCAAATGTCAATCAAATTGGACTTGGGTTTGGTCTAGATTGGTGTTGGGACTGTTGAATTGAAGTTTAGAATTGAATTGGACCAGAATTTGGGTCAATTGGGTAGGTTTGGTTTGACATTGGGTTCACTTAGGGTTAAAATGGGTCAAATTGGGGGTTTTGACAAAAGTTGGGTAAATTGACAAAATTTGCCCATGGTGTAGTTGAAAAAAAAGAAATTGGGAATATTTGGGATTTTCTGGAATTTTCTGGGAATTTTCAGAATTTTTGGATTTTTGGGTCAAGAGGGGTATTTTGGGTATTTGGAGGGTATTGGGAGGTATTTTTGGAATTTTTGGTATTTTTGGGTATGAATGATCAATTTGAGTGGAGAGAAATGTTTAGGAATGATTTTGGAGAATTTTGGGTGATTTGGAAATTTTTTAGAAATTTGGATAGTTTCAAGGGTTTTGGGTAAGCTAGCGAGTGTAGGTCTCGGGGTCAAAAATCGAAAATTTGGAAAATTGAAGATTGGGTGAATATAAGTGGAATAAAATCATTTTGGTTGAGCCATGAAGCCATATCAAGCCCACATGAGCCATGAAGGGACTCATTTGAGGCATTCACTATGTTGTTCCCAACCCTCTAGCAAGGGCTTAGGGGTTAAGGACCATCCATGTGAATCACCTACATGAGTCGGAGGTCAAGTTAGGTATGGGTGTGGGTTTAGGAGGTGTGTGCAAGTGTAGTGTATGAGTGTAGTGTGTGTGTAAGTCAGCCCCTTCACCGCACCGAGCCACCTGTGGTGGTCCCAAGGCCAAAGAGTCCTATAGGAACTCATCCTTTAAACTTCCACATTTCGATTTCAACCCTCTAGGTGATTAGGGGTCTACAGTCAAGTTTGTGGAGTTTGCAGGGAGTGAAGAAGTGGTTTGAATTTCTAAGTGGTGGGTCCCAATTCTAATCCTCTAGGATAGTCAAAGGAAAAGCCTAAGGCTAGATCCTAAGTACTAAGAAGAAGAGAAGACCTCATCAAAAATGAGGTCAACACCGCTATTTATAAATTGAGTCAAACTTTTTGGCTATGTTTTGGAAGCGAATATTACTGTGTTATTTGCGGTCGGGTCAAGTTTTTGGCGCCGTTGCCGGGGAAGAAAGAAATAGAATAGTATAAATTTTCTTATAAAAAAATAAATAAATTATTATTAAAAAAAGATATATATTTTATTCCTTGTTTTATGAGAAGATTTGGTTCTGAAGGATTTATACCTTTAGATTTTGAATTAGAAAGAACAATTAGAAAAATTAAAAAGGGAAAACAAATTCAAAAATTTCAAGAAATGGCTACTTTACAAAATCCAATTGAACTTAATGATCAAAATGTTTATAAACCATTAAGGAATTATGCTAACCCTACAATTGATGAACTTCATAGTAGTATTCAAATACCTACTATAGATGTTAATTCTTTTGAACTTAAACCGTCTATTATTAAAATGATGCAAAACAATCAATTTGGTGGATCACCAAATGAAGATCCAAATTTACATCTTGTTAGTCTTTTAGAACTTTGTGCTACCTTTAAATATAACAATGTTTCTGATGATGCTATTAGACTTAGACTCTTTCCTTTTTCTTTAAGAGATAAAGCAAAGATGTGATTAAACTCATTAGTCACTGGTTCTATTAAAACATGGGCTGAAATGGTACAAAAATTTCTTGCTAAATATTTTCCTCCTTCTAAAACGGCTAAATTAAGAAATGATATTACTTCGTTTAGTCAATTTGACGGGGAGACAATATATGAAACTTGGGAAAGATTTAAAGAACTATTAATAAAATGTCCTCATCATGCTTTACCTGATTGGTTGATTATTCAAACATTTTATAATGGATTAATTGGATCTTTAAAATCAATTATTGATGCTGCAGCTGGAGGTTCTTCAATGTCTAAATCATTTGAAGAAGCTTACACTTTAATTGAAGAAATGGCTAATAACAATTTTTAATGGCCTTCCGAAAGGATTAATCCTAAAAGATGGCCAGTATTCACGATAATGAAGTCTTTTCTATCTTAGCTTCACAAGTTGCGGCAATGTCTAAGAAATTAGATAATTTTGCAATTAATATTTCACATAATAACTCTGCTAATATTGAAGATTATCAAACTATTGAAACTTTACAAGCTATTGCAAGTAAAAATAATCCTTATTCAAATTATTATAATCCTGGGTGGAAAAATTATCATAATTTTAACTGCAATAATTCACAACAAAAATGGGGTAATAATCAATCTCATCCCACTGGAAATTGGAATAATCAAGTTAATTCAAATTATAAACCTCCTGGATTTAATAATCAACAGAAAAAGTTATCAATAAAAGAATTAATTATGCAAATGAATAATCAATTACAAAATTAAAATAATGTTATTCGTAATATTGAAAATCAAATGGGGCAAATTGCTACTTTAATTAATAACAGACCTGTAGGAACACTTCCTAGTAATGTTGAAATTAATCCAAAGGAAATTGGAAAATAACATGAACAAGTTAAAGCTGTGCAACTAAGAAGTGGAAATGAATTAAAAGAAAGATTGCAGAATGAAATTGAAAAAGAGATTGAGGTTGAAGAGATTGAAAAACCTAAAGAAATTCTCTCTCCTAGTAAAGATCAGACTGTTTTAACTGTTAATGTGGAAGTTGAAAAACCACCACCACCTTTTCCTCAAAGACTTAAACAGTAGAAATTAGATCATCAATTTTCTAAGTCCTTTGAAAATTTTAAGAAACTTACTATTAACATACCTTTTGTTGAAGCTTTGGAATAAATGCCAACTTACGCAAAATTTATGAAGGATATTTTAAGCAAAAAACAAAAATTTGAAGCTTTTGAAACTGTTGCATTAAGTGAAGAATGCGGTGCAATAATTCAAAAGAAATTACCTGAAAAGCTTAAGGATCCTGGAAGTTTCACTATACCCTATGCTATTGGAGAAAAATTTTGTGGAAAAACTTTATGTGATTTAGGAGCAAGTATTAATCTCATGCCATTTTCTATCTTTCGAAGATTGGATTTAGGAGATATTACTCCCACCACTGTAACCCTTCAGTTAGCTGATAGTTATATCACTTATCCTAAAGGATTTATAGAGGATGTCCTTGTTAAAGTGGAAAAATTTATCTTCCCTGTAGATTTCATAGTACTTGATATGGAAGAAGATAAAGAGATACCTATTATTTTAGGGAGACCTTTTCTAGCCACCAGACGACCTATGATTGATGTGCAAAAAGGAGAACTAACCATGAGAGTTAATGATCAAGAAATTAAATTCAATGTTCTTAAATCAATGAAGTACCCTGATAAAGAGAAATGTTATCGAATGGATATAATTGATTATTTAATTGAGAAACATTATTAAGAAAAATGTAAAGTCATTTCTGAAGAAAAATTTGAATTTTTAACTGATGAAGATGAAGTAGTAGAACAAGAAGAGACTCATTTTATTAAAGATAATTGGGAAACTTTAGACATAACTCAAAATGATATACTTTTACCCTCAATTAAAAAAGCCCCTGAACTGGAATTAAAAATGTTACCTTCCCATTTAAAATATGTGTTTCTTGGAAATTTGTTAACTTTACCTGTTATTATTTCTTCTGAACTGAGTAAAGATCAAGAAGAAAAATTACTAGGTGTGTTAAAGAATTATAAGAAAGCCTTTGGTTGGACTATTGTTGATATAAGAGTAATATGCCCTTCCATTTGCATGCATAGAATCTTAATGGAAGAAAATTTTAAACCTACTATAGAATCGCAAAGAAGATTAAATCTTATCATGAAAGAGGTTGTTAAAAAAGAAATTATTAAGTGGTTGGATACTGGTATTATTTATTCTATTTCAGATAGTCAATGGGTATGTCTTATTCATTGTGTTCCGAAGAAAGGAGGTGTAACTGTCATTATTAATGAAAAAAATGAACTTATTCCTACAAGACAATTTACTGGATGGCGAATTTGTATTGACTATAGGAAATTAATTAAAGCCACTAGAAAGGATCATTTTCCTTTACCTTTCTTGGATCAAATGCTCGATAAATTAGCTGGACACTCATATTTCTATTTTCTGGATGGATATTCTGGTTATCATCAATTACTTATTGCTCCTGAGGACCAAGAAAAGACAACATTTACAATTCCTTATGGAACATTTGCTTTTAGAAGAATGCCTTTTGGTTTATGTAATGCACCTGTAACTTTTCAAAGATGTATGATGTCAATATTTTGTGATTTGATTGACAAAGGAATTGAAATATTCATGGACGATTTTTCAGTCTTTGGAACTTCTTTTGAATCTTGTTTGGAAAACATAGCTAAAGTTATAAAAAGATGTGAAGAAACAAATTAAATTCTTAACTGGGAAAAATGTCAATTCATGATCACAGAAGGCATTGTACTTGGTCACAAAGTATCACAAAAAGGGATGGAAGTAGATCAAGGAAAAGTGAAAATTATTGCTGAATTGCAACCACCTACTATCATTATCGATGTGAGAAGTTTTCTAGGTCATGCTGGATTTTATAGAAGATACATAAAGGATTTTTTCTAAAATTGCTAAACATCTTTGTCATTTATTAGAAAAAGATGCAAAATTTGAATTTAATAAAGAATGTATTAATGCTTTTAATATTCTAAAAGAAAAATTAATAACTGCACCTATCATTGTTGCACTCGATCTGGAATAAATCTTTTGAATTAATGTGTGATGCAAGTGATTTTGCAATTGGAGCTGTATTAGGACAAAAATATGAGAAAGTTTTCAAAGTTGTATATTATGCTAGTAAAACTCTCACTGAAACACAAAGACACTACCACTGAGAAAGAGCTTCTAGCTATAGTATATGAATTTGATAAATTTAGACCTTATCTTCTTGGTACTAAATGCATAGTTCATACTGATCATTCTGCTATTAAATATATATTATCTAAGAAGGATTCTAAACCTAGACTTATAAGATGAGTTTTACTTCTACAAGAATTTGATTTTCAAATAGTAGATAGAAAGGAACTGAAAACCAAATTGCTGATCATTTGTCTAGAATTAAAAATGAAATTATTTCAAAAGAAAATATAAATGAGAAATTCCCTGATGAATCTTTATATGTTATTCAAAGATGCAAAACACCTTGGTATGCTGATATTGTTAATTATTTAGTTAGCAATATTTTGCCTTATGACTTGGATAACAAATTTATTAAGAAATTTAAATATGATGCTAAATCTTATATTTGGGAAGAACCTCATTTATTTAAAATTGGTAAAGATTTTATGATTCGAAGATGTGTACCTTATGAGGAAACTTTTGCTATTATTCAAAAATGTTATGATTCTGATTTTGGAGGACACTTTGGCATAGATAAAACTGCATTTAAAATTTTAAATTCTGGATTTTATTGGCTTACCTTATTTAAAGATGTGAGACAATATGTGAAAACATGTGATCGATGTCAAAGGATGGGAAATATATCTAGGAAAGATGAAATGTCTTTAAAATATATATTGGAAGTTGAAATTTTTGATATATGGGGTTTAGACTTTATGGGGCCATTTGTTCCATCATCTGGAAAAAATTATATTTTATCAGCAGTTGATTATGTTTCAAAGTGGATTGAAGCTGTTGCTTTACCAAACTGTGATTCGAAAAGTTTTTCTAAATTTTTAAAGAAAATTATATTTTCAAGATTTGGAATGCCTAAGGTAATTATCACTGATGGTGGAAGTCATTTCAGAAATATAAGAATTCAATCATTACTACAAAAATTTGGAATCAAACATAGAATTGCAACTACTTATCACCCACAAACAAGTGGAATGGCTGAAGTATCAAACAGAGAAATTAAAAGAATTTTAGAGAAAAGTGTTAATCCTAAAAGAATTGATTGGGTTGATAGACTTGATTATGCATTATGGGCTTATAGAACAGCTTATAAGACACCAATCGGAATGTCACCTTACCGGTTAATTTATGGTAAACATTGTCACTTACCTGTAGAGCTTGAACATAAAGCTTATTGGGCAATAAAGGAGTTTAATTTTAATTTGAATAAAGTTGGAGAAAAATGATTATTGCAACTAAATGAGATGGAAGAAATTAGAAACGAATCGTATGAAAATGCGAGAATTTATAAAGAGAAAATGAAGTTGTTGCATGGTAAGAAAATTTCAAGAAAATTTTTTGAGCCTGGAAAAAAAGTATTACTGTTTAATTCTCGTTTAAGACTTTTTCCTGAAAAATTAAAATTTAAATGGATTGGTCCCTATTTAGTTGAGAAAGTATACCATTATGGAGCTGTGGATATTAAAGATCCCAAAACAGGAAAATTTTTTAAAGTAGATGGAGTAAGATTGAAGCCTTATTTGGGAGATATTAAAAAGATTTATAAAGAGGCTTATGAATTGAGTCAACCTGATTAAAGATTTACTTAAGTCAGGTTGACGACTGTTGACCTCATTTTTGATGAGGTCTTTCTCTCCTCTCTTTAGTACTTAGGATCTAGCCTTAGGCTTTTCCTTTGACTAATCTTAGAGGACTAGAAGTGGAACCCACCCTTTAGAAGTTCAAACACCTCTTGACTCCCTGCAAACCCCACAAGCTTGATTGTAGACCCCTAATCACCTAGAGTGTTGAAATCAAAAGTGGAGGTTTAAAGGATGAGTTCCCTATAGGACTTCTTGGCCTTAGGGATACCCTGGGTGGCTTGGTCTGGTGAAGGTTGACTTGCACATACACTACACTCTCACACACATTTCAAGTCCTAAAACCACACTCTCACCCAACTTGACTTCCTGACTCATGTAGGTAATTCACATGGATGGTCCTTAACCCGTAAGCCCCTCGCTAAGAGGGTTAGGAACAACATGGTGAATGCCTCAAATGAGTCCTCTCATGGCTTTTGTGGGCTTAATATGGCTTCATGGGTCAACCAAAATGATTCCATTTCACTCAAATTTTATTAATCTTCATTTTTCCAAAATTTCAATTTTTGACCCCCTGGGCCCTACACCTACTAAAACTACCAAAAGCCATTGAAACTACCCAAAATTTACAAAATCACCTAAATTACCCAAAATCCCACAAAATCAATCCTAAACATTTCCCTCCACTCAAATTGATCATAAATAACCAAAAATACCAAAATTTCCAAAAAAATACCCCTAATACCCTCCAAATTACCAAAATGCCCCTCTTGACCCAAAAATCCAAAAATTCCAAAAATCCCCAAAAAATTCCAAAAAATCCCAAATATTCTCAATTTCATTTTGTTCAACTACACCATGGGACAATTTTGCTAATTTACCCCACTTTTATAAAAACCCCCAATTTAGCCCATTTTAAACCCAAGTGAACCCAATGTCAAACCAAACCACCCCAATTGACCTCAATTTTGGTCCAATTCAATTCTAAGCTTCAATGCAACATCCCCAATATCAATTTAGACAAAATCCAAGTCCAATTTGATTGACATTTGAGCCCAATTTCAATTTGAGGCCTAAGGCCCAATTTTGGCCCATGACCTAAACATAGCTCAAACAAACCCAATTCAACCCCAATTGGTCCCAAACCTTTTCAAAATCTTCCCTAACATCTCCAAAAACAAAACACTAACATAGTTTTCCCAAAATTTGGACCCAAACCTTACTCAAATTAAACCCAAACCCAAAATTCCCTAAATAGGCCTAAATCCACCATGAACCCAAATAGGCCCAAATCCAAAGATTAAAGCCCAACCAAAGTTGAAAACTCTTTGTTACAATCCCATAAACATTTCTCAACATTGACTTTACAACAATTTCAACATTAGCCTAAACTTTAGCCTAAGTTAGTCCATTTTGATCTATTTTGACCCTATCACCAAGGGGACCCAAATTAGACTCAATTCAATTCCAAATCACCTCAAATTTGTCTCAAATCACTCATGAAACATCCCTAAACCAAACCCAACATTTATTTAGCATGGCCCTTTGTAAAATTTTTCATCTAAAAGCACATTTTGAAACATAAAAGCCCATTCCCTTAAACCATTTTTGAAGCCCACCTTTACCAAATTTTAAAAGCCCAAACCCATCCTAAGGCTCACATTACAATCTCATCTCATCCTCACTCAATTAATATCACTCCCTAAGTGCTAATTCCATCATGAAAATCAAACCAAAATAGTATTATGCCAAATCCCATCAAATAACCCCAAAATTTCCAAAAATTCCTAAAACCCTTTTCCATGAAAATTGTCCAAACTCTTGCCAAGCCAAATGTGAGCCATGAAGCCATGTATAAGCCACATGAAGCCATGGATGGTTTGACTTTTCACCAAGCTATTAATGGCAAGGGGAGGGGGTCCTTTTCTAAGCTCTCACTAAACCTTTTTAACCCTTTTAATGTCTCACCCTAAACCAAAATTAACTTAAACAAAATTGATGTGGACTTCACCACACATGTGAGCCTGACCCACCTGACCTCCTCAGCCCAAAATCAGGCCATGGGGAGATGAACCAAACCCAAAACCATGGCTTGGACTAAATTAAGCCAAATTGGACACTCCTCCATGCCACTTTGATCCAGCCCCTTTACACTTGGCAAAACACAATTGAACCCACAGGAATCAAGCCCTGACTTCCCTGAGCCTGAGGTTGACTTGACCCTGGCCGGCCAGCCACCACAGTCACCGGAAAATGCCATGGCCGAAACCTTGGGATGAGCCAAAGTTTGGAATTCCCACTTGCTGAGTTGCCCCATGCCCAATGGCCATCGCAGTCGTTCTTCCCTTGCCCTGAGCAGCTGATCCAAGCCCCTAACTCCCCCTGGGAAGCCAGGCCATGGCTATTTAAGCCAGCCAACCCCTCTCGGCCAAAGGGTTGGCTGAACCAAACCTTCACAGAATCCCTCCAAACTCCTCACAAAGTTTCCCCTAGCCAAGAGCAATCCATCCCCACTGTTCTCCTGCCCTAACTCCCACTGATTGAGCTCAATTTTGGAGCTCAATTCTCAAGCCAGAACAAGACACTCTCAAATCCTCCATCAAAATCAAATTAAACTCACCCACACCTGCACAAGACCAAGAGAAGGAGTTCCCCAGTGAAAGCCCGCTCTCCAAGCCACCCATTTGTTCTAACCTCCAAAGGTTGAAATCGGGTCTTGTGGAAATCAGGTATAGGCAATTCCTCAGGGCCAGAGACTTCATCTGGAGCTTGCTTAGGTTCAATCAAAGGTGACACAACTCTCAGATCGAAGCCACACTTCTCTGAGCAAAGGTATGAGCTCTCTCTTCTTCCCGAGCTTCTGAACAATTTCTATTTTGATTGGGTTAATTTCATGCCACATAAACCATATGGATGTGTTCATCTCTTCAAGACGAATCCATAGAGTATAAGAACATAAAAATCCATTGAGAATCGAGTGAGATCTTAGGGTTTTAGTGTGGACGGTCACGGGTGAACACCAGTCGCAGACGATGACCAGGAGCCGTTGGATCGCGCGTGTATCAGGCGGACGGTCCAGATCAAGTCGGAATACGCAATGGTACGTGCACCGCGGGCCCCTGGAGAGCTGAGTCAGATGGCGGCTCCGAATCACAGCGCACCGCGTGGCCTTTCGGAGCTGCCGAGGATGGCGTGGCGCCGCGTGGATAAGTAGGAAATTAGGGCTATTTTCTATTTATTTAATTACCAGAACTTCAAAAATCTATATCTTTGCATAAAAAAATCACAAAAATAAAATAAAAATACACTCTTGCTTAGTGAACAAAGGAGAATAATGTGGAAAAGAAATCAAGTCATTTCATCAAGTATTTTATTTTAATGATTTATTTACTCTCTGCATTGTTTTAATTCTTCATTTGCATAGGCAATTCACCATGGCATGAGACCATGAGGCTTTTGAAGCCTCTGAACTTGGGAACATTCCCTGAATTTTCTAAGGTCAGAGGCCATCCCTATGAGAAGTTATTGATTTTCCAAGTTCATGTTACTGTTTTGAGTATTTTAATTCCAATAATTAGCATGCTGAGAAATAAATTCTAAGAAAATTTAGTGATGTTTCTTATAACCAAAGGAACCTAGTAAAAATAGGTTTTGAGTTAATCCACATGGAACAACCCTAATTGGCCTAAACACCCAAAATTAAACTTTAATTAATTAGGGTTAATTACTCATCAAATTAACTTGAAAATAATTCTCCACTGATCTTTAGGATCAGATGAACATCACATAAAAATTTGAAATCAATTAGAAATGTTTAACCCCACTAAATGGATTAATTAAGTCACATAACCAAAATTAAACTTTAAAAATTCATAACTCACAAAATACTTTTCAAAAATTTACAAAAATAGTTTTGGGGCTTCTCTGACATCAGAGGAACTTAGGAAAATTAAAATTGTAATTTTCTAAAAAAGTTGATTTTTATCATTATTTTAATATTTTTAATAATAAAAAAATATTAAAAATCATAAAAATATTAAAAATCACCAAAATGACACATTTTGAATTCTAATCACCTAGGAACAAACCAAATATTTTTCCTAAGTCTCTAGGGTAAGATATTGAATTGTAAAGGCTAAAAACAATTTTTGAATTAAAAAATGATTTTCTTTAACATTTCCACTAAAATAATTCTTATAAATAAAAAAAAATTAGGAAAATATAAAATTTGATTCTCTGATTTCCTTGAGGTCAGAGAGATTTTTAAAAAAATATAAAATCTATTTTTCAACATTTAGTTCTTTTTTAAATTAATTAATACTCCAAAAATCAAAATAATTCTAATAAATAAAATATAATTCAAAAAATAACCAAAATTTGTCTAAGTGGCCCTCTAGTCATTAGGGACATCCCATAATTTTCTAAAGGACAGAAACATTTCCTTGGTTATGTTATTGAATTTTCCTTGAAAACCCCTATTTTCTATTAGAAATAATTACATAAATAAATTAAATACAGAAAAATCACATTTTCTCTTCTAATGTCTTAATTGACATGTGAGTGAGGTTACATAAAAATTTCAAGTTCATTTGAGCTTAGTTTAGTGAGTTATAGAATTATTAAGCTTGAAGGGCAAAAGGGTAAATAAAAAATTTCAACCCTTAATTAAAATTTTAGGATTAATAAAAAAGGGGAGGGTAAAATATTTGATTTTAAGCTTATTTTGGATGATTGAAACTTAAGTGATTGAGGGTAGAAACCTACTAACCATTTCAAATATAATTAAAATAAAACTTTAATTAATTAATTAATTGAAATCTTGGAAGAGTAATAGAAATTGGAATTATTAAAGTAGGGATATTATTAAAAGGATATTTATTCTTTAATTTAAAAATCCCTAAATAAGTCACTTTAACAATATTTAATTCTTAATTAAAATTATAATCCAAATTAACAATTAAAATTAACTATTAAAACTAAAATTAAATTAAATAAAAATTAAAATTAAATTAAAAATTAAAGTTAAATTAAAATTAAAATCAAAATTAAAACTAAATTTAAAGTAAATTAAAAATAAAATAAAATTAAATTAAATTTAAATTAAATTAAAACTAAAATTAAATTAAATTAAATTAAAATTAAATTAAAATTAAAGTTAAACTAAAATTAAAATTAAATTAAAATTAAATAAAATAAAATAAAATTAAATTCAAATTAAATTAAATTAAAATTAAATTAAAATTAAATTAAATTAAAATTAAATTAAAATTAAATTAAATTAAAATTAAATTAAATTAAAATTAAATTAAATTAAAATTAAATTAAATTAAATTAAATTAAAATTAAGTTAAATTAAAATTAAATTAAAATTAAATTAAATAAAGTTAAATTAAATTAAAATCAAATTGAATTAAATTAAATCAAAATCATTTAACAACAAACCTAAATGAAATCATTAAGAATTAAATCAAAAATAATTTGAACACTATTCCAAACTTAAAATTATTAATTAAAACCTCATAGTTAAATTAAAACACTTTAAACCATTAATTCAAACTTTTAATTAAGAATGATTAAAATTCTCGATAAACCAACTTTCCCTTAAAGGCTTTAATTATTATAACTCTTAAATGGAGTATTAAGTGAGATGTCACTTCATTCATCAGGTAATCAAATACCTAAGTTCACTAAGCAAGAGAAAAAACTTAAACCCCTGGATGATTAATTCACCTGTGCAACTAAATTTACTTGGACTCAAAACAATCCCAGAAATATTGAAAAGCTGTTTAGGACTCGCCCTAAGCACTTCCTCAATATGACGGGATGATTTAGAAGAACAACTGAATCTAGTTGTTCTTTGATGAAGAAAATCATCCTTAAACCAAACCAAGAACCTAGACGTCATAGGAGATGACTAGTTACAGGATTAGGAATTTGGTAGACAACCAAAACTCTTTCCCTTAACTTTACCTAGGTATCTCTTGCAAAATATTTAAATGCCTTAACATGTGTTTTAAGTGCAGCTTGGGATGACGGGAAGACCCTCCAGGTATACTTTTATTTTATTGCAATTTACTTACATGCACTGTACTTTACTTTTTCTTGCATGATAAATAAGACTGTTGCATGAAAACCAAAACCTTTAGGATAGTCCCTAAACTGAAACAAAAAATAAATTAAAAGTCAATGCAAGATAAAATTTACAGCCACAACATTCCAAAATATAAAACAACTCAAAATTTATTCACAAACAGAACAACAAAAATACAATTATAACTAAATTAAAACGTCTCGTTGAATGATCGAGAATACCTCGGATGATGTAACCCACGTGTTGCTAACGGGATTTCCCACGGTCTAAATGAAAGTGTGGAACTCATTCAGTTGAGTTTAGCAAATTCATTTGGACTAAGTGAATTCGATGAAAATAACGGTGTCGGGATGACGCGAACCGTGGGATCTTAATCGGTTCGTTTAGATAACTTTAAGATTTGTTTTAATTAAAATATTAAAAACACTTGGATTTTAAGATCTTCTCTAAACCAAAACACTTCTCTCATCTCCTGATTTATGACTTCTAAAACTAAACCTCTACAACAATAAGGAGCTTCGAGCACAGTGGACAGCACGACCATCGTCATCAGCAAAACTCGGATCTACTCCTACTAAACTATTCTTTAGTTTTAAATAACCAAGCCATAAGATTTCGAGGCAGTTTGCCTAGTGCAACATAAACCCTCAGCTCTTCGTTAGGCATTTTCATAACCATATTATGCAAATTAAGCCCTAACCGGTCTTAGGATTCCGAGGTAGTTGTTTGGTACGACATAAACCCTCACATCTTCAAGGCTATTTGTATGATCATGTCATACAAATAAAAGTTCTAATTAATTAAAACTGGCAGGATTGAAACATTAAATAAACTCCCAAATTGAAGCCAAACAATAGGATAGTTTGGGAAGTTGCCAAGATTCTTCTTGGATCCTCAACTTCTCCTACTTCTCTTTCTTTGGACTCTTAAAATAAATTATTTCAAATTTGACCCATTCCCTATTGAAAATTCCAAAATCCAATCCTTTGAAAACCTTAAACTTTGAAATTCTTGAGAGCAAAACCACTAATCATTATCGAGAGTTTTTTTAAATGATTCCTGTCATTTAAGATGTAATTAACTATAGGGGCTTGCCCTTATAGGGAACTTTAAGAACCCAGGTAATATAAACCCTGCTTAATTCATTTATATTAAGCAGGGGAACTTGTTGGCTTATAAAATTGGTTCGCAAGACCAAACGGATGTCACAAATCTCTTAGATTATTTAATCGAGCCCCATCATCAAGCAGTGTGCCTATTCTTTGGGATAGATACACGGTTTGTGATGCGGTGCTCGTTTAAATAAACTATTTGGGATGTGAGATCGGTTTGATTTCATATCTTAAAATTTTCAAATTTAAAATTATTTTCAAAATCAAATACTACTTTCTAAATTATATATATTTAAATTAAATTTAAAATTTAAAATTCGCCGACAATTTCTGTTAGGCGACCCCTTTTCAAAATACAACACACATAACCAAAAAATATGCCGACAACGACGTTAAACCAAGCGCTTTGTGGGAGGCAACCCATAATTACCTTGTTTTTTGAGTGTTTTTGTGTTTTGATGTAAGGTTATGCCTTTGATTAATTTTATATTACTTTAGAAAAATTTGATGCTTATAAGTCTTTGATTACTTAGGCTAAAAATTATTTTGAAGTATGTAAGATTTAAAAATAGGATCACTCTATTATGAATATGAGTAAAAAGGAGATCAAGTTAACCTTCATTATGATAGTTTACAATGAGAGTTATTGAGTCTAAATTACGCTTACCGGTATAATTTACCTATCTTGAAGAACGAAATTTTGAAATTTGACGATTAGGTGAAACGGAGTTGAACATAGTTCCGGCGCCTAGGCTCTAGAATTCGGCGCCTAAGCGCCAGAATCAACTATGTATCAATAGGTCCGGCGCCTAGGAGCCAGATTCGGCGCCTAAGCGCCACGGTTACTGGGTCGTGCAAAAACCAAAAATTTTCAGTTTTTCACACGATTTTCCCTTTTAAATCAACCTATCTTCATCCCTAACAATCAAGCAATCAAAATTACGTCCCTTGCACTTCGTTCTTGAAAGATTTGAGAAATTTTTGAAGAAATGGAAGGAACAAATCATGGAGAAGAAGCTAGGGTCAAGGTTTCAAAAGATCCTCAACCCTACTTCAATGGTTTCATCGCTGTAAGTTTAGAGAAAATTTCTAGTCGTTTGGATAAGTTTGAAGCAGAGTTTAAAAGCATTGGAGATCGCCTTCATGAGATGTTTCATCAAGTTGAACATCTAGAATGACAAATGAAACTTCAATTTGATCATTTTGCGGCTTATCAAGATGCTCAAGTTGAAATGTATGCGAAGAACAAGTGGATTGACGAAAAGACGGCTATGAATTTCCCGAGAGCGTTAGTGTTCTTTCCAAGTGGAATACACAATTTCCCTTGTGAAGATTAGAATATTCTGGTATTGAGATAGTTATTATGATTTATTTAGTTGTTGTATCGATTTAGAGAATCGATTGTGTTTGTTTGTGTATTTGCTTTCATGTTCCAAGTGTGTTGTTTTTGCTTAGAAATTGTTATGTTTGAGTGTGTATTAGGAACTTTAATCAAATATTGTACTTATCTGGAATGTATTGAGTCAATATTGAAGGTTATAAATGGAATTTAGTGAGTTAGATTGAAACCTTATGTTTGATTGGTGGATTTAATATTTAATTTTTATAAATTTTTGAAAAATGTTGTGGAAGTTAGAAACTGAAGCCCTACTCTGATATGAGTATATGGAAGTTGAATTTATGAATTTTGGTGGAAAATTAAATTTAAAAATATTTTTTTGTGAAAGGCGAATCTGGCGCCTAGGCGCCAGAATTTGGCGCCTAAGCCCCAGTTCGGCCTGTACCACGAAAATTTACTTAAATAACCCCCAAAAGCCATTTTTTACGCCTAAGCTTCATCTTCTTCCCCATTTTCGCGAAAATACATCCTCTAGATCCATTTTGAGGTCAAAACATCAAGGATTTGAGCGCGAAACCACTCGATTTCTTCGTCTCAAGGTCAGATCTACACTTTAAACCATTTATTTTAGATTTTCACCATAGATTTCCCTAGGTTTTGCTAAGAACCGAAAATTTTGCAAAAAAAAAATATTCAATTTTTAGTGATTTCTTTGGATTTCTAAACTTATTTTAAGTTCTATAAAATTAAAAAGAGTTTAAATCTTTGATTCCTAAATTTATTATTGTTTTCTTTCACGTTTAGATGGCTCCAAAATCTAAACGCGGGGAAAACACGATATAACTTTGATAACAGCAAATTTTCTACTGCGGTTGCGCATTTTCGCTTCCATGAATTTGCGACGTCCAGAAAATTCATTTCTGAATGAAGTTTCTATCATCATGGAGAAATGATCGAAAACACTATTGTTGCACACAATTGGAAACAATTTTGTTATTTTACTGCTGTTGTTGTTATCCCGATTGTTCGAGAATTTTATGCAAATTTTCTGGATGCCGAGGATTATGAAGTCTTTGTCATAGGAATCGGAGTAGGATTTAGTCCAGAAAGAATCAACATATTTTATGGCCTGCCACCGACTATTGAGTGTTATTATTCTGGATTATCACCATCTGAGGGAGATTTAGATATTATTATTGCTTATCTGACTGACGGTACTGGATCTTGGAAGATCAGGAACGGAAAAAGGGTAAACTTGAAATCCTCTGAATTAAATGGTATTTCTAAAGCATGGCACTATTTTATTTCTGCAAGATTGTTACCTTCAACCACCTAAGTGAAGTGACTAGAGATCGAGCGATCTTAAACTACTGCATTCAGGAGAGGAAGTCTATTGATGTTGGGAGCATTATTTATGATTCTGTGGATTCTACTGCGAGGTCTAGCATTTCTGTTGGATTAGGATTTCCATCTCTGATCTATTCACTATGTGTTAGTAATGGAGTCACTGCTGATATTTCTGAGGAGAAGTTAAAGTCTACAAAGCTAATTGGGCAGGAAAATGTTAGTATCTATGATCGTCTTCGAGGGAAGAGATCAACCGCTCCTTCTACTTCTGCACATACTTCAGGTAGACCTTCTACTTCTCGACCCTCTACTTCTGCTGAGCCACCATCAGATTTATGGGAATCAATGCATGATCAGTTTTTAAGCGATAGCGTGGAGTTATTTCAAACTCACTGCGGGATTGATACTATTGATAGGAAACTAGATCATTTATCTGATTATACCCAGAGGAAGAGTAGTTATGATGCTGAGTATGATGAAGCCCTAGTCTGATTTCTGAAGGGTGAACATGATGTTAGTTTTCCTACTTTTACTAGATTCACACCATTTGTTGATCCTAAGGACGTAGAATTTTTCTTTGGTGATGATGATGATGATGAGACTACAGCTAGTGAGTAGTAGTTATATATCTTTATGTTGAGCTACTCTGTTAGTTTGTTTTGTTTGTTTTGTTTGTTTAGTTTTGTATTTGATGTATGTTGATTGATTAGTGTTAAGATTCTATTGTTAAAATATTCTTAGTATATTGTGTTGAGACTGAAACTAGAGTTAATTTATATGTTGTTTTAGTCTACTGTTTAGTAATTAATAATTTTGCTCTGTTTTAATTCTGTTTCAAATTTAGTATCATCATAAAATTAGCCTGCTTACTTTTTATACATGCTTAAATTTTATCTTAATTATTCATAAAAGCATGATAGAAGTTAATTTTTCTTTTTAAGATTGTTTTTACATACTTATTAAAAATTATTATGATTTTCTTTCTCTCATACTTTCAAATTATCATAGTATACCAAAAATTAAGTTTGGGGGAAGGGAAAATTAATTCAAAATTAAATTTTATTTGTCCTTAAAGAGCTAATATTTTCATAAAAATAACAACATTTTTAACATAACTTAAGGAATGAAGAATTTATTTGAGATCACTTTTATTTTTGAAATTATAAACAATTTAGTGAAAATAAACCAAAATTTTACTAACTTTGATTGATTTTAAGAATAGAATTATTTAACTTAAAGAAGAAGAATTTTTTCTATTCATGATAGGAATAATAGATTTTTAGAAATATTAAGTAATAAAAAATTATCACTTGAAAAAGAAAAGATTGGAAATCTTTTTGAATTCTTATTTATGTTATAATAATTAAGTGGAAATGTATAAGTTTTGAAAATATAAGTTAAGGATAGTGAAGTTCAAAACCATTAACAGGCTATCCAGATATAGTAATCCTCTCTATATATAAAAAAAAAAGAAAAGAAAAAGAAAAGAAAAAAAGAAAGAGAAGAGATGAGAAGCTTGAGGAAATGCCTAATCAAAAATTGGCTTCACTTGAATTATCTTATAGGAAGAAAACTAGTTACATACTTTACTTAATTTTTATACATAAATATTTATTTAGAAAAGATTTTTCAAGAAGATCTTTTTCTTGTAAATAATCTATGAAAGCTTAATATAATAGACTTCTATTATTTTCAAAATGGATGGAAAGTTTGAAATCTTATGATTTGACAGTTAAATATTCTTTAAATTCTTAAAATTAAACCTAGTTAGTGAAATTAGGTTAATAATTTACTAAAGACTTTATAAAATAAAAAATTATAAGGAATCTTAAATATTTATATTTTATTCCAAAGGTTATATATTTTATATAGTAGAAAGAGTTACTTGAGGACAAGTAACATTTAAGTTTGGGGGATTTTGATCTATAAAAAAATACCTATTTCTTTATGTCTTAATTCTTATTAATTTCTAAGGATATTATGCTTTAATGAAAGGTATTTTTTGTGTTTTTTGATGTAGGTGATGTAAAAAGGTCTAAAAAGGAAAAAGGAGCAAAAATGGAGCAAAATACAAAAAGTATAAAAAAATATGGCCTAGGCGCCAGATGGCGCCTAAGCGCCAGACTCGATACAAAAACTGTCAAGTTATTGATAACGTTTGATCAGTTATTTTGACGGAGTGAGCGATTATTGGACATTCTAGAAGACTGACAGTTGTTCCTTGATAATAGGACATGTGATACATTGCATTTGGATGCTCCAAAACAGTTTTAATCCGAAGAGGTGCGAGCTAAAGTGAAGAGGTGCGAAGAACTGGACGTGGTGTCCGGTGCCTAGGCGCCAGATTCCAGCGCCTAGGCGCCAGACCGACCTTCTAGAAGATTCATTGAATGTGGACATGTTTTGAAGAGGTGCCTCAAGGCAACCCTTGAAGACTATAAATAGGGGTCCATTTCTTTAGAAAACGTGCCCCTCCCATTATAACCCTTTCTCTTATCCACTTTAGGATCTCTCATCCTTAGAGAGAGAAATAGAGAGAGAAATTTAGGGCCATTTTTGTTTAGTTTAGTGAGTTTATTTTCAAGTTGTTGCATCTGGAGTTCATTACACTGTGAAGTCAGTAGGAATCAGAAGATCTGTAGAAGAAATATTTGAGATAAGTACTTTTATATTTGATTCAAAGTTTATTTATCATGTTTTGCTATTTATTTTCAATGTGTTCTGAGTAGTTAGTTTACTTTCTTCCTTCAATTATGAAGAGATAGATAAGATAATATAAAGATTCGATGGAGAATTGAAATTCAAAATATTTTCAAAACATTGTGATGACATTAATACTCGATCTTACTTTACTTTTTAAATTGGCCATTTAAATTGTTAAAACTCGTTGAAGAGTTTTGAGACCTTGAAGGAGAAGAACTCTTAACTTGTAAATGTCACATGAATCCTTGGGTAGTCGAAGGCCATGTGCGGGCTATTCAAGGTGAAGTGCAAATAAATAGGAAGATAAGATTTAAAGGGCGTAGAATTGATAAGTTTTTAGAGTGACAGACTAAATTCTTATAATTTGATTTATAGATTAGGAAAGGGTCACTAGTAGGGCCGACCATAGCCACCCTTGGACATCTAGAAGTGTGAGCCTAGATTAACCCATTCTACTAACAATACATCCGGACCTGATCTATAAATTAGCCAATGTTCTTTGTGCCTGGATCAAAGGGTAAAGAATAGGAATGCTTATATTTGGCACAATACCATAAATCAAATTCTCCAACGAATATTAAATTATCTTAAAAAATCTTAGATTAATTGAAGGAAAGAAAGTTGTTTATTTTATATAGTTTTCATTAATCATTTTCTTATTATTGTTTTCTTTATTTGCAATTAGTAAATTAATAATAATTTATAATTAAATTAAAAGATAAAAATATATTTTTTATTTAGAAAATTTATCACTATAATTCTTCCCTGTGGGATCGATACTGGGGTCTTTATTTCAAAGCTCTATATTACTTGAAACGATATGTATACTTGCGCAGTACCCCTAGTGTGTAAAAATATTTTCTAAATTTATATCATATTAATTTTATACACTAGCCGCTATTTATAAATTGAGTCAAAGTTTTTGGCTATCTTTTGGAAGCGAATATTACTGCGTTATTTGTGGTCGGGTCAACAGTTACAGAAAAAGAATTATTAGCAATTCTATATGCTTTTGATAAATTTAGATCTTATTTAGTTGGAACTAAATGTATCGTGCATATTAATCACTCTGCTATTAAATATTTAATGCAAAAAAGGATATCAAACTAAGATTAATTAGTTGGATATTACTGATGCAAGAATTTGATTTTAAAATAATTAACAGAAATGGAACTGATAATCAAATTGTACATCATTTGTCAAGATTAGAATATTGCGAATTATCTGACACTGACAATGAAATTACAAACAGTTTCCCTGACGAACAACTTTATAATATAAATGAGTGGAAAATACCTTGGTATGTTGATATTGTTAATTATATTGTAAGTGATATTTTACCACCCATGCTAACTCTGCAACAACAACAAAAATTCATTCATGATGCTAAAATGTATTTTTTGGATGAACCATATTTAAATAAGCAATGTAAGGATCTAATTATTAGAAGATGTGTGTCTTATGAAGAAACTGAACTGATTATTAAAAAATGTCACGATTCTGAATTTGGAGGATATTTTGGGACTGATAAAACTGCATATAAAATTTTACAATCTGGATTTTATTGGCCTACTCTATTTAGAGATGTTTATAAATATATCAAAACTTGTGATAAATGCCAAAGAGTAGGTAATATATCTAGAAGAAATGAAATGCCTCTGAATTTTATATTAGAAGTTGAAACTTTTGATGTTTGGGGATTAGATTTCATGGGACCATTTATTCCTTCATTTGGAATCTCATATATATTAGTTGTTGTTGATTATATTTCTAAATGGATTGAAGCACAGGCCTTACCTCGTTGTGATGCTAAGAGTGTTTCAAAATTTTTAAAGAAAGATATTTTCACAAGATACACAATGCTGAGAGTAATTATCACAGATTGGCAGAAAATTTTAATATTATTCATAAAATATCAACTGCTTATCATCCATAGACCAGTGGATTAGCTGAAGTTTCTAATCGAGAAATTAAACGAATTTTAGAAAAGACTATAAACCCTAGTAGATTAGATTGGTCCACAAGACTAGACAATGCATTATGGGCATTCAGAACTGCTTATAAAACTCTGATTGGAATGACTCCTTACAGACTTATTTATGGAAAGACTTTCCACTTACCAGTTGAATTGGAACATAAAGCGTGATGGGCGATTAAAGAATTTAATTATAATTTGAAAGATGCTGGTGAGAAGAGATTGTTGCAGATGAATGAATTAGAGGAACTAAGGAATTAATCCTATAATAATGATAGAATTTATAAAGAGAAAATGAAGATATGGCATGATCGAAAGATTAACCAAAAGAATTTTGAACCGGGACAAGAAGTATTGTTGTACAATACAAGGCTGAAATTATTTCCTGAGAAATTGAAATCTCGATGGTTAGGACCTTTCACTATAACTCAAGTATTTACATACGGAGCTGTTGAAATTGAAGATCAAAAGACTAGAAACAGATTTAAAGTAAATGGACACAGATTAAACCCATATTTTGAGGGTAAAAGACCAAATTTTAAAGAGGTTTTAATGCTTAGTCAACCTTATTAACACCCTGAATAGGTCGGGCTGACGACGTTAAACAAAGCACTTTATGGGAGGTAACCCATAGTTTTCTTTATTTATGTGCAATGATTATATATCTGTTTAATTTATTATTAGTTTGTACTTCTACTACTCGAATTTACCCTTATAATCATCAAGATATTGGATCCATAGAAAATTTTGGAAAGCATTCGGACCAGAGCAAAACTGGGCAAATTTTGCCTTGTCCACCGACGGCGAGAACGATTCCACCGACGGCAAGTTCTGCCCGCCAAATTCAGTTTATTTTTTTAAGAATCCCGCCGACGGCGAGATTGTTGCCGCCGATGGCGAGATCGGTGAATGAACGGTTTAGGGAGTTATTTTGACGGTTTCTGGCGATTCTAAGTGTTTTAACTCTTTAAAAACTCCTAGAACTCGAATTCTAAACTATCTACTTCCTAAAAATGATTTGAAACTCCACCAAAACTCATCATTATGGAATCCAATCACCTTGAAATCCCTAGATCTCGAGTGTTCAATCGAAGAAAATTTATCAGTTGCGAGGCCCAGTGAATCTTCAATAAGGTAATGAGAAAAAAATGATCGATCAAGGAACGAGGATTCGTGAATAGAGGAGTGGAGAATTCGACAACACCTATCAAGGAGATGATTGTGCGACGACGTTGGGAAGTATTGTGCTATACCACTTCTGTAGTAGTCATCCATGGGATAAAAGAATTCTATTCCAATCTACACGAAATCAATAACGGAGTCGTCTATGTGCGAGGCAGATGGGTAACTTTCACTCCTTCTAGAATTAATGAGTTATATTTAATTGAGAATACACCTATTTGCCACTACTCTAACTTTGTCCCTACAAGGAATAATATGAATGAGATCTATTGTTATTTAACTGATGAAGCGGAAGATTGGGAAACAAGAGGAGACGGGTATGTTAGTTTTTCTGTATCACTTCTAAACCCCGTTTCTAAACACTGGCACTTCTTTATTTCTTCAAAATTATTACCCACTATGAGGGTCAATAAAGTTTCTAAGGAGTGTGCAATTCTGAATTATTGTATTCAAGTGGGACTACCTATTGATGTTGGTTCGATTATTGTGAAGTCTGCTTTAGGCCTGATTGTTCATGGATCAATTGATGGGCTTGGACATCCTTTTACAATTTTTGCACTATGCAGTCTATACCAAGTTTCATATGAAACATGGGAGAAGGTACTTCTGCCTTGGAAACCTTTAGATTCAACTGATATATTTCCTACACTAGATATGATAACGATGGAGCCATTATTGTGGATCAAACATCTCAAAATTCTTTTTCAATCAGGCCCTTGACTGATAAAACTGATCTGATCTTACAAAAACTCAGAGGACTGAAAAAAGAGGTACAAAACATGATGACTTCAATTAATAACATCTCTGATTTACTTGATCATATTGACTGGAGGATGAAAGAATACTTTGATCGTTCTGGACATCTTGAGGCTAGCTTCATACGGCTTATGAGAAAGAAAGGATGGATAGAAGATGATTCTACTGAAGAGTTTCCTTACAGACTCTTCTACAATCTATTCGTTCATTTACGTTCTATCGGTGATATCAGAGATGAATTTAGCACTGATCCTGACGAGTAGAAGGCATTCGTATCTGTTTATGTGTTGTGTTAGTTTGAATTTAATTTTATGTAATCTACACTTTTGTTATTTTATATTTTGATATTTGATCTTAGTATATATGAGATTATGCATTATTTGTTTGTTTTCAGCGTTTTGAGTATTGTGGTTTGGATTGCGACCCTGAATTTAACATATTAAGGTTGAGAAAATACCTTGTTAATAATGTGGTGTGCAAATATTGTAAACACTTGGATTTTATATAAAATTTGTGATGTTTTGTGTTGTGTGTATTTAATTGAGTTAAAATAGTATCTAATCACAGTAAAATATATTTAATCGATTGATTGGACATTAACAAGGTTTAAAATGAATTAAAAAAAATTATAAAATATTAAAAATTTTAATTTTCGAAAAAGCCCACCGACAGCGAGATCGACACCGCTGACGGCAACTTTTTCGAGAGACTTTAACCTATTTGAATTAATTAGCTCGCCGACGGTGAGATTTTGCCCTCTGACGGCAAGGTCTTGGAAAATACTTTTATTTGACCGGTCATCCGTCACTATTCATCGTCCCCTTCCTCAAAACTTCGAAAAAACCGACCTAGGGCTTGAGAGATCTTGGATTTGGAGCAGTTTCAACACATTTTGACACCGTATTTCATCTTCCCTTGGTAAGGGCTTCACTCCCATGCAAAAATTTTTTATTTTCACCATGTATTTCTTCCACATTTGGGAAATTTGGAAAAATAAAAAATATGAAGAAAATATATGGAAGAAATTCATGGAACTCATTTCAGATTACTTTAAGTCACTTTTGGAAGCCATTCTAGTGCTATTTTAGGATTTAGTTGAGTTTTTTTTATAAATGTGATAGATCGAGAAATGGCTCCACGACAAAAGAGGCGACTAGATTTTGATGAGACAAGATTTGTGAATGTTAAGGCTCAGTCAAGATACAACTTTAGTATCAAAGCGAGAAAATGCATCCAAGATAAAGTTTTTAAGAATCTGGGAGGAGAAGTAGAACAGACGATCAAAGAAAGAAAATGGGAAAATTTCTGTTATACGACGAACAGAGCTGCAGTTGAAGTCGTAAAGGAGTTTTATGCCAATTTGACCCAGATAGAGGATGGACCTATAAAGGTTAGAGGATTTTTTTGTTGATTTTAATGCTGCACATATAAATTCTTTCTACGAAGTACAAGATCTTCATACTAGCAAATACGATACATTTGGAACAATGGAAGGACCGCTGGAGAAGTTGATTAACTTTCTCACTGATGGGAAAGGGACTTGGAAAATTAAGCAGCTTTAACGGGTAAACTTCCCTCTTTCTATGTTAAATGCAACATCTAAGGCTTGACATTATTTTATTTGCTCTACTTTTCTACCCACTTATAATCATAGTGAAGTTTTAAGAGATAGAGTAGTTCTGAATTTTTGTATTCAGAACCACAGAAGTATAAATGTGGGAAGTACTATTTATAAAAATATATTAGCCATTGCAAAAAGTGAATGTGGAGAAGGACTAGGACATCCTGGTCTGATTTATGCACTCTGCCAGCTATCTGGAGTAGAGGCGGGAGATGATGAGGAATGGGTTGAACCTATGACACCCATTACCAAGGCTAATATAAAAACCTATGAATCCCACGAAGGATGGAGATCTGGGATTAGGAGCTCTGCACCTTCGACTAGTAGGGATATTCTCTCTACTAGTTATGACCCTCCTACCTATAATTCTCCTACCCTTTATGATTTGATGAATGAACTGACTCTGCAACAGAAAAGTTTTGAGAAAATGGATGAAAGGTTGGAGCAAATAGATCAAAGGATTGGAGGATTAGAGTGGAGGCATGATTATGACAGTGAATATCTCCAGAGGCATTCTGAGTTTGAGATAGCCTACTTTGATGCTGGAAATCGTTATAGGAGAGGAGAGCTTGATGTTATATTTCCTGAGTGCCCTCGTTATACTCACTACCAGCCTACTCCACCTGCTAAACAAGGAGATGAGGATATAGTTTAGGATTTTGATCCTCAAAATTAGATTCTGTTATTAGATAATTATGTTATGTGTTTGTTTATTTTCTTCAATTCAAAATTGTTATTTAGTTTATGTATTTGGATTATTAAGTTGTGTAAGACATTTAAACTTTATTGTGTACGTTAAATTTGTGTAGCTTTAAATTTTTATATTTCAGACTGTGATTGCAACCCTATAACTGGAGTAGTGAAATGTATGTGGATGTTGTGTTAATTGTACTTAGTACTTCAATTGGTAAAATAATTAAATGTAGTAGGAAATTGTGTTAGTATTTTGTACTTATTTCAAAATTTCTTTACCCAACAAATTCTTTGATGTTATATGTATGTAGAAAGTTATTAACAGTACATGTTAATTAAGTGATGAAAAGAACCTGCAGAACTTCAAAAATAGAAATACTTAAAGCACGAAGGTATGATTTAATTTTACAGCATGTTTTCTTTTCACCCTTTATGATTAAATAGAAAAATTTAAGTTTGGGGAGGGAAAAACAAAAAATTAATTATTAAATTGTTCTCAATTAAATATTTTCAAAAATTATTATAAAATGATTTTCTGTAATAAATTTAATTCAGTAAACTAGAATTAATTTATTTAACTATTATAGAAGGTTAAAAGAAATGTTTTTTTATGATTAAACTAATTTTGTAGATTAAGATATTTGAGATAAGAGGATAAGATTAAAATTAACTATTTAAAGTAAGGAAAACTTTATTTTAAAATATTAAATTCTTAAGTATTTAGTTGAGAAAGAAAAGATTGAAACTCAATGAAGTGGAAACTATAAAATACATATAAGGTAAAGAAATGTTTCAAATTTCAAATTTAGGAAGAGGAAAATGAAGTTCAAAATTATTAATAGAGCTATCCAGGATATAAATCCTCACTTGAAAAAGAAAAAAGAAGGATTAAAAAGCAATACCTGAAAAGAAAAAGATAAATAATAATAATAATAATAATAATAATAATAATATAATAATAATATAGGATTGAAATACAATCCAAATGAAAAGAAAAAGTATGTGAGGAGAAGCTTGAGGAGATGCCTTATCAAAAAATTGGCTTCATCTGAATCAACCCAAAAAGTAAACTCGATTACATTTTTGAACTTATATATATATATATATATATATATATATATATTAGTATTTTACTAAGTAGTGTTTTCATAAATTTACTATCATCTGAATATCTTAAGTAATTTAATATTGTAACGTATAGTCATTCTTGAAATAAATAGAAGATTAAAAATCATAAACTTGATGACTAAATAACCTTATATCTAAAGAATTAATTTAATTATCTAAAAATCTTTCTAATAAACTTTACAATAATATTTATTTAAATCAAATTCATAGTATTTCTGAATTAAAGCTTTATTACAAATAATCATTACTTTTATGTAGTATCAAGATTACTTGAGGACAAGTAATAGTTAAGTTTGGGGGAATTTGACCTGAGAAATTCATACCAATATTATATTAACTTTTGATAAAATTGCACTTTAAAGAAATGTATTTTCTATGTTTTATTGCAGGTGAGATGATTTATAGGTAATGGAGCAAAAAGATGGAAAAAGGAGCGAATCTGGAACAAAAAAGACTAAAAGAGATAAAAATTAAACTAGCCCGTCGACAGCGAGGAATAGGCCGCCGACGACGTGTTTTTCTCGAGAGTATTTGAATATATTATAAAGGAGCCCGCCGACGGCGAGATCGAGCTCACCGACGGCGAGCCTGAGCAGTTGGCCTATGTTCTAAAAGCCTGCCGACGGCGCCAACGAGCCCACCGACGACGAGAAGGTCAGTTCAAGCATGATACATTGAATCTGGACGCTTTTTGAAGAGGTGCTTAAACAACCATTGGAAAGCTTTCTTCCTCTTTAAATAGAGACAATTTTAGGCTGAATGTGTGTCTTGTGTGTGTCCTTTTTGTGTCTTGTGTGTGTCCTTTTTGTGTCATTGGTGTGTCATTTTTAAGTGTTTTTAGTGTGTGAGTGTGTTCTAGAGAGTATATTAGTGAGTTTAATTGAGTGTATTGTACAAGAAGGAAGAGTCAGAGGAACTTGCAGAGTCCGTTGCAGGAGAAAATTCGAGATAAGTTTTGTTCGTTGTTTTATAACTTTAATTTTATATGACATCCAAGTTTTGTGTTATTCTTCCTATGCATTCTGAGTAGTTCTCTCTGTCTTTCTCCTTGTTTTTTTTGAGATTTTTGTGAAATGAAAAATTAAACTAGTTGTGCCTAAAATATTAAATAAAAATTGTGATAATCTTTAACATGAATCTTAATTTACTTCCAATTTGGCCAATTGAACTGTTAAAATATGTTGATTTCACAACTAAAGTAAAGATTACATCCAATATTCAGGGAAAGTAAAAGCATTGAAAAGAGGGTGCAAATAAATAGGAAAATATTATTTATCAAGCGTAGAATTGGATATTTTAGAGTGACAGACTAAAATCTTCAATTAGGTCCATATTGTTTGGGTGCTGAAGTGTAGATGTTAGCCCTCAGGCGATGGGAACGTGGGAGCTCCGAAGTGAGAGCCGGTATCCTCTCAGCCTAGCCGCAGATTCAGTAACCAAGCATAGGATTAGTCAATATTATTTATACCTGGACCAAAGGGTAAAGAATAGGAATGCTCCTATTTGGCACAATATGATTCTAACTAATTTGATTATCCTTTCACTTAATTCTCTTAAACAAGGGGTGAGATACTTTTCTAAATTGCAATCTTCCATTCAAAAATTAGTAATAGAGCTTAGTGTAAGTGTACTTTATTTTCGTATACTAGATAGTAATTGCATCTGCGAAAAATTAGTTCATAATCTCTAACTTCTCTGTGGGATCAATATCTAGGACTCCATTAGAGCCTTGTATTACTTGAACGATACGTATACTTGCGTTAACTATATTACTTGAACGATATGTATACTTGCGTTGATAAAAGGGGTAACTTTACTATTATTGAATATTATTTTTACTGGTTAAACATTAATATAGTTATACACTTCCGCCTCACCGCTGTCAGTGGCTTATGTAAGGATTATCTTCGTCGATTCTATATTTCAAAGTACTTTGATTCGATCATGTTCGTACTTATACTTCTGACCCATTACACGAGGATTACTCAAATATAAGTCTTCCTCTTGTTTCTTTTTATTTGTTTTCCTATTTGTTGTTGTATATCTTTCCTTTTGATTCCTCTTCTCTTCGAATCATTGATAAGATTTAGACGGGAGATTTATTCGAATAAGGGAATTCACTACAGAAAAAAGAGCTAAAATTGATAAAAAAAACCGATGGCTTTTTACACGTCAAAAAGATTGATTTAATTACCGACGGTTTCGCAGCGGTTTTTTATCTTGGTTATTTTTGACGACACAACTACAACATAAACCTTCTCTTATTAATAATATTTTATTTTTTACTATTTTTAATTATAATCAATGGATGAATTCATCTGTTCTAAGTAAATATTAACTGATGATTATAGTGCATTGGATACTTTTGAACATGCCATCTGACTGAGTTTTAACCAATGCATTTTATTATTAACCGACGAGAAAAGTCGTCAGTAATAGTTTTAATAACCAATGCAATTAAAGTAGTTGATAGGTCGTCAAAATTAATCCTTTATCCCGTCCAATATCACTTCCGTCCCAGTCTAGCCCTAATTTCTCTGGCAGCCTTCCCTAGCTGAAACCCTCACCTCCCCCATAAACCATTGTCCACATCCTCGAAACCATCACCTTCGTCATAATAAGAGCTAGTTAGGAATGCAGCGACGGGAGCTAGTTGGTAATGCAACAACGGGAGTGCAACATATAATGACACTAAAACCGTCGGTAACATTAAAAACGATGATTTTTCTTATCATAAATGATGGATTCTAGCCGTCAAACAAGCCTAAAATCCTGTAGTGATTATAAGACAACATAAAAATAGAGAAGCTGGAGACTCTGAGTCTTTAAAAAAAAGTTGAGAAAATACCTCTACGACGGTGTAACAACATATCCCAAAGATGATGTAACGATACACCTTGAATACAATTACATAATGCATCCCACATATGGTACAACAACGCCTTACAAGATGGTGTAACAACACACCCTAAATATTGTGCAATGACATACTTCATGAATGGTACATGAATGCCCCACATATGGTGCAATGATGCCTCCTGAAGATAGTATAATAGCGCACCTCATAATAACTACTTGCAATCATCATACTCAGGATATGATAACGTTCTCAAGAATTTTGAAGTTTTCTCCTTGCAGCTCATCATTACGGCCTACTTGATACTTAGCTTATACAGCTCAAACTTTAACCTTAACACCTTACGAACATTATCATAGCTGGAAGAATGATGAATGTTATCATAGCTCATTTAACTTTCAAATGTAACCTCTATGGCCTACAAATGTAATCACAAATAGTGAAGCTCCCGAATTTGGCCTCTACGACCTATAATTGTTATCACATAATTTGCATCTCTCAACTCTGCCCTTTGTGGTTTATCTCAGATTGTAAAGCTCCCAACTCCAGCCTTTATAGCCTACAGACAACCAACTTCAACCTTTGTGACCTACAGATGTTATTATAGTTCATTCAACCCCTAATTCTAGCATTTGCAGCCTATAAACTTTATCTAATCATTGAACGCTGACATAGTTTAAGACTAAGATTGTGATATCAAGTTTTAAGGATAGCCTTTTAATGTGAATTATGGAATCTCTTAAAATGTGGTGTAGTGCACGTACCATTTCCTTTTGGATATGCAAATTTTCTATAATTGCATCTACTTTGCTCTGATATGAAATCAGGAATAATACACAACACATAAAGTGCTCTTCTTTTTCAAAATTTACAAATAATGATGGTGCAAACTACAGATTTTTTTCATGATTGAAAATATTACAAAATTGTTTGACTTCTTACAAAGTGTTCAAAAAGTACGAGAAAATTTTCCTAGGTGCAGGATGATATTGAGCCAAGTCATACCTTTGATGACTCTCTGTCAACCTCACCACTCTCTTCTTACTCTCTCCCTCCTCAAAGTCTGGTATCTAAATGACAATCTCATCTAGATTAGTCCACTCGGAGAAGATGAACTTAACATTCACCATTTCGTCGAAGCCATATGCAATCTCTTCCTCGAGCTTCGCAGTAATAAGTCCCACTTGAAGAGGGTGGAAAGAGAGCTCAATAAAAAAATACATCATATGCCTTCACTGTGGCCATCTTCTCTGCCTTGTTCAATTTTTTTTCTCTGTGACCAAGAGCAACTCCAATTATCCTAGTTCCTTGGCTCCAACTACTGCCACTTGTTTCTCCGCTATCTTTGTCTCTCCTTAGCTTGGCCAACTTTTTTCTGAACCTCAAGTCGTTCTTCGTGTTTTGGGAGAGACTATTGATTGAATTAGAAGCCTTCAAAGCCATCAAATGATATTTATTGGTCATTCAGCATAGGCCCGATAGTATGTGTTCCATAAGGACCCACTCATAGACACGGGACTAGATGAAATCAACAAAGGTTGAAGAATCAAAAGCCGTAATGGGGGAGCCAGAATACCAATCTTTCTTATGATCAATTAGGCAAACCAATCGTCTGAGCCTGTGCTCACCTTCACTCCCTCATCTTGCTTTTGAACTCACTTAAGTGCAAATCCCTTATGCTTTCTCTGAAATGAGGGAGGAGGCTACTCCCTCATATCAGTCCCTTGTGCATTTCCCTCACAATGCACTGCCACTTGGCTTGGTGGCAGCGGCTGACCGAGAGATCGTTGACGTTTCTTCTTGTCCCTCCATCGAAGCCTCACTTTAACACTGACTTGACCCTACCTAGCTCGCCAAACTGTCGGCCTTTTAGAGTTGTATGCCCTAGAGTCCTGCACTCAACATAAATTTTTTTTTGGGTGTAGTAGTACTAGTTTTTTTGTTAATGAGGATTAGCTTGATAGTGGCAAATCCTTAAAAAAACAATGGAAGAACCAGACTTCATCAGAGAAGCAGACTAGATCAACTTACCACTAATGCCGACCAAGTCTATCTAATCGAACCAGTCCTGCAAATCCTAAGACAATCAGGCTTAATCAGCCGAGCCAGAGAACACTCAAGCATAAGCTTGTACATGTAAAATACTACCAAAATCCTATCTAACCCCATTTAATATGAATAAAATCATCATATTATACACTCTTTCCTATGAGTAAAAAGTTTGTTTTTTTTTTGTTTTTTGTTTTTTTTTTAATAAAGCCACATGAATTATTATTTATCTCTATTTCTTTTGTGTGATGGATCCAATAAATTACATCCTGTTATAAAATTAAAATAAAATACCTGATGCAACTAATCATACGTACCATAAATTAATCGTTTTCCAATTGGAGCAGCCGACTTTTCCCTCTCTATAAAAAATTCTGAATACTTGCTTATTTACCTACAAAATCACAAAAAAAGGATTAGCCTTCTCTCCGTAAGGGAGCCGAAGGAATGGAAAATACGCCGGCTGCTGTCGCAGACACGGACGTGTCCGAGAGCACCGGGGAAGATCGTAGAAAAATCACTTGTTATGTAATCATCTGCAGCTTATTCGCAGCCACCGGTGGCTTACTATTCGGATATGATATCGGAATTTCAGGTCAGCATAAGTTGAATCTTATCGATCTTTATCAAAGTTTTATCTTTTAAAAAAATTAATATGCATTAATATCGTGCAGGAGGTGTGACTTCCATGGACGACTTCTTGGAGAAATTCTTTCCGGCGGTGTACAGGAAACAGCGAGGGGCATTTAAGGAAGACAATTACTGCAAGTATGACAACCAGATGCTTCAGATCTTCACATCCTCGCTGTTTTTGGCCTGTCTTCTTTCAGGCTTCGCGGCCTCAAGAATTTGCAGCAAGTATGGGCGCAAGGTGACGATGCAGTTGGCATCGCTCTTCCATCTCATAGGCGTCTTCCTCAGCGCCGCATCTGTCAACCTCACCATGCTCATTTTTGGCAGGTTGTTCATCGGCACGGGCGAAGGATTCACCGCGCAGGTTTTAAATTTTGCTTTCGTTTTTTCAGAGTAATCCTTTCTTTTGAAATAAGTTCATACGTGATAAAAACAGCAATGATACTCCTATGAGGCGGATTTACAGATTTACCTTGGAGGGTTTAGGCTTCGTTTGGGACAGCTTATAAGTGCGGCGACGTTTTTGAAAACACAACCGTACTGTTTGATTCGAGTGTTCGGAAAATTTGTAGAAAAACAACTGCAAATCAGTTGTTTTCCAAACATACAAACCAAACAGCTAGTCAGCTTATCCGAATCAGCTGCTGATCAATGAACTTATCAGGATAAGCTGCTTATCTGAATAAGTTGAATAAATTACAGCCGCCCCAAATAGACCCTTAATCCAAATAGCAGCCAAATAAAAACCAAAGATAAAATAATTTATCTTATTATTAAAACATATGGATCTTTTTAGGAAATTTGATATTAAAAACCACTTGATAAAAAAAAATTAGAGAAATATTCATGCTATTATTTTGTTTGTGTGAGCCGTATCAATTCCCTATATGTTTTGGATGATGTGGGTTTGTGATGACCACAAATGCATATTATGCCATTAAAAATATTTATAGTTCAAAATAATAATTCAAAATTGTAATTTAGAAATTTTACAAGTTGCCTCTCTCTTGACATCAACATGAACTTTCCATGGGGCTAAATAAAATTTTATCAATGAGAATTTCACATATTCTTGAAGGCAGCATGTTAGCAAAAAATTATAGTGCATTTATAAATGTTTCTCTTAAGGGATAAATTTGCAAAGAGAAAATATCTGATGGGATAATATAGAAAATAAAAAAAATTTTAAAAAATCTATATTAAATTAATTTTCTCTTATTAAATCGATTCATCGGAATACATTATACTTGCAGGCAGTTCCTCTGTTTCTCTCTGAGATATCCCCTCCGAAATATCGTGGAGCCCTCAACATCCTCTTCCAACTCAACATCACACTCGGCATCCTAATCGCCAAAATAGTGAATTTATTCGCCGCCAATCTTCACCCATGGGGATGGCGCCTTTCCCTCGGCCTAGCCGGCGTTCAGGCCATCATTCTCTGCTTGGGATCTCTTTACATCACCGATACACCCACAAGCCTCATCGAGCGCGGCCACGTCGAACAAGGGATCGCCGTCCTCGAAAGGATACGGGGTACTAAAAAAGTTACCGAAGAGTATGAAAAAATAGTCGAATCCTGCATCGCGGCTGGATTGGTTGACCGGCCTTATGGACGGCTGATTGAGCGGTCGAGACGGCCAGAGCTGGTGATCGCGCTGGCGATGATGATATTTAACCAGTTGACAGGGATAAATGTAATCATGTTCTACGCGCCGATGCTGTTTGAGACCGTTGGATTGAAGAGCCAGGCTTCTCTGCTTTCAACGGTGATAATCGGTGTAGTTAATGTGATTGCGACCGTTTTGTCTATCGTCTTGGTGGATAGAGCAGGGAGAAAGGTGCTGCTGCTTGAAGGGTGCTTGCAAATGTTCATCACACAGGTTTCAATTCCTACTATACATTTAAAAAAGTCAAGTATAAAAATCTTGATAATCGAGTTAAATTTATGCTCTAATAAAGCTGAATGGAATAATGATCAACTTTCTCACAGGTTGCAATCGGAGCCATTTTGATGGTGAAGCTGAAGGCGACGAACGCCCTGGACACGAGCACGACTATTTGTGTCGTCGTGCTGGTGTGCCTCTATGTGATGAGCTTTGCATGGTCATGGGGTCCCCTCTGCATTTTAATACCCAGCGAGATATTCCCGCTTGAGACGAGGACGGTGGGTTTATGCTGCTCTATAAATACAAACCTGGTCTTCACCTTCCTAATAGCGCAGAGCTTCTTTTCGATGCTCTGCCGAACGAAAGCCGCCACCTTCTTCTTCTTCGCCGGTTGGACTGCGGTAATGGGGTTCTTTGTACTGTTTCTCTTGCCGGAGACGAAAGGGGTGCCCATTGATGAGATGGAGAAGAGAGTTTGGAACAGGCATTGGTTCTGGAAAAGGTTCATGGAGGTAAAGGAAAGAGACCTTGAATCTCCTGGAAGCTGACAATTATGGAGAGATTGGAGGGAAATGTATTGCTCGTTAAATCTCCATTGCCCATTTAGCCGTGACATGGTATTTGTGCAAATAATTTTTCACAATGACGTCACGTATTTAAATTGTGCATTTTGTTTGCCCATATGATTAATTTCTCGAAAGAAAAAAAAGAAAAGAACACTGTCGAATGTCGATGGCATGCAACCGACCAACCTTTCATAAGACACTATAATTGAAAAAGTATCTCCTAGAAAAGGATAAAGTGGAAGAGAAAAATAAGAACTCCAAAGCTCTAAATTTACTCCTTTGAGAGAGATTCTAGAAAAAGTATCTCCTAGAAGTTGGGAGAGCATCTCTATTCATATGACACTATACATGATACATGCAATTTCTCTTAGGGTTTTCAATCTTCTTTGAAGAGAACCCCTGAGGCAATTACAAAAGAAGTAATAATCATGTAAAATTTGAAGTGCCTTTGATGGTTGGAAAGTTTGTATTTGCTATGCATATGACTCGGCCAGAGGGGCAAAATGCAAAATTATTTTCACTAATTTTGGACCTAGCTCCACCAGGGGACCTTAGCTCTCGTATAGATATTTATTGCTTGATCTTACTGTTGAGCTTGGACCATTCTTTGTTAAGGGCCGTAACTCTCCAATAGGATTGCTTTGTTAGGGGCCATAACTCTCCTATAGGATTGCAATATGAAGCATAATGAAGTGTTGTTTATAGCTGATATGAATGTTGCATTTCATGAAAGACAGATGGCGTATGAAAAGCAAAGTTTGAAAATTTTCTATACTATTAGCGTTATGAGGTTGTGTGTCTATTATAATTTTTTTTAATATTAGGGAATAACCATCACTTGATTAGAAATAAGATCTAAATACGAGTATCGGGTGCTCATTAGGGATGTCATTATGCTGTCAAAGAAAGAGTAACATATATTAAGGGCGATAATAATATTGGTAGGTATTAAATATTTTCACATGATAAGCTCGCTCCTGTTAGCTATAAAAAGTGCCGCATGAATATGGTGAGGGACATCATTATGCTCAAGGTCTTCAACAAAAAAATATCATATTTGCATTTCATTTGGACACTGTTGACTTTCATATTTGCTCCACTCAAAGAAGATGGTGAACATCAGTGTGATAATAAGCTTCAAAGTGCTCATTCATCACAATCATCATTAAAACCATCCAAATAATGGTTGATCATAAAAGACCCTGCAAGCATGTTCAAAATGTCAAAATTGCCCATGATGAGACTTCTAGGACTTAAATGGTAAAAAAAAAAAAGACAAATTATGTTTGGTGCGATGCACGCAATTCAATTCGGAATCTAATCACCTCGATCTTCTCCAAAGCCACTCAAATAATGCTCATTTGCAATAGTAACTTCATCATACCGTTCAAAGTATCCAAATTATTTAAGAAAGGGTTTTCATGATTGCATGGAATGAACAAAGTGAATTCGGCCAGATGTTGGCGCGACACGCATAATTCATATTTATATTATGTTCACAATCGTTGAAGTCACATAAATGACCTCCAATCACAAACAAAACTGCACGAACGTATCTAAAACATTAAATTTTCCCATATTACTTAATTTTTCCCTCACAAATTACAAACACATAATTCGAGGTAAAGATACACATTTAGATGCTTTCCCATCTTTCCACTTCAGATCTCACGCAAACAACCCTCTTCCATCTCATAACTCTCAGCTTATCTCCGCCATCTCCCTCTCACACAAGCAGCCCAGAGCCATCTCCTCCCATCTTTCCGCCTACACTCGACTCTCCCTCATAAAACCAGCTAACTGAAATAGGAAACCATCTATACTTTGCCCACACGCATCAGTCACTGCGCTCTCTTCAGCAACCCCAACCTATCACGTGTTGCTTCGCTCCATCCGGTGCCTCGTCGATGGTGTTGCTCCTCCGGTGAAGCAGGCAGCCACGAATCCAACCCTTCTGTGTGCCTCATGCCGACCTGCTCCTACGATAGCGCAGCTCTGGCAAAATCCTGCTTGCCGACACTCCCTCTACCTGGCCCGGTCTTTGCTTCTCCAGTGCCGCGCCTGTGCCCCCACTCTCCACTGCTATTTGCTAGATCGATGCTTATACTCTAGAAAAAAAGGATTTTGAAGATCTTTATGTTGCATACTTTTGTTGATAGTGTTAACGTTAGGTACGGCTCATAAAGATGTTTCTGCTTCACTTCCGTCGCGAGCTCCGCTTACACTCACTCGCTTTGCTCGCTCGCTCCGTTCCGCTGGCTTGTTCCAAACTGCTCCAGCATCTGTCCAATCGGGAGAGTTCTATTATGTGGGTTGAGGGTGTGGTGACAACAGCCCCGCAGCACGGTATAAGAGTAATTTTGCAATTATATATTGTACACGAGGGTTATATAAATGTCTATTATAATCCTAAGAGGTGAATTGTACTATTTTATGAAATTGAAAGGAAAATCGTCGCTATGCTCCCGAAGACATAGGTTTCTTTGCCGAACCTAGTTAAATCTTTGTGTCAATTCTTTTTTATTTGCCCTAATTTCTCAGCAGTTAAAGAACTCATTTGCATCAACAGTTTTCCACTTACCACCTCGCCTTACTGGGCTGCTCCAACTTTCCATTATTCCAGCAAGCCGAACACCTCCACATGAACAACATCTCCCAACTACTGTAGTTAACAGCATTTCCCATCTCTACTCAACTGTTATCATTTGCTTTCTCTATATATAGCCTTTATCGAGTTACTTCAACTTCGGAGCAAAGGCCTGAAGGTTGACTTCTTCAATGACTTTCTGTGTTTACGTGATAAGGCCTCATTTAGTTTGCTAACATAAGTTGGAATTAGCAGAGATCAAGGGCATATTGAGAATATGATGTCAAGGTTGAAGCCTATGATTTAAGCAATCATCTTAAGGCGGTTGAACCTTTAATGGTTAATGTTCACTATCCGTATAGTGATGAAAAAGGTGAACAAAAAAAGAAATTGAATTTATTATTAGAGTTATGCTTGTAATTCTCCTTGCTCAAGAGAATCAGACTTCTTCAAATGTGACCCAAGCAGCCATCCCGTAACACCTCACATTCGCAACTCTAAGTGAATTTTACAAAAATCCAATACATACATAAATAAATAAATTTTTATTTGCAGGAGAAAAACACAGCTTCATTACTTAAATAATTTCAAGTACATCAAACCTTGAAAGTAATACAAATGAAAACAAACACATATATTCAAGGTGGTTATTGCACACCAATAACAAACAAAAACACAAACTATAATAGTATGACTGTATTAATCATTAATAATATATAGTAAGATTCTTCGCATTCAAATTATGAGGACGATTCTCCAGATCCAGAAACTTTAATTTTAAATATTCTAGTCTTATTTATAGTTGGGGCCACATAAGGCCACTTCTCCGATTTTTGTTATTTCACCAATAGTCTGGCAAATCTCCCATTTTTTTCTTTGGGCTTGCTGCTCCCAGCAAAAACATTAAGCATATGTGGGATCTTCATTTTTGCCTTTGGGCTTGCTGCTCCCATTTTTCCCTTTGGGCTTGCTGCATATTCTTTTGCTTCATTGCTAACAACTCAAATTACCTTTTATACATATATATTAATAGATTCATTACAAGCAATTTGTGCCTCCACATGATAGATGAGGACGGCGTATGAACACACGGTCTCCTACATCAAAGACAAATAGAAATGATCGTGATGTATTCCCCCTAAGAATACACCTCTCAATAACTCTGGATCAACCATTGGGATTTGATGAGCTTCAAGAGAGAATCTAAGGAAGTAATCCTTTAGTGATTCTCCCTCACTTTGGCAAATATTAGAGGGGTAAGAGGTGTCTTTGATGATCATTTACTTTGTAATAAATTAATTTGTAAACACGTTCGTATGCTTATCGAAGGCATGAACTCTCTCACTTTAAAGTGAATAAAATCAGGTTAGTGCTTGGCTATTAATAGTTATAGGAAAAACCTGACAAATGAGAGTATCAGAAACTCGTTGTATGTTCATGTTGGTTTTGAAGTGATCCACATACTCATATAGTTAGAAGTCTTATCATAAGCATCAATGCTTCGAAGGTTAAAGCCCATTAGAATTGGGTGTTGATGGACGATCTCAACTAGTGGAGAAGACTCATGAGATCCACATAATGATATTTCTCTATTATTAATATACGTCGTTGCACCATATTATGGGATACATCATTACTTATTATAGCTCTTCATTACACTATTAAGTTTAAGGGGGCATCAGTTGTTGGTCATGGCTGGTGAGCGGTGGTCAATGACTGGAAGTTATCGTTTAGTCTTCTGTCCATAGCAAATTAGAATTATGCTCATTCTTCTTCCTCCTTACTCCCCCCTAAGTGAAGAGAGATGGTATATTTATGGGCTCCAAGAGAGTGGATTTTTGATATTTGAAGAATAACTCTCATAACCACCTAATCGAATGACTCATGTTGATTCTCATTAATCATAGTGGGTTTACTGATGATTTTATGCTCCTAATAACCTCAAAGTTGGGTGAGCTTGAGCTCGTTGGATTCACTTCGTTGAAACACTCGATTTAATAATGAACGCGTCAAATTTGAAATCCATTTAACTCCTTGAATAGCCAACAAAACCCTCTAAAGCTTGAGTAACAGCTTTCTCCTTGCTTGATTTGAATCGAATTGAATCGGTTTAGTAACATTCTCGCACACTCAATTGGCTTGACTTAAAGTTTGTTGATATATATTGTTTCTAAAAAAATCATACAACTTCACCACAGCCACTATAATTTAATAGATCAGCTTGAAAAAAATCATTATGATAATAAATCTCAAATAAAAAAAAGTAAAAAAATTATACCAACAGACAGGCAAAATCCGGTTAAATTTTAAGATAATTTTCTTTCATTCATCCTTACATAACATTTAAAGGTAAACTTTTAGGCAATCGGGCGAATAGCGCACAAAACAATAACACTCTCGAGTACACGTAGAAATGGTAACTGAAGGGGCAGCCTTTGGTTTGTTAGGCTCTGGCAATCGAAGCAACAAGCGATATAGCATGCTGCAAGCCATGTGGCAATGTCAGGTTTGGTACCACGTCCCATTTATTTATTTGTTCTATAGCGAAAAGTGGAGTTATAAAAATGTACTTTTAAATTAAGTTTTTTTCTTATATCAAAAGTTCTTCTATAGTAATTATGCTGCGTCCTTCTGCCGTTTATTTTTCTTACTTCATGCGTGCGAGGATTTTAAATACATGAAATTATTTATTCAAAATTAAAATTGATTCTTTATATTTTTATAGTTTATAGCTTATTATTTACAAAGAACTGTACTTTGTTACATGACCAATAATTATGTAGAAATAAAATTTAAAATCTTAAGTTCAATTTTATTATATAACTAGTTAAATGATTATAAAAGATGTCTCAAAATAAATTAAAAAATTTATAATTTATTATTATTGATGAATTTAAACGGTAGAATTTATAGCTCGTCAATCATCATCATCCTTTTTTTTTTTTTTTTTTTTTTTTTTTTTTTTTTTTTTTTTTTTGCAAAAAAATGGCTTTGAACTTCATACTAATTAAGCCTTATTCCTTAAAACAATAACGTTAGGCCATAAAGTTTTCGTAGTTTCTGTTTGGGGCAGCAATAGTTTATTAAAAAATAATTGTGAAGCTGCTGAAAAATAATCTGATGTTCAAAAAAGTTTCCGTGGCAATTATAATTTTTTTTTTGAAAAAAGTGAGATTTCATCAAGAAAGTTGTCACCGCACCTAGCCATGACCGGCAGGAAAGCACAGATTTCAGTGGTAGTATTTTGAAAAAATTGTCAATACCCAAACAGACAAAACTGCGATGCGGTATTGCACCGCCACCCGTGAACCCTAAGTTAAATGAAAAAATTTTCGAGTTAAATTATTGGATGTTAATTTAAAAATTAGGTGAGTTTTAAATGCATATAAATTAAGCAAAATGCAAAATAAAATAGGCATTTGCATCCATTCTACCCAATTCTTATGTTTTTACATATCTAGTACCTAAAATTTACTTTTTAAAATTTATCCTGCCCAACTTTTTTATATCTTATTAAAAATATCATTATTTTAAATTTTAAACATAAAATATGCATATATAATATGGCATATATGTATTAAAGTTTAGATGTTAGATATATAAGTGCCTAAGAGTTGAGTAGTATGTGTGTAAATCTTTCCAAATAAAATTCAATATTTTATTTGTTTGGTTGGATCCACAGTAAATTTTAAGTAAAAAAATGTAATGAACTTAGCTTGGAATCATTTTAGCGAGGACGACGGTTAGCATAGTCGAAAGTCAAACAGGTTGATGTCCTTCACACGTGAGGACAAAGGTCGCGACGTCGTTAGAGGGACGAGAAGTTAGGGTCTTTTTGGCAAGGACAATGACATGGATGTCGAAAGGAGGTCGCACCATTGCCGGTGATTTTACTGCCATCTATTATGGACTAACATATCTCAAGTCACCCATGCGACTTCAATGCTCTTCCTTGACACTAAATCATCATAAACTTCACAATGATTTGACTTGTAAGAACAAAACACTATAGGAAGATAAGTAGGGAGAAGTAATGGAGAAAGAAATACTTTACTAAGAAAGAGTGATTATAACACTTCGATTCTTAGGAACCATGGATGATTCTTGGATCAATACAAATGAAGGGGGGACTCCTATTTATAGTTCTCTCCAAGACTAAGGGAACTTATTAGATTACATTAGAATATACTAATTTCTAGATAGTTCTACATTATTCTTTACATATGCATGATTATAGAACATTTCAGAATATTCTAGAGTTCTCTTGAAGCTTTTAGCATATTTCTAAATTGTGTGAAATCTTCTAGAATTTATTGGAATATTCTCATTCTTTCTAGTTTTTTTCTTGAATGAAGTGGAATCGTCAAGAGTCCCTTGGATTTCTCTCTTCATTCCTGTCATTCTAGAATCTTATTTCCCATGGTTAGCTTGCCAATTATTCTTGAAGATAGCATAGTGTGACACTCTACCCTACTTAAGCTCGTAATGCCTTCATTGTGGCTTCTACTTGAAACTATTGCTCTTATCTTTTTTCGTGTGTCTTCATGTCTCATTTTCTTAATTATCTATTTTGTAGTTCTTCTTGTAGTCTCACGCAGTGACACCTGGACTAGCTCCCTTTGCTTGCTCAAAGTCTTGGCAAACTTGAAAGCTATTGGGGTTTTCCCTTTATAACTGGTTGTATGGGGGAGGGGTGTCATCAGTAAGACTTCATCGCTGGTGACTCAGCCCCTAGCTCCAGCCAATTTTGATTATCTTTCTCCCTTCTTAGAGGTAGTTCTTTTGGTAATTCTACAGAAACATCTTTAAATTTCTTAAGTATTGTCATCGCTTCCCTTGACATTCTTTCTTGGGGCTTTACTTCTTCACCAGAGTCATGAAGAATAGCTAAGTAGCTCTCCTCATCTCATGGAACACCCTTCTTGAATTAGATAGTTAATAACATTTTAACTTCCTTTTGTTAATCCTTATTGTTTGTACTAAGAACTTAATTTCTTTCCATGATGCACATGCTATTGGCAAAGGGTATTGGGAACGCTTTTGCTTGATTAAAGAAGTTTATCTCTAAAACAATTTTAAAATCATCCATTGAAATGACAGAGAAGTTTAAAGTACCTGACCACAGTCTAATACTGGTATTTACTCCTCTAGCTATTATATAGAATGTCATTACTGCCAAACTGGCAACCTTAATGGAGCCTCCTCCTTCAGTCATTCGCAAACCTAACATTTTGCTTATTCGGTAGAGATGAAGTTGTGAGAAGCACTCGTGTACATCATTTCTCTAGTGGTCTTCTCGCCTATTACCATCTCCATAAAGATTAAACCCTTTTCTTGGGGTTTTGTTGGATTCTGCATCCCATTCAACAACTGTATAGACCCTACTTGTGTAGACGTATCACCACCTTCTACCTACTGATGGTTTGCAAGGAGAGAGTTTAGAGTCTTCTTCTGAGACCAATCCTTTGTCCAGTGTGGTCCATCACAAAGAAAGAAACTTTTATGTGACTTGATTTTGTTATCCTTTTGCTCTCGCTTAACTTTACCCATGGATTAGGAAGATTCATAGCTAGTCAATTTTTAATGGTTGCCCTTATCTCTATCATCTTTGACAATGAAACTCTTCTCATTCTTTTGTTTTGTAGACTCCTTTACATAGTCAATCAAGCTTTTAGCGACCACAATGGCAGTAGCAAGATCCTACACTCCAGGCAAACTTTGCCCACTACTGGGGTCCATCCAGGAAGTTGAAAAGAGCATTCATTTCAATAATGTAAGGAATTTTAAGGACCAGGATAATAAACTCTTTAATATATTTTTGAATCGATCCTGTTAGTTGGAGCCTTTGTAATCGGGCTATGGCCGCATCCTCCACATTCTCGGGATAGAATTGTCTCTTTAACTATTTCTTAAAGTCATCAAAGGTTGATATGGTGGACTTACCTTTCTCTATATCAACATAGCGATGTATGAGAGATAAAGAGTTGCAAAGTATACTCTTCCCGCTTCCGTAATCCTTATCTCTCTAAAATATTGCTCAAGTCTCCCTAAGAAATTCTCCACTTCCTTCACATTGCACACTCCTACAAAATTCTTATATTTTGGCACTTCAATATGCTTGGCTTCAAAGGTATGATGGTCAGTGGATGTCGTTAGTCCCCTCAAGTGAAATGTCTTCACTGATCTCCTCCAAACTAGCACGTATGCCGCTCATGTCGTCTTCATGGGCTCTTCATTTTTCTTGGAGCTCCCCCATTAAGTCATCATGCATCTTTGTCATTTGGTCCCTTAAGAACTCCTCTAGTTGAAGCATCATGCCTTTGATCGTAAAATGGATTGTGATGTCCTCCTCCTCGAGTCCATCAACCTTTTGTTGAAGATCTTCTATCTAGGCCTCCATGTCATTCATTTCCTCCTCCACCAGAGCAAGGCTCGAATCAAAGCTGTGCATGATCTCCTTGGACCTCCCATGTGGTTTGGATGCAGCTGAATCTCGTTGCTCATAAAGACCTCACCCTTGTTGAGATGATTCTACATTTGTGGCTTTAGACTCCAAGAAATGCTCTTTAAGACTCATTTGCATACCTTTAAACCTTGGCTCTGATACCAAATATCATGGACTAACTTATCTCAAGTCATTTGTGCGGCTTCACCGCTCTTCTTTTGCATTAAATCGGCCTATCCTTATAACGCTTGGAATTTGAAGCCCAAAACACTCTAGGAAGAAGAGTGAGGATAGGTATTGAAGAAAGAAAAACTTCACTAAGAAACAAGTCATTACAACACTTGAATGCTTGGGAACTTTGGATTGTTCTTGGATCGATAAATTTGAGGGGGGGGGACTCTTATTTATAGTCATCTCTAAGACTAAAAGAACTTTCTAAATTATATTAGAATATACTAATTTCTAGATGGTTCTACATTATTTTTTATATGTTTCTAGAACTTGCTAGGATATTCTAGAGTTCCCTTTAAGCGTGCTTCTTTCAAAGATATTTATGGAATTATGTGGAACCTTCTAGAATTCCTTAAAATTACAAATTTTCCTTTTCGTAGAAAGTGACATGAATTGGTCTCTACCCTATAACCCTTTGTGTTTCAATCATTTCAGAGAATACATTGTGATCAATATTACCCATTTACCCTTTGACTTGACCTAAATTTTAATTAGAGTTCAAAATTTCATAATTACCATCTCACCCCTAAGGTTTTTTACTTCATAATTCCTTCCATTTAATTTCAAAGACTTTAAAACTTTTTTGTTACCCTACTCATGGGCCAATTTATACATCCGAGAAGAATTTATATTTTTTCAATTTTTATTTAATTTATAATAATTATTTTACCCTACTCAACAAATTCTCATCAACTAGAATGAATCTCGAGGAATGACACACATCTCGAGATAATCTTTTGATCAATAAATGTTCAAATCTTGATAAAAAGTCATTCAGAGCTTCGATTTTAGCAAACTTATAATCAAACTGACTGACTCGATGAGACAAACCCAATGATATCAAAATTAGTCTAATTTGAGTCAAACCAAACTTAGATCAAGTCATTAAATCACTCTTGGAAGTTTTGCGAACATAATTAGAAAATCAAATGAATGTCAAATCTAGCAACCCTATAGTCGAATCGAGAGTCTTGACAAGGAGAATCCAACTAGCCCAAGATTGCTCAATTCTGACATCGTTAAGGTACTCAAATGTCCATTAAATGCCTTCTAATTAAAAGAAACCTCTCCAGGCCGTCTGATCAAAGCGGCTCATATTCCTGCATTAATTGCTCACAAGATATTATAAATAGATCTCCACCCCTCTCATGGGGGGTAGGGGGTGCTTGACGCCTCAGAAAGAACTTGAAGCTTTGAGAAGGAGCTGAAGTCCAACACCACTCCTACCACCGGCAACAACCGCCGACTGTCATCGACCACCGTTAGTCGTCTTCAATCACCGCCGACCGTCGTCGATCGTTGTTGACCACCACTGACCACCATTGATATTTGCAGACCGTCGTCAACTATCACCTACTGGCCTCCATCGCTCATCATCGGCCACCGCCCACTTCTTATAACAAGTTCATTTGTGCGTCGATATTTTAACTCTGAGAGTGTTCAACCCTTTGCCTCTTGTGGGACGAGGGACTGCACATGTAATATCCAGTTTATAGTGGATTTCTTTAGCTGGGATAGGCTTCATGTTTTTTTTCTTTTTTAGGTTTTCCACGTAAAAACTTATAGTGTCATTGCTAGTTATTTTTTTTTGTTTTTAGATATGTGTTGAATCTTCGTATCACACTAAGACGACAGTCCATTACTCTACTGCTGAGAATTTGCTAGCATGCATCAATGTTAAATGACAGAAATCTGTTGATGACTTGTCTCTCTCACAAACACACACACATAGAGATAATATATCTATATATATATAGTTAGACTTTTAGAGTGCATCGGGCAAGTGCAGAGTTCGTGCCCATCTTTGACCTGACGCATTTGATTATTATAAAGTATTGACACATCATAGCTAATCAATTCGAATGAAGAAATTTCGAACCATTTTAGGCGGGTTCAATTAATTTTTTAGTCATCAAGTTGAAAAATATAAATGTTTGAAATATTTATAATAAAAATAAATTTCTTGCTTAATTTTGTGGTTGTTATCAATTTCTAATTTATAACTTACATTAAACTTTTTTCGGTTACTTTTCAATAAATTTTATTGTGTTATATTGTTCCATCCAGAAGCTTTTCAATACGTAAATTAAATTGATGTTTTAATGACGTTTTAATTTCGGATATTCTAATTTAAAATCAATTAGAATGATTTTAATAATTATTAATTTTATTTTAGGGGCATTTACATGCACACTACATAATTCTTATGTATATACATATCTAAATATTCATATTTACATTGCATATCACTCAAATCTTTAATATCACATCAAAAAATCACAATCACTATTTCTAAAAGCCAATCATATTTTTTCATGCATAAACTACCAAAAAATGGCTTTTCGTTGCACTTTTTTAAACTTTAGGTGTTGTCGTTGCTCAGTGCTGTTGACGTTTTTCGCATCGCTTTTGTGCAAGTGGTGGAAAAGGTTATTTGCAAAAGTATCTACGACGTAGCTAAGACTTTTTAGAAGTTATCTCACGATGTCAGACATCAGAAGCATTATCATTGCCACTCTGCAATTAAGAAGTACACAATTAATTATTAATATTGTTATAGGTAATCAAAGAAATAAAATTTACACTGAGTTTGGTCCCCCTGGTGGTGGATAATTCATCTGAATCTGATACATGAATTGTTACATTTTAGATCGTATAATCAATATCTCTTTATCAAATCTATTCTCCAATCTAGTTACTCGAGCGAAGCAACTTTCGGTCCTAGTCGTAGTTCTATGAAGAAAAATACCTAGTTGGATAACACTACAACTTTGAGTATGTACTTTATCAGGTTCTATATTTCTATTTTTTAGTGTTAAATCTTCTTCATTAAGCATTGCATATGTTCTCATCAATTTTTAGAAATAATAATTTTACAATCGATATAAAAATTTATTTGAATTTATTCATAATTAAGTTAAATAAATTTTATCTTATTTCTTCGGCATCCACGCCTATGTCTCGTCTTTTTACAGTCTATTAATTACCCATAGGAACAATTTATCTTGAATAGCCTGAAAAAATAAATATTAGCATAATTATTTTATAATTTAATATTGATAATATGTTAAAGAGAAATTAAATATAATATCATTTTTTTTAATCTCCACGTACAATTGATACAACCCGTTTAATGGGGATATGTCTGCTTCATAGCTTTTTCAGTATTTATTGTTGCTCTTTCTTCTAACCACTGCATTCATTATAGTATTATAAGTACTAATTAAAAACTTAAATCTTATTTCTCACCTAATCCGCAAGTTTTGACCACTATGTCACAAGTTGACACCAGTGTACTGCATTTACTCCCTCAAGGATGAGTCCATTATTCTCCAATTGGATGACTAACCTTTAAGCTTATCTTATGGTTACGCCATTTAATGCCAAGAGATCGTAGAATCCAATGCCGTGTGTGGCCAATACATTTAAATTTTGACTACAAAAAAATCAGAGATAAAAATATGTATTTAGCAAGATCATTCTATTTATGAATTAACCTCTACTAGTGCTATCATCTTCTTCTTGAAGAGCTCCATGTAGAGGTGTAAGGGAGTCAAGCCGAGCCGTGAAACGGCTCGAGCACGGCCGGATAAGTGGCTTGTGAACAGAGCTCAATGAGCTAACAAGCTTAGCCCAAGCTAGCCATGACTTGACTCATTAGCTTATGAGCCAGCTCGTTTAAAAAAAATATTAATATAAGATATACTCAAAATATACTAAATTTGAAGATTTTTTCTCTAAGGTATTAAAAATATTTAAAAAATAATATTTTGTACGTTCTATTAAGTGATTTTTTTTTTGTCTTCTTATTGCTCATTTTATTTGTCATTATATTGTTATACTACCTTAAACTAATTTTATTTTCTCTCTTTTACAATAAATAAATCAACTCATGAGCCGGCTTGAAGCTCGAGCTCGAGCTCGGACTCGATAAAATTAATCAAGCTAAAGCTCAATCCGAGGGTGACTCGAGCTTGACTCTACTCATTTACACTCCTTGCTCCATGTCTTTATTCCACTAGTCTGAGAATGATGATGATGCTAAAATTAGATCTTTGGCAATGATACAACTATATGACCCAATTAAATTAGACCCATGCATGTTGTAAAGTACTTTGTTATCGTTAATCAGTATGAACTCGTATCTCTGGTGGTCAATTCTAATGGCACCCCCTATGTCTTACAAGAGCTCCTTATTCATCTAAAAAATATAGATAAAATAATTACAAAAAAAAAAAAGTAGAATATAGCTTATTTAAACTAAATACTAATAATTGATAAGGTTACACCCCAAACTAGAAAGCCAAAACCCATCTTTTTATTGTGGTGCATGTTATTCATTGTAATCTTGCTCTTCTAACTCATTATGTGGTGGAGTAGATAATGTTTCATGTGCTTTCCTACTTCGTCCCTTGCTCGACCCACCTCTTGAAAGTACCTTTTTTGCATGTCTTAGTAATAAACTACCAGTCATTCTAACAAATTAAAATGAAACAGATAATACTAACAATTATAAAGTGCAAATTAAAATAAAAACTTTAATTTGTAGTCTTATTTAAAGTAATCCCTTATAATTGATAATGTTACATTGCATGCTAGAAAGTCAAACCCCCATCTTATAGTCACGGTACATGTTTTTCATTGTAATCTTAGTTCTCGGATTCACCATGTGGTGTAGAATATGTTTCATATGCTCTATTACCTGCTCCCTTCTTTAACCCATATCTGGAAATTATTATTTTTGCACATTTTACTAATAAATCATCGGTCATTTCTACAATTTAAAATGAAACAAATAAGACTAACAATGATAAAGAGCAAATTAAAATAAAAGTGAAATTTACAGTCATATTTAAACTATGCACTTATAATTGATAAGGTCACACCGCATACTAGAAAACAAAACCCTATCTTCTGGTCGTGGTACATGTTCGTTGTAATCTTGCTCCTCAAACTCACCGTGTGGTGGAGTAGATTGTGTTTCGTGTGCTCTGCTACTAGTTCCCATACTTAACCCAACTCTAAAATTACCTTTTTGGCACATCATATTGAAATCAGTCATTATTACCTATTAAAATGAATTAAAGTATGACCGACAATAGTAAGTGCAAATTAAAATAGTAAACACATAATTTATAAGATAATAAAGTGCAATTTAAATTATGAACTTTAATATGTAGTTTTATTTAAACTAAGCATTTATAATTCATTAAGTTACACCACAGACTAGAAAACGAAACCACATCTTCCTGTCATGGTGCATGTTATTCATTGCAATCATGTTCCTCCAACTCACCATGCGGTGGTGTAAATAATGTTTCCTGTACTTTAGCAATTTCTCCTTGTTTGACGCTCTTCAAAAAATTATCTTTTTTTACAGGCTTTAGTAATAAACTACCAATTATTCCTACAAATTAAAATGAAACAAAAAAAAGAATAATAATAAAGTATAAATCAATCACCTTGAGATTTAACATATATAAGCAGTAGCCAAGAAAAAACAAATATATAATCTATAGTAATCTAAAGGCTCAGATAATTAATCGCCTCTCTCCATTTACATTTAGTTGTAATATGAATTTATATGATCATGTCTATCCTACTATAAGGACATTACATGCACACACAAACACTTCACTGTTCATCAGAATTCACAGAAAAGCAACCAGATCTAATTCAAGAAAAATAACGTTGCAATATGTTTCATGTTTGATTCTCTGGTGATGTTCCTGCTTGTTGCCCTCAAGAAAGCAATTATTATAGCTTTCATTCTCGTGTTGCCTAACTTCAATCATCAGTTTATTATTGAAGCAAATGCTTCAACTCTAGCATTGGTGTACTATTAATGTAGTAAGTTTATCAGTAAAAATTCTAACTATGTAATATTTAGGATAATTTACATAAGTAGCACAAAATTTGTATGCATTTACATATCTCACACCTAAACTTTCAAATTTGCATACATGGCTCTTTGGTGCGTTAAATCTATGCATGAAATGGTATATTTCACTTTTTAAAAGTGATAATAGTGCTATTTTTTATGTGATATTGAAGATTGGAGGGCTATGGGTGTAAAGATGTAAGTTTAGATGTGAGATATGTAAATATATAAAGAATTGTGTGATATGTATGTAAATGCCCCTATTTGATATTTTACTATTCCAGCCCATACTTGAGAATGAAAGTCAAAATATTAGACTGCATCCTAATAGATAGCATAAAAACAATAAACACTTATACTTGCCATGGAAACCTTGCAACCATTAAAAATATTCATGCATGCATGCATGTAAGAGGACATTTTCAAGAGGCCTTTCCTGAAATTGTCCGTTTGAACTCAGTCATTTTATAATATTGGCTTTTTTGAAATTTTCTAGTCAAGATTTCTCGTACACACATGTAGTTGATCTGATCTAAAGAAAAATTTTGTATTCCGCTACAATCATAATTTAGAATTAAAGATTTTTTCAGAAGTGTTTGATGCCAAGTTGAACATGTTTTAACCTTGCTTGTGTGTGTATTTTATGTTCAAGTTTTTTCATTTGGTGGTTTCTTCGTGTACCAAAAACTCCTTCAACTTTCCGACTTTGATAAAATTCTCGATCAGGTACCGGAGGCGTCGACACACCTCATGTGTAGTACTTTTTGAAATAGCCTTTATTTTGGATGGCCTCCACAATCTTCGCCATTATCATTCTTATAAGAGTCTTCCTAGGTGTTTCATAGGTAGGTGGCAGTAGCTCCCCATATCGAGTCGATCGCCATTCAGGGTATCTTGCTTAGTTTGTTGGGTAGTAGGCTATATTGTTTGCCAAGTTATCCGAGTGTCTTCAAGAGTTTTCAAAGCAAGCTAGGTTGTGTCTCAATTTCCACTGTTTTCCATGATTGGTTCTTTTCAATTGATGGTTATTGGCTTGCTCGATTTTGATTGAACTGGATGAGAGTTATACTCTCCTGTCAATATATGCTTGTTGGCTAGCTTTGATAGCTTGACTAGTGTCTTTGTTCATTGCAATCTCAGTGCATAACAAAAATGTCCTTTTCTTCAATCCTTGTGTGATGGACACATGAGTGACTATAATATCTGAATCACAAACCTCTAACATTTTTTATTTGAAAATAAGCGAAGAAGGTGTACAATGTCTCACTTTTCCCTGGCGAAGCTATAAGAGAGCCCAAATGCTCTTTTGGGGTTTCTGATCACTTGTGAACCATGTAACAAACATTCATTTAATGTCTACAAATGACATGATTACTCATGTAGGCAATCCATTAAACCGTGTGAGAGTCGAGTCATTCAATGCAGTGAATAAGAGTTAGCACTTCAATGTATCACTAATCTTTGAAAAACACATAGTAAACTTGAAAGAAGTGATGCGGTTGCCCAGGTCAGTCTGTCATTTATTAGATTCAATTGTCAGAATCTTGAATCATTCCAGTGGCTAAACATTGAAGATCTACCAAGAGAATGGATTCTCTGACTTGTCTAACTGAGCTGTATGCTCGATCCAATGTCTATCAATCGGTGCTGACTCAATATTGTTAAGATATTGAGTTTTGTCCTCCCTTTCCAAGGCTAGGGGGACTCTTCTATTGTTAGGTGTTGAAGCGTATTGTCTAGGTTGTTGATCCTATTTTTGATTTAATACACCATTGATCATTTCAAATATCTGCTCTTTTAGATCTTAGATCTATTGGACCACAAATTCCCCAGTGCACTCCATATATTTCTTATCTTCTTATTATTTGCATGATCATTATTCATCATACTTTTCAGGCTACTGAATCTAAGTTTTGTTGTGAATCACACCTAAGGATTAGATTGTAAATGGAGGGAGAGAGATGAACAATAACGAATAGTATTCAATAGTGTTGTTTTTTCACAAAATGTTTCACCTATTTACAAAGGGGATAATACAATAGTGATATTACATTTCTACCCCATTTGGAAGGGGTCTATACTAGGGTATTTCTAGCATTTTACAAGCATAGGCTAATCATCCAACGAACTTCTTGCTCGATCATCTAAGCTTAGTTGGCTTCAGATTGATTGGGTCAACTTGGTCGGTAGAATTCAGATAGTTGAACCATCCTGGTTGACTATTTTTGACCTCGAGTGAAGTGTTTTTAGGTCTCCATGAGATGGTCAAAGATACTTTTTGGAACTTTATTTTCCATTGTGTCGATTCAACTGTGGATATGCTATTGCATCTAGTCGGCTTTCCAGTAGCAGATGGCCTGGATGCATTTATGTTTCGTTTCCGGTCAGATGGCTCACACTTGAATCACATTGTTGACTTCTTGTATGCATTTTGGTTTGATTAGCTTTGGCCTAGTTGACTTTGTTCATTTGGTCATGTAGGCCTCGTGATCTCTTTGTAGTGGATCTGTCTTCGCCTTACTTTTCTCTTTTAGACTGTTGGTTCACTTGATCAATGCAAACACCTTTTTTAATCCACACACACACACACACACACACAGATATATATATATATATATATATATATATATATATATATATATATATATACTATGCTTGATTATGCGCCTTATTGCAGTTATAATTGGAGCTATTACACTATACAGAGCTCTCTAAATTCTTTAAGGTGGTTATTGGGGTTAGGATGTGTTGGAGCTACTCCCATATTGGTGAGAGGGTTGTCCCCCTATCTCCAGCTTTTTTGTTTTTGTATTTTTTTTCTTGGTTTTCGGGAATGTGTTGATGGTGGCATTTATTTGTATCTTGAACATAAGATATAAAATATATTATGGTGGGAAAAATTTTCCTTTATTACTATAGGTTGGGGTGAGTGGTGTTATAGCTATCTGGGTTAGTTTCACCTTTCTGGGTGTATTACTCTATGTTCCCATGGTGTTATTCACGGTTGCATTGATGATGTTTTCACAATGAGGTATTCATTGTGGTGTTATTCATGGTTGCATTGATGTTGTTATTGTCAGGTGTATTACTCTCTCTGCTCCAGGGCTTTCACCGTTTTATGGTGGAGTTATTGTTGGTTATACCCCGTGTTCTGATGGCATTTTTTACGCTTGTGCCAAATGTTATGGGTGTTATTGTCAGTTGTATCCCATGTTATGGTGGTGTTTTTGTCGGTTGTTCCTCGGTTTTAATGCTGTCAAGTATTGCTTTATGGTTTGGTCAATGTTTTCTTTAATTGATGGATACTTGAGCAATTTTGCTGTTATGATAAACATTAGGTGGCTTTATGGGCTTCAAATTAGTCATTCATTTCATTTGGTGCACCTTTGGTCATGGTTTCGTAATCTTCAAGATTTTACCCATGTAGTACTTTGGCATGGCGTGATATTATTTTAGGTTTTTGTGTCACTTAGCAACTCCTGCTTTGGTGAGAAGACTGACACCCCATCCCATCTTTTTTGGTTCAAATTTTGTTTTATATTTGAACTGGTTATAGCACAGGGGATATGCTGATCCATGGTATGAAGCTATATTGCAAACATTTGAGAGCAGGTATGTCAATGTTATTGTTTCTTTTCATCTTCTAATTGGTCTGGTTTCTTGTAGCAGGTACACAAAATTATTTCGGGGAGTTGTTTCTTCAGAGTTTAGGCACCTAACTTTACCAAGGTATGCACTGTTTGGATTACTCTTTTGTTATTTCTTATCTTCATTACTTCTTGAATCAGGTACAACTCTTTTTGGGTAAAACCTTAATAAAGATAATGAGTGTACTTTTTGAAGAATTTGTTTAGGGGTATACTTATAATGTTTTTGGATATCCTTTTTTTTTTTTTTTTTGCGTGGAGTTGTAATCTTGGTTGTGAAACCCTATAAGTGTGTAATGTATTTTTTTTGGTTTTCATAGTGAGATCCATCAACCACATAAATTGTACCTTTATATATATATATATATATATATATATATATATATATATATATATATATATATATATATATATATATATATATTAAGGGATTTGCACATATAACAAACAAATGCTTGTGTATTTGTATATGTAACAGTTAGGTTTCAATATTTACATACATAACACTAAAATCTTCAACATTTCATAAAAAATTTCACTGATACTCACATTTTTAAAGTGGAGCACACATTTTCATAAACCATGATGCATTAAAATTGAATAATATGGCCACTCAACTGGTATTATAGACCTTTGCCGCTCAAACACTGTCATCGAATCCCCATTGCTCTATGGTTATCGTTTGACGGTCCCCCCTCTACTGCCAGCATAACATTAATCCCATTCAACAATCTCCATCGCCTGATTACGATTGCCAGGCCACTATTGCCTTAATTTGACAACCAAATCATCTAACTACACCCCCCAATTTTCCCTCGATTACAACTCCTTGACCATCATCACGTATGGAAGACTACCGTTGCCTGAATATGACTGCTTGATTGTAGCAATCCAATCATTATCGTCTGGACATGGTTATCAAATTGACAGATCATAACTGCCTAATCGAGGTTGCCTTAATACAACTACTCGTGTTCGCTTTATTGTCTCTTATTGCTTGTAAATTTAATGCATGAATCAAGGTACACAGCAATACATTGAACACTATTGTTGTGCCTGGTTACTTTTAAGGTCTCATATCATTGACCCTAACATCAACACTTGTCAAATTAATCATTCAGAATATTGATGCATGTCATGCCGAAGAGATTGATGGATACCATCCACACCATCCCAATTTATGACATCAAGACTTATTGTTGCAGTGGACTCATTGGATTATGATTTCTATAAGAAAATAGAGACACAATGCATCACAAATAAATTTTTGAAGACAAATTATAAAACATTAGTTAAAAATAGAATTAAGAAGATTATTGCCTAAAATATATTTATCTTAAATTAAATTTAATTAGATCTAATACTTAATTCTCCGAATTCACAATCAATAACAATAATGACATCACCTAAATTTTGAAGAAAATAGTACAACTTCAACTAGATTTTTTAATTTTTTCTATTAAATTATACAAAGTTTTGTCATAATATAGAGTATGCAAATACAATTGTCGATCAGAAGCGTGTTAGCATGAATCTTAAGGAGAACCAACGAATAATGAGATAGAGATTTACAACTAAAGAGGGCTCACAAGCGAAACACTAAATGATATTCTCTTTGACCAAATGCAACCGCCTAAGTCGGTGCAACCGCCTAAGTCGGTGCTAGAGGCTGACCGGAGCAAGTCATCCGAAACAAAGACTAAGGCTAGTCAAAATGAGCAGAGGCATTGGCCTAACTCTTGCCACAACTCAACTCAAGGAAAGAATTTAATATCACCATCCATCTCATGGACGCCCTTGAGATTTATCTTTAGGGGTCTAGAACTTGTCATAACGAAACTTATGAAGCGTCTCGAAAAACTCTCTAGTCAAGGAATGAGTTATTTATCACATTATGATGATTCACCTTTTACTCAATTACCACTATTGATTGATATTTGCAGAAATCCTCTGTGCCACAGATGGGAGTGAGTAATTATATGATTCATACAACAATGTCGACTGACGGTATCTGGTTGGTGGTGATTAACGATGTTTGACAGAGGTCCATGGTGACGGAGGTCGATGAGGACGGAGGTCGACTAAAGTTGGCGGTGGTTGACGGCGGTCGGCGGTGGTCGACGGCGGTCAGCGGTAGTGCTAAGCTGCAGCTTTTCCTTAAGGTCTTAAACTCTGTCTCTAGGCTTAAGCTCCCCCTTCGTGTGAGGGTTGGGGGTCTATTTATAGTATTTTGGGTACAATTAATACAGTCATTTTGATCGGACGGTCCAGAGAGTTTTCCTTAATCAGGCTGCGTTTAGGGGGCATTTTATGGCCTTAACGATGTCAGAATTGAGTGATCTTGGGATCGTTGTATTCGTTTTGTCAAGGCGTTCAATTCGAGTGTAGGCTTGCTAGTGTCGGTATTTGTTTGACCTTTCAAAATGTATCAGGAAATCTTTTAAGAATGAATTAATAACTTGATTTGAGCTTGATTTGACTCGGATTGGACTAGCTTTTATATCATTAGGTTCGTCTCATCGAGTCGGTCAGTTTGACTATAAGATTACTGAAATCGGAGCTTTGGATGTCTTTTTATTAAGATTTGAAATTTTCTTGCTAAAAAATATTGCTTCGAGATCAATGTCATGTCTCAAGATTCGTGCCGGATTATGAAAATTTGTTGGTGGCGTATCAGAGTTATTTATCATATTATGACGATTCACCTTTTACTCGATAACCTTATCTCATTTTGCCGACAACAGCTCCTCACCATGGGATCGATACTCGACAACCAGACTGGAATAGCCGATAGACAAAGCCATGTCGATCGGGCCGAGTCTTTCCAACTTGAAGACCATGATCAAAGGTCGACTAACATCCTCGATTTAGCCCAGTCAGACGAGCATGTCTTGTCGAATGAAGACCCACCAAATTCAGTTGACTGAATCACATGATACTCGAGTCGTAGGCATATATATGTAAAATATCTAAAATATCATATAACTCCCTCATTAAAGCAAGAGCAAACATGTAATTTCATATATATTCACTCCCTCTTATATAAATAAGAAAATCATTTTATGAGAAAGAATTAATCAACAATTCAGATTATTGTTCATTAATTTGAATTTCTCCTTTTTTGTCTTTCTTTATATCATGTCATACAGCTTTTTCTATCATGTCATAAGTTTTATTACTTGTGTCTGATTCACTGGCAAATCATAATTCAACAGTTATATTTTACTACTTTATATTAGAAAATAGAAATTGAATTCATAAACAATTTTTTAATTCCATATTAATAAATTTATTTAACATAACAGAGAAATTATAACGTGTCCTAAATTTATGACATGCTAATAATATTTGTCCTCTTGTGCGAACGGATTTTATTTTATTTTTATTTACTTTTTTTTAATCTCACACCATTTTCTTTGCAGGACCTGATTCAATGTATTAGTTGATGCATTCGAGGCCGAGGTACTTGCGGACACATGATTGTTGTGTCCGCGCATAGCACGAGCCTGCAGTCCCACAACCCCTTTTCGCCCCCGTCACCAAGCTCTGACGGGGTGTGAATTCCATAGCCCATACGTACTAAGAAAAATAAAAGAAAATCATATATTATTTATTTGTTCAGCTTTGTTTGACCGAAAATAATAGCCGCTGAAACCTTATTGAATGTTATATTTCTTTGTATAGTTACCATATCAAAATTTTAAATTTGCTTTTTATTTTTGAATTTAATGTCATCATAAAAGTTTTGGATATTGAAGTTACAGTGATTGCTATATGGACCAGTTATAAATTCAATTATTTTAGTTGAATTTCGTTTAAATTTATGATTTTCAAGTGGATCTTTTAGAGCTAAACGTTTAAAAAGAAGGACAATTTATTGATTAAATATTCCCAAAACTATTAGTACATAAAACCCTAATTGAAAATAATACTATAAGATTAAGCTATTTTGTTCTTAATCTTATGCAAAATTATCAAATAACATAACAAAAAATTAAAAATAGTAAAACATTTTAGTAGTATGTAAATATGATATATCCCAAGTTCATCAATTTGATTGAATTATTAATTCACAAAATTACTGTAAAATCTTACCTAGAAATATATTTTTACAACTCATGATGGATATTTCTATAATTCCTTCCTACCTACTACAAAATTCTCAACAATTTAAATTCTTAATCCTCAACTCATTATAAATTTTCGAGCACACAAACGTGTAGAAATGAAAAGGACAATCAAATGTTTTACATGAAAAATTCCTAATATGAGAAAAACTATGAATCCTAACTCAATTAAAATAATCCTTTACGAAATTGAAAATATAAAGTTCTACTTTATTTCTTGAATTAGAGAAGATGAGATTATAATATTTAACAATCAAAGTTATATAGTGATAGTTTGGCTAACAAACATAGTTGAGCTACGAAATTGTAAATGGTGGCTACAGCAGTCGTAATCTACTACAAAAATTATAATGGGTGGTTATAATAGTTATAAGTTGTAATGATTGATAGTGGCGGTCGACAAGACCTAGTTTTTGTTTATTTATAATCTTTTTTGTACTTTCATAGTTAACACTTTTTTTTTCTCCTTCCTATCATCATTTGAAGTAAGGGTCATATTAGAATTTTTTAGATGGTCATTCTGATAAATTTGAGCAATCTCTTAAAACACTCTTTGAGAAGGTCCATTTTCATTCCTTTAATCACCATACATTTTTATCAGTATTCAAATGTTTTAATAACATCATAATTAAATAATCTTAGACTCATTGGATTCATCTCATTTAACTACGTACTCATTTTTACTACAAACATGTCAAATTTAGAAATTGTTTGGCTTTCTAATTAGTGCTCCTAAGCCTTTAATTACACTTCAAATGCTTTATCTAGGCTGATTTAGACTTAGGTTGAATCACTTTTAACGTGGCTGGAATTATATTATTGAGGTGCTTAATTTAAATCTAAGTTTATTTAAATCAAAGCATAAAGTCCCAAATTTGAATTTGGGAGATCTCTTACCTAAAATTCATTAACATCGTGATTGATCATATAAATTTCTTGGTGGCATATCATTACTTATAATTATTTAAATATTCAATTTGGAACTTAATTGCTAACCGCACTTGACACCTTAACAATAAAAAGCTTTATATTAATTCCTTGATTAGGTGCAAAATCTCTGCACCAGATGGCTTTCAGACTTTAGATTGCGTCCAAAATCTACCAAAAATCAGCAACCAAGTGCCCAGGAGTTAGTTCAGCGTCGCCTTCAGCCAAATATAAACGAAAATCACATGAACGACTGAGATCAAATAGTGCTGAAGTTAAGCAAATCACAACCATCTGATCAATCGACCCCCAACGTCTTCGCCACTTGCAACGAAGCAGCTTCGCCAAACATGGCAGAAGATATTAATGAAACGAAGCAACAAAGGAAGGGAATAGAGAAAGCTAACGAGGCTATGGCTCTTTTATTAGAATTTGAAATCGTTGAACCAGCACATGGAGGGGACTGAAGATTTATGCTTACTGTTCCATCGCTCAATTAATTAAGCAATTATTAGTATTAAATACGACTTATAAAATTAAAAAAATTGTAAGTGTATGTGTGTGTATCCTCACCAAATAATTTAAAATATATTAGTCTACGTTATAGTATTTCGATACGTGTCTATTTATAGTTTTTATTTAAACTATTGGAGAAGTTCTGACACAATCAACGAATATGAAAAATAAATGATTGTTAAAGTACTTTTTCATTAAAGGGAAAATATTTAGATAAAATCGTCACTCAATATCTTCCGGAAGCTTATTCTGTTGTTCATCTTATATATTTTTATTAAATGGAAGCTTCCTTGGCAAAGTTAAATTACAAATCAACAATCAAGATACTATAAGAAAATGAGGGAAATGTAACCTCCATTAAAAGAGTGCCTAATCTTAGCAAGCTGAAATTTGGCTCGTTTAAAGTTAATTTTGTTTGTGATTGATTCATATTCGAGATTGTTCGTGAACAGTGCTTCTGTGTTCGGCTCAGTTTATTTATTTTTTTTCTCAAAATTAGCCTATTTAAATTACTAAATAAATAATGATGTTGGATTTGAGCCTAAACTTTTTATGCAGAACTTTGTCAATTTCTTGGAATATTAAGTTAAAAACATCATGAAATAATTTGCATGCAGTTTATAGCTCTGACCGGAATTTGCTAGCGTTATCTATCTTATTGGGAAAGCTTATCAATTACTAGCCTCCATGCTCCTTCTCTCTTATATATTTTTAAGAAAGGTAACGCTTTTGCTGACTTGCTGGCTAATTATGATGCCTAATTAAGTTCTAGTATGGAATTTTCAGGATAATGAAATGAAATACTTTGCTGCAAAACATAACTACATTGTTTTGCACCTCGCAGCATGTTTGCTTGTAAGTGCATTGATGTGTAATAGTTCAAACATGAAGTAGCTGCAAAATAGTAGCACAGAACTGTTGTGGATGGTATTAAATCTAGAGGTTACAAATTAGGAAGTGTGCATATTAGGAAGATTAATATTAAGCTACCTAATTTTGGAAGATCTAATTATATGATCTTTCTATATTATGAAACATAATTTGATTAGATCTAAATATGTGATCTTTCTTCTATTTGAAATAGTCTTAATCTGTACATTCTAATCATCTCTTATTTTATATAAGAGATTATGAAAGATTTAAGAGTGTTGAGTTGTAACCCTAATTCGGCCGCTTTTTTCTTTTCTCCTCACATGTTGACAGTAGAATAACTGTTGTGAAAAATGATGCGAGAAAACAAAAAATGGACGAGAAAAATTTACAAATCATAACATAACACACAGATTTATGTGGTTCGACAAATTCCCTACATCCGCGAAGTATCAGAGGATTTTATTTCTTCGAGTAATACATCCGTCGATCATCTCGACATTTCATAAAAATTCTCTATTTTTCTCTCTCTCTCTATCTCTTCACCTTACTTCCCCTCTCTCTCTCTCTCATAAACCATGTAAAGAGATGAAAAACAAAAGAAAAATATTCTCTTTCCTGCCAGAAAACCGAGGAAAGCAAGAAAGACAAGCAACTTTTCTTTTTTTTCTATTTGTAAGCCTAACCAAGTGGATGGGTTAGGGGATTGCTTGAGAGGGGTTAAGAGGGCTTGACTTGGCAATTTATGACAGACCAAAAGAGGTTATGTAAAGAAAACGGGAGAGAGGAAGGTGGAGAGAGGTAGGTGGGAGAGAGGTTGGTGAGATGTGTTAGGTGAGGTAGGTAAGTCACAATCTCCATATATTTAATAATTCTCTCACTTGGATACTGGGACACTCACTGCACCACCTACCGGCTACATCATTCGCTTGTTGTACGGACCTTTTTTCCTTAAATATGATATTCTCCACCACTGCAACTCAAAGCCTCTGTCTTCACGTTAGAAAATAAACTGAAGTCGTGCACAACTTCAGTTTCTCAAGAGTAACACCCTTAGTCAACATATTAGTAGGGTTCTTGTTTCCATAAATTTTCTCAAGTATCAACTGTCCGTCATCTAATAATGACCGTATGAAATGATACCTGATTTGAATGTGTTTGGCCTTGGATTGAAATATTGGATTCCTGGCAAGAAATATAGTTCTCCGACTGTCACTGTAGAGAGTGTCCTTTCGAACCTCCTTACCCAATTCTTCCAAAAAACTCTGCAACCATATCATCTCCTTTGCAGCCTTTGACATTACGATGTACTCAACTTTTGCAGTGAACATTGAAACTGTCTTCTGTAGATTTGAGCTTCAGTACCCCCAAGAGTATAAACATAACATGTAGTACTCTTCCTATTGTCAATGTCTCCAATTAAATCTGCATCAACGTAGCCCTATAGCTCCAAGCTTTTTCTTGAGAAACACAAGCAGGTTTATGAAGAGCCTCTAAGGTATCTCAAGATCTACTTCACAACTTCCCATGTTTCTTCCCTAGATTACTCATGTATCCACTCACAACTCCCTCTACATGGGTAATATCTGGTCTGATGCAGACTAGGACATACATAAGTGAATAAATAATAGAAACTTAAGGAACCTTACACATGTTGTCTTGTTCCTCATCTGACTTAGGAGCTTGATTTTTGCTGAGTTTGAAATGACTGCCCAAAGGTGTGTTAATTGGTTTGGCCTGATCCATATTAAACATGTTAAGAACCTTTTTCACATATTCAGCCTATGAAAGCCTCAACATACCTCGAACTCGATCTCTGACATTCCTCATGCTAAGAATTTGTTTTGCCGCTCCAAAATCCTTCATTGCAAAGTGTTCTGACATTAGTTTTTTCATATTATTGATCTCATCAATGCTGGCATCTGCGATAAGCAAATCATCCACATACAGCAGTAGGATGATAAAAAAGTTGTCAAAGTACCTGAATAACAATAATGATCTGCCAGACATCTGTTATACCTTGCATTAACGATGAATTTATCAAACTTCTTGTACCACTGTCTAGGAGCTTGCATTAGGCCATACAAGCTCTTCTTCAGTTTGCAAACTAAATTTTCTTTTCCTTGTACCACGAACCTCTCAGGCTGGGGTTGTAGATGTCTTCTTCAAGATCTTTATGAAGAAAAGTTGTCTTTACATCTAATTTCTCAAGGAATAGATCTTTAGTAGCAACCATAATCAGCACCATTCTGATGGTTGTGAGCTTAAACACAGGAGAAAATATCTCAGAATGGTCAATGCCCTGCCTCTGCTGAAAGCCTTTTACAACAAGTCTAGCATTGTAATTCTTATTGTCATCAAGCTCAGCCTTCACAAGGTATACCCACTTGTTGTGCAATGTCTTCTTCCATAGTGAAAGTTTTATTTGCTCCAATGTCTAAATTCTCAACAGGGAATCCATCTCTTCCTTTATGGCCAGCTCCCATTGCTAGAATTTTCATCTGTTAAGGTTTCTTCGTAGCTCTGTGGTTCTTCACTATCTGTCAGCGGAATGTAGTTCAAAGTTGATGAGTAACGCTGAGGAGAACTCCTGCTCCTGACTGACTTATGAACGATAGCTTAAGTAGTGAATGAATCTGAACCTGATTGCAGAATAATGGGAATGGGTGCCCTGAACCCACTCTCCTCACATTTATGTCATGTACTGTAAACCCTGGTAGATCTTCAAACCTCACGAACTCTGATTCCTGAGGACCAGCTTTAGAATTTGTACTAGCCTTGTCTTTGTACATCATCTTCTCATTAAGAATCACATTCATGTTTCTGATAATCTTCTGATCCTGATCATCCTAGAAATGATAGACAAATGGTTCGTCTCCATAGCCAATAAAATAAAATTTCTTTGACATAGCATCAAGTTTATTACAAGCATCAGGATTGATTAGAACATAAGAAAGACAACCAATAGTCTTAAGATGAGAAAATTTGACCTCTTTACCACTATAGATCTTCTCAGGTAATTCACAGTCTGATGGGGCAGATGACCCCCTGTTAATTAAGTAAACTGCAGTGTTGGCCGCATCTTGCCAGAAAGTTGGTGATAGTCTGACGTCCAATATTAAGCTTCTGACACGCTCATTGATGGTTCTGTTAATACGCCATGCAACTCTATTTTGCTTTGGTGTTCCCGAAATGGTCTTCTTCATTTTGATACCCTGAGCCGCACAGTACTCCTTGAACCCACCATCGATGTACTCACCACCATTGTCAGACCTCAAATATTTCAGTTTTAGACTTGTCTCTGTCTCAACCATGGCCTTCCAAGTTTTGAAAACAATAAATACATCAGATTTATGCTTCAAAAAGTAAACACATACCTTTCTGCTGTGGTCATCTATGAATGTGATGTAGTAACGAGAGCCTCCAAGAGATGTCACTGGGGAAGGTCCCCACACATCGATGTGTACAAGTTCTAATTTTCCTGCCTTTGGCACTCAGCCACTTTTAAAGAAACTAACCTTCTCTGCTTCCACATAATGCAACTTTCACACATGCCGAGATCAACTGACTTCAGTTCGGTTAGCTTACCTTTGGACTGAAGTTCTTTCATGCCTCTCTGACCATGTGTCTAAGCCTCCAATGCACGTGTCTATTGTGCTCTCTACAAATGTAGTTTCAACACTATTAATTAAACCAATAATCATATACAGTATACCAGTTTTCTTACCCCTGGCCAGTATCAGTGCTCCTTTAGAGACCTCCAAGTGCTATCTGAGAACACCACTGAATGCCCTCCTTCATCGAGCTGCCCAACATAAATTAGATTCCTTTTCAGCTCTAGAATGTGTCTGAACTTTTGCAAGATTCATTTGTTTTTGTTAAGGAGTGTAATTTCTACTTCTCTCATCCCCACCACATTCAAAGCTGCTTTATCAGCCAGGTACACATTCCTAAAGTTACCTGTAGCATAGTTTTGCATTAACTCTTGGTGAGAAGATGTATGGAAAGAAGCTCCGAGTCCAGTATCCTGTCGTCAACAGAACTGTGAACTGCAAGCAATAATGCATCCTGCACTTCTTTAGTTACAACATTAGCACTGACGTTCTCCATCTTCTTAGGATTTTTACATTTCTTCTTTATGTGGCCAGTTTTGCTACAATTCTAACAGGTTGCATGCTGACAAGGCTTTGACTTGCTATTGCCTCTATGCTTTGATTTTGACCTTCCTCTATTTTACTTCCTGTCATGTGATCTCCCTCTAGAATCAACATTCAGTGCATTAGTCAAACACGAGGCCTTGCTATAATCCTTCCTATGCACCTCCTCAACCAAAAGCAAATCACGAATATCATCATATTTCAGCTTAGTTTTACTTGCAGAGTTGCTAACTGTCATCCTCATAAATTCCTAACTATTTGACAATGAAGCCAACAATATCCATGCATCTCATCGTCAAAATTAATTTCAACAGACGACAATTGATTATGATGGTGTTGAAATCATTCAGATGTTGAGCGACAAACACACGTTACACCATCTTTAAGTTGAATAAATTTTTCATCAAGTGCACTTTCTTATTCGTCGATGAATTTTCGTACATACTTTATAAAGTTATCATGAGATTTGCAGTCATCCTCTCCTTGATGATGTTGTGAGCAACGGATCTCGATAGGGTAAATCGAATAACCCTCAGAACCTGTCAATCCAACAGATTTCAATCGACCTCATTCATCTTCTCCGGTCTCTTTCCCAGTATCAAAAGATGGAGTTTCCTCCCATAGAGGTAGTGCTCTATCTGCATCCTCCAGTAACCAATATCTGTACCGTCTAACTTTTCGATCACTGAAACCTTCACTTCGTCTCTGGCCATTTTTCTTCCTCAGATTCAAACCGGTGCTCTGATACCAATTATTGTGAAAAAATGATGCGAGAAAGCAAAAAAATGGATGAGAAAAATTTGCAAATCAGAACATAACACACAGATATACGTGGTTCGACAAATTACCTACATCCATGGAGTTGCTGAGGATTTTATTTCTTTGAGGAGTATACCTGTCGATTGCCTTGAAGTTTCAGAAAAATTATTTATTTTTCTCTTTCTCTCTCTCTCTTCACCTTACTTCCTCTCTTTCTCTCCAAAGCCACATGAAGATGTGAAAAACAAAAGAAAAAGATCCTCTTCCCTGCCAAAAAATTGAGAAAAGCAAGAAAGGTAAGCAGCTTTTTCTTTTTATTTTCGTAAGCCTAACCAAGTGGCAGGATTAGGGGATTGCTCGAGAGGGGTTAAGATGGCTTGGCTTAGCAATATAATACAGGCCAAAAGAGGTTATTTAAAGAAAATGAGAGAGAGGTAGGTGGAGAGAGTTAGATGGGATAGAGGTAGGTGGGACGTGGTACGTGAGGTAGGTAAGTCACAGGCTCCATATATTTAAAAAATAACATCTTTACATGGATGCAGGTGAATTTGTGTCGATCTACATTTCACACTATATTAAATTATTTATTTATTTGGTGAATTTTTCTTTTCGCATCATTTCACACAACAATTGGTATCACAATTAATCAGCAATTCTACTGATAGGTAGCTGCAATTCAAGCAAAGTCGTGATGCAAGACAAAATATTGGAGCAAGTTGGGCTAAGTGTGCAAGTGAGTCAAGCCAACTCCTGAGCTGGCTCTAGCTCGGACAGATAAGTGGCTTATGAGCTGAGCTTGATAACCTAACAAGTCAAAGCTCAAGCCAGCCCCGACTCGTCTAGTTGACTTGTGAACTGGCTTGTTTAAATAAATATTGACATAAAATATACTCAGAATATATAAAATTTCAAAGTTATATGTTTAAAGTATTAAAAATGTTAAGATAATAATATTTTTAAGGTATATTAAGTGATCTTTATTATTTATCTTGTAATTGTTAATTCTATTTGTCATCTTATAATATTACAAATTAATTTCATTTTCTTTCTTTTATTTTAAACAAGTCGGCTCGTGATCCGGCTCAAACTCGTATGCTTAAGCTCGAGATCGAGCTCGAGCTTGGTAAAATTAATCAAGCTCAAGCTTAATCCAAGCTTAATCTAAGGGCGTCTCTACCTCGACTCTACTCATTTACACCCCCAGGGCTACAAAAATGAATAAATGCATGTCACTGGTTAGTTTAACATTCATCATGAAAGTGGAAAATAAGTTGATTCATCAGGTGGTTACGCATCCCATAAGTATCAGGATGATGAAACTTGACAATAAAGGAAACATTGACATTTATCGATGCTAGATGATGAATGTGTTATGTTCTTTGATTCTAGAGAAAGTTCTTGATAGCAATGGAGGTCCTTAAGAGATGACAGAGAGAGATTTGTTAAATATGAACCAAAGTGCTTCTGGGTTGGTTTGAAATTGCTTATCTAAAAGTTCAAATATGGGGGAAAATGGATACTTGTGTAGAAAAATTTTAGAGAATATTAAAGAATAAATTTCTCACGAATAGCATGGAGAAACATCTCATATAAAGCTTCGACTTTAAATGTTTCGGAAGAGACGTGAATCAACTATTGATGAGCATTTGAATGATTTACAAAGCTTTTGATAGGTCTGTTAAATTTGGATCTGGAATGACAATGAAAACTTTACGATAACACTATTCTTGATATATGACAATGTGACTACGACGTTGTTGAATCATGAGTTATTTCCAAGAGACAAAGAGTCTGCAAAGATAAAGTTTGCTGAGGCACTTACACTCCAACGTGATAAATTTGAGAAGAAGAATAACAATAGGGAAAAGAAGGGTGACAATGACATTACTTCGCAAAAGCGGGACAAGTTTCGTAGGCACAGTACGTTTTCTGTTTAGATACTGGTCCTTGTATGAATGATTGTCAAAAGTTGAAGGAGAAGGGGAAGCGAGTTTCCTATGAGGTGAAAGCCCATCTTATTTTGAAGATGAGTGACAAGGCATATTTAGATGCATTGTTTACTTCATTTTCTCACAGTTTATATATAGATGATTAATGTTGGATTCTTGACACAAATGCTAAATATTAAAATTTTCCCCATAAAGAGTGTTTTCATACATAAAAGAAGTTGGATGGTGATGTAGTGACAATGGGCTAAGATCAAGTTTGTCGTATTATTGGTGTAGGTAGCACTTTATTAAAATGCATGATGATATTGCGAGGGAACTGACCAATGTTAGACATATTCAAGGTATCAAGAAGTATTTGCTATCAGTTGGGACTATAAAAATAAGGGCTACATAATAGTTATTGAGACAAACATTTTGAGAATATGTTACACTAATTTGTATGAAAGGGGTTCATCATCAAAACCTTTAAAATCTTCAGGGTAGTAAAGTAACAGGAGCTATCATTATTGTTGATGATTCTTTTAATGCCACCACATCGTGGTATATGAAGCTAGCACGTACAAAAAAGGCTTCACTTCAGGCTTTTGTGAAGCACAGATTCATCAAAGGAGCAAGCACCTGTAAGCTTGGTTCTCTGAATATTATGTGATTTGGAAAAAAGATACAAGTATCATTTGGTATTGCAATCCACATTTTAAAGGGTATTTTTGAACACATTCAATAGAAGTTTGGGGCATGATGAGGATGACATCATTTAGTGAGTGAAACTATTTTATCTTTTCATTGATGACTACTTTAAACATGTTTGGGTATATACGATTTAACACAAAAGTTATTTGCTAGAGATTTTTATACTTGTAAAAATTGGATTTAGAATTAAACAAATAAAAGAAATTTTTGTGTATCAAATCAAAGAATGGGGCGAATACACATCAGATGCACTCTTGCAAGAGGGTCAGAGAGTTGGGAAAAGCACCAGTTCATTTTTCGAGAGACACCACAGTAGAACGAGATGTTAAAGAATATAAAAAGATCATTAAAGAGGAAGTTTGATTGATGTTGTCCAATGCTAGATTTGATAGAGTCTATTGGGATGAGATCATGAACTATGCTTGTCACTTTGGGAATCTCCTGCATTCCGCTACTAGTTGGAAGAAGACATCAAAGAAGATGTGGCAGAGGCATCCTGCTAGAGATTAATAGTATATGAGGGTATTTGGGTGTCTAGTTGGTTAATGGAGGGCATTTAGGATATTCCAAATGAGATTAACCCAAGACATGACATCCCCCTATGCACATCTCCTCAGGCTTAAGGAGTTCTCTGCAATTTCATCTCATTGGGGTGTGCATCAAGGTTAAATCAGCCCCAAAAACCTGCTTTTTCGTTATATGAAAATGAACTAGCACCTAGGCTCTGTGACCTTGGTCCTAGCTCCTAGTCCGGAACCAACATTCCCGGGTCTCGGGAAAAGGTTGTTTTGAACTATTTTGGGCACCTAGGCGCCTGGAACTAGTGCCCAGGTGCCCGTCCAAAGACCGCAATACTAGAAAATAGGCCAAACTTCTAGTGGCTCAATTTTGACCATCCGGAATGGCATTTTGTGTGCCTATGCGCTCGGGGCTGGTGCCTAGGCGTTGGTCTAGCACTTAAAACTTTGATTTACACTGGGAGCACCGAATGAAGGATTTCTCAGTCCAAAAGCTTTGAGAGACCACATATAAGTAAATTAATATCCCTTAACCTCAAAAATGAGAATTTTGTTCATCCACTGATCTAAAATCTATCACCAACAAGCGCTCTGAACTACAACGAGAATAGGGTGTTTCAAACTCTAATTTTTCTGTAATGCGCAAAAGAGGGATCCAGACTTACCTTGACCCCAGAAAAGCTCTAAATGGATGCAGAGAGACATCTAAACACAAAAATGGACATCAAGCATGTCCAATGTTCTGGGTGAATTCGTCCAACTGCAAGTTCTCCAGGGTAGGTCGAATCACCGCAAACCCTGCCTTTGTGCCCTGAACACGTACCAGAGGTCTTGAATGAGAGTCTTGAGCTACAAGACTCTACGAATGAGCAGTGGATCATCCCGAGTCAGTCAAGCGGATACCTACACAAGTGAAATAAAAAAAATGATGCCAGTAAACTTCTGAAGCTCTTTTCTCATAGCTCACCATAACGACCTACGCGACTAACTATAACCTAAGTAGCTTACAGCTTGTGCAGCTCCCAAATCTATTCTCTGTGGCTTACAGTTGTTATCACAACTCTCAAACCTTATATTTGGCCTATAGATGTTATTTCATCTCACGAGGCTCAACTCCAGCCTCTGCGACGCACAAATGTTATTACATCTATTACAGCTCTAAACACCGGCCTCTACGGCCTATATATATATCTCAGCTCTTGTAGCTCCCAATTCCAGCCTCTGTGACCTAGAAATGTTATCTCAGCTCGTGCGGTGCCCAATATTGGCCACTACGGCCTATAGATGGTATTGTAGCTCATGCAGCTCCCAACTCTCACATCAGAGGCATACATACATTATCTCAGCACATAAAGCTCTCAACTTTGACCTCTGCGACCTACATATTTTATTATAGCCCACTGACACGCCTAAAATATATACGTTTTTTGCTATATCATTTTAATTATTTTTGATGATATTAAACTTTGAAGGAATGTATTTTGTATGTTTATTGGCTTTAGGTGCAAGAAATGGTGATTGGAGTAAAATGAAGCAAAAACGGTGCAATTTGGAGCAAAAACGAGCAAGAAATGAAATTCTGCCCTGACACCTTTCGATAAGTCTTTTGATGTTTAATCTTTTTTATACTTCTTGCATATTTTTGAATGAGATTACACTTTAAAGAAAGGTTGTTTTATGCTTATTTTGTAGGGCTATCTGTTACGAACGCAACGCAACTGAAATGGGGCGAAACGGAGCTAAAAAGGAGCCAAACGGTGGAGCCGCGCAGCAGCCTGCTCGCCGACGGCGAGATTTTCTCGAGAACACGGAAAAATGGCCGAAAAGCTCGCCGACGATCATGAACCGACTTTTGGCTGTTTTGGGCCAATATTCGACGTATTTGGAAGCTTTTTCGAAGGGGTGCTTAAGGAAACTCTTCGGAATTCGTCCATACTCTTTAAAAATGACAAATTTGTGTTAGAAATGTGTAGATTAGAGAGAAACAATAGAGGAATGGAGAGAAAAACTTAGGGGAATGTTTAGGATTCTTAGATTAAGAGTAGAAATGTAGATTTCTACTCTTTTGGAGAGATTGGAGATGAGATTTTTTGAGAGAATTTGTAAGGGATTTCGTTAGCATTGCATGGATTGCCAGGAGACTTTATGGGAGAGATCTTCGTCTTTCTTTCAAGGGGAAAAAGCTAAGTATTGTTCTTCATTACCTTATAATTTTGTAAACATTTATTTAGTGAATTTGCTTTGATTACATGAAGTTTCCGTTGTGTTTTCTTTGCGCTTTGTGATGTATCTCTCTTACTCTTTCTTCTTCTTTGAAAATAGTGGCATAAGAAGATTATGTCATTGTGTTCCTTTTAATTTTCTTTTGTAATGAGTAGAAATCATGTTTAGGATTTTGTGATGCATGGTAGGAGTAAATTTAATTATAAATGTGATGGTTTTTACTTGCACTTCATTTAAATTGCAATAAGGGCCCATTGTAATGTTAAAATTCGTTGTAATTGCATTGTCCCAAATGGGCGGTGTAATTCTCAACAAAGTGAAACCACATTCAAATTCCATGGATGGTGAAGTTTATGGGGATTGAATGCAAATAAATAGGGAAATATAATTAATTGGGCGTAGAATTGGAGATTTTAGAGTGACAGACTAAAATCCTCAATTTGGTCTTATCGTTCGGTGTTGAAGTGTAGATTGTTAGCCCTCGGGCGAGGGAACGTGGGAGCTCCGAAGTGAGAGTCGGTATCCTCTCAGCCTAACTGCGCAGTTCGATAACTAAGCATAGGATTAGTCAATGTTCTTTATGCCCGGATCAAAGGGTAAAGAATAGGATTGCTCCTATTCGCACATGCAATATTTAATGCATCTCATTCCTATACATTATCTATTTCATTACATAAGAATAGTAGTTTTTAATATCTCAAAATTCTTCAAACCAACTCATCCAAAAGGGTTATCTTTAGAATTGTTATTCGCATTTAGATATAGCTTACTATCTTTACATTTAACACTCGCATTTAGGAATAGTTGCTTAGATAAAACATAATTTTAATCGACATTCCAAACTAAGGACTATTAAGTAGTAGTACGAATTTAACTAAAGACCTCTTACTTCACTTCCTCGTGAGATCGATACTGGAGTTTTTAAAGAAAACTCTATATTACTTGAAACGATACGTATACTTGCGTACTACCCCTAGTGTGTAAAATATTTTTCAATTTTTATATCATTTAAGATTTTGCACACTAGCCGCTATTTATAAATCGAGTCAAGTTTTTGGCCATCTTTTGGAAGTTAAATTACTGCGTAATTACGGGTCGGGTCACCCACCATGACGGCCTACTTGACCAACTATGACACTTGTGGTCCACAGTTCATACAACTCCCAACTTATGCCTTTAAGGTTTACGAATGTTATCATGGCTTGTGAAGCTCCCAACTCGGTCTTTGTGGCCTACGGACGTTATCACAACTCATTCCCAACTTCAGCCTTTGCGAATTACGAATGTTTTCACATCTCACTACTATGATCAATGTGTTTAACTACGGCTTAAGTGGCTCATAGCTCCTGCACCTCCGCACTATGACTTATGTGGACAACTAATACTTCTAGAGCAATCATTTATGACCCACATGGACAACTACTTCCACAACTTTCAACTAAATCCTCTACGATAAGCTGGCGCTACAGCTGTCACTATAACATTTACGGCGAACTACTGCCTCCATAGCACCACCTTCATGGCATATTACCACTATTATTGTTGAAATACTATTGTACATCAATTTTATAATTTTATATTTCCTAACTTCGAAGAAGAGTGTGCATGTGTAGTCCTAATTACATAATTGATTATTTCAATCTGGCAAAGCTCCATAATTTTTTTTCTTTTCAAGATTTTTGCATATCTCTGCCTGTTACTTTAATTGCCTAAGTGCATGCAAGAACTTCGCTCAATACAAAATGCTAGATTATTACTTAACCGTAATAAATCTTCTGACACATCAAAATTTTTTTAAAAAAGTGCTATAAGTGATCGAACCTTACAATAAATTTTCACCATTAACTCATCACATTAACCTTAGATCTTATTTAGAATCATTTTCATAAAGAAAATATATATTTTTGTTTGATTTTTTTAATTTTTTTTAAAATAAATTAATTTAATTTCAAATTAAACTATAAAACTAATAAAAAAAGATAAAAAATGAAAAATAGAAATTAGCCAAAACAGGCGCTTTTACTATTTAAAAAATATATAAAATTTAGACTTCCGAGCAAGCAAAAGTTCGAAGAAAAAACAAGAAAACCAAACAAAAAAATATATTCTCATAAGATTAAAAAGAGAGGATTAAGATTGCATGAAAAGTTAGTATAAACAATAAACCTATTAATTAAGTATATCATCCACACGATGATTACAGTACTCGATTCTCTCGGACTCCAATCACTGTAACAGCATTGATCGATGAAATTACCGCCTTGAGAGAATCCAAATCCATTCTCAGCATCCTCCGCTCGCCAATCAGTAAACCTTCTTCGAGAAGAAACCTCTGAGACTAAAAGCGCTCGTCCCGCTCCCATTGAGGCCGCCGGTCTCCTCCACGATGCGCTCACTTCCAGTGAGCCCATCGCGATCGTCCCCCCTGGAGCTCACCCTTTCCACGTACCCAATACAACTGTCCACATTCAGGTTCAACACCCGCACTCCGGCACCAACACCGCCGCCATGCGGGGAGGCAGCCTGGTTCCACATTCGCCCCTTATCTTTGGATCCCAACGCCGCCCGCCGGATCTGCCAGACCGGGCTGGATCGACCAAGATGCACGCCACCACGGCCTGGGCTGGAAGCCCACCGCCGGCCGCCGCCGGACTCACCGCGAGAGTTGCTTCGAGAGCAGGGTGCGCTACTCACCTTTCGTCCGATGACGGAACCGGTCGATCTATTGCGGCTGCCGGCGGATTGGCTCCGGGTGAAGGGCCAGATGTTGAGGTTTATGGTGTGGTCAGCGCTGCTCTTGCGGTCCTTCTTCCTCGCGCTCTTTTCCTGGTCTTTTTCCCCTGGTTTCTTTTCCGGCGTCACTTTGAATAAGTCTTTCCATCGCCGGGAAAGGGAGGAGGAGGTTGAAGAGGAGGAGAATAGGATGGAAGATGGGGAGGGGGAGGGTTCAGATTCGGCCAGTAGGGCCGTTGGAGGGGAGGGGGGTTGGGCCGGGGGGTCGGAAGATGGGAGGGAAAGGTGTTGGAGGGGGAGGAGAACGCCGTCGAGGAAGAGTTCATCGGCGGTAAGAAGTTCTGACGGCTGGAAGGAGGGATTGCGGACCATCCAGAACTCAAACTCAGGGGAGGAAGAAGGGCTGGTGGAGCTGCGATGACGTGTTGCTTCCACTTCCATTCTCTTTCCTTTCTCTGTTTCTTTGTTTGAGAAGAGAGGAAGGCAGTCCGTGTTAGAGCAGGGAAAGTGGTTCTGCTGTAGCTGCGGCCGGTGGAGGTCCAGTTATGTGTCTGCAACTTTTGGTACGAACATGGTGAAGGTGGGGTTGGGGATGAATGATGGGAGGGTGTAACGAGATAATGGTGTCACTTGGTAGGCACGTGGGAGAGAGGTTTCTCGGTATGTAGAAAAGGGCCGATAAATGATGCATTGAATTTCGTAAAAGAGGGAGACGCCGACGCCTTTTTATTTCTGTTGGTCTCGAGTCTGGTTCGCTTTTCGGCAGGTAGGAAGAAAAAGAGGAGTTGATATTGGCTCACAAATATTGAATGTCCGCAAGAGGCGTTGGAAGATAAGAGCACCCGTAGATGAGTGGGTGCAATCTGGATTAACATAATATATAGAAGGTTTCTATTTTTAGGAAATTTGAGGGCCAGGACCGCTGTGTTATATTAGAAGAAAAATTTTATTTACATAAGATTGAATTTATTCGTTAATAAATAGCTTCTGTTGGTCTTCGAAAGTCCGTTGTTTCTACAGTATAGCTGTGGTATACCGACTGCTGGGTCGAGCAGTCGGGTTGGCATGTCATGTTCACCTGCCGAAGTGTTAGCCATGGTGTATTAGCTATGGGGTTAATCAGACATATTGATCTATCATATTCAACTGAGTGTCAACGGTCATGTATTAAGTGTTGGGTTGATTACTCAGATTGACCTATTGTTTTAATCCACATTGTATTGGCTACTGAATACTCACTATCAAGTTGATTCGTCAAGATAAACCCGTGAGCACCGACCATCAAACTGAGTTGGAGGGTGGGTAACATTCTATCACCAATAAGGAGAGGATTTATGACTTCATCTATTTATGAGTTTTGACATCTACATCATTGCGGTTTTTCCTCAGTACTCTATAGATATACTTCATACATTACTAAAATTATTTAATATTTTTTTATTGTAACTAGATGAGTGAGTGGGGCACCTCGAGCCATATAAATAACAATGATTTGCTGCCTTCAATGAGGATGACATATTCTTCCTTATCTCTCTCTAAGATCAAAAGGGTTCTCAAAGCATATTCACGCCACCTTCTACTACATCCTTCACAATTCTTTTTCGATTTGTATGAGCTCATGAACCATACAATATCATCAACCAGAAAGGATTCAATATAACTCAAGAAAAATTGTGAATGAAAACAACAAAGTGCAAGTGAAAAATATCAAAAAAAGGAAGTGAGGAAATACAAAATTTTGAGCTGAAATATAGTTAAGCTTGGTCATGAAAATTGGGACTTTATCCAAGGCCATCGGGAAAATATATTGACTAATATGAAGAATACCCAAGTAACAAAACAATTAAGAAGTATTTCGAATTGCAGCAGAGAACACCACCAATATCAAGTAACATAGGAGAAAGGAAAATAATCCAATCTAGAAGACATGTCGGTACTGAAAGAAAAAAAAATATGGTCACAAATAGTTGTATGTAATAACAGATAGCTGAGAATGTGAAGACCAAACCAATATGCCAATTATGATAATCATATAATTTCCAAAAATCTCATTCTAAAATAACTTAATTCGTGTTAGCTAGTAATGTAGGTTTAAAAATTGGTTGTGTCCAATGAAGTAGATTTGGACATCATAATAGTTCAAACAAAAATGAAAAATAGACGAAGCGACCAACTAATACATCTTGTGGACAAATCCGTCGAGATTTCTCAACCAGGTTGGATGGACAAATCCGTCAATAATAAGAATCGACCAGATCTTAAGCAGTAGGCCAGCACCTCCCGTTCAAGCCTTTAGCCATAGCTGCCTGGATCTTGATCTGACCGGCCATTCCCTCAAACTTCTAGCGCATATCGACCCGGAGCAAGATTTGGTCTGATGCCATCTCAGAATCTCAGCCACATAAGTTTGTATTAGCAAAAATACCTAATGTTGTGCTTACTTTACAAGGGGTGCAGAATGTAATCTTACAACCCTCATTCATGTAAATAGGGGCTCATTTCATGAGTAAAGGTTACGTGATATTATTATTGTTCTGTTCCTTAAGGGTGTCTCCCATACATATTTGGATTCAACATCCTAAAAGGTACGATAAGCGTAGAGTGATATCGTCGACAAGAAGAGAAGCACAAAAATAAAAACGAGAGGAGACTTGCCAAAGACAAAAAGCAAATACACATCAGTGAAGGCATGGATGAGTTTGTGTAATGGGAAATGCAAGGGTTGAGAACCCATATAATGAATCAAGTGTCATACCACATCGTAGAAGTCCTGAGGGCCGTCATGGCTTTAGGAGGAGATCGGGCTCCCCAAGGACAGAACCCTCCTCAGGAGATGGTGTCGGTGCTCAACGACAGAAGGCTGACCACAGCCCCAAGAGAGCTAAAGATTTGCAGTACCAAGACAGCTGTAGATCTGTGCAAGTAGAGGGACAATAGTTCAGAGCATTGAGACACCAAATCAGCTAGAGAATCCATTCTTCCTTCATATTTCATGGGCTGAGACCCCCGGAGAAGTTTAAACTCCCAACGTTGGAGGCATATAGAGGTCGGTTGGTTCCTAACGACTACATCACCTCATTTGAATATGCAATGTGCTTGTTGAAAGTCTCAAACACATTCAAATGTTGTATGATCTTTACCACCCTGAGGTCGTCAGCCATGAGGTGGTTCAACTAGCTACCGATCGTAAGCATCAGTAACTTTCAAAATTCCACATAATTTTTTTGGCACAGTTTCCAAGAGCCCAGGTATCCAAGAGAAGCATACAATCCTTATGGCAGCTGAAACAAGGACCAAATGAGAGCCTGCATTCCTACTCCCTATAATTTTAGAGATCGATGCTGGATGTGAAGGACCTATAAGCTGACGTTACATGTACCGCCGTGAAATAAGGTTTGAGGTATGAGATGGTTTGTTATGAACTCAGTCTGTATGAGCTCTGAGATTTGGCCGAGTTGATGGAAATGAATAACAAACACATCATTGATGAGGCCCCCAATCAGAGACGATAGACCATCAGGTCCATGAGAGAGCATCACAAAGTGGTAGGTGAAAATCAAGAAGCTTCCCTGTCTTTCTGTCTAACCAAGATATGAAAAGACAGTCGACTCACTCGCATCAACAAAGATTCTAGCTAGTTTAACAATCAGGGAGGTCAGACAAGGAGCCGAGACCATCACCCAGCTCAGTATTATGAGAGACTGGCCCAGCATTATGAGAAACCATTTAGTTAGTACAAATGCCCTCAAACACTTCGATTGTCAATGGTAGAGCTTGTGGATGTCATCCATGATAAAGAATAGTTCAAGAAGATGCGACTGATGAGGGTCAGAGCTTTTTTTTCAGGATATAAGAAAGTATTGCAAGTACCACTGGGACCAAGACCACAATACGGTGGTGCAAGCACCTTCGAAACATTATCAAGGAGCTTATTAGAGCCAAAATACTAAAGGAGTTTGTCAAACAGGGTGTCTCGATTTAGAGGCATGGAAATGTCCCATCAATAGAAGTCCCTAATAGGTTTTTCAGAAAAATGTTGTTCACATTGTTAGAATAGTCCCGACTTTTTTTGGAGGAACATAGTCCTTTTGGTGAGCCTTCTAGATGAGGTCAAGGATAGGAGAGCTGTGTAATGTCATACCAATCTAGAGGAGAGGGAACTACCCCATATCACCTTCATCGATGATGATTTTACCCTCAAGGGAAACATCTGCAATGATGCTATAGTTGTAATGGGGATAATAAGCAACTTTCAGGTTGAGAGTATCCTCATTTACACTGACATTTCAATGAACTTCATGTTCAAGTAAATGTTTGATAATCTCAATTAGTTAATCGGCCCCCTGCTTAGATTTTTGAGAGAAAGGAAGGAGGCCCTGTGAGTTATGTCACTCATGGTTACTTGGGGGGAGGGTAAGAAGTAGTTTAGTGAGATGGAGGACTTGTTAATAGTAAACATGTCTCCCACTAGCAATAACATCTTTAGACTTCTTAATAGTAAACTTGTCTCCCACTAGCAATAACATCTTTAGCCGCTCACTACTGGACCTTTTAAGGTTGTGGTGTCAATGCACCATGCCGCAGTCAAGTTTCAAGGACATGGAGAAGTGATCACTATCCGAGGGGATCTTGAACAGTCCCAAGTCTGTTACCTCCAGGTAGTAGAAAGAGTAGAATAGGGTTCTCTTGACCTATAAAATCGAAAGGAATGGGGTCTCAAGTCTAGTGAGACAACATTGGAGAATATTATTACCGATAGTGAGCCACGTAAATCTTTTTTAATTAGCAAAAAATTTAATGCATGGAACAGCTAGATCAAATGCTTCGAGAATATCGTGATGTCTTCACTTGGTATGCACCGGAGATTTCAAAAAGACTATTCGATGTCACCTGCCACCAATTAAACGGGAGTTCCACCTTTGTTCGATAAAGCAGAAGGTCATGAAATTAACGACATCATTAGTCGGACCCATCAAAGAGGAGGTACTGAAGCTAAAGTAAGCAGGCTACATTCGAGAGGTATTATGCCCCACTTGGGTCTCAAAAGTCGTCAAGGTTTAGAAGGCCAACATAAGTGGCACATATGCGTAGACTTCACAAGCCTGAATGTCGTTTGCTCAAAGGACTGCTAACCCTGTAGAGGATTGATGCTTTAGTGGACTCAACTGGGTGATGAGTTTCCTAATCGCCTTTCATGGTATTACCAGATAAAGATTCATTCAGCCGACACTGAAAATACCACTTTCATAACTACTGAGGGTGTTTATTGTTACAATATAATGTCTCTTGGGCTTAAAAACAGTCGGGCAATATACCAGCACTTGATGACTATAATATTTATTGATCAAAAATAAAAAAAAAATATTGAAATCTACGTGAATGATGTCATAGTGAACATCTGAATGACTAAGCAACATATGCATTCACCTACAAATGAAGATTTCCAACAAATCAAATGTAATCTCAGATACCTTAAAGGAGCTATAACTCATGGATTTTGATTTACCAACAAGTCCTCTACAATTCGATCATATTCTAACATAGCCTGGGCAGGGGATCCTATCACTAGAAGGTTTGTCTCGGGTCATTGCACATATGGTGAAAATGTGATTTCATGGAAAGTTAAGAAAAAAACAATCAACGGTAGCTAAATCTTCGAATTGAGCAGAGTATTAAGTGTGTTTTCTTTTGCAACAACAGATGTCATATGGATTTAAAAACTTCTAGCTAAATTCAATTACCTGTGAACATACCTACAACTTTTTTCTGCGATAACACATCAGCAATAATCTAATTTTTCATGCTCATACAAAATACATAGAAATTGACCATCAATTTATTAGAGATCAAATTGCAGCAAAAATAATTACAGTCTAGCATGTATCAACTCAAGATTAAATTGCATATGTCTTAACAAAAGCTATGTCGACACCCAATTTATAGAAGCTGAGGAACAAAGTTAGCATCTATGCTTTAGATCCTAAACTGTTAATTTCTCTTCTCTACACATACTCGACAACTGTAATCTTTACCTTACATGTATTAGACTACTGTAAAGCTATGGCTAAAAATAGCTACTCCTATAGTTTATAAGGTTAACTTTCCTGAGAATAATAAACATAGCTACTTATTCTCACTTTCCCTTTCACATATTGCAACAATAAAATTGCTCTCTTTGAATTATTTTTATTTACCCATCCTATCGAGCAAGCCAGCTCACCCTTCTTCTCAAAAGTGGAAAGGCAAAGATTTTGATCAAATGAAGTCTAGGGTATACTCTTTTAGGAGAGATCGCCTATGAAAGAACTTCAAAAATATTCTCAAGTAGGTCATGCAGCTTTCTATTCCGAAAAGCCTGACGAGGTAGAAAAGACCAAGGAGCCTAACTATTTCCAATATCACAGGAATCTGGGGTATGTGATTGAAGACTTCTATGTCTTCAAGAAATGGCTTGAAGCCCGCTACAAAGTATGCGAGATGGAGATGCCAAGCCTTTCAGATGGATTAGCTAGAGTTGTTATAACCATTCAAGCCACTCCTATTGTAGCATTTGCTTTTCTTTAATAATATATTTGTTTATTATTATTTTTTATATTTTTATTTTTAATGTTTAAAAATAAATTAACTTGTTTTTAAACATTCAAATCATTTAAAAATTAATTTAAATATTTTTCAAAATATTTGAAAATATTATTACATATCAGACATAAAAACAAATCCAGATGCTAACTGTAGCATTAATTAAAGTGAGAGAAAGCAGGGGAAGAGGTATAAGAAAATGAAATATATCATTCAGTGAATTTTCCTGAAGATTCCATTCGATCTGCCAGACGGAATTCCCCAACTAAAACTTCTATTGATAAATTTATATTCAAAAGTCAAACATTGTCACAGGTGCAATCTGAATGAGCCGAATCGGTACCATCTAGAAGCCACTCATTTCAATCCCTACTTTATCAGCATTTCAATTACGAGTGTAAATGAGTCTCGACTCAATTTGAGCTCAACTTAATAAATGGCTCATGAACTGAGTTCAATGAGCTAACAAGCTAAACTCAAGCTTGTCCTGACTTAACTAGTTAGTTAATGAGTTGGCTCATTTTGAAAAAATACTAATATAAAATTATTCAAAATATATTAAATTTAAAGTATTTATCTTTAAAATATAAAAAATATTTAAATAATAATATTTTATCTTTTATCAAGTGATCTCTTAACATTTCTCTCATAATTGTTCATATTATTTCTCAACACTATCTTAAATTAATATTAATTTTTCTCTTTTATGATAAACAAGCCGGTCAGTTAACCTGCTATAACTCTAGATTTAAGCTCGAACTAGAGTTCAATCTCGAAAAAATTAATCAAGCTCAAGTGAGCTCGACTTAGACTCGTTTTCCCCCTTAATTAGAATCATTTGAAAGTTGATTTGAATTTAATGCCAGTTCTTATTTTGTTTCTTTCATTAGTTCTGTATTTAATTATATACTTAGAAAAATAATTATTTAACATTATAGTTAAAGTTGTTAAATTTTTATTTATGACTCACATTTATTTTAATCAATAACTTATGTCATTGATTTTATAACATAAGTTATTTATTTTCTTAACTCATAACTTATATTATAATAAATGTTACCTTATGATAAATTATGTTATTTATTTTCTTAACTCATAACTTATGTCATAATAAATTATAACTTAAGTTAATTATTTTTATGATAACTTAAGTTATTTATTTTCTTAACTCATAACTTATGTCATGATGAATGATAATTTAAGTTATTAATTTTTATAACTCATGAAAACTTATGTTATTTATGTCATAACTTATGATAACTTATGATATTTATATTTGTAACTTATGTAACCCCAAAAATGAATAGAGTTTACTAACTTATGTCATTAATTTTAAAAAATAAAAATAAATTAATTTATTAAATTATCATAAATCTTATTGGTTAGTAACCCTCATGATGGGTGGTGGTTAAATAGAGCATAATTTAGAGAATGAATCATCTTTCTTCCAAACACACCCAATATATTTCCCTCCATCAAAAAATATAGAAAGTTGAAAGAGATTAGAGAGAGAAACTCCATCTCTTCAAGATCAAGTTTTATCATCATGAATACATATATGCGTTATTTTATTATAGATATGTGAGAATCATGAATTTAAAAGATTTTGGTTATTATGTAATTTTAGAATTTGTGTCATAAAGTTTTAATATAAATTTCTAACAAAAGTTTGGAAGATTTACATAGAGATCACTCAATTTTATGTGTTTACTTTTTACAACCATAACATCTTATCTATGTATTAAAAAGTGTATTTCATTTTTAAAAGTTTAAAACGATGCTATTCTTTATGTATTAAAATTCTGATTCGTTGGATCGAAAAAGCAATATTTGGATGTTACATATGTAAATGAATATTAACCGAGGGGGCGTGTATGTAAATGCTCCTTAAAGTTGAGAAAGCTCTCATTCAAATTATTCCTCCTGATACAAAGACAATTAAAACTAAATTTCAGATCTATATTTTAGAAATGGCTTTCCTTTGATTGGGCTCAGAGTTTCCCAACCCAAATAATGAACTGATCAATTATAATATTCTTGGACTGAAATTGTGTTCCTAACTTTTGATAATATTATCACCATAATTACGGTACCCGAATACCTTCAGTGACGCTTGGACTGGGGACGGGCCCATTCTGCACAATACTGCAAGCAGATGGGCCTTTTTGGGCTACAAAAGTTGTCCTCACTGATATAAATGCGGTGCATCCTTAATATTTATTGTTGCGGAAAATTCTTGGTAGTTTGCGTGCATGATGTTTCTTATTGTGAATTTGCATGTTCTAATTACGAATATTAATTTTTGGGCTAACTATTTTCGAAAGAAATCATATTGATAATTTTAATATTCAAATTAATTATGAGAATATTTTTTAAGTATTTGTTTGGAATATCTTTCAACGAAAAAAAGAAAAGTATTTGTTTGGAAACGATTTTATTTTTTTATTTTCTCCTTAAAAATATATTTGTATAATTAATTTTTTACTATGTCTTTATTTTCTTACTTTTAAAATTAAATTAATATGTTTTTAAAAATATTCAAAATTTGAAGGCGCGGATGGAAGAAATTATTGCGGCAGCATTAAAACCCAATAATTTTGTCGGCAGACATACTTACTTTATCAGGTAGAATTTCAGATGGGCATTTAATTTCTTAGCAAGGATTTGGCAATGCATATCATATAAATTAGAAAAAAAAGAATATTATTCAGATCATTTATTCAGCCAAAAAAAATTCTTATAAAGAGAAATTGTTTGTTATTAAGTTTTTTTTTTTAAATATATTTTGGTCAATTAATCTTTTGAAAAGTGATGTTTCTTAAGATTTCACATCTAGCTAATATGAAAAACGTGTATAATATAAGAGGCTAACCCTACAAAGAATTATTATTTTTTTACTTATTAGGTGTGGATGATCTCATAAATTTAGGGTTTATTGTTATTATTATATATATATATATATATGTATATATATATATATATATATATATATATATATATATATATAAATATATATATATTGAAATAATGGGAGATAAATCCTAAAATTTTTTATTTTGAATTCACAATATCGAAGAAATAATAGCCTCCTCTAATAAATAGCCATGGAGATAAAATACATGGCTCTCATCTAATTATAGTAATTATTAGGTACATAACCGCTGAATTTTTTGAGTTAACCCAATTATTAAATCTAGCAATGACTATGCGACTATAACATTCATTTAAATAATTATAAAGAGAAGGAAAAAAAAATAATATTTAAACCAATATGTTCTGAAATCGATGCAAAAATAGTAAAAAAACTACAGGTATGAAACATATAATTATAGCTATAACAGTTTAATTTAACGAAGTTGAACCATCTAATTTTATTCTCCCCTCATAAACCTGTCATGCAATGCAACTTTCTTTATCCCTAAATAAGCACTCAACTCTCATGGCATCTACAACCCTAATATGAATGGATATTACAAAATTCCTCGGAACTCCTCCGACAACACCATACCAATTTGAGATTCACCCTCTACTGAGGGAGTGTGTCATAAGGTGTGATGCCATTTGGGAGTCCCTTCTTTCACATGTACATGTATAGGTTGGAGAAGAAACTTTGGCACGTTACATTTGATTGAATAGATCAAGCTATTCTTCATTAATAGCAATATGACATTCTTCATCAAGGGGTGCTCAAGTCTTACTAAGATTACTGGCTTGGTAAGTTAAAGCTTTGTTACTTCATCAATGGAAAAAGAATACTCCGTCTTGGTCAACATTGGTGCAAGGAAATCATGATTGATTTATTAAATATTAAGGTTGAAGAAAAAAAAAATTTCTGTTGATTTTGCTCTCTTTTTTCTTTCTTTTTTAATTTAAAAATTTCTAGGATTGTGTGTAAATATCTTCATGAAGTAGATGTTGTGATTATCCAAAATAAAAAATGTATGATCATTAAGAAACTCATTCAATTAGCCAAAGATATCCCACAACATTTAAGTTGAAAACATACATAAAATAAATAAATTAAGGATCATTTGAACCCTAATTTGACCAAATTACAGTTGTAATAAACATCCCAATAAGGAAATTACAATGACAAAAAAAATGTTTAATTCAAACTCTGAATAAGCCTAATAAAGAAATTGAAGTATGATAAACTTTGAGATATTATTTGAAGAATTAATCAGTTCAATTTTTTATATTTCTAATCAAATTGAGTATCTCATCAGGAACAATTCAATAAATTTAAGATCTCATTAAGAAACTTAAAATGTTAAATAAATGATTTGTGATCAGATAAAATATCGCAAATTGTCGATGATCTATTCAAAATGTTCGTTAAAATAATAAAAAGGCCACCCTTAAAAACTAAGTAGGCTCCAATTCTTCACATAGATGAGAACTAATTCTTTAAGTTAAAAATAGCCTAGAGATTTAAAGAACCCTAAAGCTCTACCTAAAAACCAACATCGATAACCACTTATAACAACTGTTATTATTTGATTACTCAATCGACTATCACCACCTATCCTTTTTTTTTTTACTGTTATTGTCTATTCATTGTTACATGCCAACCAATCCACATACAACATTATTGAGCCACCATCAATAATTGTCATCTCTTGACTGCTATCATCACCTTTCATTATATTATCAAAAATATCAATCATAACTGTAATAGATCAAGTTAGTTTCCATGTTATCAACTTTTAATCATATTATTTTCTTATTTTAAGGAAGAAAATATTTTATCTGATCATAAATAACACAACAAATTATTTAATTGTTCTAGAATCTATAATTTTTTTTCTTTTTTTTTAGTTTTCAAAGTTAAAAAGGTCTCCTATGTTTTTTTCTTTTATTATTTTTATGTGTAGAATCTTCAAGAAAAGATAAAATAGAAAATTCTCTCTATAGTTATAAATTTTCTAGCATGTTATAGTTTATTAACATATGTGGAAATAATATCCCAATATCCTAGGAACCCTAATTTAATGACTAAAATGAATCAATGAATTTTCTTATTCTAGTACATGTTAATTTGAGAACATGACCTTCAATTATGAATAACTTAACTAAACAAGAGTAAGCACCCGAGCTCTATTCTTGGAGGATCACATATACTAGTTGGAGAAAAATTCAGCTTAAATATTTCAACATTTAAAAGAAATTGGTTAACAAAAGGTAACATCACAATATGATAAAGAATGATAGAAAGCACATAAGATGTCTTCTTTCTATCATATGATGATTTCTTCTCATCCACAACTTAATTTAAAACTATTTATATTATTAGCTTAACTCATCTTTCGTGTGCAACTCAACCAACTTCTAATCCTCAAGCCTTAGTGGACTTGGCTTATCAAAACTGACAAATGCCCTCATTATGTCTTATGATATAAATCATGATGTTTCATTCAACAAAAAAAAATCTATAAGCAATATGAACCCACTTGCTCCCCAGCATAGCTTCTATGAGTATTGACTTCTCATTGATTGAACTCTCCGTCAATCAAATTCCAATGCAATTCAGAATGCATGTGATGGATCTTTTTGATGGTTCATTTGATCTTTATATGCTTCTTGATCACTTTAAGACTTTCGTGTGTATCCAATACACTTTAGATGCATTCATCTATTTGGTCTTCCTTTCCACTCTAGTATGAAGATAATGCACTTTATTTGGAATACTAATTGGTAAAATTCCACGTTATTATTTTTTATTCGGTTTACATCAAACATGCATAGAACTTCGATCATATATAAATTTGTATTCTTAGTTTTGTGTCACATTTATGCTTTGGATAATTCATTTTATTAAATATTACTTTATAAAAATATTATTTAAATCACCTACAATATTTTTAGATAGATAAGAAGCTATAAAAATTGTCCACCTGTAATAATATTTTCTTATTTTTTATCGTATTAGATTAACACAATTGCAATTCACACCCCTTCCATTGCACCCATCAACTCCATAATTTGCTTTGATCTCTTGGGCAAGGTCATGGATCCCAATCAAAAATCCAAATTTTATATCAATAATCTAAATTCTCACCTAAATATTCCTCATTTATTCACACAGACATTTTTTTTTTTGCATGTCTATGTGATTATACACTTTTTGTGTGTGCGTGTGTGTGTAGATCAACAAGTAATTGCATCCACTTTAACTCGATCATTTGCTCATTGTGATTGCAACTTTTTGCACACAACTATCAACTAAGTGCGATCCATTCGCGATCTTTCCTTCTTTGATAGCTCAATAATATATTTTGCAAATTACTGAAGCAGCATCTTGCATTGTATAAGTTCAATATATAATAGTATGATTACACAATCCAAAAATTTCTTATAACTTAATATAACTACAAATACACATCTTTCTTGCTTGCATAATATCGCCACTCGCTACCTTCCAATATTGATACCTTTTTTATTTTCCAAGATAACCACAATCACGTTACTATCTTCAATTGCCTCAATGAAATGAAATCAGACACAAATAATTCTTCATACTGAAATCACAATTTGTTTTCCTAAATAACATGATAATCACCAGCTAACATTTTATTGCTTAATTTTAATTTTATTCCAACATAGAAATATAATAGTGCCATATTTTACATCATAAATGTTGTACTAATGGAAATTAACCTTGCCATTTCAATTTTTCAAATCCTTACTTATATAATGATAACTATGATCCACATGCTCATGATGAAATTCAAAGCCTTGGAATCACATTAATGAAACTTATAATATGTTATCTATAAAATAAATAAAGTTAAAATTGTACTTTAAGATTTAGCAAAGTGCATTGCACAAGCTCTACAAACTCTTTTGATTCTTAATTTATAATATGTATCATAATTTTGTATCCTTTTTTATTTCTTATGATAGCTTTATAGAAGATGTCTATAATAAAACTCCTCTTTTTATTAATGATTGGACCTTGAGGACACTACTGAATTAATAGCACTTGAAATTTTTATTAAAGCATTATATATTTTTTGTCAATAGATAATATCTCTTGCAAATTCATTTGATGATCCAATCCCTACTCATTAATCATCATATCAGGAGCATTTGTTACTTTCGTGATTATGATTTATTTCATTTAAACTTGTATGAGATTGAAGTTATATTGTAATTGTTACTATTTTTTTTAATCTACTTATGATTAACATTATCAATATCTTACATGCATTTGCCTAAAATTTTATGGAGTTTTTTTCTCTTTATGCTTCTTCTATTATAAGATTGAGTTCTTAAATTATACAATCTAATATTGTTCTCTCCATTATTTTTCGCATATGAAGTGTTCATGAGAAAAAAATAGTGAATTGATACCTCACAAATACACTAACTTAGTTCATAAAATATTAAACTTTAATTGGCCTATTATAAGGATTTTAGTCATGCTACAAGGGAGTTGAGCGAAATATATTATTATTTTTTAAAGTGAGATTTACATATATATATGCCACAAAATTCTTATGTATTTACATATCTAATACTTAAATATTGATATTTACTTACATAAGTCTTAAATTCTTAAATCATAGCAAAATTATTAACTTCTTTAAAGCGAATTATACCTTTTGATACATATGTTTTGATATGGTTGTGATGCAAGGGTATTATACAAGTAAATATCGAAGTATAAATATTAGACATGAAAATATATAAGAATTATATGGTATTTATGTAATTAACTCTGCTTTTTTAATTTGAATTAACCCCAAACTTTCATTTTTAATTAGAATTTGTATATTAAGTTTTATCTTCACGAGATAAGAACATGGTTACAAATAGAGTTTTTTTATTAGTATTTAGCCTCATTCTTGACGAGGGCTTGCTTTTACCTGCCCGGCTCTTGTTGGTTGAGAAAAAACGACACCATCTAGGCATAACTAGGCTATCCTTTCAAAAGTGAGCCACAAATACTAAACTCCTACGAATAAATCCCCTGAAATTCCTCAACCATGATGGGCAGATGATAAGAAAAACCTGAATCTCAGGAAGTCGGCTATTACCTCCCGGTCAAATCGTTAGTCATAGCCGCCCGAATCATGATCCATCCGACTATTCTCTCCGACTCCCAGTGCATAGCCGCCCGAATCAAGATCTGATCGAATGTCATCCCAGGCTTCTGACCATTAAATTATGCATTGACCAAAATACCTCGTGTTGTGCCTACTTTACTAGGGGTACATAATGTAATCTTACAACCCCTACTACTATGAATAGGGGCTTATTTTATGAATAAAGGTTACACAATTTACTGTTCATTACTATGCTCTCTACTTTTTCACTTCCCATTGTGCTCTATTCTATAGGCGTGTCTTCTGAACTTTGGATTCAACATCCTAAAAAGTAGATTGAGCGTGGAGTCATATCATCGACAAGAGGAGCACAAATATACAATGAGAGGACAATCACCAGAGAGAAATAGACAATGGAAAATACACGAGAGAAGGCATAATGAGTTTGTGCAGTGAGAAATGCAAGAGTTAAGAACCCAAATTGAACCCTCCTCAAGAGACGGTGCATGTACGCAATGGCTGAAGGCTAAACTAAGACCCCGAGAGAGCCAAAGATTTGCAATACCAAGATAGTGTTGGATTTGCGAAGGTAGAGAGATAGTAGTTTGGGAAAACTCATGCACCACATCATCCATAGAATCCTTTCTCCCCCCATATCTCAGGAGCTGAGCTCCCAGAGAAGTTCAAACTTCCAGCGATGGAGGCATATAGAGTTCGGTCGGATCCCAAAGACCTCATTGCCTAATTCGAATCCAAAATGTGTTTGTTAAAAGTCTTGTACGCATTCAAATGTCATCTTTTCCTTATTACTCTTTGGACATCAGCATTGAGGAGGTTCAACTCGCTGTCGGCCGAAAGCAATGACAGCTTTTTAGACTTTTGCAGAATTGTTTTGGCGCAGTTTGCAAATGCCCAGGCGCCTAAGAAGAGCATGCAGTCCTTATGAAAGCTAAAATAAGGACCAAATGAGAGCCCCCGTTCCTACATTCTACGATTCTGGAAGGAGAAGCTGGAAGTGAAGGAATTCTGAGCCAACATGGCATAGGATGCCCTGAAATAGGGTCTGAGGTTCAAGAGGTTTTGTTGAGATCTAAGTCTGCACGAGCCTCGAGATTTGGCTAAGTTGTTGGAAATGACCAACAAGTACATCAACGATGAGGAAGGCATTCCCTTAGTAAAAAAATACAGACCATCGGGTCTAGAAGAGAGTCCCGCAGAGTGGCGGGTGGAAATCAAGAGAGGATCCCTGATTGTCTGTTCGACCAAGGTATGAAGATAGCTGACCTGCTCGCAACAACAAAGGGTTAGGTTGGTGTAACAATCAGAGAGGCCAGACGAGGAGCTGAGACCCGTGACCAACTCAGTATTATGAGAGGCCGACCCAATACTATCAACAACCGTTTGGTGAGTATGAAGGCCCCCAAACCACTTCGTTGAGAGTGTCGATGGCGGAAATTGTGGTTTTCATCCAAGATAAAGAATAATTTAAGCCAACACCACAGTTGCGGGCTGGGGCTTTTCTCCAGGATACAAGTACCAAAAATACCATCGGGACCACAACCAAGATATGGAGAGGCACCTTTGAAACCTGATAGAGCAGTTATTAAGGGGAAAAAAACTAATAGAGTCTATGACATCGGGGGCCTTCCTGTGAGGCACGGGAAGGCCCCGACAATAGAAACCCTGAACAGATCATTCAAACAAATATTTTCCACATTTCTAGGATAGTTCTTACTATTTCGAAGGATCATAGTCATCCTAGAGAGCCTCTCAGAAGAGGCCAAGGATGGGAGAGGTGTGTAATGTCTTTCCAAATAAAATGATTCCTCTTTTCAAACAAATATCTCTCTTTTCAAATAAATCTCTCTCTTGAACATATAAAATGATCTAAAGATGAGAGGAATAAAAAAAGACAGGAGATACGACAAAAATAGATAAAAATAATTTAAAAATAACCTTTGAAAGCTTATGTATGGTTATCCTTATGTGATAGGTCAAGAGTATACGTCTGAACATGATCAGATAGAAATACCTTGAAACATGATATCCTTGAAGAAAATCCATACATAAGCCACCCATAACTAGGGAATTAAAAAGAACATTTTTTTTTTGTTCAAGTGCACTCCCAAAGGGGTCTTAGCACGAAATTCTAGGAGTGTTCAATTATTGTGCATTTATAAATCATTAATACCAATAATTTTTTGAGAAATTAAGATTCACTTGTCTTTATCGCAGTTGTGGCTATCAAGGAGCAAAAGAATCGGGGAACATAAATATGTATATCAAATATGTGTCAGCACGAATCTCAAAGAAATCAAACAACCGATAGAGAAGATGACGTGCTGGTTCGGGACCCATCAGGAGCAATTTGAGGGCCCACTTTTGCCTACCTGGCTCCTGCCGAGAGAAAATGATCCCATGGTGGGCAAAACTAAACTTTCTTCCCCAAAGGGAGTCACTGATACTAACCTTGAACAACGAATCTGCCAAGATTCTTCAAGCATGTCGGGAGGATGATGGTAATCACCTGGATCTCATGTAATCAGTCAGCAATTCTCGGTCAACTCTTTTGTCATAGCCACCCGGATCACAATTCTCCCGGCCATAGAGTTATGCATTAACCAAAATACTCCTTGTCCTACCTACTTTACTAGGGGTACATAATGCAATATTACAACCCCACTCTTATAAATAGTGGTTCGTTTCATAAACAAAGGTTTCACTATTTTAGTGTTTATTATTGTGTTCTCCCTGCTCAATTTCTTCCCTTTGCACTCTAACTTTTAGGCGTGTCTATTGGACAAATTTAGATTCAACATTATGATAGTTGGTTTGCACTCTAACTATATAGTACACAAATTTAGTTTGACATTCTTGGCTTCCTTTCTCTGGTTTAGCTTTTAGTTATGATTTAGTTCTTGTCTATGTCTTGACTCAAAAGAAATTATTACGTACAGTGATTGCACGACTAGACGACGGTTTGGATAAATCAATGTGTGATTCATGACAATGTGGTCGCATCCCGACCGTCATCTAGATTTACGAATTTCGTATTTAACTTTCCATTTTATCAATTCAATTTGTGCCAATTGAAAAAGTAATACTATAACTATGAAATTATATTATATTATCAAGTATTGGCCGGGAGGTAACATAACAATGCATGAAAACAAAGGCGTACATAATAAATTCAGCCTCATTCTCATTTTGATTTCAAATATGTCAATATAACTTTTTTTTTCATTTTTTTTCCTTACTTTCTTTTTAAATTTTTGTTTAAATTATGACTAGATCTTTTGAATTAATTAAATCCTTCTATTGATTCTCAAAATTCTGTACTCATTCATGCGACTAGTTCATAACCTAATTTTATAATTCGAAGAAGGAAGGGAATAATAAATTCCTCTACTTTTTCTGAAGTTATTTTAGTATTGTTTTTTTTTTTTAAATTTTTTTATCCGCATGCAGGATCATTTTCTATGAGAAATCATAAAAAAAAAATTATTATTTTTATAATCTTTCCAGCGTTAATTATCTGTCAGAGATTGCCATACAAAATAAAAAAAAAAAATAAACGAAAGAAAAAATATCACTGAAATTTTGAATCTTTTTTGAGAGTTGTAATTCTCCCTCAAATTGACTTGAAATATCATACACTTAAAGTTAGCTCAAATCTTTTATTATAGTTTTAATTAGTGGCATATATAACTCCAAACTGGTGGGTTGAACCAGTTATGAAAGAAGAAATGTTTACATCCTTGCCAACATACATGTACAAATCCAACAACATGGGGAATATAGCTAAAGTATGGATTATAGTCCTGGCAAATTAAATAAAAACTTTCGCATAATGCAATCATGGTAGATAAGCAGATTAAGTATTCTGGAAGTGAATGTAAACAACAAGCAAAGCCAAATATGCCCACAAGTAAAGAGAATCTTGCGAAGAGTTCCATCAGATGGGAAGAACTTACCAACAAAAATAAGACGGCAGAATTAGAGCATAAATCACCAATAATTTAAATATAGTCTAGAAGTAGAGGATATCTTAGAGTAGTTAAAGAATCTTGGTGTGGCGGCCAAGATTCCTTAACTTTTCATCTTCTCAGTTTCTAGGGATCCTGGATTTTTACCTTCACAAAAATAATCTCTAAGTTAGGAATATTACAAGAAATTTTATCATTTCTCCGTTTCCATATAAAGTATATTAAGATGGTGATGATTAGATAAAAAAATCTTTTGAATATTTTGCAGTGTTGATTAGACCCCTAATTGAAATTTTTTTTTAAAAAAAGTCATGTTGAATAATGAAGAGACTAGCATTACGAAGGAGATTTCAAGTCAACCGCATAAAAGAGGAGCATCCAAAAAAGAGGTGGCCATGGATTTCTTGAGTAGAGTAGCTGAATTTGTAAATACAGCTGACATATAAGAAGCATGTTTTTATGTTATCTATTTCCAGTAGTAAATTTTAGAAAAAAATTCAAATATATGATTTTTTTGGCTTTGTCATAAGAGAAGAGATTCAATCCTTCCCAGCTTACTTAATTATTTTCTTTTGAATGTTATGACCTAGAAATGACTTTATAGCAGTTTGTGTTGACAGAGACCAAAGAATTAGGAATCCACCAAGATCTAGTGAGAGTAAAAGAGTTAAGCTCTGCATGAGGTGGTTTTTTTAAAAATGAAATAACAAGACTCACCAAATCATTCATAAAGAGATCGATTGATACCAAAGATAAGAATCATGATAAATTAAAAAGCATGTACCTTCGCCAATTAGATAAATCAGTTTTATTCTCGTTGCATGAACGGTAAGCTAAATTTCCTACATAATAAGGTGCAAGCAATGAAATTTATGTGCCAAATGGAGCCATAGGAGTCTTAGCACAACCAAGCTAATGGATTGTTATTTTGAAAGATTTTCTATGTAATCATCATTTTGCAAATATTACTAATGGTGTAGACAGAAAAGAGAGCAGAACCCTCATTCATTTTTGAGAGAGTAGTTTGAGCCTATGAAATTGGATGGATCTTTTTTTTAGGGCCATTTTTGAAGAAGAACTTGAGAGAAAGGGATGTAATCTTTCTGACCATGACTTGGGTAAGAAAGTAGCTCTGAAGCAAAAAAGGAAAATACTTGTTTATAAATGCTCTCATAAAATAATTTGTAAGGGATGTAATCTTTCTTAGCCAACTTCTAAGGGAGAGGGGCAGGCTCTATTGAACGCTAAGAGTGTCTATTATCATTTCCTCGTTGCTCTCTGTGGAGGATTAACATTTTATAGATTTAGAGAGATTAGCTTCAAGATCCATATTAGTCAAGATTATGTTTGAGGGAGAAGATAGTGACACAATCTGTCTTCTCCAAAACTAGAAGATCATTAGTAAATAGTAACTGAGAAATGTAACAATTTCTAATGGATATTAGTGTGTTATTGCTTGGAAGGATTTCCTAGTCTTGCAAATAGGAAAAAAAAGATCCATGACAATTGTAAGGAGGAGGAGTGGGCAACATTCTATTAAATCATTAGTTGAATTAATGAACCCATTTAATTCCCCATTTAAAACAAGAGCTAGGAAATGTTCCCCATACAAGCAGCTATCCACTTGATGAAAGCTTGGGGAACACCTTTTTGGCCAAGTCTTAACAATAAGGAGTAGTGTTTATTCATACTGTCCAAAAAATTTCAGGTCAATTTTGGTGCAAAAAATAATCCTTAGGAGTTAGTTGAATTAAGGTTTTGCATAATCTCCATAGCAACCATAATATTCTCTTCGAGCTGTCTTGTACATTATAAAGAGTAAATTATACTGCTCAAAATATAACCTAAAATATCGGACATCATTAATCTAGAAGAAAATTTTAATTAAAGTACTCAAATCAAAATTCGGTCATGTTAAAATTTTAAATTTGAATAAAATTTTGCACATTAAAATAGAAATTATGAATAAATTTAAATATTAATCATATTAATTTTATACTAAATTTAATTATTTAAATTATTTTGAAATTAAATGTTAATTGATATATATATATATATATATATATATATATATATATATATATATATATATATATATATATATATATATATATATATGTCATCTTATTCATGCATAAAAATATTTTAAAAAGTTAAAATAGTGATATATTATATGTGATAAGAAATATTTGAGTGCTATAAATGTAAAAAGTAAAGTTTTAAGTGTTAGATATGTAAATATGGCGTGCATGTAAACGCCCCTCAATATTTTGAGAAAATTTTATGTACGTCGTCGCAACACGAGCTACGTTCGGACGATGGTTTCGATACATCGGCAAGGCGTTTCTTTTTTCTCAAGTCTATCGCGTCCGGAAGACGGACACTGCTCGTGCCCGAACGACCCACGCAAAGTTTTTTCCAATATTTTAGTGGTTTCTTAAGGTATAAAGTAGCTGGTTAGTTATTTTATAATTTGGTCTTCTTGCGCTCCTGAAATATCAGTTTTACCTCTTCGGAAATATTATTTTGTACTTTGTTGCTATTGTGCAATTTTAGGCGAACAAAACGCTTATCCAGAAGAATAACATAGATTTAACGAGGTTCGATAAAGCTGCCTACATCCTTGGGAGCAGAGCGGCGAATTCACTATTTCAGAGGAGTTACAAGTTCGGTTCCATACCCATATGATTGCACATCTATTTATATATAAAACCCACAGATAAATTACTAAAACGCCCTCGCTCCCCCCAACCCAATAAATTCCAAGAGATACTCTTTTTCACCAGGAGGCACATCTCTTTATTCCAAGAGACTTCAAATTTACGTTATATGAGCCATACCTAACAAATCTCCACCTTGGCGATTATCTAGCCCCTTTGGAGAAATTCATCACCCAGTATATGAGTCATACCTAACAAATCTCCATCTTAGCGAATATCCAGCCCCTAAGAAGAAATGCTTCATGGAGTTTCTTGCACCATAGTAGGTTGGGCAACTAAGCCATCTGATCAAGCTTGGTCAACCGTGTCATCTAGCACCCAAAGCACACTCTTGTTCGCACAAAAATTCAGTCGAACTACTGTGAACACCTTGCTCGAAGCTTTTTCCTGTTCGTGTCAACGCCTCAGCCGAACTCCACTTGTCGCAACAACTCCTGCGACGAACTTGCGAATTGTGTTTTGCCTATGTCGCGATTAACCTGTCACGATTCACCTGCCGCAAAATCATCTGCAACAAAATTGCGAACTCCACTAGCCAAATTTCTCTGTTCGTAAAACCGGATTCTTATTCACCGGAACCAAACTCCACCTGTTGTAAAATCACCTGCAACAACTTGCGAACTCTGCTGACCAAACTCCTCTGTTCGCAATATATGATTCTTATTCACCGGAACCAAACTCCACCTGTTGTAAAATCACCTGTAACAAACTTGCAAGCTCAGCTGGCCAAACTCCTCTGTTCGCAAAACATGGTTCCTATTCAGCGGAACCAAACTCCACCTGTCATAAATCCTCATGCGACAAACTGACTAATTTGGTGGCTTCACCTGTCACAAATCCTCATGCGACAAACTGACGAATTTTGTTGACTCTATTTGTCGCGACAAACTAAAGAATTTCGCTGATTCTACTTGTCGCAAATCCTCATGCGACAAACTGACGAATTTCACTGGCACCACTTGTCGCAAATCCTCACACGATAAACTGTACCTCGCCAAACCGTGAAACTATACCTCGCCAAACCACAAAATTTTTCCTCATTAAACAGCGAACTGTTGCACCTGCTCCGCCACCTTTGCTCATGCGGAACCTGTGGAAGCCTGTTGTATTCGCCGAACTGTTATTGCTCGCCGCTCTCGATCAAAATGTCGAACTGTTCCTTCAATCTGTTCCTTCAATCTGTTTCTGCGAGCCAATTACAATTCGCGAATGCTTCCCTTCAATCTGTTTAATTCCTCAGTTAAATTTTCAAACTTGCTCAGGCCAAAAATTTCTTACTCAAAATCTTTCCAAAAATTTCTTTTCCAACAATATTCCCTTAATTAAAAATTTCTCTTAATTAAGATTTCCAGAAAAATTATTTTTCTTTCCTGCGTACCAGAAATTTCCTTTCTCAGTAGACAGATGAAAATTTTCCTTTCCCAAAGACAAATGTTTGAATATTTCACTTGATTTTGCTTCCCGGAATTGAATTCCCTTAATTAGGTCTTTAATTAAGTATTTGTCTTAATTAAGTTTCCCAAAATTTCTTCTCCAGCAATCTTACCTTAAGTAAGCTTCCCTTAATTAAGAATTTGCCTTAATTAACTTTCCGACGTAGGCATTTTTCTTCTGTCACAATAAAAATTGGCAATTCCACCAGAAATTAATTAATTTCCATATTAAGGTCTTTCAGGAATTTTCTTTTCTCTACAACAGGAATTTCCTGACTGAGAGAGAATATTCCTCCTACTAGGAATCCAAGATTCCCTCTCTTCTTCGCCTCTAGCACCGGACTCTTCCGCAGAGCCTCTCACGAACACCAGCTCCTTCGCTGCATGCCTTGCTCGAACAGCTATCTGTTTCGCCTGATCTGCCGTGATCCTCGCCGCGCCTAAGCCCTTCGCACGAACACCTCGGCCCGCATTCTGATTCGCGAACAACCTGCTTCCCGCGATCCCGCTTCGCCCGATCGTTCTACTGCTTCGCAAAATTCTTGAAGCCTGCTACGATTCTTGCGAAGCCTGTCGGAAGAAGAACGCCTCCAGATGTCGGCCCCTCTTGTTCGCATATTCTCGTTGAACTGCTCCTGCGACGAATATCACACCGTTGCCTGTAACACGCGCTTCTTGTTGCAGAACCGACGAACTCCACCTGCGTCACACGAACCTGCGACGTTCCTCCTGTAGCATCTCGTCGAACTACCGAACCTACTCTTGTCTGAATCCGGAATTCCTCCTGCGGCACTCTGTAAACTTATTGCGCTGGAACCGAACTTCCTCCTCTGCCGCAAATCAAATCTCAAAATCCTTCTTCTCTTCCCTGCGTCGATCACATCCGCCATAGAATCAGGCTCTGATATCACTTGTTGTGCAATTTAAGACGAACGAAACACAAATCCAGAAGAAGAAAACAGATTTAACGAGGTTCGGCAAAGATGCCTACATCCTCGAGAGCAGAGCGACGAATTCACTATTTCAGACGAGTTACAATCGGTTCTATACCCATAGGATTACATATTTATTTATATATAAAACCCACAGATAAATTATTAAAACACCCTCGCTCCCCCCAACCCACTAAATTTCAAGAGATACTTCTTTTCACCAGAAGGCACACATCTTTATTCCAAGAGACTCTAAAATTCTGTTATATGAGTCATACCTAACAGTTGCCCTAGTCCCTCTGACGTTTAGGAGGATAGTTTGCACCCCTAAAAATAAAAGACTTGTTCCACCCCTCCCTTGTTTGAAAGTGACATTTCAATTTTAACTTGAGCCATAATTAAAAACGTATTATTCTTTGACAATTGCGATTATAACATTTGTCTCTATTTTAGGAATCATCTTCTCTATTTTTATTAAATTTTTATTTTATTGAATTGAACTAATTTCTAATGAGTTATTGTTTAGTAAAAAAAATTGATTATGATCTAGAATTAAAATTTGAATAATTATCAAATAACTATTAAAATTGTAACATAGAGATCCTATATTATATGCAACTATGATATGATATCTTCAACAAAACCTAAAATGCTGAAATTATTGCACAAGCCAAGCCACTACAATTTCATTTGACTAGGATTTGCCACTAACTTTAATATAACAGAAACATAAGCGCCATCAAACTATTAAATGTCAACATTTTCTAATATAAAAATAAGGCGCAGTTGTTGCTATATCCCCTTCCAACTCCACTAAAGGAATGAGATTCATATTTTCTTAATGCTCTCCGTGTCTCCCTCAAATCGGAAAAAGTATTACATCATAAATGATAGAGACGCCACGTGTTAAGTAGGCCCCATCCTCATATATTGACCGATCAGAGTGTATGGCGGTGGGGTTACTTGATACGTGATGCCAGATCATTGGATTCCGAACGTAAATTACGTCTGAAGTCTTGATGTAATATTTTTTCCTCATTAGTTGTGTTAATTAAACAGCAAGTATGCTTGGTTCAGATTATCCACGTTCCAATTTGCAACATTATGAAAATTTATTTGAAAATTAAGTCGGTATGTATTGGATGGTATAGATTCATCATAAACGTGAGAGTTTAATACAGAACACAAACCTTATGTATTTACATATGTAATACTTAAAATTTATTTTTATTTTTATTACATTTAAATATTTTACATTGAAGGATTTTGAAAATCTTCCATTTGGTTGGATGAAAATAAAACAAGAGTATAAAATTTTTGATGAATTTAGATTTCAAGTTGCACTATGTATTTTGAGTTTGTTAGATTTGATTGATTTATAAATACATTGCAAACAACATCACATTGCCTATTCACTGGTTGTCTACTACCACCTGCAATCTGTTGTCGTGGTTGATGTCTTTTGCCTCTCTTTATCGTTGTGTGCCGCATGCTTCGTAGCTATTGATTTTTGTTATTGTTATTATCAAGCATGTTTTACATTGATTCTATTTTTCTTAAAATTAAACATGAAAAATGTAAATTCCTGTATTTATTTTACGCCAAATCAAATTATTTCGAAGTATTTTTAATACAATGTATTTATTTTACAATGCATTCATTTTTCACCAAACTAATCATCCTCTTAAAAAATAAAACAACAACAAACTTTTATCCCACTAAGTGGGGTCGGCTACATGAATACTTTTTTCTCCATTGCATCCTATTGAGTGGCATATTATCACCATATTTTCATTTAATGCTTATAAATTAAAATTATTTTTTATACAATATGCTCAAATCATTCTAATCCTACCTCTATCTTTCTTAACCTAATGCAAATCTAAAACATCTAATCTCAAGACCAAATCATCAGATGGTTGACGTTTAATGTGATCAAACATCTAAGACGACTCTAATTTTGTCCGTCATTAGAGTTACATCAACCCTATCGTGAATATATTAATTTCCCATTTTGTCTCCAAGTATAAAGCCACTCATCCACCTAAGCATTCTCATCTCGGCAACACTTAACTCAGTTTTATGCTTCTCTTTTAAAAGCCAAAATTCTGCACCATAAAACATTGCAGGTCTCTCCACTATCTTATAAAATTGTCCTTTCAACCGAAGTGGCGCTTTTCCATCACACACTAGGCCCGAAGCATTCCTCCAATTCAACCAACCAACTTGAATTTTACAAGTAAAATCCCCATCTATATCACCATCACTTTGAACAATAGATCTGAGATATCTAAAATTTTCACTTCTTTTAATAATTTGATCACCCATAATTACAACTATGTCACTTGAGCTACTGCTACTACTAAAATTACATTAAATGTATTCAATTTTAAAACACATCCTTCAAATATAGGTAATGTGATATTAATCTACATATCAAAATTTAGATATTAGATGTATAAATATATATAACATGTGTGATGTGTATTAAATCTCATACATACCATCCAATTCAGCTACATTTACATATCTATCATTTATGCTTGCGCTTTTCATTTATATCACCCAAATCTTTCATATTATATTACAAATATCATAATTTTAATTTTTAAAGATGAACATATATTTTCATTCATAGATAAGATAGTATTTATGAAGAAATTAAAATTTAAGTGTTAAGTATATAAATGCATAGGAATTGAGCGACGATGTATACGTAAAAATCCAACAAATAAAAAAAACAGATATGGGGCATTAAAATACATACCACATAATTTTATTTATTTAGATATCTAATACCTATACATTCATATTCATAACCACATCACTTAAATTTTTAATATCGCATCAAAAATAATAATATAATTATTTTAAAAAAAAAATACAATTTTCATGTATAGATTTAACACACCTAGGTTGATAAATACAAATATTAAATTTTAAGTGTTAGATAAATACATGATAATTGTGTGCAATGCATGTAATTTTACTAAAAGAAAAATAATGGCATGTAGGGTATGGTATGTCAGCGGAGCACATCATTATCATCACATACTGACACTCAGTTCGCCATCAAACTTTTCAGGATATGAATGCCACTTTTGAAAAGAGAGCCATGCATTGGTGTCCCTTGACTTCATGGCTCTCTGAATTGTTTCTATGCTTTAGAGCTTGAGAAGACTTGGTTACAGAGATTGTCGGGATTCAAGTTATGGTAGGACCAATTTAATTAATCTCTTATTACATTATGTCATGTTAATTGTTAAAGAGTGATAAGTTTATCTTTTAACATTGAATTAAGAACTAGTACTCGTTAAAAAAAAAATTGGTACGATGAGGCATCAAAATTTTGTTATAATAATTATAATTGGGCTGCAAGAAATGTAATTATAGGTTATAATAATAATAGTTGACCACAAATGTCGTAGTTAGTTGCTGCAAAGATAGTAATTGGCTATAAAAGCTATAATCGGTGGTTACGATAGCAATAGTTGATCATTGAGGTTGTAATTGAGAGTTGTAATACTAGTAGTTGGTCATAAAGGCTTTAGTCGGTGACTGCAATAGTGACAATACCTATAAGGTCATAGTTGGAATCTATTACAATAGTAACTAGCCCCAATGACTGTAGTTGGTTGGTAAAAAGGCAGTTGTTGGTCATAAATGCTTTAGTCGGTAACTGCGATAGTTGCAGTTGGCCACAGGGTCTTTGTTGTAAGTTGTAATAAAGTAGTAGTTCAATACAACGACTATAATGGCTGCTAAAAAGACAGTTGTTAGTCATAAAGGCTACAGTTGGTACAACATTAGCTGCAGTTGGTCACAAAGATCGTAATCTAAGTTATAACAATATTAATTAGCCATAGAAGTCATAATGGGTTACTATAATGATTGTTTAATTGACAAAATCAAGGATATTGGGAATATTTCTATCATCTTTAGGAATAAATTGGCAAAATCAAGGCATATGGTAGTTGAAGAAGATGATATTAGGAATATTTGGGATTTAATTGGATAAAAATTGGAATTTTGAAATTTACGGTATCTCGGAGGTATTTTGGTAATTTGACCAATTTTGGTATGTTTAGGTGCAATTGGGCTAAATGGTGGTTCAAATTGATTTGGATGAGATTTTTGAAATGAATTTGGAGATTTTGAAATGGATTTGGAATTTTGGATTTAAAAAATTGGAATTCATGATGAAATTAGGGTTTAGGGGCATGGGCCATGAACCTTAGCCATGTTTAACCACTGTGGAACCAAGTTTAGCCAAATGGTAATCACTTTATGATCCTTCACATATTGAACCTAGCCATCTTAATCAAAGACTAGTGGCTTTGGTTCAATCATGTGAGTTTCTTAAAGGGTAGAAGGGATAAAGTTTAGGGTTTGGGATATATGGGGGGAACTCAATGATTTAGGGATGTGTGTGTGCAAGAGAAGCTCAAGTCACTTAAGGTTACCCTAAGTCCAAATATTCCTATGGGAACTCACTATTAGGTCTTCACATGGTGTTTTTAACCTTCCAAGGTGATTTGGAGGTTTGTAACCATCCATGTGGGGTCCCAAGAAGAGTTAAGAAGTGTCTGAAATTTTTTAAATGGTGGGTTCTAACACTAGTCTTCTAGGAAAGTCCAGGAGAAGTCCTATGATTACATCCTAAACACTAAGAGGAAGATTATACCTCACCCAAAAATGAGGTCAACACATGGTCACAGTGATAAGCATAATACTTCATTGTTTCTCGGAGGAATGCTTCGATACTCATTGTTAGAGCATTTTTAAAGTACTTCTTAATTTAAATGGCCTCCACTAACTTTTCCATCGAGAATATTAACGTAGTGGCCTTCGAGGTCTCACGATCGTTCAACAGTCGCTCATGATAACAAGTTGAATGTTATTCAAGCCTGATCTCCTCAAATGAACTAATGGACGCGAGTCTTCCCTTAATCTATATCTATCATCTTTAGGGACCCTCTTCTGTATAAGACGAATGACTGACTCTTCTTTGGAGAAAGCTGGGGTGGGGTTGCATTCTTTAGTAGAAATATGAATGTTGCTTAGCTCTAACAATTTAACTTGGGTTTTCGATTGTCAAAGACACAAATCATGGAAAAAGGGTCTATTCTTTCACCTTTAAACTAAGGCGGCATGTATTATTGTGGGTTCTAGATCCTGCACTTCCAACATCTCCTCTTAGAATCTCCTGATAAACTAGTAAAGGCCTCATGTTTCCCTTGACTAATTTGTAAATGGGCCTACAAACTGTTATGGGGTTTTTGTGTATTGGCTAACTGAGCCATGAACATCCTCTTGAAGTTGGTAAAGTGATTACTCTAGCCAGTAGTTCGATGAACCACCCGAGGGCTGACTCCGTCAGTGTGGTGAAAAAGAGGCGACACTTCAGAGTGTTAGTAATCCTTAGCAATCATACGGTTGATTCAAACGATGCTAAGTGGTCAGTCTAATCATTCTGACCATTGTGGGACCCAATTGATGGTATTCTGAATTTCTTCAGTGGTTCATATTTCAAAATATACAAAAATAACAGATGCTTTGACTGGCGGGGCGGGGGTTGGGGGGTGGCGGGGGAGTGGGTGGGGCTCAGTACACCTGAACTAATGACTATCCAGCAGTGCCAAACCTTCACTATCCTAATACAGAGAGTTTCTTTGTCTTTTCGGGTTCAGAGTTATCCTTCGTCCATTGGATTCTGGATTTCCTCTTGAGGGTTATGCTCATGGGTGTTTTGTTCTCTTCACCTTGCTATAGCTTTTCATATAGTCTATGTCGTTCTATCCAACATTTGATTTGTTAACTCTAGGATTTGTTGATGCACAAACTCCTTTGTGCACTTCATGTCTGTAGTGTCTCTTTGTTGGGTTTCTTTTACTTTTCTTCTATTCTTGTTGCTGGAATGATCCACGCGCATCATACTTTTTAGGATGTTGAATCTGAATATGTCCTATAGCCACACCGAAAGATACAGTAAAAAGCAGAAGAAGAGAAAGAGGAAGAGAGAACAAGTGGTGCACATTAATTAACAATAGAACATATTTTTTATTAGCCTCTATTGAAGAAAAGATCCATCTATTTATAGGATAGAGAGAGAAATAATGTGTATAATTACATGACTAGCCCTGCTTTAATAGGGTTTTACAATGTATTTTAAATATTTTATCATAAATGAGCCTATGAATTGGCTATCATATCGCTCGGTCGGCTTAGATTGAGAGGCCTTGGTTTGGCAAATCTCCTTCATCTAACTATGCTGAGTTGAGGCCGCCAACAAGCTTTTGATTGTCTTTGGTTCAACCAGACTTGAATCGGTCGTCTTGATTCTGTCGATTAGCTGCTCTGGTCTAGTTATTAATTATTGACCCCAAGATAAGGAGCTTTAGTTGCCAGAATGAGATTAGGCTATCGGGTAAATGGTGAATCACCATAATCCGACAAGAGCTTGCATTTTGACAAAAGATCCTTCGGAGTACTTGGGGAGGTAAACTCTCAGCCTCCATAAAAAAAGTTGGAGGCTCTTATGACATGGTTGGCGGTAGGGCAGTCAACTTGGCTTATTGTTCGCGAACAACTCTTGTTCGGCTCTTCAAGCAGCTCGTGTTCGGCTCATTCGTTAAGCCTAGCGAGCCGAACACGAGAACAACGCTCGTGTTTGACTCGAATTGGCTCGAAAATAAATAAATATATATATATAAATATTCATAAAATTAAATATTATAAATTATAACTAATTAAATTTTTTTGAAAAATAAATTATCATATTTTATAAAATTAAATCCTATAAATTATAATATATAAATAATTAATAATAATAATATATTATTATTACTTATATAAGTATTATATTTATATAATAATATAATATAAGTTTTATGATTAAAATATTTTAACATATATATTTTATATCAAAAAAACACTAACCCCCACTCCAAGTCCCCGACTCCCCATTCCCCTTCGAAAGTTCTCGCTTCTTGGGTTCAACTGCTTGTGAGAGCTTAGGGTTCGTCGTCTTTGTTTGTCTTCTAATATCTACTTCTATTTCTCCTCGAATAGTCAGTGCTAGCTCGATTTGCAGGTACCAAATCATCATTGGCTCGTCGCCATTCACTAATCACTACTTATTGGATCGTCGAACATAAAGATCAAAGAATTAGTATGAAGTCTTTATATATATATATATATATATATATATATATATATATATATATATATATATATATATATATATATATATATATCTCGTCGCCATTCACTAATCACTACTTATTGGATCGTCGAACATAAAGATTAAAGAACATGAAGTCGGAGTTTAAGTTTAATGTTATATATATATATATATATATATATATATTATATAATATATATAATTTTTCGAGTTGATGTAGTGTATCAAAAAATAACTGTAATTTTTTTGTGTTAAATTTTGTATAGATATTTTTTATATTTTGATTTTTATTTGAGATTTTATTTATATTTTTTGTATTTTTGTTTATTTTGTAAATTGTAAAATTTGTAATAAAGTTCTTATTGTGCAAAATTTTGTTAAAAAATATTAATATTTTTTTGTTAAAAAAATATTATTATTCTTTTTCTATAAAATTTTGTATGAAATTTTATCTTGAATGTTTTTTTTTTAATTAATCTATGTTTTATGAAACTCATTCTTGAAATATGCCTGGAATTTAATTATTAATACAAACAATTTTTTTAGAAAATTATTATTTTAATTTTATTTAAAAACTTAATTATTAGAATAATTTTATATTCTAACAAGCCAATTTCTTGCGGAACATGAGTCGAACAAGAACATAAATAAGTTTTTTGGGCTGAACATGAACACACTGTTCACGAGCCATTTCGACAATGAGCCAATTTTGATTGCGACTAATTTTGGTCACGAGCCAATTTTGATCAGCTCATTTACAACCCTAGTTGGCAGTGCTGAGGTGAGAGTTGGGTTGATGCATTTTCTCGACTCGATATGTCTTGGTCTTTGACATGTACGACCTGCGTCATGTCGGTTTTGAGTCCCCATCTAAGGGATCTACACTTGGTCACTAATATCTATTGATATTTTGGTTATATGACTATTGGTATTTCTTGTGTGGGCCCTTCTTGATTGTGCTTTCCTTCCTTTTAATCCGTTAGATCTTCTCTAGATTCGTGAGAATGCATTTATGTTGTACAAAAACCCAAGTTTCATTTATTGTGTTTTTATTAAGTTGTGCAAAAATATATTTAAGATATGAAAGAAAGTCGAGTATTTAAATGAAATTTAAGTTTAATATGCATGCAATTTAATGAGACCTTTGTAATAAAACTTCAATAGAATTTTGATGACTACTGGTAATATATATTAGCTAATTTAGTTAGGAGGATTTACATTTGTACCACATGATTATTATACTTAAATATAAATTTTAATATGCACCAAAAAAATATTCAAATCTTTAACATCACATTAGAAAAAATTAACATTAAAATTACATCTTTTCATACGATTATGATGCAAAAGTATTATATAAGTAAAAAATTAAAATTTATGTATTAGCTATTGCCTTAACAACTCATAAAAATAAAAAATCACAAGGTCTGATGTAATTAAAATTATACACTATGTTTTTAAGTTAGAGATGCACACTCCTTTCTATGTGGAGAAGATGATATAATATTTTAACTGAGTTATAAAGATTAATCAGCAGCATCCTGGAAATTATAAATGGGTTATAATAACGTTAAGATAATAGTTGAACTATAACAGCAATAAGACAGTTGTTAGATATGGCTCATATACTGTAAATTGAGTGTCTTTTTGAATAAAGAGGTGTGTCTCAAGATGTAAAAGTGTCTGTTGGAATTTAATGGGTTGGGGGAACGAGAGCGTTTTAGTAATTTATCTGTGGTTTTTATCTATAAATAGATGTGTAATCCTATGAGTACGTGAACCGAACTTGTAACTCCTCTGAAATAGTGAATTCGTCACTCTGCTCCCAACGATGTAGGCATCTTTGCCGAATCTCATTAAATCTCTGTGTTGTTCTTCTGGATTTGTGTCGATTCTTGCATTTTTTTGCCCTAAACTTCTGAACAACAGTAGATGGGCAATTACAAAACAGCCACTAAGCGGGCAAATCATGATTATTGGTGGTTGTAGACTCAAGAGTGTGGATTTATCTCTTGGTTTTCTCTCTTCTTACATTAAAAAGAGGTCCGATCCTATTTGTAGAGTTGAGAGAAGCTATTCTTCTTCATAAATTTAATCAAAATTCTAAAACACTATATCAGATAATTTATATTGATTTTTTTGATTATATATCATTTTTTTAAATATTTATGTATTATAAAGACATTATAACTAAATAATTTTAGAATAATTCGATTTCTCTTAGGGAGATTTTTTATTTAACTGCAAGCACGTTGAATTTGGACATTAGTAAGCCTTTTAGTTTATGTTGTGAAGCTTCTAATTATGTATCAAAGTGTTTGGGTTGAGCTCATTTGGGGTACATTTGAACCACATTTTATGTCTTTGAGCTCTCATATTGTTAAGATGTTCAATTTATCTATAAAGTAATTGAAATCGAAATTTAAAATGACCATAAATTTGAAATGAAAAAATATAAAATAATACAATCACAGTTTTTTCTACTCTTATTAAAATTCCCAAGTAAGGAAAATCTAAAATATTAACATATTTTTTATCAAATCAAAATAAAGTCAATAATTAAAAATAATTAAATATCATCAAAATCTAAAAAAAAAAGTGACGGACCCATTTAAATGAAAAAAATTTAACTATGTGTGCAGACTCCAGTAATATGCGGTCACGTGTGCTACACCAATCCTACTTCATAAAACATTAAAAAAATGAATTTTTTTATGAGGTTTATTGAAGTGAAACCGCAAAAGTTATTGGGGGTTATTGGAGAATTATTTCGGGTTTATTGGGATATTAACTTCAATAACATCACAATAATCCCCTGATAACCCCCCAATAACCTCTTTAGAATAATTCCATGAACTGCTTCAATAGCGTTGCAATAACCACTCATTAACCACCATAACTCTACTTCAATAGCCCCCACTAACCACTTGGCATAGAACATTCGGCGATATTACTAGAGTTCAGATGCAGAGCTGCGTCTGCACTCCGTATGATAATTTTTTTTCCATTTATAAACATGATTATATAAGCTTGAAATGCAATCAAAAAAATTTCCCTAACTTTGTTACTTTTTCTTTAATAATAATAAATGTCAGAATTTAAGAACCCCACCCACCTGGCCCGCTTATCATTTGCCAAGATATTTGCATATAAATTAAATTTGAAAAACAGTCGACATTGCGGTCGTGTAGCAGAAGATATTATTTATGATTCAGATGTATATGAATTCCGTGTATAATAATTTATATATTATTATACATATTTTATATAATATTATTATATGTGAAATCTGGACGCATTGGTATTACACATGTAATAATTTAGGGTTTAGGGTTTTCGGCCTCTAGCTGATTCAAATGGATATATATATATATCAAATGGAGATATATATATATATATATATATATATATATATATATATATATATATATATTTATGTGTGTGCGCGCCTCATTCTTATCCAGTTTGTGGCGGGATCACTGTAAGTTCTCTCATGCGAGGTTCGATCCCTAACGTGGTGCGTGGAGAGTTGAATTAGAGGCACATTGCATGGGATTCTCATCATAGGACTTGAGCGCATGGAAAATCGATATTTGGACCTCTACAAAACATTGATTTCCTTTATATATATATATATACAATCACAATTCAGTACGTATATTTTTCTTTGCATTATCAGAAAATGATGTTTTCCATAAATTGATTGGCTAATTTGATTGTCCAGTCGTGTATAGGCTTGGAAATGTGTAATCAATGTGATTAATAATGGGAACCATCTCTTTTGTACGTAAAGTTTGTGGTTGTTTGATTTCCCCGAAAGGAATGCACTTCTATACTAAAAGACAATATATTAGGTCAACTTATTTTAGTCGGCCGTCCAAATTCTCTCTCTCGGCCATCTCATTTCAGTCAGCTGACAAACATAAAAATGAAGTTTAAATCGATCTCGAGACGATCCAATTGTCCAAAATAAAAATCACTAAAATATCTTTTACTTCTCTCTTAAAAAACATAGTCAAATATGTAATTTTTGTATATTCTACATATCATATCTTCTATAAATATCAGAGCTTCATGATATAAAGGGGGACCTTTTTGGGGGCAACCCTCATTGTAATATCTACTTTTATGGAATAAAATGGATCCACGAGTTCGGGAACACCCCAATTCCCTCGGCTGTAAGTTCGTCTCTTCTCTCTCATTTCTCCTCCTCTTGTTTACATCTCATGGGTCCAAAGCTCTATTTATTGGACACAATCTACCGAACAGATTTGGACCCATAAGCAGTATAGTTAATATATAGTAGTGTAGTAAAATGGGTGATTTTATATTTTTATACTTGAGTGAGTTAACTAAAAAAATGTAGTTTAAAACTGTGAGAGTTGGCTCATGACAACAATAGTAAGACACAGGTGGTTGGTGATGATGGTGGTGGCAAGTGGTGGGTGACAACTGACAGTTAGTGGGTGGCGGGTGGCCAAGGCTTGCTGGTGGTTGTTAATGGCGATGACAACAGGCCAAGGCTGCCCGATAAAAATTTATCACCCTAATTCAGCTGCGCTGAACAAGCCCCTGACCATTCTTGAATGGTAAACCAACACTACCTGAGATATTGTCTCTCCATTTAATTAGTTAAACATAATATTAATTTACAAAAATCAATAAATTTAGCTTGATATACTGTTAGGTCATATAAAGTCAACTGTAATTTTTATAAAGGAAATTTTGAATTTATTTTTATAGGTATTTAAGTTATTTTAATTTAAGAAAAAAAATTTGAATATTTTGAATAAGTTTTTAAATCAAAATTTTAAAACTTAATAGTTTTTTTTTATTTTTTTACTTTAAATATTTTATTTTTATCATGTGATCAAAATCAAAAAGTTAAAATTAGATACTAACTAAAACAGTATGTTCTCTAAAAAATGGATCGTTTTATCGATTCAACCTCAATTATGAGTGGTTTAATTGTAATTTTATGCACAAATGGTTATGAGATTGAATTGAACCGGCTCAACGATTGATTCACTGTTGAATAGACCAGTTCAATCCAATTTTTAAAATCATGGTTCTATGGGCTCTATCTTGGTTAGCTGTTATCTTGTACACATCACTTATCTTTGGGTTAACCAACCAAAAAAAAAAAAAAAACTATTGAACTAAATAAGTAAATAAATTTATAATTTAAAAAATTCATAATAACTTGAGTTAATATATAGTACTCACCAAATTTTAACCCTAAATTTATATAATAGAAACAACGTAAAAATTAATATTATAATATTTTAATCTGAAAATAATTTCAATAATTAAAAAATTTAAATAATTTAAGTAATTCATAAATAATGAATATGACTTAAATACATCACCATATTTTTAGGAAAACAATAAGGTTACTTCCTAAACTATTCTCTACATTTTCATAGATTTTTTGAGTTGTCTAATATTTAAATAAAATTTTGAGTTCAAAGCAATTTAAAGTATTTATAAAATTTTAATTAATTCAATTTTTTTGTGGAGCACCTCTCTGGTGGTACGTAACTCTAGAGAATATTCTACAAATTTTAAAATTAATTTTAATATTAGTTTTAATTTTCTCTTAAAATTGTTAGATATGATAGTTTTTTTATATTTCTATTATTTTGCCTTTCTCAAGAGTAGTTTAGTCTTCTTGCTTTGGTATTTATATTTACTCTTGTAATGCGATGTTTGAGGTATTGGAAACACTAGCCACTTTTGCATTCTCTCTTCTTCTTCCCTTCACCTTTTCTATCTCAATGGTATTTCTTCACATGGTATCAAAGAAAGTTTTTTTCAGAGATCTATTTGCAGTTTCTAAGCTATTTTGCGGAGTTCTACTTTACGGCGTCATTTGCAGTCTTCAGCGACGAACACAGTTGCAATTTTTCGGTGGACTATTGTTATTGGTATTTGATCTTCCTTTGCTTTGTTTTTCGTTTTTGTATTGATAATTGTTGCAATGGCTGGTGAAAGAGATGTTTCGCTTCAGTCTATTAGTGTGCAATTAAATTGGCAAAATTACTCATATTGGAGTTACGTATTGAAGAATTTTTTGAAAGGCAAAAGAATGTGGGGTTATGTTTCTGGAATTTTTGTTAAGTCCATATATGAAAAAGATGAAAAATATGAAGAAAATTTGGAAGTGTGGGAAGCAAACAATTCAAAAATAATTACTTGGATCAATAACTCAGTTTCACAATCAATTGGAGTCTAATTAGCAAAATATGAAACTGCAAAAGAAGTTTGGAATCATTTGGAAAGATTTTATGTGCAGTCAAATTTTGCAAAACAATATCAGTTGGAGATAAATATTTGTGCTCTTCAACAAAACAACATGAGTATCCAAGAATTTTATTCTGCCTTGACTAATATTTGGGATTAGTTATCTCTTACTGAATCTGCAGAATTACGAGCCTTTAAACCATACACTGATCGTAAGGAAGAACAACATTTGGTTCAGTTTTTTATGGAACTTTGAGATGATTTTGCAGGGCTTCATGGAACAATTTTACATCGCAGTCCTCTTCTAACAGTTGACGCAGTGGTTAATGAATTATTAGCTGAGTAGATTCATCTCAAGTCTCAATCTGAGAAAGGGAATGTTGAGAAAGGGATCCTCCCCAATCCTAATCCATCTATTTTTGCAGCTACTCATAATAAAAGCAAAGCTCATGGAAAAGTTGGTTTTGATGGATGTAGCTTTTGTAAGCAAAAGGGTCATTGGAAAGCTCAATGTCCAAAGTTGTTGAACAAATCTCAGCAGACACAACAACTCAATCAGTTACACTCACGAAGCTTCAGGACTCCAACATCAAATGTTGCAGCTGTTGTTCCTCCAACAGACTCTCTTGGTGCTGAACATGCATATTCTTCGGGCCCTACAGTAGTTGTGTTTGTTGAGCAGTTTCAAAAGTTTCTTGCCAGACAACCACATGCCATGTCTGTCTCCTCAAATATAGGCTTGCCTTCCTCTAGCTCATCAGGTATATCTTCTTCCATTTGGATTCTTGACTCTGGAGCCTCTCATCATATGTCATCTGATTTTACATCATTTGTATACTTACATCCTGCATCATCTGTATCAGTCATGACAGCTGATGGCACTCTTATGCCATTAGCAGGCACTGAGTCTGTATGCACACCACATTTATCCCTTTCAAATGTTTACTATATCCCCAATCTTACTTTGAATTTTATTTCTGTTGGTCAATTGTGTGATTCTGGTTTCTCAATTTTACTTTCTTCCACCTCTTGTTATGTGCAGGATCCACAATCCAGGAGACTGATTGGGACAGGTCGTAGGCAAGGGGGAATTTATATTATGGATGAGCTAAAAGTTCCAGATGTTGCAGCTTCCAGTGTTGACCTGTCATCATTTCGTTTGAGTTCATCATCTTCTAAATTTTATCTATGATACTCTCGTCTAGGACATGTTTCTTCTTCTCGTCTAAAGTACTTAGTTTCTAAAGGAGATTTAGGCAAGTTACAAACTCATGATATATCTGATTGATGTAGTTGTAAACTTGCTAAAGTATCTGCTTTACCCTTTTCTAAAATTGTATCGTCTTCTGCCGCACCTTTTAACTTGATACATTCTGATGTATGGGTCCATCACCTATTCTTACAAAAGGTGTATCTAGATATTATGTCTCGTTCATTAATGATTGTACTCATTATTGTTCGGTTTATCTAATGAAAAATTGTTCTGAATTTTTAAGTGTTTATCATATGTTTCGTGCATTTGTCAAAACTCAACATAATGATGTTATTAAGTGTTTTTGATGTGATCTGGGTGGTGAATATACATCTACTAAATTCTCTAAATTACTTGCCTCTGATGGGACTTTCCTTTAAACTTCTTGTACTAACACTCCTGAGAAAAATGGAGTTGTTGAAAGAAAACATCATCACATTGTTGAAACTGCTCGTTCCCTTCTTTTGTCTGGCTCCGTTCCAAGTGAATTTTGGGCAAAGCTGTTCTTACTGCAGTCTATATTATTAACAGAATTCCATCTTCTGTTACTTCAGATTTGTCTCCCCTTTGAAAAATTATATGGTCATGCTCCTGATTATTCCATTTTGAGAGTTTTTGGCTCCACTTATTTTGTTCTTCTTCCTCATGTACAACGTAATAAATTGTCTTCGCGTTCGGAAATATGTGTTTTTCTTGGTTATGGTGATTGTCAGAAAGGGTATCGTTGTTATGATCCTGTCACTCAAAAACTTTTTGACTCACGTCATGTTGTATTTCTTGAGCATATACCATTTTACTCCATTCATCCTTATTCTTATAGTATTACAAATTCTGATGTTATACCAATTGATCCTTTTCACACAGATACAGATATTGCACCCCATCATGTGATTCATCATCCGAATAATGTTGATATTGAGCTTTGTAGGTCACATTTGTAGTTCTGCAGATGATGATGCTCCCCTTATCCTTACTGCTCCCCAAGAACCTTCTGTGACTGTTGATCCTCCTCTTCATCGTTACCCTCAATGTGATCGTAAGTCTACTAAATTGCTAAATTTTGTTTACTCCGCTTATTCTACTTCTTTTGCTTCCTTTTTAACCTCCATTCATAATTTGTCTGAGCCCTATTCCTATCAAGATGTTGTTCTTGATCCTCTTTGGCAGCAAGCTATGACAGAAGAACTTTCTGCTTTGCATAAGATAGATACTTGGGATCTTATCTCTCTTCCTCCAGGAAAACGTGTAATTGGTTCTCGTTGGGTGTATAAGATCAAAACCAAGTCAGATGGGTCGACTGAGCGATATAAAGCTCATTTGGTCGCTAAGGGACTTTCTCAACAATATGGTCTGGATTAAGAAGAAACATTTGCTCCTGTTGCCAAAATGACTACTGTTCGTGCTTTTATTGCAGTTGCATCTATTCATCAGTGGCATATCTCTCAAATGGATGTTAAAATGCATTCTTAAATGGTGATCTTTAAGAGGAAGTTTACATGGTGCCTCCACCAGTTGTCTCTCATAATCCTGGTGAAGTTTGTAAATTAAAGAAAGCTCTCTACGACCTTAAACAAGCTTCTCGAGCTTAGTTTGCAAAGTTCTCTTTACATCTCTTGGTTTTCATTCTAGCTTACATGACACAGCCTTGTTTCTTAAGAGTACCTCCCATGGTCGTATTATACTCTCTTTCTATGTTGATGACATGATTATTACTGGGGATGATGTGAATGGGATTACAGAGTTGAAATTACAATTAGGTCAACAGTTTGAGATGAAAGATTTGGGTACACTTCGATACTTTTTGGGGATTGAAGTGGCTCATTCTCCTAGAGGTCATCTTCTCTCCCAATCTAAGTATATTGACACCATCCTTGAACAAGCTCGTCTCTCTGATACTCGGACAACTGCTACTCCTCTTGAGCTTAATGTTCACTATACCTCTTCTGATGGGGTTCCTTTGTCCGATCCCACATTGTATCGTACACTTATTGGCTGCTTGGTCTACCTTACAATCACTAGACTTGATATTGCTTATGCAGTACATGTTGTTAGTCAGTTTGTTGCTTCTCCTACTACGATTCATTAGGCAATGTTCTTCGCATTCTTCGTTATCTTCGGGCACTCAATTTCGTAGTCTTCTCTTTCCTGCATCTTTTTCCTTGGAATTACGTGCCTACTCAGATGCTGATTGGGGTGGTGATTCCACCCATCGTAAGTCTACCACAGGATTTTGTATTTTTCTAGGAGATTCTCTTATTTCTTGGAAGAGTAAGAAGCAAGCAGTTGTCTCTCGCTCTTCTACCGAAGCTGAATATCGTGCCATGGCATCCACCATGCAGAAATTGTTTGGTTCAGCTGGTTACTTGCTGATATGCGTGTCTCTTTCTCTAGTCCGACTCCTATGTACTGTGATAACAAGAGTGCTATACAAATTGCGCGCAACTCAGTATTCCATGAGCGCACCAAACATATTGAGATTGATTGTCATTACACTCGCCATCACTTTCAACATGACACTATCACCTTGCCCTATATTTCTTCCTCCATGCAACTTGTTGACGTGTTTACGAAATCACATTCCACTCAACGTTTTCATTTTCTGACTAGCAAACTCTCGATGATTCCTCTTGATACATCGTGAGTTTGAGGGGGGATGTTAGATATGATAGTTTTTTTATATTTCTATTATTTTGCCCTTCTCAAGGGTAGTTTAGTTTTCTTGCTTTTGTATATATATTTACTCTTGTAATAAGATGTTTGAGGTATTAGAAACCCTAGCCACTTTTGCATTCTCTTCTTCTTCCCTTCACCTTCTCTATCTCAATGGTATTTCTTCACAAAAATAATTTATAATAAAAAAGTAAAAAAATTTAAAATTCACCAAGTTCTTAAGAAATATTCTTGAGGTCTCTTTTAAGCTTTAAATAATAATTTCACAATATTTTGAGTTGATTAGACTACTTAATTTAAAATATTAAACTTAATTGAATTATTATTATACAATAATGTACTAATTATGACCTTAAATTTATAAATTTTATAGTAAATTAAATAAATCTAGCAAAATTATAAAACTCTTTTCACTAAACCTTGGGAACAATGAGAGCTAAAATAATTAAAGCTAAGAAATATTTAAATATTAAAATTTTTCTAAATTTAGATTTTAATAAGAAAAGTAATTTATAGAAAAAAAATTAAGAGGACCACTATTTTTTTTTTAATTTGGAAACGTTAGAATGCATGCTCACACTTTTTTTGTAAATTTTCATGATTTTCTAAACATCACTAAATTTTAAAAAATATTTTGAAATTAAATATATATTAAATTTTGAAAATAAAATTATCTCAAAATTAACCTATATTTTTATTGGATAAATTTTTTGTGACCTTTGGCTTCAAAAAATATTTGAATATTTTTGGAGTCACTTTTGATATTAGTTTGAATTTTCTTTTAAAATTATATAATAAATATTATTTAATTATAAATAATAAAAATTTAATTATTATTCGATGAAATATTTCTTAAAGATCTATGATCCGAGGAAATAATTCTGCAATATTTTGAAGTCATTTTACACAAAAGAAGTTTAAAATTTAATTATAATATAAAATTAATCTTATTTTTAAAATAATAATAATAATTGATTAAAAAAATTCTATAAAACTATTTTAGATGGATCATTAGGGTGACTCTTTTTCTTTGGGTGAAGTTTTCATCTTATTGGGATAAGGCCATTACTTTTCTTTCTTACTAAAACCCAACTTAAAGATAAAAGCTAAAATCCAAAATTAAAGCCTAAAACTCATTTAAAAAATGTTAATCACTTAGATTGAATTGAACTACTCGTTAAACCTATGTCAAAACTTGAATCATAAGGACCTAGTGTATGCTTATCACATTACACTAGACTTAATTTCTAGGCTACCGACCTTAAACTTGTGTAGAATGATTTTGGTTGATTATCATTTTTTGTATATTATTTGTTGTGATGTGTTGAAAAATTTGATGTTTATTAGTAGATTAGACGAAAGACCAAATTAACTATGCATTATACTAGATGTTAGCATAAATACTTATTCGTCTTAATGATGTCTTTTATAGAAGAATATACATAATAGGGCAAATATGTAAGTAAATTATTATAATAAATTTGCTTGTAAGTGTTCATTCCTAATGTTTGTGCCCTAAGCTTGTTCTATTACGACATAAAGCTTAGCACCAACATAAGGATGTATATATTTGCTACATTGTGGTGTGCCCGCTGAAATTTGTTTTGTTTATTTACTTAGATTTTATTTTAGAATTTATATTAAAACTAGGTATAAAATCTATGAAGTTATGAACAGCAAGGATGAGCCGTACAACCTAATGATTATCTTGTGAAACCTAGAGAAAGAGAGACAAATTGAAGATGAAGGATGGAAGGTCCCATAAGTTAATTATTTAGTGATGGGGTAAGCAATAGAAGGGTCGCACTTGATCTTATTCCTTCGTGGCAATGAAACTTACGAATCCAACTATACTTTCATAGGCTAGGTTCAAGATTTACATTCAATTAGTCTCATATTATTTATTTAAATGTTATAGTGGTTGAATCTTATTTATCAAAATATGATTGATTATTTTTTATTTAGTTTATTATTCATATTAATATATCCATTTTCTTTTGTGAGTTCAAAGTAGTTTATACACTTTTATCACATATCGTATTGTTTAGGTGAATTGTTTTTTGGACCAGTGGTGTGACACTGATGGCTAGCATAGGTCGGGTAGTGGTGTTCTGTGGTGCAGGGTTGATGGCCTATGGTCTGAGAGGGTAGCAACTATCATCAACTACAATCAATGATAGTTGTTGTTGACTTGCCAGCGAAGGTGGCACAAGAGCGGGTTTTGTTGTCTGTAGCAACTATGATGGCTAGCAGTAGGGCCGCCAATGACTGTAGTTTATAGTGTATTTAAAAATTACCCAAATTTGGTGAATTTAAAATTAACTAAAAATGAACTAATGACTATATTTGAAATTCATTTCATGTTTATAATGCATTCATTTTTCCTCAAACCAAATACCTAAATTAAAAAACCCCTAAATAGCTCCAAAACCAAGTTTGAGTGAGCTCAAATATTATTAGGCTTGAATCATTAGACAGACAAGTCAATATCTCTATTTATATATGGCATGTTCACTTGTCAAGCCGAACATTAGTTATTCATTAATATATAGTCTAATATATGTGAATGTATAAAAACATGAATCACCTTGACTTAGAGTGAAGTTAGTCAACCTAGTCAAGATCAACAACACCATGCCAATAATACATCAAAATTATAACTTAGTTTAAGTCATCTAAGGTTATATGATTAGATTTACCATGTTGAAAAGTTGACATAAGTTTTTTGACTTACCAAGTAATTTTATGCAAGAATTAAAGATACATACTAACACTTGATAGGATACTAGGAATTCGACAAGCGACAAATTCATGTGTATTCACTATTTGATAATATTTCAACTCGTATTTACCATCTAATGGTTACAAATTATCTAAGTTTTTTATATTTTTTTATTTTTTTTATGGGTTTAATTTTCGAAGTATTTTTTATATAATAGTACTTGTAAAATTTAATTGTAGCTCTTTCTATGGCATGTAAGCTTTATCTAAACCTATAAATAGGGTGCAAACAATAAGCCATAGACATCGAAATCATTTCCTCAAGTTTCTACTTTTGATAAATTAATACAATCTAAAAGCTTCTCTCTAATTTCTCACTTGTTTATTAACCAAACTTCTTAGCAAGGTTCTAGTATTACATATGGGCAAATTTTAATCCAACAATATATACACATATAGAGATAAACATATATAATTGTTGATAGGTATACGAAAATTCTACTAATCAAATAGAAATCACGGTATAGTTATTCCAATTAAAAACATTCAAAATCAAAATTAAAGATTATCTGAAATTCACTTTGAACAAAATTATAATCTAACATGTATCTTAATGAACAAGAAAAATTTAATGATTTCAAGATGGCTCAAATTTAGGGATATTAATTTGATTAAATAATTTAACAATATAAATTGATAAAAAGGATCAGTCTAAGCCAGCTGATTGAGAATGTGAGAGTTATGATACATTAAGAAAATAAAAAGATTCATTCCGCACATGAATGAGATCTTGAGTTGGCGAGAGCTCTCACATTTAAAAATCGCAAAGCTCTCATGGCTTATTGATATCAATGAATCTCACCAATGATTATTGTGGCTCAATTGTTGGTGCATTTAGTTAATCAACTAGTGTTTGGAGATGCACCAATGTTGTGGTGAATTGATTGTTGCTTTACCGCAACAGATAAAGACAATTCACAATTACCAAACTATCATTGCTAGCAATTGATGCCTCCCCTTTTGTCTGGCATTAACAACTATCACAACTCATTATTTATTTAGTATTTTTTCACAACTTTAGTATGAGGCCAACCAAGCAATTCATCCTTCTCTACTTACAGAAAATTGTGCATAGTTTTGTAATCTTCATCTTATATAGTACACTATTTTCACAATGCAAAGTCCCACAGCTTTGTTGGATTAGTATATTATATTTTTAGAAGATTGTATTTTATTCATTTTTAACTTTCTGTAATCCTAAACTTATAGTAGTTTAACTTCATAACACAAACATTCAGAATAAAAAATGGTGAAATTTATAGCTTTTTTTGTAATTTTATAAGACAAATTTAAATAAAAAACATGAAATGCAGATAAACAGTAGTCTGCCCTGATGAACAGTGCAATCAACCCTACAATCCTGCACTGAAACAGCCACATTGATTGCCCTCTCAATTGGAATGCCTGTCAGGATTTGAATGGTGGGAAATCCCCTACTCGGTCTCTTCTACCTGCTGCTCCTATTGTCTGTAACTACTGACTGTTCTTCCCAGTTGCTTCTCCATTTCTTCATTCTTTCCTTATTATCATTTGCTTCTCCATTTCTTCATTCTTTCTAGCCATTCGTCTCGCTCCCTCTCTCTCTCTCTCTCTCTCTCTCTCTCTCTCTCTCTCTCTCTCTCTCTCTCTCTCTCTTCAAGCAAGACCTGCAATACCTTCTTTAAAATCGACAAATAAACTCCCTTTATTATGTTTCATTTTGCCGCCATTATATTGTTTTCTCATAATTAGTTTCTCGGTTCTACCGTCCTCTTCTTTTCTTCCAATCTAGTCTCCTACGCTTGTGGGTACAGTTCTAAACTTGCTGTTTCACCGAGTCTGGTTCTCTTTTTTCCCCAAAAACTGCGTCTTTCTTTCAACTTGTTGGCTTCCTTAATGGTCCCATTCGTCCTCTATTGCTACAAATATCTTCAAATTTACGGCGCCGGATCGTAGGTTGTTCTACGTGCTTGGATGCTATGAAGAGGGCAGCGCATCGAGGAAGATAGGTTTGGTCGAAAGAGGAGAAGGACAAAAGAAAAGGGGGCTTGTAATTGCTAAACATAAATAAAACAAAGGAAAAGGTGGAAGAAGAATAAGCAAACAGGAAAGTGGAATAAAAGGGAGGAGGGCAAGGTAGGAAGAGAATTAAAAAAGTGTTTCCTTTATGGAGTGGGAGTTCAAGATGCCTCCATGGGATTTAACAGAACTGGAGCAAAATACTGGTGAGGCTAACTTAAGCTCAGTGGTTGCTTCAAGTGGGAGCAGAACAGGAGGTCTTGACTGCTCGGTTGATCTCAAGCTTGGGGGTTTGGGGGATTTTGGAATGGCTGATAAGTGGAAGGAGGAGAGCAGAGGTTTTGAAATGCCGATGGAGATGTCTGTAACAGTAGCGGCAGGTGGGCAGTTCAAGCGGCCTCGAGTGCTGAGCAGCAGTAGCCAGAACGTTTCATGCCTTGTTGATGGGTGCAGAAATGATCTCAGCCATTGCAGGGAGTATCACAGGCGGCATAAGGTCTGTGAGGTACACTCTAAGACCCCTATAGTGCTGGTTGGCGGCCAGGAGCAGAGATTCTGCCAGCAATGCAGCAGGTAATGCCGACGGATAATTTGCTGTAGTTTCGTAAATTTCCTAGTTAATTTTGATTCATTTGGAACTGGTTATATGCTCTTGTCATTTAGATATCATGAATCTGAAAACCTACAGCTCTTCCAAGTGACTGATTTTGCTTGTTATACTCAGTTGGGAACGAGAAGCGTTGGATGGCTTCTTGTTCAAAACTTTAACTGGAAACTCTGTTATTATTGGTCCCATATTGACTTTATCTTTAGAGAACGCAGTTCAACTCCTGCAGATTTTGAGTTTTTGTTTTTGCAAGTTCTGGTTCTGTATTTGTCAGCAATAATTAATTTGCTCTTGTATGCGGTCTTTGATGGCTCATTAGCATGACACAGTTTTGCAGAAGTTAATATTGGGTAATAGGTAATTTCTTTCAGTATGTGACCTTGGTACTTTCTTAAGGTACCCTCCTCCCTCCCTCCCTCCCTCTTTTGGAGGGATGATGACTTTTTTGTGATTGATTTCTGGCATTTTATGAGGTAGTGATAATTCGGCTTATTTTAATGAAAATATCACAAACAACTTTTTTCCCTTATGAGGATTCGGATTAACTTTTCCCTCTAAATTTTTTTTCTTCTAGAAAAATAGTGACAGCGAAACTTCCTTGGTGGGAATTTCAGGCAGGAGAATTCCATCAAAAACTTGGTACTAACTCTAAATGTCTTTACTAAGATAACTAAAATCTTCAGGTGCCTAGCTTTCGGTCTTCCTTTTGCTTTAGCTAGTTGATGGCTTTTTACTTTAATCTCTTCTGATGTTCTATCTAACACTTTAAGCGACAATATATCTCTTCGATATCTCCTACAACTCCATCTTCCTTTGCTTTTACTCAGATGGTTTTATTTGCGTTGGGAGTTGTCGCTCTTTTAGTTTTGTTCTACTGTAAAAGTATGCTTTTTTTTTTTCTTGCATTTTTTTCTTAAGTGTGTCATATACGTCTCATTAATGGGATTGATGCTCACTGTCTTCGGTTTTCATATTTGCGAGTTCTCTTGATGCTATTGTTCTCTTCTTTCCCTTGCAATATGCTGTCTTATCCATAGATAATGGTTTGCAGAAAGTATATTTTCTGAAGTATTTGAATTCTTTACAGTGCCCTATTGCCTAACTAACCTAAGTAATCAGTCGTAATTTCATATTTCAACCTTGTTAAGGGTGGAAATTAAAGATAATCGCAAGAAGATCATTTAGGAAACATAGATTTCACGGGATATTTTAGATTGATCAGCTTACATTCCAAGTAATAATTTATTTCAGATGTTCTTCATTATGTTATAATTATAGGAGATGAAATATTTCAATTGCTAAAAAGCTATGGACTCTAAGGAAAGAACGCATTTTAACGCGGACTTAAGTATAATGAGCTACAAATTAACTGTACAAAAGGATCACACAGCTCAAAAATCATAAAATTTTACATGGTTTGTTTTACATAAGCCTAATTTTAACTCCACAAAGATCAAATTGTGTACTGAACTTCAGATGGAGTATACAAAGGATTATACTTTATATAATGTTAAAGATATGGAGAAAACCACAATGTATTTTTTATTTTATTTTATTTATTTTTTTGTTTTTTTGTTTTTTTTTTTAACCACAGTTTAATTTAGTTAAGAGAGTGCAATCACTTCTTATGAAGAAGATACTAATGTTGCTCTAGTTACTCTTTTTCCCTCATTAGTATAGGATCTATTTCCCTATTATTATTGGAGTTCAAATCAGAACCATTCTTACAGTCAAAAAAATTTTTTGAGCTTCCCAAGTGCTCAACAAATTTTTTTTTTTTGTAAGATGAGACTCCTTTCTCTCTTCCTTGTGCTCTCCTCTTCTTATTGCCTTTGTAGTAAGATGCATCAACACAATGCAATCATCTTTTTATACAGAGATTAAGTATGGCGGGTAGAAATTTAACTTTGTTAGTCGCCATTTAGAAAAAAGGGGTTTTTACATACCCACCATCTAAGTTATTTCATATTACATATCAAGCAGCCAAACTCAAATATTTACATTTTAACCATCCTAAACATCCACCTTCTTCAAAACTATCAACCTCGGTTATTTCTCGCCGTGGAGTTTCCTCTGAAGAATGTTGCATTCGGTGACTCCGGCGAGAAGGAAACAAAGGAAAGAGCTGGTGAGTACAAAGGCGATGCTGGGGAAAGGTTGGATAAGGCTAAGGAAAAGGTGAGGAAGCTTAAGGAAGATGCAAAGGAAAAACTGCAGAGAAAGAGGAGGAAGTGAACGAGAAGTTCAGAGAGAGTACATCGACAGCATGAAAGCCAAGGCCAATGAGTACTCTACTGCGCAGAAAATAGAGGAGGTCAATGACTACATCAAAAAGAGAAAGCCACCAAGTATAAGGACTCAGCTGCCAAGAAAACAGATGAGTCCAAGGAAAACATCAAAGATAAAGCAGGGGAGTACAAGGACTCAATGGCCCAAAAGGCAGAGAAAGCCAAGCAGAAGCTTAAGAAATATAAAGACTCTTCGGTGATGAAAGAACAGGATAAGGAGAAGTTGAAAGGGTAAGCCGATGAGGGCCAAGAAGGGCGAATAAGGGAGAGGAATTCTCGGCTATGTAATTGGTCCATAGTTGGTTTCATACATGGAAGGTATATTCACTTTTTAAAAGTTAAAATGGTGGTATTTTTTATGTTATTTGAAAGATTTGGCGTTATGAATGTAAAAAAAGTAAAGTTTAGGTGTTAGATATGTAAGTACATAAGAATTGGGTGGTATGCATGTAAATGTCCCTTTTTAAATTCAAAACTCCTTTATTGACTGGTCCAGACCGAGCTTCAAACATGGGACATGATATAGGAAAGGAGATCTTCAGTTCAAGAACCTGAACTCCTTTTCCTTTTATGCGACGCACAGAAAATCCAAATTGAACTTTGAAGTTTAAGTTTCGTTGTAAATTTGGTTGAGTGCTATTGTCTTTTGTCTCAAAGTGGAGGACCAAGATTCAAACTTTTACAGACAAAAAAAAAAAATGATAATAAAACAAAAATAAAAAAAAGACCAAATTAATCCATACGATTTAATGAAGAATTATTACAGTCATGCTTAAATTTAGATTGTTTCTTGTAATGATTAAATTGAATGACATACTAACAACTCCTGTTTTGGTTTAATTTCAATTTTTAATCGTATTATTTTATTATATTTGACTAGCTACCTGATGCAGGAATTGCAGATCTGTTGATGATACACCATTATCCTTAAGTCGAGATTTGTACCTGAATAAACTTTGCATGTATGCTCTATTTGTTGTGCAATTTAGGGCGAACAAAACGCAAATCCAGAAGAATAACACAGACATTTAACGAGGTTCTGCAAAGATGCCTATATCATCGGGAGCAGAGCGGCGAATTTACTATTTCAGAGGAGTTACAAGTTTGGTTCTATACCCATAGGGTTACACATCTATTTATAGATAAAACCCATAGATAAATTACTAAAATGCCCTCGCTCCTCCCAACCCACTAAATTCCAATAGATACTTCTTTTCACCAGGAGACACCCCTCTTTATTCCAAGAGCCTCCAAATTTTCGGTATATTAGCCATATATAACAAATCTCCAACTTGGCGAATATCCAGCCCCTTAGAAGAAATGTATCACCCAGTATATGAGTCATACCTAACAAATCTCCACCTTAGCGAATATCTAGGCCCTAAGGAGAAATGCATCATCCGTTATTCGAGTCATACCTAACAAATCTCCACCTTGGCGAATATCCAGCCCTTTTGGAGAAATGCATCACCCGGTATATGAGTTATACCTAAAAAATCTCCACCTTTGCGAATATCCAACCCTTTAGGAGAAATGCTCATAGAGTTTCTTATACCAAAGTGGGTTGGTCAACCGTGCAAATTACAGCACTTTTCCTGTTTGCACCAAAGACCTCGGTCAAACTGCTGTCTTGCGAGCCCCGAATCCCTTTGCACTTGTTTGCGGAATACCCCCGCGAAATTCCTGTTCTCGAATGGTCGCGCTTGCTCGCTTCCTGCATCATGCGAACTCCACCTGTCGTAAATCCTCCTGTGATGAACTGGCGAATTTCGCTGACTGAACTCTTCTGTTTGTAAAACGAGGCTCCTGTTCGCGTTAACTGCACGCGAACTCCACTCATCGCAACTCCTCCTGCGAAAAACTTGCGAACAATCTGCGAAATTTACGAACCACTCCTGTTAGTTGATCGCCTGGCCGAACTCCTCTGTTCCTGCTCCAAATCGCCCGAGCAATTCCTCGAACGTTGCTGGGCCTAATTGTGAAAACCCTCGCCGAACTTCCAGTGAGATGTCGCGATTCGCCTATGGCAGAATAATTTGCGTCGAACGCCTCCTCTGCTACCGCGATTCGCCTGAATCTCCTTCACTGAACCGCTCAAACTTTTCCTGTGATGCTCCGGAACTCCTCTGCTCGGTTGTCAAATTGCTAAAGCCGAAAATCTCTTGCTCAGAATCTTTCCAATAATTTTTTCTCTAGCAATATTCTCTTAATTAAGTTTCTCTTAATTAAGAATTTCCTTAATTAAGAATTTCCCTTAATTAGGATTCCCAGAAAAAATATTTTGCTTTTCCGCGGACCAGAAATTTCCTTTCCTTGCAGAAAATTTGAAATATTTCCAATTAAGTATTTTCCTTAACTTTTAGGAAAATAATTTTTCAAAAATTGACTTTCATGCCTTCAGCAGAAATTAATTAACATTCCTGCCTCCATCAGAAATTAGTTAACTTTCTTATTAGGGCTTTCCTTGACATCAAAAAAATTCCTTCTTTAGTTGATATTCCGAAGGAAATTACTATTTCCTTTATCCTTTTATTTCCTTCCCAAGAAAGATTAATCAAAAATTAATTAGCAAGAACCAGAAATTAATTTCCTGATTAGGCCAGCCTCCTTTCTCGCCGAGGGAGCTAATTTCCTGCCTGATTTTCTTTGTTTCCTTTTCCTGTCCAGGGGAATATTCCCTCTAGTGGGAATCAAAGATTCCTTCTCCGTTCCCGCCTGACTCGGAACCCTGCGCGAGCTGCCCCGGGCCGAACTTCGCGGCTCCTGCGCTCCTCGTTTGGCCGCCGATGACTGCCGCTTTTTAGCAGGTTGCGCCAAACTCCCCTGTCCTCTTGCTGCTCGCCAACTCCAAGCTCTGCCACGAACTCCCTGGACTGCCGAACTCCTGTTCGCGTCCTCCTGTTCGCGTGAACTGCTCCTATCCGGATCCTACACCAAATCTTGTACTGCGCGCCTCTTGGAAGCCTCCTGAGAAGGAATATTACTTCTAATGAAAGATTCCCTGATTCCCGCTTTCTCCTCTTCGCAGCCTGCGCGCCTAGAGCCGATCTGGACTCGTTGAATTACCTCCGCAATAACAACCTAGAGCACCGTCACGAAACTTCTCACGCCCTGCTCGCCTTTCTGATCGCGAACTGCCTAACGATTATTTTTTTGATTCAGAATCCTTCTGTAGCGATCTGCGAACTTATTGCGCTGGAACTGAACTCCCTCCTCTGTCGTGAACCAAATCTCAGAAACCTTCTTCTCCCCTGCGTTGATCTCCTCCGCCTTAGGTCTCGCTCTGATACCACTTGTTGTGCAATTTAGGGAGAACAAAATGCAAATCCGGAAGAACGCAGATATTTATCGAGGTTCATCAGAGATGCCTACATCCTCGGGAGCAGAGCGGCGAATTCACTATTTCAGAGGAGTTACAAGTTCGGTTCTATACCTATAGGATTACACATATATATATAGACATATAAAACCTACAGATAAATTACTAAAACGCCCTCGCTCCCCCCAACCCACTAAATTCCAAGAGACACTTCTTTTCACCAAGAGACACCTCTCTTTATTCCAAGAGACTCCAAATTTTTGGTATATGAGCCATACCTAACACTGTTCTTGGGTGTCAATGCTTTTATATTCATTTTCATTAATGTGAATTTTTTATAACAAACTTTGTTAAGCCACAATCACTTTGCTACATTTTATTACTGCAAGTTTGCATGTGCATTAGTCTCTCAATTGACAGAACTAGTTGTAGGAGTTATAGCATTGGAGGCATTAAGCTCAGCCTTAGGTGTTTGCGCGTGTGAAGCGAGATGCTGAAAGTAGAGCTACTTCACTTGAATTAATTTATTTTAGTTATGATGAATAACTCTAAGGATTCGAAAATGATATTTGTATTGTTAAATAATGCTTGGCAGATTAATAAATTTTCAATTCCTAGTATTTCTTGTTCATCTTGTAAAATATACTATCATAAACAAGAACCCCTTAGACATGTCAAAATTACTTTCAAAGTTGAAGTGCTTGAATTGTACTATTTATACCCAAGGTTCAATGTCACCTTTATATCTTTCTATTTCATTTCTATCCTCCTCTTTGCTTTCATCCCCTTCGCTCGGGTTGTAACCCTCAATCTTTTGCTATTCTTTTTGAGTAGTCCTCTTTAAACTTAATCTTATAGTCCTATAATTTTTTAGATTTTACAATTAACATTTTAATTGACATAGTATCTAGTGTGCATTATTGTTTCTTAGACACCTAATGCTTCTAATCCACATAATTTATGCCAATAAGTTAACATAAGAAACAAACTCATCTTCTGTTGTATAAGTAATGTCTTGATGGCTCCTCTCTCTCCAATCAATAAAGAAGCCAGCCACCTCTAGATTATGAATTTTGTTTCTTACTCTAATTGGCCAGTGGATTCTAAGCTTTAAAAGGGCTGATTTATTAAATTTTATGGCTATAATTTTGCTGCTTGAGATAAGATTTTGTGGAGTATGGGTTTGCTTCCATTATTTAAATGTTTTTCTTGTCTAAATATTTCTGTTATTTAAGGACAAATTGATGTGCCCTTGACCCACGTTTTTTATGCTGAAGGTTTCACTTGCTTATGGAGTTTGATGAGGTGAAGCGAAGTTGCAGAAAACGCCTTGATGGGCATAATCGGCGTCGAAGAAAACCACAGTCAGACTTGATTTCTGGTAATTTGTTTCCAAACCACCATGGTATGCTCTTAAGCCTTTTCATCTCTTCCCTTCTACTTCATTCATGATAATTTCTAGCAGAATATGCCAGTCTTGGAAGAATTTGAGTATTTCCTTAATTAATTCTCCTGCTAAATGCATGGACATATTCACCTAAATTTCAAGGAAAGTCAAGCAGGAAACTCATTCATCACCATATCATAGAGAGGTGCATTGAAAATAAAGCTACTCAACTATCTTGCAAAATAGTTGCAAATAATATGTATTTCTTGTTAAATTATGCTTGATATGTAGGAATTGTCGCTGCTGAAACTGGGAATTACAATCATATTTTTTTAAACTGAAGAAAGTGTCAAAATATTCCCTTAACTCTTTGTAACGGTACATTTAATCCCAGAATTTATAGAAGTATCAATTTAATTCCCAGATTTCTTAACGGGAAAAACATAGTCCTCCTTTTGGACTATCCAACCCAAAGTAAGAAAATATAACGACTAAATTGACACTTTTGATAGATCTGTGATTAAGATGATCTCTGGAAATAGTCAGAGGACTATTTTGACATTTTACTTTTTTTAAATAGTGTGATTAGTAATTAATAGATGTGTTCATTTAAAAAATGTACTTTAAAAAGTGATTGTTGTAGCAAAACTAGAAAAAATAGATTGAAAAAAAAAATATGTACAACCCAGGTTAGAAAGATGCAAAAATAAAATTATTTGATAAAATTGGATGTCAAAAGATTATTGATGAGAAACAGTGGATCAAAATGTATATAAATTATGCTCCAAATAACAACCTGACTATCAGTCAACACACGTGAGCATCAGTCAACACAGAACAAAAGGAGCCCCCCGCTTGAAAAAAAAAGAAAGATTTAAATACATACCATTCTATTCTTATGTATTTACATATCAAACACTTAAATTTCAATTTTTAGATATATGCCACATACCCGCATGAAACATAAAATAGTGCTGGCTCTTCAATAATATGAAAGATTTCGATGGTATTATGTTAGATATGGAATTGGGTGTTATGTATGTAAATACATGGCTAAAGTGAAAGTTACTAATAATAACCATATATTAATCACTATTATTCAAAAAATGCGACTACAAAACGCTAAAGAGTATGAAAAAATAATACGAGCAGGTTCATCAAAATGTAATATGCTTATAAAATGTATATTCTATCAGTTTGATTTCGCTTTTTCAGCATTGCTTTGTAAGAAAACATGACCATGCACCACAGGAAGCAGGTTTCCAACCTACCCTCAAGTATTTCCAGCTGCTGCCACAGACTCGGCCCGCAGTACTATCCTCCCAAGTAAAGAAGAAGCTCTGAGCAGCCACCTGCCTTCCCCTCTGCATTTCATCAACCGCTCAGCTGCACCGCCATCACACCATTTCAGCAGTTGCTTCACTTGGAGCTTCAAAGAAGGCAAGCAACTCCCCTTCCTCCAAGACGACAATGAAATGACGCTCAGCAGCCTGACACCACTGGAACCTGCTGCAACCATCTCTTCTGCAGCGGAGAGCAGTAGTAGCAGAAAGATAATCTTCGCCAATGGATTACCTCGGCACGTCGACTCTGATTGTGCTCTCTCTCTTCTGTCATCCTCCACGCATACACCTAGCATCAATCTTGGCCATGAAATGTCAGTCGATGGGGTCCCGATCTGTGGTCAGCCCATGCTCTCTAACCTAGAATACGGCTCTGGACTTGGTCTATATTCTCATTTACAAGCAACCTCTAACAATATCTCGACGGCGGGGGTTTTGTGCTCTGGTGTTGAGAATGAGCGTGGGGGCACCGATGCTGTTTCAGACGCCATTGAAGCTGACCTGCATTGCCAGACGATATTCCATGATGAGGCTGAAGGGACTTCGGATAGGGTATCCCGGTCTCCCCCCTTCTCATGGTATTAGATCAGGTGTTTCTGATTTGGAAATTGCCGCCTTCTTCTCAGCTTTGGCTTCTTTGTTTGTCTACCTGAGTAGTGAGATTCCTTGGCTTTAGATCGGATGGAAGTTTTGCTGATTAAGCTCATATTTTATCTGACAATTGCATACGTGGCACTTAGATCATTGCTATTAACAAATTTAGCATTCTCTATCATACATTTTTTACATTGTCAGTCATATATCAAATTCATGATAAAACCCCAAGTCATGATTTTTATTTTTATCAATTTATCAATTATTGTCTAACTTTTAATGTGACCAAGTAAATTAAGACGACTATCTCTAATTATGTCTGTCATTCGAGCTACATCAACTCTATCACGGATATGTTCGTTTTGCATCAATTTGAGCAACAAAAATATAGTTTGGTTGGGATTTAAAATGTGTTTAGAAGAGGCATCAACAAAATAGATAAATGCAATTAGTATGAATGAGGAGATGATTAACTAAAAATAAAATTTAAATTTTATGTAAAATATATTGATATATAATTGTTTATTATTATCTTTTTATTCTATTTTTATTGTTGTTGTTATCGTGTTACATTTTAAGGTAAAATTGTTAATGTTCTACATTGGGTGGCGAAGAGGTCATGGTGCAATATGTAAACTATGATTGCATAGTTCTCAAATGCTCATCAGATTAGGATCTATTTGGGCCATTATAACTATCTACAAAATTAATTATGAAACTTTGTAAAAATAAAATAAAAAAAGAAAACCAATGTGAATAATATAGATTTTTTTTATAAAAAAAAAATCCTGAACAATTTACTATATTGGCTTATCCATTTTAATAAAGTCTGGTTAGAAGAATCTCATCATAAAAATTAAAAATAATAATAGTTATAGCCGCTGTGGATAGCATTCATTTTGGTGTATCAGTCTCAAGTTCTTGAATGATGCAATAACGACAATTTAGATGCCTCGTATGAATTTAACTTTATTTTCAGGATTAGCCAATGCCTGTGACTAAGGCCGTGTTTGGTGTTAAGTTCTTATTTGGTGTTTTGCTTATTTTCTTCTGTTGTTGTGTTCCGGTTCACGTGTGTCATTATCAGTTCGGTTGTTATGTCTGGTGTAGTGTTGTTTAGTTTCTCTTTATTTGTTTGTTGTAACGTATATATATAGAGGGTCATTAATATATGTACATCTCTTTTCATTCTACGAAATAAACATTCTATTCCATTTGCTTCTATTTGAGTGTCATCTGGGTATCAGCAGTCTCTCAACTATTCTTTTTCTCTCCGTTGGCTTGGCTGCTCCTCTTCCTGATGTGTTGTGTGTTTCTTCGCATCCTGGCTCATCTCTTCATCACGGGAGTTCTCTTGGTACGCATCTCAACTATTGAAGGTGCATTCTTCATCTTTTTCTCTCAATTCTTTTTCACCCCGCTTTTTTCTCATGAGTATCTGATCAAAGTCTTCTATCAACCAATCTGAGTAACTCTCTACCAACTGATCGACAAATACCAACCCAACTGAATATCTTGTTGGGAAACATTAAAAATGTTGTCTTTGTTGAACATATTGTCCATAATCATCCCATCATAAGGGCACACGTCCTGAAATTATTTCGCGCAAATGGGTATGAGTGCCTTTCTGATGGTTCTTGTCATCATCTTAACCAATTCATCCAAGGATTCTTCAGGAATTAATATTCCCAATCCTGATTACAACAAATGGGTTTTCATGAATCGAAATCTTGTCGCCGCCATTTATTTTGTTGTGTCCCCATTTATTCTTCCATATATTCTTAATCTTGAAACTTGTGTTGCAATCTGGAGCACTGTAGAACAAAAATTCAATCTTCTAACAGATCCCGCTTTCTCCAACTCAAAAATGAACTACACATTGTTTCAGAAGGAGATAAAGTGATGAATCAATATATTTTTGAAATCAAATACAAGGTGGACGTTCTAGCAACCTCATGAGTAATTCTTGATGCCGAAGACATAATTCTTTATACTCTTAACTGTCATCCCTCCACCTATCATGTGTTCAAGTCATCCATCTGCACTAATTTGCAACTGATTGGCTTGGATGATTTATATTCACTTCTTTGCTGCGAGGAACTTATCTTAGCGCAAGAAGTGCCTAAAGAAACTCATGCTAATAATCCCATAGTGTTGGCTGCTCCACATTGCAACAAGGACAAGGGACAAGCTATCAATTCATACAACTAATATATGCAAACTTTTGGTTCTCGCAAAATTTCTTTCGATCGAACCAAAGGACAACTTTCCACTGGGCCTCCCAACTTCCCTACCAGCCGTATGAAAAATATCACTTGCCAAATATGTAATAAAGTTGGCCATTCATCATTTAAATACTGGCATAGGCATGATCACACCTATCAGCTCAGATTCAATGTGCAATTCTGAACGACAATAGATCTTGGACAATGTTGCTACCCAATATTTTACTGTTACCTCAAATCAGCTTCAATTTATCCATGACTACAAATGTGACAGCTCCATTACCATTGAAAATAGACAACATCTTATTGCTTAAATTGGTCGAGGGGGTTGATTCCCACACCCAGGTGTAAGCTTTTACTTTCAAATATTTATCTTGTACCTAACACCTTACAATTTACTTTCAGTTCATAAGTTAACTACTCAAAATTCTTGTATTATTACTTTTATCGCTAACAGTTACTCTACTATGGATCTGCAGACCAACACAGTTTTTCTTGAGGGACATTGCATACAAGGGTTGTATCTAATCAAATTTTCTTAAAATGACTCCATCATTTGTCCAAATCTTGCTCTTATATGTATTTAGCATGTTCTAAATCTATGGCTTAGAAGACTTGAACATCCTCAACATCACGTTCAACATGTTCTAGCTCAATTCGCTCATGACAGTCTCAAGACTTCTTGTATGTCATGTTATTTGTCCAAAAGTCGGAAGCCTTTTTCCAAATTCATCACAAGGGCTACTGCAACTTTACAAATTGTACATTCAGATGTTTATGATCCTTCTCCCACCTCCTCTTATCAAAATCATAAATATCATGTCATTTTTGTTAATTTTTTCTTATTTTACTTAGCTATATCTACTTAAACAAAAAGATGAGACTTCATTAAATTTAAATAATTTAAATGCTTAGCTGAAAATCAACTCAATTATCATATAAAAATCCTTAGAACTAATGGTGAAGGTGAATATTGTACTTCTGAATTTAATAATTTTCTCACTCAATTTGGTATTCAACATCAACATACCTGCTCTACACACTCAAACAAAATGGCATTGCATAACAAAAGCAAAGACATCTTATTGAAACCGTTCATACTCTTTAACATGAAGTTTCTCTCCCTATTCATTTATGGCCTAATACTTTACTCGCTTCTTGGTATCTTATTAATCGGGAACCTATAACAATTCTGAAATATAAATCACTATATGAGACTTTATTCAATAAACAACTGACCTATAAGCACTTAAAAGTATTTAGATGTTAATGCTTTCATTGGCTCAAGATGTACCTCAAATGTAAACTTTAACCACTATCTAAAGAATGCATGTTTCTTGGTTATGTCTCCTTTCAAAAAGATTATAAATATCTAGACATTCGTACATATAAAATCTACATTTCACATCATGTTATATTTAATGAAAGTGTGTTTCTCTATCAGAGAAAAACAAATTCTTCCCCACAACACACTACTTTCACATCCCATGTGCCTATTCTTCTTCTTGTTCCATCTACAACTATTTTGCCTATCAAATCATCTCATCACATCAAAAACTGCTACAAAACTCACTCCCTGTCTCCCTGACATTTGTTTCTAGATCCTCCTACACTATCGAACTAATTCCCTCTTCTGACAGTGATCTGTCACCGAATCCATTAAATCTTCCACCATCACATTCCATGCTTGCACGGACTAAAACACATACCCTTAAACCCCAACAAATTCTTTAATCTTACTCATCAAATCAATAATGATCACCCTACTTATTCAATGGCTATTAAAAATGAACACTGGGGAGAAGTTATGTCATCTGAATTTCAAGATTTACAAGATCAAGGGACATGGAATTTGGTACCTCCCACATCTCATTATAATATTCTTTGTTGTAGGAGGACCTACAAAACAAAACCTAATCCAGATGAGATAGTGATTCGATACAAAGCTCGACTCGTGGCTTAGGGTTCAAACAACAAGAAGGCAAAATCTATCTTGAAAAATTCAGCCCGATCGCTAAAATCTCTACAGTTTGTGTCTTACTCGGTATACAGGTTACCTCTAAGTGGCAAATTCTTTAATTGCATATAAACAACACATTTCTTCATGGTAATCTACATGTGACTGTCGATATGCAACAACCACAAGGGTTTCTCGATTAACTTAAACATACTTAAGTTTATAAACTCAAAAAGGCCATCTCTGAACTCAAGCAAGCACCTCACCAATGACATTATACCCTCAATACATATCTTCAGCAACTTCACTTTAATGTCAGCTCAGCCAATCGTTCTCTCTGTGGTTACCGTCACGATAACATCCACTTATATATTCTGATCCACATGGATGATATTTTAATTACTGGAAATGACTCATACTGTAGCCACTATTCTTCAAATCTTACTTGACAAATTCAAAATGAAAACACTGGACATATTTCAAAATTTATCGGCATACAAGCTACTCATAGTTTTTACGGTCTACATCTAAATCAAGCCACATATGATCAACGAATTCTTCATACTTATAGAATGGCAAATTCTAATTCTGTTCAAAATCCTACCAATACCACAAAGTCTTCTGAACCTTCTAACCACAATCACTTTCATGATCCTTCTTTTTATCATAAACTAATTGGTTCTTTGCAATACTTGACTCTCACACGACCCAATATAACTTATGTGGTAAAGCAATCCAACCAAAAAATGGATCAACCGACTCAACATAGCTTTCAGCAGTTAAAGCGTGTTCTCAAATACTTACAAGAAACCATTGATCTTGGCTTACCAATCATCCGAGGGTCCTTCGAACTCAAGGCTTTTACTGATAAGATTAGCCTGGTGATCCATTGATCAAAAATCTACCATTCATTTTTGTATATTTCTTGGATCTACACTTATTGTGTGGTCTGTTAGAAAGTAAGCAACCATCTCTCTATCTTCTACTAAAGTTGAATATTGAGCTTTAGTTATGACTGCGATAGAGACAGTTTAGCTACGACGTTTACATCAAGATTTTTAAATTACTCTTTCAGTTCCTACCACTCTCTACTGTGACAATACTTTCACCATAACACTTCCCAATAATTCGGCCTTTTACGCTCGCACCAAGATCATAGAAATTGATTGTCACTACATCAGAAAATGCATAAAAAATAAATACATTAATGTTCATTATGTCAACACCATCGATCAATTAGCTAATGTCTTTACCAAGCCTCTTCTCGATTACAGGTTCAAGACTATTTGCATTAAATTGACAATCTACAACAATGATCATCAGTTTGAAGGGGAATGTTAAGATCATGTTTAGTGTTTTTCTTATTTTTTCTGTTGTTCTGTTTTTGGTTCACGTGTGTGATTAATAGTCTGGTTCCTTTGTCTTGCTATGACATATATATATATATATATATATATATATATATATATATATATATATATATATATATATATATATATATATGCCGCAGCGTGACCTGTTGATAGAGTGGCCTCTTTAAATGTAATAAGTCCCCTCAGGTCACGGATTCGAATCCACCTCTAGCCAGTCTGTCGGTAGTGAGGGCGGTCCTCGAATAGTTAAGCATATGGGGGTACTTGGAGGCTCTTATAATAGCCTTCGGCCATTCTTATATATATGTGTGTGTGTGTGTGTGTGTGTGTGTGCGGGCGCGCGCGTGCATATATATATATATATAGTCTTTAACCTTATGTCTACAAGAAATAAGCAATCTATTTCCATTTGCTTTTATTCTCAAGTCATCTTAGTAGGTTATTAATAGGATTTAGCCATGAATTTAACTTAAGTCAAGTCATACACAATAAAAATAAAAATTAAATCTAAAGCTCCATTAAATAGAATTTTCCCACATTTTGTCTTTTTGCACTCGCGTTCCATCTGCTTTACTACGTAAATCTAAATTTAGTGACTCTGATTGTGAGACAGATTTTTTTTTTGTCTGATGCGTGCTAGAATATTCGAGGTAGTAGAGTAACAAATTATCATCTTAGCGTGGTATGAAAATTCAATGCATACAAAGAAAAAAGAAAGCAATTAATAACAACACTATAAATTTTTACGTGGAAAACCCGAAAAGGAGAAAACCTGAGGGCCTGACTCAGCTGAAGAGTTCCACAATAAAAAGTGATTCCAGTTGCAATCACTTGTCCTACAGTCGGTAAAGTGTTACTAGGTTCCCTAAGTGACAATGTCAACGCGATAATGAATTTGCTGCTAGGAACGGGCTGTGACCGATAACAATTGGCGGCGTTCGATCGGTGATGGTCGAAGGTGGTTGTGGCTCTATTTATAGAATCTCATTTGCAATAAATGAAGGAATATGAACTCCTTTGATAGGGCGACCCAGAAAAGTTCCCTTGATCAGACATTGTTTGAGGGATATTTGAGTGTATTAATGATGTTGAATTGAGCGAGCTTGGGCTCGTTGGGTTTGTCTTGTCGAGACACACAATTAGTCCATGAGCATACCAGATTTGACATCCGTTTGATCTTTCAAATATGCTTGGAAAGCTTTCAAAAGTTATTTAATGACTTGATCTTAGCTAGATTTGACTCGAATTGGACCAAATTTAGTACCATTGGGTCTGTCTTGTTATGTCGATCAATTTGACTGTAGGTTTTTTGAAATCTGACTTCTGAATGAATCTTTATCGGAGTTTGAATATCTTCCGCTCAAAAGATTGCCTCGAGATTTATGTCATGCTTTGAGATTCATGCCGATTGATAGAAATTTGTTGATGACGTATCACTGTCATCGCTCGTGAGCTCTTCCATCTGTAAGTGGATTTGAAAATTTTGGATTTATCAGATTTAATAAATCTTATTTAACTTGAATCTAAATTAAATGTGAAGTCTTCTAGGCATAGAGAGTATATTTTGACTCTCGTTATTTGCTTCCATGTAAGGTAATGTGAAGTGAATAACATTCTATCAAATTGATCTCTTTCATTCATTTTTCGAATAATTTTTTGCCAAAAATGCGAACAATATTTTAAGTAGAAATTTGGCACAAAAAAATTCAATCATTTAATAACCAAAAGCCCATAAGATTCCGAAACATGAACGAGCTTATAATAAGAAATCATAATCTGTGTAATTAAAGCTTAAAGCAGTTTATTACTTAAACACTCGAACAAAAATTAAAGAAAAGTCGGATTGATTGCTTAACTTAACTTGAGAGTTCAGTGGAGTAAGCACAATTATAATTAATTAAGATCTATGCTCCAGACCGCAGAGACCTCTCCTTCCAGCACATCTCAATAAGACCGTCTGAATAGCCTACCTGGAGCTTTCTGCAAATGAATTTCTTGTGAATCTAATTTTAAATTGATCAAAATTAATTAATGAATAAAAAAAACACTATATAATTAATGAAATAAATATAAAATTGAATTGATTACGCAATTAATGGAATAAATATGAGCTCTATAATAGGCATGATTTGATTAAATATAGGTTTATAATAGGCACGAATTAATGACACGTAATGTCTGCGATTATTATGTACGTTTTTTCCTTTATTACGTTATGCCTTGTTTAGTATAAATAGGTTGTTATGTTAAAAACACTCTCTTAAGCCCTGTATTATTCCTTTCTTCAAATAATAGAAAGAAATTTCACAAAAATCCAATCTCGTTGTTTTTTTTTCAATTTGTCCTTCAGCGATCCATTAACTTAGAACCGACATTTTAGTACAATAATCAAGTAAACTGTAGCGTTTTACACCCGTCGAGCTAACCAATAATTAAAAAGTTTAGCTCAATTAAGTCAAAACTCGACTCGTTTACACTAATGGTTCTATTTGATAATTAACTTTCATTTTTTTTTATTTCTTTTTTTGAAGCAATAAAATTGGGCATTCGTGCTCTTAAAAAAAAAAAAAAAAGTTAATTCTCATTAAAAGAATTATGATGAGAATTAAATCAAATTTATCAGAATTTGATATCTATTAAAAAATGTATTTTTAGAATTTTTCGAGAGAGAAGCATATGCCACGTATAAGTTTGAATTATTTTTCTCGCAATAATTGTATATGAAGACAACGGTAGCCATCCCAAAGTTGGTACTATTATAAAGCAAGAGCTTAATTAGGCAGAGAATTGGTACCTTTCATATTCGATTTCTTATGAAGCATATATAATAATTGACACCCAATAAATTTTCTTACGTTAAATATACATTTTTTTATTACATTATTCTACATAAATATTATAATGAATTAAGAAAACAAATAGCATGTTTTAACAAAATATCGACTAAATAAGTAAATAAATCATTGAACTGCCTGAGTAGAACGCTAACCTTCTCAATTATTTTCTTTTTTTTTTTATATGGGGGCATTTACTCTTATATATTGATATGTCTAACACCTAACTATTATCTTCTACATTTACACGACTCTTGGCGTGATTTAGTGTAAGAAAGAAGAGATAAAAGTGAAAGTGAGTAGAGTATGAAATGAACAATTCAGAGGAAAAAGTCCGTCATTTTATTTCATAAAATGGTCCATATTTATAATCATAGATGACCCTTAATAAAATTACATACTTATCCCCTCTTTCGATGGGGTCGTTACAGGTCATTGTTCTTATTAATTTTCTCTTACTTTATTAGAGGCGTAACAGATCAATATTGCCTCTTTTTGGTACCTTTAAGTAATTATGAACAATTATGATGTTTTTTACGTATATATAATTGATATTGATATCCTTTCATATCCATAACTGAAATTAACACATCACTGTGTCAATAGCTGATATTTACACCCTTTAGTAAGTCTAAGCCTCTCGATTGATAGGTCTTTGAATAGTTGACTTTAACTAGTTTTGGTCGGCTATTTTGTTTGGATGTCTACCGACATTCACTCTAGGAAACAGGGTGGCTTTGAGAGTTGCAATCTGTCGGCCTTGAGATGATAGGTGTAGGCATCCCTTATTGGCTTAGGGGACCTTTGGTAGTAGGACAAGTTTATAGTCGATCGGTCATTTCTCGGCCAGCTGGTGATCTTCAGTCGATCGGCTTCATGAGTTCTTGTAGCTTCTCGTCAGATTATGGATTTTCATCTTTTCCCATCTAATTTAGATAGTTTGATCTCTTCGAAATTTGTGCTAATGATTTTCTTGTATGCATCCATTCTCTTGTTCCTTGAAGGTCATGATGTAATAAGAAAAATGGAATCTTTGTTACGATAAATTTCATTTATGATTCGATAATTAATAAATTAAACTCCCTGGATTTTCGAGCTCTTGTCCCTTATAAATAGGGACAAGAGCGTTTCTCTCACTTCTCCTTCTTGACACTTCAAGTGACATCATATCGGGCACGAAGATTCAGGCTCGCATTGATAAAGATGTGGCCCTCATGGTTCTTAAAGAAATGAGCACTCTACCTCCTCGTGTGTGTTGAAGACTAAGAAAAAAGCTTGTAGTAAAGAAGAGAAAAGAACTTGAGCTTGATCCACACAATCAAGTGGCGTCATTAGGAGATCATTGCGACCATCAACGGGACTACACAACTTGAGTAAATATTCGTATGACTTATCAGACACAAAACGAAGGAAAATCCAACAATAATACAAGATTATTGTAGAATTTGCGTCCATTTTATTCGCAAATAAATCCTGAATCGATATTGTACTTTATGTCAAATTTGTGTGGCAAAAAATTAATCGTAATTTTTTTTGCGTTGGATTTGTGTCTTATTTGCATCGATTGATATTGAGACTGCACATAAAGTCTTAATTGCGTCTAAAAAATGGACTTAAAGTTTTTGCATCAACTTGCCGTCAGATTTGCGGTAAAAAATATCGAAGACAAGTGAAAAATAATTGTCATTTGTACATCAAGATATTGATGCAAATCAGACGTAAATCTGCAACACACACACACACAGACACACACACAGATATATATATATATATATATATATATATATATATATATATATATATATATATATATATATATATATATATATATATATATATATATATATATATATATATATATATAATAGATTACATTTGTACAACCTGCATGCAACAAATAATATATATTATAACAACATATTAATGCATTACAACAACAAAGTTTATAGCTCAAACAAATCCTAATAATGAAAAGAAAAATAATGTCACAAGTGGTCTCAAATCTCAATAATAAACCCTCCTCCCTCCTCCTCCTCCCTCTACTTCTGAACTACCGACTTCATCTGCCATTTGCTTTGATGATTTGCTAATATCTCTGACATGTGTGTTATGGAATCCTAGATTTCATGTTAGCCTTGCATCTTCTAGTCATGCAATGGGCGAAGCTCTTCATTCATGACAGCAACCTGCCTGGTGAGAGTATCATGGTCCAGCTATATCGAGCTTGGGGAACTCATTGAAGGACAAGAGATCTCGACATCGAAGGTTTTGCCCTACACATTGAGACCATAAAATCCCCTTCTTCTTTTCCATCGCCTGCACACATAGCTCGAACTCAGATTGCGCAGTGGTAGAATGGCTACCACTGTTGTTGTTGGAAGTCTGGGCTGAGAGTACAAATTGTCTTTCCCGAGGCTGAACTCCTTCGACATAAGTAAGAGTCAAAATATAATTTAAAAAAATAATTTTTTTGTTTACATTCACCCACTGAGAGTGCTGGAAGACCCACTGTTGTGTTACCAAGTGCTAATAAGTTCGGGCATGCATCTCTGCAATAGAGAGCCCACGACTCTATTCATTGGTCTGTGTAGCATAAGTGAATGGTAAGCACCACATAATTATATGAAAAATTGAGTTTTTAAATATTTATAAGAGTCTTACCAGCTTCTAGCAGTACTATGTATGGGAACCGATCCTTCAATATGGAGCGCAGCTCCCCTAGCTCCCTCGGTCGCCCGATTTGCCCAACTCATCTTCCTCCTCCTCTCACAGATCTAAGCGGGCGGCTCACCTTTCCGACGTGTTGTGGTGAACATGTCCCAAGCCGATTCTTGCCCCAAATCTCGGAGATTAAGTTGATCTAGTATTGGTGCTATGACAGCCAAGTGAAGGACATCTGCGCGTAAAAAGTGATCCATGTTTATTGTTACAAAAAAGAATAAATTAAATTTATTTTTTTCATTCAAATTACATGACCCTACTTCGAACTCCTGGAACCACATGTCTCGAATGCTAGTAACGATATGCTTCCAAGAAAGATACAAATGATTTTATTTGCTCTGGATGATCACCATGATGCAGATCATGTGCAAATTGTGGGTAATGAATCTGCTTAAGAAAAATTAGTTACACATAAATATATAAAATGAGTAATGAATATAATTTAATGATTGTTTCTATTAGATGCTTCTAGGTGATTTGTTTCAATTAAATATTTCTAGGTGACAGATAGTTGCATAAAACTAATAAAATATCAAACGTACCTATACACTTGGAAGAGGGTAGATAGTCATATGATCCTTGTTGGCAAATAATTTATTCTTTAATTCTATCAATCATTTTATTATTTATGTCATCATCTTCATTTTACTTTTCGTTTGCAATAAACTAGGTGAATGTTTAGGAATCTAGATTTGCTTAGATATTCTATTATTTTATTAATGTGATGATATTTTCACTAGCTCTAATTTTACTTTGCAAACTGATGATTTGTAATTTTAAAATTCATTGTGAAACATAATGACTCGGGAGAGCTATGAATTCACCAACTAGTGAGTACACACTTCACATTGGAAAGAGTCGAGGGGGAGTAAAAATAAAAAAGGAGATAAGTTTTGATGGGTGTAGAATTGATATTTGTAGGGTGACAAACTATATTCTTTTTTCAATTTAGTTTAAAGTTTGGATCATAAAGGTCCCTAGTATGTCCTATAGAGGGCATAGTGGGTAATCTGGAAGTGAGATGTCGGAATCTACTCAACACTAATACACAAACTAGAGACAAATTTAAGATTAGTCAATGTTCTTTGCTAGCTCCGAGAGAGGGTAAAGAATATATATGTTTTTATTTTTAACTAACTACATTAAATTCTAAAGATTTCATTCATACACATTATATAGGTTATTAAAAGAGAATGTTAGTTTTTAACATCTCAAAATTCTCCAAAACAATTTATCCAAATATGTTATCTTTGTATTTAAGATTTTCATTTTGAAGTAGTTGTTAGAAAAACCACTTTAATCGACATTCCAAACTAAGGTCTGATAGTAGTAGACTAGAATTAGCCTAAGTGATTTCTTACCTCGCTTCTCAGTGGGATCGATACTCTGGGTCTTAAAAGAAAATCCTAAATTACTTGAAATGATACGTATACTTGAGTAATACCCTTAGTGTGTAAACTATTTTCTAAAATTTATAACATTTCAATTTTGCAAACTAACATTTAAATATAAATTGGGTCAAGTTATTGTTCATCTTTTTGGGAGCTAAATTACTGCGTAATTGTAGGTTGGGTCATCGACACAGACAAGGATTGGTTCCCAGATGTTTTATAGAGGCGTTGCAAATCAATATTGCCTTTTTTGACACATTTTTGAAATTATAACTAATTATGGTGTCTTTTATACCTATAAGTGATATTGAAACCTTTTCAAATCCATAATTGGCATTAACACATTTTTGTGTCATTAACACATTTTCATGTCAATAACTGATATTCATAGCCTTTCATAAGTCTAAGCCTCACGACCGATAGGTCTTTAGATCGATCAACTTACCTGGTTCGGGTTGGCTATTTTGTTGGATGCAAATCAACTTTCACTATGGGAAATTGGGTGGCTTTGAGAGTGGCAGTTGATTGATCTTGAGGTAATCAGTGTAGGTATTCCATATTATCCTGAGGGGCCTTCAGTAGTAGGGTAGGCTTATTGTCGATTGGTCATTTCTCGGTGGACTAGCGATCTTTAGCTAGTTGGTTTCATCAATTCTTGTAATTTCTCGTAAGAGTGTTGATTTTCGTCTTATCCTTCTGATCTAGACAGTTTGATCTCTTCCAGATTCGTGCAGACAATTTTTCTATATATAATTTCACAAAAAAAAAAAAATCATTTTTTTTAACTTTTAAAAAATAAAATACAACTTTTCATGCATAAATTAATAAGAGTCATAGATGTAAAAATTGAAATTTAGTTATATCATATGTAAGAAAATATATAAGAATTGAGTAATTACTTTCTTTATTTTTTTTGTGAGGCAGTCATCCCCCATGTGTTTTGATTGCCTACTCTTAGAAGATGACAGCCCTGATACTTGGAATCATGACATTCTTATAAAAGTCAATATAATCTGCTTGGTTAAGTATGAAACCGATTTATTCCTAATCTTGGCTGGTCTGGCGTGTTAACTTGGCTAGTTATTTTTAGCCTTAGCCAAATAGTTTTCTATTTTGGCTTAATTTAGCCTACAACGAAGCTTGCTCCATTTCTAGCCAATAGAATGTGAAATACTGTCCGTTGGTGCGATTCTTAAAAATTATTATCAAGTTATGAAATCTATAACTATGGGTTCATTTTGTTAATCTAATTATATATATAGATATATATATATATATATATATATATATATATATATATATATATATATATATATATATATATATATATGCCTGATTAATACAGCGTCAGCATTTCACATCCCAAGAATAATTCAAGTTGGAAGCCTTTAATTGCCCCAGCCTGTTGTTTTATTATGAAAGAAAATAATATGTCTGGCTATTTGGATGTGTGGGTGATGGTTTGGATCGCACTATACTGTGATATGGTGCAATCCATGCCGTCACCCACATGTCCATCTGTCCTGACATAATATTTTCTCCCGCTACGAACTTTTTCAAATCATACAATATGTGAAGCATATTATATCTTTTTGAGTGTCATGCATTAACAAATAGTTATAGAGCATACAGCTTCATGATGATATTTTAAATTTCTATGCATAGTTTTCAAGGAACAAGAAGGACAAGCTTTAGTTCTACATTCTTCTTCTTCAGAGGGAAAACAAAACGCATTGCACCAAACTCAATAATTTTCTATGGCATTCTTGCATGATGAACAATAACTAAAGGTTGAATCTTTTGCAAAGGAATCAAATTAGATTTATAAAAAAAAGGGGTAAAAATGGAAATTATCACAAATCTAATTAAGAATTAAAATAATTAATAGCTAAAATGTATAGTAATTTATGTGAGTTTGTCTGGCTTGTGACTATAAATTTATTTATTCTCAGGGGTTGTAGAATTAATTTTTTAAAATAGTAAATCAATCTAGCAGGGACTGCAGATGCTTAGGAATCAGGTAAAATCAATCGATTACACAAAAAATGTGTCAACGCTAATCTCAAAAACAATTAGATGGCTCAAAAGGAATGAGGCAGTTGATCGCATAACCAGTCGTAGTCGTCTGTAGCAATTGATGACGAACGGTTACCAAATAACCGATGGATCTGAAGCCGATGAGGAAAACGTAAGATGCCAACAAGCATGTCAAAGGACGTCTCCCTTCAGAATAATGACCGGCTTTCTTCAAATAATTCAAACCCAAATCAACTATCGATAGAGTAAGGCGATGTGATTGATCGCCAACCGGCATTAATCCACCGACATTGTTATATTCGCATATATTTGTAATTACTAAAAGTCTTCACACCGGGGACTAATGTTGTTGCACTCTCGGAACAAACCTTGTTGGGGCTCGGGGATTCTACGTTGTCACACTCGCGAAACTAACATCGTCACGTGTAAAAAAACTAATGTTGTGAGAGGTAAAAGCTAATCAATCAAGTTAACGATCACAAGGGGCCTATGAGACGTCTCGACATCCTGTAGCGACAAGGTCCGCAAGGGGAGCGTAAACGATCATGTTGCACCCCAAACATAATTTTTGCACCCAGCAATAACAAGATCTGCAAGGGGTGTTTAGTGGTCACTAGCGGCCTATGAGATAGATTGATACCTAGCAGCGACAAGCTCCATGAGTGATGCGTAAACGGTCGTCCTGTGCTCTAAACATCAGTTCTGCACCTAGTAGCAAAAAGCTGTGTGAGGGTGCAAAACGATCGTCAATGGCATATGGGACGTTTCGATACCAAATAGTGACAAGATCCATGAGGGTATGAAAACGATCATCTTGAGCCCGAATCATGATGTTAACACCCGACAACGACAAGTTTCACGAAAGATTTCTAACTGTCGCCAACAGCTTATGAGACGTATTGACACCCGACAACAATAAGCTATGTGATGGGTGCGTAAACAATCGTCCTACGCCCCAAACATTATTTTTGCACTTGACAGCAGCAAGCTCTGCAAAGGCTGCAAAACGATTGTCAATGGCCTATGGGACATTTCGATAGCCTACAGTGACAAGCTTCACGAGGGATATGAAAATGATCACACTGAGTCTGAATCATGACGTTAACACCCTGTACGAACAGTCACTGATAGCTAATGGGACAAATCGACACTCGGCAGTGAAGCTACGCGAGAGGTGCGTAAATGATCGTCATGCACCCCAAACATCAGCTTCACACCCGACATCGACAAGCTCTGCTAGGGTTGCAAAACGATCATTAATGGCCTATGGGACGTTTCAATACCAGGTAGCGACAAGCTCCATAAGGGGTATGAAAATAATCGTTCTGAGCTAGAATCATTACATTAACACCCTGTAGTGACAAGATCTGTGAGCGGTGCGTAAATGATAATCCTGCGCCTCAAACAACAGTTCCACACTCAGCAGCAACAAGCTCTACGAGGGGTGCAAAACGATCGTCAATGACTTATGAGACGTTTCGATTTCCGATTGTGACAAGCTTTGCGAGGGGTATGAAAACAATCTTCATGAGTCTGAATCGCGACGTTAACACCCAACGGTAACAAGCTCTGCTAGGGATGTCTAACGGTCACCGTCGTCTTTGGGACGTATCGACACCTGATAGTGATAAGCTCCACTAGGGGTGCATAAACATTCACCTGTGCACCAAACATAAGTTTTGCACCCGATAACGACAAGCTCCGCGAGGGGTGCAAAACGATCGTCAATGGCTTATGGGATGTTTCGATACTCAACAACGACAAACTCCGTGATGGTATGAAAATGATTTTCTAGAGCACGAATCATAATGTTAACACCTAACAACAACAAGCTTCGTGGGGGATGCATAAGCGTTCATCCGATGCCATAAACATCAGTTATAACCCGACGGCGACAAGCTCCGCGATGAATGTGTAATATCTGTATGTAAGAAATACACCTGGTCACGTCTAGCACACATACGCATATATATACATACACTCACCCACAACTCATAACAAGCAACAAATCACTCTTATACTCGTTATATGAAAGAGAAAAAGCTCGGGTGCCAAACCCTTTGATCTAAAAAAGTTCCTTATATCATAGAGTTCATTTACAAATAATAATCTTCCTTAGAAAAAAATAGGAAGAAACAAATGAGAAAAAAAGGGTTCTCGACCTTGTTATTGCACAATAATATCTTTCAGTTACTTCTTGTATGTTAAACAAATTTTCTTCTTTTGCTTTGCAGTTCCATGGAGCAAGAGAATCAGATAGCTAAACATATACAAAAAAAATCTGTCAGCATAAATCTCAAGACAATCAGACGTCTCTAAAGGAAGGGGATGATTGATCTCATAATCGTTCGTCTACAACAATTGGTGATGAATGTTTACTAAATAACTGATGGATCTAAAGCTGTTAACTGTTAACGTAAGATAACAACAAACATGTGAAATGGCCTCACCCTTCTGAAAGACGACTGGCCTTCTTTGAATCGGTCGTCAGATAATTCAAACCCAAATTAAGTATCGATGAAGTTAAGGCTTGGCGATCGATCGACGAACCCCTCGCCGACTGGCATCAATTTGCCATCATTGTTACATTCACATGTCTTTGTAATTAGTAAAAGACCACTCTGAAAGCTAATGATAAGAAGGCTGATCCGTAATTTTGTAAGATTGAGGCCTAATCCTATAAATATCGGTCTAAACCACGAATAAAGGTGACACATTCTTGTGATTCTCTCTCTCTCTCTCTCTCTCTCTCTCTCTCTCTCTCTCTCTCTCTCTCTCTCTCGGGTCTCTCCTCATAGTGTTATATACCTTGGGTGTTTTTCTCGGAACTTTTGGATTCAACTAACAATTCTTATGCATTTACATATATTAAACTTAAATTTTATAATTATATTTATATTACTTTGGCATCATAAACATATATGAAAAATGCATTTCATTTCTAAAAATTTTTTAATAGCTTTTCTTTTTTATGTGATGCCAATCATTGGCGTGCTATACATATAAATATAAAAATTCATGCATTAAATAGGTAGGGGCGCGGGGGCGAGCGGCGCTTTGGTTTGAATAAATTTGAATGGGCATGCAAGTTAGATTTTGCCCATCATCAAACAAATTTATAAATCTCCAATCAACCGATAAACACTTACAAAATCACTCACCTTTTTCGAAAATGTTAACATGAACAATATCATAGAATAGTATGAATATTCACTAATTAACATACACATTTGTACAATGCTAAATATTTAATTTAAAATAAAATTTATTTTTAAAAATAATTTTATTTAAAGAATTCTGATGACACATTTCTTACAATTTTATGTTTACTATTTATATTTTTAAAATGTAGCTCAGTTAGAAATTGATTTTTTTTTTCACTCTAATTAATTTAAAAAGTATATAATTTAAATAGTTTTTCAATGCATTCATGTCATTGTCAATTTTAAAGTATGTATGACACCTACCTAATGTTGAACAATATCATATTGCACTTTTATTTATGGGGAGGTGAAAGGGAGCATTTATTGTTGTAGGAAAGAGGTCTATTATTAAAGAGTATTATTTCTATATATGTTCCCATTAAAAATTAGATAAAAATCGAATTAAGTTCATCTTATTTGTATGATCAGATAAAAATAAGGCAGAGCGCCAGATATTTTACACGAGTAATAATATATTATTTAAAAGAAGTAAATTTAAATTTATTTATTCACTCATTTTTTGTGGGTATTTGATTGTGAGAATAAGATTTTTGTCTCAATTTATGTGTAAGAAAAGAAAATGAAAATGAGGCATCTCTACGAATCCTACAGAGATTTGGTGCCTTTTGAACGAATCTCTTAAAGATTTTGAAGCTCCCTTTTAAGGAAAACAAAAGCATTCTGCGCTACGTTCAGTCTTTCACCTCTCTTTTCACAGCCTTGCCGGACAGCTCTTCCTCAAACAGCACAAAACATTCAAAGACAAACTGTGCGTGAGGGAGAGAGAGAGAGAGAGGCTTTACAGTGTGACTGACGGTCAATAAGATTCAAGCGAAGAACAAAACATTTGAATTTTGAGGAGATGGACAATGTTCGCTTGTCTATTATATTTATGGGAAATGAAACGAGGAATTTCGACTAATTAAGAAATTTGTGTTTGATTTGTTCGTTGAGTTAATAGTTTTTTAGTGTTTGATGTATAAATGTACCGAACATGAACAAAAATTTGTTCATTCGTGTTCAGCTCATTTTTGCTCGAAATACTATTCATCAATTATTTATATGTTGATGAATGGTATCTTTAAGAAAATGAATTGACAATGTTATAAAGATTTATAATCAATTAAAATTATTAATTAAAAAATTGAATAAAAATATATTAAATTATATTTAAATAATATTTTAATATAAACAATAAAATTTAAATATAGCCCCAACACTTAACATCCTATGACAACATGATTAAGATAGTAAAAAAATGATTATTTGTTTGCAAACAGCTAGTGCTCGGCCCTCGCGCTTAGCGTGCTAAGCAAACGAGCCAAACACAAACACTTTTTTTTTTGTTCGAAATAAAAATGAGTCGAACACGAAAAATGATATTTTTTAACAAGCCGAACACGAGCTGGGCCTAGGCTCGCTCGAATTCGGGTCATTTACACCTTTACTCGTAATGCTTAAAATAAAAGTGTCGAACTCAAATGCTACTGAAAAAAAGAATAAACAGAATAAGGGGATGCACACAAGCACAATCGAATTCCAAGTAGATTGCAGACGTGCCTGATGTGGAACATCTAAGCTTATGTGAGTCTACAGAACATTTTTCTAGTATTTTCAGTTATTACTTTTCCTTTTTCAGTATAAGTATTTTCCTTATATAGGATTACAGATTTGTTTTGTCCTTAAGAGAGAATAGGCTATAGGGCTTGGTATATGGTGCTTCACAATGTTTGCTACTGAAATTGATAGTTGGTTTCTATATACAGAAAACTTGATCTCTGTTTTGTTTTTCTACTTTACAGGTTACACACCATATTGGTATCAAAGATCATGGTCGAAGGTAGCAGGAGGATGGTGGCACATGATGATGATCGGGGCTTAGAGGCATTGTGGCGGGCACAAGCAATTACCACTCAGCGCATCGAGGAACATGCTGCGGATTTTGGAAGGTTTGCAATGGAGATGAGAAAGAAGATCTAAGCTCTCTTGTCATCGAAAGGTCCGACAACCAAATTGAATGGACCGACCGCTCTATAGCATAATCGTAACCAAGAATGGGGAAATAGGATAGTACTCCAACGGGCTCACGATTCAATTTTTTTTATTCTGAGAAAGAAAAATGGTAACCCACCGAGAGATCAAGAAACTACAAGTATGAATTCCGCGATAAAAATTCATAACAATTTTGGGTTAAGATGGATATTTCGTTTTCTGATGGCCATGGAAAATTTAGTACACATTGAGGACTTCCTCAATTAAGAGTAGTGACCCACTTTTTATATGTTTGTAAATTATGTTAATAGCAACGACACCAAAAACTTGATCCCGCTTTAATATATATTTTTTATTTTATGATAGAATGTTTAATGTGGATTCTACGCAAGTATACGTATCGTATCAAGTAATACAGGGCTCTAGTGGAGTCCTGGTTATCGATCCCACAGGAAAGTTTTTAACAGAATTGTATCAGCTAAATTTTAAAGGAATTACTTATTAATATAGTAAACGGAAATTTAAAGTAACTAAAACAACTAAAGTAAACTAATGCTTGAAATAAAGTTAATTTAAATAATTCAGAAAAAGTATCATTCTCCTTGTTTTTAGAAAATTAAGTGAATGATGAATCTAATTAGAATTTTTAATTGTATTGTGACAAATAGGAGCATTTCTATTCTTTACCCTTTGGTCGAGTGCGAAGAACATTAACTAATCCTATGTTTGATTACCGAATCGCGACTTAGTCCGGGAGGATACTGGCTGCCACTTCAGAGCTCACACGTTCCCCTCACCTGAGGGCTAACATCTACATTTCAGCTCTCAAACAATAGGATCAAATTGAATATTTTAGTCTGTCACACTAAAATGTCCAATTCTACGTCCGATATATAATATTTCCCTATTTATTTGCACCCTCCTTCCAAGGCTTTTGACTTCCTCGAATATTGGATGTAATTTTTATCGTAGTTGATAATTCAACATATTTTAACAAATCAATTGGCCAGATTGAAAGTAAATTAAGTTTTAAGTAAAAATTATCACAACTTATTTTAATATATTAGGTACTTCTTTTTAATTTCATCATTTCACATAATTTTCATAAACAAGGAGAAAGACTAAGAAAACTACTCAGAATGCATGGGAATAAAACAAAGTATGAATTTCATTTAAAGTTAACAACAATAAAAAAAATTCTTATCTTAATTTCCTCCCAAAGCAGACTCCTTGAAGTTCCTTTGACTTTTCCTTCTAGTATAGTAAACTTCTAACTCACTAATTAGTACTCAAACACAAATAGACTCAAGAAACACACTAATGACACACAACAGACACACATAAGACTCAAGAGTTCGGCCTATATTTATAGAGGTAGACAAAGGTCCAAGGGGTACTTAAGCACCTCTTCAAAAAGCATCCAAGTTCAATGTATTTTGCATTTTGAACTGTCTCGCCGTCGGCGAGAAACGATCTCGCAGTCGGCGGACTTCTAGAAGGTCTTCAAACCTAGCGATCTCGCTGTCGGCGGGCTCGGGCTCGCTGTCGGCGAGGTAGTTGTAATTCCTTTAGAAGTTCTCCTCATGATCTTGTCGTCGGCGGCCTCAATCTCGCCGTCGGCGACTTAGTTCATTTTGCATGAATTTCTTCCTTTTTGATCCAAATTCACTCCATTTCATGCTTTTTGCTTCCATCACTTATAAATTTTTGTTCCTGCAATAAAATAAAGAAAATACCTTTCTTTAAAGTGCAATTTCATCAAAAATAGATATGAATTTCTTAATATATTTTTCTGTGATCAAAATCCCCCAAACTTAATTATTACTTGTCCTCAAGTAATTTTAATACTAAATAAAAATAATGATTTCCGTAATAGAATTTTTCAATTCGGATATACTATGAACTAAATTTAAATAATATAATAGTAAAGTTGAATAGAAATATTTCTAAGTAATTAAATTAACTTTATAGATATAAGATTATCTAGTTATCGTGTCTAAGATTTCTAGTTTTCAATTTATTTCGTGAATGACTTATATTTAAAGAGTAAATTACTTAAGATATTTAGATGATAGGAAGTTCAAGAAAACACTATTTAGTAAAATACCAATCTATATATATAAGTTTAGAAATATAATTATGTTCTACCTTTTAGGTTGAATCCATCAAGTTCGATTTTGATAAGCGCATCTCCTCAAGCCTTCTCCTCACTTATATATATATATATATATATATATATATATATATATATATATATATATATATATATATATATATATATTGTTTCTTTTCTTTTCTTCTTTCTTTTTCTTTTGGATTGATTTTCAATCCTTCTCTTTTTCTTTTTCAAGTGAGGATTATTATATCTGGATAGCATTGTTAATAATTTTGAACTTCAATTTCTCTTCCTAAAATTGAAACTTAAAATATTTCCTGCTTTATATATATTTCATAGCCTCTACTTCATTGAATTTCAATTCTTTCTTTTTCACTTAAATACTTAAGAATTTTCAATTTTTAGAATATAGTTTTCCCTTACTTTAAAAAGTTTACTATATTCTTATTCCTTTAAACCAAATATCTTATTCTATTAATTAATTGAATTACTACAAACATTTTATTTAACTTTCTATAATAATCAAATAAAGTAATTCATGTTTATTGAATTTAAAAACTACTATAGAAAATCATTTGATAATAATTTTTGAAAATAGAAATTGAGAACAATTTAATAATTAAATTTGTATTTTAATCTTCCCCTAAACTTAAATTTTTCTATCTATACTAAATAGTGAAAAGGGAAAGTATATAGTAAAGTTCATCATACCTTTTGAGTTTTAGGTATTTATTTTCTTTGAAATTTTTGCAGGCATTTTCATTACTTACAGAACCTATACTGTTAGTATTCTTCCACATATAGTATTTAAAAGAAAGTGCAGGGATGAAATTTTGAAATAAGTATAAAACATAACAAACGAAAACTTAATCTATTACCACACATACAATCAATTAACCTACTTTAACACATATTAAAACAATATAAACAATATTAAAAGTTCATAACTTAAATAACACATTAAAGAAAGACTAACATCCTATCCAACAAAAAAATTACAAACTAATTTAACACACATAAGAGGTCTAATATCACAGCATAAGCAAACATACCAACATCCATAGTCCACAGAAAGTACAAAATAATTAAACACAGAATAATAAAGTTTCCAAAATAACAAAAAATCTAAACAAACTAAACAAAGACTCTAATTTTCTGTATCAAAATCCCAAACTATATCATCTCCCTGATCTCCAAGTCGAGAAGACTAGCGGTCGGTCATCGTGTATAGCGGGGGCACTCAGGAAAGACAACATCTAAATCACCACTCCTATATCGACGTTCAGCCTCATAGTATGCAATTTCATACTCTGAATGTCGCTGGAGATATTCGCTATCATAATCATGTCTTCTTTCCAAACCTCCCATCCTTTGGTCTATATGCTCAAATCTTCTTTCCATATTTTCTCCAAATTGCTCAAAACTTTTTCTACTCAGAGTCAGCTCATTCATCAGATCTTGAAGGGTAGGAGTGGTGTACTGAGGTGGATCATAACTAGTAGAGGGTATATGTCTACTTGAAGAAGGTACATAATCCCTTGTCCCAGATCTCCATCCTTCGTGGGATTCATATTTCTTTATATTACCTGAGTAAGGGGTTTCATAGATTCAACCCATTCCTCATTATCTCTTGCCTCTACCCCAGATAATTGGCAGAGTGCATAGATAAGACCAGAATGTCCTAGTCCTCCTCCACTTTCATTTCTAGAGGTGGCTAATATATTCTTACAAATGACACTTCCCACATTAATATTCTTTTGGTTCTGAATACAGAAATTCAGAACTGCTCTATCTCTTATTACCTCACTATGGTGGTAGGTAGGTAACAAAGTAGAACAAATAAAATAATGCCAGGCTTTAGATGTTGCATTTAACATAGAAAGAGGGAAGTTTACCTGTTCCCGTCGCTTTATCTTCCGTACTCCTTTCCCATCAGTGAGAAAGTCGATCACCTCTTCCAGTGGTCCTTCCATAGTTCCAAAAGTTTCATACTCGCTGGTGTAGGTGTCTCGTACTTCATAATAAGCGTTTATTCAAGCAGCGTTGAATTCCACAAAAAAACCTCTAACCTTAACCGATGCATCTTCAGCCTGTGTTAAATTTGCATAAAATTCTTTTACCACTTCTACAGCGGCTCTGTTGGTCACAAAACAGAAATTTTCCCATCCTCGCTCCCTAATGATTCACTCAACTTCTCCTCCTGGATTCTTGAAAACTCGATCTTGAATGCATTTTCTTGATTGGATATTGTAGAAATATCTGGATTGTGCCCTTACATTCACAAAACGAGTTTCATCGTAATCCAATCGTCGCTTTTGTCGTGGAGCCATTTTTCGATCTGTGAAATTTGCAAAAATTTTAACTAAACTCCAAAATATTTCTAAGAAGGCTTCCTACAACATCTAAAATCCATTTAAATCAATTTTCATGAAATTCTTCCACGTATTTTCTCCACATTTAGGATTTTTTCAAAATCCCCCAATGTAGAAGAAATCCATGGTGAAAATAAAAATTTTTTGCATAGGAGTGAAGCTCTTACCAAGTGAAGATGAAATCTGGTGTCAAAAAATGTTGAAATCGCCTAAAATCCGAGATCTCTCAAGCCCTAGGTCAGTTTTTTCGAAGTTTTGAGGAGGGGGATGATGAATAGTGTCGGTTGACTGGTCAAATATAGGTCTTTTTGTCATCTCGCTATCGGCGAGATTTTTCTCGCCGTCAGCGAGCTAATTAATTTGATAAGGCAAAAGTTTCGGGAAAAAACCGTCGTCGACGAGCTCGTTCTCGCTGTCAGAGGGTTTTCTCGCTGTCGGCGAGATCCCAAAATTTTTAAATTTTTGAAATTTGTCAATCATTTTCAACCTCGATTTGCTCTTAATCAATCTTCCGATCACTTAATTTAATAATAGTATGAAAATTAGATACTTTTACTCACAAAAAGTTCACACAACACAAACAATATAACTTTATATATGAAATCCAAGAGACTTACAAACTTCACACTAACAACTTAACAACATACTTAACTTAAATATTTAAATCCATAAAACTCTGCATCACAATCCACACCACAACACTCTAAATGTTGAGACATAACAATTACAACTAATCTCATTCAATCTGAAATGATCAAATCAAAGTTCGACTCATAATAAAACCTAAATCCAAATCAACACATATATACACAAATATATGACATAAGATAGAAATCTTTCCTACTCCTCAGTGTCTGAACTATCATTTTCTCTGATATTCCCGATGCGACGCAGGTGCACAAATAAATTATAGAAAGGCCTGAAAGGGAATTCTGCAGTAGATTCTTCATCAATCCATCCTTTCTTTCTTAGTAAATGAATAAAACTGGCCTCCAGATGTTCAGTATGATCAAAGTGCTACTTCATCCTCCAAGAATGTGATCAAACATATCAGAGATATTGTCGATGAAATTCATCACATTTTGCAGCTCTTTCTCCAATTCTTTAATCTTCTTCAGAATGAAATTAGTTTTATCAGTAAGAGGCTTTGCTAAAGGATTGTTCTGTGATGCTCTGTCAGAAATAATGGTAATCTCATCATTGTTATCCAAAGTTGGAAACATATCCGTAGGATCAAGTGGTTTTCATGGCAAAAGTACTTTTTCCCAAGCCTCATAAGAAACTTAATACTCACTACATAAAGCAAATATAGTCGATGGGTGTCCAAGTCCATGCACTGACCCATGCACAATCAATCCCAATGCAGACTTTACTATTATTGATCCAACATCGATAGGTACTCCAATTTTAATACAGTAGTTTAATATAGCGCATTCCTTTGAATCTTTATTGACCCTCATAGTAGGTAATAATTTTGATGAAATAAAGAAATGACAATGCTTCGAGACAAGGTTAAGAAGTGATGCAGAAAAACTGACATACCCGTCTTCGCGTAACTCCCAATCATCAGGTTCGTCGGACAGGTATCTATAGATCTCATTTATATTGTATCTTGAAGGCACAAAGTTGGAATAATGACAGACAGAGGTATTCTCTATAGAAAATAATTCATTTACCCTTGAAGGAGTAAATGTTGCCCATCTTCCTCTGACGTAGACATTTCCATGGTTGATCGCATGTAGATTAGAGTAAAACTCTTTAACTAATGGAATAACTACAGCGGATGTCGTATAACAAAATACCTCCCAATGCTGCTGTGTGATCATTTCTTCGATTTTTGTGGTGGAATTCTCTACTCTGTTGACAAATCCCCTTTCTTTAATAAGTCTTTTCTTCATCAAGCTTTTGTTGAAGATTCGCTATGCCTCCGAACTGACGAATTTTCTTCGGTTAAAAAGTTCATTTTTTGTGGTTTCTAAGAGTTTGGTGGCCATTTTGAATTGAAAGGACTGGTTTCTAGTCGTTTCTAAGGAAGAAAACAGTGTAAAATTGAAATTGGGATAATTTCCTACGAAGAAATGACTTAGAACCGTCCAAAACCGCACGAAAATTCTTAAGAAACCAAAATTTCAACTGTCTCGCCGTCAGCGGGAAGTTTCTCACCGTCGGCGAGCTAGTTATAAAACCGAATTAAGTCATGGCATACGATCTCGCTATTAGCGGGCTCGAGCTCGCTGTCGGCGAGATTCTTAAAAATCGACCATTTTCGCTCTAGTCCAAATATTTTCTGATCTCTTCATATTGGTTCGAATTTGTGATAATTCTAATTAAAAATTTGAGTAGTAAGATTTTTTTTAATAATATAGACTCACTAATTTCAAGATAATTAAAAATAAAAGACTACTATGGGTTGCCTTCCATAAAGCGCTTGGTTTAATGTCGTCAGCCCGACCTAATTTCAGTTAGTAATCAGGTTGACTAAGCATTAAAACCTCTTTAAAATTTGGTCTTCTTCTTTTGAAATACGGTTTTAATCTATGTCCGTTTACCTTAAATCTATGTCCTGTTTTTGGATCTTCAATTTCTATAGTTCCATATGAAAATATTTGAGTTATGGTGAAAGGTCCTAACCATAGTAATTTCAATTTCCCAGGAAATAATTTCAATCTAGTATTATATAGTAGAACTTCTTGTCCTGGTTCAAAATTTCTCTAATTAATCTTCCGATCATGCCATAATTTCATCATTTCTTTATAAATCCTATCATTATCATATGATTCATTCCTTAATTCTTTCAATTCATTTAATTGCAACATTCTTTTCTCACCAGCTTCTTTCATTATCGGGTTTAATCTCCTTTGAGGATCTGCTTTAGGATTATGTTAATTATCTAAAATAATTCTGTGCATACAGATTGAATGACTAATTCCTTTAATATCTACTAAAGTCCAATCAAAAATTTTCTTATATTTTTTTAAAGTATCTAAAAGTTTTTATTCTTGAGATTCATTTAATTCAGATGAAATAATAACTGGTAGAGTTGAAGAATTACCTAAGTAAGCATATTTCAAATGATTAGGTAACATTTTTAACTCAAGTTCAGGAGGTTTAATAATCGATGGAACTATATTTTTTTCAGTGTTTTCTATGTTATCCAAAAATTCAAATTTCTCTTGAATATAATCTAGTTCTTCATTTATATTAGCTTTTTCAATTAATTCACTATTTTCTTTTTCTAATTTTTCTTCATAATATTCCTTAAAATGTTCTTTTTGTAAATGATCGAGTACTTCCATTCGAAAACACTCATCATCTTTTTCTAGCGTAGGATATTTCATTGATTTAGCAATTTTAAAAGTTACTTTTTGGTCATTTACTCTCATAGTTAATTCTCATTTCTGAATATCAATCATAGATTTCCCAGTGGCAAAAAATGGTCTTCCTAAAATGATAGGAATTTCTTTATCTTCTTCCATGTCTAAGACAATAAAATCTACAGGGAAGATAAATTTATCCACTTTTACTAATACAATCTTCAATAACTCCCTTAGGATATGTGACAGAACGATCAGCTAACTGAAGAGTTATTGAGGTAGGTGAAATTTCTCCCAATCCTAATCTCTTAAAAATTGATAGAGGCATTAGATTGATGCTTGCTCCTAAGTCACACAAAGCTTTTCCATAGAATTTTTCTCCAATTGTGCAGGGTATAGTGAAACTACCAGGATCTTTTAATTTTTTAGGAAGTTTTTTTTGAATAATAGCACTTCACTCTTCACTAAGTGAGACCATTTCATTATCGGTAAATTTTCTTTTTTTATTTAGAATATCTTTCATGAATTTTACATAATTTGGCATCTGTTCTGAAGCTTCTACAAAAGGAATATTTATGGTTAATTTCTTCAGAATCTCAAGGAATTTAGCAAACTGTTTATCTTTTTTATGTTGAATTAGTCGTTGAGGAAATGGTGGTGGAGGTTTTTCATCAGAAATTTTCATTGGTATTAAAGGATTTTCTAAGTTTGGATCTTGTTGATTCTTTTCCTTTTCAATTTTCACTTCCTCTTTTTCACTTTCAAGTTCTTTTGTAATTTGAGGTTCTGATAAAAAAAATACATTAAGAAATTCATATCTATTTTTGATGAAATTGCACTTTAAAGAAAGGTATTTTCTTTATTTTACTGCAGGAAGATTTATAAGTGATAGAAGCAAAAAGCATGAAATAGAGCGAATTTGGATCAAAAAGGAAGAAATTCATGCAAATTGAACTAAGTCGCCGATGGCGAGATCGAGGCCGTCGACGGCAAGATCATAAGGAGAATTTTTGAAGGAATTATAACTACCTCGCCGACAGCGAGTCCGAGCCCACCGATAGCGAGATCGCGCGGTTTGAAGACCTTCTAGAAGCCCCGCTGACGACGAGGTCGTTTCCCGCCGACGGTGAGACAATTCAAAATGCAAATACATTGAACCTGGACGCTTTTTGAAGAGGTGTTTAAGCATCCCTTGGACCTTTGCCTACCTTTATAAATAGAGGACGAATTTTAGTCTTAAGAGTGTCTCTTTTTGGTGTCTTAAGTGTGTCAGTTGTTTGTCATTAGTGAGTTTCTTGAGTTTATTTGTATTTGAGTGTTATTTAGTTAGAAGTTTGCTGTACTAGAAGGAAAAGTCAGATGAACTTCAAGGAGTACTCTGTGGAGGAAATTAAGATAAGTATCTTTGTTTATTGTTGTTGTTAACTTTAAATGAAATCCTTGCTTTGTTTTATTCCCATGCATTCTGAGTAGTTTTCTTAGTCTTTCTCCTTGTTTATGAAAATTATGTGAATTGATAAAATTAAATTAAAGTACCTAATATATTAAAATAAATTGTGATAATTTTTACTTAAAACTTAATTTACTTTCAATCTGGCCAATTGAGTTGTTAAAATATGTTGAATTATCAACTATAGTAAAACTTACATCCAATATTCAGGGAAGTCAAAAACCTTGGAAGGAGGGTCCAAATAAATAGGGAAATATTAATTATCGGACGTAAAATTGGACATTTTAGTGTGACAGACTAAAATATTCAATTTGGTCCTATTGTTTGAGAGCTGAAGTGTAGATGTTAGCCCTTAGGTGAGGGGAACGTGGGAGCTCAGAAGTGCAGCCAGTATCCTCCCAGCCTAGCCGCAGATTCAGTAAACAAACATAGGATTAGTAAATGTTCTTTGCACCTGGACCAAATGGTAAAGAATAAGAATGCTCCTATTTGTCACAATACAATTCAAAGATTCTATTTAAATTCATCATTCACTTAATTTTCTAAAAAACAAGGAGAATGATACTTTTTTTAAATTATTTAAATCAACTTTATTTCAAGCATTAGTTTACTTTAGTTTGCTTTAGTTACTTTAAAATTCTGTTTACTTTATTAGTAAGTAATTCCTTTAAATTTAGCTGATACAAATCTGTTAAAAACTTCCCTGTGGGATCGATAACTAGGACTCCACTAGAGCCCTGTATTACTTGATATGATACATATACTTGCGTAGAATCCACATTATACATTCCATCATAAAAACATTTAATTTGCAAATATCTTAAAAAGTGGGTCAAGTTTTTGGCGCCGTTGCCGGGGAAGCGTAAAGAAATTATTTACTAGAGTAACGGACTATTTTAAAATTTATTTTATAAAATTGTATGCAAAAATTTTGAAATGAAAATTTAATACCATACAATTCAGAGTTAGAGCGTACAATTAAAAGAATTAGAAAATAAAAAAGAGAAATTATAAATTTAACACAAATGGCAAATATTCCTGAAAATGAAAATATCAATCAACCAAGACCATTACGAGATTATGCCAACCCTTCATTAGATGAAATTCATTTAACTATTCAAAACCACGATGTAGCTGCTAATTCATTTGAACTTAAACCTGCAATTATCCAAATGGTACAAAACAATCAATTTAGTGGTTCACCTACTGAAGATCCTAATTTACATCTTGCTAGTTTTTTAGAACTTTGTGCTACTTTCAAATATGAAGGAGTATCTAACGATGCTATTAGACTTAGAACTTTTCCTTTTTCTTTAAGGGATAAGGCTAAAATGCGGTTAAATTCGTTAGCACCTGGATCTATTAAAACTTAGGGAGAGTTATCACAAAAATTTCTATCCAAATATTTTCCACCATCTAAAACTACTAAGCTTAGAAATGATATAACTTCTTTTAGTCAGTTTGATGGAGAATCAATATATGAAGCTTGGGAGAGATTTAAGGAACTTCTTAGGAAATGCCCACATCATATGTTACCAGATTGGTTGATTATTCAAACTTTCTATAATGGATTAGTAGGATCTTTAAGATCAATCTTCGATGCTGCTGCTGGAGGATCATTAATGTCAAAACCATTTGATGACACCTATTCACTAATCGAAGAAATGACAACCAATAACTTTCAATGGCCTGCTGATAGAATGAATCCGAATAAGATAACTAGTATTCATGAAAATGATGCAATATCTATATTAGCTTCACAAATTGCTGATGTATCTAAAAAATTAGATCATTTTGGAATGAATTACTCTCCGACTATATCAGAAGAAAATTCATCTGGATAACTTATAGAATCTCAATCTCAATATGAAACTATAAATACAATTAATAACAGACCCAATAATCCGTATGCGAATTATTATAATCCTGGATGGAAAAATCATCCTAATTTTAATTGGAATAATAACACAACTAATCAACCATTGATGAATAACATAACACAACCATTAGGAATCCCTTCTAATCACGAAAATTCTAATTATAAACCTAATTATCCACCTGGATTTAATAATAATAACCCACAATTTAAAGATAAAAAATTATCAATAGAAGAATTAATATTAAATAAGGGTTAACATTTACAAAATCAAGGAAATCAATTACAAGTACAAGGTAACCAATTACAAAATCAAGGAACAACTATTAAAAATATTGAAACTCAACTTGGACATATAGTTACCGCACTTAATAATAGAATACCTGGAACATTTCCTAGTAATGTGGAAATAAATCCCAAAGACAAAGGAAATGAACAAATTAAAGCAATACAATTACGAAGTGGAAAAAAATTAGATCCTCAAATTACAAAAGAACTTGAAAGTCAAAAAGAGGAAGTGGAAATTGAAAAGGAAAAGAATCAACAAGATCTAAACTTAGAAAATCCTTTAATACCAATGAAAATTTATGTGGAAAAACCTCCACCACCATTTCCTCAACGACTAATTCAACATAAAAAAGATAAACAATTTGCTAAATTCCTTGAAATTCTGAAGAAATTAACGATAAATATTCCTTTCATAGCAGCTTTAGAACAGATGCCAAACTATGTAAAATTCATGAAAGATATTCTAAATAAAAAAAGAAAATTTACCGATAACGAAATGGTCGCACTTAGTGAAGAGTGTAATGCTATTATACAGAAAAAACTTCCTGAAAAATTAAAAGATCATGGTAGTTTCACTATACCCTACGCTATTGGAGAAAAATTCTATGGAAAAGCTTTGTGTGACTTAGGAGCTAGCATCAATCTAATGCCTCTATCAATTTTTAAGAGATTAGGATTGGGATAAATTTCACCTACTTCAGTAACTCTTCAGTTAGCTGATCGTTTTGTTACATATCCTAAGGGAGTTATTGAAGATGTATTAGTAAAAGTGGATAAATTTATCTTCCCTGTAGATTTTATTGTCTTAGATGTGGAAGAAGATAAAGAAATTCCTATCATTTTAAGAAGACCATTTTTAGCCACTGGAAAAGCTATGATTGATGTCTAGAAAGGAGAATTAACTATGAGAGTAAATGACCAAAATGTTACTTTTAATATTGCTAAATCAATGAAATATCCTGCACTAGAAAAATATGATGAGTGTTTTCGAATGGAAGTACTCGATCATTTACAATAAGAACATTTTAAGGAATATTATGAAGAAAAATTAGAAAAAGATAATACTGAATTAATTGAAAAATCTGATATAAATGAAGAACTAGATTATATTCAAGAGAAATTTGAATTTTTAGATAACACAGAAAACACTAAAAAAAATATAGTTCCATCAATTTTTAAACCTCCTGAACTTGAATTAAAAATGTTACCTAATCATTTTAAATATGCTTACTTAGGTAATTCTTCAACTCTACCAGTTATTATTTCATCCGAATTAAATGAATCTCAAGAACAAAAACTTTTAGATACTTTAAAAAAATATAAGAAAATTTTTGGTTGGACTTTAGCAGATATTAAAGGAATTAGTCCTTCAATCTGTATGCACAGAATTATTTTAGATAATGAACATAAGCCTAAAGCAGATCCGCAAAGGAGATTAAATCCAATAATAAAAGAAGTAGTTAAAAAGGAAATTTTAAAATGGTTAGATAATGGTATTATATAAACTATTTCTGATAGTGCTTGGGTAAGCCCAATCCACTGTGTACCTAAGAAAGGAGGAGTGACCGTCAAAGCTAATGAAAATAATGATCTTATCCCTATAAGACAAGTTACTGGATGGCGAATATGTATTGATTATAAAAAATTAAACACAACCACCAGGAAAGATCACTTCCCTTTACCATTTCTAGACTAGATGTTAGATTAGCCGGACATAAATATTTTTGTTTCTTAGATGGATATACCAGTTATCATCAAATACAAATTGCTCCTGAGGATCAAGAAAAAACTACATTTACTAGTCCTTATGGAACTTTCGCTTTTCAAAGGATGCCTTTTGGATTATGTAATGCACCTGCAACATTCCAGAGATGTATGATGTCTATATTTAGTAAATTAATTGATAACTGAATAGAAGTATTTATGGATGATTTCTCTGTATTTGGAACAACATTTGACACATGCTTAAATCATCTTGAAAAAGTATTTGAAGTATGCGAGAAAACTAATTTGGTTATTAATTGGGAGAAATGTCAATTTATGGTTACAGGAGGCATTGTATTAGGGCATAAAATTTTGAAAAAAGGCATGGAAGTAGACCCTGCAAAAATTCAAGTTATAGCAAAATTACCACCTCCAACTACGGTAAAAGGGGTAAGAAGTTTTCTTGGACATGCTGGATTCTACAGACGTTATATTAAAGATTTTTCAAAAATTATTAAACCTCTATGCCAATTTCTTGAAAATGACAAGAAATTTGAATTTACTATTGAATGCTCGAATGCTTTCGAATTATTAAAAGATAAATTAATTACAACACCTATAATAGTTTCACCTAACTGGGAGAAACCATTTGAGCTTATGTGTGATGCTAGTGATTATGCTTATAGGAGCAGTTCTTGGGCAAAGATATGATAAGATTTTCAAAGTTATATACTATGCTTTAGTAAAACTTTAAATGATCTTTGAAATAAATTATACGATTCTTGAAAGAGATTTATTAGCGATTGTATATGCTTTTAATAAATTTCGGCATTATCTAATAGGAACTAAATGTATTGTAAATACTGATCATTCTGCTATAAAATATTTAATGCAAAAGAAAGATTCTAAACCAAGATTAATCAGATGGATATTATTAATGCAAAAATTTGATTTTGAGATTATTAACAAAAGGGAACCGATAATCAAATTGTCGATCATTTATCAAGATTAGAAAATCATGAATTATCCGATATTGATAATGAAATTTTAGACAGATTTTCACGATGAACAACTTTATAATATAAATGAGTGGAAAATACCTTGGTATGCTTGATATAGTAAATTATATAGTAAGTGACATTTTACCACCTATGTTAACTTTGCAACAACAGAAAAAATTCATTCATGATACTAAAACATACTTTTGGGATGAACCTTACTTATATAAGCAATGTAAGGATCTAATTATTAGAAGATGCGTGCCTTATGAAGAAACTGAACCAATCATTCAAAAATGTCATGACTCTGATTTTGGAGGACATTTTGGGATAGATAAAACTGCGTATAAAATTCTATAATCAGGATTCTACTGGCCTACTCTATTTAGGGATGTATATAGATATATAAAAACTTACGATAAATGCCAAAGAGTAGGAAACATATCGAGAAAAAAATGAAATGCCTCTGAATTTTATATTAGAAGTTGAAATTTTTGATGTTTGGGGATTAGATTTCATGGGACCTTTTATTCCTTCATTTGGAAACTCATATATATCAGTAGTTGTTGATTATGTCTCCAAATGAATCGAAGCACAAGCTTTACCTAGGTGTGATGCTAAAAGTGTTTCAAAATTTTTTAATGAAAAATATTTTTACTAGATTTGGAATGCCGAGAGTGATTATCACTGACGGAGGAACTCATTTTAGAAATAAATATATTCACAAACTAGTAGAAAAATATAATATTATGCATAAGATATCAACTGCTTATCATCCACAAACTAGTGGATTCTTCGAAGTTTCTAATTGAGAGATTAAGCGTATATTAGAAAAATCAGTAAACCCTAATAGATTTGACTTGTCTATAAGACTAGATATCGCATTATGGGCATACGAGATCTGCTTATAAAACTCCGATTGGAATGACTCCTTATAGGCTTATATATGGAAAAACTTGCCACTTACCAAGTTGAATTAGAACATAAAGCATATTGGGTGATTAAAGAATTTAATTATAATATGAAAGAAGCTGGTGAGAAGAGATTGTTGCAATTAAATGAATTGGAAGAATTAAGAAATGAATCATATAATAATGATAGAATTTATAAAGAAAGACCGAAATTATGTCATGATCGGAAGATTAATCAGAGAAATTTTAAACCAGGACAAGAAGTTCTGCTATATAATACTAGATTGAAATTATTTCCTGGGAAATTGAAATCTTGATGGTTAGGACCTTTCACCATAACTCAAATATTTTCATATGGAACTATAGAAATTGAAGATAAAAAAATAGGACATAGATTTAAGGTAAACGGACATAGATTAAAACCATATTTTGAAGGTAGAAGACCAAATTTTAAAGAGGTTTTAATGCTTAGTCAACCTGATTACTAACTGAAATTAGGTCGGGCTGACGACGTTAAACTAAGCGCTTTATGGGAGGCAACCCATAGTAGTATTTTATTTTAAATTATCTACAAATTAGTGAGTCTATATTATTAAAACTAATTCAAATTTTTAATTAGAATCATCACAAATTTGAACCTATATGATGAGATCAGAAAATATTCAGACCAGAGCAAAATTGGGTGATTTTTACGAATCTCGCCGACAGCGAGCCCGAGCCCGCTGACAGCGAGATCATGTGCCATGACTTGAGTCAGTTTTATAACTAGCTCGCCGACGGCGAGAAACTTCCCGCTGACGGCGAGACAGTTGAAATTTTGGTTTTTTAAGAATTTACGTACTTTTGGACGATTCTAAGCCATTTCTTCGTAGGAAATTATCCCAATTCCAAATTTACACTGTTTTCTTCCTTATAAACAACTAGAGACTAATCCTTTCGATCCGAAATGGCCACCAAATTCTTAGAAACCACAAAAACTGAAGTTTTCAACCGAAGAAAATTCGTCAGTTCGGAAGCGCAGCGTATCTTCAACAAAGGCTTGATGAAGAAAAAACTTATTAAAGAAAGAGGATTTGTCAACAGAGGAGTAGAGAATTCCACCACAAAAATCGAAGAAGTGATCGCACAGCGGCATTCGGAGGTATTTTGTTATACGACATCCGCTGTAGTTATTCCATTAGTTAAAGAGTTTTACTCTAATTTACATGCGATCAACAATGGAAATGTCTACGTTATAGGAAGATGGGTAACATTTACTCCTTCAAGGGTAAATGAATTATTTTCTATTGAGAATATCTCTGTTTGTCATTATTCCAACTTTGTGCCTTCAAGATACAATATGAACGAGATCTATAGATACCTGACCGACGAGCCTGATGATTGGGAGTTACGCGAAGACGGGTATGTCAGTTTTTCTGCATCACTTCTTAAACCTGTCTCGAAGCATTGACATTTCTTTATATCATCAAAACTATTACCTACTATGAGGGTAAATAAGGTCTCAAAGGAAAGAGCTATATTAAACTACTGTATTCAAATTGGAGTACTTATCGATGTTGGATCAATAATAGTAAAGTCTGCATTGGGATTGATTGTGCATGGGTCAGTTCATGAACTTAGACACCCGTTTACTATATTTGCTTTATGCAGTCAGTACCAAGTTTCTTATGATGCCTGGGAAAAAGTACTTTTACCATGGAAACCACTTGATCCTACGAATATGTTTCCAACTTTGGATAACAATGATGAGATTACCATTATTTCTGACAGAGCATCACAGAACAATCCTTTAGCAAGGCCCCTTACGATAAAACTAATTTCATTCGAAGAAGATTAAAGGATTGGAGAAAGAATTGCAAAATGTGATGAATTCCATTGACAATATCTACGATATGTTTGATCACATTGACTGGAGGATGAAGGAGCACTTTGATCATACTGGACATCTGGAGGCCAGTTTTATTCATTTACTAAGACAGAAAGGGTGGATTAATGAAGAATCTACTGCAGATTCCCTTTCAGGCCTTTCTACAATTTATTTGTGCATCTGCGTCACATTGGGAATATCAGAGAAGATGATAGTTCAGACACTGAGGAGTAGGAAAAATTTCTATCTTATGTCATATATTTGTGTATATATGTGTTGATTTGGATTTAGATTTTATTATGAGTCAAACTTTGATTTGATCACCTCAGATTTGATGAGATTATTTGTAATTTTTATGTCTCAGCATTTAGAGTGTTGTGGTGTGGATTGTGATGCTGAGTATTATGGATTTGGACATTTAAGTTAAGTATGTTGTTAGTTGTTAGTGAGAAGTTTGTATGTTTCATGGATTTCATATATAAAGTTATATTGTTTGTGTTGTGTGAACTTTTTGTAAGTAGAAGTATCTAATCTTCATACTATTATCAAATTAAGTGATCAGAAGATTGATTAAAGGCAAATCGAGGCTGATAATGATTGATGAATTTCAAAAATTTAAAAAATTTTGGGATCTCGCCGACGGCGAGAATTATCTCCCCGACAGCGAGAAAACCCGCTGACAGTGAGACCGAGCTCACCGACGGCGGATTTTTCCCGAAACTTTTGCCTTATCAAATTAATTAGCTCGCCAACAGCGAGATCGCGAAAAGACCTATATTTGACCGGTCAACCGACACTATTCATCATCCCTTTCCTCAAAACTTCCAAAAAATCGACCTAGGGCTTGATAGATCTCAGATTTGAGGCGATTTCAACACTTTTTGATACCGAATTTCATCTTCCCTTGGTAAGAGCTTCACTCCTATGCAAAAATTTTTTATTTTCACCATGAATTTCTTCTACATTGGGAATTTTGAAAAAATCCGAAATGTGGAGAAAATACTTGGAAGAATTTCATAAAAATTGATTTAAATGGATTTTAGATGTTGTAGGAAGCCTTCTTAGTAATATTTTGGAGTTTAGTTAAGATTTTTGCAAATTTCACAGATCGAGAAATGACTCCACTACAAAAGCGACGATTGGATTACGATGAAATTCGTTTCGTGAATGCAAGGGCACAATCCAGATATTTCCATAATATCCAATCCAGAAAATGCATTCGAGATCGGGTTTTCAAGAATCCAGGAGGAGAAGTTGAGCGAATCATTAGGGAGCGAGGATGGGAAAATTTTTGCTTCGTGACTAACAGAGCAGCTGTAGAAGTAGTAAAGGAATTTTATGCAAATTTAACACAGGCTGAAGATGCACCGGTTAAGGTTAGAGGATTTTTCGTAGAATTAAACACTGCTCGAATAAACGCTTATTATAAAGTACGAGACACCTACACCAGCGAGTATGAAACTTTTGGAACTATGGAAGGACCACTAGAAGAGGTGATCGACTTTATCACTGATGGGAAAGGAGTCTGGAAGATAAAGCAGCGGCAACGGGTAAACTTCCCTCTTTCTATGTTAAATGCGACATCTAAAGCTCGACATTATTTTATTTGTTCTACTTTGTTACCTACCTACCACCATAGTGAGGTAACAAGAGATAGAGCAGTTGTGAATTTCTGTATTCAGAACCAGAAGAGTATTAATGTGGGAAATGTTATTTATAAGAATATATTAGCACTGCTAGAAATGAAAGTGGAGGACTAGGACATCCTGGTCTTATCTATGCACTCTGCCAATTATCTGGGGTAGAGGCAAGAAATAATGAGGAATGAGTTGAACTTATGAAACCCCTTACTCAGGCTAATATAAAGAAATATGAATCCCACAAAGGATGGAGATCTGGGACAAGGGATTATGTACCTTCTTCAAGTAGAGATATACCCTCTACTAGTTATGATCCACCCCCTCAGTACTCCACTCCTACCCTTCAAGATCTGATCAATAAGCTGACTCTGAGTAGAAAAGTTTTGAGCTATTTGGAGAAAATATGGAAAGAAGATTTGAGCATATAGACCAAAGGATCGGAGGCTTGGAATGAAGACACGATTATGATAGCGAATATCTCCAGCGACATTCAGAATACGAAATTGCATACTATGAGGCTGAACGTCGATATAGGAGTGGTGATTTAGATGTTGTCTTTCCTGAGTGCCCCCATTATTCACAGTACCAGCCTGCTCAGCCTTCTCAGCCTGGAGATCAGGGAGATGACATAGCTTGGGATTTTGATGCAGAAGTTTAGAGCCTTTGTTTGGTTTGTTTAGTTTGTTTAGATTTGTTGTTTTGAAAACTTCATTATTTTAGATGTAATTATTCTGTACTTTCTAGAGACTGTAGATGTTGGTATATTTGCTTATGCTATGATATTAAACTTCTTATGTGTGATAAATTAGTTTGAAATTATATATATATATATATATATATATATATATATATATATAAGATGTTAGTTTAAGTTTTTATAAATTATGAATGTTAACATTGTTTAGATTGTTTTAATATATTTTAAAGTAGATTAGTTGATTGTATGTGTAGTAATAGATTAAGTTTTCATTTGTTATGTTTGATACTTATTTTAAAATTTCATCCCTGCACTTTCTTTTAAATACTTTATGTGGAAGAATACTAACAGTACAGGTTCTTTAAGTAATGAAAAAGCCTGTGAAAATTTCAAAGAAAAGAAATACCTAAAGCTCAAAGGTATGATGAATTTTACTATATACTTTCCCTTTTCACTATTTAATATAGATAGAAAAATTTAAGTTTGGGAGAAGGTAAAAATACAATTTAATTATTAAAATTTTTCTCAATTTCTATTTTCAAAAATTATTATTAAATGATTTTCTATAGTAGTTTTTCAATTCAATAAACATGAATTACTTTATTTTATTATTATAGAAAGTTAAATAAATGTTTCTAGTAATTCAATTAATTAAATGGAATAAGATATTTGGTTAAAAGGAATAAGAATATAGTAAACTATTTAAAGTAAGGAAAACTATATTCTAAAAATTGAAAATTCTTAAGTATTTAAGTGAAAAATAAAGAATTGAAATTCAATGAAGTAGAGGCTATGAAATATATATAAAGCAAGGAAATATTTTAAGTTTCAATTTTAGGAAGAGAAATTGAAGTTCAAAATTATTAACAGGCTATCCAGATATAGTAATCCTCACTTGAAAAAGAAAAAGAGAAGGATTGAAAATCAATCCAAAAAGAAAAAGAAAGAAGAAAAGAAAAGAAACAAAAAAATATATATATAAGTGAAGAGAAGCTTGAGGAGATGCCTTATCAAAAATTGGCTTCAATGGATTCAACCTAAAAGGTAGAACATAATTATATTTCTAAACTTATATATATAGATTAGTATTTTACTAAATAGTGTTTTCTTGAACTACCTATCATCTAAATATCTTAAGTAATTTACTCTTTTAAATATAGTCATTCCTGAAATAAATTGAAAACTAGAAATCTTAGACCTGATAACTAGATAATCTTATATCTATAAAGTTAATTTAATTACTTAGAAATATTTCTATTCAACTTTACTATTATATTATTTAAATTTAGTTCATAGTATATCTGAATTGAAAAATTCTATTACAGAAATCATTATTTTTATTTAGTATTAAATTTACTTGAGGACAAGTAATAATTAAGTTTGGGGGATTTTGATCACAGAAAAATACTTTAAGAAATTCATATCTATTTTTGATGAAATTGCACTTTAAAGAAAGATATTTTCTTTATTTTACTGCAGGAATGAAGATTTATAAGTGATGACAGCAAAAAATATGAAATGGAGCAAATTTGGATCAAAAAGGAAGAAATTCATGCAAATTGAACTAAGTCGCCGACAGCGAGATTGAGGCTGCCGACGGTGAGATCATAAGGAGAATTTCTGAAGGAATTATAACTACCTCGCCGACAGCGAGTCCGAGCCCTCCAACAGCGAGATAGCGCAGTTTGAAGACCTTCTAGAAGCCCCGTTGACGGCGAGGTCGTTTCCCGCCGACGGCGAGACAGTTCAAAATGCAAATACATTGAACCTGGACGCTTTTTGAAGAGGTATTTAAGCATCCCTTGGACCTTTGCCTACCTCTATAAATAGAGGACGAATTTTAGTCTTAAGAGTGTCTCTTTTTGGTGTCTTAAGTGTGTCAGTTGTTTGTCATTAGTGAGTTTCTTGAGTTTATTTGTATTTGAGTGCTATTTAGTTAGAAGTTTGTTGTACTAGAAGGAAAAGTCAAAGGAACTTCAAGGAGTCTGCTTTGGGAGGAAATTAAGATAAGTATCTTTGTTTATTGTTGTTGTTAACTTTAAATGAAATCCATGCTTTGTTTTATTCCCATGCATTCTGAGTAGTATTCTTAGTCTTTCTCCTTGTTTATGAAAATTATGCGAATTGATGAAATTAAATAGAAGTACCTAATATATTAAAATAAATTGTGATAAATTTTACTTAAAACTTAATTTACTTTCAATGTGGCCAATTGAGTTGTTAAAATATGTTGAATTATCAACTATAGTAAAAATTACATCCAATATTCAGGGAAGTCAAAAACCTTGGAAGGAGGGTGTAAATAAATAGGGAAATATTAATTATCGGACGTAGAATTGGACATTTTAGTGTGACAAACTAAAATATTCAATTTGGTCCTATTGTTCGAGAGTCGAAGTGTAGATGTTAGCCCTCGAGGTGAGAGGAACGTGGGAGCTGCGAAGTGGCGACGGTATCCTCCAAGCCTAGCGCATGATTCAGTAATCAAACATAGGATTAGTCAATGTTCTTTGCACTTGGACCAAAGGGTAAAGAATAGGAATGCTCCTATTTGTCACAATACAATTCAAAGATTCTATTTAAATTCATCATTCACTTAATTTTCTAAAAAACAAGGAGAATGATACTTTTTCTAAATTATTTAAATCAACTTTATTTCAAGCATTAGTTTACTTTAGTTTGCTTTAGTTACTTTAAAATTCTGTTTACTTTATTAGTAAGTAATTCCTTTAAATTTAGCTGATACAAATTTGTTAAAAACTTCCCTGTGGGATCGATAACCAGGACTCCACTAGAGCCCTGTATTACTTTCTATTGATAATTTTGTATCTTTAAATTGTGGGTTATTATTATTAAATCCATGTGGATAATTAGGTTTATAATTAGAATTTCCTTGATTAGAAGGAATTCCTAATGGTTGTGTTATGTTATTCATCTACGGTTGATTAGTTGTGTTATTATTTCAATTAAAATTAAGATGATTTTTCCATCCAGGATTATAATAATTCACATAAGGATTATTGGGTCTGTTATTAATTGCATTTATAGTTTTATATTGAGATTGGGATTCTATAAGTTGTCCAGATGAATTTTCTTCTAATATAAGTAATTCATTCCAAAATGATCTAATTTTTTAGATACAGCTGCGATTTGTGAAGCTAACATAGATATTGCATCATTTTCATGAATACTAGCTATCTTTTCGGATTCATTCTCTCAGCAGGCCATTGAAAATTATTGGTTGTCATTTCTTCGATTAGTGCATAAGCTTCATCAAATGGATTTGACATTAAAGATCCTCCAAGAAGACGGCATCAATGATTGATCTTAAAGATCCTACTAATCCATTATAGAAAGTTTGAATAATTAACCAATCTGGTAACGCATGATGTGGGCATTTCCTAAGAAGTTCTTTAAATCTCTCCTAAGCTTCATATATTGATTCTCCATCAAATCGACTAAAAGAAGTTATATCATTTCTAAGCTTAGCAGTTTTAGATGGTGAAAAATATTTGGATAGAAATTTTTGTGATAACTCTCCCCAAGTTTTAATAGATCCAGGTGCTAACGAATTTAACCACATTTTAGTCTTATCCCTTAAAGAAAAAAGAAAAAGTCTAAGTCTAATAGCATTGTTAGATACTCCTTCATATTTGAAAGTAGCACATAGTTCTAAAAAACTAGCAAAATGTAAATTAGGATCTTCAGTAGGTGAACCACTAAATTGATTGTTTTGTACCATTTGGATAATTGCAGGTTTAAGTTCGAATGAATTAGCGGCTACATCAGGGTTTTGAATAGTTAAATGAATTTCATCTAATGTAGGATTGGCATAATCTCTTAATGGTCTCTGTTGATTGATATTTTCCTTTTCAGGAATATTTGTCATTTGTGTTAAATTTATAATTTCTCTCTTTTGTTTTCTAATTATTTTAATTGTACGCTCTTATTCTGAATCGTAAGGTATTAAATTTTCGTTTCCAAATTTTTGCATACAATTTTGCAAAATAAATTTTAAAATAGTCTGTTACTCTAGTAAATAATTTCTTTACTTCCCCGGCAATGGCGCCAAAAACTTAACCCACTTTTTATATGTTTGTAAATTATGTTAATAGCAATGGAACCAAAAACTTGATCCCGCTTTAATATATATTTTTGATTTTATGATGGAATGTTTAATGTGGATTCTACGCAAGTATACGTATCGTATTAAGTAATACAGGACTCTAGTGGAGTCTTGGTTATCGATACCACAGGGAAGTTTTTAACAGAATTATATCAGCTAAATTTTAAAGGAATTACTTACTAATATAGTAAAAGGAAATTTAAAGTAACTAAAGCAACTACAGTAAACTAATGCTTGAAATAAAGTTAATTTAAATAATTCAGAAAAAGTATCATTCTCCTTGTTTTTAGAAAATTAAGTGAATGATGAATCTAATTAGAATTTTTTAATTGTATTGTGACAAATAGGAGCATTCATATTATTTACCCTTTGGTCCAAGTGCAAAGAACATGACTAATCCTATGTTTGATTACTGAATCTGCGGCTAGGCAGGGAGGATACTGGCTGCCACTTCAGAGCTCCCACGTTCCCCTCACCTGAGGGCTAACATCTACACTTCAGCTCTCAAACAATAGGACCAAATTGAATATTTTAGTCTGTCACACTAAAATGTCCAATTCTACGTCCGATATATAGTATTTCTCATTTATTTTCACCCTCCTTCCAAGGCTTTTGACTTCCCGAATATTGGATGTAATTTTTACTATAGTTGATAATTCAACATATTTTAACAAATCAATCGGGCGATTGAAAGTAAATTAAGTTTTAAGTAAAAATTATCACAACTTATTTTAATATATTAGGTACTTCTATTTAATTTCATCATTTCGCATAATTTTCATAAACAAGGAGAAAGACTAAGAAAACTACTCAGAATGCATGGGAATAAAACAAAACATGGATTTCATTTAAAGTTAACAACAATAAACAAAAGTACTTATCTTAATTTCCTCCCAAAGCAGACTCATTTAAGTTTCTTTGACTTTTCCTTCTAGTACAGCAAACTTCTAACTCACTAATTAGCACTCAAACACAAATAGACTCAAGAAACATACTAATGACACACAACAGACACACATAAGACTCAAGAGTTCGGCCTCTATTTATAGAGGTAGGAAAAGGTTCAAGGGGTACTTAAGCACCTCTTCAAAAAGCGTCCAGGTTCAATGTATTTTGCATTTTGAACTGTCTCGCAGTCGGCGAGAAACGACCTCACCGTCGGCGGGCTTCTAGAAGGTCTTCAAACCGCGCGATCTCGCTGTCGGTGGGCTCGGGCTCGCTGTCGGCGAGGTAGTTGTAATTCCTTTAGAAGTTCTCCTCATGATCTCGCCGTCGACGGCCTCGATCTCGCCGTCGGTGACTTAGTTTATTTTGCATGAATTTCTTCCTTTTTTATCCAAATTCGCTCTATTTCATGCTTTTTGCTTCCATCACTTATAAATCTTCGTTCCTGCAATAATATAAAGAAAATACCTTTCTTTAAAGTGCAATTTCATCAAAAATAGATATGAATTTATTAATATATTTTTCTGTGATCAAGTAGGCCGTGGAAACTCGAGTACATGGAAATTTCGGTGGAAAAAAGGTAGGTCAAATATGTAGCATGCTGACTAGAAGGAGCAGCAGCCATATGGTGGTTACAGCTATTACAATCCTATCGTCAAGAAGGAAAGGGCAATATCAGAAGTTGGTATAAAATGAAGCAATTTCATAGAGTTCATTTTCTACCAACAAATTTTGAACAAGTGTTGCACGTTCAATACCGACATTCCCAGTGAATACACTAAAAAATTCGATCGATTGTGTGAGTGAAATAATCTAAATGAGACCAACAGACAACCGGTTGCCAAGTATATTGAAGGTCTCAAAAAAGCAATCCAAGATAGTCTCAAGCTGAGTTTGAATTGATCCTAGTTACAGGCTATGAATTTTGCTTATAAGTCAGAATTCCAAAACAATTGGAATTGTAGGGGTAGTTTGACAAAGAAGGTATCTCGAGAATCCATACATGATAAGAAAAGATTTCAGTCAAAATTAAGTACTATGGTTTTAATCCATCCTCATATGCTATTAAAAACACTTCTAATACATATTTTAGAGCTGTCGACAAGTCAAAAATGCAAGCCAAGGATAAACCGTATAGCAAACTCACCAACCTTAAGTGTTATATATGCTTCCAACCAGGTCATAAATCGATTGAATGTTCCTCTCGACAGCAGCTGCAACTTTTAGATATTGAAAATGGAGAGCAAGAAAATTCTAAAATAGAAGATAATGAGGTGGAAAAACTTCATGGAGATGAAGGATAACCTCTTATTTGTGTTCTAGAAAAATTATTGATTGCTCCTTGCCAACCGGTCCAATCATAATGTCATGTGATCTTTCGAACTAAGTGTACGATCAATGAAAAAGTGTGTGATCTACTCGTCAATAGTGGATGCACTGAAAATATCATCTTTCACTCTATGGTACAAGCTCTTAAACTCAAAACTAGCAAAATTCCTAATCCATATAAGATTAGTTGGGTGAGAAACGAGGTGTTGATATGTTGGTTACACGGATATGTGTCGTGTCACATCCTCCATTGGGAAACATTTTTTTGTGAGGTACTTCATGATGATTTAGACATGGATACTTTTCATTTAATTTTTGGTCGACCTTGGCAGTTTGATATGGGTGGAGCAATATATGAATGTCATCTTAATGCCTAAGCTTTTGAATAGAAGTGAATGAAAATTCAGTTACTTTCAATACCTAGCACATTGCATACTACGAACCACTAGCAAAAAACCAATCTTAAGTTATCTCAAAGCATTAGCTATTCTTTTATCCTCGTAGTGAACGAAAGCAATATGGAGTTGCCAACATCTAAGGTGGTTAAGGAGATATCAGATTTACTTCAAAAATTCATGGATACAAGGTCTGTTGAATTAACTTGCATCCCATTCAACTTCAAATTGACCTAGTTTTGAATGCCTCGCTCCCCAAACTCCCTCATTATAGGATGAGTCCAAAAGATTATCATATTTAATAGGGCATAATCAATAAATTGCTAGAAAACAATTAGTTCAACATAATACGAGCACTTGTGTTGTTCTAGTATTATTGGTGCCAAAGAAAAATAGTTAATGGAGAAAGTGTATGGATAGCCGCACAATTAATAAAATTACAATCAAATATCATTTTCGACTCCTCTCTTAGTGAATATGCTAGATACGCCATCCAACATAACAATATTTTCCAATTTGGATCTTCATAGTTGACCGACCACAATTACACAAGTAAAATAGCTTATAAAATTATGACCAAACTTGACCCCAAATCAGATTAAGCGGCTAAAGTACGATAATTAAAGATTAAGTTTTTGTAAATAAATATAAATCGTACACTAGGGGTACTACGCAAGTATACATATTATTTCAAGTAATATAGTACTTTCTTTTTAAAAACCCCAGATATCGATCCCATGGGGAAAGCTAAGTAAAAATTATGAAAGAAAGAAGAAAATCTATTTAAAAGCTAATCAACTAAGAAGTAAAAATATGCAAGGTACTTAAGTAGCAGTCGTAAGTAATAACGTAATTTAAATGCTTTAACAAAATAAACAAAGATTATTTCCCCATACGAAATATTTCATGATTAGTAAACATCTAAATTAGCTTGAAAACATTGAGAATGAGGTATTGTGACAAATAGAAGCATATATTGTTTACCCTCTGGTCAAGTGTATAAAAAATATTGGCTAGTTTTTGAAGATTGAATCAGGATGTATTGTTAGTAGTAAGAGATGAATTTCTAGGCTCTCACTTCTAGATTCCCCCCAAGGGTGCCTATGGTCGGGTCTACTAGGGACCCGTCACCTCTTCTTTAACCAAGTTGATAAAATTTAGTCTGTCACTCTAAAAACATATTCAACTCTACGCCATTCAAAGATTATCTCCCTATCTATTCTCACCTCCCCCTTCAAGGATTTACCTTCTACCTTTCCAAGGGAAATGTAATACATACAAGTTAAAAACTCTTAGTTCACGGCCAGTTTTTAAAAATTCTCCACATATTTTAACATTACAAGTGATCAAGTTGCAATGCAAATGAAGATCAGATGAATTATCATTACAAATTATGGAAAAAGAAAAGCAAGTTCTCAAAACTAAATTAAATCCTTAACTAAATCATTTCATATTCGTAGGGAGAAAGAGAAGAAGACTACTCAGAAAGCATAGGATTCACATCACAAACCATATTTATATAATTCAAATTCAAAGTATAAAACTTAAGAACCAAATTATAAATACTTATCTGGAATGATATCCAAGTTATCCTTTAAAGTTTCTCTGACTCTGATTGACTTTTACAAGACTCCAACTCTAGCAATCACACTAAAAACACTCTTTAATTCAATGAGAATACACATCTCTTTCACTCTTACAACAACTACACACTCCAAATAACCACACTTTTGTTGTAGAACCGTCCTCTGTTTTTAGAGCTTCGAAAATGACCAGGGGTTGCCTCAAGCACCTCTTCAAAATTCATCCAAATTCGTTGAATATTCTAGAAAGTAACTGTGGCGCCTAGGATCCAGATCTGGCGCCTAGACAACAATCTCCTACATGAATGGACGCGTCCCTTTAGGTTTTGAGTCGCACCTCTTCGTTGAATAACTGATTTCCTGTGTCTATATTCATTGTATCTTGTTTATAACATATGAGGATTTGTTCAGAGACTTCTAGATTGTTGCTGAGTCATCAATAATTGTCACAAAATTGTCCAAGAATTCTCTATATTTCCCTGCTAAGTCTGACGCCTGGGCGCCAGATCTGGTGCCTAGGCACCAGAGTCAGCCCTTTTTTTTTTCTTTACTTGACTCATTTTTGCTCATTTTACTTCTTTTTTTATTATTTTTCTTCATAAACTCATTTTCTTGTACCTGCATCCAAAAACATAAGAAATACATTTCATTAAAGCCTAATATCCTTAAAATATTAGTTAAAAATGATATAAAAATTTAGGTAATTTTAAGGTGGATCAATAGCAGATATCACCAAATTTGTATTAGGTTGAGAGATGAATGGAAGGCTACCTTCAAAACTCGTGAAGGCCATTATGAGTGGAAGGTGAGTCATTAGGTTATGCAATGCACCTAGCACTTTTATGAAGCTAATGAACGATATACTTGAGATGTCTTTAAATACTTTTTGCATCGTTCCATATCAAATCCTTTGGAGAGCATGTGCAACACCTCTACTCAAATTTCATGGTTCTTTGATTTGAAAACTTTACCTCAATACATCAATGTCAGAATTTGCTTCACCAAGTGTTCGTTTTTTTGGGCTATGTGGTTTCGGCAAAATGGGTAGAAATGGCTTCCACAATGGTTTCAACCATTGATCAAAACTTGCCAACACCATCGTCTTTATCTTAGGTGCATAGTTTTCTTGGTTTGGTTAATTTTATTGTTGATTTATTAATGGTTTCAATATTATTCTCTCACCAATTATTGATTGCTTGAAAAGCAAAATTTTTCATTGGGAAAGTAAACAACAACACAGTTTTGAAACTATTAAGGCAACTTTAACAAATGCTTCAGTTTTAGCCTTGCCCAACTTCGACAAACCATATTGTGGATACTAATGCTTCTTCTCTTGGCATTGGAACTTTTTTTCTCAAGAAGGGCGACCCATTGCATTTTTTAGTTAAAAACTAAGTCCTGCCAAGCAAAAGTGGTTAGTCTATGAACAAGAATGGTATTCGGTGGTTTATGTCTTAAAGTAGTGGAAACATTACGTCCTACATCGGGATTTTATTTTATGCGTTGACCATCAATCTTTTCAATATCTCAATTCTCAAAATTCATTAAGTAGGATGCACACTCATTGGGTTATATTCTTGAAAAGTTTAGTTTTATGATTAAACACAAAGCTGGTTCACAAAATTGGGTTGTTAATGCCTAAGCCAAAATTTAGCACTTCTGACAAACTTAAGAACACAAATTATGGGTTTGGAATCTTTGCAAGAGCATACAGGCACAATGCAGATTTTTCTGATCTATGAATAATGTCTCTCTTCTAATTTGAATGGAGAATGGTCCATTCACATGACCATCTCTTTCGAGGTAACTAGTTAGGTATTCAGAATACTTCTCTACGCTTGCAATTGATTAAATAAGTGCACGCCAATAGTCTAGAAGGCCTTGTAGAGCGTAAAAAAACTTTGGTTGCTCCAATCGAAGTTCTTTTGGTCACACTTACGATGTGATGATACTCGTTAATTTGAAAAGTGTCATATATGTCAAACTTGCAAAGGGACATATCAAAATACAGGATTATACTTACCTTTATCAGTCTCAGATTCAATTTGGGAGGACGCAATTGTGGACTTTGTTTTGGGTTTACGGAGAAATAAATGAGATATGAATTCTATTATGTTAGTAGTTAACAAATTTTCAAAAGTGGCACAATTCATTGCTTGCAGGATCAACTTCATATGCACTTCACATCGCGCGGTTATTCTTCCATGAAATTGTGCGTCTTCATGGGCTTCCTCACAGTATTACTTCAGATAGAGATGTAAAATTCATTAGTCACTTCTCGTGTGAATTTTGGAAAAGGTTATAAACCGAACTCCGGTTAAGTGCTGCTTATCATCCATAAACGAATGGTCAAACTGAGTTGGTAAAGTACACTGTAGGAAATATTTTGCATTGCTTAGCTCAACAACATCCAAAATAATGGGACAAATTCATTGTTTAAGCTGAATGTGTTTATAATTCAATGCAAAATCATTCCAAAGGTAAGTGTCCTTTCACCAGAGTTTATACTATGCCACCAAATCATACTCTTGATCTCACAATTCTACCAAATTGCAAAAGCATTCTTGCTGATGAAAATGGCCACTAATGCCCCGAGACTTTTAAAAGATGTACATTCCAAATTTTTGGAATCAAACAATAAGTATAAACAAGAGGCAAATCCTCATAGAATGCATAAGGTTTTTGAACCCGGTGATCTAGTTATGGTGCTTCTCCGCAAAGAATGCTTTGCTCCTTACACCTATTCCAAATTAAGTTCTAAAAAACTTTTACCATTCCCTAAGACTACACAGATTAAGGACAATGCTTATATCATATCCTTGTCATCGGACATGAACACCTCCTCTACCTTCTATGTGTTTGACATCTATACTTATCACTCACCTGATAAAGTTTTACCTCAATTGACAACCATCTTGGATCCTTTTAAAACAAGGTAGACTGATGTGGAACATCTTAGTATATATGAGTCTACATAACGTTGTACCATTATTTTAAGTTATTACTTTTCCTTTTATAGCTTTCCTTATATAGATATTTAGATTTTTTATGTCCTTAAGACAAAATAGGCTATAGATCTTAGTATATAATGTTGTGTACTTGGGAATATTTGCTACAAAATTTGACAATTGGTTTCTATACATAAAACTTGCTCTTTATTTTAATTTTCTACCTTATAGGTTTCACGCCAGTGCGTATACATATATATTTGCTTTTTAAACTGTGATAATCCAAGAAAATGTATAGTATGGTTGAAAAAAAAAATCTTCATAATATTAAAGAAAAATATCCTTTGGGTCATGCCCAAGGGATAGAGCATTGGATGGATGAGAGAAAAAGAGAAAAAAAAAAGTAAAGAGAGCAGGGAGAATTGAGCACACAATAATACATGCTTTCTTGAAATAGATTTAATAATCTTTCTTGGAAGAATGACCCCCCTATTTATAGGTAATAGGAGAGGCTTAACAAATTAAATGTTTGTCCCTGATTAAAAAGAAACGATACACATGATTAAAGAGTCATTACAACCGTACATATTTGTAATTAACTTTGGTATCTTTTGACACAAGTAACCGCTTTTAGCACCGCTTCCTATTCATATCCGTTATTGGCACTGTTTCAAACTTTGTTGGACAAAATTAGGTTTATCCTTGAGGGATGGAAATCTAAAATTCTTTCGCTTATTGGCAAGTAGCAACTTTTTAAATTTACTATTTGGATACAATAATGTACTAGGTTAGAGGTCTTTTTATGCCCAGGGGTTTTATTAACTTATTCATAGTTAGTGTTCAAAATTTTTTCTTTGTGATAACATTAATAACATAAAGTTACACAGTGTCCTAGGAAAAAAATATATAAAATGAGGATTTATGGAGGTCTTGACATTCATCCTATTAATAACATTTTTTTGGCTTTATGACTAGGTAGTTCTCATACTGAAAAATGGTTACATGGTCATATCTCCTTCTAGTACAGCTCCCACAAGCCATGCTCTCATTAAAAAAAAAAATTATAAGTCATTACTTACCTCATCAAGCCCTTTTATTCTTTCTCCATTGGTGGTGGTTCTATGATTTTTTTGTTAGATTAATTATGTGACTACAATGTAATTAATAAATGTGTTGGGTCATTATTTAATAAGTCAAAATTATTATGGTCTAATTAATAATAAAGTTTATGACTTTAGGCGCATTTGTCATGAAATTATAAGTGTGGATACCATAAGAGCAAATTCCAATTTAATGAGGGCGAATTGGAATTAAGCAATCCTTTGTAACCACCAGTTGGTTACTGATAAATAGAGGAGTAATGGTCACCGATCCGCATACTTTTAAAACTCTCTTGTTCCCCATCAACGAGAGAAACTAAGGAAAACTCCGGAAAATCTGCAGATTGGAAGATCATTGCTTGCAATCGATCAAATGGATTCGAGTACGCTTCCGCTATTGTATCGATTCGATTTTTCTCATTAATTTGAACGTGAACGAAAGATTCTTGGCCATTTCCTAAGAGATTTTGATTCGATCAAAATCTATTTGGAAAATCTAAAGAAAATTTCTAACAATTGGTATCAGAGCCTCCCGTTCACGTTCTTGTTGTTCGTGTTTTTTATCCCTTTCGTTCGCCTTTACCCGCGAAGGATTCGCCGACTGAAGGTTGCGGCGGCGGGACTACGGAGAAAGGAATGCCGCAGCGGGACTCGCGACGTCGGTGGGTGCGGTGGCGCGTCCTCCGACGGCGGCAAAATCCGGCGAAAATCAAAACGAGCGGCGAAAGGGAGCCGCCGGAAATGGCGCCGAAATCGGCGCCGGAGGGAGGCGCCGCCGGAGCGGCGCCGGAGGAGAGTGCCGCCGGAGGCGGCGCCGGGCGGCGCCTCAGTTCGCGGACCGCGAACAGTTCGCGGACCGCGAACAGTTCGCGGAACTGTTCGCGGGTCCGCGAACCGGTCCGTGGACCGAGTCCACGGACCATTCCGTGGACCCGGTCCACGGAACCGGTTCGCGGACCCGGTCCGCGGAAAAAAAAATCAGAAAATTAAAATAAAATAAAATCAATTTTATTTTATTTTGTTTTGTTTTAAATTGATTTTCTTGATTTTATTTTATTTTGTTTAATTTAAATTTTAATTTACTCATTAATTAATTAATTAATTAACTCATTTTAATTTGGAAAATAAAATGAGTCATTTAAATTTAATGAGTAGATTAAATAAATAAGTTAATTAATTTACTCATTTTAAAATGAGTAAATTAATTGTAAAGTTTAGGATTGATTAATTTTATAAAATCAATAATTTTGTTTTGTAAATCATAGGGCTTTATGGCTTATAAATTAGCCCATTATTTATAAATATAAGATTTTATAAAATTAAATTAAAGTTTAAATTAAATTTGAATAAATGGTATTTTAAAAATTGTCCATCATTTTTAATGAACTTATTAAAGCATGATGTTGCCAAAGTGACCTCTCATGTGTAGATAGTTCATGACGAATGATGGATGTTGTGTGTATGTAGGTTCATGCAAGTATTAATTGGCCCAAAGGAAAATTAATGCTTGGCCGAAATGCATACACACTTGTGATGATAAACATGTAACAATTATAAGGAATAATATATGAGTAATGAATCGATCCAAAGATAGATTTATTACTTGATATATGTTATTGTTAATGTTTGATCATTACAACAAGATTACTACTAGCAGTTAATATTACTGTCCAAAGACTTGATATTAATGTTGCATTAGGTATCTTGAGATGGGATTTACCATTAATTGAATTTAAACATTTTATTAATTAAATCGTTTGTTCATTTTTCGAGTTGTTGCTAATGTATCTCGCTAATCTCGATTCGGTTCCAATCCTTAAGGGTGATAGTTTTAAGGATTGGAAAGAGAACATTCTCATTGTTCTTGGTCGCATGGATCTAGATCCAGCATTAAGAATAGAAAAGCCCGCTCCTCTTACGGATGCAAGTTCCTCCGAGAATAGGAGAAATTTTGAGAAGTGGGACCGTTCTAATCGCTTGAGTCTAATGATCATAAAGCGCGGCATACCTGAGGCCTTTAGAGGTGCAGTGTCTACTGAGATCACTGATGCTGCAATTTTCCTTCGTCGAAATTGAGAAACGCTTTGCAAAAAGCGATAAGGCTGAAACTGGTATTCTTTTAAAGAAACTGATTTCAATGAAGTTCAGAGGCAAGGAAAATATAAGGGAGTACATCATGGAGATGTCTAATATTGCTTCAAAATTAAAGAAACTAAATCTCGAGTTGACGGATGACTTACTTGTGCATTTAGTTCTTATTTCTCTTCCTCCACAGTTTGGCGATTTACAGTCGGCTATAATATGCAAAAGGAGAAATGGACTCTTAATGAGCTTATTTCTCATTGTGTGCAAGAGGAAGAAAGGTTGAAGCAAGGAAAGACCGAAAGTGCTCATCCGGTAAACACCTCTACAGGAAAGGGGCTCTAAAAGAAAGAATGAAGCTCGCTAAGAGTAAGGGTCCTTCTCAAAAGAAACAAAATAAAGCTCAAAATTCGAGAAAATATCGGTTGTTTCTTTTGCAACAAAGAAGGACATCGGAAGAAGGAATGTGCTTAAATATCATGCTTGGCGTGTAAAGAAAGGTACATTTCTAACTTTGGTCCGTTCGAGGTAAATTTGGCTTCAGTACCTAGAAACACTTGGTGGTTAGACTACGGTGCTACTACTAACATAAGTGTTTCAATGCGGGGTCACTCGAGTCGCCGAAAACCAAATGATCGTCGAAAGATGCATTTATGTGGGAGATGGAAAATCGGTAGAAGTGGAAGCAATTGGGCATTTTAGATTGTTATTATGTACTGGTTACTTATTTGGATTTGATAGATACTTTTGTTGTACCGTCATTTAGACGGAATTTGGTTTCGTTTGTTGTTTGGACAAATTAGGTTATTGTTGTTCATTTCAAAACGAGTTGTTTCGGTTTATCTATTAATTCCAATATTGTTGGAGCTGGTTCTCTAGTGGTATATGACAATTTTTATTTGCTTGATATCGTTGCTTCTTATAATGAAACTCTGAATGTGAAATCACGAGGTACTAAGCGAAAAATTAATAATGAAAATTCAGGAGCATTATGGCACAAGCGTTTAGGTCACATCTCTAGAAATAGAGTTGAAAGACTTGTGTCGGATGGAATTCTAAATTCCATTGATTTTACGAACTTTGATGTTTGTATTGAATGCATTAAGGGAAAACGGACTAAAAGGAAGAAATTAGGTGCATATAGAGCTACAAAAGTCTTAGAATTGATACATATGGATGTTTGTGGACCATTTTCTACGACTTCTTGGAATGGTCGACAATATTTTGTATCATTCATAGATGATTATTCAAGATATGCATACTTATTTCTTATTAATGAGAAGTCCCAAGTATTGGACGTGTTCAAATCTTATAAAGTCGAAGTTGAAAACCAACTAAGCAAAAGAATAAAGAAAGTCAAATCCGATCGTGGTGGTGAATACTACGGTAGATATGACGGTTCGAGTGAACGACGTCCGGGACCATTTGCTAAATTCCTAGAGGAGTGTGGAATTGTCCCACAATACACTATGCCGAGTTCACCTAGCATGAATGGTGTAGTCGAAAGACGAAATCGCACTCTTAAAGACATGGTAAGAAGTATGATCGGTCATTCTACCTTACCAAATTCACTCGGGGAGAAGCACTCAAGACGGCGACCTACATTCTAAATAGAGTACCAACTAAAGCAACTTGCAATTACACCTTATGAGCTTTGGACGGGCGAAAACCCGGTTTAAAGCATTTTCATGTTTGGGGTTGCTCAAGCTGAGGCAAGGCCTTACAAGCCACTTGAGAAAAGTTAGACCACTAAAACGATAAGCAGCTACTTTGTTGGTTATTCGGAAGCGATCTAGGGGTTTCAAGTTTTATGATCCCAAATTAAAGATAATTTTTGAGACGGGAACTGCAGTGTTTTTTGAGGATATTGAATTTGGGGGGAGAAATCAGGTTAGAGACTTTGTCTTTGAGGAGGAATCAGACCATACTACTCTTGTTGAAGAGGAATTGGTTCCTATTCCTGTAATTACTTTTGATAATGATCAGAATCTTACTCCTGACATTGATCAAGTTGCAAATCAAGAACCCCTTGAGGAACAAATTCAACAACCTCAAAAACAAGTTCAAGAGCAAGTGCTTTTGCGACGATCCACTAGGGAAAGAAGAAATGCTATTTCGGATGATTATATTGTATTTCTTCGAGAACATGAGGAAAATATTAGCATGATGGAAGATGATCCTATCAACTTTCATCAAGCTATGCAAAGTTCCAATTCAGAAAAATGGATCAAAGCAATGAATGAGGAGTATAAGTCTATGCAAGACAATAAAGTTTGGGAACTTGTTCCATTGCCAGAAGGAAAGAAACCCATTGGTTGTAAATGGATTTTTAAAACTAAAAGGGATTCAAAAGGTAATGTGGAAAGACATAAAGCTCGTCTTGTAGCTAAAGGCTTTACTCAAAAGGAAGGGATTGACTATAAAGAGACCTTTTCTCCAGTTTTCAACAAAGGACTCTTTTAGAGTAATCATGGCACTTGTTGCTCATTATGATATGGAGCTACATCAAATGGATGTCAAGACTGTATTTCTCAATGGAGACATTGATGAAATGATCTATATGGTGCAACCAGAAAACTTTGTAATAGGAGACCCAAAGAATATGGTTTGCAAACTGACGAAATCCATTTATGGGCTCAAACAAGCTTCCCGTCAATGGTATCACAAATTTCATCAAGTGATTCTTTCATTTGGTTTTGAAATGAATGCAGTTGATGATTGTGTGTATCATAAATTCAGTGGGATAAAACATATTTTTCTGATTTTGTATGTGGATGACATACTGCTTGCCACAAATGATATAGGCATGTTGCAGAAAACCAAAAGATTTCTATCAAATAATTTTGAGATGAAAGATCTTGGTGATGCCTCATTTGTTTTAGGAATTCAAATTCACCGAGATCGTTCTCAGTGTATTCTTGGATTATCACGAAAGAGGCTATATTGATAAAGTGCTTAAAAGATATGGCATGCGGAATTGTAGACCAATTGACACCCTCGTCGCTAAAGGAGACAAGTTCGGTCTCAATCGGTGCCCAAAGGAAACCTTGAGATTCAGGAAATGCAAAAGATTCCCTATGCTTCGACGAATAGGGAGTCTTATGTATGCTCAAGTTTGTACGCGGCCAGATATTGCGTACATTGTTGGAGTTTTAGGCAGATACTTAAGTAACCCAGGAATGGATCATTGGAAAGCAGCCAAAAGGGTTATGAGGTACTTAAAGAGAACAAAAGATTACATGCTTACATATAGGAGATCAGATCATTTGGAGATCATTGGGTATTCGACTCCGATTTTCTTGGATGTCGAGACAGCGAGAAGATCCACATCGAGCTACATATTTTTGTTAAGTGGTGGAGCTATATCCCGGAGGAGTGCAAAACAAACACTAATAGCTTCATCCACTATGGCAGCGAGTATATAGCATGTTATGAGGCATCCAACCATGGCATATGGCTGAGAAATTTTGTCACTAGGTCGCGCATTATGGAAGGGATTGAAAGACCACTAAAGTTATTTTGTGACAATAAATCGACGGTATTGTATTCCAATAACAACAAGAGTTCATCCAAGTCAAAGCATATTGACATCAAATTTCTTGTTGTGAAGGAAAGAATACGAGTGGCCGATTTGCATAGAGCATATTGGAACAAACTCCATGATTGCGGACCCTCTTACAAAGGGTCCGATACCTGGGGTCTTTCATGAGCATACTCGCTCATATGGGTGTTATAAAGCTTGAGGAAATTTAGATTCAGTGGGAGTTTGTTAACTTATATTTTAGCTCTATGTTTTATTTTGTGTACAAAATATTTGGATATTTTCTGATCAGAAATATGGTATTTTATTCAGTTCAGTACACTCTGTATAGTTAAAGTTTGATCTCACTTAAGTAAAGTAGGACCAGTTGAAAATTGACATGAACTGACCACCTTACATGTAATTTTCATTCCACACATTCATGATTGATCTATGTTATTTGATTATATTAATATATGTGACCATTGATGGGTTTAGTTGTGACAAATACAATGAAGACTGCTTTGATCCTATATTGATATGATTAATGGACGAGATTGTAATGTGCATTTATAATAATGACAACAAATTTTTGAGCGTTCTAAGGTTGACACATTTATTTTTACATATATAGTCCAAGTGGGAGATTGTTAGATTAATTATGGGACTACAATGTAATTAATAAATGTGTTGGGTCATTATTTAATAAGTCAAAATTATTGTGGTCTAATTAATAATAAAGTTTATGACTTTAGGCACATTTGTCATGAAATTATAAGTGTGGATACCATAAGAGCAAATTCCAATTTAATGAGGGCGTGAATCGAATTAAGCAATCCTTTGTAACCACCAGTTGGTTACAATAAATAGAGGGGTAATGGTCCCTGATCTGCATACTTTTAAAACTCTCTTGTTCCCCATCAACGAGAGAAACTAAGGAAAACTCCGGAAAATCTGCAGATTGGAAGATCATTGCTTGCAATCGATCAAATGGATTCAGGTACGCTTCCGCTATTGTATCGATTCGATTTTTCTCATTAATTTGAACGTGAACGAAAGATTCTTGGCCATTTCCTAAGAGATTTTGATTCGATCAAAATCTATTTGGAAAATCTAAAGAAAATTTCTAACATTTTTTACTTTGGATCCCACGGCTAATGGAAAATTTTATTTGGGATGTTCTTGATGCTAGTGCTTTAAGTCTTGTGCATCAATCTCCTCGAGATGGGCTCAATATGTCTATTAAATATATTGGTAAGAATTACACTCCTCCAAGTTTAGCGATTAATCTTAATTTGAATATCATAAATATTCTCATGCTTTTGGGAGAACATAAGTCTCTCTGAAAAGGGTTGTATTCTCCCCTTTCTTATATATATGTTATATGTGATCACCTTTGTAATACATCTCCTTTTGTAATACATCTCCTTTTAACTAGTTGGGTTCATAATACTTGGCATAAAAATATTATGCATTGAGGTATTCCACTTATTCCAAGATGGCTACTCACGACACATTTAAATATGTTGATGTTCGCATGCCTAGAAATATTTCATGCACTCCAGAATTCCCTTTATGTTACACTGCGAATTGAAATTAGTCATCTATTATTCTCCTGCTACTATTAATCTAATGCCATCCTCCTACTCCGCCATTCGCTTCTACAAATATTAGACCCTATTTAAATTATAGCAAATTGTCACAAAATGTAAGAAAAAAGATTACCTATTATTTATTCATCGCATAGTTTGTCACATATGAAAAGAGAGAAATTCCATGAGGTTTGGAACTATTTTAGCGGTTGTCCAATAGTTCTTCACAAAAGTAATGTCGCTATGCGTGCTAATTCAATCATTGGAAGAAAATTTTCATTTGGGGTGAAATCTAAAATTAATAATTCTTCGAACTGATGGTTCTTTTTTTAATATTCGACTACTAGTCTTTTGCATTAGATGGCTGGAGTCTTCTGTTGCAAACTGCAAAGCTCTTATTTTTGACTTTTTTGGGGGTTGACTTTATATAGGGACAATGACGTCTTCTCTTAATAATAGATACAACACAATCATTGGGGTTATTATGGGATCTTACTAATGAAAACTACTACTTACGTATATGACTGATTTACTTTGTCTTCTACTATTATGATATGTCATGTTACTTTCTTTGGCAATTTTCTACTCAACGTCCAATTATTTTGTATTTCAGGTTTCTTGACGTTTTATCTTCTTTAGTAGCACCCCAATATTCTGTGACGACACTTTTGAAATTACTATACTTTTCGAGTGAGTCTATTTTCCTCTTTGGTCCATTTTTCCTATGTTTAGTTGGTCTTTCTATTATACTGAATGTTTTTTTATTCTTTTTCTTTACAAGATTATCTTTTGACCAATTGAACACTTTTTGCTTCCACTCAGCATAATGTATTCGATTTACATGAATACTGGGCTACAAATAAGAAGTCTATAATTTTTCTTTTTTTTTGGGTTACAAATAAGAAGTCTATAATGTATTCGATTTGCACTTTAGATTAGCCTTCGGAAAAGAGAGCAACTTATCTATGTTCTCAGGCCCAAGCATAAAATTTGAGAAATTAGTACGCATTATTTAGAAGATATTAAAATTTTGATTTTATTACACATTTTTTCTTAAAGTATGATTAAAAGTAATTGTTTTGTTTGTTATAGTTATATTTAAAAATAATAACTATTTCTTTTGACATTAAAATTTTTTATCATTGTTATTATAATAATGTAAAGAAATAATTTTATAAATAAAAAAATTAACCGTTTAATAAAAAAAAGTGATTTACAAAGATAAAAGTTGTGTGACTAATAAGTAACTTTACTAACAATTTCCTTAAATGATAACGAATGATTCAACTTTTGATCCAACCATCTTAAGAACTTATATTGTTCTATAATGAAATCACAGCAACATGATTTGCTTTGACATAAACACACAAACAAAATCTTCAATAATGTGAGAGCTATTAGGAAAAAATATCCCCAGCTTTAAAATTCTAAGAATATAAACCATAATATCTAAAAAATATGAATCATAGCTAGCTCGGCCCATATTTGAATTGAGCTTAAACCGTCTTGAAATCAAAACAATCAGATTCAAATTGAGTTATTTAGATCCCCTTCTACTCAAAATCAAGTCAATCTAGCTCAAATTAAAACGAGTTGGCTCAAATCAATTTATCTGAATATGTTTCAGCTCAAAATAGACTCCCGACTCATTATATTTGATTTTATTAGCATTATCTATAATCATTATAAATTAAAAAATACTTCTAACTTATCTCGAGCTGATCCGTATATGTCTCAAAATCGACTAAAAATTCAATCAAATATTTTGACTCCGTTTATTTCAATATGAGTCAAAATTCTAATTAATTTTCAAGCAATTAAAAATCTTCGCAGCCTCGTTCACTCAAATTTAAAGAAATAAAAATTACTTATTTTGCTAATTTGCTCTGATAGTATAGTAAAAATTTTTACATATACTTCACATCCATATATAGTTGCATTAGGCAGAAATAGACGGGGAGTTTTTTCTTTTCCTTTCGTCTTACAATTTACAATGATATAAAATTGTAAGAAATGTGATATTTACGTAAAACCTTCTTCTTTGTTTTTTTATTATGTGGTTGAATTGCGAGTTACTTATTAATTATGATTTACTTCTGATGGAGGCGTAGGAATCTAGGTCACGTGGGTTGCTGTAGCACTTGGCTTTAAGGATGTCACATCGGCTATCTACCGCACGCCATTGATCGATGGATGGATGTCTGTCCATCTAATTGACTACTTATATAAACTCAAATCAAGTCAAATCATCAATCTTTTTTATATTGCTACAAGCTACAGTATTTAAGGATGTTATGGTATCAGCATTATTTATTATATATGTTATGTCAAAGACCTCGGAGGAATTAAAAATGGCAGTGTTGTCTTTGTGATGGCGTGGGAGCATCGCAGTGGGCAATGCTTTTTTTGGCTCGATACGGTGGACTGAGCTTTGTGTTGAACGGATGCAGCGCAGCTAGATTCTTTTAGGAAGTAGTCTTTGTGTTATTTACTTGTTTGTTTTCTTTTGAAAGTTGAGCAACTAGCAAAGCATAGAAAATATTAATCTCATAATTAAGTGATAATTGCATGTCCAAAAGATGGTCTGGATGATCTGATGTGTGATACATGACAACATGATTGTATTTGAACTGTCGTCCGGACCGGACGTGCAATTAAACACATGTAATGTTTTCTCCACAATAACATTCCAAGGTTGAATCTGATTAATTAGAGTAACAAGAGTGGCACCATAAGTATTTTATTTTGATGCATTTTATTGTTGAGGAGAGATGTCTTGTCTATTTTTTACAAAATGAATTTGTTTAAATTTTTTTTTAAGAAAATAAGAATGCTTTTATAATTAAGATAAGAATGTAGGAAAAAAATCTTAATCTAAAAGTAATGAGAGGAAGAAGAAGAAAATAATTGGAATGTTATAAAAGCAAAAACCCCAATCACAAATTGAAAGAATAGATAACATGCTTTAAAGTGTAGCAAAGCCTATGACCGAGTCAACCATGGCATCCATCTTGAGTAGCTGGTAATAATCCTTTTGACAATCATAATCATTTTGAAGCGTCGATCAAGATATTGAAATTCCCTAACAAATTCATTATTTTGTTGCTCTTATGGATATATTATTTGGTTATGATTTAGTTTCTAACGAGAAAAAATAATTTCATATAAGAACTTTTCTTTTTTGTTACTTTTTGCCTTTATTATTGAGTTGGACTTATAACTTATTGATGGAGATGCTTATATCAATTATAGTATCATCTATTATTATTATTATTATTATTATTATTATTATTATTATTATTATTATTATTATTATTATTATATTGATAGTTTGCAAACACAAACATAATTGTATTAATCTGAATTGCATCATTCACAAGATATCATCATACACAAACAACATAATGATTCTCAGTTGACCAATAACACTTCAATCAAAAACACAGATAACAAACTGTTAAAAAATATGTGAAACAAACTATCAAAGTTTTAGTCCTATCTCAAAGAGCATTCATGTCCCTTGGTGGCATGATCGTGCTCCAGTTGTTCGACAAGGGGGCACAGGCTTTCACCTTAACACACACACAAACAGATCTTTATATATATATATATATCATATATATATATATATATATATATATATATATATATATATATATATATATATATATATATATATATATATATATATATATATATATATATATATATATTGTTACTTAATAAACTATATTTGATCAATTTTGGAAGCAAAGAGAGAGCTGAGATAGAATTTCCTCTGATAAGGCTCTTTATTAATAATTGGTATATTGATTACATTACTTTCAATTTGCTTATTCTATAAGAAAGTTTAACTTTCTTTACTAAACTTTGGATGACACTTTAATGGATGATTTAAATCACAATAAATGGTGATAATGTTGTTGAAGGATGAAAAAAATGTATCTTTGCCTATACTGTATTAAAACATGATTAATAAATGATACATTTGTTTGCTTACAGAAATCAAATTCTTGTGAAATTTTCAAGATGACTTAGAGTATAGTTTGTTCCTCGTGAATGTACCATTCTTCCCATGAATACAACAAGCATCAAAATAAGCAGAAAAATGGGAAATTTTTTACCATTCTTTAGCTAAATTAGAAAATAAGAATTAACTATATAGATAATGAATATATCATATCTAAGCCCATGGATATACAATAAATTGTATCTTAGTAAAAAATTACTTGCGTATAGATTTTTTAACAGTGTAGAGTATTTTTTTGAAAATAACATCACATCTTCGTACTTATCGTTTATAAGGTATGTTTAATGCCTATGTGCGAAACACAAAAATTAAACATTCCTGATACCAAAGGAAGTCAAGTTGGATTTGTATCATAAGACTTTCAACCTAATTATTAGTACTAGACCAGGTTGTACACGAATAATATGAACCAACATGATCACGTTGGTGCTTCGTTAAGTTGACTATGATCCTAATATATTCGAGAAAATGATTTTCAATGCAAGTAGAGCTCACTTTGCTAAGAATGTTCTTGAGGATGATCAATCATTGAATAGTAAAGTATAAAGATTCTGTAATTTTTTGAATATTGCGCAATAACTTTTAGGTGAATATTGCATCACAGATATCAATAATACTTATAATGTTGACCACTAATTAAATCATATTATAATATGACTAGGGAGTGTTTAACCACATTACAATAATACTGAAAGAGACAAACCATAAAGAAAATTTAGTTTCAAAGGACATCAGTATAGTAAAAAAAAGGGGTAAAATTGAGTAGGAAATATTTTTAGATGAAGGTGAATTCTTAATTCTGAAATAAATCTAGACTCTATATGGATGATAAGGGAGTAAACTAAACTAACTTTTTTGCAATAACGCTCCTGGGCAAGATGCCAGTGAAATTTTGTCATTACCGGTGCACTAGTATCATTTAACTATTAAATAGTCATATAGCTGAAAAATCTTCACTTTGTATCATAACAATGTTAAGTGTAGAATTTATTAGTTAACGATGATTAGGGGTGCTTTCTTTAGTAATCATGGGTTACTTCAACCTAGGATGCATAGTTCAGGGGTTAATGATTGTTTGTTTTATAAGTAATAGTCTTTAGCACTAACTAGGGTATCTATTAATCTAACGTAAGCTTCTAGACTAAACTAGTCAAAAGTATGTTTGATCTTGAAATTTTTTTCTTAGTTAGCTAATCCTAATGTTTACATTTGATTTACCTAGGAGTGGTGCTTCTCATCATTTAAGTTGGTGTATTTTAAGAGTTATTTTGGGAGTTTGATATTTAATTCATTATTTATTTCAACTCCTATATTTATTTAGGATACCTTAGGTTTGATGTTTAGCATTTGACTTTTTGGTCTAAATTTTTGTTCTTTGTTCTGTGTTATCCTTTTAAGTTTGGCTCTTACTGTTAGCATGAAGTCCATGTCACTTGCAAGATTTATGTATTTATGATTGATGTTCATTCTAAATTTCAAGTGGTTTAAGGGTGTTAAGTGTTTTAAGAGTTTGGAATTTATTTTAGAAGTTTAATGTCTTTTAAGTTATTTTATTTGGTTTAAAGTGTTTTAGTATTTTAATTAGCTTATGTGTTTTAGTATTTTAAGTTATTATATTTGATTTAAAATGTTTTGTGATTTGGGTTTTAAAGTTATTTTAAAGTGTTCAAAAAAATTATTGTGAAATTAAGATTTTTTTTTATGTTAGAATTATTTTAAAATGTTTAGAGATTTTAAGTTCATTTTTAAAGGATTTTAAGTTGTTTAAACAAAAAGAGTTTTTTGAATTATCATTAAGAAATCATAAATTTTAAAGAGATTTTAAATTATCTTTAAAAGATTCTATTTTAATATTATTAATTTTTAAAATGTTTATTTTCATTTTATTTAGATTTTAAAGTTATTTTAAATTATTTTCGTTAGGTCATAAATTATTTTTTTTGGGTTTTAAATTTATTTTTAAATTATTTTTAAAAGGTTTTAAATTATTTTATATTGACATTAAATTTATTTTTCATTATTTCTATTTTTAAATTGCTTTAAATCTTTTTTTCACTATAAGAATTTAGCTTATTTCTTTTGGTCATATGTCGTTAGAATATATTATAAAATCATTGGTTAATTAAATTTTGAGGATTTTTTTATGGTTTGTGAGGTGTAACTAATATGCTTGTCAATAATCACATAGTCTACGGACCTTTCGACAACATTTAATTATCATCTGGATACCGATGGGTCATATGAGTCGGTGTATATGCTAAAAGTATTAAACATCCATGAACACATGCAAACACACACTCACACACATTGTATTAACTATGGCATGTGATGGCAAGGTGTGAGAGACATTGAGAGGTTCACTTGCAATGGTTGGATAACTTGAACTCCATATATAATGAGGCGTTAGTTATATTTTCTGTCAAGTTGTCTTAAGTAAAATTTCTTCAATACTGAGTCCCAAAGTTTTGAACTTGCTTTAAGACAAATGAAAAACATATTCTACTTGATTTCTCATTTTTATGGCCATCTTAAAGAAAATAAAATGAATTTAAGACAGATCTTTTAATAAATACATAAAAATACATAAACCATTTATTTTAATATTTGTGTTTGATGCAATATCAGCTCAAGTGGCTTGAGCCAAACTTCCCGAAGCATGCTAAGGAGTATGTTCATGTTTGTTTGACTAAAGGATTTGATGTTAAGTTTTCTTAAAACTTTATTCTGTTGTTTGTAAATAGAAAAGAAAATCTAAAAAAATTATTTTTATTTATTTTGAAATTGAAAATGAAATTATTTTCCTTAAAAAATTTGGAAGGTGTCATTGATTTTGAAAAAAAGTTGCATATTTAATTACATCCAATCAAGCAATAAATTTAACAAATTTGAGAAGCCAAATGAGTACTTAATGTATTTGCCAAAGCCCGTTTCTCTATTTTTTGTAATTGCCTTAGCTGAAGCTTTCAGTTGAATTTTTTTTACATTTTTAGCAATATTTCTATATATTATATTGATCATGGGCAACTAATAACAATCAACTTTTTTCCAAATTTGATCTTCTTTATTTACGATTCATTTGGTGTTCTTTTTTATTTTAGGTATTTAATAAATGCAAAATTTCAATTATAATTTTAATTTTGTTTTCTCAAAATTAAATTTCTAATTTAATTTTAACAATATTAAAAATTTGTTGAATAATTTCATCAAATTAGATTATTTTTCTAAAAAAAAATCCAATGTCAAAACTATGACTAAATTATTTTTGTTGGTTACTCATTTTCTCAAGGAAAACACTTTAGGTATGTTTGAAAATATTTGTGTTGTTGCAATTATGAAACTCTTGTCTAGCTCTCATTCCTCTTTAAATTCATAAAAACAACTTATTTTATATGGTCTTTATAATAGTGTGGTATTAACTATGAACTTGGCATGTGACTTTGACCATCAAATCCAATGTCTCTGTGTGTGTGCGCGCGCGCGCGCGCGCGTGTGTGGTGTGTGTGTGTCTATATATAGATACATACATGTGTGTGTGTAATGCTTATCCTAAAATTTTTAGATTTCTCTATATAAGTAGAAAACTTCTATAATTTTCTTATATAATTTAGGTAAGTAATATAGGAATAGGTTTACTATTTACACAGAGAAGATTTTACAACACCTCTAAGCCCACCACAAATGCATAATGTTTGAGAGGAGGAGGAAGAAAACTTGAGCAGATTTGACTAAAATCTTTCTTTAAATAAAATTGGATAGAGCTTGCTAATGTCGCTCGCGTACCTTTTTGAGCCATTGGAGTGGGTAAAGTAATCATCTGGAGAGTAACTTTAGTCTGAATGCATACAAAGAAAACAAAATAATTGGGCATGACCAATTCAATAGCCATTGAAGGACAAGAAAATAAGGCAACAAAGCTAGAGTTCATGGAGCAAGAAAATAATTGGTAATAAAGTAAAAAAAATCAACAATAAATTTGGTTTCAAAGTGGAGGCTATCATGTGCACTATGAGACGAAGGGACTAATGAGCCAATTGATGCCAAAGCCTAAAGAATCACTAGGAAACCACTATAGTGTTAAACTCCCATGGACACTTGCACATACTATTAATTAACTATGGATATGTGATGGCAAGTTGTGAGAGAAATTGAAAGGTTCACTTACATAGGTAGGGTAACTTTCACTCCATATATGGTGAGGTGCTGATAATATTTTCATTCAAGATGTCTTAAATAAAATTTCTTCATTTTGAGTACCAAAGTTTTTGAATTTACTTTTAAATAAATGCAACACAGATTCTACGTGATTTCTCTTTTAGTATAGCCAACTTAAAAGAAAATACAATGACTTTTAGACTGATCTTAATAAATACTTAAGCATGCTAAGGAGCATGTTCGTATTTGTTTTACTAAAATATATAATGTTTGTTTATATAATTTTTCTTAAAGCATTATTTAGTTATTTGTCAATAAAAATTTTAAAAAACTTTTTTTTTAAAATTGAAAAATGATAGTATGTTTCTTATAATATTTTGGAAAGTGTAATGGAGTTTGAAATAAGTTACATATTTAGTTACATCTAATCAAGCAATATATTTAACAAATTTATGTAGCCAAATGTGCAATTAGTTTATTTACCAAAGCTTATTTCTCTTATTTTGTAATTGCCTTGACTGAGTTCTTCAGTTGAATTATTTTACGTTCGTAGCAATATTTCTATATTTAAGATTCATTTGTCTTTCTTTCTTAGTTTAGATGATTAGAAAAAAATAATATCTTACAACTATAATTTAAATTTTGTTTTCTCAAAAATAAAAATCCTAATTTATCTTTAAAAATAGTGAAAGTCTGATGAATAATTTCCTCAAACTCGTCTATTTTTTCGTATAAGAAATCCAAATCCAGAACTATGACTAAATGTTTTTGCTTGGTTTCTCCTTTTCTCATGGAAACAATTTTAGCTATCTTTGAAAAGATCTAGATCTGTGTGGTTCCAATTTTGAAACTCTTTGTCTAACTCTCTATCCTCAATAATTTCATACAAAACAACCTATCCTCATTAATTTCATACAAAACAACCTATTTATATGGTGTTCATCATAGTGTGGTGTTAACTATTGGCTTGACGTACCACTTTGACCTTCAAATTACATTTTAGTACATAAAAATTGCTCTTATTTAATAACTCAAACTCAGATTTTATTTATTAAAGTTAAAATTCCCCAAAATATCTATTTCTTTTTGGTCCCAATTGACCACAATTCATCAATGCTCCAAAGCAGTGCAATAAACTATTTTCGTAGACGTGGGACCTATCCAAAGCCCAGGATCCGGTTCAAAGCCTCAAACATGGAACACTGAACGCCAGTTGCGTAATATATTTATCCCATGTGAGAAGCTTCCTCTGGCTTTTTCTCTAATCACGAGAATCCAAGATTAGGCGGAGTTTATCAGTTTCCACCAATCCCTACTTGACACGTGTCTAACGTCTTTAAAATCCCGCTCCATTTTTAAAAGTTTGGCTCCTCTCCGATCCCCACCCTATAGATTTCTAAACTAATTCAACAACCACAAGACGACGACTGACCAAAAGGTGAAAAGGCGAAGAGAAATGGGGAGACTTGGGAAAATGAGTGGAGAGGGCCCTCTCCCTCTTCACATTTCGCTTTCTCGTCCTATAAATAGCAAAAGGAAAGGCCTCAGCCCTAGTCCTTGCCGGAAGCAACCTCAGTTTTGGTTTCTTTTCCCTTCCTCCTCCTACTCCATCGATCGTCGGTGGTTTTGCAAAGGGAGAGAAGCGAAGTAGACTAAGAGATGGGAAGAGGGAGAGTGGAGCTGAAGAGGATTGAGAACAAGATTAACCGTCAGGTAACCTTTGCCAAGCGCCGGAACGGTCTTCTCAAGAAGGCCTATGAGCTGTCCGTCCTCTGCGATGCGGAGGTTGCCCTCATCATTTTCTCCAATCGTGGAAAGCTCTACGAGTTCTGCAGCAGCACAAGGTATACGATTAACAAGCCTTTTGCTTTTATTACCCCTTTCGGATTAAATTGGTTTGTTACCTATTTGGTGAAAGGTGTAAGGAAGTGAGCAGATCAACTGAGAAAAGAAACTGATCGTATTTGGAACGGGTTTGTACGTCCTTAGAGCTAGTGTGATTCGATGCTTATTTTTAGGGTTGGTGAGCTGGAGCTTTAGTGATATTTTGCAGTTTAGGTGGTTAGGGTTGTGGGAGAATGGTAAGAGTTTGTTTTGCTTTGGGAGAGCAACTACTAACAAGCTTAGAAATAATAGATTGTAGACACGTTATGTTGTCTACTGCTTTAGGAGTTGAGTCTGAGAACTTTCAGATCCCTTGGCTGTTTTCTCCAAAACTTTTAATAACTTTTTATATCCGAAAATGAAGCCTGCCATGTTTCTTTCTTTGTTTCCTTCCTTTTTAAGTTCATCGAGTCCCACTTTCAGTGGAGAACACATGTACTTACCTAGACGAGAGCATAATGATCTGCTTCGCATTCCTCCTCTGCTTCATAAAATATACTCGCTTCGATTTTAGGTTTTTTCATTTCATACTTCGAGTTAAACCCTAGTATAGAAATCTTGGGTTCGGTTTTATTTACGTGATTAAATCGAGTAACTTTCGTTTTTTGCTGTTTTATAAAGTTTAGGCAGGCCAAAATTAATGTCTTTCTTGTATGAGACTTTCCGTGATAGTTATTAGCCCAAGAGGCCTTAGGATTGTGCAGATCTCGAGTACGGTAGTAAGAAAGGACAGTGATAATTATGCTATGGAAACCCTAATGTAAAATTGAAATGTTTGCATGGTTTTGATTCAGGCTCCCCACCCTCCCCACCCTTTGTGGTCACATGTCTTTACTAAATTCGTAGTATTCTTTCAACTTTTTTCTCGCTTCTCTCCACTGGTATCATCTGCAACTTCTCCACATCAAAATATACTTGAAAAATCTTTTTTTTTTCTGTTTTTTTGGGTCCGAACAGAAACAAATCTGATCTTGCCATGGGCATGGTGTTCTAGGAGTTCAACATTTAGGTCAAGTCATCCTGAAGGGTTAAACGATTGACGTGTTACTTGATTATAATGAAAATAAAACTAATTTTCTTTTATACGGAAAATTTGTCCTTAGAACAGCTCTTAAGATTTTACGCTGAAGCTTGATTTAACATTTTTTTCTCAATAATCCCTTGTTTTGTTTTTAAAACTTAGAAGAAAATCTCACGCAAATTTTCCTTAAATGTTTAATATAATAATAGTAGTAAGGTAACTAAGAATGTAAAGCGAAGTATTATTAGATTTACCATCCTCTCTTTAAGTGGTTAGTTCTATACTTCAACCTATTATATGTGTGAAGAGAACTTTTTTTTTTGGAACAAAATGTCGTTATAGATGTAGGCAGGAAAAATGTAAGGACAAATCACAAAGATATCAAATGGTTTGAAGAGACTACTGTTTTTGATCAGAATTCCATGCCAAAGATTATTAAAAGACCGGTCAACTTAGCTTGCTTGCCCAGACGACCGGTAATCTCATTGTACCTAAACAATTGCTTGAATCAAACGACAGCCAGAATCGATCTGAAACGAGGCAACCAACAGTTAGAAGCAAAATCAGCTTAGTCAATATTATGTCCAATGAACGCAACCTTTCATTGAAGTGGCGCCCATTCAATTATTAGAATTAAAGATTTAGTTTAATTTATTATCCAAAGTTAGGAAAAAATAAGGAATACTCGTTAACAATTGATAAAAGTAGGATAATATTATAATTGTTGTACATCCCAACAACATACCAATGTTTTGGTGCACATCATCTTTAAATTGAGCGCATTGCATCTCTTATCATATGATCTCAAGCTTTAAATCCCATAATTTTTTTTCATAAAGTTGAGCTTTTTAAGGTCCCCGCTTATTTTTTCATTGTGAACTTCAATATCAGCCCAAGGATTAATTTCAACTTCACCCTCATTTGAAAAAGTTAAGAAGTGGCAATTTTTTTCTTATTAGTTCTCACATTATCCCATTTTAAGAAATTCTTACTAATTTATATGTTAACATAAGCGCTCCTTAGCAAGGATATGAAATAGGATTTTTAATATCTATCCAGTTTTCTCAGGTTGTGGTTGGTAAAGTGTATGTAAGAAAAGCAAGTATTTTGGGAGTGTTTTGATTTTGAGGTTGATTTTCCCACTCTCAACTCTTTTCCCATATAAGATTTTTGAAACAGCCTCTCATACCAATCCCTCTTTAATTTTATCTAAATACTCATAATAATCTAATAGATCATGCCCCCTTTTTTATCATGTTGAGGTTTATTGTATTTCTAATAAAAATAATGATACAAATCAAATTGATCAGGAAGTTTCTTCTCTTTCTTATGTTTCAAATTAAATATGCACTAAATTTTACTTGTGAATCTTCGTATACTCATGTTATTGGAATCTAATTTATCTGTGGGTTGTGACAAGACTTTACTAACCCAAAGGAGTAGGAAGAAACTATGAAGAAAAGACAAGAGAGGAACTAATATTGAGAAGAAACATGTCAACCACATGGATCAAAAGTCATCATAAAGGGGAATGTCAAAAAGTTTTTCCCCCTGAGAAAAATGTCCTAAGAGAAGAAAAAGGGAAAAAAAATCCTTCAACTCTCTTCAAAACCTTATTTATAGAATAGGATCAAGGATCTCACGTGCCACACAAATAGCTATAAAACTAAAATAAGATATGTATAAAATAAATATGAAAAAAAAGGATATACACATATAAGTGTGTAGCATGACTAATCAGTCCTAAACATGGTTTGGAAGACAATTATTAAGTATTGAGTCACTAGATCATGAATACTACCTTAATGTAGCATTTAGATGTGTTTTGGCTGTTAGTGCCTACTTGAAATTTGGTGAATATAATAGCAACCTTAGGTTAATTAGTGGGGTTTGTTGGTAAAACCTGGAGTGCTAGTAAGTTGCAATAGGACACAACGGTTGCTTTGAGAGAATTTCTTTCTAAACCTAGTAGTAAATTATTTTTTAACAAGCATGTGAGTTTGCTTCTTTGTCCGCAAGCATATTCCTTGAACCCTAGGGGATGAGTCTCCTTATAACCTTATTAAAGAGCTCATTTCCAGCTTTGAACTGGTTGGTGAGTTCGTTTCCCCATGTTCCTTTTGGGTGAATATAATTTTAAGGTTTCAACTTGTCTTTGATTTGTCAGGGAAGGTTAGAAAGGGTCATTTTGATGTCATGTGTGTAAAAAGAGAAAAAAATCTAATAAAATTGAATATTTTTTGTACATACCTAATACATTAATAATATCCTTTTCATTAAGGAGGGATATTAATAAGAATAAATTTTATGTCAAAATATTATGGTTCACAAGATCTTCAACTCATGAACTTTATAATTTTGATAATTTTAAATGGGATGGATATTTCTTCTATAATAGAGCAATCTTTGATGTTTTTATTGATATCTTATTTTTACGGGCATGCTATTATTGATGCTTGGTGATGATGGTAAGATTTGAAGTCCTTATAAACACCTATGATCAACTCAACAAATCTTTCCACTTGAATCTCTTACCCATGTTATTTCTATAGGACATCGTACAATGATTTCAGACTTTATGTTATAGAGACATATAATTAATGTGTGCTTAGTGTATTTATACTAGTGATTATTATTGTCTTTTGAAAAAAAGTATTTAGTATTTTTTATTTTATATTGTAGAATTTACATTCTTTTAAAAATAATCATGGTAAATAAAACTTCACATTCTCATGGGATGGGAATCATATAATTATCTATTAGGATTTTATTCCTTTTCACATTTTAAAACATAAGTAAGAAGGGCTTTGATTCCAAGTTAAGTCAAATTATAGAGAGTTATAAGGTCTAAGAAAAAAAAATTATCCTCTCTAAATCCAAAATTCAAAAAAGGAGGAATAAAAAACATAATTAAATAAGGCCCTTAGTTTGCCAACCATCCAATTAATAATGAATCACAATAATTTTAAGTATACTTTTATGGAAATAATAAATTTTTATATGAAAAGTTCATAGAAAGCTTTTGCATATCCAGTATAAAAGTTCCTTATTAATATTTTTTAAAATTTCACTGATGATGGATTACTTTTAAGATCTTGTATTTATTGCTTGAAAGGAGTCTTTCTGCATATAAATTTTTACAGTTGCTTTAGCCTAAGAGTCAGTAATCATGTCTTTGGTAGAGATTAATCTGTGAATCTTTCTCCTATGTCATTATCATTATAACTTCTAAAAGAAACAAAAGGTCTCAAATAAATTGAAGAGCGTATATTATAGTTATGTATTGTTGAAGCGTTCCATCATTTTTCCTGATGAGCAATTTTAGAAGTGTTATATCAATTTGATCTTATCTAATTCGGTCATTCATTTTCCAATATTTATGATATGTTGCTCTCTCTAACATTTATGATTCAGTTAAGTGCATGTTTGTTGTTTTGACCCCCAATTAGTCACTAAGGTAAGTGACACTCTTGTAAATTTCTACTTACTTTAAGCCTCCATTGTTGACTTTAGAAAGGTGACACCTCATTATGGAAGACCCTAGAAGAGGACATGTGGAAGGACATGTGGAGGCCATGCGGTGGAAGGAAGACATGTGAAAGGACATGTGGAGACCATGCGATGGAGGACTCTAAAGGGTGGACATGTGGAAGCCATGCGATCCTTGAAGGTTACACCTCATCTATTTATAGAATATTATAATGTAATCTAATCTACTATAAATAGATGAGATGAGGAGAGCCTTAGTGTGGGTTTTGTAAGAGTGAAAAGAACTCAAGGAGTGGGGGCTAGCTTGTAGAGGGTGAGGAGTGCATCTTGGAGGCCTTGGATTTGAAGGGAGGCCATGGAAGATGAGGGCTCATCTATGTAAAGCTAAGTACTCCTTTTGTCTCTTACCTTAGTGGATTATTTCGATTCCCTCCCGTGGACGTAGGTCAAAAGACCGAACCACGTAAATCCTCTTGTTTGCTTGTGCTCTTGTGTTTGCATCTTCTTTGTTGTGATTTGCGGTTTGTTCTCTTACCAAGATCAAGGAAAGAAAGTATTTTTCCCACAACAATTGGCGCCATCTGTGTGAAAATCTCGACACATCTTGGTCGGAGGAATTGCACCCAAGAAATCGCGACGAAGAAGAGCTGTTTGGCGGGGACAATGGGCTCCACCAAATTCGACATCGAGAAATTCACGGGAAAGAACGACTTCGGCTCGTGGAGAGTAAAGATGAGAGCCCTACCGGTTCGGCGAGGTGTCGCGAAGCCTTGCAAGGGCCGACGGCACCGCCGGCCGACATGACGAGAGAAGAGAAGATCGGCATGCTTGGAGAAAGCTCATAGTTTGATAATCTTGAGCTTGGGCGACAAGGTTACGAGGGAGGTGTCGAGGGAGACAACGGCTCAAGCGCTTTGGGCCAAACTCGAGGTACTCTACCTGACCAAGTCCCTGGCTAATAGGCTATTTCTGAAACAGCGCCTATACTCTTTCAAAATGCATGAAGACAAATTAGTCTCGGAGCAGATAGACGAGTTCAACAAGATCATAGATGATCTTGAGAACATCGACGTCAAGATGGATGACGAGGACAAGACGTTGCTGTTGCTAAACTCTATTCCTAAGAGCTACGAGCAGTTCAAGGATGCGATGCTCTATGGAAGGGCGCAAACGATTACTCTGGAAGAGGTTCAATCATTAATCGAGCCAAAGAACTTCGAAGAAGCACGACATGAAGGAGGAAACCAGTGGAGACGATCGATGGTTAGAGGAAGATCGAGCAATAAAGGATATAAAAGTGACTCGGAGCGGATCAAGGTCTAGAAGAAACGTTAGAGGTCGGTCTCTAAGAGATCTTACAAGTGTTACCATTGCCACAAGGAAGGTCATTTTAAGAAGGACTGTCCGGATAGAAAGAAAGGCTTTCAGGAGAAGCCTAAAGATTCTGGAGAAGCAAGCATAGTCTCGGACGAGCTATGATTCGAGTCGAAGCTCCGGTGATCAGCGGAATCGAATCTAGCAAGGAGTGGATCCTTGACTCGGGGTGCTCCTTCCACATGTGTCCTCACAAAGACCGGTTCGAGACACTACAATCGACAAATGGTGGATCCGTTCTACTTGGAGACAATAAAGCTCGTAAGGTGATCGGCGACGGGACGATCGTAATAAAGATGTTCGATAGAGGCCGAACGGATATCTGCGGCATGTCGAGTACGTCCCGGAACTTAAAAGAAATTTAATTTCTTTAGGGACGGCTGAGTCGAATGGATACTCATTCAAGGCGAGAGAATAGTCGTATCGTAGTAGCTAAGGGCTCTCTCATAGTCATGAAAGGAGTCGAAAGAATGGGTTATACTCCCTAATCGGAAGAACTCGTGATCGGGAACTTCTCAAATGCAGCTCAATCAAAACCACGGCAGATCCGGACTATGGCACATGAGGGCTGGGGCATGTAAGTGAAAGGGGCTTACGGAAATTGTCCAAGCGGAACCCAGCTATGCGGAGATCGGGTCGGCAGAACCGGAATTCCGCGAACAATGCGTATCGGGGAAGGCCACCGGGGTGAAGTTCTCCACTGGAATACATACATCAAAGAAACCTCTCGATTATGTACACGATGATCTATGGGGCCAGACTAGAACTCGGACTCATGGAGGAGGAAGGTACTTCATGTCCATCATCGATGACTACACCGGGAAGGTATGGGTCTTTATCCTAAAAACAAAAGATGAAGCTTTTCAACGATTCGGGGACCGGTTAACTCTCACCGAAAACAAGATGGGAGCAAAGTCGAAGCACTTGAGAACCGACAATGGATTGGAGTACTCGTTCGGAAAGCGGTTGAGGAGGCTGTGCAGGAGGAATGGCATCACAAGGCACAAGACGGTCCGAACACTCCTCAACGAACGGCCTAGCCGAGAGGATGAACGGGACTCTCCTGAGAGAGTGCGGTGCATGTCGTTAAATGCGAGTCTACCCAAAAGTTTCAGGGCGAAGGCCGTGTCAACCGCTCGTTACCTTATCGACGGATGTCCATCGACGGCCGTTGATATGAAGACTCCTTTGGAGATGTGGTACGGAAAACCAGGTAACTATGATAATCTTAAAGTCTTTGGATGTATTGCATACGCTCACGTTAGACAGGATAAGCTGGAAGTGAGGGCTTTGAAGTGCATCTTCATCGGATACCCACCTGGAACCAAAGGTTACAAATTTTGGTGCCTAGATCAACAAAAATGCATCATCAGTAGGGATGTGACATTCGATGAGTCCAAAATGGGGAATCCGCAAGCTATGTTACCAGGGACGATTGTCACTAAGGAGGATTCGTCAATCGAGGTGGAGCTGCAACAACGACAAACTTTGACCGATCAAAGGACAATTGTGAACGATCAAGACGAAGTGGCGAGAAGACCAGCAGTGATCGAACCAGAAAGAAGATCCGACGACTACGACTTGGTAAGGGACGGACAAAGGAGAAGCTATCGGACCGCCGGAGAGATATGGCCATGCGGATATGATCTCCTTCGCTCCGAATGTTCGTCGAAGTGATGAGACAGCTGCAACCAAGCGACTACAAGGAAGCCCTGAAGAGCAAGGAAAGACACAAGTGGGAAGAGGCAATGGATGAGGAAATGGCTTCTCTGATGAAGAACAAAGCCTGGGAACTTGTGGATCGACCAACAAACAAACGCGTAGTCGGTTGCAAGTGGACCTTTAAGAAGAAGGAAGGCATGCCGTGCATCGAGAGGATCGGGTACAAAGCCGTACTCGTTGCAAAGGGATTCACACGAAGTCGAAGGAATTGACTTCAACGAAATCTTCTCACCCGTGTTGAAGCACCGCTCGATTAGGATAGTCTTAGCACCTGGCAGCTCAATTCAACTTGGAATTAGAACGGTTAGATGTTAAGACCGCGTTCCCGCATGGAGAGCTTGAAGAAACCATCTACATGGACCAGCCAGATGGGTACAACACACCTGAGACAAAGGACAAAGTTCGCTTGCTGAAGAAGGCATTGTATGGGCTGAAACAAAGCCCAAGATAATGGTACAAACGATTTGATGATTTCATGCTAAAGATCGGTTTTGTCGGAGCGGCCTACGACAACTGTGTGTACATGAAGTGGCAAGACGGTGAAATCGGTACGTACTTGCTCCTTTATGCGGATGATATGTTAAGTAGCCGGCAGGAGCAAGGAGGAAGTCCGAAGATCAAAGGTATGCTCAATTCGAATTCGACATGAAGGACCTAGGACCGCTTACAAAGATCCTAGGTATGGAGATTACCGCAGACAAGAAAAAGTGGTAGCTTATTCTTGTCTCAAAAGTCATATATTCGAAGGTTCTAACAAGGTTCAACATGCACGAGGCTAAGCACGTTGCAACATCTATTGGCCAACACTTCAGACTATCGAACTCTCAAGCACCAGAGACTGAAGAGGAGAAAATGTACATGGAGGGTGTCCCCACGCCGGTGGGGTTGGTAGCATCATGTATGGTATGGTTTGCAGAACAGACTAGCATTTAGCCTACGCCGTCGGTATTGTAAGCGGTGTTCATGGCAAGCCCGGGACAGTGCTCACCTGGGAAGCACTAAAATGGATCCCGAGATACTTAAGAGGCACCACTAATTTGGGGGCTACTCTTCAAAAAGCATGAAGACAAAGAAGAAAAAGTAGTCGGTTACGTAGATTCCCGATTACGCAGAAGCATCGACACCGGAAGTCACCGATCGGATTCATCTTCACCGTCTTCGCATCGCAGTCGCTTGGAAGTCTAACCTCCAATCAGCTTGTGGCCCTCTCAACAACAGAGAGCTGAATACATCGTCGCGATCGAAGCAATCAAAGAAGCTATGTGGCTAAAGGGCATGACCGAAGAGCTTGGGATACATCAAAAGGTTATAACTCGTGTTTTGCGACAACCAAAGCACCATCCACCTAACCAGAATCGCGTATTTCATGAAAGATCCAAGCACATAGATGTGAAGCTTCATTTCGTAAGGGACGTCGTCGCTAAAGGCTCAATAGTGGTAGAGAAGATACCAACCGAAGAGAACCCCGCCGATATGCTCACCAAGGCGCCGCCCATACGCTAAGTTCGGTACATCGTCCGGACTTAGTGAATTTTTCACCTGGCTGAGGAGCCCTTCGGGGCCACGCGAGAGGAATCACTACTCCAAGCATAATCGAGGGTCAAGGTGGAGATTTGTTGTTTTGACCCCAATTAGTCACTAAGGTAAGTGACACTCTCTGTAAATTTCTACTTACTTTAAGCCTCCATTGTTGACTTTAGAAAGGTGACATCTCATTATGGAAGACCCTGAAGAGGACATGCGGAAGGACATGTGGAGGCCATGCGGTGGAAGGAAGACATGTGAAAGGACATGTGGAGACCATGCGATGGAGGACTCTAAAGGGTGGACATGTGGAAGCCATGCGATCCTCGAAGGTTACACCTCATCTATTTATAGAATATTATAATGTAATCTAATCTACTATAAATAGATGAGATGAAGGGAGGCCTTTGCGTGGGTTTTGTAAGAGTGAAAAGAACTCAAGGAGTGGGGGCTAGCTTGTAGAGGCTGAGGAGTGCATCTTGGAGGCCTTGGATTTGAAGGGAGGCCATGGAAGATGAGGGCTCATCTATGTAAAGCTAAGTACTCCTTTTGTCTCTTTACCTAGTGGATTATTTCGATTCCTCCCGTGGACGTAGGTCAAAATACCGAACCACGTAAATCCTCTTGTTTGCTTGTGCTCTTGTGTTTGCATCTTCTTTGTTGTGATTTGCGGTTTGTTCTCTTACCAAGATCAAGGAAAGAAAGTGTTTTTCCCACAACAATGTTCTTGTCCTATTGGAAATGAAGGTGTGCATTCAAATGATTTGGATGAATATATTACATTAGTTGAACAGATTAAATTCAAGATATGAATTACAGACCTGTCACACCGATTGAATCCAAAATTTGAATTCAAAAATTGAACCAACTAATTGTTTTCTAAAATCTTACCGAACATAGAGGGATTGTTTGGGACCGCTTTTTATTTTTATTTTTTATTTTATTTATTTATGTTTTGATTTGAAGCAAAACATGTTTGATTATTTAATAAAAGTATGATTATTTTCAAAAACATCTACAAATATTTCAAAGTTGTCACATTAAAAAATATATTTTAAAAACAAAAGGAAAAAGTTAAGAATAAAGAACAAAATTTATCCCAAACCGACCCTTAGTTTTAGAACATTAAAAATGGAGGTGCGGCATAGTAAAGGCAATTTATCGAAGAAAATTATCAAACAAAGAAACTGATAATATTATTCAATGTTTACATAAGAAATTAGAAAACTTCCATCAGCAATGCCCACCATTTTTAGTTACAAAAAATAATTTAATAAGGCAAAAAGCATCTATACCCTTGGATGGAAGCAAGAACATTAAAATTCAAAGTCCAGAAGGATATCTTGATTTCAAAATCACCGGTTTGTCAATTTCGGATATTACTTTAAGAAATAGCATATTTGAAAAACTTTTTTGATGACATGCGCGTAATTTTTATAAGAGTGATAAGTTTGAAAAAGAGACTAGGGGCGTCAGAAGAGACTGAACATCCAATTATCAGTAGGAAAGATAACTCCTTTGAAATGTTATGATTGTGACTAAAATATTCTGTAACTTCGGTTCACAAATTGAATAGCCCAACCTCAACCGTCATATTCAGGTAGAAAGACATCACCAAGAATGATAACAAGGAGCTGGCACTAAAGGGGTTCCCTTAGGAGATCCCTCAAGTTTATGAATAAATAAAAAAAAATATCTTAGCTTTTGTCGTAAACCATCCAAGAGTACCGAGACCGCGAAGCCATAAATTTCAATGCTAGGTGATTAACGAAAGAGAAATCCAGAATTTTCTAATGGGAGAGGCTAAGTGCGTCTTCGCACTATTACTTTGTGGGTGGCAGCCTATCAGTTCCTCAAGTCTGACTTCGACGAGTCGCCCTTTAATAGGATTGCGTTCATACACCGAAGTACATCTATTATGTTGTGAAGCCCAGAACACTTACAGTCAGAGAAGCCCATAGCAGCCGCAAGAGCTCACAGCCCTAAAAATGTCTGCACATGGATTTAGCGTAGCTAAGCCCGAGATGAGCGTGTAGCTACACCGGTTGGCGTAACCACACTAAAATGAACATAACCACTGCCGAGAAATGATATACACAGTTTGATACCGACCAGGCAAAATAATTACACAGATATGCAACATGACCATGTTGTCAAGCAGTTCATGCTGCTAAGTTCCCTAAATCTATGATTTTGAGCAACAAATGAATACTCTATCGCAAGTCGTACATTCAACAAGGGTTCTCGTAAAAGAGAGAAGAGTTGAAGAGGGGAATTTTGGCATGCAGTTTTCCCTTATGAGCTTGAGAGGAAGGGTTTGAAGCAAAGACAAGTAATTTCCATTCATTACAGAGATGAGATCTTTTGAGTTATTTGTAGATTTGTAGTTCTTCATAGTAGAAATTTCTTGATAGCTTGACTTTGCGATTTTTTTCCGTTCTCAAGTTTTTCAGGTTAAATACTGCGCTTGTTTTTTTTTTTTGAAATTACTTGTTAGTGCTTCTGTTTTTTTTTTCTCTTCCAGATTATTCTAATCAATGTGATCTTATTTCAAGATGTGACTTTTATTTTTAATTATTCAAAGTCCTAGTAGAAGTACAAAATATGTTTCATCCCAACAAGTGGTATCACAGAAAGATGTTCGATTCAAGTGGGACTAATGGTTGACGAAGCAATGTATAAATTGAAAATATTAAAAGAGATGAACTTCATGTTCTGGGTAATGCAAGTGAAAGATTTTTTGTATATAAATATAACTATATATATATATATATATATATATATATATATATATATATAGATTTGCTACTATAAGGTATCACTAAAAAGTTTGAGTCTATGATTGTTGAGGAATGGGAGGTGCTAGATCAAACAACCATATATTTGATTTATTTATTACTTTTCTTGTATTGTATTCTATAATAAATTAGAAAATTATAGTAAATCTTTGGTGGCACTAATAAAGGTGTACGAAAAAATCCTTTACTTTAAATAAGATTTTTTGATGAAAAGGTTATACAATATGAAGATGGTGGAAAACAGTTCAGTTGTAGTACATCTGAATAATTTCAGCATTGTAACGAGTTATTGTGTTTTATGAGGATCAAATTTGATGATGAAGTCAGGGTACTGTTGATATTGTCTTCATTGTCATACAACTGGGATTGTTTGGTCACAGTGATGAGTATCTCTTCTGAGAATATGAAATTGAAATTCAATGACATAGTGAGATTGGTATTAAATGAGGAAGTTTGCAGAAAACCAACGAATGATGAATCTTTAGGTTTTGCGTTGAATGAAAAATTAGAGAAAAAAATTTGGACAGGAATACATGCAAAAATACATTTAAAGTCTGAAAGTGAAAAGTCCAGGTTAAACAAAAAAAAATGATAGAGGATAATATTAGAACTGTGGAAAGAAATAATATTTCAAGAAGGAGCGTAAAGCTCCAAAGAAAACTAGTGGTAAAAGCTAAAAAAGAAATATATCTACAAATGCCTCCACCCTCTAAATCCAAGGTGACTCATTGGTGTTATCCCTAATCATTATTGAATATTGAAAAGCAGATTAATGTGCCTCTTTTAACGCATGCCCCAATAAAGGTGTATTCATAAATTAAACTCAGAGTGATCTAGTAAAAGTTTCTTTTGGAGACAATAATGCCTGAAATGGTGTGGAAGCTTACTAAAGTTAGATATGTTCTATGTTTAAAGAGAAATCTCATCTTCGTGAGTTAGCTGACAAAATCAGGATTTGTGACTACCTTCATAGTTGACTCGTGGAAAGCGACCAGGGGGCAATGGTGATGCATGGCTTGGGGCAACATTGAAGAAACTCTTTACTTGATCAAAGGAATGATAAATTCAATTGATGTGGCTAGAACAAAGGCAGATTCATTTCTCTGACACTATAGGCTCGACCATATGGGTGAGAAATGTATGAAGTCTTTACTCTCTAAAAATAAACTTCAGGATTTGAAATCAGTAGATTTGAATTTCTATGAAGGTTGTATATATAACAAGAAGAAGAAATTATCTTTACCTAAAAGTGGGTTGGTGGTGAATTCAAACAAATCGAAGTTAGTGCACACTGAAGATCACATTAGAAAGGTATATGTTTACTTCTTAGAGCAAAATTCTAGCATATTTTAAGTATTTAAGAAGTGGAAGGTTATGATAGAAAGTGAGATAGACTTAAAGCTGAAGTGTATCATATCGGATAATATGGGAGAGCGTTGTGATCAGAAGTTCAAAAGTTTCTGTACTACAGAGGGGATTAGGTATGAGTTCATTATTCCAAGGGCATAATAACAGAATGGAGTGGTTGAGTGCATTGATAAAATAATCGAGTGTCAAGAGCATGAGCTGCATGTATGCTTGTCAAAATAGTTTTGAGCTGAAGCAGTAAACAATATTATTTATCTAATTAACCATTATTTATCAATACCTTTTGAGGAAAGCTTACCTAAAGAAGCTTGTAGTACGAAGGTGGTAAATCTATCTTATTTATGTCGGTGCATTTTTTTTATGTTTTAGGAGTTGTCCAGTAAAAGCTGTCGGCCGCCGGAACCGAGATCTCGTCGTCTGCTTCGGAAGGACAACATTTAATTTAATTTATGTATAGATTTAGTTTAGGGAAAATATATGAAGTTAAACTGATATCATATTCTTAATAGTTTAAATAATCGAGTATTACACATTAAGCTACGCATCTATCCTGAAAGATAGGAACGTTGCTCAATAGTGAGACTCAATTAAATAAACAAGAAAATCAATGACATCCGTTTGATCTGTGAAACCTGTGTTTTGACAGACAGATTCCTTTATCTAATACAGATGAATTAGATAGGGTTTATATTAATACTGAGTTCATTTACGTTTCCTATAAGGGCAAGCCCCTATAGTTAATTACAGTTAGATGATCGAAGTCATCTAAGAAAATCCTCGATTTATATCAGGAATATAGTTTTTCTAAAGGCTAGGATTTTCAACGAAAGTGAGGTAATCAGAATCCAATAGGTGAGTGGTTTCAAGTTCTGGAACAGTTGTTGTAGGAACCCAAAGGAGGAAGAACTAGGAGAGGTCATTGATCCAAGAGTAAATATTGGCGTCTTCCCGATCTATCCTATTGATTGGTTTCAATTTGAGACGATTAATTTTAGTTTCTTCCTGCCAATTTTAATTAATTAGGGTTTACATTCACTTGGTATCAATTATGTGAATAGCCTAGAATGTACAGATGACAACCTCGGAAACCTAAGGCGAGTTGAGGCTTTTATTACACTAAGTGCAAAGGCCCAAAAGATGAGGGTTTATGCCGCACTAGGTGATTAACTCGATGTTCTATGGCTTGTTATTTATTTATAAGGAAGATTTAGCTGATGTAGATTTGTTTTGCTGCTGAAGATGGTCGTACTGCCCATGGTGTCTATGGCTTGTTATTTATTTCCCGATCTATCCGAGCTCCTTGTTGTTGCAGAATGTTTAGTTTAAGAAGTGACAATCGAAGATGTGAGAGAAGTATCATATTTTAGAAAGGTTGAAAATTTGAGATGTCTTAATATTTTATTTAAAACAAATATTTAAGTTGATTTTGACAACATCGGTTAGGATCCCACAGTTCCTTCGTTCCGGTTTCACCATTTTCATCGGATTCAATTAGTCCAAATGAATTTACTAAACCCAACTTAATGAGTTTCATACTTTCATCTAGACCGTGAGAGATCTCGTTAGCAACACGTAGGTTACCTCCTTCGAGGGACTCCAGGTCATCCAAGAGTCGTTTTAATTTATTTAAATTCGCAAGTTTATTTTAGTTGGTGATTAAATTTTGAGTTGTTAAACATACGGGGTTCGATCATTTTTTCACAATTTAAGATATAAGGGAAAGTAAAGCGGGAAAGCTATGCTAAACGAGTTTATATGCTCTGAAAAGTAAAGCAAACAAATTAAACTAAACAGGTGTATATGCTCTAAAAAGTAAAACAAACAAACTAAACTAAACAGGTGTATGTGCTGAAGTATATGTAAGAAAGGCAAAGTGTGAAACTTGTGTAATAAACCAGGAGAAAGACGAATGAAAACCAAAAGGTCGAAGAAGAACATCCCATAAGAAATTTGAAAAACAAATCCGTGGGGGAAAACTTATAGGAAAAAGAAAAGAAATTATAAGGTAAACCTATAACAATCCTATGGAAAACTCGTAGGAAATCCATAGAAAATATGTGTAAAATCCGTAAGAAATTCGTAGGAAATTCATAGAAAAGAACTTAGGAAAGCCACGAAAACAGACAAGTCCGGAAGAATCGTAAGCACGATGGCGCAGAGGACTCAGAGCTGTGTTGTATGTATCACAACCTTAAGTAAGAACTACCGAACCGACATCCCATGGAAGGCAGTTTTAACTCGACCTGAATAGTCAACCGTGAACCTTTGTAAGTTTTTCATTCATTTCAATTTGGATTTCATGCAAGTGAAAACTTATGGGTGAGAGGCTATTTTGTTGTAGGGGTAGTTTTGTATTTTCAAAATGTATATTTATATTTATAAAATAGTGTGATCCACAGGTTGACTATCTTAATCAAATTAGAACAACTAGCAACCTAATAGTGACAGTGGCAGAAATCCCCAAAGATGGGCGAATAGTATCGTAAATTCTTTCGTCTACCCTCTTCAGGGTCTCTGAGTCAGGAAATAATATTCTAAAAATCCCTCGTATCCCTCTTCTATGCAATGTCATCACCGTCAGCCCTCAAACATCCTACTTACAGTCTTGCTTGATGGCCCCACATATAGCAAAAGGATATATGTGTACACTCATGTCTCGTACATATGCGCAAGACTCTGGTCAAGAAGCAAGAAGAAACAAAGGACTATGGACAAGAAAAAGTGAGAGGAGATGACGTAAAGGAGGTGGGTAACGGACATGAACTGGTTTAGGGACAAAAACAAACTCCATATGTGGTGCAAAAGTGGCAGCCACGGAGCAGGAAGACATGTAAGGACGAACCCCCGCAAATGACTGTAGAAAGGGGTAGCTGTAAAACATTTAAAACAGATGAATCAAACCTCTCCCAACATGGTGCAGAGAGGTGGTCGTAAGGCATTTAAAACAAGAAAGACTAGCCCCTCCAAGTTGGTGCAAGGGGGAACCTTCAATAGAAAATAAACATGAGAATGCTATATAAGACCGCTCTTAAATTTTCGTATTGAAATCACATGGACTAACTATCAGTTTCATGAAGTAAATGGAAATGTGGCATGTAATGAGAGTAAATGAAAGGTAAGCATGTGAAAAGTGAAGCTTAGGTGTTGAGCATATGAGTGTTCAAATAAGTGAGTGATGTGTATGTGGCGAGCGGAGTTTGGGTGAACATTTCTCAACCACCAAGTGACTTCAAGTTCCTACAAGCAAAACCGCCCTTTTGCACATGGGATGGGGTGAAATGTGGTTGAAATTGACACTTAGGTGTTACACATATGAATACTTGATGAAATAAGCAAAGAGAGGCACATATATTCTCAAAACTTGAGTGTTAAATCCGAAAATTGCACATAACGAATAAATCATTTCATGCTTCAATATGCAAAAGCCTCAAGGCCAAAACATGCTAGGCAACATAAATAAAGCATGCCACCTTTCCCAAATATTTATCAAACTTGGAGGAGCATATGAATCATATTAAAATTTCTAAGCAAAATGTATCAAGTTTAGAGAAGCATAGGAAAAACATATGAAATTTTCCAAACAATATGTATCATGTATTGAGAAGCATATGAAGCATACCAACTTTCCAAGCAATATTTATCATGTTTTAAAGCAAATGTAACATGCTAAAACTCTCTAAACAATGTGTATATCAAGAAAGCAAAGGTAAGACATGCTAGATTTTCCAAATAGTGTATATCGAGCTTAGAGAAACATAGGAAAAGCATGCCAAATTTTCCAAACATTGTATATCAAACTTAGGGAAGCATATGTAAAGCATGCTAAATTTTGAAACAATGTATTTTAAAGCTTCCCCTCTCTTTCTTTTTCTTTTTTTTTTAAATATCTTAAGACAAATGAAGTATCACCCTCTTGTCATTCAAAAAGTCATGCACATTTAGTGTCACTATTTCCATCCCAACAAATGAAAGAAGAGAGCATAGGGTATTACAACATGGGCCACTACTTTTCATCCAACATTTATGAGTAGAAAACATGAAATATTATAGCATGTGTTACCACTTTTAATCCAACAATTAAGATTAGGAAGCATGAAATTTTATAGCATGTGCTACTACTTTTGCCCATCCAAAAGAGAGTAACGAGGCTCATAATGTATCATGTGAAACAATTTAAAACTTAAGAATCCTAGCATAATGTTTGGCCAACTAAAAGGTGCAAGAAAAAGCACCTAAAGATCTCATAATTCCACCAAACTTTAAAATCTTCCAAGCATGAACCTTAGGCGTCAAGAAGTGTAAGAAATATCATGTGAATTATTGAAAATTTTAAACATTCCGGCATGACTTTTCTTTAGCCAACCAAAGGTGCAAAAGGAACCCCTAAATATCTCATGCAACATCTTAAATTTAAAAAATTCCATACATGCCCCCCCTTTTTTTAGCCAAGTATGGAATAACAAAATCTTAAGCTCCTAAACATGGATTTTGGCTTTCCAAAAGAGCAAGCAAACTTTCCAAAATGCCACATGAAACAAATAAAATTTAATCCTACAAGCATGCATTTTTAACCATCCAAAAAGTGAGCAAAAGGGCTTCCAAGATATCACATGAAACAGGTAAAATATTAGGCTAGAAGCATGCATTTTTAGCCATCCAAAAAGAGAGCAAAAGAGCTTCCAAGATACCACATGAAACAAGTTGTAGAATATCATATAGATTAGGTAAGCTTTCAAGCCTTCAAGCTAACATTTTGGCCATCAAAAGAGGACAATAAAGACACATAAGAAATATCATATGAATTGATTGAAGTTTTGATCTGACCACAATTACACAAGTAAAATAGCTTATAAAATTATGGTCAAACTTTACTCCAAATCAAATTAAGCGGCTAACGTACGATAATTAAAGATTAAAGTTTATGTAAATAAATATAAATCGTACACTAGGGGTACTACGCAATTATACATATCGTTTCAAGTAATATAGGGATTTCTTTTAAAAACCCCAGATATCGATCCCACGGGGAAGGCTACGCAAAAATTAAGAAAAAAAGAAGAAAATCTATTTAAAAGCTAATCAACTAAGAAATAAAAATATGCAAGTTTCTTAAGTAGCAGTTGTAAGTAAGAACGTAATTTAAATGCTTTAACAAAATAAACAAAGTTTTTTTCCCCATACGAAATATTTCATGATTAGTAAACATCTAAATTAGCTTGAGAACTTTAAGAATGAGGTATTATGACATATAGGAGCATATATATTTTTTACCCTCTGGTTAAGTGTATAAAGAACATTCGTTAGTTTTTGAAGATTGGATCAGGATGTATTCTTAGTCGTAAGGGACGAATTTCTAGGCTCTCACTTCTAGATTCCCCCAAGGGTGCCTATAGTTGGGCCTACTGTGACCCGTCACCTCTTCTTTAACCAAATTGATAGAATTTAGCCTGTCACTCTAAAAACATATTCAATTTTACACCCTTCAAAGAATGTCTCCCTATCTATTCGCACCTCCCCCCTTCAAGGATTTACCATCTATCTTTCCAAGGGAAATGTGATACTTACAAGTTAAGAAGTCTTAGTCCACGGTCAGATCTTAAGAATTATCCACAGATTTTAAAATTATAAGTGATCAAGTTGCAGTGTAAATGAAGATTAGATAAAATATCATCACAAATTATTGAAGAAGAAAAATAAGTTCTCAAAACTAAATTAAATCCTTAACTAAATCATTTCATATTCGAAGGGAGAAAAAGAAGAAGACTACTCAGAAAATATAAGATTCACACCACAAACCATATTTATATAATTCAAATTCAAAGTACAAAACTTAAGAACCAAATTATAAATACTTATTTGGAATGATATCTAAGCAATCCTTTGAAGTTTATCTGGCTCCGATTGACTTTTACAAGACTCAAACTCCAGCAATCACACTAAAAACACTCTGAACTCTCACTAAAGCGAGGTAAATAACACTCAACACTCTTTAATTTAATGAAAATACACACCTCTTTTACACTTACAACACCTACACACTCCAAACAACCACACACTTTGTTGTAGAATCGTCCTCTGTTTATAGAGCTTCGAGAATGACCAGAGGTTGCTTTAGGCATTTCTTCAAAATTCGTCCAAATTCTTTGAATATTCTAAAAAGTAACTGAGGCGCCTATGTGCCAGATCTGGCGCCTAGGCGCCAGTTTCCTGCACGAATGGACGCGTCCCTTCAGGTTTTGAGTCGCACCTCTTCGTTGAATAACTGATTCCCTGTGTCTATATTCATTGTATCTTGTTTATAACATATGAGAATTTGTCCAGAGACTTCTAGATTGCTTCTGAGTCATTAATAACCGTCACAAAACTGTCCAAAAATTCTCTAGATTCCCTGTGCCTAGGCGCCAGGGTCAGCCATTTTTTATTCTTTTCTTTACTTGACTCATTTTTGCTCATTTTACTCCTTTTTTGACTATTTTTCTTCATAAACTCATTTTCTTATACTTACATCCAAAAACATAAGAAATACCTTTCATTAAAGCGTAATATCTTTAAAATATTAGTTAAAAATATATAAAAAATTTAGGAAATTTTAAGGTAGATCAAGTTTCCAACGCCCCAAGCACTTTTGGATATCAAAGAAGTGTAAGATAATTACCTAAACACCTCATGCAACAAAACAAATTTCAGGCCTCCCTAACATGAAGTTTCAGCAAACACAAGAGGAGCAAGAAGGCTATTGAATGTCATATGAAACCACCACAATATTAAGTACTTAAATTTGAAATTTCGGCCAAGCATGAAAGAGCAAATAAGGTTCAAAATACCACATGAGATCACCAAGTTATCAATCATTCAAGCAAGAAATTTTGGCTATGCAAAAGGTGCAAGAAGAACTCCTAACATGTCATATGAAATAAGAAAAACATTAAGCACTCCCAAGCATAAGGTTTCGGCCAACCATGGAGGAGCAAATAAGTTCCAAAACAGCATGTAAAACAATCAACTCCTTAAGTATTAAAGCTTGAAACAAAAATTCCAACGAAGTAGAGAGCAAACCGATAGTGATTTGGAGCAAACAAGAAGCAAATGGAAAATCCAGCAACACCTCCCCCATGCAATTTTCGGCCAGCATAGAAAAAGGAAATTATGGCTGCTTTTATAGCCAAATGAGGAGGAAGAACGAGACGAAAATCAGCCCAAACACCATTATTACCACTATGCATAAAAAAAAACTTCACCAATTAACATAGCTCTTAGGCTATGATGAAAAAGAATGGGGAAAGGATTCATGGCAGCAAAGAGATAATAAGAGCAAGAAAAATAAATGAAGTTTGCTACCATGGATGAGGTGGAGGCATGGAGACTCCTCCATGCCTCCCACGCCAAAAGGAGACAAGAGGGGGCGGCTACAGCAGGCGATCCTTGGGAGGAGAACAAGATGGCACCGCTAGGGTTCCACCATGAGCAGAATCATGAAAAATCGGAAGAGGAGGGGCGTCGGCCTTCTGTGAGGGAGGGTGAATTATTCCATACGGACGACGTACGCAGCGCTGGGTGCGGATTTTAAGGGTACCGGGTGGGTATTAGATGAGTATTGGATGTGTATTAAGTATTTGAGGGTATTGGATGGGTATTGGATATTGGGTATTGGCTATTAGGTGGGTATTGGAAGGTACTGGATGGGTATTAGGAGGGTATTAGATGGGTACTGGGGGAGATGCGTGCGGATGCGTACGTTCACCGTATGGAATAATGGCTCGGGATGGAGGATGGGATGAGTTTTTACTAAGTTTTAATTAGGGATTTGGGTGTTAAATTTGTAATATTTAATTTATTTAACGAAACGTGTTGAATCTCGATTCCTTTTCATGTGAACAAAACCATATCGAGATAAATGTCCTTCATAAGTAGTTTCGACGTTCCAGACGCAACGACACAGTCCGTTTCGAGAGCTGAGGTCGTTCGGGTCTGGAATAAAAGGCTGAACATTGGGTCAATTTGGGAATTGACGTGTTATAAAATTGACGTGTTATAAAGAGTTATAAAGGGTTTAGGATTGAAATTTGGGGGGAATTGGTTAACATTGGGTCAATTTGGTGCTTAGGTCAAAATTGAGGCTTTTGGTAAACTTGGGTAAAATTGATTAAATTGAGCTATATTGTAGTTGAAGAAAATGAAATTAGGGATATTTGGGAGGTTTTGAAAATTTTGGAGATTTTTTTTCGAATTTTTGGAATTTTAGGCTAGGAGAGTTATTTTGAAAATTTTGCAGATTTTTGGGGTAAGTGGTCAAAAGGCTGAGCCGAAAGCTCGAGGTAGTTCTAAATAAAATTTGGAGTCAAATGACAGTTTCCGGGGGCATTTCTGATCAATGTGAAGGATTTTATCAATCCCGGAGAGCTTTTAAGTATCAGTCATTTTTTGTGTCGAGGGGCTCAAAGGTGGCTCAGAAGTATGACATGTTAGAGTCAAAATTCTCAGTGCGACGAAGTGTATGTCCTGGAATGGCTTTTGGAGAGTTTGGGTAATTCTGGGCAATTTTGGAAATTGGGGTCCTTTTCAAGGGCAATTTGGTAATTTTGGTCAATTTGGGGCAATTTTGGAATTTTTGGTATATTTGAGTAATTTTGGTTAATTTGAGTGGTGGGAGGTATTTTGAAATGATTTTGAGGAATTTTGGGAGATTTTTTTAATTTTGTGGAGTTTAGGGGCCAAGGGGTATTTTGGTCATTTGGTGGAGTTTAGAAGTTAAGGGTTCGAAATTAGAGAATTTTGGTAAGATTTGGAGTTTAATTTGGGATTTCAACTTGTTTGAATCATGGACCAAGGGTGACCTTCTTTCGGTCCTCTATGCGTCGGCTCTTACCACCTTAGCCATGAGCTTGGGGTTTGGTGAGACCAACACTTGAGTCTCCAAAAGACAGGGGAATCAAAATAGGATGTGGTAGATTTAGAGTTGTGAGTGGGTGATATGTGTGTGAGTGCAGGGTGTGAGCTCTAGACCTCCCAGGGTCAATCCTAAGGTTTGGTCAACTATGGGGAATCCCACTTGGTTTTCCTTATGTTTAGCCCCTTCCTCCTTAATATTAGAGGTTGAGCCCTAACATGTGGAAGCCCCAAGTAAGGAAAACAAGGATGTGGGATTTCTATGCGGTGGGGTTTCTGTTGCTAGTCCTCTAAGAAAAGTCACTAGGAAACTCCTATGACAAGACCTTAGGCTATCTAAGGAGAGACTAAACCTCAACCAAAAGTGAGGTCAACAATTTAATAGTACCTTATTGTTTTACATATGTATATGTTGATGCAAGGTCCCTGGATAAGCTTGACTCAAAATCTGTCAAGTAGACATTCTGTGAGTATGGCTCAAATGAATTTAATTATATAAGTTCTGGGACAATCAAAATCAGTAATTCATTAGAAGCAAAGATGCTCATTAAGCGAAATATAGATGTATGAGGACATGGTCATAACTCAGGATAACCCGTTGGTCACTTCTAAAGAGTCCAAGTATGTTGAGATAGAAGACATTAGTGATCAAAGGGGTGGAGATATAATGAATTCTTAACTAGATGGAGCACATGAAGTTTCTTAGTCACCTGCTCAGGAGGTCCAACACAGTGATATGACCAGTATACGGGTATTTACCTTTGTTACACTATTTGTTGATAACTGATAATGGTGAATTAGAGTTTTTTTTGTAGGTCACTCTAGTTAAACCTTCAAGGGATTTAGAGTTTGCCATGGACGATGAATGTATTCTTTTGAGTTAAATAAGACTTTAAATTTGATGGTGTTACCATATGGTAAAAGAGCACTACACAACAAGTCTACAGTCCGAAAGAGTGAGATAGAAGCAGATATTACAAGGCAAGACTTAATGTTAAAGGGCTCTGACAAAAGGAAGGAGTGGATTATAGAAAGTTTTTTTTCGGTGGAGAAGATGATAATGGTTAGAGTTGTACTGAGTATGGTAGCAGAAAAATATCTATATTTGAAGCAGATGAATGTAAAAATAACATTCTTACATGGAGATATGAAGGTGGAATTGTACATCATGTAACTGTTGGGTTACAAGGTTCCAGAGTAATAATAGTTAGTCTGTAGGTTGAAGAAGAGCCTTTATGGTTTGAAGGAAGCCTTGAGATAATGATACCAGAGGTTTTATAGATTTATATTAGACAGTGGGTACATGAAGTGCCAGACAAACTACAATTGCTTCATCAAACATTTTGATATGAAGAAAATGAAAGATTTGAACGAGCAATTATCGAGTGAGTTTGACAAGAAGAGTTTTGGTCTAACTAGAAAAATTCTTGGGATGAGAATTAGTAGGAACAGAAGTGTAGATTCACTAAAATTGTCTCAGGCATAGTATATTAAGAAGATCCTAAAGACGTTCAATAGAGTGAGACAAAGTCACATAGGGAGAAATCTAAATATTTCAGTACTCAAAAGTCTGATGTTTGTTATGATTTGTATGAAATAATAGAACATATTTACAATGAGAGTGGACAGTGGGTACATGAGTATTTCAAGCGGATATTATTGGGCGGGGAGATGAAACAGATTCTTAGATATTTAAGAGGAACAGTTAGTATGGTGCTTTAATATGAAAGTGTAGGGATCGGTCAACAAAATTTTTTAGATTTAGATTTGATGAGATATTTGGATGGTAGAAGTACAACAAGATATATATTCACTTTGAGAAACACAACGGTGAGTTGAGTTTCTAGATTGTAGACGATTGTTGTACTTTCAAACGTGGAGGTCGAGTACATTGCTATCACAGAGATTAGTAAGGAGATGATTTAGTTACATGGCTTTATGACAGATTAGTGTGAGCAAATAATTGAAAAGATTCATAGTGACATATAAGTACAATTTATCTTGCTGAGAATATTACTTTCATGTTAGGACAAAGCATATATAGCTGAGGTGTCACATTATACGCTCACTTCTAGAAGATGGGCATCTATTCTTTAAGAAGTTGCATACAATTGAGAATCCTGCAGACATGTTGATGAAAGTTGTGATTATCAAGAAATTGGAGTTATGCTTGGCTTTAGTTAGAGTACATGAAGGTTGAGACGGGGGGTAAGTCAAACCACAATACGTGACTATGAAGGTGCTACAAATGGAGATGCAAATCTTGAGAACATGTGTTGAGTGCTATTATTCTCCAAGTGGGGGATTGTTATTTTGTGGATCCTAAAGCACCCACAGCCAGTGAAAGCCACAGTAGTCATAGGAGCTCACAACCTTATGAGTACCTGCACATGGACTTGACATAGCCACATCTGAAATGGGCATAGCTACATTGGTCGGCATAACAACCACAACAAAATTGGCATGACCACGCCACTGAGGGTCGATCGATATAGATTAGTCCCATGCAAGTGAAATAATTATGCTGATATTTGATGTGACCGTGTTGTAGATCAGTTCGTCATGTTAAGTTCTTTAAATTTGTGATTTTGAGAGATGAATGGATACTCTCTGGAGTGCATTACTTTCGACAAGGTTTCTCATGAAGGAGAGGAGTCGAAGGGGAAAAGTTTGGCGTGTATTTTTCACTTGTGAGATCGAGAGAAAGGGACTGAAGCAAAGTCCTATAAGTTTCATTCATTATAGAGAGAAGATTATCTATATATTTCTAGATATTCATAGTCAAAATTTCTTAGTGGTGTGGCTCCATGATTTCTTCCTATTCTCTGGTTTTTCCACATTAAATCATGTTCTTATTTTTTCTGTAATTATTTTATTGTGCTTTTATTTGATTTATTTTTTATTCTAGATTTCTCAAATTAGTGTGATCCTATTTTATAGTGTGTTTTTTATTTCTAATTATTTAAAGCCCTTGTAGAAGTATATAGAAGTTTCATCCCAACAACCTCAAGATTGCAAAGCTATCAAGTAGCATTGAATAGAAAATTGGGTTAGGTATAGTACCAGCTATAATTTTTTTCTTGCAGAGTGAGTATTCTAACTCAAAATCTTGAAATTCTTTATTTTATTTCCAACCCAAGCATTCGAGCATTACCTATCCAAAATTTAGTGATATTTGATGCTGCATCGGACCTAAGTTTGGTTGTTTAGTTAGTTAATTCTAGTTTAATGAAAATAAGATTGATTGAATAATTGAAAATCAATATTGATATTTTTAAAACTAAAAATTAAATAGCACCTTTAAATCAAATTAAAACAACGAAATGAGTTTGATTTGATTCAATTCTTAGTTTTTGATCAAATAATGTATTGGCCAGGATGGATGAGCAAAATGTGCAACTTCGTGCATCACGTATGGTTTCACATTTCGTTTGCAACAAGTACATTCCAGAATTAAGAATCTCTTAAAATTTGTTAGCATATTGGGTAACATAGATAATTTTGTTTATTTTTGTAAGTAAAATAATTATCATTAATTAAAATGATAATTTTAAGATGAGATGAAAATGGATAAGGGGTTGTATGGTTTTTCTAATTAAAATGAATGGTGTAATTGAAATTATGCTAAATCACACAAATTCTAAATTCATCCAAATGAATTATGGCATAAACTTCAAATTCATTCAAATTTTACATTGTATTCATACTTTTCATACCAAACATTTAATTTTTTGAAATCTCTACAAAAGAATTACAATACACTATTAATTCACTTAATCAAACAACCTCTAAGTAAAAAAAAGGAGAAGTCGTATCTAACAAAAATTCATTTCTTATTTAGATATATCATAAAATTTAACCAGGTATGAGAGAAAATCTTGTAACCTGCTCAAAGAAAATAAATGACTATTATAAGTTTCTAGTTGTCCTCAACTCTCAGTATGAAGATATCAAATCATAGAACCTATCTGATCATAGAGTTACTACTTCGGGGGAAGACTAAACTAGAATGTTTTGCACTATTTTGAGTTCTCAAGCATCATCCATCCATCAAACTCTTACTCTCACTAGTTAGAAAATACAGACATCATTAAACATCTGTCTCAGGGCAAGTATAGTGAAACTCCAAATTCTAGAAATTGAAGCTCTAAAGTAGTTAACTACTACTGTTATGACCCGGGTCATACAATGAGAATGTATCATAATTTGCTCAAAAAGGATTATAATAGCTCTTAATCACAACATGCTTACATGGTCACAACTGATGAGGCCTCCTTAGGTCAGATTATGTCGATTTTTGAAAATGAATATGCTAAATTCTTCCACTTTTAGGAATCATACAAGAAATCTACATTTATTATTGCCTTTTTTGAGTTAGGTAACAATGATACTTGCTCTATTACTGTATTTGTTGAGTCAAGTAACAATGATACTTGCTTTTTATCCTCTTCCACACGACGAGTCTTGATTTTGGTGATATAGCTCACGTGATAGGTAATCCAAAGTTCTTTTCCACCATTCATAAACATCTTTTTTTTCATCTTAGCAGATGAATTTACCTCTAGTGTTCTTAGTTATGGTACCATCAATGTTACACCTACTTTACAATTGAACTTTTTCTTAATTTTGCTCAATTTTCTTTTAATATTATCTTGCTTAGCAAAATTGCACATGCTCTTAATTATTGTATCTTATTCTTTCTTGATTATTGTCTTCTTTAGAATCTTCTTATGAAGAAGATTATTAATAAACGATGAGAGTCAAGGGAACAATACATTTTGGAGAGCAATCTATCTTGACCCATAGTCTGTTTTAGCACCTTATCTCTTTTTTAGGTATATTATCAATTATAATATCCGTCACTACCAATGCTAAAATAACTTATACTCTTAATTTTAGCTATTATTATTTTTAGATTATGATTCATGATAATCTGCTAAACACCTTTTGTTTGTCTTCTATAATTTCCGGAATTAAAAAAAAGTTAGTTATAGTTATGAGTTGATTCAATCTGGTGTATGGAGACCTTATCCTATTTTATCTGATAGATTTCGATATTTTGTTACTTTTGTGGATAATTTTTCTCATATAACCTGTTTTTAGTTTATGAAATCTCTCATATTGAGTTTTTGTCATGTTTTCAGTCCTTTTATGTTGAAATTAAAACTCAGTTTACTGTTTTGGTCAAAATTCTAAGAAGAAACAATGCCAATTAACATATGTTTTTTGCACATTTTTAGACATACATGACACAAAACATGATACTTTATTAATTATATTGTATCAATATTCCATTCCAAAATGGAGTAGCTGACAAGAAAAATAGACATCATTTGAAGGCCACAAGAGCTGTTTTGTTTCTAACCAATTTCCCCAAATAGTTTTCAGTTGATGCAGTTTCTAAAAAAATGTTTTTTATCAATTGAGTTCATTCTGCCGTTTAACAGAACCATACCATACCAAATATTACTTTCAACCAACTCTCTTTCCTATTAAATCACATATATTTTATTACCCTAAGTCATTAATGTATGTCTTTCTAGGATAATCTTATTTGCAAAAAGGGTATCAATATTTTTCCCTTCTTAAATAGGTACATAATTTCTACTGATGTCATCATGAAAAAATCTCATTCTTTCGTGACTCATTATATATTGTCCAAATTCTCATGAGATTTTTATGAGTTGTTAAATTATCATGTCATCATTTCAGATCTTGATCTAGCTCCACCTCTACCACTAGCCCTTCAATCCAAAATACCTATCACTTATACTTACTTTAGAAGATCTCATCCCCTCGATCCTAGTATGACATCAATATGATCTTCTTCAGAAGATCATGCACTTAATGACATTGATTTACCTATTGCTCTTCAAAAGGGTAAGTGTCAATGTGCTTATCTTGATACTGTTAATTATAACCAATTATCTTCTACTCTTACTCATTTATTGCTTTCCATGACACTGTTGAGATCCCAAGATCTCTTCAACAAGTCCTATCCCATTTTGGGTGGAGGGAAAAAATGTTTGATGAAATGAAGGCCTTAAATAAAAATGAAACTTGGAAACTAGTTGAACTGCTTTTTAGAAAGAAGGTGATTGGTTTTAATTCAGTCTTTGCAGATAAATTTCATTATAGTGCATTTGTAGCTCATCTCAAAGGTAAATTGGTTTCTGAGAGCTGTTGCACAAAATTATGAGATTAACTACGTGGAAGATTCAACCAAGCATTATAAGAGTTTGAAATGCCAAAAAAAGTAAAAGCGAGCATATTGTATTCTACAAGCAATCTGTTTTTGGGATCATTTTTGTCTAATATTGCATGTTGATGTCATTATTATTATTATTGGATGCAACACTAAAGATTTGGGTGCCTGGAAATAATTAGGTATTGAGGTACCAAGGAACAATAAGGGTTTCTTTTTATCTAAGGGAAGTATATCTTGGAAGTATTAACTACTATTGGGAAATTAGGAGTCAAACTATGTAGTATACTTATGCTTCCTAATCAACAAATTTCCAAGGATTAAGAGCATTTTAATGATCCAGAACAATATAAAAAGTTAGTGAAAAAAATTAAACTATCTTACAATGATTCACCCTGATGTTACTTATTCAGTTAGTATTATAAGTCAGTTTATGTCCACAGTCTATAATTGATCAGCTTTGGGACAGATACTATGTTAATTCAAAAGAGCTCCTGAATAAGATATTCTATATCAGAACCATGGGAATAAAAATATTGAATTTTTCTCTTATGCAAATTGGTTGAGTTCCAAGATTGTTGAAAGATCTATTGCTTGACAAAGTGTTTTTAGTGGTGGCAATTTGGTCTCATGAAAAAGAAAGAAACATTAGGTAGTGTCTCGATCTAATGCATAATCTGAATTTCGGGCAATGACGCAAGCTTTTCGAGTGAATTGATATGGATCTCACAATTATTAATTGAATGGGTTTTAAGATGACACCTCTAGAAAAACTATAATGTGATAAACAAGCTACAATTTATATTGCCTCAAAACATGTATTCCTTAAACAAACTAAATGTTGGGTTTGTGGAGCCAAAGTATCCACACAGACGTGAGACCGAACGCGTGACGCATATGGATCGGGTTGTTGGCGCTGCTCACAGAGAAACCTATCCCTATGCACCGGCCTATGGCGCATATGTGCCCACATATGTGGGCATGGACAGTAGAGAGGACACCTAGCGCCCAACTCAAGTGGGTGCTTCTAGTAAGTGAGGCGCTTAGGGGCCATGTCCTGGCGCCTATGAGCCCGGAATAGTTTTCAAATGACATTTGTTTTAAGAGCCAATTTTAAGTGGCGTAATGTGCTATCTTCATTTCGCGTTCTAAAACAAACATACCAGTGAAGGTGCGAAGTGTCGGAGAGGAGGATTTCTATGATTTCAACGTGCTTTTCTCGCGTTGGATCAGCGAAGATAGAGTTTGGAGCGAGGTCTTGTAAGTTTCCTTGAGAGATGAGAGGAAATTGAGTGTGTTTTCTGTAAAACTTTTTGATTAATCGTGAAACTTTCCTTGTGATGTGGCTCAGTGGTTTTTTCGCATTCTAAGGTTTTAGCACATTAAATTCTTGTGTGTTTTTCTGATTTGTTTGTTTTATTATGCTTTTGCTCATATATTTGTTCTGATTTTCTCGTATCTATGTGATCCTATTCCACGGTGTGGTTTAGATTTTCGAATCTAAGCCCTGGTTGGAAGGAGATTGCGCGAGTTACTTTCTCCCAAAACTAAGTACATTGAGATAGATTGTCACTTTGTTAATGAAAAGATTTAACAAAAATTTGATTTCTACAACTCATTTAAAGTTTGGAGAACAACTAGGGGACATTTAGGAGAGGTAAGGTTACTTATATTTATTACAAGTGGGACATGATAAATATCTAAGATCCAGCTTGTAGTGGAATGCTGTGAAAATAAATATATTAAGAAGCTTATTTATTAGGAAGATTAATATTATGCATCTAATTATATGAGATTTAATCATATGATCTTTTTATCTTAGAAATATTCTTAATCTAAGTATGTATAAATATGTAACATACGTGTTCAATTATAAATAGATAGATTTGCTTCCCTTTACACTATTCCTAGGCTAATTCAACTGTTTTGTTGGTAAAGTGAACGACTCTATAGTAATGATCTCATGGATATTATTTAATATTGTTTAGTCACACCCAATGACGGCTATGTTTCACTAATTTTATATGCCTAGTAATATATTTTGATTATAAAACACTACGGTCATGATGGATCAATCCTTGCTGAACGGAAATAATTCTAAGAAGAACTACTACACAAATTTGAGGAATTAGAAAAGAACACATTATCTCATAATTTTTACTTGAAAATGTTTCTCTTTGACACAAGTCATGGGCCATAGATGGCTTTAGAAATAAAGGTATGCAAAGCTCATAATTGCTCCAAGTAGTCAAAATATTCATGAAATATTTTTTAATAACTTGCAAATGCTAGAACATTCAAACAAAATAAGTTAATTGCTTTTGTCAAGATCTTTTGTGGGCCAATTAATGGTCCCTTCGAAATCGATAGTTATTCTGTGTCATACTTCATGTGCATCATACTACTCCATGTAAGAAGGATTGGATTGCCAATTCGAAATCGATGGTACTCGATAGATTCTAGAGTATTAAATGTTCAATTTGGATAGCTTTGGAATCCATAAATTCATTTTGAGATATCCATTTTTTTTGTAAGATTTTTGAGTTGTTTTGAGCTTGTCTGATCTCTAATTTTTATTTTTGAAGTTAATTTGATCGTCGATCTAACTTTTACAATAAAATACATCTGAGTCAAAATATTACTTTTTCAAATAGAGATTTTTTTCTTTTACTAGCCGAACTCTTTATAGCCACGCAAGCATATTTTTTATTAGCTCAATAAATTTTTCTTTCGATATCTTAATTTAAGGAACAAAATTCATTTAGCGAAAAGACAAAAAGGGATTATAAATAAGCAGGGGTGCATGAGCTTATCAACTCCCTTCTATACACTCATGCACATTATTTTGTGATATTTAATTTTCTGCGTTTCAACTAATTGTTTTTTTCTTTTATGAATTTCAGTATGTTAAAAACGTTAGAGAAGTACCAAAAATGCAATTTTGGAAGCCCAGAATCAACTATCATATCAAGAGAGACCCAGGTAAACATATTCAACTATTTCTTTTGAGAGTAAACTGATAATTTTCTGTGAATACTAACTTAGAAATCTTGAAAATGATTTTATTTTCTTAAATTTATAAAATTTAATTGTTAATTTGTCTATATTACTTATTTTGCGCTATGTTTAGATTAAAAGAAAGTGAATGGAAGGAATCAAACTTTTGATAATGCATGTCATAATTATTGATCTGTGGCTATTTATTCAGAATGCTCAACCCCTTCTCATTTTGTTCATCTTGACTCCCTATAAACAAAAGAGAGCCTAAGTTTACTCTTCAAATTAAAAATTTGTATTTCCCCAGAATTAGAATGAAAACATACTTTAATTTCAGCGAATTTTGTAAACCATAGAGACAGATTCCTCAAAAAAATAAAAAATTAAAAAAATTTAAAAAATAGATTTTTTGAAAACGAGGATTAACAAGGCGCCAAAAAAATTTGAAAATCAAATCAAAATAAAACTGTAATCATATAATAATTTATAAAAATAATAAACTAAGATTTTTTTTAATATAATATAATGTGTCCCATTTTTTTAGTTGGACATTAATGATTCACATATTATGACTAATTAATATTATAATTTAAGAAATAATAATAATTAAGTAATTAAAATTTTCTAAAAGTTTCAGCAAGAAATTAAAACTTGCAAATAAATAAAATGATAGAACAAAGTCAAATGACTTCGCAAATAAAAGTTTCACGAGCTACTCTTTTAATCCAATTAAGTATACTAAATAACGAACAAATTTATCGTATTACAAAAAAAATAAAAATTCATTTCGATACAGTGAGATGTTTTACTGCAACATTACGTATTTGAAATTGTACCACATTTGAAAAAAAAAACAAGTCATTCAATCTGCACTCACATAATTGAAATTAGAAATAAAGTTTATTCAAGCCTGAAGTTCAAAATTTCGTGCCCGAGTTTACCATTTCTAGACTACTTGCAACCTGAATTAAGAAATAAATTGGCACATCACCCGCAAGCAAAGTCAACCAACCTATTACACAATTTTAAGTTTAATTTAAATTAATTCCAATTTTAATTGAAATTTTCAAATTACTCATACTTAACCATCTTCTTACTTAATTCTTGCACATAGCATGTATAGAACAAACAATGTACTTGTAATATGAAATAACATAAAACAATGAAATACTTGTGGTGGCCTATAACATTTTAGGACCATTATCACCTTCAGGATTTCAAACAAAAATAATAATTAATTAATGAGAAGAAACCAACTACTAAAAAAAACATTTCATAGACTAGAAGACAGTGATGGAGACAATGCTTCTAACAATCATAAATGTGAATATTTTCATCTTACCTTTTTAAATTGGACAAATTCAATTACGATGAATTTTGCTATCTGGACAAAGATTATCTCATATAATTCATCAATCTTCACATATAATCTTTTCTCATTAATGAATAATATCCTTTTTAAATTCAACATTTGCAATTAACTTGACGGACAATATAGATTATCCTCATGAATATATGTATATGCTAGACGATTTGATGGGGACTCTTAATGCCAATGAAATAGGGTCAAATTAGATAAATTAAAATTTGGATTTCAATTAAAATTTCAAAATACTTAATTTGTAATATAAGTTTCAATACATTACAAAATTTTATATAATTATTACTTGAACTCAATTTCTGGAAAAATCTTAATTGAAGTCTTCTCATATTTAAAGTCCCCTGATGTCATTACTAGCCTTAAACTCTATATGCTTTCTGCTTATTTCCATAAAAAGCTTGTAATTATCATATTTATTTGTTATTTTTGTGCCAATATCCTCTCATAAGTCATGCATGTTATGTATGGCATACGAGATAAATAATAAAAATTCTAAAATTGTAATATTCATCTTAAGGAATACATCTTATGAACCACATATAATTCCTATAAGATGTCACGTAAATTTAATTGCTAATCTTATAATGCATCTCTAAACAAACAATCTCAACACAAATAACTTCAAATTTAGTTGCGGCGAATGAAGGATTGACCAAATGGACAATACTTAATATTTTAGTTTCTTAAAGATATTTAGTATCAGTAAACTTCTTTAAGTATTGGCACCACTTTTTTCTCATTGTGATGTTCAATTTATGATTTTTTGTATCACAAAGCTAAAAGTGAAAAAGTAAGGTCAACAATAAATTGATAATTATCATTGAAATGATATGAAAAAAAAATCATCCAATTTTGCATGCTCAAGTTGCTCACTTGATAATGTTAGTCCATCTTTACATTCGCCATGGAAGTTAATTAAATACTTTCATTAACATTTTGATGCGAAATATACACAAGATAAGACCGTGGGGATTGATGTTCTAATTAGAAAACCTGATTTGCTATGCGAAAACTGGAAGTAGTTGATAGAAATTCATATGACATGCCTTAAAAACACAATAAACCATCCTAACCTAGAAAAACCGAAAATAATGGTAGGATAGAACCTGACGGTGAAATGGATGGAGATAAACCTTGACCCAATGCTCAACACAAACAAGAATGTTGGTATAAGACCTTCACCCTATGCTTGACGCAAGGAAAGAACATTGGTACGATGGTAGACGCCACAAGCGGGGTGGAAATCCGTTTGATAAGTCAAGGAAGAACTCCTTGGGCGATGGCCAAGAGCTTTGCTGGAATCCTTAAGGAAAACCTAAGGAAAGAACCACATGCAAGTTGTTTTGCCAAAATCTAAGAGTCCCCTTTTTATTTAAAGAAAGGCCTATTTATAGGCTAAAGCTTACAAGAATGAAAGAGAAGATAAAATATCTTCTTTTAAAAAATAAATAAAGCTACACAAAGTTGGCATGCAAGCTAATATTAAAATGCAATAAAATAAGAAAATTCCAGCCATAATAATATGACTTTGTTATCCTTGGGCTTGGATTAAGTTGACAAACCTTGGCAGGTCTTTCTCCTTAGATCTCCATGAATTGACTTGAGTCCAAGCCTCCTGGACTAATCCATTAGAGCTTCCTTCAACCTCTTTGCACGACATCTAGTAATTGACCCACATAAAATTTGAATTAAATCTTCTCTTGAGGTCGTGTCATTGTCATCCATGTTATCATTTACATCATTTCCCTCCTCTTGAAAAGGATTTGTCCTCAAATTAATACCTGCATCAAAAGGACTTAAATCAGTAACATTGAAAGTGGCACTCACATTATACTTACCTAGAAGATCCAGCTTGTAGGCATTGTTATTGATATGCTCAAGTACTTGAAAATGATCATCTCCCCTTGGAAGCAGTTTGGAATGCCTTTGTTCTGGAAATATTTCCTTTCTCATGTGTAACCAGCCCAATCTCCAGTTTCAAAGATCATTTTGTGATGCCCCTTGTTGGCATATTTTTCGTATTGCTTTGTCCTTTGTTCAATATTGAGTCTTGCATTTTCATGTATATGCTTTACAAACTCAGCCTTTTTCTTACCATCCAAGTTAACATGCTCAGAAACAAGTAATGGAATTAAATCAAATGGTGTTAAAAGGTTAAAACCATAAACAATTTCAAAAGGAGAAAATTTAGTAGCAGAATGAACAACCCTATTATAAGCAAACTCAACGTGTAGTAAACAATCTTCCGATGTTTTGATATTCTTCTTTATAATTGCCCTTAACAAACTAGAGAATGTCCTATTTACTACTTCAGTTTGACCATCAGTTTGTGGGTGGCAAGTAGTAGAAAACAATACTTTGGTTCCTAACTTACACCACAAGGTCTTCCAAAAGTAACTCAAGAATTTAGTATCTCTATTAGAAACAATTGTTCTAGGCATACCATGCAATCTTATAATCTCCCTAAAGAAATATCAATCCACCATGTTTAGTTCTAGGCAAACCCAGCACAAAGTCCATAGAAATATCAACCCAAGGTGCATTAGGAATTGGTAAAGGAGTATGCAAACCATGGGGTTGCACTCGAGATTTAGCTTGTCGATATGTGACACACCTACCACAAATCCTCTCGACATCCCGCCTCATGTGTGGCCAGTTGAAGTGCTCCTGCAAAATAGCTAAAGTCTTTGCAACTCCAAAATGTCCCATTAATCCCCCTCCATGAGATTCCTGTATAAGCAATTTTCGCAAAGAACTTTTAGGCGCGCATAACTTATTTTCTCGAAATAGAAACCCATCATGTTTAAAGAATTTACAGCAAGAAGTTTTATCACAAGCTTGATATTCATTACAGAAATCAATATCTTCATGGTATAAATCTTTAATATGATTAAAACCAAGTAGTTTTACATCAAGAGTAGATAGTAGTGCATACTTTCGAGAAAGAGCATCAACAACCACTTTTTCCTTACCTTGCTTGTATCGAATGACATATGAAAATGTCTCAATGAACTCCACCCAATGAGCATTCCTTTTGTTGAGCTTGTGTTAACCTTTCAAGTGTTTTAAGGACTCATGATCAGTGTGAATCACGAACTCCTTAGGCCAAAGGTAGTGCTGCCAAGTTTTCAAAGCTCTAACATAAGTTGGGTAGTTTAAAGTGGCCCCACTCAACTTTTCACTGAAATAAGCAATTGGTCTTCGCTCCTGCATAAGAACAACACCTATGCCAATACCTGAAGCATCACATTCAATTTCAAATGTTTTAGAAAAATCAGGTAAAGACAAAACAGGGGCGTGGGTAAGTTTTTCCTTAATCAATTGAAATGTCTTTTCTTGCGCTTCTCCCCACTTGAACCCAACATTCTCCTTAATCAATTCAGTGAGTGGTGCAGCTATGCTACTAAAGTCTTTTACAAACCGTCGGTAGAAACTAGCAAGTCCATGAAAACTACGAACATTGCTTACACTAGTGGGACTAGGCCACTCATGTATAACACTCACCTTTTCTTCATCAACCTATATACCTTGCGCACTCACAACAAATCCCAAAAAACAAAGTTTATTGGTGCAAAAGGTACACTTTACCAAGTTACCAAATAACTTTTCTTTTCTCAAATCATCTAAAACAAGTTTTAAATGTTCAACATGTTCCTTCAAGTTTTTGCTATAGATCAAAATAACATTGAAATAGACGACAAAAAATTTTCCAATAAAAGCACGTAAAACATGGTTCATTAGTCTCATGAAAGTACTAGGTGCATTAGTCAAACCAAAAGACATAACTAACCATTTATACAAACCATATTTTGTCTTAAAAGCAGTTTTCCACACATCGCCTTCTTTCATCCTAATCTGAAGATATCCACTTTTTAAATCAACCTTAGAAAACACACAAGATCCATGTAACTCATCTAGCATATCATCTAAGTGAGGAATTGGGTGTCTATACTCTATTGTAATATTGTTTACGGCTCGACAGTCCACACACATTCTCCAAGACCCATCCTTCTTAGGAACTAGAATTACAGGAACAACACATGGACTCATGCTCTCTCTCACATACCCATTCTCTATTAGTTCGCTAATCTGCCTTTGTAACTCTTTTGTTTCCTCAAGATTGCTTCTATAGGCTGGACGGTTTGGAAAGGTGGCTCCTGGTATAATATCAATTTGATGCTTAATCCCTCGAATGGGTGGTAAACAATGTGGAATCTCCTCAGGAAAGACATCATGAAAATCTTGTAAAAGAGAAACAATAGAACTAGGCAAAGAATTGTCATGTTCATTAGTGTTTAAAAATGCCTCTTTGAACAGAAGTACAATCATTGGTTGGTTAGAAAACCTGATGTGCTATGCGAAATATACACAAGACAGGACGATAGGGATTGATGTTCTAATTAGAAAACCTGATGTGCTATGCGAAAACTGGAAGTAGTTGATATACATTCATATGAAATGCTTTAAAAACACAAGAAAACCATCCTAAACCTAGAACAAACCAAAAATAATGGTAGGATAAAACCTGACAGTGAAATGGACGGAGATAAACCTTGACCCAATGCTCAACGCAAACAAGGACATTGGTATAAGACCTTTACCCTATGCTTGAAGCGGGGAAAGAACCTTGGTATGATGGTAGACGCCACAAGCGGGGTGGAAATCCGCTTGATAAGTCAGGGAAGAACTCCTTAAGCGATGACCAAGAGCTCTGTTGGAATCCTTAAGGAAAACTTAAGGAAAGAACCACATGTAAGTTGTTTTGCCAAAGTCTAATAGTCCCTTTTCATTTAAAGTAAGACCTATTTATAGGCTAAAGCTTACAAGAATGAAAGAGAAGATAAAGTATCTTCTTTAAAAAAATAAAGAAAGCTACACAAAGTTGGCATGCAAGCCAATACTAAACGCAATAAAATAAGAAAAATCCAGCCATAATAATATGACTCTGTTATCCTTGGGCTTGAATTAAGTTGACAAATCTTGGCGAGTCTTTCTCCTTAGATCTCCATGAATTGGCTTGAGTCCAAGCCTCCTGGACTAATCCATTAAGAGCTTCCTTCAACCTGTTGGCACGACATCTAGTAATTGGCCCACATGAAACTCGAATTAAATCTTCTCTTGAGGTCGTGGAAGTAGCATAAGTTTTAATAGCCTTAAAATAGCATTGATAACATATCTCAACAAAGCCTTATAATATTTTTTGTGTGAATTGTAGGTTAGCCTATTCTTAACTTTTTGCCAAAAATCTCTCCTTTTTTTGCAACACCTAAATTGATTAAGGAATTCAATTTTGGATTTCATCAATTTATAGATATTTCTCTTTAAGCTTGCGTTGATTTTATTTCAATTGAAATACTCTTGAAAAATATATATGCATATCCCCTAAATTTTATTTCAACAACTGGAACTATTTGAAATCAAATAAAAGATAATGTTAAGAAAAGAATAAATTATTGATCTACTGTCAAACTTTTAAAAGATCATACCATTTTCGAATATTGGGATATAATATTGGATATCCAAATAATTATGATTTGTTTTCCTAGTATTAACACTTAAATGTTTCTAAATTACAAATTTTGATTCCAATTTGTAGCAAACCGACTAAAATGAGGGTTTCGTTATGAAAATAAATAGATGAATAGGATATTGTCTAAATAAAATTTTTTGAGGATTCATATATTACTAGTAAGCTATTAAAAACTCACTTTTCTGACAATAAAACATATAATATATTTTTTAAATCAATTAAAAATAAAATGATTGAAATATTAAAAATTTTTACAAGAAATTTAAGAAAAAGTAAAAAATTTAAACAAATTGAAGTAATTTCCTCAAATTAAATTTCTAACATCGGACTTTTTAATCTTATTTAGGAATTAGACATATCAATCACAATTTATATAGATGAAATAAAATAAAAAATTGCCTCACACTAATACATGGAAATGACATCTCCCAAAATAAAGTAATTAGAGTTGCATAATACAAGGAAATCATGCATCCATATTGTACTAATATTGGCTTACTATCAATTAGAAATTAAATTTAGATTGATCTCAATTTAAATATAATTTCTTAAATTTCTAGAATCAAGCTTGGATGCACAACTTAGCACATTAGAATTACTCAAATTTACGGGCCTAATGGGAGATCCAAGTTCACATCTTGGGAGTAGTCATATTTTATAATTATTTTCAAAACCACAATTTTAATCCATATCTATTTACAACCAGAACTATTTTTAAACTAAAAAAAAACTTTTTGTTAAAGAATAAAAGGCAATTGATATATTTCAATAATCTATCTAGTCAACATGAAACTTGCCATAATTAAATAACACACAATACTTGTGTCTTTCAATCAAACATGAAATCGGCTATGGTGTTATTTAAAACTTTTTTTTTTAAAATGTGCATCAGATCTTACATGATTAAAATTACTCAGTCTAATGCCATTTAAAGTAGTAACATATTAAAAATAAATAAATATTGAATGGGATTGGTGAGCAATCCAATGGAAAATTTAATATTTTAGCAAAAATAATCAAAATACCACAGCCAAATATATATAAAGAAGCCTTCATTCCATATTTAAAAGAAAACTGTTATCAAATTTAAAATATCCCAATGCCCTACTTGCTGATCAATATAGATACTCACCATTATTTTATCATTATCTTCTACTGGTCAACAACTAACAATGACAATCATTCATGTTTACAATCACCTAAGTATTGTTGTTGACAATCCATGAAGGATGAACTTGTCAATTATTGCATAACTTTTAATGCTCCACCATTGTCATATTCCATCAGTTGATATTAAATTTCATCATTTTCTTACCATCATTAGCTAAATTCAACACCTAACACTCCATTTTTTATCCCCCCAATATTTTCCATTACTATCATAAGTGACCATAATGATAGTTCAGATTTTCTACTTCTACCATCTCTAATTGGGAGGAAGAGCTAAAATTAATTGTTTCTCTGTCTCATATAGTTATTTTTTTACAGATTTTAAATTTTATTAATATATAAAAAAGGGTACTATAAGTAGGCTGTACACCCCAACTACTCCCAAAATACATCCAACTCAAAATAAAATATATGGAGTCACACCACCAGATAAACGTAAGAATTTTACAAACACAAATTACCATTTGAGTATTGCCGAAAATAAAACAAAAATCAGACATGAAAATAATAAAATTCACTCTACCTAAAGGAGTGATCTTCGAGCAACATCCTTAGAAAGTAAATAGGTCCAAAAAAATTGTGCTTCAGAATCAAGCAAAATGCTTTTGAAAAATATGCTCATGGAAGACTCTAAGAATTAGCGCGAACTACTAGCATATCTGTAAAAAATAAGATCCACTATCAAAAAATAATAATTAGAATTTTTGTATTATTAGTAGTATGAAAGTGAAAAGGTTAATTCTAGTGTCAAAAGAAATATTCTGGTAGATAGAGTACAAGACAAATGTCGTCTAACCATAGATGCCATTAATATAGCAATGTGATGCAAGAGGAAAAAGAATACATACAACTCAGTTAAGCTTCTTAATAAATGAATATAAATACATAAAATGTTATTCAATGACTTTTACTATATCAATAACATACTAATATCATTTTATATATGTACAATAGTCACAAAAGTACTGTTTAAAAATTATAGCACTTAAGATACTTCAATATCAATATTTTTTAACATTTATGTGCACGAGTACATTAGTGTTCTTCTGCTAGTACCATAAAGATGTGCTCCATTATATCAGTCATGCATAAACAAACAATGTAAATCATATCATTCATAACTTCATATCACTCAACATGTAATACTATAATGCATTAATTATTTTATATTATGAGATTATAAACATTCATATCGAAATCACCAACAAAATTTAATAATAGAAAAATAAAAAGCATTAATCAAGCATAATTAACAACTTATAAAAGTGATTTAAAAAATATCAAAATGATACTATAATTTAAGAATATGAGTACTCACTATGTTGATAGACAATCTACTCGCTCTTGACGTCGATTCTATTATAATGGAAAGCCAAAATATGATAAAATTTTAATCGAACATAAACCTAAACTCTAATTAAGTCTTAACACATTAGACTTAATTAAACTATTAAACCTTAACTAACTAAGGTTTAATCGAACATAAACCTTAATTAAGTCTAACACATTAGACTTAATTAAACTATTAGACATTCAATTAAGATTTAATCAAACCCTAACTTAACTTAAGTCCAACCCATATTGGATTTTAAGTCAAACTGAACTTAAGTTAAACATGACATGAATCTAAGGCAACCTAAACTTAACTTAAAGTCCAATCCATATTGGATTTAAGTCAAACTGAACTTAGGTTCAACATGATATAAATTTAAGTCAACCTAAATCTAATTTAAACCCATATTGGACTTAAGTCAAACCTAAACTCAGGTTCAACCTGACATGAACCCAAGATAACCTAAATCAACATAAATCTTAAGTTCGACCAAAATCAAAATTAACTCAACATTAAGTTTGACCTAAATCGAACTTAATTCAACATAAATATTAAGTTCGACCTAAATCAAACTTAACTCAACATTAAGTTCGACCTAAATCGAACTTAACTCGACATAATTTTTAAGTTCGACCTAAATTGAGCTTAACTCAACATGAAGTTCGACCTAAATCGAACTTAACTCGACATAAAACTTAAAATTTATATTTAAACTTAAAACAACACCAAAATACAAAATAAAAACATAAAAACAGAATTGACAATCTTGAACATATAACAGTCCTGAAATAAATAGAATTTTTGCTTTCTGATATTGTTTCCTTACAGGATAAAAACATGTTTTGTTAGATTTTTTTTGCATGTTATAGGATGTGCTAACTTTATTTTGCAGAACGACAACGACGAAACAATGACATTAAAGCAAACAAACAAAACAAAACAATAATATGACGAGTTTCGTTAGATTTTCTTTGCATGTTATATGGTGTGGTAATTGTCTTTTTGCAGGACATTGACGACGAAATAATAATATGAAAGACATCAAAATTAAATAAAAACAATCAAATGACATTAAAATAATACTAAACAAAACAACAAGATATGACAAAACAAAAGGACATATTAAACAAAAGATAAGACATGAAACAGTAACATCAACATACCAATGACTTTGACATGATAAAACAAAAACAAAATAACAAAACAAAATTAAATAAATAATATCTTCTTGACGTTCTAGAAGATATCTCATGACATAAATGATTAATATACTATCTCATGACAAAATGAGATAAACCTTAAGAATAAAAGATTCGTATGATTATTATCCTAAAAAGTTTTCAGAAAATGAGTTTTTAACATTAATCAAGAGTTTTCTTAGACAAAACTAGAATTGTCTAGGATGTAATTAACTATAGGAACTTGCTTCTATCAGAGAAGTAAAAAGAACTCAGAATAGGTTAGATACCTAAAAATATCTGATTATCAGACTTGTGCTTTTCCTAATAGGATAAGGACATTTTATAGTTCTCCCTATAAAGATATCACATTACCTTTCCTTCGATTGTCTATTTTGCTCCTTTTCCTTTTCTCTCACCCTTTTCAAAAAGGATTAAAACTTGGGGCAATATAAATAGGGTAGCGACTCCTTGATATTTAACATGATACCAGGAATTGGTGACGATCAAAACGATAAGTTTACATTGTCACCAAGTACCTTTAGAAATTACAAGTTGTAGAGCTCCTTATCATCCAAAAGAATTATGCAATACTGATGCACCAAAAATACGTTTGATTTTTCATTTATATTTTATATTCATTTTTGGTGATATTGCACTTTAATGAAAGATATGTTTCATGTTTTGTTGTAGTTATGATGATTTTAGGCAAAATGAGCAAAAAGAAGCAAAAAGGAACGAAATTGGACCAAAAAAGGGCAAAAAACAGATTTTTGAAAGTCTGGTGCCGATAGCGCCCAAACCAGCTCTGACGGCGCCCAAACTAGCGTTGACGGCGGGTTATTCCCGAGAGTTCAAAATTAAATGGCGTGATAGGCCGCCGACGAGGCCCAATGACGGTTCAAGCCAGATTTAATGTATTTGAACACTTTTTGAAGGGATTTTCGAGGCAACTCTTAGAAAATTCATTTCTAAACAAATTTCAACTATTTGGGCGGCAGAAATGGGTGTGTGTTGAAGGTTTTTGTGTGTATGAAAGTGAAGTAAAGTGTGTGTGAGTTGAGAGGAAGTCTTGGGAGAGTCTAGAGTCCAGGGTTTGGTTCTTTGTAAGGGATTCTTCTCAAAAGAGTTGTAGGAGGAGAGGAAAAGTGAGAGATTGCTTCTTCTCTACTATTCCAAGAGAAAATTGTGTGTTGTTGTAAAGAGAAAAGAAGATTCGAAAGAATTTCAAAGGATTTGCTTGGGGAAGAAATTGAGATAAGTTATATTTAGTTTTCATAGTTTGTATGATTTTACTTTTATATAGAAAATCTTTGTTTTGTTATATCTTCTCCATGAATTCTGAATAGGTTTCTTTGCAATGATAAATGGTGAAGTGATGGTTTAGATTGGTTGTGCCATATAAAATAAAAGAAATTGTGATGATTTTCACTTCGTTCTTCATTTATTTTTGGATCTGACCAATTGAATTGTTAAAATATGTTGTGAGACATAAGATCCGTAAGGGTTATGCTTTCTACAACAAAAGTGGAGATTACATTCAAATTCCATGGATGGAGTAGTTCATGGGGGTTGAGTGTAAATAAATAGGGAAATAAGTTTTGTTTTGTGTAGAATTGTAGTAAGGTAACAGACTGAAATCCCCAATTTGGTCATAGTGTTTGGAAACTAAAGCGAGAGTTAGCCTTCGGGCGAAGGGACGTGGGAGCTATGGAGTGAGAGTCAGTATCCTCTCAGCCTAACCACGGATTTAGGGACTAAATCTAGGATTGACCAATGTTATTCATAGCACTCGAAATAGGGTAAAAAATATATATGCTCCTATTTGACACAATACAAAAACTATACTAATTTATATCATTCACTCACTATAAAATCATTATAAGGGGATGACACTTTCTCTAAATTTGAACATTACATAACAAAGCTCAGTGTAGTTTGCTTTAATCTGAAATTTAGAAAGTACTTTGCTATTTTAAATTTTGTAGCAATCTTTAAACTTTGGTAAGTTTAGTATTTCCTTTTTGTGTTTTGCAAATTCGAATATTGCAATTCAGTGTAGTATTTCCTTTAAGTTTTACTCCCTCCCAGTGGGATCGATAACTAAGACTCCACTGGAGCCTTGTATTACTCGAACGATACGTATACTTGCGTATAGCCGAGCTGCTTTCATATTAAATTGTTTATACTTTATAGTTCGACTGAGAATACTTTTGAAATATTACTTTAAGTTTGCATATTCACTGCAGCCAACGCTCGGTCAAGTACCTCCAAATTATGTTCCAACGAATTCCTCAGAGCGAGTCTACCAACCTCAATCTCCAAACGAGATATTCCATTCAGATTTGCCTACACTACCCGATTTTCTATTCCATACTTGTATATTTCGTGCTCGTTAGACGTCACCAAACTAGTCGACAACTACCTTGCTATATCACAGAGCTCGAAGGATAGCTCTCTGAGGGAATAGAAAGAGATTTTTCGTCTGTCAGCATACATACCTCATTCATTAACGCATGATAATCGACACCAACAGTTACACAGCCTATAACTTAGTTTTATGATTATTTTTTAAGATTTCTTGAGTATATAAATAAGCTGAAGGGATGGAGGGGGAAGCTCTCTCTCTCTCTCTCTCTTCCTCTCTCAAGAGTTTGTACTCTCGAAGAACTCTGTAAAACTCGCTCAGTTTCTTCTCACTCCCGCCCCAGAACCCACAAATTATATGAGATCTCCTGTCTCAAAAGAATTCAGCAGCCTTCTTTGAGCATTAGTCTCATTTTGATTCATATATGTGTGGAACTCTTAATCAATCAGAAAAAAAGAAGTTTTAATCAGAAAAAAAAAAATCATACTTTATTTCTTGAAAAAATTTAGCTCGCAATAGGTTTAATCATCAAATGACAGACAAAATCTGGACATTTCTGGATGCTTGGTTCTAAATTCTTTCCTTCAATGCCCCGTCCAAAATTACGGTCATCAACATGAATACTAACTGCTGTTGTTTTCGCTTGGCACAGAGTAGTCAGCAGGAGTACTTGAAACTAAAAAACCGTGTAGAAGCCTTACAAAGATCGCAGAGGTGAAACACGTCGATCTCTTTATCGCCATTTTCAGATTCTCTAAGAGAGGATTAGATAATGCTAAATACTAGAAAGAAATAGCAGTGTTAATTTCTCTCTTTCCTCTCACTCCAGAAATTTGCTTGGCGAGGACCTCGGTCCACTTGGCAGCAAGGAGCTCGAGCAATTAGAGAGGCAACTGGACTCCTCTCTTAGACAGATTCGCTCAACACGGGTACGAACTGTGCGAATTCCTTACTACAGATATCAAAATCAACCAAAAAAACCATTGATAATTAAGAAACTTCTGTATTGATTTAACAGACGCAGTTCATGCTTGATCAGCTAGCCGACCTTCAGCGAAAGGTAAATGTCTAAATACTATGAACGGTCTCACCATCTATGTATCATGATAATTAAGACTTACTACTGTCATCATGACTAACAGGAGCAAATGCTTTGCGAGGCTAATAAATCCCTAAAGAGAAGGGTAATGAGAATGAAGAAGCACCTTTTCTCCAAAATTTCCTTCAGGCTCTGTTAAATAATGCATTTTTATAATATTTAATTAATATTTTTATGAGAGCAGTTTGAGGAAAGCAGCCAAGCGAATCAGCAGCAGGTGTGGGATCCCAGCAATACGCACGCCGTAGGATACGGCAGGCAGCCTGCTCAGCACCATGGAGAGGCGTTCTATCATCCCTTGGAGTGCGAACCGACATTGCAGATCGGGTAAGTCATCGCTGTCACTTACTCGCAACAAGCTTCCATTGTCCATAATCTGAAACCAAATATTGCCACAGTTTACCACTCAATACCAATGTAATTACATATCTAACCGCCAAACTTTCATTTTTACATGCATGCGAATGCCTAAAAGAAAAGTAGTTCTTTTTTTAAATTAAACTGGTGGCGTGAAAATTTGGATGGTATAAATGTAAAATATAAAATTTAAGTGTTAGATTTAAAAATACAGGAATTATGCGGTATGTATGTAAATGCCCGATTTTAGTTCTTGATTGTGTTTGGTAATTTACCTGTTTCACAAGTACTGTTTATAAGCATAAATCAAGATTCTGGAGTTTAACAGAAGAATTGGCTGATATGGTCTAGGCATTATAATATTCTTGTATATCATTCCTGGTCAACAAGCTTGCATAATTCTTATGTATTTACCTATTTACATGCATAACAATCAAATTTTTAATATCGATCATTACTAACTTCTTAAAAATAAAATATGTCTTCTCATAATTTTTGACACAAAAATGATATAAACATAAAAGTCTTACTTTAGATGGTAGATATATAAATATATAATGTCCGTAAATTCTCTATTTCTGTATGAGCAGTGATGATTTATAAAAAAGAACGCTTAATATTATAGATTGCTTGCATATTTGCAGCCACCCAAACATCATCATTTGTTAGACTTAATTAAAACGCAGACATACAAACTTTCACAAAAGATCACCACACAGCCTACACACATTATCTTATTTTATTTAAACAGGTATCATTCTGATATAACGATGGCAACGGCGACTGCTTCAACTGTTAATAATTACATGCCACCTGGTTGGCTTGGACAAATTGCAGGCTCCTACGAATAGCTACAAATTTCTGGCTTTCCCCCTTACCACATCATGTATCCTAATACTTTATTATTATTATATTTTGGTTTTTTTGTGTCAATTTCTGGCTTTTGTATTCTATTTGATTTCCTCATGATCATAATTATTTGAAATCTATAAAATGCCGTAAACAAGTGGGTGTGTGTAATAGAAGACACGTTTTGTTTTCGTATTGCTTCCTTTGTTATCAGTTATTTCCAGTTGTTAGATACGTTAGTCCGGTTTTAATAATGGGTTTTATTTCCTTAAATATTAGAAATGCTTAACTGTTATTGCTTAAAGTTGATATTATTCAAGTATAAGGAGTGTCTAGAAATATCTTTTAGCTCATAATAATGAGTTTTTTATGAATTTAGCTAAAGAAGGGTTGTACTATCAATACTAAATAGTGTTGTTTATTAGCTTAAAAGTTTTTCTTGAGCTAAGATCACATAAAATATCTGCATAGCTGCGACTTAGTAATTTCATTAGGGAGCATTTTTAAAACTAATTTTAGTAAATAAAAATTTAATTTATGCATGTTTCACTTTATATTTCTATGCTTGAACTTGATAAAAAGTTCAAATAAAAGAAGTGATATAGAAGTATGAATAAACTTATGTTATCTTAATTGATTATTCGTTCAAATCCTACAAAATTGAAATTGGCCTCATCTTCTTCAATTATTAGTCCATCAAAAGACAATTAAAGAGCTTTAATATTGAAATTGGTCCAAATCTCCAACAAATTGTTAATATCACAGTTAATGAGATTCATGATTGAGATTTAGTTATTGTGGTTTTTGATGTTGTCTTGCCGATCAACGATCCTGCAAATTCACATGTAGATAACTTCACCATAATACACATTCTCCTATTTCCTTCATTTTCTAAGAAAATACAAATGACTACCAGTAACAATATTATTAATACTTTGATATTGCAATAGAAAAGTTCATCAAATCTACTATCATGCCACTTTTGCCTCAACTAGGCTTTGTAGGGGAACTTTTTTAAGATTACTCAATTCTTATACATTTTACAATATCCATTGATGATAAATTGCTGGCACCCTTGATGCCTTCAATCATAACTGGAAGAATCAATATGGTAAGGATAAAAAGAAAATGTGTGAAAGGCGCTCATTAGTCTAGTGGCCCGTTTGCGGCAGCTTATCTGATGCAGTGAAGTTTTGAAAACGCACTAGGCCCTTTTGGGTAAACTGCGTTTTGACAGCTTATGCGTTTTCAAAACGTTGAAAACAATGTTTTCACACCGTACCTATTTAGGTGCGGTGGTAACTTTTTGCTGCGATCTGACTTTTTAAAAAAAATAAAATATCGTAATAGCCACCTCACTTAGCCTTACCAGCATATTATTTTTAATCACCATATCAGCACATTATTCAATAAGCTGCAGCTGCCCCAAACATACACTAGATCTTCTAACTATCTCATATTATATGATTCATCAAAATTAGAAATTGAGTATGGCTAGATCTTAGCCCTCCATGTTCGTATTTTGGTTTAACTTTTGTGGCATGCTCTTGTAATTAGCATTTTATTAATTAGAATTATTATGCTTTAAAATCAAATAAAAAAGAAAAAAGATAAATCTCATTTTTAGTCATCTCTTATATCAAATTGACAGGATGAAATTAATGTCAATTATATTTCTGTATGCTTTTATTTCATTGTATTTGTTAGATGAAATAGAAGATTTTATCTTAAGCATTAATCCCTTGTTTAGTGGGTCCACTAACATAGATGACTCATACATGTTCTATAAAAATCTATCTACTTTAAACATTATCCTTGATAACTAGAAGCTTGGTTTAATTTAGTCTAACTTTTGTTGTTGTTGGATTAAAACACCAACATTATCATAGTAAATCTTTATTGACAGTCAAAGGCTTAGCGGTGATATCCTGTCATTATAATAATAAATGTTGCAAACATGATTCTGTAGTCTGAAGTGGAACACTCGCCATCATAGCAACTTGCTCTATTTGAGTTAGGGAACCTAATGACTCTATTTCTTAAATATTTGATTAGTGAGTGTATACTCTTTTATTCTCCCCAAATAATTTATCACATCTTTCCAACTTTTCAATGTTTTTTTAATGCTACTTTCCAATGTTATATGTTAGGATCACTAAAAAAGTTGCCTAAAACTCTCACAATAAAAAAACATGTGTGAATGAGTATAAACTTGAGCAAACATTAAAATTTTTATAATTAATACATAAGAAATTTATCGTGTCCTTTCTTTCAAGATCATTTCTTGGAAATTGTTTGAGAATAAGCTTATCTCCATTAGCTACAAAGTGTCTCTTAATTTACTATCATACATATCAATTTACCTAGAACATTATCATTATTACTCATTAATGGTAACACAACAATACCTCAAATAAGATTTGTAGTATCTCATTTATGATTATAGAAGCTTCACTTGAATCTTCTATTTTTAAATTTTTTCATAAGAAATTTCATTGTTTCATGTAAGAAACTTATATCATTGCTGACGGGAGAATATCATTGACATATAATACCAACAAGTTATTTTTACTTCTATTAAACTTATGGTCTACATAGCCATTAATAATATTTGCCTCAAAATTATGTAATATGATAACTTAGTTCAACTTGCAAGTCAACTAATAGAATGTGAGTTTGAGATCATAAATAATTTTATTTTTAACTCACAGACCATATAAGTTAGATCTCAATACATTTTTCTTTTTTTAATTTTAGAATACAAATCATCTCATCAAATCTTCTTTGAGAAATGCAGTCTTGGCATCCATCCAATATTATTATATTTATTAAAGAATCCTTTTAATAAATATTAAAAAGAAAGCTCTTTTCTAGTTTATGCCTTCCTACCCAATATTAAATCTTTTGGCATGTCTTATATTTCTTGACATTACTTTTGAATGCCTCTTATTTTTAAACATCATTGTATAACTAATAGGCTTCATGTCATTAGCTTTTGAATCCCTCATGGTTATATTGATGTCGTGGGGGATAAATGTGTTCATAAAGGATAACTGATATTTGAGATCTCAAATGTCATTATCTTTTATGGACACATCTTATCCCCCATGTCATCAATATGATTATGAGAGTTAGATCAACACCGTTCTCGAAAGGAGCTACTTGAGTCTTCCTCTATTAAACCAATGCCATCATAATATTCTTGGAGAAAGAATTTGTAATCGTCTTTCATAATTTTTTTCTCTAGTGCATCTTCTTAATGGAAAGTTGAGGCGAAAATTTTTGGTTTGTTTCATCTTCAACTTTAAAGTTCTTGAAAACATGCAAGGATTCAAAATTTTCATTTGTCAAATATAAGTAATTGAACCTAGAGTAATTGTTTATGAATATGATGAAGTTTTGTGGTTCATTCCATATAGTTATGGGAAATATGCCACATATATCATTATGTACAAATTTTATGAAATTTGCAGATCTTTTTGCATCTAATTATTTATTATTTGTTTGCTTCCCTATGTTGTTCAACACAAATTTGAGAATCTATTAAAACTAGGGGTTCAATAATTTTGTCTGGCCTATGAATTATCTACTCAATATTATGACCTAGATATTTATGCCATAAGGTCATGAAATTCTCTCTTTTTTTCTTTAAAAAGATTATGAACATAATTGTAGTATTTTGTTATATGAACAAGCAAAATCATGCAAATTTGAGTCAAAATATTTTATAAAATATATCCTAAACATTTATATAAAAATTAAATTATTGGTCTTACAATCAATTCTGAACAATTATTTGTCAGACTCTTTTAGTACAAAAAATTTCTCATTTTAGTTTACCTATAACTTATCATTCAGACTCTCTTAACACAAAAATCTATCGTTTTAATTTGCCTTCATCTTATCGTTCATAAGAAATAAAATTAAATCAAATTCATAATATTGAGCTCTATTTTCAGTTTGCAACTCTAGTTTGAATCAATGAGGGTTGAGAGCAAAATGATAACAACAAATTTAATGGAAATAAATTTTATCTCAACTTGCTTCTTGAAGTATCTCTCATGATTTACACATTATAATTAATGTTAAAAATCGTTAACTTCACTAATGATTTATAATTTATACAAAATTTATTGTTTTGCACAATTTGCAAGATGTATGTGTTCATGGATTAATATTTTAAAATAAATATTAAATAAAAACGAAAAAACAATTAGAATTTGAAACTATAACGATAGAAGCGAGGCTCGCAAAGTTTAATTAATTTTTTGTTAACATTATGTGAGTAGCTTTTTTGTCCGTTGCTAATAAATTGAGGGCATTTACAAACATACCACCCAATTTTCTATGTTTTTATGTGTCTAATATTTAAACATTATTTTTGCTTTTATATCACATAATTTTTTCATATAAGATCAAAAATATCACTAGTTTAGTTTTTAAAAAGTAAAATACATCATTTTATGTATAACACAAATATATATATATACATCATATATATATATATATATATATATATATATATATATATATATATATATATATATATATATAGGGAAAGAGCACATATAGCTCCCTACGTGTTAATATTCAAAAAAGGTGTTACAAAATTGGAGGGGTTAAGGAGTCAGGACCCCACTACAAAACCCAAAAAAGATACTAATAACGCACATCTAGAGGTCCCGTCTCCTACCATCCCCTCCCACCGTACAACGCACGCAAGATAAAACTCCAAAATAAAGTGAAAAGTGCATGAACAAGTAAAAATCCAAAAACTGAATGAGCGAGCATCGTTATCCAACAACAAATGAGCAAAAAATAAACGCATCAATACCAGAGAGGTAAAAGTTCCGTCGGAAAGCAAATCCCCAAGAGAAAGCGGGTCAAAATGGTATCCAAGGAGTTCTTCATCGCATGAAAGCTCCTCTTCTTGTAACGTGCATGTAACCTCAAGCAAGACAACCCGACAGAGCTAATAGACAAACCCGCATAGCCCACTAATAGCAGAAGGGATTTCCAAAACATAAAAACTTCAAACATAATGAAAATTCAACGCACCCAAGTATAATGTATAAAGGGTCTACCAACAAGCAATGTAGAGCAGAAGAAACATCAACAAACAGAATTCACAAAACAACGAATGAGATGAACAAATACCCCCAAGAAGTAAAAGAAAAGTGACAAAACAAAAAACAGAGCCCAAAACAGACAATCCGCGAACTAGATATATCTAATGTAAGGCAAATTAATCCTATCACCATGTAATAAATAAAGTTAACTCGATGAGGAGGGAGATGCCCACCAAAGGAGAACACTCCGCATTCTTAGCTAACCAATCAAGCAACTCTATTGCCTTCCACGAAGTTGAAATTTAAACGCATTTGCGAGGTGGAAAGTATCAATAAGATTCCAAATGCGTCTAAACGAAACAACAGATTCCAAGGAGTGGCATCCAGCTTGAGAAACATGTTTATAAGCAAAATAGAATCAGTTTCCACCATTAGATAGTTAATCTTGAAAATAATAGCTGATCTCAAAGCCAGAAAGAGAGCCCAAACTTCAGTCATAAGTGGGGAATCAACCACCATAGGAGATGAAAAGTAGGAAATTAACTTACCCTGATGATCCCTGAAAACACCCCCACACCAGCATGGGAAGGGGACCACTACCATCAATATTAACTTTGATAACACCTAAAGGAGGAGGGAGCCATCTCGACAAGAAAAGGCTTCTTAACAATAGTGTTATCACTAGTGAACAACCTAGAAGCTCGTTATAATAAGCTAATATATTAGAGAAAGTAACCTCAATAGATGGTTTGTTAACAAGCATGTTTGTAATCGTTCTCGGCATTCCAAATAAACCATAACACAAAGCATAAGGGAAGAAATCTAAACACTTCCCAAGCATGATTAACGTGACTTCCGGATCTTCAAGTAACCAGTAATGGAGTAACGGCTCGGCCAAGTAAGCCGAAAAACCAGACGATCTGTTCCAAATACTTTTAGAAAAAGGACATTTAAAAAATAAATGAGGAGAGGACTCCTCATCACTTAAACAGAGCGAGTGCAGATGGAAGCTAATCTCAAGCCCTCGAGCTTCAAAATATCATCCAATGGTAGAATCAAAGAAAAGTACCTCCAAAGAAAAAAAGAAATAGAGGGGGTAAAAATAGGATTCCAAACCTCAATCCCCCAATTAGTCGTAGAAAAGGAATTAAAAATATTATAAAGGTGCTTGCTAACGTAGAGCCGCAAATTTTTCTTCCAAATAGGTTTGTCATGGTGAGATGTTCTTATAGGAATTTGGTCGATAAGCATAGCAGAATCAATACCAACCAAATATCTAAGCTTAGAAATGTCCCAATTCCCATGAGACCAACGATCCGCAACCAAGAGGTTATCCCGAATAGTGGACTCGTGCATCCGGACAAAGATTAGGACTACCCCAACTATCATGCCAAAAGGAAACTTTCCCATCACCAATGTCCCAAAACATCGCTCGAGATGCATTAGTCCTATGAGTCAGGATAGCCTTCCAAATTTTAGAATCACTGGATTTCCACTTAACAACGACGAGGTGAGCGACACCGCAATATTTAGCATGCATGTAATTAGCCCAAATCGAATCCCTAAGTCTAAACTTATACCACAACTTACACATGTTTATTTCAACAATATGGGGGAGGGCTTTGAAGCCCACCCTCAAAGCAAACTTAGGCTTACACAACCTTCTCCAGGAGAGCCAGTGCTTCTTGGCCCCCCCCACCTTCCCAAAGAAACCTATTAAAAACTTTTTCAAGTAAAGTAATGGAACTTTTCTTTGCATTAAAAACTTGAAGAGCATATAGGGGAATGCTATGCAGAACACTATTCAGCAGTGTTAAACGACCCCCATTAGACAGGAAAGTATTGTTCCAGTGAAAAATTTTTTGCTTAACTTTGTCAATAACATCATCCATTTGAATTTGTTTACATCTACCCCTAATAAGATTAACACCTAAATATTTAAGAGGAAGCTTAGCAGACAATGTAACCGAGTGTGATTGGTAACCCATAATTGATGTGCATGAGATAAGTGCTTATCGAAGAAAATTTGACACTTATCCTTGTTAAAAGTCATACCGAAGCCTTCTCAAAATCACCTAAGGTTTTCATCAAGGCTTTAATAAGTAGCCTTAGAAGCATTAGAAAACACCACAATGTCATCGCATAAGCCAAGTGGCTAACAGGAAAATGAGCTTTGTTAGAGAAATAAGCACATGCGTTGATATAAGGATTGTTAAGCGAGTCTAGACAGGTAATCAAATGCAATGATAAAGATGACCGGAGATAGGGGGTCTCCCTGCTTAATACCTCTATTAGCAGAGAAGAAACCATGAGTGCTGCCATTGATCAAGATGCTATAGTGATTATTGTAAATCCATCTTTTAATTAAAAGACAGAAATTAACATTAAAACCTCTGGCTAACAACACATTCAAGATGAAGTCCCAATTAATAGTGTCAAAAGCTTTTTTGATGTCAAGTTTCGTAATGATATTACCTCCTCTCGCACTTCCTATCCAAATCTTCAAGAAGCTCTTGGGCCGACGGAATGTTATCCGTGATCTCCCTCGCCTTTAATAAAGGCAGATTGATGAGGAGATATCAACTTGTCAAGATGTGGTTGCAGCCTTGCAACCAAAATTTTACTGATCACTTTAGATAACACAGATGTTAAGGAAATAAGTCTAAAGTTGTTCCATTTAGATCTATCATTACCTTTTGGGATAAGCACAATCGAAAGTCTGCGAGAAAAATATTTGCAGAGGTCATCCCCCAAAAGAAACTTTGTATAGCCATAATGAATTCTTTTTTAATAACATCCCAACATTTGATATAAAAGCAAGAGGTAAAGCCATTTGGACCGTGCGCTTTATTAGAATTTAGGCTCTTTAAAGCAATATAAATCTCCTCCTCGTAGGGGATATCGATGAGGCAAATAGAGGTAACATAATCTTTATCGACATTAAAAAGATTACCATCAAAGCAAGAGACCTGCACATCACTAGTAAATAAAGTAGAAAAATAAATAACAGCACTACTACCAATGTCCAAAGAATCATTAAGAATAGTGCCATCACAATCAATGATTTGATTAATGATATTAGTGTTTATCCTATTTTTGATCTTAGCATGGAAGTAATTAGTGTTTCTATCCCCTTTAGTGAAATGGATATCATGAGCTTTTTGCATGAGAAGATCTTCCTCAAGAGCAATATCAGCAAGAAGAATGTTGTGGGCATGAGCAAGCTCCTGCACATTCTCAGCAGACATAATAACATTAGCTTCTAAGTTATTGACAGTATGCAAAGAGTTAGCCACTCTAGTATGAATGTTACCAAAGACCTCATGGTTCCAGTTTCTTAAGCCCAACGAAGAACTCCGCTTATGAAGCTGCCACAAAACATACCATGGAGAACCACATCTTATAGGGTGCCACAGAGCTTTAATGAGATCAAGAAAAGTGGGGTGAGTAGTCCAAATATTTAAGAATTTAAAGGGGGATCTGACTGGTTTGGAGTGAAAAGCAAGATGTAAGAGAAGGGGATTATGGTCAGAGGAAGCATGACTGAGGTGTTGGACCCTAAAGAGTTAATAATAGTTAAAAAAATTGGGGTTACCAAAAATCTCGTCTAATCTTTGAAAGAGCGAGACCTCTTCTCCAAGTGAAAGGAGGACCGGTGAACCCCAAGTCATAGAGACCGGCTCTGGAGATGCTCTCGCGGAATTTATGCATTAAATTAGAGTCAATGTTGGCTCCCCTCTCCTTTCGGAAACGGACATGACCATGTTAAAATCCCCACCCACAAACCAGCTATCATTAATAGAATTTCCTATGGCAATGAGCTTATTCCGGAGGATGTACTTATCGACAAGAATGGTACTAGCATAGACAAATGTTAACCAACCATTGAAACATTCATAGTTGTAGTGAGCAAGCACAAATTGTTTATCATCTTCAATGATATGAAGATTAATGTTTTTTTCCAAAACACCCAAATTTTATTATTATTGTTACAATGGTAAGAGTAAAGAGGGAAACAGTTGAAGATTTTCTCTTTATTATTAATGACCATAGGCTCTAAAATGGCAAATATATCCAGATGATGGATCCTACAAAGGTGCTTCAGACGCTTAAGGGAGGGAGGATCAGCCACTCCCCTAATATTCCAAACCATAATGTTAGACATGATGTTTTCCACCTCTTCTAGTAATCCTGAAGAGGGAGGTAAAATTTCACTTTCGGACAAACTAGGGGCGATTGTTACGTATTTAACATGGTTCCGTGTATTTGTTTCTTACTTCTTTTCCTATTAGACTTTTGAATGATCCACTCGGTTTTCATATCGAGTGTGCCTCCAATATAGTAGTATCATTAACATTGTGACGGGATTCAACAACAGGCAGGTGTTGTGTTGTCATGGGCTTGTATGTCTATAAGTTGGGTAGATGTGGGAGGGTTTTGAGATGTTCCTCTAGAATCGGCATGATTACTAGTCTCTTTGAGAACACAAGTATTAGGAAGCGAGGATAGAGTCGGAGAGAGGAAAAACCTCGGTTCTAAAATTTAACACGGGGGTATTTAGATCGGGAGGAACTACATCGGGTAACAAAATCTGTATATTTTGATCATCTTCAATCGTTAAAGACAGTTCACTGTAGAAGTCGTGGTGGGAATTAGCATCATCATTCTTATCCAAAGATAAACATAATTGGTTTGTGTCATCCAAACCCGGGACATTGTTGGGTTTGCAAGGTAAGGTATATATATATATATATATATATATATATATATATATATATATATATATATATATATATATATATTGAAAAGCCCTAGGGCAAATTATATTGAAATAAAAAAAGATACAGAAAGTTGTATGAGAGGACCCAATAGAGGTGCCCTACTTATACGATACATAAAACAGTGATACCCCAACAAAAAGAAACAAAAACCTCAAAAAATGCAAACATGCAGATAACAAGTGTCTATGGACAATGCAGTTTAGGCCTGACTCTTCCTTTAGTTCTTGGGCAGATCCAGATAACAGACTTTGAAGTGTTTTACCATTGCCAGGAGTGACAAGGGTATCATCCATTAAGTCTCCAAGCTGAATAGTACCCTAAGACTTCTTCCTCCACCGAGAAGTGTAGACTTGTCATTCTTCTTCTGAAGACTGGTTTATGATATCATTAGATAGTGGAGCATCAGTAGAGGGAAAGGCAATCACAACAATGGGGTTCCGGTGTTCGTAAAGGATATTCTTCCAATACTTGGGAATCTCCTGCACACTCAACATGTAGTTCTACCACGATTAAGGAATCGTCAAGTACATCCAAAGCATTAATAGCAGTAAGAAGGTTTGTGTTTGTCTCTAAAACTTCCTCATTAGCATTAGGAGACACGTGTTCTGTCACCTGGACGTGAATATTAGTATCAACCATATCTTCAATAAGCTCATGGAGGGAGACCTGAGCACCCTCTATGGTAGTTAGAGCCTAACAAGATAGTGTGTCCTCTTCAGAAGAAGAAGGGGGCTGTGACCACATCCTACCTCCCAAGGGCAATCACCTGGTACCACCTCAACAAACGGCCCTTATCAACAAACTCAACATTTTTAGAAACCATCTCAGTAGACAAGCCATTTTGTACCGTATCTACAATGGGCATAGCAGTAGGTATCACCGACAATGGTGAAGAGGGTATAACATCCGCTGGAATGTGCTGAGTAACAAGAGGTGGGGCTACAATGGGCTATAGATGTGGATGCAACCAACAACATGATGAAGAGCTATGGCCAGACATTCCACAATGAGGGCAATATGGGGGATGAGGTCCCATCACAATCTCCTGCCAATAACATTGATGAGGGGAGCCAATAACCTTGATGAGGGGAACCAATCCAAATCTTCCCTGGAAAAGGTTGAGTGATGTTGTGCTCTACAAGCACACAAGCTTTAGATGGCCTGGTTGTATCAAGCGTGGGAGTATTAACCTTCAGTGGTTTCCCAAAATTAGTTGCCAACATATAAAGGGTATCATAATTAAAGATATGCACCCTGAGCCCCGAAAAATTAACTCAAACCGGGATAATAGGAGATTCCGATTTAGGATCAAAATCTAAGATCCATTTCAGAATTTTCATTAAGCGATTATCAATTTTGAGAAATTTTTGAGCAAAAATTTAGGCATGATCAGTGTCATTTGAGAGTTGAATGAGAACGTGGCAGCCATCTAGTGAACAAACTTTCCAACTCCTTCTAAGCTTAAGAGAATCGAAGTGCTTTCTAATAATCTCAAGCTTGGCATTTCCATACGGAAACTTCCCAACAAGAGTATATATGTGTGTTGAAGCCTTCTTTCTTCCCAACTTCTTAATAAAGGTAAAGCCAACTCCCGACTCATAAGCATTATGAAAAGCTTCAGGAAAAAAAAACAACTCTGTCCACCTACTCTGGAGGTGGAACCCCTGGAGACAGCCGCCACATAGGATGGGGCCATACCCTAAAAACACGAAAATCAGCCGCAGATAAAAAAAATACTCAAATATGGAGCAGACTCAAAGAAAACAAAAAAACAGAGGCAGTGGTTGCGAATAAACCCCAGATTGTGAGCAAAGAAACCTTAACTAGTGAGAATCCCAAATCCAGGAGGAGAAACCACAGTAATACTGAACCGTAAAAAAAAGAAGATGAGAGTGAGGTAAGAAAGATTTCACCAGCCCCCTAGATTAGATGGTGAAGCTCCATGGCCGAAGACCTAGTCGTCCGCCCCATTCGCCTCCGATATCGCCCGCCCGCCCCATTCACTCATATATATATATATATATATATATATATATATATATATATATATATATATATATATATATATATATATATATATATATATTGATATTGATTAGTTAGCATCTTAGTGTTGCACGAAAGTCCAACATCTATAGAATTAATTGAAGTGACAATAGAGATACAAAAAATTTGTACACTGTATACGTGAAATAGAAAAACTCACGGGGTATAGCCCAATCAGAACGTTCCACTATAAGTTAATGAGTACACACACAAATTCACATAGAGGACATGATTATATAGTTCCTAGAAGTACAATGGTTGTATGCAGAGGAATTTGTTGTACAATGGTCTAGAACAGTTGCAGTTGTGAGTACTTATCGAGGCTGTAGTGTATTGCCTTCGAGGTGCATCTTTGCATGGTATTCAAGATGATGCACTGCTTAATAGGGTGCTTTGTCACTCTACGACATTAGTTTTTATGTACACTGACATAGGTCTTCACTTCGTGCAATGATTCGTTACTCTGCAGCCTACGTCGCGACTCTGCTAAAGGCTTTATTGCAACGAGCAAGGGTTGGTTGACAGTGGTCGGCGGTGGCTATCGGTGGCTATCGAGTGTGGTTGACGGCGTTCGGCGACTGTATGAGTGGGAAGTGTTCACTAGGTCTTTGGTTCGGAACGACATTAGAATTCAACCTGTGGTAATGATCCCTCTAGCATTACGACCTTGACCACAACGATGCTGTCCATAGATCAAATTATTTCATGGATTTTATTTCACTTGACTCCTATGGCTCCATTGCGTGTGCTCGAGTTAGAAGTTTTGTATAAATGTATTGTCGTATCCTTATCTCGAAACAGTGTTAACTCTTCTTTTTGTTGAATTTTCTAGGTCCTTTTTCGTGAAAATAGTAGAGCTCTATTTATATAGTATGGGAGTGACCTCCTGCAATTAAGAAAGGAATTCAAACCACTCCATTGAATGACCCAGAGAGATTCTTCTAAACGAACCACATTTTATGGAGATTTAAGTTGTTTAACGACGTTGAAATTGAGTGAACTTAGGCTTGTTGGACTTGTTTTGTCAAGACCTTCGATTTGATTATAAACTTATCAAATTTGGAATGCATTTGACTTTCTAATCAGTCATCCAAATCCTTCAAAAATAGTTTAAGGGTTTGATATGAGCTTGATTTTAATCGGGTTGGCCCAATTTTGTTTTTTTTGGGTCAATTTCATAGAGTTTAGCTTAAAGTTTGCTGAAATTGGGGTTCTTTTTTATTTTTAGTTTCAATTTAAATATTTATTAAAAAATTATTTGGAATAAAAAGTACAATTATTGCATCATAAATCAAATTTTCCTATTGAATTTATAGTCGCTGTAAGTATTGAGTGATTAATACGTAAATCTTCGAAATAAATTTGTGTCGTTGTCTGCAAGCTGCCTGTTAGTAATGCATTTGACTATACTCATATTAGAGCGATCACAGTGGGCCGATAAGACCGTCTGTTGCTGGGACGCCACCCCTCCTTTTATGTCATTTCCTCAAATATAATAATGCCTCGTAATGCGTAAGACTATTTGGCAGAGATACCAAGGAAAAGGAAGTAGGTCAATTATTATTCAAAGCAATTGGGCTGATAAGGGATCTTTTTTTGAACTCAAGGCATCATCTTCATCTTCTAGGGTTTTTGCATCTGGACTAGATCATAACAGATGGAATTCAATCAGATTATTTCTAAGATAAAATTCACATTTAATGTTAAGTTTTTCCAATTTTCTTTTGAAAAGTGAAGTATACAACTTAAACAAAGGGCTCACTCGGTTAAGTAGTTATTTGTGCCTATGCTGGCTTCTTTGGAAACATATTCTGCACTTTGTTAGATTTAGATTTTATAGCTTTAACTGCTACCCATGCTGCCCCTACCTGTTTGTATGGAGTCTCTGATGCCATGAACTCTGCCTTTTTTAGCCTGAATGGAGCCACATATTTGATATTTGTTGTAATTTTTTTTGTTCTCTTCTTACATTATTTTTTTTGTCTTCTTCTAGTTTGTTTTTCTTGTTTATGGGTCTTGAAAAATTTTTTTATTCCGATAACTTATTCTTTTTGTAATATTTGATTTTATCAAAGAAGTCAAAACAAGTTCCCTTATTTCCTACCACCTGAACTTTATGCCAGAAAGGTACAAATGTGACTTTTCAATCACCAAGGAATTCCAATAATGAGTGCAACCTTTGTTGGACAATTAAAAAGAGAATGTAGATTGTCCTTTCTAAAACTTATTAGACTCGAATTTGAGAGAGATCAATGCTCTAAATATGAGAGTTGATCATTGATTTATAGCAATAAATTTTAAAAATATAAATATTTTTGTTCGGGCAATAATATGTAATAGGAAAGAAAGTTAGATGGATGTGATCAACTGTCAGTTTTCAATTAAGCTCTGTCATATAAAGATGTCGTTCACTTCTTTTTTTGTTATTTATATTTTACTCTCTCTCTCTCTCTCTCAAAGGTTCTGAAAGTATTACATACTTCCTTTAATCGATAAAAAGCTATGTGAGTGATCTTGCTCTCCATAAACATTGATTTATCGAGAAAAATTTCAATTGCAAGTCTTATCTCAACTTGAACAATTCAATCTCATAAAGAACTTCTCTAATTTAAATCTATGTATAGATTTAATGATGTTGTAATAACTCCAAATATTATTAATCCCATATCTCAAAAATCAAATTAGTTCTTAAAACTTCAAGACCAAAACTAATTATGTATGTTTCTTAAATTTACACTAATAACAATCTTTCAGTTGAATTATTGCCCTTTTTTGTATAGTCTTTTATCATGAGAGAACATTTTTTATTATACAGGAGCATAAATTTCATTTATGTGCCCACTTATGTTCAAATCTCATATCATAGTTATTTTCTTTTTTATTAAGAACATTATTTCATATTAACAACAACAAATAAGCCATCCCATTCTAAAATACATAAAAATCTATTTTCCAATAGATATGCCATTTGCTTTATTAATAATCTGATTATTATCTGGAATAAATATTAATGTATGATCTAGTACACTGTACGTTAGACATAATATAATTATACCAAAATTTCGTGTGATATAATGATTATGGCTATATTAGTTTGTATATATTCATAGGTGTAAAAATTTTAGGAAACATACAACTAATCAACTTTCAAGTCTTTCTATGCCCTCTTTATACACAAGTTCACCTCTTTGTGTTCCCTATTATTCATAACATCAACTAGTTGTACGCCCTTTTTATGCATAATCTCAAATTTTATATCATTCTTAACTATAAAATAAATGGATGGAGCAATGTTCGGGTACCTATGCTAGCATTTTCATCACTCTTTTTTTATTGTTTGATTATTTGACATGGCACTTTTAAGTGGAAAATCTTCTGCTCCCATTTCTATACACACTCTTAATCAGTGCATCTAACTTTTGCTCAATATTAAGTTTATTAGGTTTTTAATTTTTAATTATAATGAAATTCTCTCACAACTAGTTAGAGGGAATAAACTTTTGTTTATGCACCTCATCCTACACTTTATTAGCTTAACCACCACACTATCTGGTATATTTGGATGGTCTAATTCTTTTCGGCAAAATTTAGAAGTGTCTGATAAAGAAAATATATAAAGGAGTTATATGAGTCATTATCATCTTCTATATGATCTATATAAAGTTAACAATTAGTTGCAGGGAAATAATTCAATCTAACATTCAAACGTAATAGACTTGGTTAGTTAACCTAAATACTTATTTAAAACATAGTGAAATATATTTGAATCACTTCTTCATCATATAGAAGTGGTAAGAAATTCTTTCTTGCAAGCACTTTATTATTTTTTAATTAAAACTTGGAGAAAGTTTGTCAAAGAAATTTAGCATAACCCTTCCCAAGCTTTAGAATGGCTTTATAAACCTAATACAACAAAAAGATTACAAACACAATAATAATGCATTAAGTTGGTGTCTTTTTTCATTTTTTTTCACCTTTAAGATACCAATTTAATTGAGATCATACTCCTTTCTAGCCCTTTAATATTCCTCTCCCATGACATTCTTTCTCATGATGTTCAAGAAAATAAAAAATAAATAAATAATAAATTAATAAAAATAAATCTTCAAGCTTAACTTTATTTATAAATATATCATAGGCATATCATTATTTCTCATATGATCGAAGGGCATTATATCATCAACAAAGCAACAAATTAGCATCTTCATATTTAATTGAACATTTAATGAACACTTTTTTTTTTATCAACATTCCCAATGTTCTTATTACCATCAAGATAACATTCAACCAACATTGTGTCTGTGATCATCTCTTTAATAATTTCCTTAGAGAAAAATATACTGAATATCGAGCTTGTGAACAAAAAAAAAATTCTAAAATTTGTGCTTACTCTAATATTAAACATAATTATGTAAATATCATTCTTTTTATCTTTAAACTATTTTAATTAAAGCTAATAAATTAAGTCCTCAAATGATTCTATTTTTAGAAGTAGGGAGCGTTGTTTGGAAAGGCATTTCCCAACCTTCTTAAAGAGATCATTTAATATAAACTAATTAATCATTACTCTCATTATCTTACTAGTTCTTTATGTTACTTCTACAATGTAATGCCTCTTTATAAACTTAAACATCAATATGTATCATAAAAAAAAAAAATAAATGAATCTATTTTACACAATTTGATAATGTAAATTATGTTGGGGCATGAAATTCAAACCTCAATCAAATCTAGCTTCCAACCCCTATATTAAAGCAATTATGGTGGAGAAGATGAATGTTAATATTTGATAGAGGATCATTACATTGAAAAAATTGTTTAGCACAAAAAAAAGAGCAAAATAAAAATTTAAAATTTTACGCATATAAGAAGGAATATTTTTCAGGATATAACTATAAGTTCTTTTTAAAAGAATTAGATATATATATATATATATATATATATATATATATATATATATATATACACAATTTACTGAGCACTAGTATGAAGCAGATTTGGTTGGCTTTTCTAATGAAGCCTTAGATCCTTCAAAATTTGAAAATTTGCTATTGTGGATTAAATTTGTCAATGATTGGGCTTTAAATTTGCCGAGATACCCAGTGGTTACTCTAATCTGTCCTATGATTGTGCTTTATAATTTTGGAAGTGAAATGATAATTATTATTTTAGTTAAATAAATTTTATAATGTTAGGGCTTATGTTTGGTGGAACGAGCCATCGAAAGGCCTAGGAGAAGTTAGTTCTATGGTATGATCAATGAAATTACCTCAGATCCTATGCTAAAGTGATTTCTACTGATAAGGTAGAAGTTCGAACCTAACTAAAAAGGTATGACTTATGGGCTGCATTTCTACTGAAGAATTCTTCTGAACTTGCAACCCTCCTGAAATAGGTTGTCATCTAACACCTTCTACACTTTAAAATCATGAATTTAATCACATGCACATTAAGAGTGGCAGGCTGTTGTTAATAAAAAATATGCGATGGGACTCACGACTCGATCCTAAAAATCGAATGACCTAAGTAGAATTTGCTTCTCACTTTAATATTTCATCATTTTAAAACTTAAAATTTTATCATTTGTGCAAAGATAATGCTAGCTCAACAAATTCAATTGAAAATGATGACATTTGATCGATCTAGACCCAATCGATCAAGAAAAAAAAATTAAAATTTCTTTTATTGTATGCGAGACGCTGATTGTGAAGTATAAGCTTTGAAATGGGTTATGGAAATCCTTATATGATGTGTTTTAGAAGAGTATTTAAGGCTAATAAATACGAAAGACAGATTCACTCCTTCGAGATGATGATCCTCGTAGGCCGTATCTTCCATTCCTTGTAATGAATGAAGACTAGAAGACATGAAAAGAAGGAACAACACGATACTTTCACCTTAATTGTTTTGTTTTCTAATTGATTTTTTTTAAGTTGATTACTATTAAATGTATGCTGACGCAATATTTAGTGGGTATGAAAATGCCAATCATAAATAAGTTACGAATATTATCATTTAAATTATGGTTAAAAATTGTACTTTTGATAAATTAATTTAAAATGGAGGTGGGGCAGAAAATATCTCATCCTAAATGCTTAACATAGTCTAAGTCTGACTAAGCACTTAAACACAGAAATAATCCTTGGAAAAAGCAGATATTTCTAATGTGCATACAAGCATACAAGAAAGTTGGTAAAGCAAACCAAAACGATGAATAAAAGAGGTGGTTGAATGACACCATAAACAAAATAAGAAAAAGATGGGGCCGCCAAGCATCTGCCCATTTCACTCCCAGCCTATAACTACTAATGTCTCCTTGGTGGCTTAGCTTTCTGGGTGTTAGTGATTTGCGTTCTGCTAAGTTGAGGATCATCTTTTAGCACTAACACTTTATTGAGGCTTCTCCGTGCTCCATTGCCTTATTGAGATTCATCCTAGCTCCATTTTCAAGCAAGGCCCATCTCAGACATACCAAGCATACCAGCCAGCCAACAAGGAAAATCCTAACTCTAGACTCAAAGAGGAAATGAAAACCTACACTTACTACAACACCTGCAGAAATATGTTAGCAAAATAATTAATATAACCATAATATAACCAAATTCATCGACCTAGCACCGTTTTGCGGCAACAGACTTCGCTTGTAGAAAATAATGTCAATAAGGTGAAGGTTATCCTTACATATAGTCTATTCAAGTGTTAATTAGCTAAATGTCCATCTACAATGACAAAAGATATAACATAACATCATTCACATCTAATTTAAGTAGACGATAAATGCTCATAAAAATAGAAGGTTCATACAAATACGATCGACCTAACTCAAATCTAGGTTTGTAAACTAACAAGGACAACTAACGATGTGGTGTAGTGTGTGAGATAGACGTCATTCTAGCTTTTATATTATAGTTTTAATTCATCTTGAGATTTAATTTATTTCCACTGCATGGTTAAAGTATAAATGGCTTACAAGTTGTATGATTATATATTCAGTTTTAATCTCTTAGATGAATTTCATTGATACTTAGTGTTATAAAGAGTATTGTGAAGAGTAGGACCCACTTGGCTGGAGGTCCCATCATTCACAACTTCCTAGTCCTAAAAAGTAAGATCATCTTATTTTAAGAAATAAAATGCACTCTCGAATGACTATGAGTGGCTTCATTATTCATTCTTGTCTTGAGGTTTGTTGGTTAGTTCTTTTAATCAAATTTTTCCTTATATTTTTCCTCTTATTTTATTTAGCTTAGGTTCAAGTTGATTAAAAATACCAAGTAATCTAACTAGGATTCCAAAAGGAGTGTCATGAAATTCCAAACTGAGGGTGGAGAGTCTTCTAAAAGTCTATCCAAGGAAGTTTAAATGACAATTTTAAAAGACTATGATCAATATGGGATTATGTTAGAATTTTTTAGGTTAATATTAGTGGAACTTCAAAGTTTACTTAATTATGGCTAAACCATCTAAAATAAGTTTTAAATTTTCATTATATTATGCTCTAATCTTATTTTGAATTAGAATGTAAATTTTACAGGATTGTGAATCATTCTATATTACTCTTCTTGTTCTCTTTTCACTAATTTGTTTATTATTTATTAAACTAGCCTTTTAATTATTAAAGTTTAAATAAATTTAAAAAATTCTAAAAGTTGGTCAGTTGATTAAGAAAATTATCTTAAGACTTATGTGATAATTTTAAGAATACATTATAATCATTAAGTTGTGATTTATTACAGATTTAATTCAATTTTTAGGGTTTGATAGGGTTGTGATTTTTAGGGTTTTGGTCTAATTTTGAGGTTAAGGATCAACTCATGTAGAGCCATCCTAAAGATCCTTAACCTCATTAAGTTGTGATTGATTACAGATTTAACTCATCCAAACCCTAATGTGCCCTTTTGACCCCAAACTTTGGTAGCACCATGAAATGGTGAAATCCAGTTAGGTCAACCCTAATATTGTCAAATATTGGCTAATTTACCGCCTTCCCTCCAAATTGACTTCGCTCAACATGGTTATGACACTACACCATATGATGAACCCAATTGGCACTATAGGGTCAATCACCTTAATTCACCTAATTAATTGATTGATTAATTAATTAATTAAGGGGATTGTTGAGTTTCATTTAGACCTAACATATGGACTAAATCCAATCCAGTTAAACCCCATCCAATGACGTTAGCACACCAAACCACCCATGAGGTCAAACTTGACATTGTGTGATTAATCCTTATAATTCACCTAATTATCTAATTAGGTCAATCTTAAAAACTCATTAGTGTTTAATCCATTGGATTAGCATTAAACATGCCCAATTATGACCCAAGCCATAATGAAAATGGCTCTAAGCTCATGAACTAAGCCCATAAATCGCTCTTCTTGGGTCACCCATTACTACCTATGACCTAAGTCTACTCATCAAGATAATGGGTGACATATGACATAAATTAAATTAATTTTAAATAAAATGAAAAATTAAAAAGGGAAGAGGAGATAAAGGAGATTGACACGCCTAAAAATGTGCTATTTTTATATACATTTTATGCTTATTTTTAATGATATTAAACTTTAAAATAATATATTTTACATGTTTTTAGTTTCAAGTACAATAGATGGAGTTTTAAAAAAAAGGAGTGAAAATGGAGCAAAACAGGGTCAAATGGAGCAAAGGAGCACAAAGTAAATTGGCACCTTGGCGCCAACTATTGGTGTCTAAGCGCCAGATCCTGTATGTAGAAACAGAGAGCCCAGTGCCATGGCGCCAGGATTGGCGCCTAAGTACTACAGTTGGGCACCTAGGCTCCACAGTTGGGCGCCTAGGCGCCATAATTAGTTTTTTTTAAATAAAATTTATTTGGATGAATTTTGAAGATGCATCTGAGGTGACTCATGGGGATTTTGAGGTTTATTTTAAAGGTGTGTCTCTTGGAGTGAACGGTCTCTTGGCCAAGAGGGGGGGCTTGGTGTCTCTTCATTTGGGAACTGTCTTTTGGAGTTCCTAGTGACTCTTGGCACTTAGGAAGAAGAGACAAATGAAGGAATTGAGAGATTTCTTCATTTATCTTTGAGAGATTGAAGAGAAGTGTAAGTGATTGCTATTTTTTGTGCAAGGAGGGCGTGGATTTTCTGTAAAGATAAGTCTTGTACTCATTTTGAATTTACTTTGAATTATTGCAATAGTTGTATGATTTAAAAGTCATTTGCAATGAAGAATCCATGTGTTTTCTCCATGCTTAATGAGTAGTTTTCCTTACCCTTCCCTTTTGTTATGAAGTAGTGGCATGCGTAGGTGACCAGAGAAAAATGTATTGAGAAATTCATACCAATTTTATATTAATATTGCACTTTAAAGAAAGGTATTTTCTATGTTTTATTGCAGGAATAAAGATTTATAGATAATGGAGCAAAAAAGATGAGAAAATGAGCGAATCTGGAACAAAAAGGACTAAAAGAGACAAAAATTAAACTACGCCGCCGACGGCGTGTTTTCCCTGAGAGAATTCGAATATATTATAAAAGAGCCCGCCGACGGAAAGATCGAGCCCGCCGACAACGAGCCTGAACAATTGGCCTATGTTCTTGAAGCCCGCCGACGGCGCCAACGAGCCCGCCGACGGCGAGAAGGTCGGTTCAAGCAATGTTCAATGAATCTGGACGTTTTTTGAAGATGTGCTTAAGCAACCTTTGGAAATATTTCTCCCTCTTTAAATAGAGACGATTTGGTGTGTCCTTGGTATCCTTTTTGAGTGTCTTATTAGTGTCTTTAGTGTATAAGTGTGTTCTAGAAAGTATAATAGTGAGTTTAGTTGAGTGTGTTGTACAAAAAGGAAGAGTCAGAGGAACTTCGAGAAGTCTGCTTGGGGAGAAAATTTGAGTTAAGTTTTGTTTATTATTTTATAACTTTAATTTTATATAAAATCTAAGTTTTGTGTTATTCTTCCTATACATTCTGCGTAGTCTTCTCTGTCTTTCTCCTTATTTTTGAGATTTTGTGAAATGAAAAATTAAATTAGTTGTGCCTAAAATATTCAATAAAAAATTGTGATAATCTTTTATTTGAATCTTAATTTACTTTCAATTTGACCAATTGAACTGTTAAAATATGTTGATTTCACAACTAAAGTAAAGATTACATCCAAGATTCAGAGAAAGCAAAAGCCTTGAAAGGAGGGTGCAAATAAATAAGGAAATATTATTTATCGGGTGTAGAATTGATATTTTAGAGTGGCAGACTAAAATCTTCAATTCGGTTCTATCGTTTGAGTGCTGAAGTGTAGATGTTAGCCCTCTGGCGAGGGGAACGTGGGAGCTCCGAAGTGAGAGCATGTATCCTCCCAGCCTAGCCGCAGATTCAGTAACCAAGCATAGGATTAGTCAATATTCTTTATGCCTGGACAAAAGGGTAAATAATAGAAATGTTCTTATTTGGCACAATACAACTCTAACTAGTTTAATTATCCATTCACTTAATTCTCTTAACAAGGGGAGAGATACTTTTCTAAATTGCAATCTTCCATTCAAAAATTAGTAAATAGAGTATAGTATAAGTGTTCTTTTAGTAATTGCAACTGCTTTAATTAGTTCATAATCTCTAAACTTCTCTGTGGGATCGATATCTAGGACTTTATTAGAGCCCTATATTACTTGAACGATACGTATACTTGCGTTGATAAATGGTAACTATGTTATTATTTCATATTATTTTTACACTGGTTAAACACACATATAGCACCGCATCACCACCCGATCAGTAGGAAAATTTGATTTATGATGCAATAATTGTACTTTTTATGTGACGAGTAAAACCTTCGTTGCTTTATTCACGTAATGTACTGGCCATAGTTATGTTAAAATCTATTGTAAGTTAAGACTAAGACTCGAAAGAGCGGTGACTTCACAACTTGGTGCACTTATATTGTCCGGTGACTATGGTGAAGTAGTTCATGAGGCGATACAACTTTTAAAGAAAATATCTTCATGATATGTTTATATTAGGAGCTTCTAGGTGACAGTTGATGTAAGTGAATGGGTTCCTTTCCATGAGTTGTAAGGCTTTTAACCACCTTCACATCTCATCTAGTTGTATAAACCTAATAGAATACTAAGCATACCTATGCACACGATTGAGAGTAGGTAGACATATGTTCCTTGTTGGCACAAAAATTATTACATAATTCTATCATTTTCTCTACTTCTTATGCCATTATATTCATTACAATAAGGAAGGGTTTTTGATTATATAAGAACTTTCCCAAATTTAACCAGCCTCAATAGATTAGATTTTTATTTTTTTAAGTAGTTAATTTAGAAAAACCAAACTTGTGAATGAAAATTGCGGGCTAAGACGAGTTATTATAGATTAAAACTTTTACTGAAGTCGTTAAGACTTAACACTTTCCTTGTGGGATTGATACTTGGGTTTTGAAAGAAAGTCTTATATTACTTGAAAATGATATGTATACTTGTGTAGTATCTGTAGTGTGTAAAATCAAATTGTAGAGAAAAATGAGAATTATTTGTCAAGAATTAAAAGTGCCAGCACACACAGGCAGTGGGAGTCAAGTTTTTGACTTCGATATCTGGGATTGAAACTGATGTAATTACACATTAAGCATGCACATATTGTGTTGGGATCAGAGATCACACCTACCCCCCCCCCCCACACACACACACACACACTTGGCAACCAAGTCCATTCCACTCAAATCCTTTCATACTTGGGTCAAGCTAGACCATGGCTGAGATCAACAACCACACCTCCAACTCCCTCCAATGCCGTCAAGCCATGAAATTCCTCTCTCTTCCTCATTGGAACCTCAATGGTCAACCCCTTCCAAAATTGAAGCCTCACATGCCTCTGCAAAAGTTCACAGAGGAGCCAGCCAAGACTGTCTCAAGCCATGCCAAGCTCTCTCATGGCCATTAATAAAAAAAATGAGAGCCTCAAGACAAGACCAAGCTCCTTAGACAACCCCCAAATCCTTTGCCTCCCAGTAGAGAAAATCTTCCTTAGGACGTAGGCAATAAAATTCCTCTGTCCCTTGCCCATAACTACCACTGTGAAGCCTTATCTTTCCCTCTGAAGTCCAGGGCAAATTTTGGGTCAAACATAAACCTACTTGAAATCCCAAATTAACTTCTTCAAAAGCTTCCCAAAACATCATGAAATAATCCCAATCAAAATCAATCCTTCCCGTGCACTCAAACTTATCCCAAGACAAAATTGAACCACCATTTGGCCTAGCTCATACCTAGGTCAATTTTAATACAATTGAGCTAAGGAGAAGCTTCGTAGGGTCTAGAAGATTGTGCTGTCAAGCCCAATCAAGGTCGCACCTCTTGGGACAAGGTATGGATCAAAAACCCTAAAATTTGTTCGGGTTTGGTATTTTGTGAAACAAATGGACAATCCATTTTTGATCAACCATATAGATGTATTCTTCTAGCTTAGATGAAGCTTTATGAACAAACCCTATGAGATTTCATGAAAAATTGAGGTAGAAATTAACATTTTATCATGAAAAACCTTCGAGTTATTGTCTTTGTGGGGATGATGAACGGATGTCGTCCATTTCCGTATATTGAAAATGGACGGCAACAATTAGATCAGACCATCAAACCGCAGAGGAAATAATTATTGGGTCAGCGTGAGATCAACGTGGAAAGCACCGCGAACCAACTGAAGTCGCGTGGACCTTCGAAGCTGTTGAGGATGACGTGGCCAGCATATGGATAAGTAGAAAAATCTATTTTCTCTAATTTATTAAAACTAGATAAATCAATCCAACTTCAAAAATGCATAAATCTATGTAGAAAAATCCTAAAATCAAAATAAAAATAACTCTGAACTCAGTAAATAGAGGAAAATTAATAAAAATAAAATGGTAATTAATTGAATTATATTTAATTTTAATTAATTAAATACTCCAAGGAGAATTTTAATTATTAAAAATTAAATATAAATCCAATAATTATTAAAATTTTAGGGATTGTTTCTCCCATCTTTGGGAACATTTCATAATTTTTCCAATGTTAGGATACCTCCCTAACATTAAAATATTCAATTTTCTACAAGTTTATACTTATTTTGTAATTATTAAAAATTAGGAAATTGAAAATGAAAGATAAAAATTGGCGAGTAAATTCAAGGACATGAAATTGTACTCTAAAATGGTAATTTACACCCTTAAACAGCATTAAAATAAAAAATTATAAATTTAAAGGTAAAAATGTAAAAATAAATAATTAAATTGTATTTTGGCCCAAATTGTTTTTAACCTAAGTTAAGACATTCTCCTAGGGTTTTAGGGATATTATAACATGGTTATCTTCTTAATCATGGGAACATCTCTATGACCTAGGATTTTAGTCTAGTTTGGGTTTAGGCTTAGGGTAGGTTTACACCACCCCAAACCTAACCCAATTTAAATTAATTCTGATTCCCAATTAGATTTGACTTTGCTCTATCCAATTTGGGATATAACGAATCTAAATTGTAAATGTTGGGTCCAACCACCTTAGACCCAACCTAAACCGTAAGTATTCGGTCTAACCACCTTAGACCCAACTGTTGACCTCACTTTTAGTTGAGGTCTAGTTCTTTAGAATATCCTAGGGTCTAGCCATTGGACTCTCCTGGTGATTTTCTTAGAAGATTAGTCATGGAACCTTCCCCATAGAAATTCAAACTTTTCTCACTTCACTGGGAGTTTTCATATGCTTAAGGCCTAACCTCCAGTTTTTAGGAGGTAGTGACCAAGCATAAGGAAGCCCAAGAGAAGTCTCCTATAGGTGAGTAGACCATAGAATCTACCCCGGGAAGTCTGGAGCTCACACCACACTTACACTACACACTCACAAACCTAAATAAGGCACATCACCTTTGATCTCCTAACTCTTTGGAAACTCATGTAAGTGGTTTCCCAAGCTCTTATCCTCAGGCTAGAGTTTGGCTAGTACCAGCACATTGAGAACCAAATGAGGGCGACCCTTGGTCCATGGCTCAATCTAAACAATTCCATACTACTCACCTCCAACCAATCCTAATTTTCCCAAAGATTTCAAATTTCTAACCCAAAACACCCCCAAAGCCCTAAAATCCCCCAAATTTCCAAAATCACTCAAATTACCCATAATTATCCAAAAATCATTCCAAAATACTCCCTACCACTCAAAGTAGCCAAAATTACCCAAAATTGCTAAATTTTCCAAAAAAAATCCCCAAAATGACCAAAATGCCTCTTAGCCCAAAATTCAAAAAATTTCAAAAATTCCCATAAATTCCCAAAACCTCCAAATTATCCCAATTTCATTTCTCTCAACTACCACATCACCCAATTTGGCCAATTTAGCCCAATTTAACCAAAAAACCCCAATTTGACTCATTTTAACCCAAAATTGCCCAAATTAAACCCAATGTCTACCCAATTCGCCCTAATCTTGCTCAATTGCAATTCCAAACATTAATTCAACATCTTGAATACCAATCTCATCCAAATCCAAGCTCAATTTGACCCACATTTGAGTTCAATTTCACTTAAAACCCAAAATCCCTAATTTTGCCTAAGTGACCCAAATCCCCTAAATTGACCTAACACCAATCAATTTCTCCCCAATTTCAATTCTAAAACCTTCATAACACTCCCCTAAATTGAATTGAACCATCAATTGCCCCCAATTTGAAACCAAGTCTCACCCAAATCCACTTGAGCCAAGCTTGCCCAATTTTGGACCTAAACATGCCATATGCCCAAAATCTTCCAAATTGATTGCCCTACTAACAAAATTTCCACTCAATTGGTGTTAGGAACTCTTTATGACATCCTCATAGACATTTGGAATCTTCAATTGGCCTTGGACCCAACCCTAGCCCAACCTAAACCCAAGTTAAACCAACTTGCCCCAAATTGACAAAATACCAAATCAAGCCAAATTGATCTACCGAACCAATCCAAAACCACTCCAATCCTTTTCTAAATCATTTGTGACAATCATATACACAATATTGCTGAATCATTTGGGCTCAACCCAATCTCAAACCCAAGTTAACCCAATATAAACCTAAAGTGACCCAAATGAACCCATGACCCAATCTAATCAAATTGAACCAAATGTGGCCATGCCAACTCCTCCACAGCCACAAAGTTGACCCTAGGGACTGGGCTAGACCTACCTAGCCCACCCTAGTGGAGCCATGTACCAAAGGTCCCCCAAATTAGGGGATATCCTCCCTTAAATGGTTAAACCTAGGGGGGATTTGTCATAATGCATTAACAAATTAAGCTCACCCCCATGATGGCCTACCCACTGGCTCACCTGATCCACTGGCCACCTCCCCTGGCCTGGTCGGTCGGCCTAGTCGCCGGAGGAGCCCAAACCGAGAGCCACCTCACACTTGGCCAAACCCAAACTCCACCCTATGGCCAAGTTAACCTAAAATTTCCATTGGATCTCCTCTGCACTCCACCTAGGCAGCTCTTTGCACCTAAATTGAAGCCTTGGCAGCCACCCCAGCCATGGCTATTTAAGCCACCAACATTCACAACCAAAAGTTTGGGCTGAACTAGACCTTAACAAAACTCTGCCAAAATCACTCCAAAATCTTCCCATAGCACAGAGAAGCCAATCCCCACTGCATTCCTGCCCTAAAACCCATTGAATGATGCGACTTTTTTATATGTAAGAATTTATGACATCAGATTTATATATTTATAATGATTTTGTAAAGTCACAATTTCAAACGCAAGTATACGTATTGTATCAAGTAATACAGGGCTCTAATGGAGTCCCGTTTAACGATCCCAGAGGGAAGCGAGGTAAGAGGTTCTTAATCAAATTTTAGTCTACTACTAACAACCTTAGTTTCGAAGGGTGATATAAGTGATTTTTCTAGCAACTACTCCTAAATGCAGATGATTATATGTAACAATAATAACTATTCCTAAATGCAAATATTACTTCTAAAGATAACCCTTTTTGGATAAATTGGTTTGGTGAATTTTGAAATAATAAAATCTACTATTCTTATGTAATGAATTGGATAAAGTTTAGGAATGAGATTCATTAAATATTATTTGTGTAAAATAGGAGCAATCATATTCTTTACCCTCTTCCAAGTATCCCCTCTGCAGAGTGCTATAAAGAACATTGGCAAATCCTAGGCTTAGTCCCTAAATCCATGGTTCGGCTGGGAGGATACTGGTTGTCACTTCAGAGCTCCCACTCCCTTCACCTGAAAGCTAACCCTAGCTTTAGTTACCAAACTTTAGGACCAAATTGGGGATCTCAGCCTGTCACCCTGAAACCTCCAATTCGACGCCCATGAAACCATATTTCCCTATTTATTTGCACTCAATCCCCATGAACTATGCAATTCATTCAAGGACATTGAATGTGGTTCCACTTTGGTGAGGATTACACCGCCCTTTTGGGACAATGCAATACAATGAATTTTAACAATACAACGAGCCCTTTTTGTAATGTAAATGAAGCACAAGTAAAAACTATCATATTTATAATTAAAACATCTTTTAGCAAGCATCACAATATCCTAAACATGAATTCTACTCATTGCAAAAAAAAGAGTGAAAACAATGGCATAAACTTCTTATGCCACTATTTCAAAACAAGAAGGAAGATTAAGATAAAGACATCACAAAGCACAAAGAAAACACAACGAAAAACTTCATTTTAAAGCAAATCCATAAAATAAGTGTTTACAAAATCATAAGATAATGAAGAACACAATACTTAGCTTTTTCTCCTTGAAAGAAAGATGAAAATCTCTCCCACAAAGTCTCCCACCGTTCCTTGCAATGCTAGAACATCTCCTTACAAATTCTCTCAAGATCCCCTCTCCAATCTCTCTAAAAGGGTAGAAATCTATATTTCTACTCCTATTCGAAGAACCCTAAACATTCTCTATGTTTTTGCTAACCTTCCTCTCATCTTTTCTAACCTAAAATCACTAATTCAAAGAGTATGGATGAATTTCTAAGAGTTTCCTTAAGCACCCTTTTAAAAAAGCGTCCAAATACATTGAATTTCAGCCATAACCGCCCAAAATAGAGTCCAAATTGTCTCGGCGCCATCGGTGGGCTCGAGGGCACCGTCGGTGAGTTTTTTGTGTCATTTTTTGGTCTTCTAGGGTAAATCTCGCCACCAGCGCCGTCGGCGTGCAGATTGCGCAGCTATACCGTTTCGCTCCGTTTGACTCTGTATTAGCTCTGTTTCGCCCCGTTTCAGTTGCGTTGCATTCCTAACAGATAGCCCTACAAAATAAGCATGAAAAAAATCTTTTCTTTAAAGTGTAATATCATTCAAAAATATGCAAGAAATGTAAAAAAAATTAAACATAAAAAGACTTATCGGAAGGTGACAAGTCAAAATTTGCTTTCTTGCTCGTTTTTCCTCCAAATTGCATCATTTTTGCTTCCTTTTGCTCCAATCACCATTTCTTGTACCTAAAACAAAAAAACATACAAAATTCCTTCATTTTAAAGTGTAATATCACCAAAATTGAGTAAAATTATATAACAAAAACAGTATATATTTTTGGTGCATCAAAATCCCCCAAACTTAACTGTTACTTGTCCTCAAGTAACACTATAACTTTAAAAATAAAATATGTTGACTTTTGGTTGTGGGTTTCATTAGAGTTTCATATAATTTCATCTCAGAAATATTATAGAATAACATAGGAGAAATTCTAGCAAATCAACCTAGGACTAGAGTGTAAGAATATCTCATATTCAACGTAGGAATCCTGATTTTTTTATTTACTTTAAAAGTTATTAAAAATTTTCAAACTAAAGATTCATAGAAAGTATAAAAACGGAATTTAAGCACCTTATTTATACCAATTTAACAAATAACTTTTGAGATAAGAATAATCTTAGGATTATTTTTAAGTCTTTTCATTTAAAAAAATTCAAGTGAAACCAATTTTTGATTAGGCTTCCCCTTAAGCTTCTCCTCACTTATTTTCTTTTATTTTTTTTTCTTTTCTTTCGGGATCATTTTCAATCTCTTTTTTTTTTACTTTTTTTTCTTTCTTTTGGGATCATTTTTAATTTTTTTTTTACTTTTTTTTATGTGAGGATTATTATATCTGGATAGGCCTTTAATAATTTTGAATTTTACTATCCTCTCTCTAAAATTCAAAACTCAAAACTTTCCCTCACTTTTTATAAGTGTAAGTATTAGTTCGAAAAAGGTTTCCAATAAAGGCTCAATTCTCATTAAGTATAAATTTAAGAATGTTAGCTTTTCAAATATTCAACTCCTTTCTACCATAAATAGGAAAATCATTTTTCCTAAAGTTTTCTAAAAAATATTTTAACTCTAGAACAGTTTCTTCACATAGGATTTCAACTAATTTATTTTTCTAACATTCCTAAAATCGAAATTATAGTAACCTAAAGGTAACATAGCATACCACAAATCATTTTAAAAGTGATATCAATTTAAATACATGCTACTGATGACAAATAAAGTTACATTTAAAAAATTTTCCTTCCCCCAAACTTAAATTTTTAAATATTTTGCAATTAATTCCATAAAATGTTGCAGGAAGAAAAAGTAAAGGTTGAATCTACTTACTACTACAACATCCTATCAAATTCATATACATGCAAAATCAGAATAGAATGACGGTAGGAGAAAGTAAATCTAACCTAAAACATACTTGTAATAAAATTACACTAAAAGGAAGTATTTTCACATTAAAATTTTATTTTTCTTCCTACCCCCAAACTTAATTTTTAACATATATAACATTCAGTACAGAAAATATAAGCAGGAAGAAAACAGTTCAGAAATTATCTCTACCACACATGTCTATCAAAAACATTTACAAGTATTCATTAGGACAGAATAACATGCAACAGAAAGTAAATCTAAACTAATCATGTCATAATGAAATTCATTAAATAAAATTTTAATTAGCATAGCAGGTATCAGTAAGGGAATATAAAAATGTTCTTCAATACCTAAATAAAGTTGTAACACAAACATAAACATACATATGATAAATGAGGTTAATTCATCCTTTAACTTGTCCAATCTCACTACCTTACCTCCAATTTCTAACGGAATCACCACACTAGTAAATTAGGTACTTTCAAATGATTTTATAGATTATAATCCCAAAGATAAGATTATCACTAATAAATTGGTTTCCGGACACCAATCTCAGGTATCATCTATTCCCTTTAATTAATCACCTTTAACGGTTACATATTGGAGATGAATCTTAATTATTATTTTGGATGATTGAAATATTAAGGGACAAATGGTAGAAATCCATTGTAATTTTGTCACATTAAATATTTAAATTTCTTTAATTATTATAATTTGGAAGAAAAATCAAGTTGAAAGAACCTTAAAGTTAGGGGTTGATTTTGGAAGTTAATATTCCAATAAATTCCACTAATTTAATTTTCCTTTACTTGATGATTCAAATGATAAATCAATATTTTGATAAAAATCATAATCATGAAAGTTATAAAATTTCCTTTTCTAAAGAGATAAAAATACATACTAAATCTTAAGGGCTTAGTAATGAGCTAGGCTTAATCAAAAGAATTAAATAACATGAGGAATAGAAAAGAAAACACGATTAATCTTAAACTACCTTTTGAATTATTACAAGCCCATCAAAATTTGGTAAATTCTTCCATAAGTCAAATTTTGCCCCTAATGAGCCACTCACATAATTCCTAAGTAAAGCATTAAGTGATAATCACTCCTCCCTTCGAGATGACTAAAACATTGGTTCACTGAGCATAAGGGTATGAAAGGGATAAATCATTTAATAAATATGATAAGTCCAAAAGGATCTCAAGGAAGCTCAAAGGTATTGTGAAATATCTAGGCCTCTCCTGGATCTTTTCACAAGTCTTCTGGACACCTTGTAGGACAACTGGACCAATTATATCTATTAAATGAAATATCTTTCAAATAAATAAATAAGAGTTCACCGGGTTATGACCTAGGACTTAGCAGGCTCATGATGAACCTATCAATAGGGCTTTACTTCCCTGCAAAATATAAATGTTTATTGCAAGAATACTAAAGTTTTAAGTGGAGATGACGGGAAGACCTACCAGGTATGCCTTTATTTTAATGCAATTTAGTTACCTGCACTCTACTGCACTTTACTTTCTTGCAAATTTGCATGTTAAACGACAATGCCACCCTGCATGAATACTGAAACCTTTAGGATGGTCACAAAACTGAGACCAAAATTAAAACTAAAAATCACAATAAGATAAAATCCACCGCCACAACATTCAAAAATATAAAACAACTCAAAATTTAATAACAAACAAAACAAAAACCACAATTGTAACTAAATTAAAACGTCTCATTGGATGATCGAGAATCCCTTGGAGGAGGTAACCTACGTGTTGCTAACAGGGTTTCCCACAGTCTAAATGAAAGTATGGAACTCATTAAGTTGGGTTTAGAAAATTCATTTGGACTAAGTGAATCCGATGAAAATAGCGATGCCGGGATGATGGAACCGTGGGATCTTAACCGGTGTTGCTATAATCAACTTTAATGTTCCCCTAATAAAATATTACGACACCTCAATTTAAACTTTTCTAAAATATGAAACTTCTCTCTTCTCCTCAATTCACACTTCTTTAAACTAAACCTGCTACGACGAGGAGCTTGGAGCATGCATAGTGGGCAGTACGACCATCTTCAACAACAAAACTTGTTTACACCAGGAAAACCATTCTTTAGTTTAAAACAACAAGCCATATGATTTTGAGGTAGTTTGCTTGGTGCAGCATAAATCCTCACATTCTCTTTAGGCTCTTGTATAACTATGGTTGTGCAACATAAGCCCTAAACTCGTCTTAGGATTCTGAGGTTGTCATCGGGCATGACATAAATCCTCCTATCTTCCAAGCCATTCACATGATCAATATCAAGTGAATGTAAGTCCTAAATAATAAAATTGACAAGATGAAACACCAAATAAATGTCATAAATCAAAGCCAAACCACAGGATAGTTTGGGAAGACATTAAGATTTTTCTTTAATCCATGTCATTTTCCTAGCCTTATCTCGTTTGGATTCTGATAAAATGAAATGTTTCAAAACTTGAGCCATTCGCCTATTGAATTTCAGACCATCACATTTTTCTTGGAAAACCTTACCTTTGGAAGTCATGAATATAAACATTTCCTTATCTATATAAAGAGTTTTCTTAGGTGACTTCGGTTATCTAAGATGTAATTAATTATAGGGGTTTGCTCTTATAGGAAACTTAAAGACTCCAGATTAATATAAACTCTATCTAACTCCTTCATATTAGATAGGGGAAAGGTAAAAAATGGTTCGCAGATTAAATGGATGTTATGAATTCTTTAGTTTGTTTGATCATGCCTCATCCCAAGTTATATATCTATTCTTCAGGATAGATACATGTCTTGTGATGAAGGGCTTGATTATTTAAACTAACATTTATATGAGATCACTTTGATTTCGTATTCTTCATTAAAATATTTTTTTCAAAATTCATATACATATTAAATTAAATCTAATTTCTATTTTATAAAATTGAAACCCTTTTCAAAACAAAATACCAAAAACATATTTTTCAAAGAAGAAGAAATTTAACGACCGACACCAACCTAAACCTTAAGTGTTAGGTATAACCGCCTTAAATCCAAGCTAACCCTAAGTTCTGGGTTTAACCATCTTAACCTAACCTAACCCTAAATGTTGGGTCTAACCACCTCTAAATCGTAAGTGTTGGATCTAACCATCTTAGACCCAACCTAACACTAAATATTTAATCTAACCTCCTTAATCCAATCTAACCCTAAGTGTTGGGTTTAACCATCTTAATCTAACCTAACCCTAAATGTTAGCTCTAACCAGTCTAGACACAATCAAACCCTAGGTTCAATCCAAATTGAACCTAACCCTACGTTTAAAATAACTTGAACATAATTCTAAATTCTTAAGTTCAATCTAAATTAAGCCTAACCATAGGTTCAATCCAAATCAAGCCTAACCCTAAATCCTTAGCTTCAATCCAAATTGAACCTAACCATAGGTTCAAACTAACTTGAACCTAACTCTAAATCCTTAGGTCCAATCCAAAGCCTAGCTCTGGTGACCCATAATTTTATATTATGATATTTTTAATTTAATTGCAACGACGCCAAAAACTTGACCCCGCTATATTATATGTATAGAATTGTAATTGTTTATGTTGTGGATGCTACGCAAGTATACATATCGTATCAAGTAATACAGGGCTCTAGTGGAGTCCTGGTTATCGATCCCATAGGGAAATAGAAAATTAAATAACAACTAATTTTAAAATAATAATAATAATAATTTTAAAATAGTATACGAAAATTTGGAATTCTAAATTTAAGCGCAATAAAGTAAACTAAGTATTTTAATTAGGTAACTTAACTAAGTAGAAAATTAATATGTATTGAAAGTGCAGAAATTAAACTAATTGCTAAATAAGTCTTAACTATTCGTAAAAAGTATCTTTCCCCTTGTTTAGAAATTTAAGTGATCGATGAATTTAAATAGATAATTTTAAGGTATTGTGACAAATAGAGCATTCCTATTCTTTACCCTTTGGTCCAGTGTAAAGAATATTGACTAATCCTATGTTTGATTACCGAATCTGCGGCTAGGCTGGGAGGATACCGACCGCCACTTCGAGCTCCCACGTTCCCTCGCCCGAGGGCTAACATCTACACTTCAGCTCTCAAACAATAGGACCGAATTGAATATTTTAGTCCGTCACACTAAAATGCTCTATTCTACGCCCAGTGATATTATTTTCCTATTTATTTGCACCCTCCTTCCAAGGCTTTTGAATTCCCCGAATATCGGATGTAATTTTTACTATAGTTGATAATCAACACATTTTAACAAATCAAATGGCCGGTTTGAAAGTAAATTAAGTTTTAAGTAAAAATTATCACAATTTATTAATATTTAAAAGTACTTCTATTTTTAGTTCATCTAGTCACTTAATTTCATAAACGAGGAGAAAGACTAAATTAACTACTCGAATGCATGGGAACTAAACTAAGCATGGATTTCATTTAAAGTTAAAAACAATAAATATAAATACTTATCTTGATTTATCCCTGCAGTACTCCTCAGCCTTCTTCGACTCTTCCTTCTAAGTACAGCAAGACTCACTAAAAACTCACTAACTCACTAAAGACTCACTAATTACACTAATTAAGACTCTAAAGACTGCTCACACATAAATAAAAGACTCTTAAGACACAAATTGACACACTTCGAGGCTGAATTTCAGCCTCTATATATAGAGGTGAGCAAAGGACTGTTGACCTCATTTTTGATGAGGTCTTCCCTTCTTCTTTTTAGTGCTTAGGATCTGCAGCTTTTTCTTTTCGACTATCTTAGAGGACTAGAATCGGGACCCGACTTTTAGAAATTCAAACCACTTCTAAACTCCCCGCAAACTCCACAAACTTGACTATAGACCCCTAATCACCCGCGAGGGTTGAAATCAAATGTGGAAGTTTAAAGGATGAGTTCCTATAGGACTCTTTGGCCTTAGACTGCCCCAGCGTGGCCGGTCCAGTGAGGGGGCCGACTTACACTACACTTACACACTACATTTCCACACACTTCCTAAAACCACACCCATACCCGACTTAACCTCCCGACTCATGTGGGTGATTCACATGGATGGTCCTTAACCCCTAAGCCCTCGCTGCAGGGTTAGGAACAACATAGCTGAATGCCTCAAATGAGTCCTTTCATGGCTCATATGGCTTCATGGCTTCATGGCTCAACCAAAATGACTTCTTTCCACTTACATCCACCTAATCTTCAATTTTCCAAATTTTCAATTTTTAACCCCGAGACCCTACACCTACTAAACCTACCCAAAACCCTCGAAATTACCCAAATTTTTGCAAAATTTCCAAATTACCCAAAATTTTCCAAAATCAATCCCAAACATCTCCACATCACTCAAATTGATCATCCATACCCAAAAATACCAAAGATTCCAAAAATACCCCCAATACCCTCCAAATACCCAAAATACCCTTCTTGGCCTAAAAATCCAAAAATTCAAAAAATTCCCAGAAAATTCCAGAAAATCCTAAATATTCCCAATTTCATTTTGTCCAACTACACCATGGGCCAATTTTGTCAATTTACCCTACTTTTGTCAAAACCCCCAAATCGACCCATTTTAACCCAAAGTAGACCCAATGTTAAACCAAACCTATCCAATTGACCCAAATTCTGGTCCAATTCAATTCTAAACTTCAATTCAACATTCCCAATACCAATTTAGACCAAATCCAAGTCCAATTTGATTGACATTTGGATCCAATTTCACTTTGGGCCTTAAAGCCCAAATTTGGACCCATGACCCAAACTTAGCCCAAACTAACCCAATTCAACTCCAATTAACCCCAAATCTTTTCTAAACCTTCCTTAACATCCCCATAAACAAAAAACTAACATGATTTGCCCAAGATTTTGACCCAAACCCCACTCAAATTCAACCCAAAATCAAAAAGCCCAATTTCGACCTAAACCCAAACCTAACCCAAATAGGCCCAAACCTCAAAATCAAAACCCAACCAAAGCCAAAACTTCTTTGAAACACTCCCATAAACATTTCTCAACATTTATTTTACATCAATTTCAACCCTAGCCCAACATTGGCCCAAGTTAGCCCAATTTGACCTACATTGGCCCATTTACCAAATAAACCCAAATTCAACCCAATTCAAACCCAAACCACCTTAAATCTATTTCAAATTATTCATGAAACATCCCTAAACCAAAACCAACAACTATTTGGCCCAAACTTCTACAAAAATTCCCATCCATGAACACATCCTTAAACTTAAAAGCCCACTTCCCTTAAACCTTCTTAAAAACCCATCTTCATTAAATTTTAAAAGCCCAAATCATCCTAAAGCCCACATGACACTTCCCCTCATCATCCATTTGATCAAAATCACCCCTAAGTTTCAAAATCATCAATTAAACCATTCCAAATCAAGCCACATGTCAAATTACCCCCTAAATGTCAAAAATTTCTAAAACCCTTTTCATGAAACAAATCAACCTTTTCCCAAGCCAAATGAAGCCATGAACAAGCCATTCTCAAGCCACATGAAGCCATGAGGGCTTTGACTTGTCATTAGTCCATTTATGGCAAGAAGAGGGGGTTCTTTCTTAAACCTCCTTTAACCTTTTTTTTACCTTAATCATGTCACACACTAAACCATGTTTAGCCACCTCATCATGGATGGAGACTTCACCACTCCTTCTAAGCTGACCTAAATGATTCCCTCAGCTCAAAATCAAGCTTGGAAGGGTGCACCAAGCCCAAAATGGTGGGTTGACCCAAACCAAGCCAAAGTGAACCTTCTCCCATTCCATTTAAATCAAACTCCTTTACACATGTCAAACCTCAATCGCCTACACTAAACCCCGCCCCCGACCCACCCGACCAAGATGGTGACCATTGCCGGCCGGCCGGCCACCAGTGCCGCCGGAAAACACCATGGCCGAGAGCTCACATGTGAGCCAACATTGAAATTCTCACTTGCCGAGTCGCCCCATGCCTAGTGGTCACCATGGCCGATCTTCTCCTCACCGAGCAGACTCGATCCCGAGCCCTAACTCCCTCTGAGAGGCCTTCCACCCTCTCCTATTTAAACTCCACCCCTCTCGGCCATGAGAAAGAGCTAAGCACAAACCTTGCCAAAACTCTGCCAAAATTGTTCCAGACCCTTCTCCACTCTTAGAACACTTGATCCCCAGTGAAATCCCCCTGCCATTTCTCCTCTGTAAGCTCAATTTCAGAGTTGAAATTCCACCCAAAACCAGGACACTTCTCCACAGTGAGCCAATTCTCGAATTGATTGGCTCTACACCTTCACCGGACCAAGGGAAGGTGTCCACCAAGCAAAAGCCCCATCTCCAGTGCCACCCGGTTGCTCCGACCTCCAAGCTTTGTGGATCGGGCTTGGTCGAAATCATATCCGGACAATTCCCTGCACCGGGAGACTTCATCCGGAGCTTGCGGGACCCAATCGAAGGTGCAACAACTCTCGGATCGAAGCCACCCTTCTCTCGAGCCAAGGTATGAGCTAACTCTCCATCCCGAGCTTCCGGAGATTCTCCATTTCAAATGCCTTAGTTTCAATGCATGTTAGCCGTATAGATGTGTTCGTCTCTTCAAGACGAATCCATGGAGTATAAGAACGTAAAAATCCATCGAGAATCGAGTGAGATCTTAGGGATTTAGTGTGGACGGCTCTCGGGTGAGAACACTTGGGGACGATGAACGGATGCCGTCCATTCGATACACGCGCGCACGAACGGCTCGGATGGCGTCGGACCGGAAACGGTGCGAGAACCGCGGGGCCCGGCTATCGACTCAAGTGGCGGCGTCGAACGGGAGCGCGCCGCGCGGCCTTTCGGAGCCGCCGAGAATGCGCCGGCGCCGCGTGGATAAATAGAAAATTAGGGTATTTTCTTATTTATTTAATTCCCTAAACTTCAAAAATTCATATCTCTGTGTAGGAAAATCATAAAAATAAAATAAAAATACCCTCTCGCTCAGATGAACGGAGGAGAATAATGTGGAAAAGAAATCATTTAATTTCATCAAATATTTTATTTTTTATAATTTATTTACTCTCTGCATTATTTTAATTCTCCATGCATGCATACAATTCACCATGGCATGAGACCATAGGGCTTTGAAGCCTCCGAATTTGGGAACATTCCCCGAATTTTCCAAAGTCAGAGGCCATCCCTATGAAGAGTTCTTGATTTTTCAAGTTCAGGTCACTCTTTTGAGTATTTTAATTCCAGTAAATAGCATGTTATGAAATAAATTCTAAGAAAATTTGGTGATGTTGCTTATGACCAGAGAACCCTAGGAAAAATAGGTTTTGACTTAGTTCATTTAAAACAACTCTAATCGGCTTAAACACTCAAAATAGGTCTTCAATTAATTAGAGTTAACCATGCATCAAATTGACTTGAAATCAATTCTCCACTGACCTTTAGGATCAGAGGAATCCATCATAAAAATTTGAGGTCAATTGGACTTGGTTAGCCCCACTAATTGGGTTGATTAAGCCACTTAGCCATTTTAAACTTTAAAAATTCATAACTTTTAAAATACTTTTCAAAAATTCACCAAATTGGTTTTGGAGCCTCTCTGATATTAGGGAAACCTAGGAAAATTAAAATTTCAATTTTCTAAAAAATTTGATTTTTAATAATATTTTAATATTTTAATAATTAAAAAATAATAAAAATCACAAAAATAATAAAATTCACCAAAATGTCATATTTTGAATTTTAATCACTTAGGAACAAACCCCATATTTTTCCTAAGTCTATTTAGTGAGATATTAAATTTTAAAGCCCTAGGGTAATTTTAAAATTAAAAAAATGTATTTTCTAGCATTTTCACTAAAATAATTACAATAAATCATAGAAAAATCAGAAAATTGCAAAATTTGCTTCTCTGGTTTCCTTGATATCAGAGAGATTTTTAAAAAATATAAAATCCATTTTTCAATTTTTATTTTATTTTTAAATTAATTAACACTCCAAAATTTAAAATAATTATAATAAAAATAATATAATTCAAAAAATCACCAAAATTGGTCCAAGTGGTCCTCTGGTCATTAGGAATGTCCCCTAATTTTCTTAAGGACAGAAACTTTCCCTTGGTCATGTTATTAAATTTTCCTTGAAAATCTTTATTTTCCACCAAAAATAATTATATAAAAAAATTAAATACAGAAAAATCACATTTTCTCCTCTCATGTCTTTATTGATATATGAGTGAAGTCACATAAAAATTTCAAGTTCATCTGGGTTCAATTTAGTGAGTTATGAAATTATTAAGCTTAAGGGGTAAAATGGTAATTAAACTTTTAACCCTTAATTAAAACTTTAGGTTTAATAAAAAATCAACAAGTAAAATATTTGATCTTAATCTGATTTGGATGATTGAAATTTAAATAATTAAAGGGTAGAAACCCATTAAATAATTTTAAAATGATTAAACTTTAATTAAATAATAGATTAAATTTGGAGGAATAATAAATTGGAATTATTAAAATAGTGGATATTATTAGGAAGAGATTTATTCTTTAATTTAAAAAATCCCTAAACTAATTATATCATTAATACTCAATTTTTTAATTAAAATGATAACTCAAATTTAAAATATTAAAAGACTTAATTAAATTATTAAACTCTTTTAAAATCTTAATTAAAATTAAAAATAAAGTAAATTAAAGATAAATTAAATTAAAATTAAATTAAATTTAACAATTAAATTAAATTAAATTAAATTTAATAATTAAATTAAATTAAATTAAATAATTAAATTAAATTAAATTAAACAATTAAATTAAATTAAATTAAATAATTAAATTAAATTAAATTAAACAATTAAATTAAATTAAATTAAATTAAATAATTAAATTAAATTAAATCAAATCAAATTAATTAAATACCAAATCAAATTAAATTGAACTATGTTAAGCTAAATTAAAACTCAATTAAATTAAGTTGAATTAAATATAACATCACCTAAGACATAAAGAATTCAAAATAAATGTAAAGCAACTTAACACTATTCCAAATTTAAACCCTTTAACTTAAATCAAATCATTTGAATACCAATTTACCCTTGAAATTTTTAGTTATCATAACTCCTAAACGTAACATTAAATGAAATGTTACTTCACTTATAGGATATTTAAATGTCCTAGTTAATCGAGCAAGATAACAATAAAACTTGAAATTCTTGGACGATTAATTCATTTGTATAATTAAATTCATTTGGACTTAAAACAATCCTAGAAATATTGAAAAGATGTTTAAGATTCCTCTTAAGCACTTCCTCAATATGATAGGACATTTATAAGAACAATCGAATTTGATTATTCTTCGATGAAGAAAATCGTCCTCAAACCAAAACACAAAGAACCTAGACGTCATAGGAAATGATCTAGCTATAGGATTAGGAATTTGGTAGAAAACCATAACCCTTCCCTTAGTTTTACCTAGGAACTTGCTTAAATATTCTAATTGTGTTTTAAGTGCAGCTTGGGATCCAGGTACGCTTTTAATTTTTATTGCAATTTACTTTCTTGCAATTTACTTTCTTGCAATTTACTTTCTTGCAAATGTACTTTATTTTTCTTGCATGATAAAACAACAGTTGCATGAAAACCCACACCTTTAGGATAGTCCCTAAACTCGAAACCAAATTAAGTTAAAAGTCATTGCAAGATAAAATTCACCGCCACAACATTTCAAAATATAAAACAACTCAAAATTTAATCACAAACGGAACACAAAACTACAATTACAACTAAATTAAAACGTCCTGTTGGATGATCGGGAATACCTCGGATGATGTAACCTACGTGTTGCTAACGGGATTTCCCACGGTCTAAATGAAAGTGTGGAACTCATTCAATTGAGTTTAGCAAATTCATCTGGACTAAGTGAATCCGATAAAAATAATGATGCCGGAAGGATGGAACCGTGGGATCTTAACCGGTGTCGTTATAATCAACTTTAAGATTTGTTTTAATTAAAACGTAAAAAAAAACACTTGGAAATTAAGATTTTCTCTAAACCAAAACACTTCTCTGATCTCCTGATTTATGACTTCTATAACTAAACCTCTCGCAACAACAAGGAACTTGGGGCATGGTGGGCAGACACGGCCATCGTCGTCAAGAAAACTTCGAACCTACTTCAGCGAAACTTTTCTAGAATTAAATAACCAAGCCATAGGACTTCGAGGTAGCTTGCCTAGTGCAACATAAATCCTCAACTCTTCGTTAGGCATTTGCATTGCAAATTAAGCCCTAACCGGTCTTAGGATTCCGAGGTAGTCGTCCGATACGACAATAAACCCTCACATCTTCTAGATGCTATTTGTTTGATTTTATCATACAAATATAAGCCCTAATTAATTAAAATTGGCAAGATTGAAATACTAAATAAACATTAGGACTTTCCTAAATTCAAGCCAAACAATAGGATAGTCGGGAAATTACCGAAGTTCACTTCGAATCAGTGATTTCTCCTACCTTTCTTCCTTTAGATTCACAAAACAAAAATGTTCCAAATTTGATCCATCCCCTATTGAAATTCCAAAATTCAATCTTTGAAAACCTTAAACTTTGAAATTCTTGAGAGCAGAATTATTGATTATTATCGAGAGTTTTCTTAGGTGATTCCCGTCACTTAAGATGTAATTAACTATAGGGGCTTGCCCTTATAGGGAATTTTAAAGAACCTGAGTAATATAAACCCCGTTTGATACTCTCATATTAAGCGGGGAATTTGTCGGCTTATAAAATTGGTTCGCGGACCAAACGGATGTCACAAAACTTCTAGTTTATTTGATCGAGCCCCACCATCAAGCGAGTGTACTATCCTTAGGGATGATACACTGGTCTGTGGTGCGGTGCTCGTTTATATAAACTATTTGGGATGTGAGATCGGTTTAATCTCATATTTAAAATTATTTTCAAAGTCAAATACTACTTTCTAAATTATATATATATATTTAAATCAAATTTAAAATTTAAATTCGCCGATAACTTCTGTTAGGCGACCCCCTTTTAAAATACAACACAACCTAAAAATATGCCGACAAGGACCAAGAGGTGTGTAAGCATCCCTTCAAAAAGTGTTCAGGTTCAATGTATCTGCGCCATTTAAGCCCAGCTCGACTGTCGGCGACGAACTACCTCGGCTGTCGGCGAGGCTTCTAGAAGGTCTTCGAACTGCGCTATCTTGCTTGTCGGCGGAGCTCTGGCTCGCCGTCGCCGAGACGATTATAAATCCTTCGAATTTTCTTCCTCGTACCCTCGCCGTCGGCGAGCTCGATCTCGCCGTCGGCGACTCAGCACAAATTGCATTATTTTCTTCCCTTTTGCTCCAAATCCGCTCCTTTTTATGATTTTTGCTTTTATCACCTAAATTCTCCATTCCTGAAACAAAATAAAGAAAATACCTTTCTTTAAAGTGCAATTTCATCAAAAATAGGTATGAATTTCTTAATAAATTTTTTAGTGATCACCTGGGTTCAAACCAACATGAGCCTAACCCTAAATCCTTACATTTAATCCAAATTGAACCTAACCCTAGGTTTAAACCAACTTGAACCTAACCCTAAGTCCTTAGGTCCAACCCAAAGTGAACCTAAATGTAAGTTCAAACCAACTTGAACCTAACCTTAAATCCTTAGGTTTAACCTACATTGAACCTAATCCCTAAGTCTAACCTACCATAGACTTAACCAATTCCTTAGGTTCAACCTGCATTGAATCTAAAGTATAATTCTAACCTATATTAGACTTAACCAATCCTTTTAGGTTCAACCTACATTGAACCTAAACTCTAAATCTAACCTAACTTAGACTTAGTTCAAATTTGATTCCCCATTGATCTAGCTAATCTAGATCTAGTCTAAGTCTAACTTAACTTGGACTTAGGCCAAATCAACTAAACCATCAGATTAACCCGACCTAACTCAAGTTAATCCAAATCAACTAAATCATCAGATTAATCCGACATAACTTAGGTTAACCCAAATCAACTAAATCATCAGATTAATCCAACATAACTCAGGTTAACCCAAATCAACTAAATCATTGGGTCAACCCAACCTAACTCAGGATAACCCAAATCAACTAATTCACAAGGTCAACCCGACCTAACTCGAGTTAACCCAAATCAACTAAATCATCGAATCAATAGACCTAAATCGGGTTAACCAAATCAACTAAATCATTATATCAACCTGACCTAACTCGGGTTAATCCAAATCAACTAAATCATCGAATCAACCCGACCTAAGTTAGGTTAAGCCAAATCAACTAAATCATCGGGTCAACCCGACCTAACTCGGTTTAACCCAAATCAACTAAATCACTGGGTCAACCGGCGTAACTCGGGTTAAGTCAAATCAACTGAACTATCAGATCATCCGACCTAACTCGGGTTAGCCCAAATCAACTCAATCTCCGGGTCAACTCGACCTAACTCGTATCAACCTAAATCAACTAAACTACCTGGTCAACCTAACCCAACTCGGGTTAACTCAAGTCAAATAAATAATGTGTCCCCTTTTAACCTTAAAATTCAGTAACACTTTAGAAAAATTAAATTAATGATGATAAACTCTAGTTTGAACACATTGACCATTTAATTAACCCTGAGCCCCATGGTCACACCATTGACCTTGTGGCCGACCCAACCATCATATGACCAAGACATCACCATATGGTTAACCTGACCACCATGGTCAACCCTTTGGTCAACAGTGGACCGTACGAACAACACATTGACTATATGACGAACTTAGCCACCATATAGTCAACCCATTACCATTTTTAAAACTGGCAATCGAAAATATGGAAGATGCATTAAACAAATACATCATAAAATAAAAAGAAAAATAGAAGTAGTTCACTTTATTTTCACAAAAAATTATGAATAATTGTGATTAATTTTGATTCCTCTAATTTAAATTTCCCGAAGGTCCCGTTTTTCGAACTTTTATTGCGTCCGGACGGCGAACGCAAAATTGCGTCCGCCGTCCAATGACAGAATTTTTTGGGTGGGGGCGGTGGTGTTATTTTAAGGGTCTGTTTGGCGCAGTTCGTAGTCATGCTTTGCCAGAAGTCATCTGCGGAAAGCAATGCAGGGAAGTCTGGTTGTTCTGTTTGGTTCGTAGTCTATCCGAGAACAGTATGTAGGCAATGCATTTCAGGAGAAATATTCAAGCTGCCACTGTTTGGTAAAACCGTTAAAAAATTTATAGCTCATGCAACACTGAATTCTTGAGAGTGAAGAAACATGATGTAAATTCAAATGAAGGCTTCAGAGAAATAATTAGATTCCTTCCTAGTAAATTGAACATAACAAAAACAGATTACAAATATTTTTATGGAAAATGCAATCTTTTAAAATAATAACAAGCTCAATGAATTACACTTAAATATGCTACATTCTTCACCAAGAAAATTAAGGCCTTCACCTTAACAAATCACTCCTACTCTTTAGCCCAAATTCATTAAAATGGCATTCAGCTATTCATTCCCTTACTTCATATTACTCGAAGACCATTAATACTTTATACACAGTATTTTCATTTATGAAAATACATAGGAAAATAAACTTTGCTATATAATCTAAGATGATCACTTTAATACATATTCATTCCACGAATTAATCTTGTCATCTGATCACAGGAAAATATATTAAGAAATTCATACCCATTTTTTATGAAATTGCACTTTAAAGAAAGGTATTTTCTTTATCTTTTTGCAGGAATGAAGATTTATAAGTGATGAAAGCAAAAAACATGAAATGGAGCGAATTTGGATCAAAAAAAGAAGAAATTCATGCAAAATGAACTAAGTCGCTGACGACGAGATCGAGCCTGCCGACGACGAGATCGAGCCTGCCTACGGCGAGATCATGAGGAGAATTTTTGAAGGATTTGCAACTACCTCGCCGACAGCGAGCCCGAGCCTGCCGACGGCGAGATCGCGCTGTTTGGAGACCTTCTAGAAGCCCGTCGACGGCGAGGTCGTTTCTCGCCGACGGAGAGACTGTTCAAAATGCCAGATATATTGAACCTGGACACTTTTTGAAGAGGTGTTTAAGCACCCATTGGACCTTTTCCTACCTCTATAAATAGAGGACGAATTTTAGTGTGTCAATGTGTGTCTCCTGAGTGTCAATTTGTGTCTATTTTAGAGAGTCTTAGTGTCTACTTGGTGTCTATTTTAAGAGTTTAAGAGTGTAATTAGTGAGTTTAGAAGTGTGTTGTACTAGAAAGAAAAGTCAAAGGAACTTCAAGGAGTCTGTCAGGGAGGAAATCGAGATAAGTGTCTTTGTTTATTGTTGTTAACTTTAAATGAAATCCATGCTTTGTTTAATTTCCATGCATTCTGAGTAGTTTTCTTAGTCTTTCTCCTTGTTTATGAAGTTATGTGAATTGATGAAATTAAATAGAAGTGCCTAATATATTAAAATAAATTGTGATAATTTTTACTTAAAACTTAATTTACTTTTAATCTGGCCCATTGATTTGTTAAAATATGTTGAATTATCAACTATAGTAAAGATTACATCCAATATTCAGGGAAATCAAAAGCCTTGGAAGGAGGGTGCAAATAAATAGGAAAATATTATTTATCGGACGTAGAATTGGACATTTTAGTGTGACAGACTAAAATATTCAATTTAGTCCTATTGTTTGAGAGTCGAAGTGTAGATGTTAGCCCTCGAGTGAGGGGAACGTGGGAGCTTGAAGTGGCGACCGGTATCCTCCCGACTTAGCCGCATATTCAGTAATCAAACATAGAACTAGTCAATGTTCTTTGCACCTGGACCAAAGGGTAAAGAATAGGAATGCTCATATTTGTCACAATACAATAAAAAATTCTATTTGAATTCATCATTCACTTAATTCTCTAAAAATAAGGAGAATGATACTTTTTCTGAAATCTTTAAATCAACTTTATTTAAAGCATTAGTTTACTTTAGTTCGCTTTAGTTACGTATTCTAAATTTCCGTATATTATATTAGTAGGTAAATACTTTTAAAATTTACCTGTTACAAATCTTTTAAAAACTTCCCTGTGGGATCGATAACCAGGGCTCCACTAGAGCCTTGTATTACTTGATACGATACGTATACTTGCGTAGAATCCGCATTATACATTCCATCATAAAATCAATATATATATTAAAGCGGGATTAAGTTTTTGGTGCCGTTGCTATTAACATAATTTGCAAACATTAAAAAAGTGTGTCAAGTTTTTGGCGCCGTTGCCGGGGAAGTAAAGAAATTATTTACTAGAGTAACGGACTATTTTAAAATTTATTTTGCAAAATTGTATGCGTAAATTTGGAAACGAAAATTTAATACCTTACGATTCTGAATTAGAGCGTACAATTAAAAGAATTAGAAAACAAAAAAGAGAAATTGTAAATTTAACACAAATGACCAATATTCCTGAAAATGAAAATATCAATCGATAGAGACCATTAAGAGATTATACCAACCCTACATTAGATAAAATTCATTTAACTATTCAAAACCCTGATGTAGCTGCTAACTCATTTGAACTTAAACCTGCAATTATCCAAATGGTACAAAACAATCAATTTAGTGGTTCACCTACTGAAGATCCTAATTTACATCTTGCTAGTTTTTTAGAACTATGTGCTACTTTCAAATATGAAGGAGTATCTAACGATGCTTATTAGACTTAGACTTTTCCTTTTTCTTTAAGGGATAAGGCTAAAATATAGTTAAATCCGTTAGCACTCTGGATCTATTAAAACTTGGGAGAGTTATCACAAAAATTTCTATCCAAATATTTTCCACCAACTAAAACTGCTAAGCTTAGAAATGATATAACTTCTTTTAGTCAGTTTGATGGAGAATCAATATATGAAACTTGGGAGAGATTTAAAGAACTTCTTAGGAAATGCCCACATCATGCGTTGCCGGATCGATTAATTATTCAAACTGCCTATAATGGATTAGTAGGATCTCTTAGATCAATCATCGATGCTTCTACTTGGAGGATCATTAATGTCAAAACCATTTGATGAAGCCTATGCACTAATCGAAGAAATGGCTACCAATAATTTTCAATGGTCTGCTGATAGAATGAATCCGAAAAAGATATCTAGTATTCATAAAAATGATGCAATATCTATGTTAGCTTCACAAATCGCTGTTATATCTAAAAAATTAGATCATTTTGGAATGAATTACTCTCCAACTATATTAGAAGAAAACTCATCTGGACAACTTATAGAATCCCAATCTCATTATTAAACTATAAATGCTATTAATAACAGACCCAATAATCCTTATGCGAATTATTATAATCGTGGATGGAAAAATCATCCTAATTTTAATTGGAATAACAATACAACTAATCAACCATGGATGAACAACATAACACAACCATTAGGAAATCCCTCTAACCAAGAAAATTCTAATTATAAACCTAGTTATCCACTTGGATTTAATAATAATAACCCTCAATTTAAAGATAAGAAATTATCTATAGAAGAATTAATATTAAATATGGGTCAACATTTACAAAATCAAGGAAATCAATTACAAAATCAAGGAAATCAATTACAAATACAAGGAAACCAATTACAAAATCAAGGAACAGCAATTAAAAATATTGAAACTCAACTTGGACATATCGCTACCGCACTTAATAATAGAATACCTAGAACATTTCCTAGTAATGTGGAAATAAATCCCAAAGACAAAGGAAATGAACAAATTAAAGCGATACAATTACGAAGTGAAAAAGAATTAGAACCTCAAATTCAGAAAGAACTGGAAAGTCAAAAAGAGAAAGTGGAAATCGAAAAGGAAAATAATCAACAAGATCTGAACTTAGAAAATCCTTTAATACCAATGAAAATTTCTATTGAAAAACCTCCACCACTCTTTCCTCAATGACTAAATCAACATAAAAAAGATAAACAGTTTGCTAAATTCTGAAATTCGAATAAATTAACAATAAATATTCCTTTCGTAGAAGCTTTAGAACAAATGCCAAACTATGTAAAATTCATGAAAGATATTCTAAATAAAAAAAAATTACCGATAATGAAACGGTCGCACTTAGTGAAGAGTGTAGTGCTATTATTCAGAAAAAGCTTCCTAAAAAATTAAAAGATCCTGGTAGTTTCACTATACCCTGCGCTATTGGAGAAAAATTCTATGGAAAAGCTTTGTGTGACTTAGGAGCAAGCATCAATCTAATGCCTCTATCAATTTTTAAGAGATTAGGATTGGGAGAAATTTCACCTACTTCAGTAATCCTTCAGTTAGCTAATCGTTCTGTTACATATCCTAAGGGAGTTATTGAAGATGTTTTAGTAAAAGTGGATAAATTTATCTTCCCTGTAGATTTTATTGTTTTAGATATGGAAGAAGATAAAGAAATTTCAATCATCTTAGGAAGACCATTTTTAGCCACTGGGAAAGCTATGATTGATGTTCGAAAGGAGAATTAACTATGAGAGTAAATGACCGAAAAGTTACTTTTAATATTGCTTAAATCAATGAAATATCCTACGCTAGAAAAAGATGATGAGTGTTTTCGAATAGAAGTACTCGATCATTTACAAAAAGAACATTTTAAGGAATATTATGAAGAAAAATTAGAAAAGAAAATACTGAATTAATTGAAAAAGCCGATATAAATGAAGAACTAGATTATATTCGAGAGAAATTTGAATTTTTGGATAATACGAAAACACTAAAAAAATATAGTTCCATCGATTATTAAACCTCCCGAACTTGAGTTAAAAATGTTACCTAATCATTTGAAATATGCTTACTTAGGTAATTCTTCAACTCTACCGATTATTATTTCATCTGAATTAAATGAATCTCAAGAACAAAAACTTTTAGATACCTTACAAAAATATAATAAAATTTTTTGTTGGACTTTAGCAGATATTAAAGGAATTAGTCCTTCAATCTGTATGAACAAAATTATTTTAGATAATGAACATAAGCTTAAAGTAGATCCCCAAAGGAGATTAAACCCGATAATGAAATAAGTAGTCAAGAAAGAAATTTTAAAATGGTTAGATAATGGTATTATATATCCTATTTCGACGATCTGTGAGTAAGCCCAATTCACTATGTGCCTAAGAAAGGAGGAGTGACCGTAAAAGCTAATGAAAATAATGATCTTATCCCTATAAGACAAGTTACTTGGATGGCGAATATGTATTGGTTATAGAAAATTAAACGCAGCCACCAGGAAAGATCACTTCCCTTTACCATTTCTAGACCAGATGTTAGATAGATTAGCCGGACATAGGTATTTTTGTTTCTTAGATGGATACACCGGTTATCATCAAATACAAATTGCTCCTGAGGATCAAGAGAAAATTACATTTACTAGTTCTTATGGAACTTTCGCTTTTCGAAGGATGCCTTTTGGATTATGTAATGCACCTGCAACATTCCAGAGATGTATGATGTCTATATTTTGTAAAATAATTGATAATGGAATAGAAGTATTTATGGATGATTTCTCTGTATTTGGAACATCATTTGACATATGCTTAAATCATCTTGAAAAAGTATTTAAAGTATGTGAGAAAACTAATTTAGTTCTTAATTGGGAGAAATGTCAATTTATGGTTGCAGCCGACATTGTATTAGGGCATAAAATTTCGGAAAAGGGCATGGAAGTATACCCTGCAAAAATTCAAGTTATAGCTATTTTACCACCTCCAACTACGGTAAAAGGGGTAAGAAGTTTTCTTGGACATGCTGGATTCTATAGACGTTATATAAAAGATTTTTCAAAAATTACTAAACCTCTATGCCAACTTCTTGAAAAAGACAAGAAATTTGAATTTACAACTGAATGCCTGAATGCTTTCGAATTATTAAAAGATAAATTAATTACAGCACCTATAATAGTTTCACCTAATTGGGAGAAACCATTTGAGCTTATGTGTGATGCTAGTGATTACGCGATAGGAGCAGTTCTTAAGCAAAGATATGATAAGATTTTCAAAGTTATATATTATGCTAGTAAAACTCTAAATAATGCTGAAATAAATTATATAGTTACTGAAAGAGAATTATTAGCAGTTGTATATGCTTTTAATAAATTTCGGCATTGTCTAATAGGAACTAAATGTATTGTGCATACGATCACTCTGCTATAAAATATTTAATGCAAAAGAAGGATTCTAAACCAAGATTAATTAGATGGATATTATTAATTCAAGAATTTGATTTTGAGATCGTTAACAAAAGGGAACCGATAATCAAATTGCTGATCATTTTTCAAGATTAGAATATCATGAATTATCCGATATCGATAATGAAATTATAGACAGTTTTCCTGATGAACAACTTTATAATATAAATGAGTGGAAATACCTTGGTATGCCGATATAGTAAATTATATTGTGAGTGACATTTTACCACCTATGTTAACTTTGCAACAACAGAAAAAAATTCATTCATGATACTAAAACATACTTTTGGGATGAACCATACTTATATAAGCAATGTAAGGATTTAATTATTAGAAGATGCGTGCCTTATGAAGAAACTGAACCAATTATTTAAAAATGTCATGATTCTGATTTTAGAGGGCATTTTGGGACTGATAAAACTGCATATAAAATTCTATAATCTGGATTCTACTGGCTTACTCTATTTAGAAATGTATACAGATATATAAAAACCTGCGATAAATGCCAAAGAGTAGGAAATATATCAAGAAAAAATGAAATGACTCTGAATTTTATATTAGAAGTTGAAATTTTTGATGTTTGGGGATTAGATTTCATGGGACCTTTTATTCCTTCATTTAGAATCTCATATATATTAATAGCTGTTGATTATGTTTCCAAATGGATTGAAGCACAAGCTTTACCTAGGTGTGATGTTAAAAGTGTTTCAAAATTTTTAATGAAAAATATTTTTACTAGATTTGGAATGCCGAGAGTGATTATCACTGAAGGAGAAACTCATTTTAGAAACAAATATATTCACAAACTAGTAGAAAGATATAATATTACTCATAAGATATCAACTGCTTATCATCCACAAACTAGTGGATTAGCTGAAGTTTCTAATCGAGAGATTAAGCGTATTTTAGAAAAGTCTGTAAACCCTAATAGATTGGACTGGTCTATAAGACTAGACACTACATTATGGGCATACAGGACTGCTTATAAAACTCCGATTGGAATGACTCCTTACAGGCTTATATATGGAAAAACTTGTCACTTACCAGTTGAATTAGAACATAAAGCATATTGGGCGATTAAATAATTTAATTATAATATGAAAGAAGCTGGTGAGAAGAGATTATTGCAATTAAATGAATTAGAAGAATTATGGAATGAATCATATGATAATAATAGGATTTATAAAGAAAAGATGAAATTATGGCATGATCGGAAGATTAATCAGAGAAACTTTGAACCAGGACAAGAAGTTTTACTATATAATACTAGATTGAAATTATTTCCTGGGAAATTGAAATCTCGATGGTTAGGACCTTTTACTATAACTCAAATATTTTCATATGGAACTATAGAAATTGAAGATCCAAAAACAGGACATAGATTTAAGGTAAACGGACATAGATTAAAAACATATTTCGAAGGTAGAATACCAAATTTTAAAGAGTTTTTAATGCTTAGTCGACCTGATTACTAACTAAAATTAGGTCGGGCTGATGACGTTAAACCAAGCGCTTTATGAGAGGCAACCCATAGTAGTCTTTTATTTTAATTATATACAAATTAGTGAGTCTGTATTATTAAAACAAATCTTACTACTCAATTTTTTAATTAGAATCATCATAAATTCGAACCTATATGATGAGATTAGAAAATATTCAGACCAGAGAAAAATTGGGCAATTTTACGAAATCTCGCTGACGGCGAGATCGGTGCTTAATTACATTTCAGTTTTATAACTAGCTCACCGACGGCGAGAAACTTCCCGCCGATGGCGAAGCAGTTGAAAAATGGGTTCTTAAGTTTTTTTTGTGCGGTTTTGGACGGTTCTAAAGCCATTTCTTTGTAGAAAACCATTCCAAAGTCATTTTTATACTGTTTTCTTCCTAAGAAATGACTAGAGACCATTCCTTTCAATTTGAAATGGCCACCAAACTCTTAGAAACCACAAAAACTGGAGTTTTCAACCGAAGAAAATTCGTTAGTTCGGAGGCGTAGCGCATTTTCAATAAGATTTTGATGAAGAAGCGACTTATTAAAGAAAGGGGATTTGTCAACAGTGGAGTAAAGAATTCCACCACAAAAATTGAAGAAATGATCGCGCAGCGGCATTGGGAGGTATTTTGCTATACGACATCCGTCGTAGTTATTCCTGTAGTTAAAGAGTTTTACTCTAATCTACATGCGATCAACAATGGAAGTGTCTACGTCAGAGGAAGATGGGTAACATTTACTCCTTCAAGGGTAAATGAATTATTTTCTATAGAAAATACCCCTGTATGTCATTATTCAAACTTTATTCCTTCAAGATACAATATGAACGAGATTTATAGATACCTGACCGACGAACCTGATGATTGGGAGTTGCGCGAAGAAGAGTATGTCAGTTTTTCTGCATCACTTCTTAACCCTGTCTCGAAGCATTGGCATTTCTTTATCTCATCAAAGTTATTACCCACTATGAGGGTAAATAAGGTTTCAAAGGAATGCGCTATATTAAATTACTGTATTCAAATTGAACTACTATCGATGTTGGATCAATTATAGTAAAGTACGCATTGAGATTAATTGTGCATGGGTCGGTTCATGGACTTGGACACCCATCAACTATATTTGTTTTATGCGATCGGTACCAAGTTTCTTATGAGGCACGGGAAAAGGTACTTTTGCCATGGAAACCACTCAATCCTACGGATATGTTTCCAACTTTGGATAACAATGATGAGATTACCATTATTTACGACGAGCATCACGGAACAATCCTTTAGCAAGGCCCCTTACTTGATAAAACAAATTTCATTCGAAAAAGATTAAAGGATTAGAGAAAGAGTTGCAGAATGTGATGAATTCCATCGATAACATCTCCGATATGTTTGATCGCATTGATTTGGAGGATGAAGGAGCACTTTGATCATACTTGGACATGCTGAGGCCAGCTTTATTCATTTATTGAGAAAGAAAGGATGGATTGATGAAGAATCTACTGTAGAATTCCCTTTCAGGCCTTTCTACAATCTATTTGTGCACCTGCGTCACATCGAAAATATCAGAGAGAATTTTAGTTCAGACACTGAGGAGTAGTAAAGATTTCTATCTTATGATATATTTGAGTGTATATTTGTGTTAATTTGGATTTAGGTTTTATTATGATTTGAATCTTAATTTGATCATCTCATATTGGATGAAATTATATGTATTTGTTATGTCTCAACATTTAGTGTATAGTGGTTTGGATTGCGATGCTGAGTATTATGGATTTGGACATTTAAGTTAAGTATGTTGTTAGTTGTTAGTTGTTAGTGTGAAGTTTGTAAGTCTCATGGATTTCATATATAAAGTTATATTGTTTGTGTTGTGTGAACTTTTTGTGAGTATAAGTATCTAATCTTCTTACTAAATTATTAAATTAAGTGATCGGAAGATTGATTAATGACAAATCGAGGTTGAAAATGATTGAAGAATTTCAAAATTTTAAAATTTTGGGATCTCGCCGATGGCGAGAATTATCCCGCCTACAGCGAGAGAAATCCCGCTGATAGCGAGAACGATCTCGCTGACGGCGGATTTTTCCCAAAACTTTTGCCTCTGTCAAATTAATTAGCTCGCCGACAGTGAGATCGCGAAAAGTCCTATATTTGACCAGTCAACCGACACAATTCATCATCCCCTTCCTCAAAACTTCAAAAAAACCGACCTAGGGCTTGTGAGATCTTGGATTTGAGGCGATTTCAACACTTTTTGACACCTAATTTCATCTTCCTTTGGTAAGAGCTTCACTCTTATGCAAAAATTTTTTATTTTCACCATGGATTTCTTCTACATTAGGAAATTTTGAAAAAATTCGAAATGTGGAAAAAAATACTTGGAAGAAATTCATGGAAATTAATTTAAATGGATTTTAGATGTTATAGGAAGCCTTCTTAGTAATATTTGGAAGTTTAGTTAGATTTTTTGCAAATTTCACAGATCGAAAATGGCTTCACGACAAAAGCGACGGTTGGATTACGACGAAACCCGATTTGTGAATGCAAGGGCACAATCAAGATATTTTCACAATATTCAATCAAGAAAATGCATTCAAGATCGAGTTTTTAAGAATCTAGGAGGAGATGGAGCGAGTAATAAAGGAACGAGGATGTGAAAATTTCTGTTTCATAACCAACAGAGCCGCTGTAGAAGTGGTAAAGGAATTTTATGCGAACCTGACACAGGCTGAAGATGCACCAGTTAAAGTTAGAGGATTTTTAGTAGAATTCAGTGCTGCAAGAATAAATGCTTATTATGAGGTACGTGACAACTACACCAGTGAATATGATACATTCAGAACTATGGAAGGACCACTGGAAGAGGTGATCAACTTTCTCACTGACGGGAAAGGAGTTTGGAAGATAAAGCAGCGAGAACGGGTAAACTTCCCTCTTTCTATGTTAAATGCAACATCTAAAGCCTGACACTATTTTATTTGTTCTACTTTGTTACCTACTTACCACCATAGTGAGGTAACAAGAGATAGAGCAGTTCTGAATTTTTGTATTCAGAACAAAAAAAGTATTAATGTGGGAAGTGTAATTTATAAGAATATATTAGCCACCTCAAGAAGTGAAAGTGGAGGAGGACTAGGACATCCTGGTCTTATCTATGCACTCTGCCAATTATCTGGGGTAGAGGCAAGAGATGATGAGGAATGTGTTGAGCCTTTGAAACCCATTACTCTGGCTAATATTAAGAAATATGAATCCCACGAAGGATGGAGATCTGAGACAAGGGACTATGTACCTTCTTCAAGTAGAGATATACTCTCTACTAGTTATGAACCCCCTCAGTACACCACTCCTACCCTTCAAGATCCGATGAATGAGTCGACCACAAGCGGAAAGAGTTTTGAACAATTTGGAGAGAATATGGAAAGAAAATTTGAGCATATGGACCACAGGATTGATGGCTTGGAAAGAAGACATGATTATGATAGTGAATATCTCCAGCGGCATTCAGAGTACGAAATTCCATATTAAGAGGTTGAACATCGATATAGGAGTGGTGAGTTAGATGTTGTCTTTCCTGAGTGCTCCCGCTACACACAGTACCAGCCTGCTCAGCCTTCTCAGCCTGGAGATCAGGGAGATGATATAGCCTGGGATTTTGATGTGTAAGATTAGAGACTTTGTTTAGTTTGTTTAGATTAATTGTTCTTTTGAAAAATTTATTGTTTTGTGTGTAATTATTCTGTACTTTCTGTGGACTGTGGATTTGGGTTGTTTGTTTGTTTGCTTATGCTGTAAAGTTAGACTTTTTATGTGTATTAAGTTAGTTTGCAATTTTTCTTTTAGATAGGATGTTAGTTTTTCTTTAATGTGTTGTTTAAGTTTTTATAAGTTATGAACTTTTGATATGTTTAGATTGTTTTAATATGTTTAAAGTAGGTTAAGTTGATTGTATGTGTAGTAATAGATTTAGTTTTCATTTGTTGTGTTTTATACTTATTAAAAATTTCTTATCCTAGCACTTTCTTTTAAATACTATATATATGGAAGAATACTTAACGATGCAGTATCGTAAGTAATTAAAAAGCCTACAAAAATTTCAAGAAAAAGAAATACCTAAAGCTCGAAAGGTATGATGTACTTTACTTATATATTTTCCTTTTTCACTATTTAAGTATTGATAGAAAAATTTAAGTTTGGGGAAGAAAAATACAAATTTAATTATTAAATTGTTCTCAATTTCTATTTTAAAAAAATTATTATCAAATGATTTTTCTATAGTAATTTTTCAATTCAATAAACATGAATTACTTTATTTAATTATTTTAGAAAGTTAAATAAAATGTTTCTAGAAATTCAATTAATTAATAGAATAAGATATTTGATTAAAAGGAATAAGAATATAGTAAACTATTTAAAGTAAGGAAAACTATATTCTAAAATTGAAATTCTTAAGTATTAAGGTGAAAAAGAAGAGATTGAAACTCAATGAAGTAAAGGCTATAAAATAAATATAAGCAAAGAAATATTTCAAGTTTCAAATTTAGGAAGAGAAAGTTGAAGTTCAAAATTATTAACAGGCTATCCAGATATAGTAATCCTCACTTGAAAAAGAAAAAAGAGAAGGATTGAAAATCAATCCAAAAAGAAAAAGTAAAAAAAAAGAGAGAAAAGAAAAAAAATAATATAAGTGAGGAGAAGCTTGAGGAGATGTCTTATCAAAAATTGGCTTCAATAGAATCAACCTAAAGGGTAAAACTCAATATATTTCTAAACTTATATATATGGATTAGTATTTTACTAAAAAGTGTTTTCTTGAACTTCCTATCATCTAAATATCTTAAGTAAATTTCTTTTTTTAATATAGTCTTTCCTGAAATAAATAGCGAGCTAGAAATCTTAGATCCGATAACTAAATAATCTTATATCTATAAAGTTAATTTAATTACTTAAAAATATTTCTATTTAACTTTACTATAGTATTATTTAAATTTAATTCATAGTATATCCGAATTGAAAAATTCTATTACGAAATCATTATTTTTATTTAGTACTTAAAATTACTTGAGAATGACAATAATTAAGTTTGGGGGATTTTGATCACGGGAAAATATATTAAGAAATTCATACCCATTTTTTATGAAATTGCACTTTAAAGAAAGGTATTTTCTTTATTTTTTGCAGGAATGAAGATTTATAAGTGATGAAAGCAAAAAACAAGAAATAGAGCGAATTTGGATCAAAAAAGGAAGAAATTCATGCAAAATGAACTAAGTCGCTGACGACGAGATCGAGCCCGCCGACGGCGAGGTCATGAGGAGAATTTTTGAAGGATTTGCAACTACCTCGCCGACAGCGAGCCCGAGCCCGCCGACGGCGAGATCGTGCGGTTTGGAGACCTTCTAGAAGCCCGCCGACGGCGAGACTGTTCAAAATGCCAGATACATTGAACCTTGACACTTTTTGAAGAGGTGTTTAAGCATCCCTTGGACCTTTGCCTACCTCTATAAATAGAGGACGAATTTTAGTGTGTCAATGTGTGTCTCCTGAGTGTCAATTTGTGTCTATTTTAGAGAGTCTTAGTGTCTACTTGGTGTACTATTTTAAGAGTTTAAGAGTGTAATTAGTGAGTTTAGAAGTGTGTTAGTACTTAGAAGGAAAAATCGAAGGAACTTCGAGAGTCACGTCGGGAGGAAATCGAGATAAGTATCTTTGTTTATTGTTGTTAACTTTAAATGAAATCCATGCTTTGTTTAATTTCCATGCATTCTGAGTAGTTTTCTTAGTCTTTCTCCTTGTTTATGAAGTTATGTGAATTGATGAAATTAAATAGAAGTGCCTAATATATTAAAATAAATTTTGATAATTTTTACTTAAAACTTAATTTACTTTTCAATCTGGCCCATTGATTTGTTAAAATATGTTGAATTATCAACTATAGTAAAGATTACATCCAATATTCGGGGAAGTCAAAAGCCTTGGAAGGAGGTGCAAATAAATAGGGAAATATTATTTATCGGACGTAGAATTGGACATTTTAGTGTGACGGACTAAAATATTCAATTTAGTCCTATTGTTTGAGAGTCGAAGTGTAGATGTTAGCTCTCGGAGTGAGGGAACGTGGGAGCTTTGAAGTGGCGGCTGAGTATCCTCCCGACCTAGCCGCATATTCGGTAATCAAACATGTAACTAGTCAATGTTCTTTGCACACTAGACCAAAGGGTAAAGAATAGGAATGCTCCTATTTGTCACAATACAATAAAAAATTCTATTTGAATTCATCATTCACTTAATTCTCTAAAAATAAGGAGAATGATACTTTTTCTGAAATCTTTAAATCAACTTTATTTAAAGCATTAGTTTACTTTAGTTCGCTTTAGTTACGTATTCTAAATTTCCGTATATTATATTAGTAGGTAAATACTTTTAAAATTTACTCGTTACAAATCTTTTAAAAACTTCCCTGTGGGATCGATAACCGTGGCTCCACTAGAGCCTTAGATATTCTCGATACGATACGTATACTTGCGTAGAATCCGCATTATACATTCCATCATAAAATCAAATCTATATATTAAAGCGGGATCAAGTTTTTGGTGCCGTTGCTATTAACATAATTTGCAAACATAAAAAAGTGGGTCACCATCACTAACAGCTTATGCAGTTACAAATTTGATCGTGATGAACTAAAACAAATGCATAGACAAAGATATACAAATGAGTATACTCGATGATCACAATGTTTACAATACACATTTAATATGATAAGCAATAAGCTCAATAAATCAAACTAAACGAACCAAATCAATTTATTTATGCAAATCACAAAATACCTGTATTTTTTTATCAACACCCCATAGAAACTGAAAGCTAAACACCCAAACAAACACCTCATGATCAATTCAAATATGCAAAATAACTTTCTTTGCCATTCAGAACATCAATCATTTCATAAAGATCCCTACTTCTAAACAAGAACAGTCAAATCCCAAAAACAAACCAAAAAAAGGATTAGTTTCAATACATCTTACATCAAAATTCGTTAAAAACCACAAAAAAGAGACAGAGAAAGCTATCACAAACCCTAAGAAACGCACGAATTCAGAAACTGCAGAAGCTAAACTCGGAAGCCATAGAGGGTGCGACCCTGGCGCTTGAGGGCATAAACAACATCCATGGCTGTTATGGTCTTCCGGCGAGCGTGCTCAGTGTAGGTCACAACATCGCGGATGACGTTCTCAAGGAAGATCTTGAGCACGCTTCGCGTCTCCTCATAGATCAGACCACTGATGCGCTTCACGCCACCGCGACGAGCGAGGCGGCGAATCGCCGGCTTCGTGATGCCCTGGATATTGTCTCGGAGAACCTTGCGGTGGCGCTTAGCTCCACCCTTTCCCAAGCCCTTACCTCCCTTGCCTCGGCCCGACATTGTTTCCTAGCTTCGACGAACTGAAGCCGTTTCTCGAGTAGGGAGGGGCTTCGAAGGCAAGGAAGGGTATTATCGACGAACTCTCCTCACAACCGCGGGAAGCGGGATGCGATCCACAGCCCGCTTTCCCTCCGCTTTCAAGTGGCTTTCACCATGCCACTATAACTAAACGACAAAAAAAAAAAATAGAAACAAACGGGCCCTCAGATAAAAATTCCCGTTTCTCAGATGTACAGGACCGCAAGCTTGTTTTCAATTCCTTCTCAGGTATCTCAGGCGTGAAAGTCAATACGATCGCTTTGGCGTCACTCATTCCCTTATCTTCTCTCCAACCCTGTTTTGACTCCGACATCTTTCAGGCTCCAATGTCACATATGAGACTCTCCCCTTACTTGAACTCGGAGAACAAAGGAGTATCAGAAGAACGGAAGATAGCTTCAGAGTAGACCCTATTTTGTTTGGGTCTAAGGTGTCCGAAGATGAGACAACAAGAGCAGCCGTCTAGGTCATCAGGATTCCTCGATGAGTGCTGTGCGCTTCTTTTCACTGTCCTGCGTTTTCCCCAGACTGCGAACGCAGACCATACCGTACCGGCGGTGCGGGAGAGGGTGCCGCCGCTTTCGCTGGGGGGGCTCGCGTCGCTGTTGCTGGGGATCTCTCTATCGTTGATTTTGAGCGGCTTGATCACTTTCATGATCGGTTGTATGATGATGCCATGGGTTCTGGGGTTGGTGATGCTGCTTTACTTCATCGGGCTCCTGTCAAGCATCTCCATGCTGTGGAAGGTGGTACACGGCCTCACATCTTCCTCATCTCCGTCAAGGTCCTCCCAGAAAGGAATCTCCGGTGCGTTTCTTTAATTTGGTGCTGGTGTTCTGCGGGATCCGTAACAGATTTGTGTATACTCGTCACCACGTATATGTATTGTTGATATGGTTGACTAATTTTAAGATTTGAATACATCTGTTCTATGAATATAATAAGGTGGAAATTTTATTTGGTATGTCTGAAGTTCCCATTGCACAGATTATTATTCTCGTCTTTTTGTAATTTGGGAAATGTTTGGTTCCATTCTCTTAAACTTTGGAAGATATATTCCAATCCATATATTTGGATTATCTCGCTGAGTGGTCGTTGGTTTTACCAAACTGCAGAATTCATGATTACGAGCCAATTTGTTCGAGTCTTTATTCATGCCGCTAGCCTTTGGGCCATCAGCTTGCGTGGAGTCCTCTACTATCTACTGCCCTTAGCCACTCCGTTGAATGCATAACTCATACCACCGAAGTATAGAGAACCATGAAGTCTAACGTAAAACCAGCTGACCAATGTCCAAGGAACAAGGTAAACTATACACCAGGAGCTAGCAAATTAAGTCCCACCAAGAAGTCCATTCAGTAAATCTACAAGCCAAGTGATTGAGGCTAAATGAAATAATCCCCTGAGATAAAGTAGTTTGCTTCATGGAAATAAAACCATTCCAGCATCCAGCTTGATCCAACCAGAGTTCGTATTCCGGCATGTTCCAGCCATAAATAATTTAACCCACTGCTTAAAAATGCACCAACCTCTTAACCACAATAGTATAGATGAGAATCTTCTCTGGATATGGCCTTCTGAAATTTTATAAGAATTTAATTTGATTCCTTGAAATCATTATTATTCCCTAGGAATGGTTGGGTTTAATCGGCTCCATATATACAAGATTTCCATCTATCCGAATGAAACTGTCCTTGTGAAATAAGTTTCAAAATATTTGCAACTTTGGAAGCTGATGCTAGAAGCTTGTCACTAGATACTAGAACAAGAGAGATGATTTTATGCCACGGGAGTTGCAAAACGAACAAGGATTTTGGATTTTACCTCCTGATACACACCAAAAAAGATAACTTGAGAATCAAAAAATGGTTTTAAAGGGGAAACAAATATATCCAAGCATAATCAACCCCGTAAGGACATAGCATTAAATCATATTTTGGTTCCCATAACCAGTTTATGAACACTTATATCTATCCATTAACTTCTAAAGATGTAGCAACAGGAATATCCCATAAATTCTCGTATATTCACCTTTCAAATTTAAATATTTTTTAACTTGTTGGAACTATACCGCCTTCATTTGCTCTTAAATGATATAACTCTTTTTATGGGCTTCATGCTCAAATACTTCTGTCCAAACACTGTTGCTGAAAGAAAAATTGAATGCATCACTCCATCAGCAATATGAGTTTCATACCATATGATGGGTTGGTGGGGATAAATAAGCTTGAGATGATATACATGATCTTTATATATTCCAAGCTCTAAATCATGATTTTCTAGTTTTAAAATTAAACTTTTTAGGTCTTGTTTCCATGAACATTACTGTTGTTGACTTACCTCAAAAGGAAACACCCAAATAATTTTGGGTGTGGATATTATCTTTAAACATTAACACATAAAAGATCCTAATTAATCTACCTAATGTTTTTGAGATGATTTATTTCAATTAATTGGTGAAAAGTAAGTCTGCTTTTATAACGGATGGCCATGCTGGGTGCCATGTAGTTCATTGTCCAAGCAAATAAATCAGAGGACAATGATATGTTGTTTGATGGTTATTCACTTTCATTTATCCTCCGGTGTGCTAAAAAGTTCTCTTTTTATGTGGTGCTTATGATAAGATTTGGTTTTCGTTCTTGATACCTCTTCTATAAATAATCAAACATTATAGTTAATTTACTCTTAGTCCTTATGTTTTCAACTTCAATCAAATTTGTTCTATATTTGGATATTTCCCTTTTTTTTAATCTCTAATTACCTTTGCCTTTTGTATCTACAACCAAAATGTCAAAATGTATTTGTAGGACAATAAAACAAGAATTAATAGCAGACAAGTTTCTCTTCTTTATACAGTCTCCCTTCCGCAGACAATGAATGTATTTGTATTGCAAATTCTCACAAGTTGCAATTTCCAAGAAGAAAATAGGGTTAGTAGGAGTTTAAATATGCTCAGATTTTCTTTATTTTCTTGTTTCATTTGACATTTCTACTTGATTTAAATATATTATGAGTTTTCATTTTTCTTGAATTATTTTTACATGAAAAAATGAAGGTTCTAATCATCCTCTAATTTTTGTCACTAATGAGTGACACTTCGTTGTGTCGTGTAGGTTGGAGCATAAAGAGGTAGTTCTTACAATTACAAATTTCCTTCATGTGGCTATTAATTTACTTAAACAAACAACTCTAAGTCCTTAGAATCCCTCAACTTTCAGGAGATCAAGTAGTAAATTAATTGTAGTTTGATTAGTTAAATGGATTAGAAATTGAATTCAAGATAAAAAAAAGCCTTGGGGGAATCAATGTTGACAGAAATTAGCAAGTGCTAATTGTAATTGTTTGGGAATTGATGAAAGATGACTTAGATTATTTTTTTTTTAATTTTGAAAAAGGAGATTTGCACCATTTGTTCGCATTATCATAACTAGTTATAAGTTTTATTTTACACATGATTATATATTTAGCTACGATGATATTTCTTTGCATTTTTATATAAGAATACACATAATAAATTATATGAGAGGATATCACAATGAAGAAGGAAGAATAATGAAAATATAATAAAACTAAATTTCTTGCAATGGATTTTGGACTTACTGCTAGTTTGATCTGTAATAGTGAAGATTATTTTCATAAGCAGTCCCTCACGATTGTGATCTTCCTTTCTCGGAAGCCGATCTCCAAAGGCTGTGCAACACTTTCTCATTAGATCTTTTGCTTGAGTGGAAGAGAGCAGAAGGTCAAAAGCACTTAAGAAGAACTACTTTCATTGATTGCATTATCTAAAAATCAAGTGCTCAATATAATAAGAGACCCTCTATTTTATAGAAATAGACGGAAGAGGGCCAAAGATATTAATTTAAATACTTAAACATATCATCATATTTATATATATTTATTTCTTACATACCTACTACCAACCTTAGATTTACCATCCGATGTACCGCCATTTTCATACTTACCACTAAGCCCAATAACATAAAGGAATCATTTGTAAATTAAATGACTTCGCATGTAGGCCCAAATTCAACTTGACTATATACGCAAAACTTAATGTTACCCATGGCCCAAGATGACTCAAAAAACATACATGAACTCAAATGCATAAAACTAACTCTAGAACTTCTTACTTTAATCTCATGCATGGATTCTCATCGGTACAATATAGCAAGGCCTATTTTAACATTAATATAAAATCATGAAATTTTAAATTTGATTTAAAATTCATGTTTTATCATCCTTCTTAACTTATCATCACTGTTGAATTAAACCCAAGTTCTTAAGGAAGTAGATGAGGAAAAGTTATTGCAATTGCTCCAAACCATTCCTATTAATTTGGGAAAACTCAACTATTGATTCTCCGACATCATCAACCTTGCATGGATATACGTCAACTTAGCCATCCCAATTTTTATGTAGATTTTCATTCTTAAATTGTGATTATTATTATCAATAGGTATTGATTGAAATCTTCATCATTTAAAAGGATTAATGTGGAATGGTTGAACTCAAGGATACGAAATATAATTTGATTAAATATGAATTTGGTCCTGGTTAAGATAGGCATAAATTTAGTTGTTTTATAATGAATTCAACTTCTATTGTGTAGTTTTTTTTTTAACCTTAGAGTTATTATCTAAAGGTAATCATCATGCTTGGGATTCTAATCTTGAGAAAGAGGCTCACATAGATACTAGAGATTGATTTATGATTAAGACTTCGAAAATTACTTATGATAAAGACTTAAAAAATCTTCTATAATTTATTATCGGGATGAAGAATTCAATAAGGCTAAAATTTTAGGGTTCATAGTCGGCTTTTATTAGTAGCTCTAGTTTTTGATGATTTTTAGGGATCAGGTTGGCGGAATTTGAGAATCATTTCTTTTGAAATGTGTCATTTTACCCAATAAAAATTTATTACGTATGCATAAGATTTTGAAGTAAAATGGTTAAATTTTGATTGAAATATCCAGAGCATACAATGAGGGTAAAAATGTAGCAGTATAAATGTTTAAACTTGAGGTATGCAATTTTTTCACGAGAAAGTTTAGCGATCTAAACTTAATTTTTTTTTTTAATATGTAAATAACCTAACCAAGTGAAGATAAGTGGTTTTCTATTGAATTGAAATAAAAATAATGATAAACAAATAATGACAATAGTAATATCCAAAATAAATTTACTGTTGTAGAAAATTGAATTAATTGATATTTTTCTTAAGTTATCAATTGAAGATAATTGTCTTTCTAATCTTACGAAGTTATTTAAATGGAAGTTAGTATCACACCCAAGAAGATTTAACAATTGGGTTCTTTTCATAAATAAGAAAAGATAGTCAACTCTATTATGTAATTGAAAATAATGCATCATAGCCCAAAATAGAAGTAATGCGAATTCATCTCTTCCTATCTCAATCTTTTTTCTTTCTCTATCTCATACTCTTTTGTTCTATTATTGTTTATAGGGCCACACCAACAACAACCTTTTCCTTTTTTGCCCTTGGTAATTTACTAAACTCGCAACATTCAAAAGCACATATCGGATTTTTTTTTGCACGACACTTACTTCAAGCACATGATTTTGAAGCCCAATTTAAAATTCTATCTTGGATTTCCTTCAAAGGAGTAGAGGTCATTGGATGATCAGGAAAATTACAAAATATCATCTTCCTTCATAGAGCTTAATTTTGATGCACCGACTTGTAAAAAATAATATTATAAACATCTCCTTTTAATTATCTATGGAGGTTAGTCGAGGCTTTAAAAAGCCTCAATTTATTACTGTGATGGTTCTTGTAATTATGAATTTTCTCTTAAGAAGTTCTATCAGTAGTGTCTATAGTTTCCCACTTTATCCAATGATCCCTCTATGTTGTGCATCTTCTTGAGTATGCAACTAGTAAAATTTCCGTCAATATTTATTAAGGATCCCACCAAAATTGAGCACTATGCCACTTAAGGAGCACGTGCATTTATTGTAAAATGCCATCGCCAAGTGTGGTAAAGTGCTTGTACTAATTATTTGCCAACGGAGTGCACAACACTCTTTGAAAGACCCGGTATGTTGGTAAAACTTCTGCTTATTTATTAATTTTATTTTTAATTGTACTACTTGCGTTGTCAATTGTTCCTCTGCTTTATCATAATCTGAAACTTAGAATTGAACATTGTTATATACACTAATGCATACTTTGCCCATTGCTTTTTCATCAAGGCACATCACGGTCTACCTAGAACACTGCTCTTGCTCTATCAGACCATCATCATCACAAACCTACAAGCCATAGCATTCAAAGCTGCTATAAATACCCACTCATTAACGAAACTTTAAGGTTAGTGATCTGGCTCACTTACTTGGTTGGTGACTTGCTGTCTTACAAGCATTCGCATAGGAGGCAAGTTGCCTTACTATATTCTCCAAAGCCTTATACAATGCTTTACCCATTCTCACTTCACTTTAAGCTTTGAAGGAAGTGTCCAATATTAGTGATTGCTTGATAGCTCTTTGATCTCAAATTTAGCTTCTGGCTAGCACATTACACATCTTTTTTTTTGTTTTCTTCTTGCCACTTTTGGAAATGCTAAGGACCTGACGACACATACTATGCTTGGATACTTTCTTGATGTACAGTTCCTTTTAATCTTTTCATAAATGGACTTAGGTTTATGAACTAAACCAATACCAGTGCTTGCGTCATTCTTCTATGTTTTATTTCCTGTTTTTATCTCCTCATAGAGTAACTATTGGGTGATATATCTTTACTCTCTGTCTCTCTCAAACATATTTGAATTGTAAACTGTGTGTGCGTCTTCTTGATTCTCTCAGGAAAGTGAGTTCCCACCATTTACTTTAATCGTATAGAGGCTTGGGGTTTTGCTAAATGTCTTTAGGCAAGAGTTGTGTATATAATCTTAAAGTTTGAAAGTAGGGGCATATACTTTTGGCTGAGAAAATCGGATGGCTATCTTATGAATAATAAGATATCAAACTGATTCTTTGCATGGATTTTGCTGATGTAGCATACCAACCTTCACTAGTCATTTTGTTTTTCAACTTAGACATATTGGAGGGCTAGATTGAAATGATCAAGTTCAAGTACAAAGTTCCACCATGCACAAGCTTTGATAGTATATTGGAGAAGCAATAGTAAGCCATCAATTGTTCTAAAGCAGATTGATACTTATACTTTTATTTAAATCTAATAGTCTCCTTCAAGGATCTTGAATATTTATCTCCCAATTTAGTAAGCATGTAAGAGTAGTTTTTTACCTGTTTAGTTGTTGGACCTCTATGATTTTTTTTTTTTTTTTTGGGGGGTGGGTGGGTTTAGTTTTTTGATTAGTTACCATAAACTTAATCAAAATTCTTTTTAGGATACCCAAACACTACTTAATGTGGTTAAGTCACATAGTAATGGTGTAGCTGCAAACATTATTGGAGCCCTCAGAGATGACAAGATTGATGGATTTTTTAACCAATAAGTCATGTATGTATGTCTTTATGAATTGCCTAATTAAATCCTTAAAAGATTTATTCATGAGTCACACATGAGTCGCACTTATATTTCAACTATATAGGACATAACTTTATGCTGGTATAACCTTTTATATTTATTGAATAAAGTTTCTTTTGCTATAAATAGATGCATCCAAATTTGATTGTACCCAGGTAAAATTCTATGAAATTGAGCACTTGATGCTCAAAAGTAGCATCTACTCGATGATTGATGCGAGAAAAAGGAAAGTTGTTTAACTTCTTATGACATTCTTTATTTGAATCAATATTGTCAACCAACATTCTCTAATAAGTGTAATGATAGTAATATATGGAGTTTGGGTCTTAGCGCTTGTTGATTTATTGCTTTGTAGCCTAGAGATGATTCATAATAAGTTCAATTTATTATATTCAACCAATTTGAAGTTTGTATTTATGTTAGCAGACAATAATGTCTTGATCAATACCAAGCATATTCACGAGGCTCCAATTAAACATATCTTTATGAGATCAGAGGAAGCTGATGTGTTTGTTGCTCTTAGTTGTAAAAATGATCCAATTTGAGTAGTTTATTTTAAGCTCTCCTTAAAGAGAAATATAGTATAAGAGATTGTCTTCAACCTGAGTAACACACTCAGAAGTATCTTCATTGCAAAGATCAAAGTTCTCAATGATAAGAGTTATTGTTGGTGTTGATTGTGGACGATAGAGCAATTTATTGATTCCTTTATATGATTTCAGTTTTAATTTCCCTATATATAGATATTAGATGTATTATAAAAATAGTATTGCAAGTTGATTTGAATTTTATATCAACTTGGATCGGGGTTTGTTACCATAAGCTTGACCAAAATTATTATTAGGAATACCCAAACACTACTTAATGTGGTTAATTCACATAGTGATGGTGTAGCTGCAAACATTATTGGAGGCCTCATAGATGACAAAATTAATGGATTCTTTAACCAATAAGTCATGTATGTATGTCTTTATGAATTGCCTAATTAAATCCTTAAAAGATTTATTCATGAGTCACATATGAGTCGCACTTATATTTTAATTATATAGGACATAACTTTATGCTGATATAACCTTTTATCTTATTGAATATAGTTTCTTTTGCTATAAATAGATGCATCCAAATTTGATTGTACCCATGGTAAAATTCTATGAAACGGAGCACTTGATGCTCAAAAGTAGCATCTACTTGATGATTGATGCGAAAAAAGAAAAGTTGGTTTACTTATGACATTCTTTATTTGGATCAATATTGTCAACCAACATTCTCTAATAAGTGTAATGATGGTAATATATGGAGTTTGCGTCTTAGAGCTTTTTGATTTATTGCTTTGTAGCCTAGAGATGATTTATAATAAGTTAAAATTTATTATATTTGACCAATTTGAAGTTTGGATTTATGTTTAGTAGCAGACAATAATATCTTGATCAATGCCAAGCATATTCACGAGGCTCCAATTAAAGATATCTTTATGAGATCAGAGGAAGCTGATGTGTTTGTTGCTCTTTAGGTGTAAAAATGATCCAAGTTGAGGAGTTTATTTTAAGCTCTCCTTAAAGAGAAATATAGTATAAGAGATGGTCTTCAACCTGAGTAACACATTCTGAAGTATCTTCATTGGAAAGATCAAAGTTCTCAATGATAAGAGTTATTGTTGGTGTTGATTGTGGACGATTGAGCAATTTATTGATTCCTTTGGATTATTTCAATTTTAATTTCCCTATATATAGATATTAGATATATTATAAAAATTCTTTTGCAAGTTGATTCAAATTTTACATCAATTTGGAACATGTGGGGAAGGGAGGGTGGGGCGGGGGGAGTTGGGGTTATTTTGATATCTGGAGATTTCAAAATTGGCTTTAGTTTTTTGATTAGTTACCATAAACTTGATCAAAATTCTTATTAGGATACCCAAACACTACTTAATGTGGTTAAGTCACATAGTGATGGTGTGGCTGCAAACATTATCGGAGGCCTTAGAGATGACAAAATTGATGATCTTTAACCAATAAGTCATGTATGTATGTATTTATGAATTGCCTAATTAATCCTTGAAAGATTTATTCACGAGTCACATATCAGTCGCACTTATACTTAATTATATTGGACATAAACTTTTTATCTTTATTGAAATAGTTTCTTTTGCTATAAACAGATGCATCCAAATTTGATTGTACCCATGGTAAAATTCTATGAAACTGAACACTTGATGTTCAAAAGTAGCATCTACTCGATAATTGATGCGAGAAGAAGGAAAGTTGCTTTACTTCTTATGACACTCTTTATTTGGATTAATATTGTCAACCAACATTCTCTAATAAGTGTAATGATGGTAATATATGGAGTTTGCATCTTAGAGCTTGTTGATTTATTGCTTTGTAGCCTAGAGATGATTCATAATAAGTTCAATTTATTATATTCAACCAATTTGAAGTTTGGATTTATGTTTAAGGAGCAGACAATAATGTCTTGATCAATACCAAGCATCTTCACGAGGCTCCAATTAAAGATATCTTTATGAGATCAGAGGAAGCTGATGTGTTTGTTGCTCTTTAGGTGTAAAAATGTTCCAAGTTGTAGTTTTTTTAAGCTCTCCTTAAAGAGAAATATAGTATACGAGATGGTCTTCAACCTGAGTAACACACTCTGAAGTATCTTCATTGGAAAGATCAAAGTTCTCAATGATAAGAGTTATTGTTGGTGTTGATTGTGGACGACTGAGCAATTTATTGATTCCTTTATATGATTTCAGTTTTAATTTCCCTATGTATAGATATTAGATGTATTATAAAAATTGTATTGCAAGTTGATTCAAATTTTACATCATGTAATATATCAAAGAAACTCGCTAAATTTTATCAAAATAGTGATGTTACCATCAACCTTTATAGGATGGGTATCAATATTGTCTTTCACTTGCTTGATTGATGTAGGAGAAAGTAAAGTAAAAGATGATAACAATAGTGTTCTTTATCGATCATAATCCTTTTGACATTGAATGGGGGTTTTCAGACATTTATTACTAATGAGTTTTGATACCAATTATGTAATATCTCAAGATTTTAGGCATCAAAATTAATAATGTTAATGGTATGAAGTGGTATGAAGTCCTTTTGGAAGTGGTTCCTTATAATTGGTGGGAATTTTTTGTTATTAAGGAGAGCCTCTAATAATAATTTCTATCTTGCTATATTTTATTTCCCACTTTGCAACCGTTTTGATAGACATTACGCCCTAGATGTATCAATATTGAGACAGCCATTTTATTATTGAAGGAATTAAGATGGTCCTAATGAATAAGCTTCTCAATGTCTTTCTTGAGTTGCTGGATTTTTTGGAGTTTCAATTTGCGTGGTGAAATTTGTACTATCACCCAGGATTGTTGGTTGAAAGTGCAATATTGATCAAGGTTATTGGCATTTGTTTTAAGGTGGGATGGTCACTTGACATGTTCACCATTTTGAATGGCAAGAAAGACATTAGAACTTAACATGGACAGTGGGTGTGTACTTATACTCAAAATGTGGCTTCAACCATGGTGGTTGTAGTCGCTGTTTTAAGGGTACCTTGAAGGAGAATGATCTGCATTTTGGTGGATCTCAAATAAATGGAAGGCTCTTTGAATAATTTTTATTTTGGTGCTGAATTGCTTGATAAGAAGTCTACCTAAGAGAATAAACCATGCTTAGATCTTCCTCTTGAGTGTAGTAGGGAATACCTAGTGAAGGACCGAGTTTAAGATTCATTGTATGCACATAATGCCATATTGGTTTGATCATGTTCTACATGGTTATAGGTTTTACAGATCCATCATAGGTTACCACATCTGGAACCTTGATCCATGAATGAATTTAATTGTCCAATATGCAAGCTAAGAATGGTGAAGCTTCTTGAAGGTTCTTGGGAGAAGAAGTTGGTTGCTAATCCCTTATGGGGGAATTCATCTTACAAATAAGCTTTACAAGGTAAGTGGATATTCTATGGTTTTTTTTATGATAGTTGGAGCGTTGCGAGTCACCCGGTTAGTTGGAGGCAGACGCATTAAGTTGATATTATCTAGTAGATTGTTTCCAAGTGATTGTACGAGCTAATCAACAGTACAATCAACTGTATGATATATTAGAATTTATATTACATGCAAATTTATTCTTATAATTTTCAATATTTTGCCTAATCATTATGTTTAATGATATCATCAAATAATTTAATAAATTTATATCATATAAATTATATCAGAAAACAAATTTATATAATTATAATAAAATATTTTATCATATTTTAATTCATTGTGTTGTTCTTAATGTATTGTAGATATGAACTTAAATATGCTTATCATTAACTTAGTTGTTAGACACTTGATTTAAAGCATTGTACTTTGCACTTGAGTATTTTTGATGGATTCAATTTTATTTTATCTCTAATTAAAAAAGCTTTAATTTTATTCTTCTCCAATTTAATAAATCTTTAAGCTAATCTAAAACATAACAATCATAATCACCATGGTTAATGTTGTATGAATAGCCTTAATTTTTAGGAACTTTTAATAAACTATATCAGAAGACACATCATACTTGATTTGTTATAATAAAACCAATAGAAATTCACACAATTACATTAGCTCATTAGATCAACACAAATGTTTGGATGTAGCTAATGATAGCAAATGTTTACAATAAAGTGTGTGATTAGGTCCTTATGTTTCCGTGCATTTTGTTATTTTAGATTAAAATGGAGTTGTTTGGAATTTGGTATTTTTAGTATATTCTTTCCATGATCTGTGGTGGTTGGGGTGGTTTAGATTTTGAGGACTCTAGTAGTTAATTTTACTCGTGTTTTATGCTATTTGCATGTGCCACTGGCACCTTAGTTTGTGTTGGAATATTTGCTTAGGACTGCTTACAAGTTTCCAAGTTTGGTTGGATTTAAATTAGTCCTTAATTCTAGGAATCAGTTTTATTTTCTTTAAATCTTGTTTTAAAGTTTTGATTTCTTTTAGCTATTTTTATGGACGTTAATTAGGGAGCCTTTATTACTTTCCTTTATTTTTTTCTCTGTTATGTATGTGGCGGCAATTCAAATCAGAGTGTTGTAGCCATTCTTCTTTTTTCTAAGGAAGCTGATTCCAAGTTCTCTTTCTCTTTGTCTTTGTCTTTGTTTTGATTCAAAAATCCTTCAATTGGTATCAGAGCTCACTTCTTAAGGGGCTTGTGTGTGTGTTCGCTTGTTATGGAGATCGACACCAGTTTTTTCCTCGATTGTTCCACCAGTGTTTGATGGTGACAACTACCGGATTTGAGGGCAGTACGCATGGAGACTTATGCGGAAGCGTTGGATCTCTTGGAAGCGAGTGGAAGAAGACTATGATATTTCTCTTCTCACGACGATCCCACCTTAGCACAAATTAAATTACAAAGGAGAAGAAGATAAAGAAGTCTAAGGCAAAAGCTTGCATGTTCTTTGCGGTTTCCTCCACGATCTTCTCTCGTATCATGTCGTTGAAAATGACAAAGGAGATCTGGGATTATCTCAAAACTGAGTATGAAGGAGATGAAATAATTTGAGGGATGCAGGTGCTGAACTTAGTTCATGATTTTGAGCTACAAAAGATGAAGGAAACAGAAACTATAAATGAGTACTTTGATAGACTACTCAACATAGCAAATCGTGTCAAATTATTGGGTTCTTCATTGGAAGATTCAAGGATTGTTCAGAAAATCCTTGTAACGAGTGCTCGAAAGATTTGAAATTACCATCACCACCTTAGAAAACCCAGAGGATCTAACAAAGATTACTTTGTCAGAACTCTTGAGTGCCTTGCAAGCACAAGTGCAAAGGCGTGCAATGAGGGAAGGAGGAGCCGAGCATCAAGAAGATGAAAAGAATTGGAGATTCAAGAACAAGAAGTCTCAAGCCACATATGGACAAAGTTCTACATCTGGGAACAGAAGCAAAGTTGGAGTAAAGAAAGATTTTCCTCCATGTCAACATTGTGGCAAGAAAGGTCATCCTCCTTTCGGATGCTGGAGAAGACCGGATGCAAAGTGCGGCAAGTGTAATCAAATGGGACATGAAGTCATCATTTGCGAGAATGAAAATCAACGACGAGAAGATGAAGCACGAGTGGCGGATCGAGAAGAAGAAGATCATCTTTTCGTTGCGACTTGTTTCATTAATTATGAAACAAGTGAAAATTGGCTCATTGATAGTGGTTGTACTAATCATATGACACATAACGAGGAGTTGTTCAAGGAATTGAAGAGCACCACGTCCAAGAAGGTCGAGATTGGGAATGGTGAATATATTGCGATCAAAGGAAAGGGCACTTGTAGCCATTTCAAGTCGTTCGGGAACTAAGTTGATCAACGATGTTCTCTATGTATGCAGGATATTGAACAAAATTTGCTCAGTGTTGGTCAATTAATAGAGAAGGGATTCAAAGTGATGTTCATGGAGAAGGCCTGTGTGATAGAGGATGCTACAGGCAAAAAGTTGTTCGAAGTTAAGATGACAGGAAGAAGATTTTCACCCAATCCAATGCAGGAGGAGCTTGAGGATCACCAGTTAGTTAGTGACATCTGCAAGAACAATGATGCTGCCATCCACTTACTGATACGCAAGTCAGCCAAGGTTAGGAAGTGATGTTCATGGAGAAGGCCTGTGTGATAGAGGATGCTACAGGCAAAAAGATGTTCGAAGTTAAGATGACAGGAAGGAGATTTTCACCCAATCCAATGCAGGAGGAGCTTGAGGATCACCAGTTAGTTAGTGACATCTGCAAGAATAATGATGCTGCCATCCACTTACTGATACGCAAGTCAGCCAAGGTTAGGATAAAACCTATTGACAAAGACTTTAAGTTATCCGTTGACGCCCCATGCTTAGAGGAGAAGTAAGAGGCCACAATGAAGCTTGTTAAAAAACCACCAGAAAGGCATGCTTTGATCGAGCCAGTTATCGTCAATCGAAAAATTGAAGCTTCAGTGAAAAAGAAGATAGGGAAATATGCAAAGAAGGTTCTTTATGGGTTAAAACAAGCTTCAAAAGCTTAGTACGACAAGATTAATGAGCATTTCAACATCAAATTATTTTTTCTAAGAGAAGTGCAGAAAGAAGAATTTGTGACTCTGGTTGACTCAAATCAGAAGATTGGTTGGCATATTTGTTTACAAAGTCACTTCCAATCAGCAAGTTTGAGTTTCTAAAGCAGAAAATTGGTATTCGCAGCTCCTAAAACAAGGAGGAGTGTTGGAATATTTGCTTAGGACTGCTTACAAGTTTCAAAGTTTGGTTGGATTTAAATTAGTCCTTAATTCTAGGAATCAGTTTTATTTTCTTTAAATCTTGTTTTAAAGTTTTGATTTTTTTTAGCTATTTTTATAGACGTTAATTAGGGAGCCTTTATTACTTTCCTTTATTTTTTTCTCTGTTATGTATGTGGCGGCAATTCAAATCAGAGTGTTGTAGCCCTTCTTCTTTTTTCTAAGGAAGCTGATTCTAAGTTCTCTTTGTCTTTGTCTTTGTCTTGATTCAAAAATCCTTTAGTTTGATAATGGGATTGTTTGGCAGCAGCTTTAGTAAATCCGGTAAATCTGGATTTACTAAATTCTGTCTACACGAGGAATTAATAAATCCGGGATTTAAAACAAAATTGATAGGATTTGAGAAGACAACTAAATTTATAAATCCAGGATTTAAGTTTTACCCTTTTATCCTGTCTAGCAGAATTAAGTTAAACCCCGCATAAATCCATTACCAAACAGCCCCAAAAAATAGTGTTGCATTGAATGGCTAGTTTAAAACGGGTATCAAATTATAAGAATGAAAGGCATCATTTATTTTTGCTTTTATTTTTAGCCTCCCAGGATTGATCTCAAATTCTCTTCTTCTTTTGGTGAATTTATTCCACCATGTATCAAAGATATGAGGCAATAATTAAATGTATTATATTGCAGCTGGTGTGCCTTTTGTTAGATGATAGGTGTCGTCTTGACTTGATGGAAACTCTTAAACAAAAATAAGCAAGGCCAATCACTTCATAGTTGGGTGAATTCTAACAACAAATTTGGTTTACAGATAAGTTGCCTCTTGATTTAACGGTTGATGCTTGAAAGATTGTGGACCATGTGAGTTGGTTACAAGTTTGTAAAGTGATTACTTGAGCTTGGAGCACCACCAAATGTTAGTTTTTTAGTAGATTGCATGAGAACTCATAAACTCAATTCAAATATTGGAACGAGGCTGATTATATTTTCTGTTATGCTACCTTTTTAAGCAGTGTAAGAATTTTTTATTATTTCCTTGTTATTTTTCCTTCTTAATTTTGTTCAGCAATCAGTGCTTAATAGAAAATACGATTATGTTGTCTTCTGCTTCAAGTCAATTCATTACGCTGGACAAGGGAAAAGGCTACCAAAGATTCATCTATCCTAGACGGATATGATTTCAAATTTCTGATCGGCCATTTTTTCTATTATGGTTGTCTACATCGTGACTTGGATATCATGGGTTCGATACACTGAAACTAACTCTTTACAATGCGGCGGTAAAAGATTTTGTTGCGTGAAGTTAGAAATTATATTTAGAGAAGTGATGAATGAATACATCTCATTGGTAGTTACACTTAAACACCAACATTAATTTCAAACTCTTCAATTCTTCTCAAAGATCTCTCAAAATATGATTTTATTTTCACACTTAAAATGATTAAAATGAAATTATTTTTATTTAAAAATATTTAATTCCATTTAGAAGCAAACAAATGACCCCAGAACACATCATCTGTCATTTTTCTAATTAATGCTCTTTAATGCTCCCCTATTGCTTTCAGGTTGCCAGAGTTAATAATCTTTGTATGTTTATTGGTGACTATTTGAGCTGCAGAGGCACTGTGCTCCTGATTGATTATTGGAATATTACAATTTCGTCCTGATAACAATAATAAGGCTTTGCAAATCTGTCCTGGGATGGTTGGTATGTCATAATAATGAAAGAAGTGGGTTTTGGATGCTACCTTGTTGTCATTTTTAGTCAATTTCTTATGTCTCGTCTTGTATAAGGCAAGTCACCTCATCTCCAGACTTCTTTTTGTCTATCTACAGAATATAAAACATAATAGCCTTTCCTATTGAGTACTTTGAAGTATTTCTAGTAGCAGTTCTATTAGCTCTCATGTTTTACAGCTTAGGGCGTTTTATGAAAACCTAGTATAGAAATTGCTAGTTCCTGTCCTGTTGGATTAGATTAACCTGTGATGACCTGTGTTCTTTGTTTGTTTTATGGTGTTTCCTGTTGATTAGCAGACCTGAAAGCTTTGGACCACCTCCTGTTTGTTTGATTACTGAACTACGACAAGGTTGCTTGTGGTCATCTCGATGAATCCATTCTGGCAATCATGTAATGATAGAAAGAAGTCTTACAGTCTCTACCAATAATTATAATTTAAATATTAATGTGGGGCCTTCTTGAACAAATATTAGATGGTTTTATGAGATAGGAAATGAAGAAAACAGAGGATAGCTTTTACTTTTTTTGGAATTAATCTATAATACGCTTAGTTCTTATTTGAGAGGCTTCTTATCTCTACATCTTGTTGCTACAGCTCTCAGCTGTTATGCATTTCCTAATTTATTTTAGTTATTTTTTAGTTTCCTCTACTGTTCCCATGACAAGGAATCTTACCTCTTCTAATATATATATATATTGTGGGGCATTTACATACATACCACCCAATTCCTTTGTATATACATATCTAACACTTAAATTTTACTTTTTACATTTAGTACACCCAAATATTTCATATTAAATAAGAAAATACAACCATTTTAACTTTCATAGGTACAGTGGAACTTGTGTAAAAATTGAAAATTAGGTACTAGATATGTAAATACATAAGAATTGTGCCTTTTTCTTTCTTTAGAACTTTTGTTAATTACTTTTGACTGCAGCTTTTTGTTCCCGCATTGAACAGTTGTGAAGGCGGCTATAAAAACTTTCCTTCAAGCTTTATAAGCGCATTTAACATTCTGTCATCACCTTAATCCTCAAAAATCTTCACGCTAAAAGATCTGAATGGCTTTAGACCAAGCTCCCTTTGCAATATACTCCACAAAGCTATCATTAACATATTACCTAATAGTTTGAAAATTCATTCGAATTTTAGTTCGAAATAAATGAGCCAATCTGCGAGCCAAAATTTTGGATTGAATTTTTTTCGAGCAGACTCTAGCTCGGCTCGATTCAGATTGTTAACAGCCTGCTTGTAAATCATGCTTGTGCAGCTCTCATATAAGATAGAAACAATGCCATGGCTTTACTTCACGGGACGGTTCCGATTAATGCTTATTCTATTTGTAGCTACTTTCTTTATTGCTGGGTGTTTCTATGCTTACTGTTGTTTTGCTAATATGCGAATCCTCTGTGCTTTATCAACCACTACATCTTGGGTTGAATTTGTTTATTCTTATTTTTTTGTAAACCCGTTTTTTGCGGCTTTCTTTATATTTTTTTATTATTAGTGAAAGTTTGTGTTTTGTTTCCTTAATTGGGGCAATTACATACAGATCACGTGAAACTTTCTATTTACAAATCACCTCAAAATATCAAACTTTTCATTTTTATCAAATTCTCAATAGTTACATTGGTTTGGTGGTTCAAAACAATCACTTGAGTGGTTAATTTGTAAATATCAATGTTTCGAGTGGTCTAAATGCTCCCTACAACAGGATTTAATCAATTTAAGATACAAGTTAAAATTGAAAAAAAATTAAAAAGGAATTGGATTTATTAAATATTTTATTTAATTTTTTTCTAATAAAAAATAAATTAAATTCTATTTAAGTTCATTATCATATAGCCTCTTTTAAACTTTTTTAATAAAGTTGTTAGGCAGGCAGGAGCTTTTACTGGAAGAAAGCTTTTTGGTGTTCCCGAGAGTAAAGAGAGATGCTATATTTACTCACACAGCCAAAAGAAGGTCAATGTGGTGACACAAAAAGAGAGCATGCTATTCTAGTGTGATTGCTTGTTACACTTCACCCTTGCTTTTATTTCTTAGTTATCATTCAATATATTAGAGGCGAGAAGAAGATCCGTGTTAGGGATGCAGAATTGGAAAACAGAATATACGGTTCTAACTCTTCTTCTCTATTATTTTTTCATTTTCTTTTATTTGTGAGCTGTTTTTTTAAATTTTACAACGGCCCTTTAAGGTACTAGTAGGGCTGTGAGTTTAGCTCGACACTCAAAAATTGGTTCAGATTTTGGCTCAGTTCAAGATTGGATTGAAATGAATGAGCCTGAGTTAGGAGCCAAATCTTTGATTAAATTTTTATAGAGCAGATTTTGAGCTGGCCCACAGTGATGTTAGTGCTGTGAACTTAGCTCGAAGATCATTAATTGCTTGAAAATTGATTTCAGTTTTGGTTCGGATCGAGATCAGATCGAAATAAAAAAGCCAAACTATGAGCCAAATTTTTTTTATCAAATTTTTTCGAGCCAACCACAACTTGGCATGAAATGAATCGTTGACAGCCCTAGATACCAGTAGATTAGTTTTAGATGTTATTTGTCGAATTATTATAAATACATAGCAAAATCTAGTAACTGATGGGAGAAAGTTTACGTGCCAATATTAATCTCTACTTTTATTTTGCAATGTTTATTAGTTTGTATAATGCTCACTGAATGCTCACTTGAAGAAATGTGGGGGAAGAGTGATTGTTGCATAGTCTAATTCAAGCTGAGATTTTAATTGACCAACTCAAAATGAAAGCAGTAAGGTTTGAGTTAAACCATATAAAATTTATATCAGATTCAATCAGTTTAAGTGATTCGTAAAAGAAATAGATCAAATCAGGGTGGAATCAGTCTCTTTCTTGAGGGGGGCAAACTTCTATCTCAGACCCAACATTAGAGAAATTAGGACAACAAAGGGCAAATTAATACTTCAGAAAAAAATAAAATTGATATTTCTGGTTGTGCAAAAGATCAAATTACTCTCTAATACCATTATTTTTGTTCCTTGGGGCCTCCCTCTGGACTTTCATTATTTATTTTTAAGCATGTTGTGGTTACAGCATTTTGGTATATGCCCCCATTTGTGCATTTATCATATTTCTTTGAAATAATTATTTTAGATAAATAATTGAATAAATAATTATTTAAGACAAATGTCACAGTCGAAAATGACGTAGAAAGGCGTGTTGGGCTTGCATAGGTATGGTTCGGCTCTCATTTCAAGCGCGGCTAACTTCTGAATTTAATAGCGAAAGCAGCTTATGATCTGCACCCAACTTGAAAGCATGTGATGCAACCCCCTCACTTTACATTGCGTCCAATGAGCAATGCTAAACAGCCAGCAGTGTTAGCTGCTTTATTTGCCAATTACCCTCTGCCAAAAATTTTAACTAATTACAATTTACAACCATCAAAGTAATTCCAACGCATAATTGTAATAACGTTACTGTCATCTCATTCGATGGAGTTTTCGGCAAATCTAAGAATTGCTTTTCCCTGTCGTCCATATAGGAAGTAGGTTAGATGGCTGAAATTATTAAAAATTGAATTTTTTTAGTTGTCATTTAAGGTTTGTTTGAGGCAACTTCTTTGGTGCGGTGACGTTTTGAAAACGCACCTGATTTGTTTGGGTAAACTGCGTTTTGACAGTTTATGCGTTTTCAAAACGTAGAAAATAACCTTTTTCACACTTGCTTGTAGATCGCACTTATCTGCAGGTGCGGTGACATTTCAAATTATGATCTAGCTTTCCAAAAATAAAATTTTGTAATAATGACCATACATGAGCTTTATCGATGATTATTTTTAATTAACTTATCAACATATTATTAATAAACTGCAGCCGTCCCAATCAGACCCTTAATTGAATGGGGTCTGAAATTAAGATGTAACTTATTTTAATTTATTAAAATATGCTGATTTTTTATTTTTTTCATAAATGAAGTTAGACAAAATAATCAAAAGAGTTCTAAGAGTTCGTGAAATTTACATTGTGAACAATGTTTGTTGGGGGTAGTACAGCACTGAAATGACAGTGAATTGGATGAAAAGTTGATTTTAAAAAGTCTGACTCAAATAAACTCAGCATACTCCATATTTTGCGGAGTGGGGCTTAAAATGTGGCCGGGTTTAAAGGGAAGAGGGAATAAAGAAGGAAAATGAAAAAAATAAATATTTTTCTTTATTATTTTTGTTAAATTGTTAGTTGAAAGGAATTAATTAGTTATTTAGATAGTGCTTGATATGATATTATTAGCTCCATATGCTTGTAATTTGTTCAAAATGAGATTATTAGCCACATATGCTTGTCTTCGATAGATAGTGCTTGATATGCCATCAACGAATTTAGCTATTTAGCACAAATTTCAAGGCATTTACATGAATATCAGAATATTTATTTAACAAAAAACAATCGAAGTCAAATTAATAATCATCCAAGCCTCTGTTTAGGGGTGTAAACGAACCGAACACGAACGGACAGAGCTAGTGTTCGTGTTCGAAATGTTCGAACACATCACTGTTCGTGTTTGGTTCGTTTAACAAACCGAACGAAAAAAAAAATTGTTTGTGTTTGTCTCGTTTGCTTATCAAACGAATCGAACACGAACTTCGTGGCGAACTGAACACGAATTGTTCGTGAACAACAATTTTTTTTGACAGCCCTAGCTTTGATAGCATACTTCCTCAAAATGAAGCAAATTGATCAGGTAGTCCATACACATCAGGTAATTCATAATTTCTCAAAATGAAACAAACAGAATAAGGTGTTTAGGATTTTATTTTAATATATAGTATAATATATTAATTATAATATTATAATATTTATATTAATATAATTAATACTCTAATATTATTATTGTTATTAATAATTTATAGAATTTTAATTATTTAAAATATGATAATTTTTTATAATATATAATTATTTTTAAAATATCATAAATTTTTTATACATAGTTATTTTAAATTATTTTATATTTTGAACAATAACGAATCGAACACGAACAAACACATCATTGTTCATGTTTGGTTCGTTTAACAAACCGAACGAAAAAAATTATTCGTGTTCGTCTCGTTTGCTTATCGAACGAATCGAACACGAACTTCTTGGCTAACCGAACACGAACTGTTCGCGAACAACGAGCTTTTTTGACAGCCCTACCTCTGTCCCAACAAACTTACATTCAAAATGACCAGCTTGAACCCGAAGACACCAAATTGATTCAAGTTGAGCCAAATCAAGCCCCTATCAAACCATTAAACCACTTTGAAATTTTTGGGTTGTTAATTGGAGCATCAAATAAATTTTGAATCTAACAAGCTTATGGTCAAATCGAGCATCTCAATGAGACGAATCCGATGAACCCAATATCGCTCAAATATGACACCATTTATGCACTTAAATATTCATAAAACATAAGTCATACAATGAAATAGTTTGGATTCATGTCTTGTTTACAGAGGATGTCACTCTCATAATTTGTAAAGAGCACTACTCTCTTGATGAAGAGGAAGATAGACAGAGACCCAGTCCTGGAAGAAGAAGAGGACTCGAATATGAGAGTCATTATGGATTCGAAGTCTATGCGACCAATCCCGTAGCTAGAAACCACCGTCAACCATCGTTTGCAAGCCACCATTGACCATCGTTGGACACCCCCTCCTCGTCAACTTTGGTGGACCTGCAAAGTATCACCGTACTTTGCCACGAAGTTTCGTATAGAGTAACGACATACATCACGGAGTATCCCAACACCATGTGGATTAACGACATGCGTTGCGGAGTAATGAAACCCCCTTTGCGGGGAAGCACAATATTGTGCGACAAATTACTTAGAAGATGGTGATAACTCCCAGTGACAATAGTTTCTCTTCATTGTATAATGAATCATTCTGCGTACTAACAGTGTGCTTGGAGTAGCTTTGTAATCATTTCCCGTAAGTGGGACGAGGGTTTAATATTTGTACTCACAAGCTTATAGTGGATTATTTTGACTGTGTAAGAGCCCGTGATTTTTTTCTTTTGGGTTTTCCATATAAAAATCTTTGGTATCTTTACTTGTTATTTCTATTATCTGTATGTATGTTGGATTTTTGTACAACTATAAGCTACTAAATAATCACTTTGGCCAAGAATCTTCTGACATGTAATAATATGGTGTCTTATGTGAGAAACAACAAATCCCACCACCAAAAAACACGTAAAACTTGTTGAATTGCCATCAGACGCTATATTCATAATAATAGAGCTCCAACACCCGCTATTCGAGAGGAAAATTACAGAGCTAGAGATGCTAAACCTCTGCCTTTTCCCACCCTAGAGAGCATCGTTCTGCTAATTTAGGCGACTCGGGTCCCTCTCCAAAGGACCAAGTGCGCATAATGGAGGATTCAAAATGAGATTCTCCAACTCCTACGTGAGGCTTAGTAGCCATTGCAGGTACAACTCAATGGAGTATACTTACCACAAGTCCGATAGCCAAAAAGCTTGAGCTTAATCATATTGGGTCCTGTCTTCTCGATAAAACCTTTATTTTTCCAGGCCAAGATGTTGACCTCCTCAATATTGCAAGTTTCAGTTATATATCTTGTGCTGTTAAATCAACAGAAAACTCTTTGATGCTCACAGGAATCCTGGCTCAGCCACATCTTGTCGCCACTCCTAATAATGTAATCAGTGATGAGCTATGACATCTGGTTCAGGAAGATTTTCCTATGAGAGATAGTGATCGTTTCCTCGCTCATCATAACTTTCAAGATTCTTCAACCTTGGTTGAACAAAACAGCATTCTAGCAAGCTTCAAGCTATCGAAAACTGACACCTATGAAGGGCAACTTAGTCTTATGAACACGTTGACCATTACCGAACAATCATGCTCATTCAACATCCCTATGATGTGCTTCTTTGTCAAGTGTTTCTTGTCACTCTCAAGAGTTAATCTCGCACTTGGTTCTACTCTCTTTTGAGAGGCACTATCAACACCTTCAATGAGCTCACCAAACTGATTGTGAAGTAGTTTAAAGTAAACAGAAGGATCATCAAACATTTATCTCATCTTTTGAGAATTCATTAGAATGAGGGAGAGTCACTCAATAAGTACTTTCAAAGATTTTCCACTAAGGCTTATTAGATTTCAGAAGTGAATACGAAATTACTGAGGGGGTCTTTCTTGGAGGGCTCCATCCAGGGATTTTCGACTCATAATTTATTTTGGAGACCATTAGCTCATTCATGGACATTATTCAATTTTTTGAAGCACAAATCATTGTAAATGAAATTATCAGCACGCATAAAGAGAAATTCAAGTGATGTAGAGAGAATCGTAACAATAACATTGAAGATGTTACACAATCCTCACAATGGAGGAAGCTTGAATCAGAAGGGAACCTTGATCTCCCTACTTTGCCCGCGAACTATTGACGTGAGCATCGAATGGAAAATGAGTTTATGTTGCTTAATATATTACATGTTAACATTATGATGGCCATCGAGGATAGAGAGACTGTTAAGTGACCTTACCCTTTGAAATGAAACTCAAGAAATCAAGATCAACACTCTCACTTCCATTAGAGTCATTGTCACATCATTGAGGCATGTTATTGGCTCAAGAAATATTAAAATACTGATTTGATGATGGGTATTTTGGTTAGTTTGTTAAAAAAAATTCAAACGTACAGACAGTGCTCCCATTTGGGCGCAAAAAACTCCAAAAACAACATCATGGGAGTCACAAAATAGTTGATAAGATTCATACAATTGTTGGAGGTCCATTGCTATCTGATTAAGTTCTCATCACTGAACTTGAAGAAAAAGTGCAAAAAAATTATGAATCGAGTCGATCACATGTAATGATTCTGATCTGGATGGAATATGAGTTCATCAACAAGTCCCTCTCATCATTAGTGTAGGAATTGACGAACTTGTTACAATGTGAATATGATTCTAATTAATAATGCCAACTCTATTGACATGCTATTCTACATGACATTTCTCAGTCTGAATCAAACAAGGGAGAAAATTTAGCTCCCATTCCAATCATTATATAGGGTTGATAATTGATTGGTGAGAGTCAGGTGAATAGTCAGTCTTTCTGGCATAATGGGAGAATTTTCTTGATATGTTACTCATTTCATCCAATTCATCATTATCAAATCTGAATCAGAGTACAATGCCATCTTCCAAAGTCCCCTCCAATCCATCTACAACATTATCACTTATGTGCCACACCTCAAGCTAAAGTATCCAACCCCGACTGGGATTGCTGTTGTGGGTAGCGATCAACGGATAGAACAAACGTGCTTCCTCATACAATCCCAACCATGCTTATCAATGACACTTAAAATCAATAATGTTGATCTATGCGATGAAGAAATTTCCTAATGAGCTTCTCCCATGAACGACTTGATCCACATTTTCCTCTTGAGTGAGCATCCCTCACGAACCATGCAACTTGGTTCCTACTCTTTGATGAGTAAAGATTAGAGTACATAGATCTTCTCCAAAGAAACCAAAATATCTTTTCTTGGTCTCTGGTCCATAAGCCCATAGTTGACCAAAAAAAAATCATGCATTCACTAAAGGTGGACCGATCCGTTAAGCCGATCTTCTAGAAGTAGAAGAATTTCACTTTAGAACTCATACAAGTAATGAAAAAAGAACTTAATAAGCTTATGTAATTGGGACTCATACGATAAGCACACCATCACATGTGGTTGGCTAACGTCAGCATAGTAAAAAAAGCTAGCAAAGCTTGGAGGATGTGTGTTGACTATACTGACCTCAATAGAGCTTGCTCGGAGAATCATTTCCTCTCCATCTTATAAATTAGTTTTTTGATGCCACATTAAGACATCCAATTATTAGCTTCAGGATGCATACTTGACATACAACCAAATTAAGATGGAACTAAAGGATAAGGAGGCCTCCTCCTTCTAAACATAGATAGGTTTATACTATTACAAATTGATGCCACTTAGATTAAATAATGTTCAAACAATATACCAAAGCCTCATAAATAAAAACTTCAGAGATATCCTCAAGCATATGACAGAGGCGTATGTCCATGATGCTTTTCAAATGCCTAAAGGTTTTTTAACATATTTCTCATTTGAAGGAATGCTTCCAAGTTATTTGTTGTTACGACAGGTGCCTCAACCCAATCAAATGTACATCCAGAGTCACATAAAAAAAATGTTGGGGTTCATTATCACTCACCATATGGTCAAATTAAATTATTAGAAGATTATAGAACTAAACGATATAGTGCTCCCGAGAAACATCAAGAAAGTGTATCACCTAAACAAATTCATAATCGCCCTCCCTTTTTCTTAGCTTGGTCAGAGGATATGTACATAGAGTTCTTCAAGATACTGAGAGGAAATCTAAACACTGGCTTCCAATGGACCGATGAATGTCATCTTGTTTTTGAGCAACTCAAGACAAACTTGGCCTTCACACCCCTTCTTTGAAAGCCTATCCAAGGATTGATGTTTAATATCTACCTCATTGCTTCACTCTCATGTTAAGCTCTGTCCTAATGAGAAACGAAAAGATAGCAACCCATCTACTACGTTAGCAAGATTGTCTTTGACACGGAGAGTTGCTACCCATTGATGGAAGCTCTAGAGTTCTCAACATGAAGGTTACAACCATACTTTCAGACCCACACCATTGGAGGAAAAATTTACATAAGCTAGAAGCGCCATAATGGTTAATCAAATGGTTGATAAAATTGAGAGAATTTGATATTTACTGCCTAACTTAACAAACAATAAATCACAAGTACTCACTAACTTTATGATTAAATTAACAACACTTGATTCTAACGAGCAGGATCTTTTCCCTTTAATATCATCTTAATAGCCTCTATAAGTTGAAGGAGCACTCAGAAGCTCTGGAGTTGATGCTAAAATACTACTTACCTCCCCAAATTAAGATAGCTTGAAACTACTTCTGAAATTTCCAACAACCAATAAAATCATCTAGTGCAAAGCCCTTTTTATCGAGCTGAAGCTCACCATCGATTGTGAAGTGCAAAAATTAATAATTCACATTGATTCCCAACTCATCACATCCCAAGTAGAGGGAGAATTTGGTGCTTATAACTTACAACTAGCACAGTATCTCATTCTAGTGAAGAAGTTTAACACCCAGATTGAAAAAATATCAAATTATTCATATACTTCAGGGACAGAATACTTGGGCTGATGACCTATCTTACCTTGACACCACAATGATCAAAGTTCTCTTTAAAAGGAGGTGCATCAAAGAGATGTATTTTCTCAACATCTAAGACCCTGGTTAATTCAATCCATTGATAAGTAGAAGAAGGCTTCTTGGAAGAATCCTATCATTTATTTCCTTTGGGATAATACATTGTTAGATGATTCTACCATTTTAGTTCACCTCTAATGATAGGTTGTGAAGTTCATTCTCATTGGTCACAAACTGTAAAAAAAAGCATTTATTAGTTCATACCTTCAATGACTTCAACCATTCGAAGTTGACTATAGAGGTTCATACCAAAATATATGAGGAGCACTTGAGAGGTAGAGCTCTCACTCTTAAGATAATAAGGCAAGAGATTTACTGGCCCATAATAAATTTGGATGAACTGAACTTCATGCAAAATTGCAAAAGTTTTTAGTTGCACTCCAACCTCACCAATGCACCACCAGTAAAACTCACGTCTCTCTTGAGCCATTGGTCTTTCACCCAATAGAGAGTGAACATCATGGGTCCATTTCCAATATTCACTGAATAACAAAAATTCATCATCTTGACTATCGACTACTTCGCTAAGTAGGTGGAAGCCGAGCCACTTGTCAAAATCACTTAAACTAATGTCAAACAATTAGTTTTGAAGAATATTATCTATCTCTTTGGTCTCTCTATGAATATTATTGCTAACAATAAGACACAATTTTTTGAGAGGGTGTTCACATTCTTTTGAAATATAATGCATACAATCGCAGCTCATCCTTAATCGAACGAGCATATTGAGGTAACCAATCGAATTATACTTAAAAGGTTGAAGACTAGCCTTGAGAAGTCTAGGGCACAATCATTGGAAGAAATCCACAATGTCCTTTCGACATACTTCACTAACTCATGAACTCCAACTAAAAGACCCCATATAATTTATTGTTTGGCCTGAGGCAATCATTTGAGTTGACATTGGGGTTCAAACCCTCGAGCTTGAACCTTCAACCCCAATGATAATGTGGCAAAAATTTGGCAACAATTGAACCTTCTCCCAAAAATAGGTGATGTGACCTATCTTAGAGATGCTTCATATCATGAAAGAGTAGCCCACCACTTGGAGAGTTAAACCTCGACCTATCTTTATTAAAGATTTGATCATGCATAGTCTTGAGGCTAATTACTGTAGCTATCCCATCTCTGGAAGGGTCCCTGTCGTCAATGCCATGGTTAAACCAGGAAAATTCGAGTTTAAGGACTCGAAGGGAAAGTCCATGCCCTAAATCTAGAATGTAGAGAATATTCTTAAGTACTACTGGTGGCCATCTGATTATGTACTGACCTGATTTTTGTATTTCCAAATACAAGAATTTGTTACCACTGCTAGAAAATTTAATTTCTGGCAAAGGCGCGAAATACTTGACCCGGAATAACTTGCTATATAGATGTGTACCAAATTTAAACTAACGACAATAGCATTTAAATAAAAATTGATTGCTGCTGAATGCTAGGCTGTTAGGGATTAATACTTTTTAAATATTTGTTTATATAGCAAAATATAATTTTAAAGGAAAATATTTTATATACTTTTTGGGTACTACACAAGTATACATATTGTTTCAAGTAATAAAGGGCTTTGAAACAAAGACCCCGGTATCGATCCCACGGGGAAAAGTGGTAATAAATTTTTAAATATTGTATTTCAAAATCTTTTTGTATTTTAATCTAACTATAAATTACTTTTAATTTACTAGATGCAGATAAAGAAAACAATAATAAGAAAATGATTTTGTGAAAACTATATAAAACAAACAACTTTCTTCCTTTCAATTAATCCAAGATTTTTAAGATAATTTAGTATTCATTGGATAATCTATTTTATGGTATTGTGTCAAATAGAAGCATTCATATTCTTTACCCTTTGATCCAGGTGCAAAGAACATTGACTAATCTAGAGATCATGTCCGGATGTATTGTTAGTAGAATGGGTTAATCTAGGCTCACACTACTAGATGTCCAAGGGTGGCTATGGTCGGCCCTACTAGTGACCCTTTCCTTATTTATAAATCAAATTATAAGAATTTAGTCTGTCACTCTAAAAACTTATCAATTCTACGCCCTTTAAATCTTATCTTCCTATTTATTTGCACTTCACCTTGAATAGCCCGCGCATAGCCTTTGACCACCCAAGGATTCATGTGACATCTACAAGTTAAGAGTTCTTCTCCTTTTAGGTCTCAAAACTCTTCAACAGGTTTTAACAATTTAAATGACCAATTTAAAAAGTAAAGTAAGATCAGGTATTAATATCATCACAATGTTTTGAAAATATTTTGATTTTCGATTCTCCATCAAATTTTATATTATCTTATTTATCTTTTCATAATTGAAGGAACAAAGTAAACTAACTACTCAGAACACATTGAATATATCAGTAAAACATAATAAATAAATTTTGAATCAAAAATAAAATACTTATCTCAAATATTCCTTCTACAGATCTTCTGATTCCTACTGACTCCACAGTGTAATGAACTCCAGATGCAACAACTTGAAAATAAACTCACTAAACTAAATAAAAGTGGCTCTAAATTTCTCTCTCTATTTCTCTCTCTAAGGATGAGAGATCCTAAAGTGGCTAAGAGATAGGGGTTACAATGGGGGGCACATTTTTCTGAAGGAGTGGACTCATATTTATATGCTTCAAGGGTTGCCTTGGGGCACCTCTTCAAAACATGTCCACATTCAATGAATCTTCTAGAAGGTCTGTCTGGCGCCTAGGCGCAGGACTCCGCGTCCAGTTCTTCGCACCTCTTCACATTGGCTCATACCTTTTTGCGATTAAAACCGTTTTGGAGCGTCCAAATGCAATGTATCACATGTCCTATTATCAAGGAACAACTTCCAGTCTTTTAGAATGTCCAATAACCAGTCACTCCGTCAAAATAACCGTCCAAAAGTCGTCAAAAACTTGACAGTTTCTGTATCGAGTCTGGCGCTTAGGCGCCAACTTCTGGCTCCTAGGCGCCAGGCCATAATTTTTGATAATTCTTGTATTTTACTCCATTTTTACTCCTTTTTGCTCATTTTTCATCATTTTTCCTTTTTTGGACCTTTTTACATCACCTACATCCAAAAACACAAAAATACCTTTCATTAAAGCATAATATTCTTAGAAATTGTTAAAAATCAAGGCATAAAAATAGATATTTTTTTCATGGATCAAAATCCCCCAAACTTAAATGTTACTTGTCCTAAAGTAACCCTTTTTACTATATAAAATGTATAACCTTTGGAATAAAAGATAAATATTTAAGATTTCTTATAATTTTTTATTTTATAAAGTCTTTAGTAAATTATTAACCCAATTTCACTAACTAGGTTTAATTTTAAGAATTTAAAGAATATTCAACAACCAAATTATAAGATTTCAAATTTTTCATTAATTTTGAAAATAATAGAAGTTTATTATATTAAGATCTCATAGATTATTTACAAGAAAAAGATCTTCTTGAAAAACCTTTCTTAAATAAAGATTCATGCATAAAAAATAAGTAAAATATGTAACTAGTTTTCCTCCTATAAGATAATTCAAGTGAAGCCAATTTTTGATTAGGCATTTCCTCAAGCTTGTCCTCTCTTCTCTTTCTTTTCTCTTCTCTCTTTCTTGAAAAACCTTTCTTAAATAAAGATTCATGCATAAAAATTAAGTAAAATATGTAACTAGTTTTCCTCCTATAAGATAATTCAAGTGAAGCTAATTTTTGATTAGGCATTTCCTCAAGCTTCACCTCTCTTCTCTTTCTTTTCTCTTCTCTTATATATATATATAGGATACTATATCTGGATAGCCTGTTAATGATTTTGAACTTCACTATCCTTAACTTATATTTTCAAAACTTATACATTTTCACTTAATTATTATAACATGAATAAAAATTCAAAAAGATTTTCAATCTTTTCTTTTTTCAAGTGATAATTTTTTATTACTTAATACTTCTAAAATTCCATTATTTCTATCATGAATAGAAAAATTCCTTAATCTTATTCTTCTTGAAGTTAAATAATTCTTTTCTTAAAATCAATCAAAGTTATTAAAATTTTGGTTAAGTTCACTAAATTATTTATAATTTCAAAAATAAAAGTAATCTTAAATAGATTCTTCATTCCTTAAGTTATGTTAAAAAGTTTTTATTTTAAGAAAATATTAGCTCTTTAAGGACAAATAAAATTTAAATTTGAATGTATTTTCCCTTCCTCTAAACTTAAGTTTTGGTATACTATGAAAATTTAAAAGTATGAGAGAAAGAAAATCATAATTTTTTTTAAAAATTTTTTTTGTAAGTATGTAAAAACGATCTTAAAAAGAAAAATTACTTCTACTCATGCTTTTATAAATAAATAAGATAAAATTGAAGCAGGTATAAAAAGTAAGCAGACTAATTTTTATGATTATACTAAATTTAAAACAAAATAAAAGCAGAGCAAAATTACTAATTACTAAGCAGTAGACTGAAACAAACATATCATAAATTAATTCTAATCTCAGTCTCAAACACAATATACTAAGAATATTCTAACAACAAAATCTTAACACTAATCAATCCACACATGTACATAAACAAATCAACATACATAAAACATCAAACAAACCAACAAACCAAACAAAACAAACTAACAACAAATTAGCACAACATAGAGATCTATCAACTACTAGTCACTGGCTGTAGCCTCATCATCATCATCGTCACCAAATGAAATCTCAACATCCTTATGATCAACAAATGTTGGAAACTAGGAAAAGTAGGGAAACTAACATCATGCTCACCCTTCAGAAATCTGACGAGGGCTTCATTATACTCAGCATCATAGCTACTCTTCCTCTGGGTATAATTAGATAAATGATCGAAGTTTCCTATCAATGGTATCAACACTACGGTGAGTTTGAAATAACTCCTGGCTGTCGCTGCTTTATAAAGCCGATCATGCATTGACTCCCGAAACTCGATGGTGGCCCGGCGAAGTAGAAGGTCGGGAAGTAGAAGGTCTACCCGGAGTAGGTGCGAAGAAGAGGAGCGGTCGATCTCTTCCCTCGAAGACGATCATATGTGCTAATGCTCTCCCGACCGATTGGCTTAGTAGTCTTCGACCTTTCCTCCGAAATATCTGCAGGTGACTCCATTGCTTAATACATAATGAATAAATCGAGAGATGGGAATCCCGGTCCAACAGAAGTGCTGGATCTCGCAGTAGAATCCACAAAATCATAAATAATACTGCCGACATCAATAGGCTTCCTTTCCTGAATGCAGTAGTTTAAGATCACTCGATCTCTAGTCACTTCACTTAGGTGGTTGGAAGGTAAAAATCTTGCAAAAATAAAATAGTGCCATGCTTTAGAAATACCATTTAACTTGGAGGATTTGAAGTTTACCCTTTTTTCGTTCCTGATCTTCCAAGATCCAGTAACGTCAGTCAAATAAGTTATGATCATATCTAAATCTCCCTCAGATGGAGATAATCCAAAATAATAGCACTCTATAGTCGGTGGCAGGCCATAAAATACATTGATTCTTTCAGGAGTAAATCCTACTCCGACACCTCTGACAAAAACTTCATAATCTTCGGCATCCAGAAAAATTTTCTCAAATCTCTCAAGAATGAAGTGTAATGGACGTAACTTTGATTGCTTGATGGTTAGGGATGAAGATGGGTTGATTTAAATGTGAAAATCATGTGAAAAACTGAAAATTTTCGGTTTTTGCACGACCCAGTAACCGTGGCGCTTAGGCGCCAAATTGGCTCATAGGCGTCGGACCTATTGATATATAGTTTAACTCGAGCACTTAGGCGCCGAATCTTGGCGCCTAGGCGCCGAATCTTGGCACCTAGGCACCGGAACTATGTTCAACTCCGTTCCGCCTAATCGTCAAATTTCAAAGTTTCGTTCTTCAAGATAGGTAAATTATACTGGTAAGAGTAATCTAGACTCAATAACACAAATTATAAGCAATCATAATGAAGGTTAACTTGATCTCCTTTTTACTCATATTTAGAATAGAGTGATCCGATTTCTAAATCTTACATACTTCAAAATAGTCTTCGACTTAAGTCAACAAAGACTTATAAGCATCAAATTTTTCTAAAGTAATATAAAATTAGTCAAGATCGAGACATAACCTTACATTAAAAACATAAAAACACTCAAAACAAAAGATAATTATGGGTTGCCTCCCACAAAGCGCTTGGTTTAACTTCGTCAGCCCGACTTAAGTAAATCTTTAATCAGGTTGACTCAATTCATAAGCCTCTTTATAAATCATTTTAATATCTCCCAAATAAGGCTTCAATCTTAATCGATTCACTTTAAAAATTTTTCCTGTTTTGGGGTCTTTAATATCCATAGCTCCATAATGGTATACTTTCTCAATTATATAAGGTCCAATCCATTTAGATCTTAATTTTCCAAGAAAAAGTTTTAAACAAAAATTAAACAGAAATACTTCTTGTCCAGGCTAAAAAATTTTTCCTGAAATTTTCTTATCATGTAACATCTTCATTTTCTCTTTATAAATCCTTGCATTTTCATATGATTCATTTCTTATCTCTTCCATCTCATTCAATTGCAATAATCGCTTTTCTCCTGCTTCATTCAAATTAAAATTAAACTCCTTTATCGCCCAATAAGCTTTATGTTCAAGTTCAATAGGTATGTGACAATGTTTACCATAAATTAACCGGTAAGGTGACATTCCGATTGGTGTCTTATAAGTCGTTACTATAAGCTCTATAATGCGAGAATCAAGTCTATCAACCCAATCGGTTCTTTTAGGATTAACGGTCTTCTCTAAAATTCTTTTAATTTCTCTGTTTGATACTTCAGCCATTCCACTTGTTTGTGGGTGATAAGCAGTTGCAATTCTATGTTTGATTCCAAAATTTTGTAGTAATGATTGAATTCTTACATTCCTGAAATGTCTTTCACCATCAGTGATAATTACCTTAGGCATTCCAAATCTTGAAAATATCATTTTCTTTAAGAATTTAGAAACACTTTTGGAATCACGGTTTGGTAAAGCAACGACTTCAATCCACTTTGAAACATAATCAACTGCTAATAAAATATAAGTTTTTCCAGATGATGGAACAAATGGTCCTATAAAATCTAAACCCCATATATCAAAAATTTCAACTTCCAATATATAGTTTAAAGGAGTTTCATCCTTCCTAGATATATTTCTCATCCTTTGACATCGATCACATGTTTTCACATAGTGTCTCACATCTTTAAATAAGGTCGGCCAACAAAATCCAAAATTTAAAATTTTAAATGCAGTTTTATCTTTGCGGTTCAATAATAGGTTTAAAATTTTCTTCCATTAAAATTCTATGCATACAAATGGAAGGGCTTATTCCTATTATATCAGCAATAGTCTAACCAAAAGCTTTCTTATAATTCTTTAACACATCTAGTAATTTTTCTTCTTGATCTTTACTCAGTTCAGAAGTAATAATAACAGGTAAAGTTAACGAATTTTCAAGAAACACATATTTTAAATGTGAAGGTAACATTTTTAATTCCAGTTTAGGGGCTTTTTTAATTGATGGTAAAAGTATATCATTTTGAGTTATGTCTAAAGTTTCCCGGTTATCTTTAATAAAATGAGTTTCTTCTTCTTCTACTTCTTCATTATCATCGATTAAAAATTTAAATTTCTCTTCGAAATGACTTTACATTTTTCTTGATAATGTTTCTTAATTAAATAATCAATTATATCCATTCGATAACATTTCTCTTTATCAGGGTACTTCATTTATTTAAGAACATTAAATTTAATTTCTTGATCATTAACTCTCATGGTTAATTCTCCCTTTTTCACATCAATCATAGCTCATCCGGTAGCTAGAAAAGGTCTCTCTAAAATAATAGGTATCTCTTTATCTTCTTCCATATCAAGTACGATGAAATCTACAGGGAAGATAAATTTATCCACTTTAACAAGGACATCCTCTATAACTCCTTTAGGATAAGTGATAGATCTATCAGCTAGCGAAGGGTTACGGTGGTGGGAGTAATCTCTCCTAAATCCGATCTTCGAAAGATAGAAAATGGCATGAGATTAATACTTGCTCCTAAATCACATAAAGCTTTTCCATGAAAATTTTTCTCCAATAGCACAGGGTATAGTGAAACTTCCAGGATCCTTAAGCTTTTCAGGTAATTTCTTTTAAATTATTGCACTGCATTCTTCACTTAATGCAACAGTTTCAAAAGCTTCAAATTTTCGTTTCTTGCTTAAAATATCCTTCATAAATTTTGCATAAGTTAGCATTTGTTCCAAAGCTTCGACAAAATGTATGTTAATAGTAAGTTTCTTAAAAATTTCAAAGAACTTAGAAAATTGATGATCGAGTTTACTGCTATTTAAGTCTTTGAGGAAAAGGTGGTGATGGTTTTTCAACTTTCACATTAATAAGTATAACGATCGATCTTGACTAGGAGAGAGAGTTTCTTTAGGTTTTCGATTTCTTGATCTCGATCTCTTTTTCGATTTCATTACTGCATTCTTTCTTTTAAGTCATTTCCACTTCTAAGTTGCACTGACCTTAACATGTTCATGTTCTTTTCCGATTTCCTTTAGATTAATTTCAACATTACTAGGAAGTGTTCCTACGGAGTCTATTATTAATTAAAGTAGCAATTTGCCTTATTTGATTTTCAATATTATGAATAGCGAGTATTTTGATTTTGTAATTGATTATTCATTTGTAAAATTAATTCTTCTATTGATAACTTTTTCTGTTGATTATTAAATCCAAGAGGTTTATAATTTGGATTAACTTGATTATTCCAATTTCCAGTGGGATGAGATTGAAAATATCTTTTTATCCTTTAAATTAACTATAAATTACTATTAATTTACTAGATGCAAATAAAGAAAACAATACTAAGAGAATGATTTATGAAAACTATATAAAATAACAACTTTCTTTTCTTCAATTAATTCAAGATTTTTAAGATAATTTAATATTCGTTGGAGAATCTGATTTATGGTATTGTGCCAAACAGAAGCATTCTTATTCTTTACCCTTTGATCCAGGCGCAAAGAACATTGACTAACTTACAGATCAAATCCGGATGTATTGTTAATAGTACTGGGTTAATCTAGACTCTCACTTCTAGATGTCCAAGGGTGGCTATGGTCAGCCCGACTAGTGACCCATTCCTGATTTATAAATCAAATTATAAGAATTTAGCCTGTCACTCTAAAAACTTATCAATTCTACGCCCTTTGAATATTATCTTCCTATTTATTTGCACTTCACCTTGAATAGCCCGCACATGACCTTCGACTACCCAAGGATTCATGTGACATTTACGAGTTAAGAGTTCTTCTCCTTGAAGGTTTCAAAACTCTTCAACGAGTTTTAACAATTTAAATGACCATTTTAAAAAGTAAAGTAAGATCAGATATTAATGTCATCACAATGTTTTTGAAAATATTTTGTATTTTAATTCTCCATCGAATCTTTATATTATCTTATCTATCTCTTCATGATTGAAGGAAGAAAGTAAACTAACTACTCAGAATACATTGAAAATAAACTGCAAAACATAATAAATAAACTTTGAATCAAATAAAAAAACACTTATCTCAAATATTCCTTCTACAGATCTTCTGACTCTTGACTCCACAGTATAATGAACTCCAGATGCTACAACTTGAAAGTAAACTCACTAAACTAAACAAAAGTGGCCCTAAATTTCTCTCTCTAATTCTCTAGACTTTCTCTCTCTAAGGAGACTAGATGAGGTGGGGCGAATGAGGGGCGATTTTTTCTGAAGGAGTGGACTCCTATTTATAGGCTCCAAGGGTTGCCTTGAGGCACCTCTTCAAAACATGTCCAAATTCGATGAATCTTCAGAAGGTCGGTCACGGCGCCTAGGCGGCTGGACACCGCGTCCGGTTCTTCGCACCTCTTCGCTTTGGCTCGCACCTCTTCGCTTTTAAAACCTTTTTGGAGCATCCAAATGCAATGTATCACATGTCCTATTATCGAGGAACAAGCTGCAGGTCTTCAGAATGTCCAATAAGCTGCTCACTCCGTCAAAATAACGAGTCAAAAGTCGTCAAAAACTTGACGGTTTACGTATCGAGTACGGCGCCATGCCATATTTTTTTCTTCTTTTTGTATTTTGCTCCATTTTTGCTCCCTTTTGCTCCTTTTCCTTTTCTGGACCTTTTTACATCACCTACATCCAAAAACACAAAAATACCTTTCATTAAAGCATAATATCCTTAGAAATTGATAAAAATCAAGGTATAAAAATATGTATTTTTCTTCATGGATCAAATACGGGGTAGCAAAAATAGAAATCAAGGACTTCAAACACTTCAAGGAGAAAGTGTGCTTTCTTTACCTTTTTTTTGCCCTATTTATAGGCTTAAAATCACAAAAAAAAAAAAAAAAGACCAAAAATAACAATATCCGATTGTAAACTACTTGCCCACGTCCATTGTCCGATCAAGCCAGAAAAAGCACCATTCTACGACATAGCCTCGCGATCTTCTAGCAACCTCATGTAATCCTGTGTGAAGAACCCACACAGTTTGATCCACAGTCCACATAAATCATGGGACAACGTTGGTGCCGTTCGATCCCCTTTCCATTGATCACCAAGACAGTACAATCGGCGTTGGGTGCCTTCTACTTATATGAACTACGACACAGGCAAGGGCTTGCTCCGACCTGCTAGCCCAATCACCATCTCACACTTCCCGTGTACCTCCACAGCAGCAAACTACAGTGATCTCCGTCTACAGGAAAATTAAAATATTGATATTTTTTGTTATTTTGATAATATTCGAATGAGCAAGTGAAATCATCTGAAAATTGGGGGGATAAGGATACATCATCAATGAATTTTGTCATTAAGCACAAATGTCTTGTTTAACACGAATCTTAGAATATCTTTTAGCAAGAAACATTCAAACTCAAATTAAACTTATCTGAAACACTTATCTGATGAAGCATACAAACTGACTCGCTTGACAGACGAACCCCACCAAATACACCAATCCTAGATTAAGACATTAAATCATTTTTGAAAGCTTTGGATGATTACAAATATGACAAGCTTATGGTTAAATCATGTGCCTCGATGAGACAAATTCAATGAGCCCAAGATCACTCAATTGTGACACCTATAAGACATTTAAATGTCCTCAAAATGACGTCTTATCAAAGGGATCACTCTAGGCCTTCCGATGGAATGATCCGGATTCATATTTTATTTACAGAGAACATCACTCCTAGAATCTAAAAATAAAATTATATTCCTTCATGAAGGAGAGCTAGACAGAGACCTAATCCTAGAAGAAGCGGATAAGCAGCCGAATCCGAGAGCCATTCTAGATTCAAAGACTGACGACCACTTTAATAGTTGTCGACAACCATCCGCCACCTCTCACCGCCCGTCGTTGATCACCGTCAGACCTCCTGCCTGTTGTTGTTGTTAGACATTGTGAAGAAATGATGTAATTTGCCATGATTTCCCATGTGGAGTGGTGACACACGTCTAGGTAGCTTAGCACCTTGCAGATTACGATGTATGTTGTGTAGTAACAAAGCCCCTTTGCGGAGCAGCACAATATTGCATAACGATATGCCCAGAAGACGGTGGTAACTCATTGTAGCAACCGCTTCTGATCATTGTACAACGAACTCTTCTGTATACAGACAATATACTTGGAGGGATACCATAAACATTTGTCTACGGTGGGACACGAGTCTATATTTGTATTCATAAACTTATAACAGATCATTCTGATCAGACTAGGCCTCCTGATTTTTTCCCTTTCTCGTTTTTCATGTTAAAATTCTCTAGTATCTCTATGAGTTATTTCTATTATCTGTGTGTCTGTGCGTTGAATTTTCGCACAACACTAAGATGCTAAAAAATTATTCTATTGCTGTGAATCTTCTAATACACGACAATGCTAAAAACAAAGAACACTTCTAAAAGATGTCGATTTTCAGTTTTATCAAATGTTCAATGATTTGATTATTGTATGTGTAATGCACCAATTGATAAACAGTCACTATTCTTGATGACATCAACGTCTGAAGTCTTCGTCGTTCAACAGCAATAGAAATCATTTTTTTACCTCAAAATTATGAATTTAAAAGTGCAAAAATTTCTCGTTGAGTTGCATTTGTCCTGTAAAAAGGGTACTATTTTCATGTAAGTCATTAATCAATGTATTTAAGGACTCTTTTTTGCCTTAAATAACCTTTATATTTTACTGAGGACGGCTAAAGCATGACCCGCTTTTTGAAATTAAAAAACAATTATGCATCCAAATTAAGATTGGAGTATGAACGTCTCCATCAACATTACAAGAATTTGGTACTTATTATTGGGATTAACTTTACCTTCTTTAACATTATATTCATATAATTAGAGCGAGACACATCACATCATTAAAAAACATTATTAATAATATTTTAACTGAATGAGTGTGTTAATCATTGCTATTCTTTATGCTATTTTAAGCCATTACTACATAGAATAAATATGTATATGTTTTTCTTGCAAATCATTAATGTTATTATTATTTTCTTAGATGACACTTCTATGTTTTATTTGATCGACATTTTAAACTAATTTAAATTTGGTTTTATTTTATGGGTTGAGTTTTATCCAACTGAAGTCTATTTGACAAATGCAATTTCAGAATAAAAGTTCTACAATTAACCAATACAATAATGTTTTTGGTAACAATTTATATACATATATTTTTAATGAGAATTCCAAAACTATTATTTGAGAAATAGAGAAAAAAATCAAGGTATTATACTAAAAGTTATATCACTATAGCCTGAAAGTCGGCAATTACTTTAAAATTAATGTGCTATATATTTCTCATTTGTTACTGGCATCAAGATATATCACGTGGATTTTATACGTGAAAATTCTCAACGATAGTGAAAAATTAAATCGAATATTGGCAAGAATATCCAACATAGATAGAGAGGAAAGTGATGGATGACAATAAAATAGTTAATTAAAATACCCAAAAAAATAAGAAAAAAATCATGAGGTTGACCTAGATAAAATATTCTATTATATAATTTACTCTTCTTCTAATTTGGAGAAAATAAAATTTTAAAACTTTTTTTTTTCTGTAATGATTGCTATTTTTTTAACTTTTTTTTTTATGAGATTAACTTCAATCCTTGCCCTTCTTCCCTCTTCATCTTCATAAAAAATGAGGGTATTTATAAATTTAGTTAATATCAGATTCATGCTGATTCTTTTGATTGTAGACTATTCTTTTAACATTTAAGTGTCATAGTAATCTTTAAATTGAGTGAGCTTGAGCTCGTTCAATTACTCTCGCCAATACACTCTATCCAATTGTAAATATGCCAATGTTGGAAATTATTTAGTTTCAATTACTTTAATGTGATATAAGAAATTTGAGTAAGTAAATATATAAGAATTGAGTGGTATGTATGTAAATGCTGACCTGCGTGTAAAAATTGAAGTCTACAAATATTAGATATGTACATAAAAGTGGAGCGAAAATTTATGTAAATATATATTTTTGTAAGGCTTTAAGATATATTTGAAATTATGAATTAAAAATCGTAGCTATCCTCAACTTTTTATTTAAATATATATCTTAGTGTGATTTTTAAACGACATTGGGACCATGGCGTCATTTAATATACAACTAAGCTCTTTACCAACTTTTCGCTCGCCCGTTGAACGGTCGCTTCTTGAAGTACACCTTTCAAGACAGGACCATTGCATGAATTTATTTTTAGAGGTATTTACATACATAACATATATTTCTCATGTATTTACATATCTAACATATATACATTCATAAAATTACAATCACTAATTTTTTAAAAGTAAAAATTGAACATAAGTTAAAAATATATGTAGGGGTGTAAACGAGCCGAACACGAGCGAGCACAGCTCGTGTTCGGCTCGTTTATATTTCGAGCTCAAAAAGTATGTTTATGTTGATCTCGTTTACTTAGAGTCGAAAACGAGTTGTTCATGAAAAAGAGTCGTTTTTGCAACTCTAATCACATAGCCATAAGATGTTAAGGGTTGAGACAAGATTTAAAAATTATTATTTTTTTATTAAAATATCATTTGAATATAGTTTAATAAATTTTATTCTATTTTATTAATTAACACTTTAATTGATTATAAATCTTTATAAACTTGTTGTCAATTAAAATTTTTAAAAATACTACTCATCAATATATATATATATATATATATATATATATATATATATATATATATATATATATATATATATATATATATATATATATATATATATATATATATATATATATATATGTGATGAGTAGTATTTCGAGCCAAAGAAAATCGAACTTGAACGAATAATTTTTTGTTCTTATTTGACTAGTTAACTTAGTGAACGAACACGAGCTTCTTAACAAGTCGAGCACGAGCTGTTCGTGAACTACGAGCTGTTCGTGAACAACGAGCGGTTTTGACAGCCCTAAATATATGATAAATTTCAATAAACTAATTTGACAAAAAAAAAAAATAAAAGATAATTCAATGGTACTGCCGAGCATGTAAAAATGCTGCAGGAGAATAAATTCAGGTAATCTATCAACTATGACCATCGGAAGTCAGTCAGAAGCAGACGGGAACACAAATGAACCTGATTTACACGGCCCAATAATCTAGTTAAGAGAATCTTTCAATTTGTGAGCCTAATGTCGTCAACGAATCTTGCCAAACACAAGGATAGAAGAGGCGTTGATGGCGAGGCGGATGACAGTGTTTTCAAAGCTGGTGAGCTCTGCCTCGACGAACTACTAGACGTCGAGTTCGACGGCGGCGATTGACAGCGGCGGCGTCGGAGAGGGAAAGTTTTGATTTTTAAATGGTGAAATTTGAATATAATATATAAAGTAGAGCAGTTAAAAATTTTGAATGTGAATTAAAAATAATAGTGTTAATGTTCTGAAATAAGCCGAAGAAAGCAACGTTGTGGGCAGTCGATCCCTGTAGTCTCCGTCTATAGATATAGATAATACAGCCCTTCACGTGTCTCCGCTGCTCCGGGTGCTAACCTCAACGCTGGGGTTAAACTTTTAACAAATCAAAATAAGCAAATATAATATGAGATAATCAGAGGGCAACTTCTCCAGGTTTTCTGAGCACCCCACCTCTCCTCCACGATCTCATCCCTATCCATGCCCTGAACGGTCAGTCTCCTGCCCTCTCTCTCTCTCTCTGTTTAGCTTTCTCTATATCTGAAACGATGGGCGACAAAGCGGGAAGGGGGGGAGGAGCGGTAATGGCAGACGAAATGGGCGGCGACGGAATGCAGTGCAGCGACCATCCTTACCGCAACAATCCCGGAGGCATCTGCGCTTTCTGTCTTCAGGAGAAGCTGGGAAAACTTGTCTCCTCCTCGAAATTAACAGACCCCTTCTTCTCCGTCCCTCCAGCTCCATCCTCTTCGTCCTCCTCCCCCCGTTCCTTCCCCCCCGCTGATCTCCCGTCTTATCCCTCCTCCACCCGCATCTCTTTCCTCTCAGCCAAACACCGGCGTCGTAAAATGAAAACCCACTCCTCCACTGCCGAGGATCCAAAATCCGAATCGCTTGTTCTCAATCGAAGCAAATCGGTGGCCCCGAGAGCACTGGGTCAGATCAACGATGTGTCTGACAGTCCCCGGAAGAAGAGCTTCTGGTCATTCCTCACCCTCTCCTACTCTTCATCCATTTCTTCCGCACCAATCTCGACCTCTTTCATCACCAAGCGCAGATCCACCTCTTCCTCATCCGCCGTCACCAGTAACTGCGTAACAGAACCTCCGAAGTCTGCAAAGGAAGAAGAAGCCTCCGCTGGAAACGACGATGCAAGTCCCAGTGGAAGTCAGGCCTCCTCCTCCTTCGGTCGTACGGTGGCAAGATCCAGATCAGTGGGCTGCGGGAGTCGAAGCTTTTCCGGCGATTTTCTCGAGCGGATCTCTAATGGTTTCGGAGACTGTACTCTCCGGCGAGTGGAATCTCACCGAGAAGCTAAGCAAAAAGCTTCCATCCACCGCAGCGAAGGACACGAAAATGAGAACGAGGAGCAGCGGATTAAGGAGCGAATCAAGTGCGGCGGCATCTTCGTTGGTCTCGGCATGACGGCCTACTGGCTTTCAGCCACAGCGACGGCCGATGCATGCGGTGAATCCGGCCGCTTACCGGTTGGGAGGCGTGGTAAGGCGCCTCATGGTCGGACCAAAAGCTGGGCCTGGGCTTTCGCTAGCCCTATGAGGGCGTTCAGGCCTGGAGGCGGAGGAGGTCAAACTACCATCATCGCTGCTGGTGGTGATCCCACCGCCGGCGGCCGAATCCATTGATCTTAGTTGTCAGAGAGCAGCAGTAGCATTTTGCACGCCAATCCAATTTCGTTTGTTTTTATTTCATAATTATTTTTTTTTTAAATTTTTCTTCCCACTCTACAGTTTTACGAACACTGGAATCATGTATTGTGGTTGGTAAATTTGTAATTTTTAGTTTAATGCTAGTCTATGGGATGTCAATTTAAATTTATATTATTTTATATGAACGACCTGCAAATAAGCTCCTTGTCTTTTTCGGCATTTTAATTTTGTGGATGGTTAAGGTCGAAAGAGGGTGATCGTGACCTCTGATTCGTGAAGCGGGTGCGGCGGGACCGGCTGGTCTTTAATGAAAATAATATTGATGATAGGAAACTTTTGTTATATGGTTTATTATATATTTATTTTGTAGTAAATTTGATTGCCAGACTTGCGTGAAGATGCGGCACATGGTTCTTCGTGAAGGCTTACAGCCCAATCATTTAATTTCAGCGGGTGGAGGTAGGAGATAGAAGTCTATTGATTTAGGAGATGAGATCCTAATCAACAAGAGGGCTCCAAGTCAAGATCTTGCAAATAATTAATATAATCTTTTGTTCAATCATTCTAATATGTATTGTGTAATTGCATTGTTTATTTATTTTATTCTTTTAATTACTATTGGCGTTCCAAATTAATTAGATGATTTAGATCTGATAATTTGATATTCCAATTATCAAAATGATTGAAGAGGATACAGACTTAGACGTGTATTTAACTTAATATTTAAAAGGGGCATTTACATATACATACTACCAAATGCTTATGTATTTACACTTTTGATGCCTAGATTTTACTTTTTTGCAGTTATACCAACCGACTCTTTCATATTGTATAAAAATATGATAATTCTAACTTTTGAAAAGTAAAATACAACATTTCATGCGTAAGGTAATATAAGTAAAATATAATGTTTGTGTTAGATTTGTAAATACATATGAATTATGTGATACGACGATAATAATTTGATAGGTATTAGGGCTCAAATTTTCACAAAAAAAAAAAAAAAAAGGAATTGATCAGCTACAGCTGCGTATAAAATTTATTTTTAAGGTGTGGGAAGTGAAGGCATAGCTAATATATTAAAATAGTAAAATGCACCAAGATACACATTTTCTAAATGCCTAAAGTATAATTGAAAGAAAAATAAGACATAAACATAAAAATTAAGAGAGTGATATGTGTTGAAATCAAAATTGTCTATTCCACGGGGAGGGGGCCCCTATTTGATTAAGGACGTTACAAGATATTTTTGTCATAAATAAATATATGAATAAATAAATAAATAGATAAATAAATAAGAAATCTATGTCTCGGTTACCCCATCTATCAGCCTTCTAGGATAGGTGGCCTTTGGATCGATTGAGCTTATCTAGTCAGAACAGGTGACTGGTTCTCCTCTGCTAGCCAGTCAGTTGGCTTAGCGGAGGACAGTCGGTCAGCTTGGCTAGGACGTTTGTTCGGCTTGGCTGAGGACTTTTGTTGGCTTAGCTGAGGACAATAGATCAATTTAGCCAAGTTCAGTAGGTTAACTTGGCTAAGGACAGCCAGTCAACCCATGAGAGTCTTTCTGTCGCCAAACTTCGTACGGCTAGCCACCTTGGTCCGATTATTATTTGTTGGCCCCTTAAGTGAGACACTTGTTGCCAAGATGAGACTAAGTTGTCGGTCAAAGGGCACGTTATCGTAACCTGGCGGGTAGACCACCCCTTTAACATGAGTCATTAGAGATTTATGTGGGTGCTGTGTTGGGCGCATGAATAATCTTAGCGAGACTTGAGGGTTTCTCAAAGATGACTCGTGGTGTTCTTTTAGGGAGTTTAGCAGATCACTTTCTTTGGTTGGGCAAGTACTAAATTTTGTCTTGAGTGGTTTTCGTTCGAAAGGCTTTGTACATGTTTTCATAGGGGCCCAGTTAGGTACTGGATCACATGGGCTCACATTGATGTGACCCTTGACCTCTTGTGAGTCATATTTGACCATGCTTGCTTTTTAGTCTATAAGATCTCCTTAAGATTCGTGCTGATGTATTTTAGGTGTTCATATTTAGTTTCCCGATTTTCTTGCTTCTTAAAAGTTGTACTTTAATAAGAACAATATATTTTAATAGAAAAACAGATTTATTTATGTCAATATTAGTGCTTTAATAACGAAACTTGTTGGATTTCAGTTTCTGTGGCATTCTATAAATATGGCACATAAAGCTTCTTAGTCATCCACATCTCATGAATGCGTTAGTTTGAACGGCTGGTTCGGAGGGAGTTCTATGGAAACTAGCAAGAGGTCTCCATTGGACTATCCTTCCAAGGATGTACTAAAGGGGACCATTAGAGGGAGTTGGCCTGAGGTTATGAAGAAGCTCATGGATGCAAAGAGGCTCGTGGAGAAGACTTGGCTTAAAGGGATGAGATGAAAGAAGCAGCTTGCCTCGAAGAAGAGGTGAATGATGGATAGCAACGAAGTTGGATTGTTCGATTCATTGATCCTCCATCAAGAGGGAGGTAGGAATGGTGAGCCGCTTACTGGTGCTCGTGGTTTGCCGGTTGAATAGTCGGTTGAAGGAGCAACGAGGGCCTTGACCCGGAACCACCTTAGGGTGAAGCTATTGGAGCTTCCTAAGGTCACACCTCTGTTTTGCCACCGGGCCTTGTAAGCAAGTTGCATTGGTTGTAGTTTAGAAGTTGGACTTCGGAGAGATTCAATAGGTCCATTGGGCCCTTGTGAGAGTTACCCTTTCTTAAGATGGTCAGAATTGGATCGATACTTAGTTATGTGGAGCGGTCCACTTCATTTTTTTATGTTGACCCTTCGCTTGAGTCAGTAAGTGAAAAGTTCGTGGGCACTGACCCAATTCATTAACCCTCCAGTAAGAGGCAAGTAGGAAAGATTTGTCGTCAACTAGTGTACCGACAATAATCCTTGTGGCTGCTGATGGTTTGTCGGCTAAACAGTCAGTAGAAGGAGCTACTAAAGCCTTCACTTGGAACCACCTCAGGGAGAAGATGTTGGAGCTCCCCAAAGTCAGACCTTTGTTTTTCCACCGGGCTTAGTGAGAAAAGCTGCACCAAATGTGGTTCCAGAGTTAGACTTCGGGAGAGAAACAATGGGTGTCCCATTGGGCTCTTGTGAGAGTTAGCCTTCCATCAAATGGTCGGAACCTGACTGATACTTAGGTATGTGGAAAAAACCCATTACGATTAACTTCTTTTTTTATGTTGACCCTTTTCTTGAGTTAGTAAGTAAAACGTTTGTAGGCGTTGACTCACCATTAACAAGCATTGTTCGAGCTATGGCCCCTAAGGCAGCTAGAGGGACTCCACTTTAGGTGCAGAGTGAAGTGATTGTTGGTTCTCCGACTTATCCCCATGGATCCCCCGAGATATGGTCTAGTGACTTCCAGTTGGAAGCGGAGGTGAAGGAGCCCAAGGTGGAGCTGGCGGCCCTGAGGGAAGAGCATTCAATGAAGCTGGCAATTCTTTGGATGGAGATGATCGACCTTCAGTCGACCTCTATATTCCTCGAGGTCCAACCTCAAGCCGATAACATCAATAGGTTTAGATTTGGTGGTCGAGTGATGCTTCAAAAGTTAGTTCGATAGGGGATTGTTTCGACCTAGGCAGAAGACGACTTGCTTGTAGAGTACGTTTTATCTGAATAAGATAAGAACTTTTATTAGCTCAAAGAAAATTTAATGTTTATGTATCTTTTTCTCAAAAAATCACACTCTTCAAACTCTCCCCCCTTCTCTCTTCTTATTTTGACATAAAATTACTCTTAAATAATGTAGGGTCGAATTTCACAAGAGTTTCCTTTGGATTCCCTTCAAAATTCGTTCAAATTCAATGCATTTAGATAAATAACCGTTTCTTACACCTAGACGTTGTCTTCTCTAGGTTCTGTAGTTTTAAGCGTTGGTTCTGGCGCCTAGACACCGTCTTCTCTGGATTCTGACGTATAGGCGCCAGTGCAATTTTTGAAAATGTCATATTTTGACTCTAAATTTCTTCTTTTTTGCTTCCTTTAAGCTCCAAATGCCTTGACTTAGTATTCCTTCAACAACATGAAAATAACTTTATTTAAAGTGCAATATCACTAAATATAAGCTTTAAATTTATAAAACTGAATATCTTTTTTGGCATATCACTTAACCCTAAATGCTTAGGTTCAACCTAAATTGAACCTAAACCTAAGTCCAAACGAACTTGGACTTAACCCTAAATGTTTAGGTGCAACATAAATAGAACCTAAACATAAGTCTAAACCAACTTGGAATTAACCCTAAATGTTTAGGTTCAACCTAAATTGAATCTAAACCTAAGTCCAAACCAACTTGGACTTAACTCTAAATGTTTAGGTTCAACCTAAATTGAACCTAAAGTTATGTCCAAACCAACTTGGATTCACACAGGTTGAAGGACTTGACTATACTTGCTTCTCCGGAATCTTTAGGCTTCTCCTAAAAGCCTTTCTTTCTATCCGGACAGTCCTTCTTAAAATGACCTTCCTTGTGGCAATGGTAGCACTTGTAAGGTCTCTTAGAAGACTGACTTCTACCATTTCTTCTGGACCTTGATCTGCTCTGATCACTTTTAGAACCTTTGTTGCTAGATCTTCCTCTAACCATTAGACTGTCTCCGTTGGTTTCCTCCTTCATGTCGTGCTTCTTCTGAAGCTCTTTAGCTCTAATCAATGATTGAACCTCTTCCAGAGTAATCGTCTGCGCCCTTCCATAGAGCATTGCATCCTTGAACTGCTCGTAGCTCTTAGGAATAGAGTTTAGCAACAGCAGTGCCTTGTCCTCGTCATCCATCTTGACGTCGATGTTCTCAAGATCATCTATGATCTTATTAAACTCATTGATCTGCTCCGAGACTGATTTGTCTTCGTGCATTTTGAAAGAGTATAGGCGCTACTTCAGAAAGAGCCTATTAGTCAGGGACTTGGTCAGGTAGAGTACCTCGAGTTTGGCCCAAAATGCTTGAGCCGTTGTCTCCCTCGACACCTCCCTCAGAACCTTGTCGCCCAAGCTCAAGATTATCAAACTATGAGCTTTCTCCAGCATGCCAATCTTTTCTTTCTCTGTCATGTCGGCCGGCAGTGCCACTGGCCCTTGCAAGGCTTCTGCAACACCCTGCTGAACCAGTAGAGCTTGTTGACCTCATTTTTGGTGAGGTCTTTTGCTTCTCTCTTTAGTACTTAGGATCTAGCCTTAGGCTTTTCCTTTGACTAATCTTAGAGGACTAGAAATGGAACCCACCATTTAGAAATTCAAACTACTTCTTAACTCCCTGCAAACTCCACAAGCTTGATTGTATACCCTAATCACCTAGAGGGTTGAAATCAAATGTGGAGGTTTAAAGGATGAGTTCCTTATAGGACTTTTTGGCCTTAGGAATACCCTGGATGGCCTGGTGCAGTGAGGGTTGACTTGCACATACACTACACTCTCACACACATTCCAAGTCCTAAAACCACACTCTCACCCAACTTGACTTCCTGACTCATGTAGGTAATTCATATGGATGCTCCTTAACCCCTAAGCCCCTGGCTAAGAGGGTTAGGAACAACATAGTGAATGCCTCAAATGAGTCCTTTCATGGCTCATATGGGCTTAATATGGCTTTATAACTTTATGACTTAAGCAAAATGATTCCATTCTACTCACATTCAATCAATCTTCATTTTTCTAAAATTTCAATTTTTGACCCTTGGGGCCCCGGACCTACTAAACCTACCAAATACCCTTGAAATGACCCAAAATTTGCAAAATTACCTAAATTACCCAAAATCCCTCAAAATAAATCCTAAACACTTCCCACCACTCAAATTGACCATCTTTGGCCAAAAATACTAAAATTTCCAAAAATACCCCTAAACCCTCCAAAATTACCAAAATACCCTTTTACCCCAAAAAATCCAAAAATTCTAAAAAATTCCCAGAAAATTTCAGAAAATTCCAAATATTCCTAATTTTATTTTGTTCAACTATACCAAGGGCCAATTTTGCCAATTTACCCCACTTTTATCAAAACCCCAAATTTGACCCATTTTTAACCCAAGTGAACCCAATGTCAAACCAAACCACCCCAATTGACCTAAATTTTGGTCCAATTCAATTCTAAACTTCAATTCATATCCCCAATATCAATTTAGACCAAATCCAAGTCCAATTTGATTGATATTTGGGCCCAATTTCAATTTGAAGCCTAAGGCCCAATTTTGACCCATGGCCTAAACCTAGCCCAAACCAACCCAATTCAACCCCAATTGGCCCCAAACCTTTTCTAAACCTTCCTAACATCCCCATAAATAAAACACTAACTTGATTTGACCAAAATTTGAACCTAAACTCCACCCAAACCTAACCCAAAACCAAAATCCCTTAAATTGACCTAAGCCCAAATCTAACCCAAATGGGCCCAAATCCCAAAATTAAAACTTAACCAAAGTTGAAAACTCTTTGTAATACTCCCATAAACATTTCCCAACATTGATTTTACATCAAATCCAATATTAGCCCAACCTTAACCCAAGTTAGCCCAATTTGGCCCACCTTGGCCCCTTTACCAAAAAAGCCCAAATTCAACCCAATTCTACTCCAAATCACACCAAATTGATTCCAAACCACTCATGACACATGCCTAAACCAATTGCAACATTTATTTGACACAATCTCTTACAAAATTTTCATCCTAAATTTACTTTAAATCCAAAAGACCACTTCCTTAAACCACTTTAAAAGCCCATCCAAAATGATTTCAAAAAAGCCCAAAATCAATCCAAAGCCTACATGACACTTTCATCTCATCATCCATTTTATTAAATCACTCCCTATGTTTCAAATTCATCATTGAATTTTTCTAAACTAAGCCATGTGCCAAATTACCCCTAAATACCAAAAATCCTTAAAATCTTTTTTCATGAAACAAGCCAACCTTTTCCAAGCCAAATGTAAGCCAAATGTGAGCCATTTACAAGCCATATGAAGCCATGAGAGTTTTGACACCTCACCATGTTATTTATGGCAAATGGAGGGGCCCCTTTCTTAAGCCTTCCTTAAGCCTTTTTAACCTCATCCATGATACACACTAAACCATGCTTAGCCACCTCACCATGGATGGAGACTTCTCCACTCCAATTCAGCTGAGCCATATGATTCCCTTCAGCCCAAATCAGGCCTTGGTGGGTGCACCAAACCCAAATCCATGCATTTGACCAAACCAAGCCCAAAATGAGCCCTTCCCCCTTCCACTTTGATTCAACTCCTTTACACTTGGCATTTGCCAATTGAACTCACAAACCTCAAGCACTGACTTCCCTGACCCTGAGGGTGACCCATGCCTGGCCGGCCAGCCACCACAGCCGCCGGAAACCACTAGGCCGAGAGGCTTAGTTTGAATCAAAAATTCAATTTGAATTAGCTGACCTGTCCCATGCCCAATGACCATTACAACTATTCTTCCCTTGGCCAAGGCAGCTGATCCAAGCCATTAAACCCCCCTGGGAGGCCCTCCAGCCACCTCTATTTAAACCCACTCACCTCTCGGCCAAATAAGGTGATGAACCAGACCTTAAGGAAACTCTGCCGAAATTGCTCCAAGACATTCTTCTAACCTAGAGCAGTTGATCCCCAGTGTTCCTTTGCCTCAAAACCCATTAACGAGCTCGATTTCGAGTTGAAAATCCACCCAAAAATAGGACACTTCACCACAGTGAGCCAATCTTCAAATTGATTGACCCTACACCTTCACCAGACCAAGAGGAGAAGTTCCCTAACAAAAGCCCGCTCACCAGGCCAGCCATTGCTTCCAGCCTCCAAGCTTTGTGATCGGCCTTGGTCACTTTCATATCTAGACGATTCCCCAAAGCGAGAGACTTCATCTGGTGCTTTCTTGGACTCAATCGAAGGTGACACAACCCTCAGATCGAAGCTTCACTTCTCTGAGCAAAGGTATGAACTCATTCTTCCTCCCGAGCTTCCAGCAATTCTCCATTTTGTTTGGGTTAGTTTCATAGCTTATAAACTGTATGGATGTGTTCGTCTCTTCAATATGAATCGATAGAGTATAAGAACTCGAAAATCCATTGAGAATCGAGAGAGATATTAAAGTTTGAGTGTGGACGGTCATGGGTGCACACTAGTCGTAGACAATGACCAGGAGCCGTTGGATCGCACGTGTATCGAGCTGACGGTCGAGATCAAGCCGGACAGCGCAATGTTACGTGAACCGTGGCCCCCTGGAGCGCTCAGTCAGATGGCGGCGGTGAGTCATGGAGCGACGCGTTGGCTTTCGATCCAGACGATGATGACACGGCGCCGAGTCGGATAAGTAGGAAATTAGGGTATTTTTGAATTATTTAAATGCCCTGAACTTCAAAAATTCATATCTTTGCATAAAAAAATTACAAAAATAAAATAAAAAAACCCTCTTGCTCAGTGAACAGAGGAGAATAATGTGGAAAAGAAATCAAGTTAATTGGATCAATATTTTATTTTTAATAATTTATTTATTGTTTCTAATGTTTTGATTCTTCATTTGCATAAACAATTCACCATGGCATGAGACCATAGGGCTTTTGAAGCCTCTGATCTTGGGAACATTCCCTGAATGTTTCAAGGTCAGAGGCCATCTCTGTGAAAAGTTATTGATTTTTCAAGTTCATGTCACTATTTTTGATATTTTAATTCCAATAATTAGCATATTACTCAATAAATTCCAGGAAAATTTGGTGAAGTTTCTTAGGACCAGAGGACCCTAGGATAATTATGGTTAGGCTTAATTCTTTAAGAATAACCCTAATTAGCCTAAATACCTAAAATTGAATTTGAATTAATTAGTGTTAACCACACACCAAATTGACTTGAAAACAATTCTCCATTGCTCTTTAGGGTCAGAGGAACATTACATAAAATTTGGAATTCAATTGGACTTGATTAACCCCACCAAATGGATTGATTAAGCCTCATAAGCAAAATAGAACTTTAAAAATTCATAACTCCAAAAATACTTTTCAAAAATTCACAAAAATGGTTTTGGAGCTTCTCTGGTATTAGGGGAGTTCATGAAAATTAAAGTTGGAATTTTCTAAAAAAGTTGATTTTTCACAATATTTTAATATTTTAATAATTAAAAAATAATAAAAATCACAAAAATGTTAAAAATCATAAAAAGGTCACATTTTGACTCCTAATCACTTAGGAATAAACCAAATATTTTTCCTAAGTCCCTAGGATAAGATATTGAATTTTAAAGGCTTAATGTAATTTTTAATATTAAAAATTGAATTTTCAACCTTTTTCACTAAAATACTTCTAATAAATCTAAGGAAAATCAGAAAATTATAAAATTTGTTTCTCTAGACTCCTTGAGGTCAGAGAAATTTAAAAAAAATATAAAATCTATTTTTCAATTTTTATTTTAGTTTTACATTAATTAATACTCTAAAACTCAAAATAATTATAATAAATAAAATATAATTCAAAAAATCACAAAAAATGGTCCAAGTGGTCCTCTGGTCATTAGGAACATCCCATAAAATATAAATAAATTAAAGTCAGAAAAATCACATTTTCTCCTCTAATGTCTTAATTGACATGTGAGTGAGGTGACATAAAAATTTCAAATCATTTAAGCTCAATTTAGTGAGTTATGAAATAAATAAGCCTAAAAGGGCATACGGGTAATTAAAGAATTTTAACCCTTAATTAAAACTTTAGGTTTAATCAAAATGGAGGGTAAAATATTTGATTTTAACTTTCTCTTGGATGATTGAAACTTAGGGAAATTAAAAGAAGTTAACCCTTTAATGAATTAAAGCTTAAAATGTTAAATGGTCCAATAATAAAAATCAAATTTAAAATCTTGGAGTTAAATTAAATTAAATTAAATTAAGTCATGTCAAAGTTTAAATTAAATTAAATCAAAATTAAATTAAAATTAAATTAAATTAAAATTAAATTAAATTAAAATTAAATTAAAATTAAATTAAAATTAAATTAAATTAAATTAAATTAAATTAAAATAAATTAAATTAAATTAAAATTAAATTAAATTAAATTAAGTCAAATTAAATTAAATTAATATCCTTTAACAACAAACCTAAATGAAATCATTAAGAGTTAAATAAAAAACATATTAATAATTCCAACACCTCTTTCTATTTAAGTAAATTTAAAACATAAACATCAATCTGAAATACTAAGATAATTGAAAGTGTAAAGATTTAAATTAAATCTAAGATAATTTGAACATTATTCCAAACTTAAAATTATTAATTAAAACCTCATAATTAAATTAAATCACTTTAAATCATTAACTCAAACTGTAAATCAGGAATGATTAAAATTCTCAACAACCCAACTTGCCCTTAAAGGCTTTAATTATTATAACTCTTAAATAGAGTATTAAGTGAGATGTCACTCCATTCATCAGGTAATCAAATACCCAGGTTCACTGAGTAAGAGACAAAGTTTAACTAAACCCCTGGATGATTAATTCACATGCGCAACTAAATTTACTTGGACTCAAAATAATCCCAGAAGTATTGAAAAGATGTTTAGGACTCGTCCTAAGCACTTCCTCAATATGACGGGATGTTTTAGAAGAACAATTGAATTTAATTGTTCTTTGATGAAGAAAATCATCCTTAAACCAAACCAACAACCTAGACGTCATAGGAGATGACTAGTTATAAGATTAGGATTCTGGTAGACAACCAAAACCTTTCCCTTAGCTTTACTTAGGTATTACTTGCAAAAATATATTTAAATGCCCTAACATTTGTTTTAAGTGCAGCTTGGGATGACGGGAAGACCCTCCAGGTATGCTTTTATTTTATTGCAATTTACTTTATTGCAATTTACTTACATGCACTGTACTTTACCTTTTCTTGCATGTTAAATAAGATTGTTGCATGAAAACCAAAACCTTTAGGATAGTCTCTGAACTGAAACCAAAACTAAATTAAAAGTCATTGCAAGATAAAATTCACCGCCACAACATTCCAAAATATAAAACAACTCAAAATTTAATCACAAACATAACAACAAAACTACAATTGTAACTAAATTAAAAACGTCTTGTTGAATGATCGGGAATACATCGGATGATGTAACCTACGTGTTGCTAACGGGATTTCCTACGGTCTAAATGAAAGTGTGGAACTCATTCAGTTGAGTTTAGCAAATTTATTTGGACTAAGTGAATTCAATGAAAATAATGGTGTCGGGATGACGGAACCGTGGGATCTTAATCGGTTCTATTTAAACAACTTTAAGATTTGTTTTAATTAAAATATTAAAAACACTTGGATTTTAAGATTTTCTCTAAACCAAAACACTTTTCTCATCTCCTGATTTTCACCTTCTACAACTAAACCTCTGCAACAACAAGGAGCTTGGAGCATAGTGGGCAGCACGACCATCGTTATCAGCAAAACTCGGATCTACTTCAGCAAAGCTTTCTTAGAGTTAAATAACAAAGCCATAGGACTTTGAGGCACTATCACTTGCGATCGAAGAACCGCCCCAGAAGGAGGAGAAGATCGTGGAAGAAAAGAAGACCGAGGCTCAGAAGGGTAGACTAGGGGCTGCTTATCCTAGGATGGTTGTTTCTGATTCGGGGGAGAAATCCGTCGAACTCCTGACTCTGTATGATTATTTGCTCGCCCCGGCGGAATCTTATAATGATAAGAGTTATGGCGTTGGCTACATTTTGACTGTTTCTAACGATTACGTAACTAACGAAAACCAACCTAATCCTGATCTCGATTCCAATACAAATAACAATTCTCAAATCATACTAAACCTCGATGACCACAACGGAAAAGATGTTCACAAGGGAGGCTACGAAAGTTCGACAAGCAACGAGTCCATTTGTGAATTCTGAGGAGCTCCGATCAAGATAGAATTAGAACCATCAGACACCGAAGCAACTTCAGATGTGCCAGTTATTCCGATTCAAGAGGGGACATCTGTAAATTTAGAAGAAATAACAGAGATCAATCTAAGAAGCGGAAAAGTTCTACCTCTGAGAATGGGTCCAAAGGATAAAAGAAAGCGGGTGGTTGCTCGGGAAGAGTCAACCCGGCGGAGGAACCGCCCATTTGGGAAGAAACCGAGGAACATGGTAATAAAGTGGACTTCAACGTGCTAGCCCATCTTAGGAAGCTACCGGCCAAACTAAGCATATAAGACGCTCCGATTCGTCGAAGGAGATGAGGGAGGCTCGATCGAGGCTTTACTTGATCCGGAGATTTGTTTAGCTCAAATGGCCGGTGATTCCTTCGATGAGGTTTTCTCGTTAAGAGAACGACGAGGTGTTACCTTCACGTACAATGATCTATTACTGGGAACAGCTGATCACAATCGACCATTATACATTTCAATTACTATTGGAAAGTTTACGCTCTCCAGAGTGTTGGTTGATCTGGGAGCATCAATCAACATAATGAATCTTCGGACGCTAGCATATTTGGAAATTGATGCTCACGAGCTTGAAGCAGACAAGATGTTATTAAGAGGCTTCAATAAAAAAAGGAGAAAGAGCTCTTGGATCGATCACACTGTTAATGAAGACCGGTGATTTAGCAAAGACAACCGCAAAATTCCACATAATTGATTCTGAGACATCGTTCAAAGCTCTACTGGGTCAGTCATGGATCCTTGAAAACTGGATGGTACCGTCGTCTCTGCACCAGTGCATAAAGTATTACGAAGGAGGAGAACAATGTATCAAAGGTTATTTACAACCATTCTCCGTACATGAAATTGGATTTCATGAAGATGCAGCTTACTACGCACCTCCGAAGAAAACAATCTTTTCCAGAAATACCATACCAAATGAAGCAAAAGAAATTCGAGACGATGAAGAGCCTGAAATTCTAGTCCAACAGTTAATCACCAATCTCTTATGGCGAGATAGTGAAGATTTCTCCAGAACTCGCACCCGAGGTCGAGGCTGGGGACGAGGACGTGGAAGAGACGTTAGAATAGTTGGACAGAAGAAACCGGTCATCGATGTTGATTGGGAGAACAGTTCCGAAGAAGAAGAAGGAATTGAGAAAGAGGCAGCGACAATAAGTCAGAAGGAACCACAATTCAAGATTTCTCTCGAAGATGAAAAGAATGAAGAATATAAATCAATGTATGAGAAGATTAACAACTATGTGCATACTATGACCCTGACCCCGATCCATTCTAATAAGATCGAGGGAATGGTGGTCAAGGAAGTACATGGTGGCGATATTAAACCAATCAAGTTCTACCGTTGTGCTTCTTCGTCCAAAACTGAAAGTGATGTACAATTTGAAGATGTTACTTCATCTGAATTAATGGAACTACCTTTTGAGTGGTACTCTCTCTGTGTTCAAAATTTAATTCAACGCAGTGTCTTACCTCGACGATGGACAAAAGGTCAATCACAACATTTTGAAAAATTATGGAATAATGCCGGTCGGCCTCCCAATTCAAAACATGGTCTCGGATTCGGCACAGTAGGATCAATTGACGATACAAGATTTTGCTTGGTTGTCACTTGCGAGCCTAATGAAGACTGCTTGGAAGCCTCAGAAGATCTTGAAGATCTACCAATCGGAGACGCTCCGCCAGAATTCGAAGAAGAAATCAAATCTACAATAAACGAGTTAATGGAAGTTAACTTAGGTACTAGCGAAGAGCCTAGGCCTACCTTTGTTAGCTCCTTATTCAATAAAGAAGACTCCGAAGACATAATCAAGCTACTAATGGAATTCAAGGATGGTTTTGCTTGGAGTTACGACAAAATGCCAGGATTAGCTCTAGAAGTCACAGTTCACAAATTAGGAGTGGATCCCACTGCTATTCCAGTTAGACAAGCTCCCAGAAGAATGCGTCTAGAAATTGAGCAACAAGTAATAGCCGAAGTTAAGAAGCTAATAGATGCTAAATTTGTCCGTGAAGAACAATACCCTACTTGGTTAGCCAATGTGGTACCAGTCAAAAAGAAGAATGGTCAGATCAGAATCTACGTAGACTTCAGAGATTTAAACAAAGCATGTCCAAAGGATGAATTTCCACTACCAATCCCAGAATTGATGATCGACATCACTTCGACACATGAAATCTTCTCATTTATGGATGGATCTTCGGGATACAACCAGATAAAGATGGCACTAGAAGACGAAAAGCTCACGACATTCAGAACGCCGATCGGAGTGTATTGCTACACAGTGATGCCATTCGGACTAAAGATTGTAGGAGCAACATACCAAAGAGCGATGACAAGATTTTTTGATGATCTCATTCACAACCAAGTCGAGTGCTATGTAGATGATGTGGTCATCATAAGCAAACTAAAGGAAGATCACCTGTATGATTGAGAATTATTTTTGAGCGACTAAGACAATTTAACCTTAAGATGAATCCCTTAAAATGTGCCTTCGGCGTCACCTCCGGGAAATTCTTAGGATTTGTTGTCCGACATCGCGGGATTGAAATCGATCCAAAAAAGATTAAAGCTATTTTAGAAATGCCTCCTCCCAAAACTTTGAAACAACTACGATCCTTTCAAGGGAAGTTGACATATCTTCGACGCTTTATCTCGAAGTTGTCAGGTAGGTGTCAGCCCTTTTCGGCATTAGTTAAAAAGGATGCCAAATTCATTTGGGATGAGAAATGCCAGCGGGATTTCAAGGACGTTAAGCAATATTTAATGACACATCCTGTCTTAGCAGCTCCAGTCTCAGGTAGACCTTTGATACTTTATACCGCAGCTTTAGACGATTCTCTTGGAGCCCTGCTAGCCCAGGTCAATGACGAGGGAAAAGAAAACGCTCTGTACTACCTAAGCCGTCGTCTAATCCCGACGGAAGTAAAGTATCATCCGATTGAGAAACATTGTTTGGCCCTGATCTTCGCCACTCAAAAGCTCAGGCATTACATGCTTTCTCATAAGGTCAACCTTATTTCAAGAGTTAATTCGTTGCAATACTTGATGACTCGACCGACGCTTTCTGGCAGACTTGCCAGTTGGTCAATGATACTATTGCAATTCAACATAACTTTCGTTCCTCTTCGTGCCGTCTAGGGGCAAGTCCTAGCAGACTTCCTTGTAGCAAACCCTTTACCGGTAGAATCGCCTCTCAACGACGACTTGCCAGACGAGCAGATAATGAGCCTAGAAGACTCTGATGATCGACGTTGGGAACTATACTTCGATGGAGCATCCTTAACACAGAAGAATAAAGAATCACAAATGATAGTGCCCGGTAAGGCAGAAATCAGACTAATCATTATAACGTCGGAGCGAGGAATGTTAAGATACTCCTACCACTTAACAGAACCGTGTACAAACAATGAGGCAGAATAAGAAGCCTCATAACAGGGCTGGAATTAACCATTCAGATGGGAATAACGGACATCAACATCTACGAAGATTCTCTGTTGATCATTCAACAGGTTGCCGGACAGTACATAATTTTAAAGCCAAGACTCGAACAATACTTTCAGTACGCCATGAAATTGTTGGAACAAATTTCAGACGTAACAATCTACAAGATTCCCAGAAAAGAAAATGCTCTCGCCGATGCGTTAGCCCGCCTTGCAAAGGAATTTGCCTGCTTGCAGGATGAGTCAGTTGAAGTGTCAGTTCAAGGACGACATGTCCTATCACAGCTCGACATGGATACAATACATAAATGAGACAGAAAAGCAAAAGAAACAATTGCAACAGTGACATAAAATACAGAAGATTGGCTGCAGCCATTAATAGACTACTTGCAGACGGGAGACCTACCGGACGATAAGTCGTTAGCCCATCAAATCAAGAAAAGAACTCTGTTCTACGCATTAATGAACAATACGTTATACAGAAGTTCTTTTGACCAGATGTGGCTAAGGTGCCTGAGCGGGTCTGAGGCTCGTGAAATCGTTAAAGAAGTACATTCAGGACTTTACGGCGCTCAGCAGTCGGGTCCGAAAATGAAAATGAAGATTAAAAGACTAGGGTACTACTGGCCCTCAATGATGACCGACTGTATGAAAGTTGCCAAAAGTTGTCACCAGTGCTAAGTGCACGGAGTGGTTCTACACCAACCTCTAAATGTGCTACATCCAATAATCACGTCGTGGCCATTTGAGTGTTGGGGCACTATATAGTGGATCCGATAGAACTGCCTTCTTCAAGAGGACATCGCTTTATTCTTATAGCTACAAACTACTTTTCTAAATGGGCAGAAGTTATACCACTCAGAGAAGTGAAGGCACACCATGTGCTACAGTTTTTCAAGAACCAAGTCGTCTACCGTTTTGGGGTACCCCGTAGGATCATTTCAGATAATGGGTCTACATTTAAAAGTACAAAGATTAATAATTTTGTCAGAAGATATGGGATCGATTGGCGATACTCAACCATCTACTACCCAAGAGCAAACGGCTTGGCCGAGGCTTTTAATAAAACTCTCGTTTAAATTTTAAAGAAAACTTTGGGCGACAACAAGAGAAATTGGCACGAAAAGTTGTTAGAAGCCTTATGGGCCTACAGGACGACTTTCAGAACGCCCACGCAGTCTACGCCTTACGCCTTAGTGTACGGGTCCGAGGCCGTTCTACCCTTAGAGGTTCAGCTTCCTTCTCTCAGAATTGCAGTTGCAAACAAGATCACTACAGAAGAAAATGCCAGACTACGACTGGAAGAATTGGAAAGCTTGGAAGGGAAAAGACTTTCCGCGCAGCAGAATTTAGAACTATATCAAGCCAAGATGATCCAGGCCCATGATAAATTAGTCTGTCCCAGGACATTCAAAGTCGGTGACTTGGTTTTAGTTCTCAGAAGACCTATTCTTGCACATCGCAAGATAGGTGGTAAATTTGAACCAACATGGGAAGGGCCGTTTGTGTTCTAGATAGTCTACTCAGGAGGTTCCTACCAACTGGTGAATTGCCGTGGAGAACGACCCATGCTTCCGATCAATGGACGGTATTTAAAGAAGTATTACGCAACGTGATGTTTCGAAGGGTGGCCTCTAAAGTAGAATCTTATCCCTAGAAACACGGGTGAAGTAATCACTTTGTGACTGGGTCCGAACCCAAAATAAATAAAAATGGATGATAAAAAAAATCTCATCAACGAAAATGTTAAAAAGAAAACATGGGAAATCATAATAATAAAATGTCAATCTTTCCTTTTAAATCCATTCATTCCTGATATTTTCTCATCTCTTCCTACTTTCTTTAAATTTAAAAGAAGTGAATAAGAATTTTTAAGTGTTTTTCTTATTGTTCTTGTTCTTAGTACAGCCCCTGATCCTTTCCTTGTTCTTTTCGCATGAAAATGTCGAACAGGCGGTTGGTTCTAAACTTTAGAAAAGACGTGAGTCTAGCACTTGATGAAAAGAGGGTGAGGGATGGAGCAGTGATAGAGATTGACTCAGACTTCACACCAGCAGGCTTACAATACGAAGAAAATGATTGGATCTCAGTTGATCGAGAAGAACTTCACAGCCAGACAGTGATGAAAATGGGTGGCCCGAGCCGCCAATCCAGCAGCAAGAAAAGAAAAGCAAATGCCGCTCATGCAGCCGGAGAAGATAAGAAAGTTAAGTCTATGGTTACCACAATAGAGGGTAGGCTTGTCAGCGCCGCGCCCGCATAAATTCAAGGGGTAAGGAGAGCTACTCTCACTACTACCCAGCGAAGAAATAAGAATCATCGCATTCACAAAATGTTGACCAAGTTAGCAGAAGATCAATATAAACAGACAGTGGATACCGTTAGTGCAAATGCTCCAAGGAGACCGGTTCGTCATGAACCAAAAAGAAGAAAGTCAACTCCAAGAAAGTCAGAAAAAATAAAAGAAGTACCAAGAAAAGCATAAATAGAGTCAGTACCTCGACGCCGAGCAGATGTACCGGATCCGAAGAGTCTTGTTGCAAAAGTAACCCCGGAGGATGTCCCTACAGAGACTATCCCCGAGGAGCCGAGACATGCAGAAGAATGTGCTGGGGTTGAGCCATACATCCCGCAGTATGTTACTAGACACCGAGGACTTCAGATAATCCCGGAATACGAGCTGGAGAAAATGCAGCTAGTTGAGAAGAAAACCTTTGAATACTTTGAAAGAATTGGAGACAAGAGGGTCAACATCTTGGAAGGCCTCGAGCTGCATACAGATGTATTCTCAGACTATGAGCAACAACAAATTGTAGACTGCATCCTCGAATTACAGAAAATGGGTCGAGCTGGCCACTTAAGGGAAAAGACCTATTCAGAACCCCGACGATGGATGCCAGGAAAAGGAAGAGTTACAATCCAGTGCGGATGTTGCTAAAACTTCGCGGTTAACAAAAAAGGAAATCCACTAGGGATACTCCGTCGTAGTGAGGTGGATCCGATGCCAAACATTATTAAAAGAATGGTAAAAAGGATGATAACATGGAGGGTATTGCTTGCAGATTGCATACCCAACAGCTGCATTATTAACATCTACAAAGAAGGAGACTGCATACCTCCACATATAGACCATCATGACTTTGTTAGACCCTTCTGCACAGTGTCATTCGTCAACCAGTGAAACATCATGTTCGGCTCTAACCTCCGGATTGCAGGCCCCGGTGAGTTCTGAGGGCCGGTGGAGATACTACTACCGGTAAGTTCTGTCCTAGTGTTAAAAGGAAATGAAGTAGACGTTGTGAAGCATTGCATTCCAGGAGTGCATGTGGAGCAGATCTCAGTTACTTTTGGAAGAATGGATGACAGAAAAATGCCTTACCACTTTAAGCCAGATCCAGACTGGAGAGTCTCCGACTCTACGAGCTGTGAGTTACATGGGAAATAAGACACCTCCAATACACATCCATGCGACATTCCTGCCAAGGGTGGCTTGAAAGGTGATGTTATTACCCATGTTTCTTATTATTCAGACATGAATTTTTGATAGACGCTTTTGGATGGATCAACAAGAATCTTACACAATCCGTTTTGGATTTACATGGATTGTATGAGACATTAAATTTCCGAGGAAAATTTCATCATGATTAGATCAAGTTGCATGATGTATTTTCAGCAAGTTGGAATGAAAACGACTATGTCACATTTTGCCTTCACCTCTTTTTGTGCAAATTGACTGGGAAACGCCATTAGAGTTAAATGAACTTTGAACGAAGAACAGAAAAGAAAAGAAAATAAATGAGAACTTTTCCTAAAAATCTAAATATTAATATGAACTTCAAATTCACATGAACACTAAATAAACAAAAAAAAGGATCTTTAAAGGACAAACAAAATGAATCTAAACTCCTAATTGAATTTCGATCTCAAACCTCTGATTCGAACCTTTCAGTTATTCTCTCAATCAAAATCTGTTTGAAACTCTTTTGAAATTTGAATATTTTCCTCGACTTATTGCTAAGTCAAGTCTTTTCAACTTGGTACACTTATCAGTTCTTTTTAAATCTTTTCTCTGCATGTTAGAGGATCGACTAGTTCTATTGATACGGAGCCACAAACTTTGTTTGATTTAGTTCTGATGGAATGGAACTGAGTCCCTCTTCATACAGATAAACCTTTGAGATTGGAACCGGTTTCCATTTCTCATTAAACCTTCGAGACTGGTACCAAATTCAAGTTCTCTCCTCTCGAGGTCGGTACCAAATTCCGACTCTCTTTCGAGGTTGATACCAAATTTCAACCTTTTAAACCTTCGAGACTGGTACCAAATTCCAGTTCTCTCCTCTCGAGGTCGGTACCAAATTCCGACTCTCTTTCGAGGTTGATACCAAATTTCAACGTTTTAAACCTTCGAGACTGGTACCTAAATTCTAGTTCTCATTTCAAGGTCGGTACCTAAATTCCGACTCTCTTTCCGAGATCGATACCAAATTCCTACTCTCTTTAGAGGTTGATACCAAATTTCAACCTTTTAAACCTTCGAGACTGGTACCAAATTCCAGTTCTCTCATTTCGAGGTCGGTACCAAATTCCGACTTTCGAGGTTGATACCAAATTTCAACCTTTTAAACCTTCGAGACTGGTACCAAATTCCAGTTCTCATTCTGAGATCGATACTTAAATTTTGATTCTCTTTCGAATTGATACCAAATTTCAATTCTAAATTTCCGAGACTGGTACCAAATTCCAATTCTCTTCCTTCGAGGTCGGTACCAAATTCCGACTCTCATTTGAATTGATACCTAAATTTCAATTCTAAATTTCTGAGATTGGTACCAAATTCCAGTTCTCATTCCGAGATCGATACCTAAATTTCAATTCTCTTTCGAGGTTGATACCAGATTTCAATCCTCTCTTTCGAGACTGGTACCAAATTTCAGTTCTCTTCCTTCGAGGTTAGTACCAAATTCCGACTCTTATTCGAATTAATACCTAAATTTCAGTTCTAAATTTCCGAGACTGGTACCAAATTCCAGTTCTCATTCCGAGATCAATACTTAAATTTCGATTCTCTTTCGAGGTTGATACCAAATTTCAATCCTCTCTTTCAAGACTGGTACCAAATTCCAGTTCTCTTCCTTCGAGGTCGGTACCAAATTCCGACTCTCATTCGAATTGATACCTAAATTTCAATTCTAAATTTCCGAGACTGGTACCAAATTCCAGTTCTCATTCCGAGATCGATATCTAAATTTCGATTCTCTTTCGAGGTTGATACCAAATTTTAATCCTCTCTTTCTAGACTGGTACCAAATTCCAGTTCTCTTCCTTCGAGGTCGGTACCAAATTCTGACTCTCATTCGAATTGATACTAAATTTCAGTTCTAAATTTCTGAGACTGGTACCAAATTCCAGTTCTCTTCCTTCGAGGTCGGTACCAAATTCCGACTCTCATTCGAATTGATACCTAAATTTCAATTCTAAATTTCCAAGACTGGTACCAAATTCCAGTTCTCATTCCGAGATCGATACCTAAATTTTGATTCTCTTTCGAGGTTGATACCAAATTTCAATCCTCTCTTTCGAGACTGGTACCAAATTCCAGTTATCTTCCTTCGAGGTCGGTACCAAATTCCGACTCTCATTCGAATTGATACCAAATTTCAATTCTAAATTTCCGAGACTGGTACCAAATTCCAGTTCTCATTCCGAGATCGATACCTAAATTTCGATTCTCTTTCGAGGTTGATACCAAATTTCAATCCTCTCTTCCTAAACTGGTATGAAATTCCGGTTCTCATTTTGAGATCGGTACCTAAATGCCAACTCTCTTTCTGAGATAGATACATAAATTTCAATTCTCTTTTAGGTTTGATACTTAAATTTCAAATCTCACTCTCTCGAGATCAGTACCTAAATTCTGATTCTCATCCTTTTTCTGTCAATACTTAAACTCTGATTCTCACTCCGAGGCTGGTACCTAAATTCCAGTTCTCTTCGCAATTTCGAGGTTGAAACCCAGGTTTCAATTCTCATTTCAAATCCAAATTTCAAACTCAAAATTTCTTTAAATTGATTTTAAATTTAAACTTCAATCGAAATTGAAACTCAGAATAAATCGAAATCTAAACTCACACATTGAAACTTGAAATTTAAAAGTAAAATGAAATCTAAATCGAATTCCCCAGATCTGGTGATTTGGAGTTCACCTCCTTTTCCATTCTCCAGCGAGAGTTCAGGAATCTCTAGTCTTGGAAATATACCTCACACTCCCCAGCGGAAATTCTTCTACTTCGTCCTAAGTTTGTCACTTGGACATCTGAGTTGGTTTTGTTGATCTCTTCGGTCAACGCCAACACGCGCGGTGTGCTTGGTTAGCACACCACACCTATTGGGAGTCCATTTGTTGACCTCATTTTTGGTGATGTCTTTTGCTTCTCTCTTTAGTACTTAGGATCTAGCATTAGGCTTTTCCTTTGACTAATCTTAGAGGACTAGAAATGGAACCAACCATTTAGAAATTCAAACTACTTCTTAACTCCCTGCAAACCCCACAAGCTTGATTGTAGACCCCTAATCACCTAGAGGGTTGAAATCAAATGTGGAGGTTTAAAGGATGAGTTCCTTATAGGACTTTTTGGCCTTAGGAATACCCTGGATGGCCTGGTCTGGTGAGGGCTGACTTGCACATACACTACACTCTCACACACATTCCATGTCCTAAAACCACACTCTCACCCAACTTGACTTCCTGACTCATGTAGGTAATTCATATGGATGCTCCTTAACCCCTAAGCCCCTGGCTAAGAGGGTTAGGAACAACATAGTGAATGCCTCAAATGAGTCCTTTCATGGCTCATATGAGCTTAATATGGCTTCATGGCTCATATGAGCTTAATATGGCTTCATGGCTCAACCAAAATGATTACATTCTACTCACATTCAATGAATCTTCATTTTTCCAAAATTTCAATTTTTGACCCCCGGGGCCCCGGACCTACTAAACCTACCAAATACCCTTGAAATGACCCAAAATTTGCAAAATTACCTAAATTAACCAAAATCCCTCAAAATTAATCCTAAATACTTCCCACCACTCAAATCGACCATCTTTGGCCAAAAATACTAAAATTTCCAAAAATACCCCTAAACCCCCCAAAATTACCAAAATACCCTTTTACCCTAAAAATCCAAAAAGTCTAAAAATTCCCAGAAAATTTCAAAAAATCCTAAATATTCTCAATTTCATTTTGTTCAACTACACCATTGGACAATTTTGCCAATTTACCCCACTTTTACCAAAACCCCCAATTTCACCCATTTTTAACCCAAGTGAACCCAATGTTAAACCAAACCACCCCAATTGACCTCAATTTTGGTCCAATTCAATTCTAAACTTCAATTAAATATCCCCAATATCAATTTAGATGAAATCCAAGTCCAATTTGATTGACATTTGGGCACAATTTCAATTTGAAGCCTAACGCCCAATTTTGACCCATGACCTAAACCTAGCCCAAACCAACCCAATTCAACCCCCAATTGGCCCCAAATATTTTCTAAAACCTTCCTAACATCCTGTTGACCTCATTTTCGATGAGTTCTTCTCTTCTTCTTTTTAGTACTTAGGATCTAGCCTTAGGCTTTTCCTTTGACTGTCTTAGAGGACTAGAATTGGGACCCACCACCTAGAATTTCAAACCACTTCTTAACTCCCTGCAAACTCCACAAACTTGACTATAGACCCCTAATCACCTAGAGGGTTGAAATCAAATGTGGAAGTTTAAAGGATGGGTTCCTATAGGACTCTTTGGCCTTGGATCGCCCTTGCAGTGGCACAGTGCAGTGAAGGGCTGACTTACACATACACTACACTTATACACTACACTTGCACACCACCTCCTAAAACCACACCTATACCCAACTTGACCTCCTGACTCATGTAGGTGATTCACATGGATGGTCCTTAACCCCTAAGCCCTTGGTTAAGAGGGTTGGGAACAACATAGTGAATGCCTCAAATGAGTCCCTTCATGGCTCATGTGGGCTTGATATGGCTTCATGGCTCAACCAAAATGATTTCATTCCACTTACATTCACCTAATCTTCAATTTTCCAAAATTTTCAATTTTTGACCCCCGGGACCCTACACCTGCCTAGCCTACCCAAAACGCTTGAAATTACCCAAATTTTCCAAAAATCTCCAAATCACCCAAAATTCCTCAAGACCAATCCCAAACATTCACAAATCACTCAAATTGATCATCCATACCCAAAAATACCAAGAATTCCAAAAATACCTCCCGATACCCTCCAAATACCCAAAATACCCCTCTTGACCCAAAAATCCAAAAAATTCAAAATATTCCTAGAAAATTCCAGAAAATCCCAAATATTCCCAATTTCATTTTGTTCAACTATACCATGGGCCAATTTTGTCAATTTACCCCACTATTGTCAAAACCCCCAATTTGGCCCATTTTAAACCCAAAGTGAACCCAATGTCAAACCAAACCTACCCAATTGACCCAAATTCTGGTCCAATTCAATTCCAAACTTCAATTCAACATTCCCAACACCAATCTAGACCAAATCCAAGTCCAATTTGATTGACATTTGGATCCAATTTCACTTTTGGCCTTAAAGCCCAATTTGGACCCATGACCCAAACCTAACCCAAACTCACCCAATTCAACTCCAATTAACCCCAAATCTTTTCTAAACCTTCCTTAGCATCCCCACAAACAAAACACTAACATGATTTGCCCAAAATTTAGGCCCAAACCCCACTCAAATTCAACCCAAAGCTAAAAGGCCCAATTTTGACCTAAACCCGAAACCTAACCCAAATGAGCCCAAACCCCAAAATCAAAGCCCAACCAAAGTCAAAACCTCTTTGAAACACTCCCATAAACATTTTTCAACATTAATTTTACATAAATTTCAACCCTAGCCCAACATTGGCCCAAATTATCCCAATTTGACCTATATTGGCCCATTCACCAAAGGAGCCCAAATTCAACCCAATTCAAACCCAAATCACTCCTAATTTGCTCCAAGTCACTCATGACACATCTATGAGCTAAACCCAACAATTATTTGGCCCAAGCCTTTGCCAAAATTTCATCCTAAAATCCATTTTAAAATCCAAAAGCCCACTTCCCTAAACCATTTTAAAAGCCCATTTTCACCAAATACAAAAGCCCAAAATTGGCCCTAAAGCCCACATGGAAATTTCTTTTCATCATATCTTTAATTGATATCACCCCCAAGTTTCAAAATCATCATTAAACCATTCCAAATCAAGCTTCATACAAATTCCCATCAAATTACCAAAAATTTCTAAAATCCATTTTCATGAAATTGACCAAGCTTTTCCCCAAGCCAAAGACAAGCCATGCAAGCCATGGACAAGCCACATGAAGCCATGGAAGGTTTGACATGTGATCAAGCCATTAATGGCAAAAGGAGGAGCCTCTTTTAAGCCCCCTTAAAAAGGTTTTAACCCTTTTAATGCTTCACCTTAATCCATGATTAATCAAAATATTCATGGATGGTGACTTCTCCACCCTTTCTTAGCTGATCCATCTGATCCTCCCTCAGTCCAAATCAGCCATGGGGAGGTGAACCAAGCCCAAAAGGTGGGTTGACCCATTTGGACCCAAAATGAGCTTCTCCCCCATTCCATTTCAATTCAACTCCTTTACACATGTCCATGGCCAATTGACTGCACTAAGCCCCAGCCCTGACCTCCACGACCTTGAGGGTGACCGACCACTGGCCGGCCGGCCACCACGGCCGCCGAAATCACCGGGCCGAGAGCTCGCATGTGAGCCCAAACTTGGAATTCTCACCTGCTGGCGCCCTATACCCGGTGGCCATTGCGAGTCGTTCTTCTCTTGCCAAGAGCAGCTGATCCCAAGCCCTAACTCTCCCCGGGAGGCCCTCCACCCTCTCCTATTTAAACACCACCCCCTCTCGGCCATGAGAGGTGCTTGAACAGACCTTATCGAAACCACCGCCAAAATTGTTCCCGAACACTCTCCATACTTAGAGCGGTTGATCCCCAGGTGACAATTTGCCCTAATCCCCACCAACGGAACCCGATTTCTCGACCAAAATTCCACCCAAAACCGGGACACTTCTCCACGATGGATCAATCCTCAAATTGATTGGTCCTACACCTTCACCGGACCAAGGGAAGGAGTCCACCAGCAAAAGCCCCTCTCCGGGCCACCCGGTTGCTCCGGCCTCCGAAGCTTTGTGATCGAGCTATGGTCGAAATCATACCTAGGCGATTCATCGGACCGGGAGACTTCATGCTGGAGCTTGTTGGGATCCAATCGAAGGTGACACAACCCTCAGATTGAAGCCACACTTCTCTGAGGAAATGTATGAGCTAATTCTTCATCCCGAGCTTCTGGAGATTCTCTATTTCAAATGATTTAATTTCAATGCATGATAACCGTATAGATGTATTCGTCTCTTTAAGACGAATCCATAGAGCATAAGAACACGAAAATCCATTGAGTATTGAGTGAGATATTAGGGATTTAGTGTGGACGGCTCTTGGGTGAGGATGCTTGGGGACGATGAACGGATGCCGTTCATTTAATACACGCGCGGACGGACGGCTAGGATCGCGTCGGATCAGGAGATGGAACGACACAGCGGGGCCCCAGAGCTCTGAGTCAGATGGCGGTGTCAAACCAGAATGCGCCGCGTGGCCTTTCAGAGCTACCGAGGTTGACGCGGCGCCGCGTGGATAAATAGAAAATTAGGGTATTTTTGATTTATTTAATTCCCCTAAACTTCAAAAATCCATAACTTTGTGTAGGAAAATCAGAAAAATAAAATAAAAATACTCTCTTGCTCAGTGAACAGAGCAGAATAATGTGGAAAAGAAATTATTTAATTTCATCAAGTATTTTATTTTTAATGATTTATTTCCCTTCTGCATTGTTTTAATTCTCCATGCATATAGGAAATTTACCATTGCATGAGACCATATGGCTTTTGAAGCCTCTGAATTTGGGAACATTCCCTGAATTTTCCAAAGTTAGAGGCCATCCCTATGAAAAGTTATTGATTTTTCAAATTCATGTTGCTGTTTTAAGTATTTTCATTCCAATAATTAGCATGTTATGAAATAAATTCTAGGAAAATTTGGTGATGTTTCTTATGACCAGAGGACCCTAGGAAAAATAGATTTTGGATTAGTTTATTTAAAATAACCCTAATTGGCTTAAACACCCAAAATAGCTCCTTAATTAATTAGAGCTAACCATATATCAAATTGACTTGAAATCAATTCTCCACTGACCTTTAGGATCAGAGGAACCCACCATAAAAATTTGAAGTCAATTGGACTTGGTTAGCCCTACTAAATGGGTTGATTAAGCCATTTAGCCATTTTAAACTTTAAAAATTCATAACTTTCAAAATACCTTTCAAAAATTTACCAAATTGGTTTTGGAGCCTTTCTGATATCAGGGGAATTTAGGAAAATTAAAATTTCAATTTTCTAAAAAAGTTAATTTTTTGATATTATTTTAATATTTTAATAATTAAAAAATAATAAAAATCACAAAAATAATAAAATTCACCAAAATGTCACATTTTGAATTTTAATCACTTAGGAACAAATCCTATATTTTTCTTAGGTCTATTTGGTGAGATATTAAATTTTAAAGCCCTAAGGTAATTTTAAAATTAAAAAAAATGTATTTTTTAGCATTTCTACTAAAATAATTCTAATAAATTAAAGAAAAGTCAGAAAATTGTAAAAATTGATTCTCTGATTTCCTTGATATCTGAGAGATTTTTAAAAAATATAAAATTCATTTTTCAACCTTTACTTTATTTTTAAATTAATTAATACTCCAAAACTTAAAATAATTATAATAAAAATAATATAATTCAAAAAAATCACCAAAATTGGTCCAAATGGTCCTTTGGTCATCAGGAATGTCCCATAATTTTCTTAAGGACAAAAACTTTCCCTTGGTCATATTATTAAATTTTCCTTTGAAATCCCTATTTTCCACCAAAAATAATTACATAAATAAATTAAATACAGAAAAATCACATTTTCTCCTCTCATGTCTTTATTGGCATATGAATGAAGTCACATAAAAATTTCACGTTTATTTAAGCTCAATTTAGTGAGTTATGAAATTATTAATCTTGAAGGGCAAAATGGTAATTAAAATTTTAACCCTTAATTAAAACTTTAGGTTTAATAAAATAAACAAGTAAAATATTTGATCCTAATCTGATTTGGATGATTGAAATTTAAATAATTAGAGGGTAGAAACCTACTAAACAATTTAAAATAATTGAAATAAATCTTAATTAAACAATTGATTAAATTTGGAAGAATAATAAAATTGGAATTATTAAAATAGGGATATTATTAGGAAGAGATTTATTCTTTAATTTAAAAATCCCTAAATTAGTCATCTCAATAATATTTAATTCTTAAATAAAATGATAATTCAAATTTAAGTTTTAAAATGTTAAAGGACTTAATCATTAAATTAAATTTAAAAAAAAGTTAAATTATTAAACTCTTTTTAAATTTTCAATTAAATTAAAATTAAAAATAAAATTAAACTAAAGGATAAATTAAATTAAATCAAACAAATTAAGTAAATTAAATTAAATTAAATAAATAAATTAAATTAAATTAAATTAAATAAATAAACTAAATTAAATTAAATTAAAAAAATGTTAAATTAAATTAAATTAAATTAAATTAAAACATATTAAATTAAATTAAATTAAATTAAATTAAATTAAATTAAAATTAAATCAAATTAAATTAAATTAAATTAATAAATTAAATTAAATTAAATCAAGTTAAATTAAATTAAATTAATTCATATCAAATCAAACTAAATTGAATTAAATTAAATTAAATAATAGAATCAAGTTAAAATTAAAATCAAGTTAAATTGAATCAAAATTAAAACTAAACTAAATTAAATTAAATTAAAGTTAAATTAAATTGAATTAAATAACATCACCTAAGACATAAAGAAATTAAATATAAAACAACTTGAACACTATTCCAAATTTAAACCCTTTAACTGAAGTTAAACTAAATCACAAATCATTGGAACACCAATTTGCCCTCGAAAACTGTTATTATCATAACTCCTAAATAGAACATTAAATGAAATGTTACTCCACTTATAGGATATTCAAATGTCCTAGTTCACTGAGTAAGATAACAACAAAACTTGAATTCCTGGACGATTAATTCATTTGTATGATTAAATTCATTTGGACTTAAAACAATTCTAGCAATATTGAAAAGATGTTTGAGATTCTTCTTAAACACTTTCTCAATGTGATAGGATGTTTATAAGAACAACTGAACTTAATTATTCTTTGATGAAGAAAATCGTCCTCAAACCAAAACACAAGGACCTAGACGTCATAGGAAATGACTAGCTATAGGAATAGGAATTTGGTAGAAAACCATAACCCTTCCCTTAGCTTTACTTAGGAACTTGCTTAAATATTCTAATTGTGTTTTAAGTGCAGCTTGGGATGACGGGAAGACCCTCCAGGTAAGCTTTTATTTTATTGCAATTTACTTTATTGCAATTTATTTAATCGCATCGTACTTACTTTTCTTGCATGATAAACAAATTGTTGCATGAAAACCCACACCTTTAGGATAGTCCCTAAAACTCGAAACCAAAACTAAGTAAAAAGTCATTGCAAGATAAAATTCACCGCCACAATATTTCAAAATATAAAACAACTCAAAATTTAATCACAAACGGAACACAAAACTACAATTACAACTAAATTAAAACGTCCTGTTGGATGATCGGGAATACCTCGGATGATGTAACCTACGTGTTGCTAACGGGATTTCCCACGGTCTAAATGAAAGTGTGGAACTCATTTAGTTGAGTTTAGCAAATTCATCCGGACTAAGTGAATCCGATAAAAGTAACGATGCGGAAGGATGGAGCCGTGGGGTCTTAACCGGTGTCGTTATAATCAACTTTAGGATTTGTTTTAATTAAGACACAAAAACACTTGGAAATTAAGATTTTCTCTAAACCAAAACACTTTTCTCATCTCCTGATTTATGACTTCTAAAATTAAACCTCTGCAACAACAAGGAGCTCGGAGCATGGTGGGCAGCACGACCATCGTCATCAGCAAAACCTGAGTCTACTTCAGCAAAACTTTCTTAGAATTAAATAACTAAGCCATAGGATTTCGAGGTAGTTTGCCTAGCGCAACATAAATCCTCAACTCTTCGTTAGGCATTTGCATAGAAAACTAAGCCCTAACCGGTCATAGGACTCCGAGGTAGTCGTCCGATACGATATAAACCCTCACATCTTCGAGGCTATTTGTATGATTATGTCATATGAATATAAGTCCTAATTAATTAAAATTGGCAAGATCAAAACATTAAATAAATATTAGGATCTTCCTAAATTCAAGCCAAACAATAGGATAGTCGGGAAATTACCGAAGTTCGCTTCGAATCCGTAATTTCTCCTACCTTTCTTCCTTTGAAATCCCAAAATAAAATCTTCCAAATTTGATCCATTCCCTATTGAAATTCCAAAATTCAATCCTTTGAAAACTTAAACTTTGAAATTCTTGAGAGCAAAATCACTGATCATTATCGAGAGTTTTCTTAAATGATTCACTTCATTTAAGATGTAATTAACTATAGGGGCTTGCCTTTATAGGGAACTTTAAGAACCCAGATAATATAAACCCTGCTTAATTTCGTTGTATTAAGCAGGGGAACTTGTCGGCTTATAAAATTGGTTCGCAGACCAAACGGATGTCACAAATCTTTTAGTTTATTTAATCGAGCCCTATCATCAAGCAGTATGTCTATTTTTCGGGATAGATACACGGTTTGTGATGCGGTGCTCGTTTATATAAACTATTTTGGATGTGAGATCGGTTTGATTTCATATTTTAAAATTTTCAAATTTAAAATTATTTTCAAAATTAAATACTATTTTCTAAATTATATATATATTTAAATTAAATTTAAAATATAAATTTCACCGACAATTTCTATAGGCGACCTCCTTTTCAAAAATACAACACTTAACCTAAAAATATGCCGACAACTTCTGGCAACTCCGCTGGGGAAAATTCCTCTCTCCATTTTAATCAGATAATTCTGCCTTCAAAAATCGGTAGTGTATCCATGTTCCTTGTGGATCAAACTACCCTTCTTTCCGTTGGAATACTATGTTCATTTCTAGCTTGAACAAGTATAGCCAACATTCTCTCGGATTTAGGAGCCATCTGTTTAGACACCCCTAAACGAGAGAGGTTCCGAGATCCTTTTACCTCATTTCTGAGGTGGGGTGGACCCCAATAGGTGTTAGTTTAGGAGTAATCCTTCGAGTCGAGAAGTCTTGCATAAGACTTTCTTTTCCTTTCCAACTCTGAATCGGATTCATTACCTTCTCTACACCTTTGAACATTCCGTTCTAAATAAACAAACCCTCTAATGAATGACTCTTTTAACAAATAACTCCTTATAAATACATGAACAAGAATGTGTTCGGACTCTTTTCGATTCCTTTCTTTTCGTCCTGATGAGAAGAAGCATAACTTGATGAGAAGCCCCAAAGCTGATTTTCTCCTTCACCAATGGACTGGACTTCGCTGTTTACAAGGATGAGCTGCCCGACAATGGGATCATCCGGTTTGGACAAGGATTCGAGAACACAAATTTCAAGATCACCAACGTTTCCCTTTTCGCATTGACAAACAAAGTATCTGAAGCTGAGAAGCCGTTGATCGAGTTCAAACTTAGGTCAACTCAAGAGTTTCCGCCCACGCAAAGATTCCAAGCGAGAGAATACTGCTCGTCCGCGGAAGGACTATTCTTGCTACCCCCATCTGGTCTAGTTGTCTCGCACCTACCCCGCTCTCGCCAAATTAAAGGGGAAGGAAATCCGAACTATGGCGAACTCGTTACCGTGGAGGGTACGGACCTTCCTGTGAGACCTTCGTTTTGAAATCGGGTCCGACTCAAGAATTCCATCACTAACACGGACCCAAAGAAGGAACATAAGTAGGAAAATTGCCGGGAAGGCAGAGCTGCCGAAGTTGCTTTCTGGAGGAAATCCCGAAATCCACGAGTACACACCACTACCGAATACATACCATTGCCTGAAGATACACCTTTTTTGGAAGGAAGTAGATTCCACCCCCTTTTCGCCGCGGCTGACGAGGAAAATGTCCGCAGGATTGTTTCTACATTACCTCGACCAGCATACTACAACGACATTAGAAAGAAAAGGGCTAGGATCACGCCATTTGCCCGACTACAGACTGTGATCGAGAAGTTAGCAAAGAAAGAGAAATACCCGTATCGGAGATTCTAAGAAGGATAGGGCGGGTGCCAGTCAAATCCCGTCTTGGGCCACGAGTAGAACCTGTCATCGTTACAGAAAAGCCAAATAAAAGGATGAAGGCTAGTCCGCCTATCGTTGTTTCGGGGTTGCGAGTTAGGGAGGATACCACCTTCCGGCATTTGGGTGACGGACCATCCGGTCCTAGACCTTCTGCTGCTAGAAGGATGGTATGGCGTCCCACTACTCGGACAACTAAGATTGAAACAACGGCTCGAGAAGGAAAGTCTCGTCGAGGAGACTTGAATGCGAAGAAAGCGCCACTTTGCGATAAAGGGGACTCGTGAGAAGGGAACCCGGCAGCTATCACACGACAACTGCGAGGATGCACAGAAAAGACCGCTAGAGGACGCTATGGAAAAGTTGAGGACTGATATTCGACGACTAGCAAAAGAAAGAGAAGAGAAATTCGGAGACGAGATCGATTCATCGGAATTCATGGACGATGAGTATGCAGAAATCAACATGGTCGAAACGCGAGCTTCGTCAGCTTCACAAGGTGCTCCTGCGGCCGCGAGAAGAGAGGAGCCGAAGTAATGAGAAGACGACTTCAAGAGAAAGACGATACGATCGCCCAAATGGCGAAAAGAATGGAAGAGATGGGCGTAGCCCTAGCCACTCTCCGGAGTCGAGTGCAACCCCGAAGAGAGACGCCCCGAGAGGTCATTCACATTGTGGACGGAGGAAAGGAGATTACATCCGTCAACGGGGATGATCGGCTAAAGAAAGATACAACACAAAGCATGATTCCGGAAAAAGATATCAAGAGCTTGGTGGAACGAGCAGAGTGCGAGAAGCCTTAGCACAATCGAAGAGCGGGACATCCATTCGGACGGGTAGACCTTACCCGGAAGAATTCGACGCCGTCCCGTACCCAAAAGGCTTCGTACCACCTCTCGTTCAAGACCTTTGATGGAGCCAGGAATCCCCGACGGCATGTTGCACACTTTCGTGCCAGTTGTTGCAATGCGGCGGGAGCGATGCATTACTCTTCCGACGGTTCGTCGGCGGCACTGTCGGGGATCGCCTTTGATTGGTATGCGAATTACCAAATGGTTCGGTGAAGACGTTCTCGGAACTAGAAAACCTCTTCATCAAGCGATTCGTCGGAGCTCGAGCACGCACATCACTATAGGTGATTTAGTGGTAGAGAAGCAGAAGCCGAATGAAACTTTGGTGGATTACATACTTCGATGAAGAAATCTAAGTATGAAGTGTGAGCCACAACTACAAGAACAGCATGCACTCGGCATCTTACTTAAAAGCATTCACGGCCCGATAGCACTTCTCCTCAAAGGATTCACTATTAAGACTTTCGAGAAGTTGTTAAGCAAGGCCGGGAGCTTGCAAGAGGAGGCGAAGCAATTAAGTTTCGCCGACAAGACAGACAAGCAAAAGCCATTGAAGACTTTTGAAAAGAAATCCGGGATCGTTGCAGCAGTCAACAAAGGCAAGCAACCGATACAAATATCGTCGAACAATGCACAAGAACCTCAACAGAATTACACAAGAACCCCGACCCGGCTATCGATCATCTCCACGAGTATGAACAACCGCCTCGTCCGCAATGTACATTAAGGGAGCTTCGAGCGGGGAATATCCATTCAAGAATGAGGCAAGTGCCAAAAATGTTCCGTAGTCCGATAAAGACTCCGGATTTCCGACTACGCGAGCCTAAGAGACCGGGAGGAAATCAACAAGAAAGGTGATCCCAACTTTTGCCCCTACCACCGGATGCTTGGACACAAGATAGAAGATTGCATTACCTTCAAGAGTTGGCTCAATGACAACCTTCGAAAAGGGAATATAACAATCCCGAAGGAGTACATGAAGGAACCCCAGAAAGGAGGTTCCGTCAATGTTGTCTCGACTAATCCCATCGTTCCGGTAGATCCCTATACAACTGACGATGGATGGACTACCGCTTGGACAAGGTCTTCGAAGAAGATTTTAGACAGCATCCAAACCGCTTCGGTGCGAGCTTCAATTCAGAGTTCGAAACCTGTCAAGTCGGCACTATCACTTGCGATAGAAGAACTACCTCAACAAAGAGAAGATTGAAGAGAAGAAGAAAATTGATGAAGAAGAGAAGACCGAGGCTTCTAAGGCTAGGCTAGGGGCTGCTTATCCTAGGATAGTTGTTTCGGATTCGGGGGAGAAATCCCTCGAACCTCTGACTCGTATGATTATCTCGCTCACTTCGGTGGGATCTTATAATGATAAGGGTGATGGCGTTGGCTACGTTTTGGCTCATTTCTAACGATTACGTAACTAGCGACAATCCGGACATCGATTTCGATACCAATGACAATTCTCGAATCATACACAATCTCGACGATCACAATGACGAAGAAGACATCCATCAAGGAGGCTACGAGAGTTCAACAAGCAACGAATCTATTTGCGAGTTTCGAGGAGCTCCAGTCACAATAGAATTAGAGCCTTCAGACTCCGAGGCTAATCTGGAAGAACCTGCCATTCAGATTCAAGAAGAAACACCAGCAAGCCCAACACTAGAGTCATAAGAAATTATAGAAGTTAACTTAAGAAGTGGAAGAGTTTTACCTCCGAGAATGGGTCCAAAGGACAAAGGAAAGCAGGAGGTTGTTCAAGAAGAACCAACCCCGGCAGAAGAAATACCCATTCGAGAAGAAGCCGAGACACATGAAAATAAAGTGGACTATAACGTGCTAGCCCATCTTAGGAAACTACCGACCAACCGAGCATCTACGACGCTCTCATCTTATCAAAGGAGATGAGATAAGCTCTGATCAAGGCCTTACTTGATCCAGAAATTCGCTTAGCTCAAATGGCCGGAGATTCCTTAGATGAGGTTTGCTCGTTAAAGGAACAACGAGGTGTTACCTTTACGGACAATGACCTTCTACTTGGGACAGCAGACCACAACCGACCGTTGTACATTTCAGTTACAATCGGGAAGTTTACACTCTCCACAGTATTGGTGGATCCGGGAGCATCAATCAATATAATGAGTCTTCGAACACTAAGCATATTTGGAAATTGATGCTCGTGAGCTCAAAGCCGACAAAATGTTATTAAGAGGATTCAACCAGAAAGGAGAAAGAGCCCTCGGATCAATAACACTACTAATGAAGACCGGTGACTTAGCAAAGACGACCGCAAAATTTCACATAATTGATTCGAAACGTCGTTCAACGCTCTACTTAGGCCGACCATGGATACATGAAAACAGGATGGTACCATCATCTCTACATCGAGTACATCAAATACTACGATGGAGGGGAACGAGTGCATCAGAGGTGACTTACAACCATTCTTCGTACATGAAATTGGAATCCATGAAGATGCAGCTTATTATACACCTCCGAAGAAAACAATCTTCTCCAGAGATACCATAACGAATAAAGCAAAAGAAGTTCGGGACAATGAAGAACCTGAAGTTCTAGTCCAACAGTCACTCACCACTCCCTTACGGCGAGATGGTGAAGGTTTCTCCACAACTCGCATCCGAGGTCGAGGCCGGGGACGAGGTCGTGGTAGAGACGTTAGGACAGTTGGACAGATGAAACCAGTAATCAATGTTGATTGGGAAGACAGTTCTGAAGAAGAAAAAGAGATCAAACAAGGAGCAGCGACAATAAGTCGGAAGAAGCCGCAATTCAAAACCTCTCTCGAAGATGAGAAGAACGAAGAATACAAATCAATGTACGAGAAGATTAACCACTATGTACATACTATGACCCTGACCCCGATTCATTCTAATAAGATCGAGGGTACTGGTGGTCAAAGAGGTACGTAGCAACGGTGCAAAGCCAATCAAATTCTACCGTGGTGCTCCTTCCTCCAAAACTAAAAATAATGTACAATTTGAAGATGTCACTTCATCAGAATTAATGGAATTACCTTTTGAGTGGTACTCTCCCTGTGTTCAAAATTTAATTCAGCGTGGTTTCTTACCTCGACAATGGACAAAAGGTCAATCACAACATTTTGAAAATTTATGGAATAACTTCGGTCGTCCACCCAATTCAAAGCATGGTCTTGGATTCGGCACAGTAGGATTAGTTGACGATACTGAATTTTGCTTGGTTGTCACTTGCGAGTCTAATGAAAGCTACATGGAAACTACAGAAGAATTTGAAGATTTACAAATTGGAGACGCTCCACCAGAATTCGAAGAAGAAATTAAATCTACAATAGATGAGTTAACGGAAGTTAACTTAAGTACTAGCGAAGAGCCTAGACCTACCTTTGTTAGCTCCTTACTCAATAAAGAAGACTCCGAAGAAATAATCAAGTTATTAATGGAATTTAAAGACTGTTTTGCTTGGAGCTACGATGAGATGCTAGGATTAGCTCCAGAGGTCACGATCCATAAGCTAGGAGTGGATCCTACTTCGTCCCGATCGGACAAGGTCCCGGATGAATGCGTCTAGAAATCGAACAACAAGTCATACCTGAAGTTAAAAAGCTAATAGACGCTAAATTTGTCCGTGAAGAACAATACCCGACTTGGTTAGCCAATGTAGTACCAGATCGAAAGAAGAATGGTCGGATCGGAATTTGTGTGGATTTCGAAGATTTAAGCAAGGCATGTCCAAAAGATGAATTCCCTCTACCGATCCCGAATTAATGATCGACATCGCTTCGACACATGAAATATTCTCATTCATGGATGGATCTTCAGGATACAACCGGATAAAAATGGCTCCGAGAAGATGAAAAGCTTACGGCATTCGAACGCCGATCGGAGTATATTGCTTACACGGTGATGCCATTCGGACTGAAGAACGCAGGAGCAACCTACCAGAGAGCGATGACAAGAATTTTTGATGATCTCATCCACAATCAAGTCGAATGTTACGTGGACGATGTGGTCATCAAAAGCAAAGTAAAGGACAACCACTTGTATGATTTGAGAATTGTTTTCGAACGATTAAGGCAATTTAACCTTAAGATGAATCCCTTAAAATGCGCCTTCGGCGTCACCTCCGGAAATTCTTAGGATTCGTTGTCCGACATCGTGGAATTGAAATCGACCCGGAAAAGATTAAAGCTATCTTAGAAATGCCGCCTCCCAAAACCTTAAAACAACTACGATCTTTTCAAGGGAAGTTGGCATATCTTCGACGCTTTATCTCAAACTTGTCGAGTAGGTGTCAGCCTTTCTCGGCACTAGTTAAAAAGGATGCCAAGTTTATTTGGGAAGACAAATGCCAGAAGGCCTTCGAGGACATTAAACAATATTTAATGACACCTCCTGTCTTAGCAGCCCGGCCTCAGGTAGACCGTCGATACTTTATACCGCGGCTTTAGACGACTCTCTCGAGCCCCTGTTAGCCTAGGTCAATGATGAGGGTAAAGAAAATGCTCTTTACTATTTAAGCCGTTGTTTACTTCCGACGGAAATAAGGTTTCCCACAATTGAAAAGCATTGTTTGGCCCTGATCTTCGCCGCCCAAAAGCTCAGGCACTACATGCTTTCTCATAAGGTCAACCTGATCTCGAAGTTTAATCCATTGCAATACTTGATGACTCGTCCAACACTTTCCGGCAGACTTGCCAGATGGTCAATGATATTATAGCAATTCGATATAACTTTCGTGCCTCTTCGTGCCATAAAGGGACAAGTCTTAGCAGACTTCCTCGCAAAGACACCCTTTGCGGCGGGAATCTCCCTCAATGACGATTTGCCAGATGAACAAATAATGAGCCTAGAAGACCCTGATGATCGACGTTGGGAATTATATTTCGACGGAGTATCTTCAGCACACAAAGACGAAAAATCGCAAGTGATAGTGCCCGGTAAGGCAGGGATCGGATTAATCTTTATAACACAGGAGCGGCAGATGTTAAGATACTCCTACCACTTGACAGAACCGTGTACAAACAACGAGCGAATACGAAGCCCTCATAACGCAGATTGGAATTAACTATTCAAATGGGGATAACGTACATCAACATCTACGGGATTCGCAGCTAATCATCCAACGGATCGCTGGACAAGATGTGAATTTTAAAGCCAAGACTCGAGCAATACTTCCAAGTATGCCATACGAACTGTTGGAACAGATTCCAAATGTGACGATCTACAAAATTCCCGGAAAAGAAAATGCTTTAAGCAGATGCGTTAGCTCGCCTCGCAAAAGAGTTTGCACTGTTTGCAAGATGAGTCGGTGGAAGTGTCGCGTTCACGGACGTCGAGTCCTGTCACGACTTGACATAGATACAATACACAAATCGAAAAAGAAGAAGAATCGAGTTGCAGCAGGTGACGAAAAACACAGTAAGATCGGCGACGACCTTAAATGGACTACCCGCAAACAGAAAACTACCGGATGATGAGTCGCTAGCCCATCGGATCAAGAAAAGAACTCGTCCTACGCATTAATAAACAACACGTTATACGAAGGTCTTTCGATCAAATGTGGCTAAGGTGCCTAAGCGGGTCCGAAGCCCGTGAAATTTTTAAAGAGGTGCATTCGGGACTACGTGGCGCTCACCGGTCGAGTCCGAAGATGAAAATGAAAATTAAAAGACTAGGGTACTATCGGCCCTCGATGATGACCGACCGCCTGAAAATCGCCAAGAGCTGTCATCAATGCCAAGTGCACGGAGTGGTTCTACACTAACCTCCAAATGTGCTACATCCGACAATTGCGTCGTGGCCATTTGAATGTTGGGGCACAGATATAGTGGGTCCAATAGAACCACCATCTTCAAAAGGACATCGCTTCATTCTTGCGGCTACAGATTACTTTTCCATGTGGCGTAGGGCAGTTCCACTTAGAGAAGTGAAAGCACACCACGTGCTACGGTTTTTCAAGAACCAAGTTGTCTACCGTTTCGGAGTGCCACGCAGATTATCTCGGATAATGGGTCGGCATTCGAAGCACACAAATTAACAATTTTGTCGGGAGACACGGAATCGACCGCGGTATTCAACAATTTACTACCCAAGAGCAAACGGCACTGTCGAAGCTTTTAATAAAACTCTCGTTCAAATCTTAAAGAAAACCTTGGACGATAATAAGAGAAATTGGCACGAGAAGTTATTAGAAGCCTTATGGGCCCACCGGACAACCTTCGAACTCCTACTCGAAGCTACACCTTACGCTCCGGTGTATGGGTCCGAGCGGCTTTACCTTTAGAGGTTCGGCTTCCTTCACTCGAATTGCAGTTGCAAATAAGATCACGACGAAGAGAATGCCAAATTACGACTAGAAGAATTAGAAAGCCCGGAAGGGAAAAGACTTGCAGCGCGACAGAATTTAGAATTATACCAAGCTAAGATGGTTCAAGCCCATGACAGATCGAGTCCGCCCAAGAACCTTCAAAGTTGGTGACTTAGTTCTCGTTCTCAAGAGACCTATTCTTGCACACCGCAAGATAGGAGGAAAATTTGAACCCACTTGGGAAGGACTGTTCATGGTTGAAGTAGTATACTCAGGAGGTTCCTACCAGTTAGTGAATTGCCAGGGAGAACGACATATGCTTCCGATCAACGGACGATACTTGAAAAAGTATTACGCTACCTGATGTTTCGAAGGAATGGATCTTTCATCCCTAGAAGCACGGGTGAAGTAATTACTTATGACTGGGTTCGAACCCAAAAATAATAAAAAAAAATGTGCTAAAATAAATAAAATCATGATAATAAAGTTTTCCTCATTTTCTCTTTCATATCAAAATCTCTTCCCTGATCTTATCCCACTTCATTCCTGTTAAATTTAAAAATATAAGAATAATAAAAAAAACTATCTTTAATAAACATTTTCTTAATGTTCTTGTTCTTAGTACAGCCCCTGATCCTTTTCCTTGTCTTTTCGCAGGGAAATGTCGAGCGGGCGGTTGGTCCTGAACTTTAGAAATGGCGTAAGCCTTGCACTCGATGAAAAGAGGGTGAAAGATGGAGCGATAATCGAGATTGACTCGGACTTCGCACCAGCAGGCCTACAGTACGAGGAAAGTGACTAGATCCCAGTTGACCGAGAGGAACTACCCGGGCAGACAGTGATGAAAGTGGGTGGCCCAAGCCACCAATCCAACAGCAAGAAAAGAAAAACAATCACTGAAGAAGATAAGAAAATCAAGTCTGTAGTCGCTACAGCAGAGGGCGAGCTTGTCGGCGCCGCGCCCACAGAGATTCAAGAAGTTCGAAGAGCTACTCTCACAGCAACGCAACGAAGAAATAAGAATCGCTGTATCCGTAAGATGTTAACCAAACTAGCAGCGGACCAGCGCGACGAGGCAGTTGCAAATTGACTGGGAAACGCCATTAAAGTTAAATGAACTTCTAACAAAGAACAGAAAAGAAATAAAAAAAATTAATAAAAGAAAACTTTCTTTAAAAATCTAAAAATGATGAACACCAAACTCACATGGACATTAAATAAATAAAATAAATTCGAACCGTTAAAGACAAACAAAATGAACATAAATTTCAAATCAAATTTAAATCAAAATTCAAATTCAACCTTCCAGATCTCAAATCAAATCTCAATCAAATTCAAATTCAATCTTTCCAAATTTCAAATCCAATATCAATCAAATTCAAACTTTTGGGTTGAGGATTTTACATCCGAGACTGCATTGCTTTAGGATCCTTTCCCTATCGCAATGAAATACATCAAATTCAAACTTTTGGGTCGAGGATTTTACATCCGAGACTGCATTGCTTTAGGATCCTTTCCCTATCGCAATGAAATACATCAAATTCAAACTTTTGGGTTGAGGATTTTACATCCGAGACTCGCATCGCTTTAGGATCCTTTCCCTATCGCAATGAAATACATCAAATTCAAACTTTTGGGTCGAGGATTTTACATCCGAGACCGCATCGCTTTAGGATCCTTTCCCTATCGCAATGAAATACATCAAATTCAAACTTTTGGGTTGAGGATTTTACATCCGAGACCGCATCGCTTTAGGATCCTTTCCCTATCGCAATGAAATACATCAAATTCAAACTTTTGGGTCGAGGATTTTACATCCGAGATCGCATCGCTTTAGGATCCTTTCCCTATCGCAATGAAATACATCAAATTCAAACTTTTGGGTCGAGGATTTTACATCCGAGACCGCATCGCTTTAGGATCCTTTCCTTATCGCAATGAAATACATCAAATTCAAACTTTTGGGTCGAGGATTTTACATCCGAGACCGCATCGCTTTAGGATCCTTTCCCTATCGCAATGAAATACATCAAATTCAAACTTTTGGGTCGAGGATTTTACATCCGAGATCGCATTGCTTTAAGATCCTTTCCTTATCGCAATGAAATACATCAAATTCAAACTTTTGGGTCGAGGATTTTACATTCGAGACTGCATTGCTTTAGGATTCTTTCCCTATCGCAATGAAATACATCAAATTCAAATTCTTGGGGTTGAGGATTTTACATCCGAGAATGCATTTCTTTAGGATCCTTTCCCTATCGCAATGAAATACATCAAATTCAAACTTTTGGGTTGAGGATTTTACATCCGAGACTGCATTGCTTTAGGATCATTTCCCTATCGCAATGAAATACATCAAATTCAAATTTTTGGAGTTGAGGATTTTACATCCGAGACTGCATTGCTTTAGGATCAGTTCCCTATCACAATGAAATACATCCAAATTCAAACTTCTGGAGTTGAGGATTTGACATCCGAGACTGCATTGCTTTAGGATCATTTCCCTATCGCAATGAAATACATCAAATTCAAACTTTTGGAGTCGAGGATTTTACATCCGAAACCGCATTGCTTTAGGATTCTTTCCCTATCGCAATGAAATACATCAAAACCAAATTCTTGGGGTTGAGGATTTTACATCCGAAACTGCATTGCTTTAGGATTCTTTCCCTATTGCGATGAAGTACATCAAAATCAAACTCTTGAGGTTAAGGATTTTACATCCAATACCGCATTGCTCTGAGATCTCTCCTCATTGTAATGATTCAATCCAATCAATTCAATTTTCTTTTGAGATTGAAGATGTTACATCTAAAACCATAAAATTCCAATTTTCACTTCCAGCTCGTATCCCTTCAAATTAATTTTGGCAAAACTTCAATCTAAATGGAAACTCCAAACTAAAATCTGAGCTCACACATCAAAACTTAAATTGAAACAAAATAAAATCTAAATTGAAATCCCCCCAGATCATGTGATTTGGGATTCACCTCCTTTTCCTTTCCCCAGCCGAGAGTTCGTGGATCTCCGGCCTCGTAGATATACTCGACACTCCCCAACGGAAACTCTTCTACTTTGTCCTAAGTTTGTCACTTGGACATCTGTGTTGGTTTTGTTGATCTCTTCGGTCAACGCCAATACGCGCGGTGTGCTTGTTTAGCTCACCACACCTATTGGGGGTCCATTTGTTGACCTCATTTTTTATGAGGTCTTCTCTTCTTCTTTTTAGTACTTAGGATCTAGCACTTAGGCTTTTCCTTTCGATCGTCTTAGAGGACTAAAATCGGGACCCACCACCTAGAATTTCAAACCACTTCTTAACTCCCCGCAAACTCCACAAACTCGACTATAGACCCCTAATCACCTAGAGGGTTGAAATAAAATGTGGAAGTTTAAAGGATGGGTTCCTATAGTGACTCTTTGGCCTTAGGACTGCCCTGGGTGGCCTGGTCTGGTGAAGGGCTGACTTACACATACACTACACTTATACACTACACTTGCACACCACCTCCTAAAACCACACCCATACCCAACTTGACCTCCTGACTCATGTAGGTGATTCACATGGATGGTCCTTAACCCCTAAGCCCTCGGTTAAGAGGGTTGGAAACAACATAGTCGAATGCCTCAAATGAGTCCCTTCATGGCTCATGTGGGCTTGATATGGCTTCATGGCTCAACCAAAATGATTTCATTCCACTTACATTCACCTAATCTTCAATTTTCCAAATTTTTCAATTTTTGACCCCCGGGACCCTACACCTGCCTAGCCTACCCAAAACGCTTGAAATTACCCAAATTTTCCAAAAATCTCCAAATCACTCAAAATTCCTCAAGACCAATCCCAAACATTCACAAATCACTCAAATTGATCATCCATACCCAAAAATACCAAGAATTCCAAAAATACCTCCAAATACCCTCCAAATACCCAAAATACCCCTCTTGACCCAAAAATTCACAAAAATTCAAAAAATTCCCAGAAAATTCCAGAAAATCCCAAATATTCCCAATTTCATTTTTTTCAACTATACCATGGGCCAATTTTGTCAATTTACCCCACTTTTGTCAAAACCCCCAATTTGGCCCATTTTAAACCCAAAGTGAACCCAATGTCAAACCAAACCTACCCAATTGACCCAAATTCTGGTCCAATTCAATTCCAAACTTCAACTCAACATTCCCAACACCAATCTAGACCAAATCCAAGTCCAATTTGATTGACATTTGGATCCAATTTCACTTTTGGCCTTAAAGCCCAATTTGGACCCATGACCCAAACCTAACCCAAACTCACCCAATTCAACTCCAATTAACCCCAAATCTTTTCTAAACCTTCCTTAGCATCCCCACAAACAAAACACTAACATGATTTGCCCAAAATTTAGGCCCAAACCTCACTCAAATTCAACCCAAAGCTAAAAGGCCCAATTTTGACCTAAACCCAAACCTAACCCAAATGAGCCCAAACCCCAAAATCAAAGCCCAACCAAAGTCAAAACCTCTTTGAAACACTCCCATAAACATTTCACAACATTAATTTTACATCAATTTCAACCTTAGCCCAACATTGGCCCAAATTATCCCACTCGACCTATATTGGCCCATTCACCAAAGGAGCCCAAATTCAACCCAATTCAAACCCAAATCACTCCCAATTTGCTCCAAGTCACTCATGACACATCTATGAGCTAAACCCAACAATTATTTGGCCCAAGCCTTTGCCAAAATTTCATCCTAAAATCCATTTTAAAATCCAAAAGCCCACTTCCCTAAACCATTTTAAAAGCCCATTTTCACCAAATACAAAAGCCCAAAATTGACCCTAAAGCCCACATGACAATTTCTTTTCATCATATCTTTAATTGATATCACCCCCAAGTTTCAAAATCATCATTAAACCATTCCAAATCAAGCTTCATACAAATTCCCATCAAATTACCAAAAATTTCTAAAATCCATTTTCATGAAATTGACCAAGCTTTTCCCCAAGCCAAAGACAAGCCATGCAAGCCATGGACAAGCCACATGAAGCCATGGAAGGTTTGACATGTGATCAAGCCATTAATGGCAAAAGGAGGAGCCTCTTTTAAGCCCCCTTAAAAAGGTTTTAACCCTTTTAATGCTTCACCTTAATCCATGATTAATCAAAATATTCATGGATGGTGACTTCTCCACCCTTTCTTACCGATCCATCCGATCCTCCCTCAGTCCAAATCAGCCATGGGGAGGTGAACCAAGCCCAAAAGGTGGGTTGACCCATTTGGACCCAAAATGAGCTCCTCCCCCATTCCATTTCAATTCAACTCCTTTACACATGTCCATGGCCAATCGACCGCACTAAGCCCCGACCCCGACCTCCCTGACCTTGAGGGTGACCTGACCCTGGCCGGCCAGCCACCACAGCCGCCGGAAACCACCAGGCCGAGAGCTCACATGTGAGCCCAAACTTGGAATTCTTACCTGCTAAGCTGCCCCATCCCCAGTGTCCATTGCAGCTGTTCTTCTCTTGCCAAGAGCAGCTGATCCCAAGCCCTAACTCTCCCTGGGAGGCCCTCCACCCTCTCCTATTTAAACACCACCCCCTCTCGTCCATGAGAGGTGCTCGAACCGGACCTTACCGAAACCCCGCCAAAATTGTTCCGAACACTCTCCATACTTAGAGCAGTTGATCCCCGATGACAATTTGCCCTAATCCCCACCAACGTAACCCAATTTCTCACCAAAATTCCACCCAAAACCAGGACACTTCTCCACAGTGGATCAATCCTCAAATTGATTGGTCCTACACCTTCACCGGACCAAGGGGAGGAGTCCACCGATAAAAGCCCCCTCTCCAAGCCACCCGGCTGCTCCGACCCTCCAAGCTTTGTGATCTGGCTGTGGTCGAAATCATACCTAGGCGATTCATTAGACCAAGAGACTTCATCCGGAGCTTGCCGGGATCCAATCGAGCGTGACACAACCCTCGGATCGAAGCCACACTTCTCTGAGCAAAGGTATGAGCTAATTCTTCATCCCGAGCTTCTGGAGATTCTCTATTTCAAATGCTTTAATTTCAATGCATGATCACCGTACAGATGTATTCGTCTCTTCAAGATGAATCCATAGAGCATAAGAACACGAAAATCCATTGAGTATTGAGTGAGATATTAGGGATTTAGTGTGGACGGCTCTCGGGTGAGGATGCTTGGGGACGATGAACGGATGCCGTTCATTTAATACACGCGTGGACCGACGGCCAAGATCGCGTCGGATCAGGAGATGGAACGACGCAGCGGGGCCCCGGAGCGCCGAGTCGATGGCGGTGTCGAACCGAACGCGCCGCGTGGCCTTTCTGGAGTCGCCGAGGTCGACGCGGCGCCGCGTGGATAAATAGAAAATTAGGGTATTTTTGATTTATTTAATTCCCCTAAACTTCAAAAATCCATAACTTTGTGTAGGAAAATCGGAAAAATAAAATAAAAATACCCTCTTGCTCGAGTGAACATAGAGGAGAATAATGTGGAAAAGAAATTATTTAATTTCATCAAGTATTTTATTTTTAATGATTTATTTCCCTTCTGCATTGTTTTAATTCTCCATGCATATAGGAAATTCACCATGGCATGAGACCATAGGGCTTTTGAAGCCTCTGAATTTGGGAACATTCCCTGAATTTTCCAAAGTCAAAGGCCATCCCTATGAAAAGTTATTGATTTTTCAAATTCATGTTGCTGTTTTAAGTATTTTAATTCTAATAATTAGCATGTTGTGAAATAAATTCTAGAATAATTTGTTGATGTTTCTTATGACCAGAGGACCCTAGGAAAAATAGATTTTGGATTAGTTTATTTAAAATAACCCTAATTGGCTTAAACACCCAAAATAGCTCCTTAATTAATTAGAGCTAAACATATATCAAATTGACTTAAAATCAATTCTCTACTAACCTTTAGGATCAGAGGAACCCACCATAAAAATTTGAAGTCAATTGGACTTGGTTAGCCCTACTAAATGGGTTGATTAAGCCATTTAGCCATTTTAAACTTTAAAAATTCATAACTTTCAAAATACCTTTCAAAAATTCACCAAATTGGTTTTGGAGCCTCTCTGATATCAGGGGAATTTAAGAAAATTAAAATTTCAATTTTCTAAAAAAGTTGATTTTTTGATATTATTTTAATATTTTAATAATTAAAAAATAATAAAAATCACAAAAATAATAAAATTCACCAAAATGTCACATTTTGAATTTTAATCACTTAGGAATAAATCCTATATTTTTCTTAGGTCTATTTGGTGAGATATTAAATTTTAAAGCCCTAAGGTAATTTTAAAATTAAAAAAAATATATTTTTTAGCATTTCCACTAAAATAAATCTAATAAATCAAAGAAAAATCAGAAAATTATAAAAATTGATTCTCTGATTTCCTTGATATCAGAGAGATTTTTGAAAAATATAAAATTCATTTTTCAACCTTTACTTTATTTTTAAATTAATTAATACTCCAAAATTTAAAATAATTATAATAAAAATAATATAATTCAAAAAATCACCAAAATTGGTCCAAGTGGTCCTCCGTTCATCATGAATGTCCCATAATTTTGTTAAGGACAGAAACTTTCGTTTGGTCATATTATTAAATTTTCCTTGGAAATCTCTATTTTCCACCAAAAATAATTACATAAATAAATTAAATACAGAAAAATCACATTTTCTCCTCTCATGTCTTTATTGGCATATGAGTGAAGTCACATAAAAATTTCAAGTTCATTTAAGCTCAATTTAGTGAGTTATGAAATTATTAAGCTTGAAGGGCAAAATGGTAATTAAAATTTTAACCCTTAATTAAAACTTTAGGTTTAATAAAATTAACAAGTAAAATATTTGATCCTAATCTGATTTGGATGATTGAAATTTAAATAATTAGAGGGTAGAAACCTACTAAACAATTTAAAATAATTGAAATAAACCTTAATTAAACAATTGATTAAATTTGGAAGAATAATAAAATTGGAATTATTAAAATAGGGATATTATTAGGAAGAGATTTATTCTTTAATTTAAAAATCCCTAAATTAATCATCTCAATAATATTTAATTCTTAATTAAAATGATAATTCAAATTTAAGTTTTAAAATGTTAAAGGACTTAATCATTAAATTAAATTTTAAAAAAAAGTTAAATTATTAAACTCTTTTTAAATTTTCAATTAAATTAAAATTAAAAATAAATTTAAACTAAAGGTTAAATTAAATTAAATCAAACAAATTAAGTAAATTAAATTAAATAAATAAATTAAATTAAATTAAAATAAATAAATAAATTAAATTAAATTAAATTAAACTAAATTAAATTAAAAAAATGTTAAATTAAATTAAATTAAATTAAATTAAAACATATTAAATTAAATTAAATTAAATTAAATTAAATTAAATTAAATTAAAATTAAATCAAATTAAATTAAATCAAATAAATAAATTAAATTAAATTAACTTAATTCATATCAAATCAAACTAAATTGAATTAAATTAAATTAAATAATAGAATCAAGTTAAAATTAAAATCAAGTTAAATTGAATCAAAATTGAAACTAAACTAAATTAAATTAAATTAAAGTTAAATTAAATTGAATTAAATAACATCACCTAAGACATAAAGAAATTAAATATAAAACAACTTGAACACTATTCCAAATTTAAACCCTTTAACTGAAGTTAAACTAAATCGAAATCATTGGAACACCAATTTGCCCTCGAAAATCGTTATTATCATAACTCCTAAATAGAACATTAAATGAAATGTTACTCTACTTATAGGATATTCAAATGTCCTAGTTCACTCGAGTAAGATAACAACAAAACTTGAATTCCGGACAATTAATTCATTTGTATGATTAAATTCATTTGGACTTAAAACAATTCTAACAATATTGAAAAGATGTTTGAGATTCTTCTTAAACACTTTCTCAATGTGATAGGATGTTTATAAGAACAACTGAACTTAATTATTCTTTGATGAAGAAAATCGTCCTCAAACCAAAACACAAGGACCTAGACGTCATAGGAAATGACTAGTTATATGATTAGGAATTTGGTAGAAAACCATAACCCTTCCCTTAGCTTTACCTAGGAACTTGCGTAAATATTCTAATTGTGTTTTAAGTGCAGCTTGGGATGACGGGAAGACCCTCCAGGTACGCTTTTATTTTATTGCAATTTACTTTATTGCAATTTATTTAATCGCATCGTACTTACTTTTCTTGCATGATAAACAAATTGTTGCATGAAAACCCACACCTTTAGGATAGTCCCTAAAACTGAAACCAAAACTAAGTAAAAAGTCATTGCAAGATAAAATTCACCGCCACAATATTTCAAAATATAAAACAACTCAAAATTTAATCACAAACAGAACACAAAACTACAATTACAACTAAATTAAAACGTCCTGTTGGATGATCGGGAATACCTCGGATGATGTAACCTACGTATTGCTAACGGGATTTCCCACGGTCTAAATGAAAGTGTGGAACTCATTTAGTTGAGTTTAACAAATTCATCTGGACTAAGTGAATCCGATAAAAGTAACGATGCCGGAAGGATGGAACCGTGGGGTCTTAACCGGTGTCGTTATAATCAACTTTAAGATTTGTTTTAATTAAGACACAAAAGCACTTGGAAATTAAGATTTTCTCTAAACCAAAACACTTTTCTCATCTCCTGATTTATGAATTCTAAAATTAAACCTCTCGTAACAACAAGGAGCTCGGAGCATGGTGGGCGAGCACGGCCATCGTCATCAGCAAAACCCGAGTCTACTTCAAAGAAAACCTTCTTAGAATTAAATAACTAAGCCATAGGATTTCGAGGTAGTTTGCCTAGCGCAACATAAATCCTCAACTCTTCATTAGGCATTTGCATAGCAAACTAAGCCCTAACCGGTCTTAGGACTCCGAGGTAGTCGTCCGATACGATATAAACCCTCACATCTTCGAGGCTATTTGTATGATTATGTCATATGAATATAAGTCCTAATTAATTAAAATCGGCAAGATCAAAACATTAAATAGATATTAGGATCTTCCTAAATTTAAGCCAAACAATAGGATAGCCTGGAAATTACCGAAGTTCGCTTCGAATCCGTAATTTCTCCTACCTTTCTTCCTTTGAAATCCCAAAATAAAATATTCCAAATTTGATCCATTCCCTATTGAAATTCCAAAATTCAATCCTTTGAAAACTTAAACTTTGAAATTCTTGAGAGCAAAATCACTGATCATTATCGAGAGTTTTCTTAAATGATTCACTTCATTTAAGATGTAATTAACTATAGGGGCTTGCTCTTATAGGGAACTTTAAGAACACAGATAATATAAACCCTGCTTAATTTCATTTTATTAAGCAGGGGAACTTGTCGGCTTATAAAATTGGTTCGCAGACCAAACGGATGTCACAAATCTTTTAGTTTATTTAATCGAGCCTTATCATCAAGCAGTATGTCTATTTTTCGGGATAGATACACGGTTTGTGATGTGGTGCTCATTTATATAAACTATTTTGGATGTGAGATCGGTTTGATTTCATATCTTAAAATTTTCAAATTTAAAATTATTTTCAAAATCAAATACTACTTTCTAAATTATATATATATTTAAATTAAATTTAAAATATAAATTTCACCGACAATTTTTATAGGCGTCCTCCTTTTCAAAAATACAACACTTAACCTAAAAATATGCCGACACATCCCCATAAACAAAACACGAACTTGATTTGCCCAAAATTTGAACCTAAACTCCACCCAAACCTAACCCAAAACCAAAATCCCTTAAATTGACCTAAGCCCAAACCTAACCCAAATGGGCCCAAATCCCAAAATTAAAACCCAACCAAAGTTGAAAACTCTTTGTAACACTCCCATAAACATTTCCCAACATTGATTTTACATCAAATCCAATATTAGCCCAACCTTAACCCAAGTTAGCCCAATTTGGCCCACCTTGGCCCCTTTACCAAAAAAGCCCAAATTAAACCCAATTTTACTCCAAATCACACCAAATTGATTCCAAACCACTCATGACACATGCCTAAACCAATTGCAACATTTATTTGGCACAATGCCTTACAAAATTTCATCCTAAATTTACTTTAAATCCAAAAGCCCACTTCCTTAAACCACTTTAAAAGCCCATCCAAAATGATTTCAAAAAAGCCCAAAATCAATCCAAAGCCTACATGACACTTTCATCTCATCATCCATTTTATTAAATCACTCCCTATGTTTCAAATTCATCATTGAATTTTTCTAAACTAAGCCATGTGCCAAATTACCCCTAAATACCAAAAATCCTTAAAATCCTTTTTCATGAAAGAAGCCAACCTTTTCCAATCCAAATGTAAGCCAAATGTGAGCCATTTACAAGCCATATGAAGCCATGAGAGTTTTGACACCTCACCATGTCATTTATGGCAAATGGAGGGGCCCCTTTCTTAAGCCTTCCTTAAGCCTTTTTAACCTCATGCATGATACACACTAAACCATGCTTAGCCACCTCACCATGGATGGAGACTTCTCCACTCCAATTCGACTCGAGCCATATGATTCCCTTCAGCTCAAATCAGGCCTTGGTGGGTGCACCAAACCCAAATCCATGCATTTGACCAAACCAAGCCCAAAATGAGCCCTTCCCCCTTCCACTTTGATTCAACTCCTTTACACTTGGCATTTGCCAATTGAACTTACAAACCTCAAGCACTGGCCTCCCTGACCCTGAGGGTGACCCATGCCTGGCTGGCCAGCCACCACAGCCGCCGGAAACCACCAGGCCGAGAGGCTTAATTTGAATCAAAAATTCAGTTTGAATTAGCTGACCTGTCCCATGCCCAATGGTCATTGCAGCTGTTCTTCCCTTGGCCAAGGCAGCTGATCCAAGCCATTAAACTCCCCTGGGAGGCCTTCCAGCCACCTCTATTTAAACCCACTCACTTCTCGGCCAAACAAGGTGATGAACCAGACCTTAAGGAAACACTGCCGAAATTGCTCCGAGACCTTCTCATAACCTAGAGCGAGCTTGATCCCCAGAGTGTTCCTTTTTCCCTAAAACCCATTAACGAGCTCGATTTCGAGTTGAAAATCCACCCAAAAAACAGGACACTTCATCACGGTGAGCCAATCTTCAAATTGATTGACCCTACACCTTCACCAGACCAAGAGGAGAAGTTCCCCAGCAAAAGCCCACTCACCAGGCCAGCCATTGCTTCCAGCCTCCAAGCTTTGTGATCGTCCTTAGTCACTTTCATACCTAGACGATTCCCCAGAGCCAGAGACTTCATCTGGAGCTTGCTTGGACTCAATCGAAGGTGACACAACCCTCAGATCGAAGCATCACTTCTCTGAGAAAAGGTATGAACTCATTCTTCCTCCCGAGCTTCCAGCAAATCTCCATTTTATTTGGGTTAATTTCATAGCTTATAAACTATATGGATGTGTTCGTCTCTTCATTGCTTATTTGACTGACGGTACTGGATCTTGGAAGATCAGGAACAGAAAAAGGGTAAACTTCAAATCCTCCAAATTAAATGGTATTTCTAAAGCATGGCACTATTTTATTTCTACAAGATTATTAGCTTCCAACCACCTGAGTGAAGTGACTAGAGATCGAGCGATCTTAAACTACTGCATTCAGGAAAGGAAACCTATTGATGTTGGGAGTATTATTTATGATTCTGTGGATTCTACTCGCGAGATCCAAGCACTTCGTTGGATTGGGATTCCCATCGCCGATTTATTCATTATGTGTTAGTAATGGAGTCACCGTCGATATTTCGAGGAGAAGTTAAAGTCTACCAAGCCAATCGGGCGGTGAGAGTGTTAGTATCTATGATAGTCTTCGAGGGAAGAGATCGACCGCTCCTTCTACTTCTGCACATATTCCAAGTAGACCTTCTACTTCTCGACCCTCTACTTCTGCTGAGCCACCATCGAGTTTCTGGGAATCAATGCATGATCATTTTTTAGAGCAGCAGCAAGAGTTATTTCAAACTCATTGCAGGATTGATACTATTGATAGGAAACTTGATCATTTATCTGATTATACCCAGAGGAAGAGTAGTTATGATGCTGAGTATGATGAAGCCCTAGTCAGATTTTTGAAGGGTGAACATGATGTTAGTTTCCCTACTTTTCCTAGTTTCACACTATTTGTTGATCCTAAGGACGTAGAATTTTCCTTTGGTGACGATGATGATGATGAGGCTACAGCTAGTGATTAGTAGAAGAGAGGAGAAGCTTGAGGAAATGCCTAATAAAAAATTGGCTTCACTTGAATTATCTTATAAGAAAAAAAACTAATTACATATTTTACTTAATTTTTATACATGAATATTTATTTAGGAAAAATTCCTCAAGAAGATCTTTTTCTTGTAAATAATCTATGAGAGCTTAATATAATAGACTTCTATTATTTTCAAAATGAATGAAAAGTTTGAAATTTTATGATTTGGTAGTTAGATATTCTTTAAATTCTTAAAATTAAACCTAGTTAGTGAATGGGGTTAATAATTTACTAAAAACTTTATAAAATAAAAAATTATAAGGAATCTTAAATATTTATCTTTTATTTCGAAGGTTATACATTTTATATAGTAGAAAGAGTTACTTGAGGACAGGTAACATTTAAGTTTGGGATATTTTGATCTATAAAAAAATACATATTTCTTTATGTCTTAATTCTTATCAATTTCAAAGGATATTATGCTTTAATGAAAGGTATTTTTTGTGTTTTTGGATGTAGGTGATGTAAAAAGGTTCAAAAAGGAAAAAGAAGCAAAAAGGAGCAAAAATGGAGCAAAAATGGAGCAAAATACAAAAAGTATAAAAAAATATGGCATGGCGCAAGAAGTTGGCGCCTAAGCGCCAGACTCGATACAGAAACTGTCAAGTTTTTGACAACGTTCGAACGGCTATTTTGACGAAGTGAGCGGTTATTGGACATTCTAGAATACTGGCAGTTGTTCCTTGATAATAGGACATGTGATACATTGCATTTGGACTCTCCAAAACGGTCTTAATCGTGAAGAGGTGCGAGCCAAAGTGAAGAGGTGCGAAGAACTGGACGCGGTGTCTGACACCTAGGCGCCAGATCCGGCGCCCAGGTGCTAGACAGACCCTCTAGAAGATTCATTGAATGTGGACATGTTTTGAAGAGGTGCCTCAATGCAACCCTTGAATCCTATAAATAAGAGTCCATTTCTTCAGGAAAACGTGCCCCCCATTATAACCCCTTTCTCTTATCCACTTTAGGATCTCTCATCCTTAGAGAGAGAAATTTAGGGCCACTTTTGTTTAGTTTAGTGAGTTTATTTTCAAGTTGTTGCATCTAGAGTTCATTACACTGTGGAGTCAGTAGGAATCAGAAGTTCTGTAGAAGGAATATTTGAGATAAGTATTTTACATTTGATTCAAAGTTTATTTATTATGTTTTCGTCGTTTATATTCAATGTGTTCTAAGTAGTTAGTTTACTTTCTTCCTTCAATTATGAAGAGATAAATAAGATAATAAAAGATTCGATGGAGAATTGAAATTCAAAATATTTTCAAAACATTGTGATGACATTAATACCTGAACTTACTTTACTTTTTAGATTGGCCATTTAAATTGTTAAAACCTGTTGAAGAGTTTTGAGACCTAGAAGGAGAAAAACTCTTAACTTGTAAGTGTCACATGAATCCTTGGGTAGTTGAAGGCCATGTGCGGGCTATTCAAGGTGAAGTGCAAATAAATAGGAAGATAAGATTTAAAGGGCGTAGAATTGATAAGTTTTTAGAGTGACATACTAAATTCTTATAATTTGATTTATAGATTAGGAAAGGGTCACTAGTAGGGCCGACCATAGCCACCCTTAGACATCTAGTAGTGTGAGTCAAGATTAACCCATTCTACTAACAATACATCCGGACTTGATCTGTAAATTAGCCAATGTTATTTGTGCCTGGATCAAAGGGTAAAGAATAGGAATGCTTATATTTGGCTCAATATCATAAATCAAATTCTCCAACGAATATTAAATTATCTTAAAAATCTTAGATTAATTGAAGGGAAGAAAGTTGTTTATTTTATATAGTTTTCATAAAATCATTATCTTATTATTGTTTTCTTTATTTGCATCTAGTAAATTAATAGTAATTTATATTTAGATTAAAATATAAAAAGATTTTTGAAATATAATATTTAGAAATGTGTTACTATAATTCTTCCCCGTGGGATCGATATTGGGGTCTTTGTTTCAAAGCCCTATATTACTTGAAACGATACGTATACTTGCGTAGTACCCAAAAGTATATAAAATATTTTCTTTTTAAAATTATATTTTGCTATATAAACATATATTTAAAAAGTTTTATTTGGTACACATCTATATAACAAGTTATTCCAGGTCAAGTGTTTCGTGCCTTCGCTAGAAATTAAATTTTCTAGCAGTGGTAACAAATTCTTGTATTTGGAAGTACAAAAGTCGGGTCAGTAGCTAAAGAAATAAGAGAAACAGTGAAGAAAAATCCTGAGATTCCTCCAAACAATATCAACAAATTTTTAGAAAATTTATATGAGTTATCATTACCATATATGAAGTTGTGGAGATCAAGAGAGCAAGCCGAGGAGAATATTCTTGGATCAGTAAATGGTAACTACATATGGGTATCTGCACTACAAGCACAACGTATAAATATAAATCTTTGAATTCTTATAAATAGAAATCTTGGTTCGCATATTACATATGTTTGCAGTAAGCAAGATTGCTCTACGCGACTTTCAAAATTTGCATTGATGGATTTCTAGCAGAGTGTAGACGTTTTATGGGGTTTGATGCTTGTCATTTAAAGTTGAGATATTTTAGTGTGTTATTTTCTGTCACTTCATTGGATGTGAATAATGGACTTTATACAATAGCGTTCGCAATTGTTGAAATAGAGTCAGAAAACTTGGCACTAGTTTTTAGAACAATTAGTTATATCCATTGGGTTTGAGTTATATCCTCTTGCATTTTTGTCTGACATGAAGAATGGACTTGGAGAAGCAATCAAGTTTGTTTTTCTAAATGTTGATCATCGGGTTTGTATGCAACGCCTATGGAAGAATATGAAAAAGTTATTTCACTATAACTATACTAATAAGGTGTAGAGTTTGGCATGGGCAGCAACTGACACATACAATAAGTGTGAATTTAATAATAAGATGCATGAGTTAAGACATATATGCCTGTATGTGTACTCAGAATTGTTTGGATTCTTATACAAATAATCTAAAAATAATTTTTCCATCGAGATTAAAAACCATTATAACATGAATAATATGGCAGAATCATTTAACACATGAATTGGAGAAGCTTGGAGCACGCCTGTAGTTCTGATTGACATGATCTAAGCTATGCTTAGAAGAGAGCACAGAGAAATATGAAATCAAATAATTGGAAAGGCGAGTTAGTATCACAAGCTGAGAAATATTTGAGAGAAGTTACAATTACAAAAGGACAATGATCCTTGAAAAAAATACCCATTTTTATGCCTTAATTTTTATCAAAATTTTAAGGATATTATGCTTTAATGAAAGGTATTTTTGTGTTTTTGGATATAGCTGATGGAAAAATGTTCAAGAAGAAAAAAAAATTGAAAAAAGGAGCAAAAAGGAGCAAAAAGGAGCAAAAATGGAGCCAAAATGCAAAATTGTCAAAATTATTGGTCTGGCGCTTAGGTGCCAGAATCCGGCGCCTAAGCGCCAGCTTAATAGAGGATAAGTCAAGATTTTTTATGACTTTTAGACTGTTATTTTGACGGTGTTAGCGGTTATTGGACATCCTAGAAGACTGACAGTTGTTCCTAGTTTATAGGACATGTGATACAATGTATTTTGATGCTTGGAAACAGTTTTAATCGCGAAGATGTGCAATCCAAAGTGAAGAGGTGCGAAGAACTGGACGCAAAGTCCGGCGCCTAGGCGCCAAAAACACCTTCTAGAAGACTCATTGAATGTTGACACATTTTGAAGAGGTGCCTCAAGGCAACCCTTGAAGCCTATAAATAGGAGGGTACTCCTTCAGAGAAAAACGCTCCCATACATCCCCCTATCTAGAACCCCATCTAGAGGGAGAATTAGAGAAATACTTTAGGGCCACTTTTATTAATTAGTGAGTTTATTTAGAGTGTGTATTAAGAGTTTAAAGAGTTGGTGCTTTTTAAGTTTATTTGCTTTGGAGTCAGAAGAATTCAGAGGTTCGATAGGAGAAACACTTGAGATAAGTATTTGTAATTTTATTCAAAGTTTTATTATCATGTTTTGTTGTTTAAATTCAATGTGTTCTGAGTAGTTAGTTTACTTTCTCCTTTCAATTATGAAAAGATAAATTAGAAAATATAAAATTCGATGGAGAATTAAAAACTGTTTATATTTTAAAACATTGTGATGATATTAATACCGGATCTTCATTTACTTTATAAATTGATCACTTGTATTGTTAAAATCTGTTGAAGAGTTTTGATACCTAGAAGGAGATGAATTCTTAACTAGTAGATATCACATGAATCCTTGGGTAGTCGAAGACCTTGTGCGGGTCATTCAAGGTGAAGTGCAAATAAATAGGAAGATATTATATAATGGGCGTATAATTAATAAGTTTTTAGAGTGACATACTAAATTCTTGTGATTTGGTTTATAGAGAAGGAAATGGCCACTAGTAGGGCCGACCATAGCCACCCTTGGACATCTAGTAGTGTGAGCCTAGATTAACCCATTCTACTAACAATACATCCGACTCGATCTATAAAGCTAACTCAATGTTCATTACACCCGGATCAAAGGGTAAAGAATATGAATGCTTTTATTTGACACAATACCATAAATTTTTATTCTCCACGAATATTATCATTATCTTAGAAAATCTTGGATTAATTGAAAGGAAGAAAGTTGTGTTCTTATTGCTATTTACACCAATCATTTCATTACCTCTTTATTATTGCATCTTTCATTATTGCTTTATTATTGCATCTAGTAAATTAAAAATATCAAATTTATAAACTATAAAAGAAATACATAAAAATAAAATTAAAATACTTAAAAATCTATAACTCACTCCTCGTGGGATCGATATTGGGGTCTTTGTTTCAAAGCCTTATATTGCTTGATACGATACGTATACTTGCGTAGTACTCATAGTGTGTAAAATATTTTCAATAAAATTATATTTGTATACACTAGTTGCTATTATTATCTATTACATATATTTGAAAGCATTAATTATTATATTTGTCATCAGTGGATTGCGGGTCAAGTTTTTGGATCTGTTGCTTGGGATTGAATTTTTAGTACGCATATATATAGCATTGGGTCAAGCTTTTGGCGCCGTTGCTGGGGAGGAGCGAAGTTGATTTTCATTTTCTTTTATTGTCAAAAATATAAAATACCAAATATATATATATATATATATATAATAAAATAAAAAAAATTTATAAGTAGAGATTTTATTTCTTATAATTTACTTTTTATGCGTAGTGCTGGATCTGAAGGATTATTACCTTTAGATTCTGAATTAGAAAGAACTATTAAAAGAATTAAAAAAGGAAAACAAACTAAAAAATTCAAGAGATGGCTAATTTACATAACAATTTACAAAATCCAATTGAAATTAATGAACAAAATGTTTACAAACCATTAAGGGATTATGCTAACCCTACAGTTGATGAACTTCATAGTAGTATTCAAATACCTATTGTAGATGTTAATTATTTTGAGCTTAAACCATCTATCATTCAAATGGTTCAAAATAATCAATTTGGAGGAACACCAAATGAGAATCCAAATTTACACCTTGCAAGTTTCTTAGAACTTTGTGCTACCTTTAAATATAACAATGTTTCTGATGATGCTATTAGACTTAGACTCTTTCCTTTTTCTTTAAGAGATAAATCAAAGATGTGGTTGAACTCATTAGCAACAGGTTCTATTAAAACATGGGCTGAAATGACACAAAAATTCCTTGTTAAATATTTTCCTCCTTCTAAAACTGCTAAATTAGGAAATGATATTACTTCATTTAGTCAATTTGACGGAGAGACAATTTATGAAACTTGGGAAAGATTTAAAGAACTATTAAGAAAATGTCCTCATCATGCTTTACTTGATTGGTTAATTATTCAAACATTTTATAATGGTTTAATTGGATCACTAAAATCAATTATTGATGCTGCTGCTGGAGGTTCTTTAATGTCTATATCATTTGAAGAAGCTTTTACTTTAATTGAATAAATGGCTAATAATAATTTTCAATGGCCTTCTGAAAGGATTAATCCTAAAATAATGTCAAGTATTCAAGATAACGAAGCCTTTACTATCTTAGCTTCACAAGTAGATGCAATATCTAAGAAATTAGATAATTTTGCCATCAACATATCACATAACAACTCATCTAATATTGAAGATTCTCAAACTATTGAAACTTTACAAGCTATTGCTAGTAAAAATAATCCGTATTCAAACTATTATAATCCTGGATGGAAAAATCACCCTAATTTTAACTGGAATAATCAACAACAACAATGGGGTAATAATCAATCCCATCCAACTGGAAATTGGAATAATCAAGTAAATTCAAATTATAAACCGCCTGGATTTAATAATCAATAGTAAAATTTATCAATAGAAGAATTAATTTTACAAATGAGTAATCAATTACAAAATCAAAATACTGATATTCTTAATATTGAGAATAAAATGGGACAAATCACTAATTTAATTAATTACAGACCTCCAAGAACACTTCCTAGTAATGTTGAAATTAATCCAAAAGAAACTGGAAAAGAACATGAACATGTTAAAGCAGTACAACTTAGAAGTGGAAAGGAATTAAAGGAAAGAATGCATAATGAAATTGAAAAAGAGATTGGGGTTGAAGAGATTGAAAAACCTAAAGAAACTCCTTCTCCTAATCAAGATCAAACTAATATTTCTATTAATGTGGAAGTTGAAAAACCACCACCACCTTTTCCTCAAAGATTAAAACAGAGAAGCTTGATCATCAATTTTCTAAGTTCTTTGAAATTTTTAAGAAACTTACTATAAATATACCCTTTCGTTGAAGCCTTGGAACAAATGCCAACTTATGCAAAATTTATGAAGGATATATTAAGTAAGAAATGAAAATTTGAAGCTTTTGAAACTGTTGCACTAAGTGAAGAATGTAGTGCAATAATTCAAAAGAAATTACCTCAGAAACTTAAAGATCCTGGAAGTTTTACTATACCTTGTGCTATTGGGGAAAAATTTTGTGGAAAAGCTTTGTGTGATTTAGGAGCAAGTATTAATCTCATGTCATTTTCTATTTATTGAAGGTTGAATTTAGGAGAGATTACTCCCACCACTATTACCCTTCAGTTATCTGATAGATCTATCACTTACCCTAAAGGAGATAAATTTATCTTCTCTGTAGATTTCATTGTGCTTGATATGGAAGAAGATAAAGAAATACCAATTATTTTAGGGAGACCTTTTCTAGCTATCGGATGAGCTATGATTGATGTGCAAAAAGGAGAATTAACTATGAGAGTTAATGATCAAGAGATTAAATGGTGAAGTCCCCATCCAAGGTGATGTGGCTAGGCTTGGTTTAAAGTGTGACATGAATGAGGTTAAAAAGCTTAATGAGGGATTAAGAAAGAGGTCCCCTCCATTTGCCATAAATGACATGGTGAGGTGTAAAGTAACTCCCATGGCTTGCATATGGCTTATTCATGGCTTCATGGCTTCATTTGGCTTAGGAAAAGGTTTGGTCAATTTCATGGAAGAGGTTTATTTGGAATTTTGAGAACTTTGGATTTTTTGATTGGTTTTGTCATGATGCTATTTTGGTTTAATCAAAATGATGGGTTTGGACTTAGGTGATGCTTTTAATTAAGTGGGAGTGATGAGACAATATTGTACGGCTTATTTTTAGGTTATGTGTTTTATTTTGAAAAGGGGGTCGCCTAACAGAAGTTGTCGGTGAATTTTTAATTTAATTTAAATAAATAATTTGAAAAGTAGTATTTGATTTTTGAAAATAATTTTAAATTTGAAAATTTTAAGATATGAAATCAAACCGATCTCACATCCCAAATAGTTTATATAAACGAGCACCGCACCACAAACCGTGTATCTATCCCGAAGAATAGACACATTGTTTGGTAATGGGGCTCGATTAAATGAACTAGAAGATTTGTGACATCCGTTTGGTCTGCGAACCAATTTTATAAGCCGACAAGTTCCCCTACTTAATATAAAGGAATTAAGCAGGGTTTATATTACCTGGGTTCTCAAAATTCCCTATAAGGGCAAGCCCCTATAGTTAATTACATCTTAAGTGACGGTAATCACCTAAGAAAACTCTCGATAATAATCAGTAGTTCTGCTCTCAAGAATCTCAAAATTTAAGTTTTCAAGGGATTGAATTTTGGAATTTCAATAGGGAATGGATCAAGTTTGGGACATTTTATTTTGGGAATTCAAAGGAAGAAAGGTAGGAGAAATCACAGATTCGAAGCGAACTTCTGTAATTTCCCAACTATCCAATTGTTTGGCTTGGATTTAGGAAAGTCCTAATGTTTATTTAATGTTTCAATCTTGCCAATTTTAATTAATTTGGACTTATATTTGTATGATAAAATCATACAAATAGCCTTGAAGATGTGAGGGTTTATGTCGTATCAAACGACTACCTCGGAGTCCTAAGACTGGTTAGGGCTTAACTTACATGACATGATCATGCAAATGCCTAACGAAGAGTTGATGATTTATGTTGCACTAGGCAAACTACCTCGAAATCCTATGGCTTAATTATTTAATTCTAAGAAAGTTTTGCTGAAGTAGATTCAGGTTTTGTTGACGACGATGGCCGTGCTGCCCACCATGCTCCGAGCTCCTTGTTGTTGCAGAGGATTAGTTTTAGAAGTCATAAATCAGGAGATGAGAAAAGTGTTTTGGTTTAGAGAAAATCTTAATTTCCAAGTGTTTTTTATATTTTATTTAAAACAAATCTTAAAGTTGATTATAACAACACCGTTTAAGATCCCACGGTTCCATCCTTCCGGCATCGTTATTTTTATCGGATTCACTTAGTCCAGATGAATTTGCTAAACTCAACTAAATGAGTTCCACACTTTCATTTAGACCATGGGAAATCCCGTTAGCAACACGTAGGTTACATCATCCGAGGTATTCCCGATCATCCAACAAGACGTTTTAATTTAGTTGTAATTGTAGTTTTGTGTTCACGTTTGTGATTAAATTTTGAGTTGTTTTATATTTTGAAATGTTGTGGCGGTGAATTTTATCTTGCAATGACTTTTAATTTAGTTTTGGTTTCAGTTTAGGGGCTACCCTAAAGGTTTTGGTTTTCATGCAACGAGTTGTTTATCATGCAAGAAAGGTAAGTGCGATGCGATTAAATAAATTGCAATAAGGTAAATTGCAATAAAATAAAAGCGTACCTGGAGGGACTTCCCGTCATCCCAAGCTGCACTTAAAACATAATTTGAATATTTAAGCAAGTTCCTAGGTAAAGCTAAGGGAGGGTTATGGTTTTCTACCAAGTTCGTAATCCTATAGCTAGTCATTTCCTATGACGTCTAGGTTCTTGTGTTTTGGTTTGAGGACGATTTTCTTCATCAAAGAACAATTAAGTTCAATTGTTCTTATAAATATCCTATCATATTGAGGAAGTTCTTGAGAAGAATCTTAAACATCTTTTCAATATTGCTAGAATTGTTATAAGTCCAAATGAATTTAATTATACAAATGAATTAATCATCCGAGAATTCAATTTTGTTATCTTGCTCAGTGAACTAGGACATTTGAATATCCTATAAGTGAAGTAACATTTCATTTAACGTTCTATTTAGGAGTTATGATAACCAAAGCTTTCGAGGGCAAATTGGTGTTCAAATGGTTTGTGATTTAATTTAATTTCAGTTATCGGGTTTAAATTTGGAATAGTGTTCAAGTTGCTTTATTTTTATTTTTGAATTTCTTTATGTCTTAGGTGATGTTATTTTTTAATTCAATTTAATTTAAATTTAGTTTAATTTAATTTGGTTTACTTTAATTTTAATTTAATTTAATTTGATTTTAATTTTAACTTGATTCTATTATTTAATTTAATTTAATTCAATTTAATTTGATTTGATATGATTTAATTTAATTTAATTTAATTTGATTTAATTCAATTTAATTTGATTTAATTTAATTTAATTTAATTTAATTTAATTTAATTTAATTTAATTTAATTTAATTTTATTTTATTTTTATTTTTAATTTAATATTTTATTATTTTTTTTATTTTTTAAAGATGATTTAATTTTAATTATTAAAGTATTAATTTAATTGAAATTTTAAAAGGATGTAATTTAAATAATTTAACTTTAATTTAATTTAATGATTAAGTCTTTTAGCATTTTAAATCTTAAATTTGGATTATCATTTTAATTAGGAATTAAATATTATGGAGATGATTAATTTAGGGATTCTTAAATTAAAGAACAAATCTCTTCCTAATAATATCCCTATTTTAATAATTCCAATTTTATTATTCTTCCAAATTTAATCAATTATTTAATTAAGGTTTATTTTGATTATTTTCAAATTGTTTGGTAGGTTTCTACTCTTTAATTATTTAAATTTCAATCATCCAAATCAGATTAGGATCAAATATTTTACTCTTTAATTTTATTAAGCCTAAAGTTTTAATTAAAGATTAAAATTTTAATTACCATTTTGCCCCTTCAAGCTTAATAATTTCATAACTCTCTAAATTGAGCTTAAATTAACTTGAAATTTTTATGTGACTTCACTCATATGTCAATAAAGACATGAGAGGAGAAAATGTGATTTTTCTGTATTTAATTTAATTATGTAATTATTTTTGGTGGAAAATAGAGATTTCCAAGGAAAATTTAACAATATAACCAAGGGAAAGTTTCTGTCCTTAAGAAAATTTTGGGACATTCCTAATGACCAGAGGACCACTTGGACCAATTTTGGTGATTTTTTAATTATATTATTTTTATTATGATTATTTTAAGTTTTGGAGTATTAATTAATTTAAAAATAAAATAAAGGTTGAAAAATGAATTTTATATTTTTCAAAAATCCCTCTGATATCAAGGGAATCAGAGAATCAATTTTTACAATTTTCTCGATCTTTCTTTGATTTATTAGAATTATTTTAGTGGAAATGCTAAAAGATACATTTTTTAATTTTAAAATTACCTTAAGGGCTTTAAAATTTAATATCTCATCAAATAGACCTAAGAAAAATATGGGGTTTATTCCTAAGTGATTAGAATTCAAAATGTGACATTTTAGTGAATTTTATTATTTTTGTGATTTTTATTATTTTTTATTTATTAAAATATTAAAATAATGCAAAAAATTAACTTTTTTAGAAAATTGCAATTTTATTTTTTTAAAATTTCCCTGATATCAGAGAGGCTGCAAAACCAATTTGGTGAATTTTTGAAAAGTATTTTGAAAGTTATGATTTTTTAATGTTTAAATTGGCTAAATGGCTTAATCAACCCATTTAGTAGGGCTAACCAAGTCCAATTGACTTCAAATTTTTATGGTGGGTTCCTCCGATCCTAAAGGTCAGTGGAGAATTGATTTCAAGTCAATTTGATGCATGATTAGCTCTAATTAATTAAAGACCTATTTTGGGTGTTTAGGCCAATTAGTGGTTATTCCAAGTGAATTAATTCAAAACCTATTTTTCCTAGGGTCCTCTCGGTCAAAAGAAACATCACCAAATTTTTCTAGAATTTATTTCAAAACATGCTAATTATTGGATTTAAAATACTCAAAACAGCAACATGAATTTGAAAATTCAATAACTTCTCATAGGGATGGCCTCTGACTTTGGAAAATTCAGGAAATGTTCCCAAATTCAGAGGCTTCAAAAGCCCTATGGTCTCATGTCATGGTGAATTTCCTATATGCATGGAGAATTAAAACAATGCAGAGGGTAAATAAATCATTAACAATAAAATATTTGATGAAAATAAATGATTTCTTTTCCACATTATTCTCCTCTGTTCACTGAGCAAGAGGGTATTTTTATTTTATTTTTATGAATTTTCTATACAAAGTTATACATTTTTGAAGTTTAGGGAATTAAATAAATAAAAAAATACCCTAATTTCCTACTTATCCACGTGGCGCCACGCCATCCTCGGCAGCTCCGAAACGCCTTGTGTCGCGCTGCGATTCGACGCCTCCACCCAACGCAGCGCTCTGGGGGCCCGCTGTATCGTTCCATCTCCTCATCCGGCGCGATCCTGGCCGTCCGTCCGCGTGTGTATGGAATGAACATCATCCGTTCATCGTCCCCAAGCGTCCTCACTCGAGAGCCGTCCACACTAAAACCCTAAGAACTCACTCATTTCTCAACGGATTTTCGTGTTCTTGTGCTCTATGGATTCATCTTGAAGAGACGAATACATCTATACGGTGATCATGCATTGAAATTAAGGCATTTGAAATAGAGAATCTTCGTAAGCTCGGGATAAAGAGTTAGCTCATACCTTTGCTCGCAGAAGTGTGGCTTCAATCCGAGGGTTGTGTCACCTTCGATTGGGTCCCGCAAGCTCCGAGATGAAGTCTCCTAGTCTGCGTGAATTGCCTAGGTATGATTTCGACCAAGCCCGATCACAAAGCTTGGAGTCTGGAACAGATGGGTGGCCTGAAGAGGGGGCTTTTGCTGGTGGACCTCTTCCCTTGGTCTGGTGAAGGTGTAGGACCAATAAATTTGAGGATTGATCCACTGTGGAGAAGTGTCCTGGTTTTGGGTGGAATTTTGGATGAGAAATTGGGCTCTATTGGTGGGGATTAGGGAAAATTGTCACTGGGGATCAACTGCTCTAAGTATGGAGAGTGTTCTGGAGCAATTTTGGCAGGGTTTCAGTAAGGTCTGGTTCAGCACCTCTCATGGCCGAGAGGGGGTGGTGTTTAAATAGGAGAGGGTGGAGGGCCTCCCAGGGGGGTTTAAGGCTTGGGATCAGCTGCTCTTGGCAAGAGAAGAACAGCTGCAATGGCCATCGGGGATGGGGCAGCTCAGCAGGTGAGAATTCCAAGCTCGGGCTCACATGCGAGCTCTCGGCTCGGTGGTTTCCGGCCGTCGTGGTGGCTGGCTGGCCAGGGTCAGGTCACCCTCAAGGTCAGGGAGGTCAGGGCTGGGGCTTAGTGCAGTCAATTGGCCATGGACATGTGTAAAGGAGTTGAATTGAAATAGAATGGGGGAGGAGCTCATTTTGGGTCCAAATGGGTCAACCCACCTTTTGGGCTTGGTTCACCTCCCCATGGCTGATTTGGACTGAGGGAGGATCAGATGGATCAGCTAGGAAAGGGTGGAGAAGTCACCATCCATGAATATTTTGATTAATCATGGATTAAGGTGAAGCATTAAAAGGGTTAAAACCTTTTTAAGGGGGCTTAAAAGAGGCTCCTCCTTTTGCCATTAATGGCTTGATCACATGTCAAACCTTCCGTGGCTTCATGTGGCTTGTTAATGGCTTTCATGTGGCTTCATGGCTTGTCTTTGGCTTGGGGAAAAGCTTGGTCAATTTCATGAAAATGGAATTTGGAAATTTTGGTAATTTAGGAGTGATTTGATGGGATTTGGCATATGGCTTGATTTGGATTTATTTGATGATGGAATTGTAACTTGGGGAATGGCTTTGATTAAATGGATGGCAAATGGAAATGTCATGTGGGCTTTAGGGTAGATTTTGGGCTCTTTGAAATGGTTTTAGATGGGCTTTTAAAGTGATTTAAGGAAGTGGTTTTTTTTATTTTAGGATGAGAATTTTGCAAATGATTGGATCCAATAAGTGTTGAATTTAGTTTAGGAATGTTTCATGAATGATTTGGAATAAATTTGAAGTGTTTGGGCTAGGTTTGGGTTAGATTTGGACCTCTTTGGTGAATGGGCCAATATAGGTGAAATTGGGCTAACTTGGGCCAATGTTGGGATAGGGTTGAAATTGATGTAAAATAAATGTTGGAAAATGTTTATGGGAGTGTTTCAAAGAGGTTTTGGCTTTGGTTGGGTTTTGATTTTGGGGTTTTGGCTTATTTGGGTTAGGTTTGGGTTTAGGTCAAAATTGGGCCTTTTAGCTTTGGGTTGAATTTGAGTGGGGTTTGGAGTCTAAATTTTGGGTAAATCATGTTAGTGTTTTGTTTGTGGGAATGTTAAGGAAGGTTTAGAAAAGGTTTGGGATTAATTGGTGTTGAATTGGGTTAGTTTGGGTTAGGTTTGGGTCATGGGTTCAAATTGGGCTTTAAGGTCAAAAGTGAAATTGGATTCAAATGTCAATCAAATTGGACTTGTATTTGGTCTATATTGGTGTTGGGAATGTTTAATTGAAGTTTAGAATTGAATTGGACCAGAATTTGGGTCAATTGGGTAGGTTTGGTTTGACATTGGGTTCACTTTGGGTTAAAAATGGGTCAAATTGGGGGTTTTGACAAAAGTGGGGTAACTTGACAAAATTGGCCCATGGTGCTGTTGAAAAAAATGAAATTGGGAATATTTGGGATTTTTTGGAATTTTCTGGGAATTTTCTGAATTTTTGGATTTTTGGGTCAAGAGGGGTATTTTGGGTATTTGGAGGGTATTGGGAGGTATTTTTGGAATTTTTGGTATTTTTGGCTATGGATGATCAACTTTATTGGTGAGGAAATGTTCAAGGTTAATTTTGGGGAATTTTGGGTGATTTGGAAATTTTGAAAAATTTGGGTAATTCCAAATTGGGGATTTTTTATTCGGGTTACGTTTGGGTGGAGTTTGGGTTCAAATTTGGGGAAAATCATGTTAGTGTTTTGTTTTTGGGGATGTTAAGAAGGTTTAGGAAAATATTTGGGGTTAATTGGAGTTAAGTTGGGTTGGTTTTGGCTAAGTTTAGGTCAGGGGCCAAAATTGGGCTTTATGCTTCAAATTGAAATTGGATCCACATGTTGATGAAATTGGGTTTGTGTTTAGTCTAAATTGGTATTGGGGATATTGAATTGAAGTTTAGGATTGAATTGGATCAAAATTGAGGTCAATTGTGTTGGTTTAGTGGGACATTCGGTCCACTTAGGTTAAAAAAATAAGCCAAATTGGGGGTTTTGGTAAAAGTGAGCTAAATTGGCAAAATTGGCTTATGGTGTAGTTGAATAAAATAAAATTGGGAATATTTGGGATTTTCTGGAATTTTTTGGGAATTTTCTGAATTTTGGAATTTTTGGGTTCAAAGGGTATTTTGGGTATTTGGAGAGTATTAGGGGGTATTTTTGGAATTGTTGGTATATTTGGCCATGGATGATCAATTTGAGTGGGGGGAAGTGTTTAGGACTAAGTTTGAGGAATTTTGGTTAATTTAGGAAATTTTGCAAATTTTGGGTAATTTCAAGGGCATTTGGTAGGCTTGGTGGGTTTAGGGTCCCGGGGGTCAAAATTTGAAATTTTGGAAAAGTGAAGATTGATCAAGTGTGAGTGAAATGAAATCATTCTGGTTGAGCCATGAAATCATATTAAGCTCACAAAAGCTATGAGAAGACTCATTTTAGGCACTCAATATGTTGTTCCTAACCCTCTTAGCTAGGGGCTTAGGGGTTGAGGTCCATCCATATGAGTTACCTACATGAGTCAGGGAGTCAAATTGGTTAAAGGTAGCTCTAGGGTTTGAAATGTGTGTGTGGGAGTGTGGTGTGTGCAAGCTTACTCTCACCAGACCAGGCCACCCAGGGTAATCCTAAGGCCAAAGAGTCCTATAGGAACCTCATCCTTTAAACCTCCACATTTTATTTTCACCCTCCAAGTGGCTTAGGGGTTTACAATCAAACTTGTGGGGGTTGAAGGGAGCCAAGAAGTGTTTGAATTTTAAGTGATGGGTCCCATTTCTAGTCCTCTAAGATAGTTAAGGAGAAGCCCAATGGCTAGATCCTAAGTACTAAGGAGAGAGAAGAGAAAAGACCTCATCAAAAATGAGGTCAACAAGCGCATATGCGCGGAGCATTCGGTGCATAACCGCGAGATCAGGTGCTTAAGCACCGCTGGTCTAATGCTTAGTCGCGAGTGCTCAAATTTTGACTATTAATTTAATTACACTAAAACATGTATTTAATCCCCTTTTATCACTTCAAATAATTATTTCTCCCTCATAAACTTTTCTGATACTCCAATATTACACTAAAGTTTTCATCGATTCCAAACAAATTTCACATAAACACAAACTTATGTTTCATTAATAACAAACCACACTTAATACAAACTAAAAATTTATATCCAAACACCTTGGATGAAATTCCCTGATAGATAAGTTCATAACTCAAATCATTAAACACAAATTTACATCGTTCAGATGTAACAAACAACAAATTAATGTGCAATAAAACACAAACATAAATCACAAACACAAACTACTAAACATAGAAAACCAAATCATAAGACTACACTTAATTTAATTCCAATCTCCAGTAGGTGGAATATATCCAGTATCACCATTATTTCCATTTGAGCCATCTGGAACATAAATCTGATAAAATAGGTGATGATTAAAAACTCTCACATCTACTTCTTCTAACTATTTGTTTTTTAGATACATCGCTCTATTTGCTTCTTCCACATGACTTGTATGGCTGAATTGTATTTTGAGTTGTCATCCCATGTGCGCTAAATGTGTGTTAGTTTCATTTACCTTTGCTTCGATTGATGTCACGTCAACCTCAATCTTAACAAGCTTTTCTGCAATTTCATAAATACTAACGACCAGAAATCTGTTGAATAACTCTTGCGCACTTTCACTAATGAAATTCTTCTTGTTGGCTTCCTTTTTTTCTTAACTTTGCTCTCCCAAGAAGACATTTTTGCACTCAAAATACTCTTCCTTAGACTTAGGAATGAAAATAAGAACTGGGGCAAGTATTTCTCTAATTCAGGGCCTTTTTTTAGACTTGGAAAATCTTAAAACTGACCGCAGACATGTTAAAACTCCCAAATCTACTTCCCCACGACTTAGGCTACTAGAACCCCATCCTTTCATGTTTTTTTGTAACTCTGGCGCCTAAGCTCCAACCTGCGGCGCATAGCCTCCAGTGCTCATTTTAGCACAGATCTGCTAAATATCCAAATCTTCATTCTGATTCCTCTAAGTCATCAAATAAGGTCAAATAAACACCACTATAGCATATAAACTTCACAATACTACCACATAATCTTATATCAAACCAAACAAAGCTCACAAAGCAAACATAAAGCAAAGCGCACCAATAACTATGGGTTGCCTCCCACAAAACACTTGGTTTAACGTCTTCAGTATGACATACCCAGAACTTACTCTGAGTGACCCAACATAAGATTCTCATCATATTTAAATTGATCGACTGAAAAATAAGGTTTATGTCTAAGACCGTTAACTTTAAATATTTTTTCAGTCTTAGGATCTTGAATATCCACAGCTAGATAGGAATAAACTTTCATCGCAATAAATTTGGCATTATACAGCAAAACTTTTTGTCCTGTCTCAATATTTTTTGTAAGAATCTTTCAATCATTGCATAACTTTATCTTTTCTTTATAAATCTTAGCATTTTCATAAGATTCATTTCTTATCTCTTTAATCTCTCTCTTTAATCTCATTCAATTGCAATAATCTCTTTTCTCCAGCATCTTTCAAATTATAATTGAACTCTTTAATAGCCCAATATGCTTTATGCTCAAGTTCAACTAGTAAATGACAAGCTTTTCAAAAATTTAGCCTATATGGGGACATTCCTATTGGAGTTCTGTAGGCAGTCCTATAGGCCCACAAAGCATAGTCCAATTTGATTGACTAATCCTTTTTGTTTGCATTAAGATTCTTTTCCAATATTCTTTTAATTTGATGAATGGATAATTTAACCAAACCACTTGTCTGTGGATGATAAGCAGTAACAATGCGATGATTAATATGATATTTTTTGCTAGCTTTTCTATAATCACAGTTCCAAAATGACTTCCCCCATCAGTTATCATAACTCTTGGTATTCCAAATCTACAAAAATATTTCTTAAAAACTTTGCAATACTTTAAGCATCACATCAAGGTAAAGTAATAGCTTCTATCCATTTGGATACATAATCTACTGCTATCAAAATGTATGTATTTCCTAAAGATGGAATAAATAGTCTCATGAAATCTAATCCCCAAACGCTAAATATTTCAATTTCCAACATATAATTGAGGTGCATCTTATTTCTTCTAGAAATATTGCCTGCACGTTGACATCTATCACAATTTTTAATTATAATCATTAACATCCTTAAAAATTTTAGGCCAACAAAATTTAGATTGTAAGATTTTATATGCAATTTTATCAACTCCAAAATGTCCCCCATAATCAGAATTATGACATTTTTTGAATAAATTCATAAGTTTTTTCTAAAGGAACACATCTTTGAATGATCAGATCCTTTCCTTATTTATATAAAAATGGGTCATCCCAAAAATAAGTTTAAGCTTCAGATAAATATCTCTTCCTCTCCTGGTATGTTAAACCATAGGGTATATTATCACTGACAATAAATTTTACAATGTCGGCATACATAGGAACACACCACTCATTAATAGTGTCCAATTTTTCATCAGGAAAAGGTTCATTGATTTCTTCAGCATCACAGAGAGATTTTTCAGATTAAAGCCTGGACAGATGATCAGGAATTTGATTATCAGCAGCTTTCATATCTACTATCTCAAAATCAACTTCTTGCAATAAAAGAATCCATCTTATCAGTCTCAGTTTTGCATTCTTCTTCTTCATTAAATATTTAATACCAGAATGGTCAGTATGCACCACACATTTTGTTCCAATTAAATATGATCGAAATTTATCAAAAGCAAATACTATAGCTAATAACTCTTTCTCAGTAGTGGTATAATAAACTTGAACTTCATTAAGAGTTTTACTAGCATAGTAAATTACTTCGAAAATCTTATCATATTTCTGACCTAAAATAGCTCCAATAGCATAATCACTAGCATCACACATTAATCCAAAAGAATTTTCCCAGTTTGGTGAAACTATAACAAGTGCAGTGATTAAATTTTCTTTTAATGTTTCAAAAGCTTTTAGGCATTCATCATCAAAATAAAAAATCACATCTTTTTCTAGTAAACGTCATAAAGGTTTTGAAATTTTTGAAAATTCTTTAATATAACGCCTGTAGAATCCAGCATGTCCTAGAAAACTTCTAATTCACTTTACATTTTTTGGGTAAGGTAAATTAGAGATCACTTAAATTTTTGCATGATCTACCTCCATACCATTTTCTGATATACGATGTCTCAAAACAATTCCTCCTGCTACCATAAATTGAAATTTTTCCTAGTTAAGGACTAAATTAATTTCTTCACAACATTTTAGAACTTTAGACAGATGTTCTAAACATGATTTAAATGAAATTCCAAACACTGAAAAGTCATCCATAAAAACTTCAATTTCTTTTTCAATTATATCACAGAAAATTATCATCATACCTCCCTGAAATGTAGCAGGGGCATTCATAAACCAACGGGCATTCTTCTAAAAGCAAATGTACCATAAGGACTGATAAATCTTGTTCTCTCTTGATCCTCAGGAGCAATTTGTATTTGGTGGTAACCAGTATATTCATCTAGAAAACAAAAGTTTTTATGCCCAGCTAGTCTATTCAACATCTAATCTAGAAAGGTAAGTGGAAAATGGTCTTTCCTTGTGGCACGATTTAATTTTCTATAATCAATGCATATTCGCCACCTTATAACTTGTCTTGTTGGTATTAATTTAATGATTTCATTAGCAGTCATAGTAACTCCTCATTTCTAACGAACACAGTGAATAGGACTAACCCGTGCACTATCTGAAATAGGGTAGGTAATTCTAGCATCCAACCACTATAAAATTTCTTTCTTAACAACTTCTTTCATGATAGGATTTAATCTCCTCTGAGGATCATCCTGAGGTTTGTAGTTATCTTCCTTAAGGATTCTATGCATACAAATTAAAGGACTGATTCTTTTAATATTAGTTATTGTTCATCCAAAGGCTTTCTTATATTTCTTTAAAATTTCGATCAAACTCTCCTCCTCTTATTCAGTCAATTGAGAGGAAATTATAACTGTAAAAGTTAAGGAATCACCTAAAAATGCATTTTTCAAATGGTTAGGAAGCAACTTTAAATCAAGTTCAGAAGGTTTTTCAATTGATAGACTAAATGAGTCATATTTTTTAGTCATGTCTAACAATTCAAAATTTTCATGAACATAATTTAAATCTTCCTTATGAAAATCTTCAGGATGTCATAATTCCTCTTCTTGCTCGTGTTCCATTTCTTCACTCTCGTGTTTCTTTTCATAAGCTGATTTGAAATGACATTCACTCAAATATCTGATAACATCCATCCTATAACATTCATCATCTTTAACTCTTGCAGGATATTTCATTGATATTGAAATATTGAATGTAACAGTTTGGTCATTGACTCTCATCATTAATTACATTTTTTACACATCTATCATTGCTCTGCCTGTGGCTAGGAAAGGTCTCCCTAAAATTATGGGTATCTCTTTATCTTCCTCCATATCCAGCACAATAAAATCAACAAGAAAGATAAATTGATCCACTTTCACCAAAACATCTTCTTCTATAACTCCTTTGGGATATGTGATCGAACGATCCGCTAATTGCAGAGTTACAATAGTAGGGGTTATTTCTTCTAATCTCAGTCTTTTGAATATTGATAATGGCATAAGGTTAATGCTTGCACCCAAATCACATAAAGCTTTTCCTTAAAATCTATCTCTAATGGCACATGGAATTGTGAAACTAACAGGATTTTTAAGCTTTTCAGAAAGCTTTTTCTGAATTATTGCACTGCACTTCTCCTAAGTGCAACAGTTTCATTATCTTTAAACTTCCTTTTTTTGTTGAGAATATCCTTCATAAATTTTACATAGCTTAGAATTTGTTCTAAGGCTTCAGCAAATGGAATATATATTATAAGCTTCTTAAATATCTCCAAGAACTTAAAAAATTTTTTATCCAACTTTTGTTGTCGAACACTCTGAGAAACTGGAGGTGGTGGCTTTTCTAAATCAATCTTAGGTGGAGAAATAAGTCTTTCCAAATCTTTTAGAGCGTCCTTTTTTGGTTCTTCAATCTCTTTTTTCTCTACTTCAATCTCATTTTGAACTCTACCTTCCAACTCTCTTCCACTTATTAGTTGAATAGCTTTTACTTGCTCTTTATGCTTGTCTCTTGGAATTACTTCAATATTACTTGGAAGCGTACATTGGGATATATTACTTAATGAATTTGCAATATGTCCCAATTGATTCTCGACATTTCTGATTGTAGCTCCTTGACTTTGTAATTGATTTCCCATTTGTAACACCACATCTTCTATAGATAACTTCTTCTCCTTAAATTGTGAAGTATTGTTAAAACCTTGAGGATAGGTTGGTCTATAATTATTATTCCCTTGATTGTTCCAGTTCTCCAATGGGTTTACTTGTTTGTTTCCCCATTGTTGATTACTACCACCCTGATTATTGGTATTCCAGTTAAAGTATGGATGGTTTTTCCAACCTGGGTTATAATAATTGGAATATAGGTTATTAGGCTTACTTATAGCCTTCAAAGTTTCTGGTGAAGTTTGAGAAACAACCCTTTAGCCTAATGAATTTTCTTCAATCATGGAAATTGGCTGAGAAAAAATCATCCCAAATTGGTCTACCTTCCTTGAGATTGCAGCAACTTGATTTGCTAGCTTCGCAAAAGCGTCATTTTCATGAATATTAGCTACCTTTTTAGGATTTAACCATTCAAAAGGCCATTAAAAACTATTAGTAGCCATTTCTTCAATTAAAGCATAAGCATCAACAAACTGTTTAGACATAAATAAACCATCAGTAGTGGCATCGATAATAGATCTAAGAGCTCCAACTAATCCATTGTAAAATGTCTAAATTATTAACCAATCTGGTATCAAATGATGTGGACACTTTCTTAGGAGATCTTTAAATCGTTCCCATGCTTCATAAATATATTCCCCTTTAAACTGACAAAAAGTTGTAATATCATTTCTAAGCTTCGCAATCTTTGATGGTGGAAAATATTTAGTAAGGAATTTCTGTGCTAAATCACTCCAAGATCTGATAGATCCAGGTGCTAACAAATTTAACCATACCTTAACCTTATCCCTTAGTGAGAAAGGAAAAAGTCTAAGTCTAATAGCATCATCCAAAACACCATCGTATCTAAAAGTAGCACACAGTTCTAAAAAATTAGAAAGATGTAAATTAGGATCTTCAGTTGGTGCTCCCCAAACTGATTACTAGATACCATTTGGATAATAGCAGGTTTAAGTTCAAAGGAACTAGCAACTACAGCAGGGTTTTGAATATTGCCATGAAGTTCATCCACTCTAGGGTTAGTATAATCTCTTAAAGGTCTAAATTCTTGATGAATGTTAACGTTTTGATTTTCTTGATTCGTCATTTCCTAAATATTTTTATCTTTTTCAGTATTTTAAATTTTTTTTATTTTTCTGATAGTTCTCTCTAATTCAGAATCGTAAGGCACAAGTTCTTCAGAACCTGAACTACGCATACACAATAAAATAAAATAAAATAAAACACACTAACAAAAGCAAGGAAAAAGTAAAAATTTTGATTTTTATTAATTTTCTTTATATGAAATTTTAATTAGTTTCCCCGGTAACGGCCCCAAAAACATGATCCCCGAATATTTACACTTACGTTTTTCACTTTATATTTATTTTCAACGATAACATCTCTTTCTTTGCAATGGATCCAAAAATTTGACTCTGAAGTAAATAAGAAATATATTTAATTGTTTTATAATATGAGATTCTACGCAAGTATATGTATTGTTTATCAAGTAATATATGACTTTCTGATTAAGCCCCGAGATATCGAACCCACAGGGAAATGTCTAAAATTTTAAAGAAATAAGAAAAATAAATTTTTTACTTTTCAAATTGATTTTATAAAGTATGTTTTAAGATAGAAAGTTTGAAAATTATTTTTAAAATTTTCTTTTAAGAAAAACTAAAGCAAGCAACTAAAATTAACAAAACTATAAAACAATAAGTATGAAAGCAAATGAGAATGAATTATCTTTTTCCTTTTTCATGAATCAGTAATAATTATGGAATTTCATTGTGGAAGTATCTAAATATGTTGTTCCAAATATGAGTAATTATATTCTTTACACGTACTTGGTTCTATAAAGAACATTGGTTAATTTGAAGTTTTCAAATTTTGTAGATGGGTTAGGCAGGAAAGATATCAGCTATCACTCTAGAGTTCCCCCTATCCCTCCACCTGGGAGCTAACATCTCATAACAAAATTTTTCATATCAAACCAAATTAGGGGGCTTTAGCCTGTCACTCTAAAGTCCTCTAATTTTACTCCCCAATAAAAGCATATCTCCCTATTTATTTGCACTCAAGTATATGGACTACAATTCTCACCCATATAAATGCATGTGATTCACTCCAATTGTTGATTTATACAATATTGCATTGGTTCCTACATGATCTCACAACAAATTTTAACATCTTAATTAGCCAAATCAAGAAGTAAATGAAGTGCAAGGTAGTGGAATCATCACCACTTCTTTCGATATTAAACATTTGTTCTTCACACAATTTCCTTCCATAATTTAGTTACTTCTTCATTTGAAAGGAAAAATATAAATAAAACTACTCAGAACACATGGAGAAAACACAAACACAACTAGATTTGAAAGAAGTAAACATAGTGAAAACACACCAAGTCTTACTTAAAAACAAAATGTATAAACAAAGATAAACTCTTATCTAAAAATCCTCTCCACAAGACTCTGGAAGTTCCTCTGAATCTTTTGATTTCGACTAGATAACTCTTTAAGGGTTGGCACCCAACTCTAAGGATTGACTCTCCTAAATTCTAATACAAACTACGATAAAGTAAAGTGGAAGATTAAAGAAAATATGACGAGAAGAAGGCTCTCTTTCTTCCTCTTTCCCTGAAACCACTTCAAGCTTTTCTCCAACTTCTCCCACCAAACTTTTTCTTAAAAACTCTTCTCTAGGGTATGACACCACTCTCTGATCTTTTAATCTTCATTTTAATAATTCTCCGAAATGTGCTTTGGTGTCTCTTCAAATTATGTTCAAATTCAATGAATCTACCAAGGGATGCATCCATTCTTTCAAAATTTAATTGAATTTTGGCGCTAATGGAATGTTAATGAAGTTTAAACCAAAGGGTGCTTCAAAAACTCCTTCAAATTTATGCGAAAATTAATTTAATTTTGTCACTTTAAATGTGGCGCCTATGCGCCAGCCATCGGGTGCTTAGGCCAAATTTGCACACCTTTCAATTTTTGCTCCAAATTTGATCATTTTTTGCTCCTTTCATCCCAATCACTCATTTTCATCATACCTACAAGAAAAACGTAAAAATATCTTCCATTAAAGTGCAATACCATCAAAAATAGGTATAAAAATGTGCTTAAAAATATTATATATTTTAGGTGTATCAGTTGCCTTCATCAATTTGTTGGTCATCAGAAAAAGGAGGAACACTTGAGAGATTCTATAGGAAGTAAGATGTCGAGGGAACTTCCACAGACGTGTCTGACACTGAAATGCACCTATCATCAATTCTAAAATGGGACCTTTTTGACATGCTGCAGATCAAATCTAATGATTCTCGTCCCCATTTCTTTTGTCAATTTATGTCCTTTTATCGGCTTATTTTTTGACACCTCACCTAAAGGATGAAGCTATTTGATCTCAAGAGCAAACAACACCGAAGCCTTATTGAAAGTTTGCAAAATGATATCAGACCCCTTTTCCATCACAAAACAATGGGCAAAGACATAAAAGCCGGTCGGCGATAAAAACTCGTTCGTTCCTATCGTCGCCAATTCAGGGCTTTCATGTCAAATGACAAGGATTCGCTAGCATATTGTCCTAATCTTTTTAAAGGATAAAAAAAGGAGAATAGACAATGAAGGAAAGGTAAAGTGATATCATCATAGGGAGAACTCTAGAATGTTATTATCCTATTAGGAAAATCACAAGTCTAGTAACCAGAGAGTTTTAGGTGTCAACCTGTTCTGAGTTCTTTTTACTTCTCTTATAGAAGCAAACTTCTATGGTTAATTACATCCTAGATAATTTTAGTTTTGCCTAAGAAAACTTTTGATTAATATTAAACAATCATTTTCTAAATGGGTTTTTAAGAAAATAGACATATAAATGTCTTATCCCCAATTTTTATCTCGTTGTCCTGAGATATTATGTCAATTTATTTATGTCATGAGGTATCTTCAAAAATGTCAAGAAAATATGACTTTATTCTGTCATGTAAAGTCGGTTTTCTTTGTCATGTTGATATTTTGTGACTTTTCATGTCATTGTTCCATGTCATGTTTGTTTATTTTGTTCATTAAGTTTTATCATATCATGTCTTATCATTTATGTCTTATTTTGTCATTTTTGATGTCATTTATTTTTTTTGGTTGTGTTTCGTCATTTTAAATGTCATTTATTATTTTTGTTTGGTTTTAATGTCTTTTTGTTTTGTTATTTTTATTTAGGTTTCGTCGTCGATGTCCTGCAAAACAGAGTTAGCACATCCTATAACATGCAATGAAAATCTAAGCGAGGTTGTTTTTGTTTTATTTTTTTATTTGTTTTGTCATCGTTTCATCATTGTCGTCCTGCAAAACAAAGTTAGCCCATCATATAACATGCAAAGAAAATATAAACGAGGTTTTGTTTTTATCCCTGCAAAGTAAACATTATCAGAAATAATGTCATAAGAATGTCTATTGTTTCAAAATTGTCGGATGTCCAAATTTGGTTGAAATCTTGTTTTATGTCTAAGTTAGGTTAAACTTAAGTTATATTGTTTTGACTTGAGTTCAATATGGGTTAAACTTAAGTTTGAGTTAACTTGGGTTCAAGTTAGGTTGAACCTAAGTTACATGGTTTTGACTTAAGTTCAATAAGGATTCAAATTAAGTTTGGGTTAACTCGGGTTCAAGTTAGGTTGACCCTAAGTTATATAGTTTTGACTTATGGTCAATATGGGTTGAACATAAGTTTGAGTTAACTTGGGTTTAAGTTAGGTTGAACCTAAGTTATATGATTTGACTTAAGTTCAACGTGGGTTGATCATAAGTTTGAGTTAACTTGGGTTCAAGTTAGGTTGAACCTAAGTAATGTGGTTTTGACTTAAGTTCAATATGGATCGAACTTAAGTTTGGGTTAACTCGGGTTCAAGTTAGGTTGAACCTAAGTTATATAGTTTTGACTTAAGTTTAATGTGGGTTGAACTTAATTTTGAGTTAACTTGGGTTCAAGTTAGGTTGAACATAAGTTATGTAGTTTTGACTTAAGTTTAATATGAATTGAACTTAAGTTTGGTTTACGTTAACTTGGATTCATGTCATATTGATCCTAAATTTAGTTTTGTGCTTGAGTCTGATGTGATTTGGACTTAAATTAGGTTTAGCTTAGGTTTAAGTTAGGTTAAACCTAAGTTTTTGTGTTTAGTTTATGGTGCTTTACGTTTGAATTTATGTGATGTTGTCTGGGTAAGGTTTACTGATTAATTAGACTTAATTAGTGTTAAGTCTAATTGGTTTAGGGTTAATTAAACCTAATTTGGGTAAGGTTTAATTGATTAATTATGCTTAATTAGGATTAAGCCTAATTGGTTTAAGGTTAATTAAAACTAATTTAGGTAAGGTTTAATTGATTAATGAGGCTTAATAAGGGTTAAGCCTAATTAATTAAGGTTAACTAAACCTAATTTGGGTAAGGTTTAATTGATTAATTAGGCTTAATTAGGGTTAAGGCTAATTAATTTAGGGTTAATTAAACCTAATTTGGGTAAGGTTTTATTGATTAATTGGGCTTAATTAGGGTTAAGTCTAATTGGTTTAGGGTTAATTAAACCTAATTTGGGTAAGGTTTGATTGATTAATTAGGCTTAATTAGGGTTAAACCTAATTGATTTAAGGTTAATTAAACCTAATTTGGGTAAGGTTTAATTGATTAATTAGGCTTAATTAAGGTTAAGCCAAACTGGTTTAAGGTTAATTAAACCTAATTGGTGGCTTAATGATTAATAGCTTAAATAGGTTAGCCAATTGATTAGGTTAATTAAACGTAATTTGGGTAAGGTTTAATTAATTATTTTGGCTTAATTAGGGTTAAGCCTAATTGATTTAAGGTTAATTAAACCTTATTTGAGTAAGGTTTAATTTATTAATTAGGCTTAAATAGGGTTAAGCCTAAGTGGTTTAGGGTTAATTAAACCTAATTTGGGTAAGGTTTAATTGATTAATTAGACTTAATTAGGGTTAAGCCTAATTTATTTAAGGTTAATTAAACCTAATTTGGGTAAGGTTTAATTGATTTACTAAGTTTAATTAGGGTTAGACTTAATTAGGATTTAAGGTTGTTTAAGCCTAATGTAAGTAAGGCTTAAAGGTTAATTAAGTTTAATTAGGGTTAGACTTAATTAGGATATAAGCTTATTCATTCATGTAATTAAGGTTTTAATGTCTTTTTAATGAGGATTAATTAAACTTAATGATGTCTTTAAAGCTTAATTAAGATTTGATTTTGTACAAACCTAATACCTTTAAGGTTTAATGAGTGTTAATTAAGCTTAATAATTTCCTCTAAGATTAATTAAAATTTGAATTAACTCTATTTTGATGTCATTAGACTTAATTAGGTTTGCTTTGAGTCTTTTTAGAGTTAGACTCAATTTTGACTTAACTCATTATGGAATGGGCTAATTTGGGTGAAGGAATTATTTTTAGGGTTTTAAAATCACTATTTTATGATAAGTTTTAATCCAAATATTAAAATATCATTTTAAATTTTCAAAAAGACTAAAACTTATTATTTTAGGGTTTTTATCTGTCACCTTAAATTACTTAGCCAATTTTTAATTTTTATTCTCATTAATTTCTAATTATTATAATTATTTTTATAAATAATTACAAAGTCACTAAGAAATTAAAGAATAATATTCTAAAGAATTTTTCTATACTTAGAAAAATTAGGGGATGTGTGCCATGACAAAAGATAATTTTGTGAGAATTTCAAAAATTTTGGAACTATAATTAATTTTTTATAATTAAATTACTCTAGAGAGTAATTAATTAATTAAAAATAAAATATAACTAAAAAATTAAAAAATTTAATTCCACATTATTCTCCTTTTTCTCCTCTTTCCAAGGATATTTTTATTTTATTTATTGTTATTTTTCTATGCAATGTTATGCAATTTTGAAGTTTTTTAAAGATAATCTAGAATTAATAAAATTCTAAATTATCCCAGAATTACCACAACTCGACACCTCATTAGTATACGGATCAAAATGCGCCTAATTCGCTGCAGGGGTCCGAACAACGGATCAGGCAGAGCTACATCACACCCATTTAATTTTAAAACACGGATCATACGGTTGTGGTTTATCTTCCTCCTTTCTCTCCTCCCATGCACAATTGATCTTCTAGGATCAATATCTCGCTCAATTCTCAACGGAATTGAGCAAAATATTTTTTAAAATGATCGTTTCGACAAGACGCACCCATCCATATGGTGATGTATGGGTTTTGGGAGGGTTAATTTTATGAAATACAGGATATATGCCATGCACGATAATCCTAAAAATCCTACCATACCTTGGCCTCAAATTGTTTGGAGTCAATTTCGATGCTTGATATGCTTCACCATAGCCTCCTTAGGATTGATTTCAACTCAATTTAGGTTTAAATTGAATCTAAGTTCAAGCTCCAACCAAGGGTGGCGTAAATCAGCTTGGTTTGGTGTAGGGTCAAATTGACTAGGTTAGATGAGTTAAGATGGCTAAATTTTGATATAGCATTGAAGTTTGAAACCTTAGGAACAATATTGATGTAGATAGTCAGGTGATTTGGGCAACCTATAGGTCTTGGTAAATTTTTTTTTTTTTTCAAGTGCTTGGGTTTACCTTTGTTTATAGCCATGAATTGCCATGGGATAAGCTTGGGCTGAGCTAGGTTTATTTGGGGAGGTTGGTAACTTCTCCATAAGTGCTAAGAGGATAGAATTTGGCTATGGGATGAGGATATTTGGAATTTTTTAATTTTAACCCATGTAAGGTTCACTTGTGGTTAAAGTTGGGTTTGAATTTTTAACCTTACTCATTTATTCATTTTTGGATGGATAAAATTAGTCATAAAGCTCAATACAACCTTCCCTCTAGGTTTCATTATTATTTTAATGGATTAAATTGGAGCATGACAAATAAGTTATATGACTCATTTCATGCATAACCCTTTTATTATTCCATTTAGCCATGATTAAAGCTTGATCCATGCCAACTCTCTTTCTCATTGGATGCTTAGGGTGATGATCAAAATCATCTTAACCATAATCAATTACTTCATCCTTAAGAAAGGGTGATTCATGCTTTGATTTAAGGAGGGAGTGTCACCTCAAAAAAATCTCTCATGATGAATTTTAACCCATGGTTAACCATGATTAAAATATTATATTATAAACCTTTAATGGGTTAATTTGTTCTTGATGGGTCACATGGGTTGTGTCTAACACATATGAGATCATCAATGATGTCATTAATGGGTTTAAAATTTTTAAACCAATTTAATATGTCATATATGGTGTCATGGGTAAAAATCCATTTTTATGTCTTTTTAAATATAATTTCATTTTTAATTAATTATTTCATTAATTAAAAATATTGGAAATTAGATTATTGGTTAATACATAAATCAATCAAAAATAATTTTAATTAATTATTTAATTGATTTATATTATTTTTAATTCAAAATTGAGCATTTTGTCATTTCATGGCTTTTTAATTAAATTTCCAATTTTGAATTAATTATTTAATTGATTAAAATATTGAGAATTAGCTATTTAATTAATCAAAATAATTTTGAAAATTTTTTTTGATTAATTTGTATTATTTTTAGTTCAAAATTGAGTATTTTGACCAAATTTGATGAATGTTTGCTAGGGTTGACCAATATTGACCCAGGTTGACCCAAGTTAACCTAAGTTGATCAGTTTTAGTCCCAGAATGTCCAATGTAACATTTTTAATCTTGTCATGATTGATTTGGTTACAAAATTTGTGAGTTTGTCATTTTAGGGTCTAAATTGGTCATGTTGACCAAATTTTGGATTTTGGTCAATCCAAAGGTCAATGTGGTGACTTATGAATTAAATTTTATTTATTTTGATCAAGTTTAAGTTGATCATGTCAATATTTATCTTTGGAGTCAATTTTGTGATCAACGAAACATAAGTTATCCATTTTGACCATTTTTACCCTTTTTAGGTCATGAATTGATCAATAAGGTTAATATGACTGTCTTTATGTCAGTTTTGGCTAAATTTGAAATGTTTTAATCAAAACTGGTTAATAGAATCAACACAATATTCTTTAGGTCAAAATTTAATCAATTTGACCTAATTTATCATTTTAGGTCATTAGGTGACCAATGAGGTCAATGTAGTGGTGTTTAGGTCACATGTTGACCATTTTTGTCCTGTTTATATCAAAGATTTGTCATTGTTGACCTATGTTGACTTTAACTGATCAGTTTAGTCCTAATGTTGACCTTAGATGATTTATTTAACCTTGTCATGGTTAATCTAATCATAAGGTCAATGATTTTTGTCACCAGACCTAGATTTAACTAGGGTTGGTAATGTCAGATTAATATTGTATTGTCAACTGATCAAATGTGTCATATTTAATCAGTTTGATGTTTAAGATGTCTTGATGATTGACTGAGTCAATTATGAATCAATATAGAGGTCATTATGTGAAAAATTGACTGTCTTTTCCAAATTTTGACCTTTTAAGTTAGGGATTAACTATTTTGATCAAATTTGTTTATTTAGTTAATAAACTTAATCATTTCAGAATTTACTATTACTAATTTAATTAATTTTAATTTGTCATTTAAATTTAAGTCAAAAGACTATTTCAAGGTGTCATCCTAGGTCTTAGAATTTGTTGTCCTTTGTCAAGCCTTAGGAGGTCATGTAGGTAGACTTCCCTTTTAATGTGTCTGATGAGTGACTCTCACAAAAGTGAGGTCAACAAATGGGCCCCCAATATGTGTAGAAAACTGTAAAGTATGCCGCACATATTGGAGTTGACAAACATGGTGAAGATGTGATGCCTTTTTAATTTGTCAGAAGCTATTCTCATGTCAATGGATAGACATCATAAAATGTTAAATATCGATATGTCGATTTTCAGAAGGAATACTATGTGACTTATATCATTTTTTAAGGAAAACAGTATGGGATTGCCATCATTCCATGTTAGGGAGGTCTTATATCCAATAACTGGAGAGAGAAAATGGACATTATATTTCATTTCTCAGAAATGTCAGGTGTCAATGTCAAGATTAAAGGAAAGTCATAACTTCCGTGTCAGGAAAGAATTTATATCGAATAACCGTAGAGAGAAAGTATACGTCCTACTTTCTCTTAAAATGTTAAATGTCAATATAAAGTTAGAGGAATGCCATAACTTCTGTGTCAGGAAAGGACTTATATCCAATAACCGCAGAGAGAGTATATGTACTACTTTCTTTGAAATGTCAAATGTCGATGCCAAGTTAGAGGAATGCTATAACTTCTGTGTCAGAAAATGACTTATATCCAATAACCATAGAGAGAGAGAGTATATGTCCTACTTTCTCTCGAAATGGCAAATGTCGGTCTTGAGAATGAACGCTATACGACTTACATCCTATCTCAGAATTATAGCTGATGGAATGCCATGCATCCGTGTCAGGAATGGACTTATATTGAATAACCGTAGAGAGAAAGTATATGTCCTACTTTCTCTTGAAATTTCAAATGTCAATGTCAAGTTAGAGGAATGCCATAACTTTTGTTTCAGGAAAGGACTTATATCCAATAACTATATAGAGAGAGAGAGTATATGTCCTACTTTCTCTCAAAATGTCAAATGTCGATGCCAAGTTAGAGGAATGTCATAAATTTTGTGTCAGGGAAGGACTTATATCCAATAAACGTAGTGAGAGAGTATATGTCATACTTTCTTTCGAAATGTCAAATGTTAGTCTTGAGAAGGAACGCTATACGACTTACATCCTATCTCAGAATTATAGCTGATGGAATGTCATGCATCCGTGTTAGGAAAGGACTTATATCCATAGCTGTAAAGAGAGATTGGCAAACTCATGAAGTAGACTATATCCACTGGGGATTTATTTCAAAGATTCAAAAGTATAATCTATGTTAAAATTTATGGAGATTTATTTTATTTTGTTGGTGTACGTATTTTGAGTATTTTAGGACCTGCCAACGTATCACAGATAATAGGGGAATATTTCTCATCATTTCGTTTTATTTCCATACAAACTGTACATTGCAAATAAAAGCAAACATTACATATCCTTGCAAACAAGGTTCAATGTTACATATTAAAAGTTAATAGTAAATATATGTACATATGTCACACAGCACACATACTACATACTGTCGATATATTTCTTATTAGAAAGCATCACATCATCATTTTGTTGTTATCATAACCTTTAATACAACTAGACTGACCATAAACATTTAACACTCCAAGGCATTGTTTGTCACAAATGTCTCGGGTGTTTAGACATTCACAGGGTCATGGTAGCTCGCAAGGCTTCAACCCTTTGATCTACCTAAAAAATACCCATTTTTATGCCTTATTTATGATTCAATTCTTAAGGATATTATGCTTTCGAAGGTATTTTCATGTTTTTGGATGTAGATGATTAAAGAGTCGAAAGAAAAGAAGGAAAAAGGAGCAAATGGAGCAAAAATGGAGCTTATGGAGCAAAATTTTGGAATTTTGGCTTGGCGCTAAGCTCGATCCAGCCTAAGCGCCGTTCGATACGGAGTTAGTTTTTTGATGACTTTGGGCGTTATTTTGACGGTGTTAGCAGTTATTGGAGCATCTGAAGACTGTAAGTTACTCCTAATATATAGGACATGTGATACAATGTATGTAGACAAAAGGAAACGGTCTGAATCGCGAAGAGGTGCGACCCAAAGTGAAGAAGTGCGAAAGACCTGGTCACGGAGTCCGGCGCCTAGGCGCCATATCTCGGTGCCTAGGTGTGATGGTTACCTTGTAGAATATACATTGAATTTGGATGAATTTTGAAGAGGTGCCTTAAGCAACCCCTGGTTAAATTCAGAACTCTATAAATAGGAGCCCATTCTACAGAGAAAATCGCACCAACCCCCCCCTAGTACAGTTACCCATTTTAGCATCTTCTCTCTCATCTCTAGTTTTATTTAGTCTCTTCCATACTTAGGGTGCCACTTTATTTTGTATCTAGTGAGTTTATTTTGAGTGTTTATTATGTGTTATTGTTGTTGGAGTCTTTCATCATCACTTTAGAGTCAGCAAAAGTCAGCAGTTCTCTTGAAGCAACACTTGAGATAAGTCTTTGTACTTTAGTTCAAAGTTTTATAAATATGTTTTGTTGTGTTATTTCAATGTGTTCTGAGTAGTTAGTTATCTTTCTCTTTTAAACTATGAAAAGATTAAAAATTAAATAAATTTTGTAGGAGAATTAAATATAAAATATTTTAAAATATTGTGATGATATTAATACCTGATCTTTGTTTACTTTTTAAATTGGCCATTTAATTTGTTAAAAACAGTTGAAGAATTTTGAGAGCTATCCGGAGATAAATTCTTAACTAGTAGATATCATATGAATACTTAGGTAATCGCAGGCTATACGCGGATTGTTTAAGGTGAAGTGCAAATAAATAGAAATGTATTATTTATTGGGCGTAAAATTAATTAGTTTTTTAGAGTGACAGACTAAAATCTAATAATTTAGTTTATAGAAAGGTAACGGGTCACTGGTAGGGTCAACCATAGCCATTCTTGGAGATCTAGTAGTGTGAGCCTAGATTAACCCATTCTACTAATAAAAGATCCTGAGCCTAACTATAGATTAGTCAATGTTCTTTGCACCTGGACAAAAGGGTAAAGAATAGGAATGCTTCTATTTGGCACTATATCATAATCTTAATTCCCTACAAAAGATAATTAATCTATAATTCTTGGATTAGTTGAAAAAGGAGAAAGTCGTTTTTATAATTGCATTGAATTTTAATTACTACTTACTTTACTTTCCTGATTATTGTTTACTTTCTTTTAGTAAAAATTATTAGTTAATTAAATTTTAATATATATATATATAAAAAGAGTATATATAAATTGCTTTCGAAAATTTCAAAATATTACTTATATCTCTTTCTTTTTATTTCACTATCCCTGTGGGATCGATAACTAGGACTCCACTAGAGCCCTGTATTACTTGAACAATACGTATACTTGCGTTTAAAATTGTGACTTTTACAATAATAAAATCTAAATATAAAATTATAAAAGTAAACCTCGCACATCAAGTTTCTAAAGTCATTTGCTGGAAATTAAATATTCTAAAACGTGATATCAAATTCTTGTATTTTAAAGCATATTTAAAGTCGCATCGCATCAAGTTTTTGGCGCCGTTGTCGAGGATTTAATAAAATAAAAAGTAAAAAGATAGGATAAAATAAAAATAAAAAAAGTAAAAAAAACATAAAACAAAACAAAAACATTTTCTTTAAATTTTTATGCGTAGTTCCGGATCTGAAGGATTATTACCTTTTGATTCTGAATTAGAAAGAACAATTAAAAGAATTTAAAAAGGAAAACAAATTTCAAAACATCAAAAAATGGCTAACTTACATAACTATAATCAAAATCCAATCGAAATTAATGAACATAATATTTATAAACCATTAAGGGAATATTCAAACCCTACGATTGATGAACTTTATGTTAGTATTCAAATTCAAATTGTAGATGCTAATTCTTTTGAGCTTAAACCTTCTATTATTCAAATGGTTCAAAATAATCAATTTGGAGGAACACCTAATGAGAATCCAATTTTACACCTTGCTAATGTTTTAGAACTTTATGTTACCTTTAAATATAATAATGTTTCTGATGATGCTAATAGGCTTAGATTCTTTCTTTTTTCCTTAAAAGATAAAGCAAAGATGTGGCTTAATTCATTAGCAACTTGTTCTATTAAAACATTGGGCAGATATAGTACAAAAATTCCTTGTTAAATATTTTTCTCCTTCTAAAACTGCTAAATTGAGAAATGATATTACTTCATTTACGCAATTTGATGGAGAAACAATTTATGAAGCTTGGGAAAGATTTAAAGAACTATTAAGAAAATGTCCTCATCATGCTTTACCATATTGGTTAATTATTCAAACATTTTATAATGGAATTATTGGATCACTTAGATCTATTATTGATGCTGCTGCTGGTGGTTCTTTAATGGCTAAGACATTTTAATAAGCCTTCACCTTAATTGAAGAGATAGATAATAACAATTTTCAATGTTCTTCTCAAAAGGGTTAATCCTAAAAGAATGGCCAGTATTCATGATAATGAAGTCTTTTCTATTTTAGCTTCACAAGTGGCTGCGATATCTAAGAAATTAGATATATTTTCTATTAATATATCACATGTAAGTAATGATAATTCTGCAAATTCTGATGATTCTCAAACAATGGAAACTTTGCAAGCTATTGTTAGTAAAAATAATAACCCTTATTCTAATTATTATAATCCTGGTTAGAAAAATCATCCTAATTTTAATTGGAGTAGTGGACATTAAGTTAATCCAAATTGGAACAATCAAGAAAATTCAAACTATAAACCAACTTATCCTCCTGGTTATAACAATCAGCATAAAAAGTTGTCTGTAGAAGAAATGATCTTGCAACTAAGCAATCAGCTACAAAGTCAAAACATTGTTATTCATAATATTGAGAATCAGATGGGTCAAATTGCTAATTTCATTAATTACAGACCTCAAGGAACACACCTAGTAATGTCAAAATTAATTTTAAAGGATCTGGAAAAGAACATGAACAAGCAAAAGCTGTACAACTCAGAAGTGGAAAGGAACTAAAAGAGAAAACACGGAATGAGATTGAAAAAGAGAAAGAAGTTGAAGAGATTGAAAAACCTAAAGATACCCTTTCTCCAAGTAAAGATCAGACTGTTGTACCTATTGAAGTGGGAGTTGAAAGACCACCACCACCTTTTCTCAAAGACTTAAATAGCAGAAGCTTGACCATCAATTTTCTAAGTTCTTTGAAATTTTTAAAAAACTTACCATCAACATTCCTTTTCCTGAAGCTTTGGAGCAAATGCCATGCTATGCAAAATTTAGAAGGATATTTTAAGTAAGAAGAGAAAATTTGAAGCTTTTGAAACTGTTGCATTAAGTGAAGAATGTAGTGCGATAATTTAGAAGAAATTACCTCAGAAACTTAAAGATCCTAGAAGTTTCACTATATCATGTGCTATTGGAGAAAAATTCTGTAGAAAAGCCTTATGTGATTTAGGAGCTAGTATTAATCTCATGCCATTTTCAATCTTTCGATGGTTAGATTTAGGAGAGATTTCTCTACCACTGCAACTCTTCAGTTAGCTGATCGATTGATCACTTATCCTAAAGGAATTATAGAGGATGTTCTTGTTAAGGCAGATAAATTTATCTTCCTTGTGGATTTCATTGTTCTAGATATGGAAGAAGATAAAGAAATACCTATCATTTTAGGAAGACCGTTCTAGCTACCGGTCGAGCTATGATTGATGTACAAAAAGCAAAATTAACGATGAGAGTTAATGATCAAGAGATAACATTCAATGTTCTGAAATCAATGAGGTATCCTGAAAAGAAAAATGCTATCGAATGGATATTTTTTATTATATGATTGAAAAGCATTACCAAGAAAAATGTAAGGTCATTTCTGATGATAAAGATAAAGAATCCATGTTATATGATGAGTCATTAAATGAAGAAAATTTATCTGAAGAAGCTCATTATATTCATGAAAATTGGGAAATTTTAGACACAACTAAAAATATTATACTTTTACCCTCAATTGAAAAAGCCCCTGAACTGGAATTAAAAATGTTACCTGCACATTTAAAGTATGCATTTCTTGGAGATTCATTAAATTTATCTGTAGTTATATCTTCAGAATTAAGCAAAGATCAAGAAGAAAAATTAATAGGAGTTCTGAAGAATTATAAGAAAGCTTTTTGTTGGACTATCGTAGATATAAAAGGAATAAGCCCTTCAATCTGTATGCATTGGATTTTAATGGAAGAAAATTGTAAACCCACTATTGAACCTCAAAGAAGATTAAATCCAATTATGAAAGAGGTTGTTAAGAAAGAGATTTTGAAATGGTTAGATGCTTGAATTATTTATCTTATTTCGGATAGCTAATGGGTAAGTCATATTCATTGTCTTCCGAAGAAAGGAGGAGTAACTATCATTGTTAATGAAAAAAATGAATTAATCCCAACAAGACAAGTTACTGGATGGCAAATTTGCATTGACTATCAAAAATTAAACAATGCCACTAGAAATGATCATTTTCCTTTACCTTTCTTGGATCAAATGCTGGATAAACTAGCTGGACACTCATATTTCTATTTTCTAGATGGATATTCTGGTTATTATCAATTACCCGTTGCTCCTGAGGATCAAGAAAAGACAACATTTACAAGTCCTTATGAAGCATTTGCCTTTAGAAGAATGTCATTTGGTTTATGCAATGCATCTGCAACTTTTCAAAGATGTATGATGTCAATATTCTGTGATTTGATTGATAAAGGAATTGAAGTATTTATGGATGATTTTTAAGTTTTTGGAACTTCTTTTGAATCTTACTTGGAAAATATAATGAATGTTTTGAAGAGATGTGAAGAAACAAATATAGTTCTAAACTGGGAAAAATGTTAATTTATGGTCACAGAAGGCATTGTACTTGGACATAAAGTTTCACAAATAGGGATGGAAGTTGATCAAGCAAAAGTGAAAATTATTGTCGTCTGTTACTGATGTAAGAAGTTTTCTGGGTCATGCTGGATTTTATAGGAGATATATAAAGGATTTTTCTAAAATTGCTAAACCTCTTTGCCATTTATTGGAAAAAGAAGCTAAATTTGAATTTAATGAAGATTATCTGAATGCGTTCAATATTCTAAAAGAAAAGTTAATCACTGCACCTGTCATTGTTTCACCTGATTGGAATAAATCATTTGAATTAATGTGTGATGCAAGTGATTATGCAATCGAAGCTGTATTAAGACAAAAGTATGAGAAGATTTTCAAAGTTATATACTATGCTAGAAAAACTCTTAATGAAACTCAAGTAAATTACACTACTGAAAAAGAGCTTTTAGCAATAATATATGCCTTTGATAAATTTAGACCATATTTTCTTGGAACAAAATGTATCGTGCATACTGATCATTCTGCTATTAGGTATTTAATATCTGAAAAGGATGCTAAACCTAGATTGATCAGATGGGTTTTACTTTTGCAAGAATTTGATTTTGAAATTATGAACAGAAGAGGGACTGACAACCAAATTGCTGATCATTTATCAAGAATAAAAAATAATAATGAGAAGATATATGAAGAAAATATAAATAAGAAATTCCCGGATGAGCAATTATATGTCATTCAAGGATTACAAACGCCTTGGTATGCAGATATAGATAACTACTTGGTTAGCAATATTTTACAATATGGGATGAATAGTAAATACATTAAGAAATTCAAGAATGATTGTAAATCATATATTTGGGAAGATCCTCATTTATTTAAATTAGGAAGAGATTCTGTGATTTGAAGATGTGTACCTTATGAAGAAACTTTTACAATTATTCGAAAATGAATGATTCTGAATTTGGAGGACACTTTGGAGTGGATAAAACTACATTTAAAATTTTAAATTCTAGATTTTATTGGCCTACTTTATTTAAAGATGTTGGACATTATGTGAAAAATTGTGATCGATGTCAAAGAATGGGAAATATATCCATAAAAGATGAAATGCCTCTAAACTTTATATTAGAAATTGAAAATTTTGATGTATGGGGTTTAGACTTTATGGGACTTTTTGTATCATCATCTAGAAAGATTTATATTTTATTAGCAGTTGATTATGTTTCAAAGTGGATCAAAGTTGTAGCTTTACCGAACTGTGATTCCAAAAGTGTTTTGAAATTTTTAAAGAAAATGATTTTTACAAGATTTGGAATGCATAGGATAATTATCACAGATGAGGAAAGTCATTTCAGAAATATAAGAATTCAATCATTGCTGGAGAAATTTAGAATTAAGCATAGAATTGCAACTGCTTATTATTCTCAAACAAGTGGAATGACTGAAGAGTCAAACAGAGAAATTAAAAGAATATTGGAAAAGTCTGTTAATCCTAAAAGAACTGACTAGGTTGATAAACTTGATTCTGCATTATGGACTTATAGAACAGTTTATAAGACACTTATCGGAATGTCACCTTATTGTTAATTTATGGTAAACATTGTCACTTACCTGTTGAACTGGAGCATAAAGCGAGGAAAGGAACGAGAAAATTTTGATCGTAGCAAGTTCGTCACTGCTGTTGCACACTTCCGATACAATGATTTTGCTACGACTCAGAAGTTTATCTCGGAGCTAAGTTTTTATAATCCTGGAGGAAGAATTGAGGAAACAATCGTTGCACTCAACTGGCAACGATTCTTCTATTTCACTGCTATTGCCGTTATCCCGGTGGTTAGAGAATTTTATGCTAATTTCGTGGATGCGGAGGAATACGAGATTTTCGTTTGAGGAGTTGGAGTAGGATTCACTCCTGAACACATCAATATTTTCTATGGCCTGCCGCCAAACATAGAGTGTTATTACTCAAGTTTATCTCCATCTGAGGGAGATTTGGACATGATCATTGCCTACCTGACTGATGGTACTGGAGCCTGGAAGATTCGGAACAGAAAAAGGGTAAATTTTTCATCTTCTAAGCTTAATGGTGTTTCCAAGGCATGGCACTACTTTATTTCTGCTCGTCTCCTTCCATCCAATCATCTAAGTGAAGTTACTAGAGATAGAGCTATTCTAAACTACTGCATTCAAGAGAGGAAGTCTATTGAAGTAGAGAGCATTATTTATGATTCTGTAGAGAATACTGCTCGTTTTAGCACATATATTGGACTTGGTTTTCCATCTCTGATCTATTCTCTATGTCAAGTGCTGGAGTAGTTACTGAGCTTTTTGAGGAAAAGCTCAAGTCGACGAAGCCTATAGGAAGAGAAAGCGTCAGCATTTATGATCGACTGCGGGGTAAGAGTTCTACTGTACCTGTTGGTTCATTACTTACTTCAGGTAGAGCTTCTACTTCTACTTCAACTGAGCCATCATCTACATTTTGGCAAACCATGCATGATCAATTCATAGAGCAGTAGCATGAGTTATTCTTAACTCACTATAGAGTAGATACTATAGACAAGAAGATTGATCATCTTTCTGAGTATACACAAAGAAAGAGTGATTTTGATGCTGAGTATTCAGAGTCTTTAGTGAGATTTCTGAAGGGTGAGCATGATGTTCAGTTCCCTACTTGTCCCAGATTTTCACCCTATGTTGATCCTAAGGATATGGAGTTCTCTTTTGGTGATGATGATGATGAAGCTACAGACAGTGATTAGTAGCTTGACTTATCTCTAGAGATTGTTTATTTTGTTTTTAGAGCATTTTCTTGTTTTTTGTGATGTTTATTGTGATGTTATTTGTTAGTATTGTTGTGAAATTTTTATGTTAAAACTGTTTTTAGATTATCTGATGTGTGTTTAAGACTGAGATGTGAATGAATTTCTATAAAAGTTTATTTCTGTTTTAGCCTACTGTTTAGTGTTCATGAATAGTTAGTAAATTTGCATGTTCAAAAATAAAAAAAATTTAAAATTTTTTTTTTTAGAAATTAACTCCTGCTATGCAAAACTTTTCTATATATGCTTAATCATTTCTGTTATATTATTATTGAAGCATGTGTAGAAGTAGAAGTTAGTTTTTCCTTACTACATTATTATTGTACTTAGATTGATTCATTTTTATTTCTTTCTCTCATGCTTTAGAAAATTTCATAATTCATATTTATACTAAAGCTGAAGTTTAGGGGAAGGAAAAATATCTATCAAATTTAAATATTATTTGTCCTTAAAAGAACTAATATTTTCTTTAAAAAATATATTAACATAACATAAGGAATGAAAAATCTATTTAAGATTACCTAAATTTTTGAATTTATAAATAATTTAGTAAACTTAACTAAAATTTCAAAAATTTTAGTTGATTTTAAGAATAGAATTATTTAGCTTAAAAAATAATAAGATGAAAATTTTTCTATTTATAGTATAGAGAATTGTATTTTTGAAATACTAAGGAATCATGATTATTGCTTGAAAAAAAAAGATTGAAATAAGTTTTGAAAAATAATAAATTATTAATGTCATATTTATTAAGTAAGAATGTATAAGTTTTTAAAAATAAGTTAAGGATAGTGAAGGTCAAAATCATTAACAGACTATCCAAAAATACTAATCCTCACTTAAAAAAAAAGAAAAAAAAAAGAAGAAAAAAGAAAGTGAGGAGAAGCTTAAGGAAATTCCTAATAAAAAATTGGCTTCACTTGAATTATCTTATAGTAAGAAAACTAATTACATTTTTAACTTAATTTCTATGTACATATATTTTTACTAGAAAAATATTTCATGAAAATCTTCTTCTTGTAAATATTCTATGTGACCTTGACATGATAAACTGCAATCATTCTTGAAATAAATGAAAAATTAGAAGTCTTATGATTTGGTAGTTAAATGTTCTTAAATTCTTAAAATTAAACATAATTAGTGAAATTTAGTTAATCATTTGCTAAAGCATTTATAAAACCAAAAATTATAAGGAATCTTAAATATTTTAACTTCATTCTAAATGTTATCTATTTTACGTAATTAAAAGGGTTACTTGAGGACAAGTAACATTTAAGTTTGGGGAATTTGATCTACCTAAAAAATACACATTTTTATGCCTTATTTATGATTCAATTCTTAAGGATATTATGCTTTAATGAAAGGTATTTTCATGTTTTTGGATGTAGATGATTAAAAAAGAGTCCAAGAAAGAAAAATAAGGAAAAAAGAGAAAAATGGAGCAAAAATGGAGCTTATGGAGCAAAATTTTGGAATTATTGGCCTGGCGCCTAGGCGCCAGAGTCCGGCGCCTAAGCGCCAGTTCAATACAGACGCTGTTAAGTCTTTTTATGACTTTAGACAGTTATTTTGATGAGGTTAAGCGATTATTGGAGCTTCTAGAAGACTAGAAGTTACTCCTAATATATAGGACATGTGATACAATGTATTTGGACACAAAGAAACGGTATTGATCGCGAAGAGGTGCGATCTAAAGTGAAGAGGTGTGAAAGACCTGGTCACGAAGTCCGACGCCTAGGGGCCAGATCGCGGTGCCTAAGCGCGATGGCTACCTTCTAGAAGATACATTGAATTTGGATGAATTTTGAAGAGGTGCCTTAAGCAACCCCTGGTCAAATTCCGAGCTCTATAAATAGGAGCCCATTCTACAGAGAAAATCGCACCAAAACCCCCCCTCTTAGTACACATACCCATTTTAGCATCTTCTCTCTCATCTCTAGTTTTATTTAATCTCTTCCATACTTAGGGTGCCACTTTATTTTGTATCTATTTTTTTTTATTTTGAGTGTTTATTGTGTGTTATTGCTGTTGGAGTCTTTAATCATTGCTTTGGAGTCAGTAGAAGTCAGCGGATCTCTTGAAGGAGCACTTTAGATAAGTATTTGTACTTTGGTTCAAAGTTTTATAAATATGTTTTGCTGTGTTATTTCAATGAGTTCTGAGTAGTTAGTTATCATTCTCCTTTCAACTAAGAAATGATTATAAATTAAATAAATTTTGTAGGAGAATTAAACATAAAATATTTTAAAATATTGTAATGATATTAATACCTGATCGTAGTTTACTTTTTAAATTGGCCATTTAATTTGTTAAAACCTGTTGAAGAATTTTGAGACCTATCTGAAGATAAATTCTTAACTAGTAGATATCACATGAATCCTTAGGTAATCATAGGCTATACACAGATTTTTTAAGGTGATGTGCAAATAAATAGGTAGATATTATTTATTGGGCGTAAAATTAATTAGTTTTTAGAGTGACAGACTAAATTCTAATAATTTGGTTTATAGAAAGGTAACGAGTCACTGGTAGGGCCTACCATAGCCACCCTTGGACATCTAGTAGTGTGAGTCTAAATTAACCCATTCTTCTAATAAAATATCCTGAGCCTAACTATAGATTAGTCAATGTTCTTCGCACCTGGACCAAAGGGTAAAGAATAGGAATGCTTCTATTTGGCACAATATCATAAACTTAATTCCCTACAAAAGATAATTAATCTATAATTCTTAGATTAGTTGAAAAAGGAGAAATTTGTTTTTATAATTGCATTGAATTTTAATTACTGCTTACTTAACTTTTCGGCTTATTGCTTACTTTCTTTTAGTAAAAATTATTAGTTAATTAAATTTAAATAATTATATAAAAAAAAGAGTATATATAAATTGCTTTAGAAAATTTCAAAATATTACTTATTTCTCTTACTTTTTATTTCACTATCCATGTGGGATCGATAACCAGGACTCCACTAGAGCCCTGTATTACTTGAACGATACGTATACTTGCGTTTAAAATTGTGACTTTTACAATAAGAAAATCTAAATAAAAAATTATAAAAGTAAACCTCGCACATCAATTTTTTGAAGTCATTTGCTGGAAATTAAATATTCTAAAAAGTGGTATCAAATTCTTGTATTTTAAAGCATATTTAAAGTCGCATCGCATCACCCTTCTTGATTTGGAATAGCCTGATATCCGATGGGCTGTTTGTCTGGTCCTATTTCGGCATAGAGTGATTAAGATGCGAGGTTTATTAACACTGGGTATACAGTGGTTTACCATATTAGCACTGTTTCCTTGTATCAGATGTACTGATCCTTGTGGAAAAAGAGCTCGGAATGTCTCTGCAAATTTTCCTGGTCCCAGGATTTGTATTTCTCTTCCAAAAAGGATGGAACAACAACTCATCAAAGACACTGTACAGAAGGGTCTTTCAAAATCGTGGCTGTCAATATGAGGTGGGATACAGTCCCCTTTGTCATAGATGTTGATTATACAACTATCTGGAATACAGTGTGTCGGTACAATTCCCCAGATGACAAGCCGTTTAATAATCTGGATAATTACCGTGGGCAACGGGTCTACCTGTTCATGTTGTAGTATTCCAGGAAGGTTTCCTTCATTGTCTTTAGCATAATTATAAAACATCCATATTGCATCGTTAGCCTTCCCTTGCCACTTATCCATTTATTGGGCTCAGAGTAGGTTTATCTTCTGAGACGCCCAGCTTGACCTAGTTCTCGAACATTCATCATGTGATCAATAATGGCCGCCTGCTCATATTCATCAAATAGATTGGTGAACAATTTAATCCCCTCAAGGATATTAATTGTTCGTCCTCTAATATGTTTGAACCGTTCAAAGGTTCGCCATTCTATGTTCCGTATCCATCGAATTTCTTCTTTAGAAATGTCTTTCCTGTTAACTTTTATTTCTAGCATTGTTAAGTCCAAAGCTGGTACATTTGAAGATGGAACGAAAGTTGTTTCTTCAATCCAATCTTCCCATTCAGGCTCTAAGTCTAGCTTTTCTGGATCATGATGAGCTTCTTCTAATGGAGCCTTGAGGGCGGAAGATTTAAACTGATCAAAATTATTTTCCCTTCATTTCTTATTTTGCAATTGTTTTTCTTCTCGTCTTCTCAGACGTTTATTTCTATTTTGTCTCTATGTATGAGTGAGTCCTGTTGTTGCTCTGTCAGCAGCTACTGCAGAAGTTTCTGTAGTTTCTCAGACTGTTGTCGTCACTACCAATTTCAGTTTTTCAACATTGACTTTTCGTTCATGTTTATCATTAGATTCTTCTCCTGAAAAATCAAGATCGTATTGCTCAAAAGTTTTAATTCTATCATAGGCTCTTTTCCCATGACTTCGTCCTGATTAACCAGATACATTAAACGATCCACAATATATCGATTAAACCTGTAGGTGATCGAAGTTGAAATGGATTCTTGCACTTTTGTAGAAATGTCGGCGGTCCATTGCGAAAGACACGTCATTTTTTAAACTGAAGTATAATCTATTGTTAGACATTTTTTTTCTGCAAATGTCAGGGTTATATGGCAGATTATGTTTCATTTTCAAAATCATTCTTGCAAGTATAGATTTAGCAAGTGAGAAGAAGATCTCAAGAGATAAATTGAAATTTGTGCAATAATTCAAAAAGAAAGATTTTATTATTTATCCAGTTCATAAAAAAATTGTTTTTAGGTTGCAAAGTATTTCTTCAAGAAACGACCATTAATTGGGGGTAAAATTCTGTCGCCTTGATAGTCAACTAATTAATAAGATCCCCCTGAATAAGTCTTTTCAATTATGTAAGGACCCTCCCACATTGGTTCAAATTTTCTATCTATTTTCATGTGAGCAAGGACCAAATCCCCAATTTGAAACGTCCTAGGACGAACCAATTTGTCGTGGGCCCATACCATTTTTGTTTGGTACAATTCTAGATTTTGTTGAGCCTGAAGTCGTTTGCCTTCTAAACTCTTAAGTTCTTCAAGTCGCAATCTGGCATTTTCTTCTTCAGTAATTTTGTTTGTAACCGCAATCCTAAGAGAAGGAATTTTAATTTCTAATGCGAGTATGGCTTCAGAACCATATACCAAAGAAAATGGTGTTGACTGTGTTGGTGTTCGATATGTGGTACTATAAGCCCATAACGATTCAATTATTTTTTCTTGCCATTGTCTTGGATTTCTAGTCAATGTTTTCTTTAAAATTTGAACCAATGTTTTATTAAAAGCTTCAACTAAGCCATTAGCTTTTGGGTAATAAATTGTCGAATATCGCTGATCTATTCCATGTCTTTGAATAAAATTGTTTATTTTCTTGTTCTTAAAGGCTAATCCGTTGTCTGAGATAATCCTTCGAGGAACTTTGAATCTATAAACAATTTGTGTTTTAAGGAAGTGAAGAACTTGTTCTGCTTTGACTTCCCTAAGTAGTACGGCTTTTGCCCATTTTGAGAAGTGATCAGTGGCTGCTAGTATAAACCTATGTCCTTTAGTTGATGGAGGATCTATAGGGCTCACAATATCTGTGCCCCAACATTCAAACGGCCAAGATGCAATTGTCAGATGTAATATATTTGACGGTTGATGTAGGATCACTCCATGAACTTGACTTTGATGACATTTCCTTGGTGTTTCAAGGCAATCATCTATCATTGATGAAATTTCCTTGATGTTTCAAGGCAATCATCTATCATTGATGGCCAATAGTATCCCATTCTTTTTATTTTCATTTTCATTTTGGGCCCAGACTGGTGTGCACCACATAAACCTGAAATGGACTTCTTTGAAAAGTTATTATGACTCAGATTGGCTTAAACATCTTAACCACATTTGTTAAAAGGATTGTCGATAAAGAACATCATCTATCAAGGCATATGATAACGCTCTTTGTTTAATTTGAACTGTGGAGGAGTTATCATCCGGTAATGTTCCTGTTCGTAAGTAATCAATGATCGGTTGTCACCAATCATTGTTCTTTTCTTTGTTGACAGCCATTATTGTCATATTTTCTTTCTTTTTGTCTAAATTAGTAATGTCAATCCGAGATAAAACTCGTTTCCCTTCGACAGACACTGAAATGTGACTCCCTTCAGAACAAGCAAATTCTTTTGCGAGTTTTGCTAGAGCATCTGCCAAATAATTATCTTGTATTGGAACCAGGAAAAATGTTACATGAGGAATTTGTTGCACTAATTTCATAATGTAATCAACATATTGTTCCAGCCGTGATTTCAAAATTTTATATTTTCCTGCTATCTGATTAATAATTAGTTGGGAATCACCATAAATGTTGATATTTTTGATGTTCATATTTATTGCTAGTTCTAAGCCAGTTATGAGTGCTTCATACTCGGCTTCATTATTCGTACATGGCTCAATAAGATGATAAGAAAATGGTATCATTCCTTTGTTTGGAGTGATAAAAATTATTCCTACCCCTGCTTTGCCAGGTATGGTTATTTGTCTATCTCTATCTTTTCTGGTGGAGGAAGCTCCATCAAAATACAGTTCCCATGGTTTTAAATCAGAATCTTTGATTTTAAATAATTGTTCATCATGCAAATCATCATTCAGTGGAGATTCATTCAGTATTGGATGTGCTGCTAAAAAGTCTGCCAAAATTTATCCTTTGACAGCACGCAATGGCACGAATGTTATATTAAACTGTGATAATATCATCGCCCATCTTGCCAATCTACCAGAAAGAGTTGGTCGAGTCATCAGATATTTTAATGGATTAATCTTTGAAATAAGGGTCACTTTATGTGATAGCATGTAATGTCTTAGCTTCTGAGTTACAAAAATAAGAGCTAAACAATGCTTCTCAGTTGGAGGATATCTTATTTCAGTTGGATTCAAACAGCGACTTAGGTAATATAGAGCATTTTCTTTACCTTCGTCATTAGTTTGAGCTAGTAGTGCACCTAAAGAATTTACTAAAGATGCAGTGTAAAAGAAAAGAGGTTTTCCTAACACAGGGGCTGCTAAAACAGGAGGAGTCATGAGATATTGTTTAATATTTTCGAAAGCATGTTGACTTTTTTTGTCTCATACAAATTTGGTATCTTTTCTCGTCAGGGCCGTGAGAGGTTGACACCTTCCTGACAGATTAGAAATGAAATGACGAATATATGCTAATTTTCCTTGGAAAGATCTTAATTGAGTTAGATTTGTAGGAGGAGGCATATTCATGATAGTTTCAATTTTGAGCGGGTCAATTTCGATCCCACGATGTCGAACAACAAATCCCAAAAATTTTTCCGAAGTGACGCCAAAGGCACACTTAAGAGGATTCATTTTAAGGTTAACTTATCGTAATCGCTCAAAGACGATTCTTAAGTCATATATATGTTCTTTTTTATGCTTACTATTGATAACCAAATCATCTATGTAACATTCAACTTGCTTGTGAATAAGTTCATCAAAAATTCTTGTCATGCCCCTCTGATAAGTTGCACCGGCATTTTTTAGTCCAAATGGCATTACTTTGTAACGGTATATCTGAAATGGGTGTTCTAAAACCTGTACTTGGCTCATCTTCAGGGGACATTCTAATTTGGTTATATCCTGACATTCCATCCATAAAAGAGAATATTGGATGTGTTGATGCAATATCTACCATTAGTTCCGGAATTGGTAATGGTAATTCGTCTTTTAGACAAGCTTTATTCAAAGTCTACACAAACTCGAATTTGGCCATTTTTCTTTTTTACTGGCACTATGTTGGCCAACCATGTTGGATATTTTTCTTCTCGAATAAAATTGGCCTCAATTAATTTCTTAACTTCGGTGATAACTTGTTGTTCTATGTCAATACACATTCTTCTTGGACCTTGTTTTACAGGGATGTCCTTTTGATCTATTTCTAGCTTGTGAACTACAATTTCTGGAGTAAGTCCAAGCATCTCATCATAATTCCAAGAAAAAAAATCTTTATATTATCTTAATACTTGACGTTGACCTCATTTTTGATGAGGTCTTCTCTTCTTCTTTTTAGTACTTAGGATCTAGCCTTAGGCTTTTCCTTTGACTATCTTAGAGGACTAGAATTGGGACCCACCACCTAGAAATTCAAACCACTTCTTAACTCCCTGCAAACTCCACAAACTTGATTGTAGACCCCTAATCACTTAGAGGGTTGAAATCAAATGTGGAAGTTTAAAGGATGAGTTCCTATAGAACTCTTTGGCCTTAGGATTGCCTTGGGTGGCCTGGTCTAGTGAAGGGGCTGACTTACACACACACTACACTTATACACTACACTTTCACACACCTCCTAAAACCACACCCATACCTAACTTGACCTCCTGACTCATGTAGGTGATTCACATGGATGGTCCTCAACCCCTAAGCCCTTGGCTAAGAGGGTTAGGAACAACATAGTGAATGCCTCAAATGAGTCCCTTCATGGCTCATGTGGGCTTGATGTGGCTTCATGGCTCAACCAAAATGATTTCATTCCACTCAAATTTACCCAATCTTCAATTTTCCAAATTTTCAATTTTTGACCCCGGGACCCTACACCCGCCTAACCTACCCAAAGCCCTTGAAATTACCCAAATTTTTCAAAATTTCCAAATCACCCAAAATTCCCCAAAATCAATCCCAAACATTTCCACATCACTCAAATTGATCATCCATGGCCAAAAATACCAAAACTTCCAAAAATACCTCCCAATACCCTCCAAATACCTAAAATACCCCTCTTAACCCAAAATCCCAAAAATTCCGAAAATTCCCAGAAAATTACAAAAAATCCCAAATATTCCCAATTTCATTTTGTTCAACTACACTATGGGCCAATTTTGTCAATTTACCCTACTTTTGTCAAAACCCCCAATTTGACCCATTTTAACCCTAAGTGAACCCAATGTCAAACCAAACCTACCCAATTGACCCAAATTCTGGTCCAATTCAATTCTAAACTTCAATTCAACATTCCCAACACCAATCTAGACCAAATCCAAGTCTGATTTGATTGACATTTGGATCCAATTTCACTTTTGGCCTTAAAGCCCAATTTGGACCCATGACCCGAACCTAACCCAAACTCACCCAATTCAACTCCAATTAACCCCAAATCTTTTCTAAATCCTCCTTAGTACCCCCAAAAGCAAAACACTAACATTATTTGCCCAAAATTTAGACCCAAACCCCACTCAAATTCAACCCAAAGCTAAAAGACCCAATTTTGACCTAAACCCAAACCTAACCCAAATGAGCCCAAACCCCAAAATCAAAGCCCAACCAAAGTCAAAACCTCTTTGAAACACTCCCATAAACATTTCTCAATATTAATTTTACATCAATTTCAACCCTAGCCCAACATTGGCCCAACTTGGCCCACTTTGACCTATATTGGCCCATGCACCAAAAGAGCCCAAATTCAACCCAATTCAAACCCAAATCACCCCCAATTTGCTTCAAGTCACTCATGACACATCCATGGGCTAAACCCAACAATTATTTGGCCCAACCTCTTTACAAAATTCTCATCCATAAATTCATTTTTAAACTTAAATGCCCATTCCTTAAACCATTTTAAAAGCCCATCTTTTACCACATCCAAAGGCCCAAAATTGGTCCCAAAGCCCATATGACATTTCCCCTCATCATACTTTCAATTAAAATCATCCCTAAGTCCTAAACCAATGATTAAATAATTCTAAATGAAGCTTCATCCAAATTTCCACCAAATTATCCAAAATCCTTAAAACCCATTTTTATGAAATTGACCGAACTTTTTCCGAGCCAAAGGTGAGCCATGAAGCCATGCATGAGCCACATGTGAGCCATGAGAGCCTTGGACACTCCACCATGCCATATTGGGTAAGAAGAGGAGGGCTTTCCTTAATCCCTAAAGCTCATTAGCCTTAATCATGTTTCACCTAAACTTAAATTTAATCCAAATATATTTGGATGGAGACTTCTCCATGCCAAACCAGCTGATCCCTTTGATCCCCCACAGCATCCAAAGCCACCTTGAGGGGTGCACCAAGCCCAAATGGGTGGATTGACCCATTTAGACTCAAAACTAGCCATGCCCCATTCTACTTTGGATCAAAGCCTTCACACATGGCAATTGCCGATTGCTTGCACCAAGTCCTGACCACGACCCACCCGACCTTGAGGGTGACCCATGCTCGGCCGGCCGCGCCACCAGTGCCGCCGGAAAACACCATGGCAGAGAGCTCACATGTGAGCCAACTTTGGAATTCTCCTCTGCTAAGCTGCCCCATCCCCGATGGCCATTGTGGTCGTTCGCCCTCGACCTGCGCAGTGATCCCAAGCCCTAACTCTCCCTGGAGGCCCTCCACCCTCTCCTATTTAAACACCACCCCTCTCGGCCATGAGAGGTGCTCGAAACAAACCTTAAGGAAACTCTGCCAAAATTGTTCCGGACTACTCCCCATACACGAGCATTTGATCCCCACCTGAAATCCCCCTGCCATTTCATCTTTGTGAGCTCAATTTCGTAGTTGAAATCCAAGCCCAAAACCGGGACACTTCTCCACAGTGAGCCAATCCCCAAATCGATTGGTTCTACACCTTCACCGGACCAAGAGAAGGTGTCCACCAGCGAAAAGCCCCATCTCCGAGGCCACCCGGTTGCTCCAGGCCTCCAAGCTTTGTGATCGAGCGTGGTCGAAATCCTACCTAGACAATTCACTGCGACCGGGAGACTTCATCCGGAGCTTGCGGGATCCAATCGAAGGTGAAACAACCCTCAGATCGAAGCCACACTTCTCTGAGCAAAGGTATGACCTCACTCTTCTTCCCGAGCTTCTAAACATTCTCCATTTTTATTGCGTAAATTTCATCCCACATAAACCATATGGATGTGTTCGTCTTTTCAAGACGAATCCATAGAGCATAAGAACACGAAAATCCATCGAGTATCGAGTGAGATATTAGGGATTTAGTGTGGACGGCTCTCGGGTGAGGACGCTCGGGGACGATGAACGGATGCCGTCCATTTAATACACGCGCGGACGGATGGCTCGGATGGCGTCGGACCAGGAGATGGTACGTGAACCCCGGGACCGGAGCGCTGAGTCAGATGGCGGCGTCGAATGGGGGCGCGACACGCGGCGTTTCGGAGCTGCCGAGGTTGACGCGGCGCCGCGTGGATAAATAGAAAATTAGGGTATTTTTCTATTTATTTAATTCCCTAAACTTCAAAAATTCATAACTTTGTGTAGGAAAATCATAAAAATAAAATAAAAATATCTTCTCGCTCGATTGAACGGAGGAGAATAAGGTGGAAAAGAAATCATTTAATTTCATCAAGTATTTTATTTTTAATAATTTATTTACTCTCTGCACATTTTTAATTCTCCATGTATGTATACAATTCACCATGGCATGAGACCATAGGGCTTTTGAAGCTTCTGAATTTGGGAATATTCCCCGAATTTTCCAAAGTCGAGGCCATCCCTATGAAAAGTTATTGATTTTTCAAATCCATGTTACTGTTTTGAGTATTTTAATTCCAATAATTAGCATGTCGTGAAATAAATTCTAGGAAAATTTGGTGATGTCTCTTATGACCGAGAGGATCCTAGGAAAAATAGGTTTTAAGTTAGTTCATTTAAAATAACCCTAATTGGCTTAAACACCCAAAATAGATCCCTAATTAATTAGAGCTAATCATACATCAAATTGACTTGAAATCAATTCTCCATTGACCTTTAGGATTAGAGGAGCCCACCATAAAAATTTGAAGTCAATTGGACTTGGCTAACCTCTACTAAATGGGTTGATTAAGCCATTTAGTCAATTTGAACTTTAAAAATTCATAACTTTCAAAATATCTTTCAAAAATTCACCAAATTGGCTTTGGAGCCTCTCTGATATTAGGAGAATTTAAGAAAATTAGAATTTCAATTTTCTAAAAAAGTTGATTTTTAATATTATTTTAATATTTTTAATAATTAAAAAATAATAAAAATCACAAAAATAATAAAATTCACCAAAATGTCACATTTTGAATTTTAATCAATTATGAACAAACCCCATATTTTTCTTAAGTCTATTTAATGAGATATTAAATTTTAAAGCCCTAGGGTAATTTTAAAATTAAAAAAATGTATTTTCTAGCATTTTCACCAAAATAATTATAATAAATCATAGAAAAATCAAAAAATTACAAAAATTGATTCTTTGATTTCCTTGCTATCAGAGAGATTTTTGAAAAATATAAAATTCATTTTTCAATATTTATTTTATTTTTAAATTAATTAACACTCCAAAACTTAAAATAATTATAATAAAAATAATATAATTCGAAAAATCACAAAAATTTGTCCAAGTGGTCCTCTGGTCATTAGAAATGTCCCCTAATTTTCTTAAGGACAGAAACTTTCCCTTGGTCATGTTATTAAATTTTCCTTGGAAATCTCTATTTTCTACCAAAAATAATTATATAAACAAATTAAATACAGAAAAATCACATTTTCTCCTCTCATGTCTTTATTGATATATGAGTGAAGTCACATAAAAATTTCAAGTTCATTTGAGCTCAATTTAGTGAGTTATGAAATTATTAAGCATAAAGGGTAAAGTGGTAATTAAAATTTTAATCCTTAATTAAAACTTTAGGTTTAATAAAAAATTAACAAGTAAAATATTTGATCCTAATCTGATTTGGATGATTGAAACTTAAATAATTAAAGGGTAGAAATCTATTAAGCAATTTAAAATAATTAAACCTTAATTAAATAATTGATTAAATTTGGAAGAATAATAAAATTGGAATTATTAAAATAGGGATATTATTAGGAAGAGATTTATTCTTTAATTTAAAAATCCCTAAATTAATCATCTCATTAATATTCAATTCTTAATTAAAGTGATAACTCAAATTTAAAATATTAAAAGACTTAATCATTAAACTAAAGTTAAATTATTAAACTCTTTTAAAATTTTAATTAAAATTAAAAATAAAATTAAATTAAAAATTAAATTAAATTAAGTAAATTAAATTGAATTAAATTAAACTAAATCAAATTAAATTAAATTAAAGATTAATGGAATTAAATTAAATTAAATTAAATTAAATTAAATTAAAATTAAAAGTTGAATTAAATTAAAGATTAAATTAAATTAAATTAAATAAACAAATTAAATTAAATTAAATTAAATTAAATTAAATAAATAAAATCAAATTTAAATAAAATTAAGTTAAATTAAATTAAATTAAATTAAATTAAATTAAATTAAATTAAATTAAATCAAATCAAATTAAATTAAAATTAAATCAAATCAAATTAAATCAATTTAACATCAAATCAAACTAAATTGAATTAAATTAAATTAAAATTAAATTAAATTAAATTAAATTAAATTAAATTGAATTAAATATAACATCACCAAAGACATAAAGAATTCAAAATAAATCTAAAATAACTCGAACACTATTCCAAATTTAAACCCATTAATCAAATTAAACTAAATCACAAACCATTTGAACACAAATTTACCCTCGAAAGCTTTAGTTGTCATAACTCCTAAATCGTAATATTAAATGAAATGTTACTTCACTTATAGGACAATCAAACATCCTAGTTCAATCGAGTAAGATAATAACAAAACTTAACTAAACCTCGGACGATTAATTCATTTGTGTAATCGAATTCATTTGGACTTAAAACAATCCTAGAAATATTGAAAAGATGTTTAAGATTTGCCTTAAGCACTTCCTCGATATGATAGGATGTTCATAAGAACAATCGAACTTAATTGTTCTTTGATGAAGAAAATCGTCTTCAAACAAAAACACAAGGAACCTAGTACGTCATAGTGAAACTGACTAAGCTATAGATTAGGAATTTGGTAGAAAACCATAACCCTTCCCTTAGCCTTTACCTAGAACTTGCTTAAATATTCTAATTGTGTTTTAAGTGCAGCATGGGATGACGGGAAGACCCTCCAGTACGCTTTTATTTTATCGCAATTTACTTTCTTGCAATTTACATTATCGCAATTTATTTAACCGCATTGCACTTACTTTTCTCGCATGATAAACAATTGTTGCATGAAAACCCACACCTTTAGGATAGTCCCTAAAACCGAAACCAAAACTAAGTTAAAAGTTATTGCAAGATAAAATTCACCGCCACAACATTTCAAAATATAAAACAACTCAAAATTTAATCACAAACAGTAACACAAAACTGCAATTACAACTAAAGTAAAATGTCATGTTGGATGATCGGGAATACCTCGGATGATGTAACCTACATGTTGCTAACCGGATTTCCCACGGTCTAAATGAAAGTGTGGAACTCATTCAGTTGAGTTTAGCAAATTCATCCGGACTAAGTGAATCCGATAAAAATAATGATGCCGAAGGATGGAACTGGGATCTTAACCGGTGTCGTTATAATCAACTTTAAGATTTGTTTTAATTAAAATATTGAAAACACTTGGAAATTAAGATTTTCTCTAAAACAAAACACTTTTCTCATCCCCCGATTTATGATTTCTAAAACTAAACTTCGCAACAACAAGAAGCTTGGAGCATGGTGGGCGACATGGCTATCGTCACCAGACAAAACTCGGGTCTACTTCAACGAAAGCTTTCTTAGAATTAAATAACCAAGCCATAGGACTTCGAGGTAGTTTGCGCTAGTGCAACATAAATCCTCAACTCTTCGTTAGGCATTTGCATTGCAAATTAAGCCCTAACCGGTCTTAGGATTTCGAGGTAGTTGTTCGATACGACATAAACCCTCACATCTTCGAGATCTGTTTGTATGATTCTATCATATAAATATAAGCCCTAATTAATTAAAATTGACAAAATCAAAACATTAAATAACATTAGGACTTTTCCTAAATCCAAGCCAAACAATAGGATAGTCGGGAAATTACCGAAGTTCGCTTCAAATCTGTGATTTCTCCTACCTTTCTTCCTTTGAATTCTCAAAACAAAACGTTCCAAACTTGATCCATTCCCTATTGAAATTCCAAAATTCAATCCCTTGAAAACTTAAACTTTGAAATTCTTGAGAGCAGAACTATTGATTATTATCGAGAGTTTTCTTAGGTGATTCCCGTCACTTAAGATGTAATTAACTATAGGGGCTTGCCCTTATAGGGAATTTTAAAGAACCTGAGTAATATAAACCCCGTTTAATGCTTTCATATTAAGCGTGGGAATTTGTCGGCTTAAAAAATTGGTTTGCAGACTAAATGGATGGCACAAAGCTTCTAGTTTATTTAATCGAGCCCCACCATCAAGCAGTGTGTCTATCCTTAGGGATAGATACACGGTTTGTGGTGCGGTGCTCGTTTATATAAACTATTTGAGATGTGGGATCAGTTTTATCTCATATCTTAAAATCTTTAAATTTAAAATTATTTTCAAAATCACATACTACTTTCCAAATTATTTATTTAAACTAAATTAAAAATTCGCCGACAACTTCTGTTAGGCGACCCCTTTTCAAAATAAAACACACAACCTAAAAATATGCCGACACTTGAATTATTTCTTTTACTTCAATATCATTAAGAGAATTACTGATAAAAGTTGCTTTTGGGTTTTCATCTGTACCCCAATTTATTTCTTTTAGTTCGTCCATCGTTGATTTGATTTCTTCTTTGAATTCTGGTGGAGCGTCCTCTATCATAGGATCAGCTATTTGCTCAAAAGTTAGATCATTGGTGACAACCAAACAAAATTTTGTATCATCCAAAGGTCCTAGGACACCAAATCCTACTCCTTCTTTGGAATTATAATTCCTTTTATTATTATTTGACAAATGCTCAAAATCATACGATGAATTTTGATTAGACATTAAACTATTTCGAGCAAGTTTTTGAACACAGGGAGAATAAAGTTCAAAAGGAATTTTTATTGATTCAAAACAGTTTTCATTGTTTGATTTTACATCAACATCTGAGCTGGTAGAACCAAGTCGGAATTTTATCGTTTTCTTATCTTCACTATGTATTTATTTGACCACCAAATCTTCAACTTTTGGAGAAGAAAGAGGAGTTAGAGTCATATTATCTACATATTGATTTATTTGTTCATACATGGATTCAAATTCTTTTTCTTTGTCTTCTTCTTCAAGAAGTATCTTGAACTGGGGGTTCTTTAAATCTACTTTCTTCTTTTCTTCTTTTTCGTAATCCAACTGGATTTCAAATTTTGGTATCTTCTTCATATTGGTAGCAGGAATCGCTCTTTGTTGTGCTCGTCCTCGACCTCGACCTCGACCACGAGTATGAGCTTGAAACAAATCTTTCTTCTTTGTATATGTTTCATAAGTGTCAATTTGTTTTTCTTTATTTTGATCTTTGTCTTCTTTCTTGTCATTTTGCGTCGTATCCCTAGAAAATATTGATTTCTCTACTGGGGCATAGTATGCAGCATTTCCATGTATACCAATTTCTTGAATTGAAAATGGTTGAACATCTCCAATTATGCAACATTCTTTTCCTTTTTGAGAATATTTGATGCACTGATGTAATGATGATGGTATCATCTTATTTTCATGGAGCCAAGGTCGGCCAAGTAAAGCACTGAAAGATGTGTCAGAATCAATGACATGAAATTTTGCTGTTGTCACCAGATTTTCTATTTTTAAAAGCAAAGTTATCTATCCTACGACTCGCTCACCTTGTTGATTGAATCCTCACAGCATGATCGTATCAGTCATTAGTCTGTCAGCATCAATGTCCAAATATGTGAGAGTTCTTAAATTCAAAATATTAATTGAGGCTCCAGGGTTGATGAGTACTCTTGGAAGCATAATATCATTGATATTCAATGTGATATAAAGGGGACGATTATGTTTGGTTGTGCCGAGCAACAAATCATCATCGGAAAAGGTTACGCTTGTTCATTCTTTGAATGAGTATACTTCATTCGCAGAAGTAACGACAAGTTGAGCTAGACAGATTTCAGGATCTAAAAGAGCCTTTATCAAAGATTCTCTCATTTCCTCAGATAAGACAAGGGCGTCATATATGCTTAATTTTGCTGGTAGCTTCCTTAAATGAGCCAATACATTATAGTCTACTTTTCCATGAATATTGTTTCTATTTTCTTCCAAGATTCTTCTTGTATTGGAGGAACATCTTCTTTTGATGCTACTATCTGTTTTTCTTTTCCTGCAGGGGCCATTCTTGGAGGTAGAACCTTTCCACTTTGCAGATTGACTTCAGTTATTTCAGGTGATATATCGCTCAAATTTTGAGTTTCTGAAACAAAAAATTATAATTTTATGGAAATTGGCACTTTTCCTAATTCAAGCGTGAAATTTTCATCTTCACTGTCATCATTATTTTGGTCATCAATAGTTTCGTCAGGTTTACATAAGATCGAAGTATCGTCTATGGGATCAAAGTCGACTCGCACATTTTTATGAATATCATGAGAAGTAGTCAAAATGTAAGCAGAACGAGAAACATTTTTATTAATAAACTGAAAGTCATACAAAGTTAACGGTCTGAGGGATTTTCTCCCTTCGTCTGAGACAACTATCCTAGTACGATAAGATGAAGTAGAAGGAGTAAAATATACAAAAGGAGGAGCAGCCCCTATGTTAACAAGACCCTTATTAATTTTCTGTTTCCTAGAGGATTCTTTAGGAACATTCCTAGGTTTGATAAGCATTTCTTTGTAAGATTTGTCTGAAATAGTACTGTCTTCAGAGCGATCTTTGTGAATATTCGTTGAGATCATATTTACTGAACCTTTTTCAGGTTCCTTTAAGTACTCTTTTGGGATAGTGATATTTCCTTGTTTAAAGTTCCCTTCCAACCCGTCTTTGAAGACGAAGCAATCTTCAATTTTATATCCCAACATCCTGTGACATGGGCAGTAATTAGGATGATCTTTCAAATCAACCTCCGCTGGCCTCTTGGCTTCGGGTAATTTGAATTCTGGTATTTTTAATAAACCACAAAAGATTTTAACAACCGCATCCGTTTTAAATGTATATTCATTGTTCATTCTGTCAGCTATTGTTTTTTTATCAATCTGTACTGGAGCCAGTTGTTGAAATTGTAACTGGGAAGATGATTGTTATTGTGTTTGATTTTTTTTTGCTTCTTTTGCTCAGGTTGTATTTGCATTACCTGCTTCCTCTTTTCGATCGTGGTAGTTTTCATTTCTAATATTTTGACTTGTTTAATCTTTTCGGTCTTTTCAATCTGCTTAGCCTCTTCTTGGAGATTAGCGACTTTGCTGAGCAACCTTTCAAGAGTCTTTATAGTGAATCCCTTAAGCATAAATGCTATCGGGCCATGTATATTTTTGAGAAGTATTTCTACTGCATGTTGCTCTTGAAGTGTGGTTCGCATTTCATTCCAAGATTTCTCCAGCACAAAATGTAATCCACAATTGTTTCTCCTGGCTTTTATTTTTCCACAACCAGGTCCCCAACCGTTACTTGATGTTGTGCTCCAGCAAAGCATTGGATAAACAGATTTTCTAGTTCTACAAAAGTTTTAACAGAACCATTAGAAAGTTCGGCGTTCCAGTCTAAAGCAACTCCCGTTAAACTGTTGACAAACTGTCGGGATAACAAGGCTTCACTTCCTTCGACATTGCAACAACTTGCTCTAAAGTGTGCAAGATGTTGTCGCGGCAGAATGAAGCCTTTTAGGATATTGAACTGAGTCAAATTCCTCCAAGTAAGGTCTACCTTTTGAGATTAGTGATCCAATTCTTGCTTGTGCCATCGATTCTTTCACTTTTTGTTTCACTAGTTATGACAATTCTTTTCCAGGAATCGTATTTTGAAGAGATTCCTTTTTCTTCTGTGAACTTTCTTCAACTTCAGCCTTTTCCTCATGAAGACGAATTACTTCTGGTTGAATGATTTTAATAGCCGGTGATGGAGTTGTTGGTGAGTTTTGCAAGGCTGCTACCAATTTTTCCTTTTGCTATTCAAGACGATTAATTTGTTCGTCTCGTTGTCGAATGACAGATCGTAATTCTTCAGTGACATCTTCGTTTTGTGGAGATATTTCCTGAGCACCAGATCGTGTTTCAACGACATTTATTTCTATGAATTCTTGATCATTCTTGCAAGAAGAGCTTTCATTTCTTTGTGCAGCTAACGATTTAATATTTTCTCTTAATTTTTTTAGTATTTCCTCAAATTTATCATGACTCTTTTCAAAGGTATTGCTTTGGGAAATATCCATAAAAGTATTCATGATACTAGAAGCACCATCTGAAACTTCCTATTTCTTTGATTTATATTTTCTTGAATGATCTCCATCTCGCAACATTTGCACAATGGCTTTCAACTTTTTGAAAGTTTGTTCAGCCTCAAAAAGTAGTTTATTATGCTTTATACTGTTTGTCAAAATAACTGAACCCTCCATTTTTGATTTTGAACAAGATTTAGATTGTGCTTGAGTACCCCGATGATAAACAGAATCATCATACGTAAGGATTTTCTTTTTCATTGTGGGAGTAACTGCACATCCCATTTATTTCAATAGTTTAGCTATTGAACATCTATCTTTTTGTGCTAACCTTTTGAATACAGTATGTATTGTTTGAATTAGAGGAAGATTTTCTTCTTTTGAAGACTGATACATACCTTCCTTGTATTCAATAGGTACGAGATAGAATTCAGTTCCTTCCCAAGGGTATGTATTTTCTTCATATCCAGTGAGGGTAAACTTTTCAACTTTGCTTTCATTTAATTTCTTGTTCTTTCTTGGAGTATGAGTTGAAGGAATGGTTTTAGTACTGGACCCAAACTCATATGTTGAATTTGGAATATTATCTTCTTGTTTTTTCACAGAGTCCTTTCCTTTTATTATTAAACTCCTTGAAGTGATATTGTTCCATAGGATGTTGTGGGAAAAAAAGGGTTCTTCAAAAGGATTTTCATAAATGTTCGAAAAATATGGAAAAGGCTTACTATCAAGGGAGGACTATTCCATATATATTCAGCTTCAGTATCAAATATTCCGAATTCACTTTGTGGGAAGTAAGCAGCTTCATTAAAACGTGAATTCAGATCTTGATAATAAGAAAAGTCTGATTTAGGAGAATCCATAGTTGTTTTCTGTCAAAATTCAAAGAGATTTTATGTCAAAATTTCACAATGGACTTGTTTATGAACTGGAATTATTGAAGGTTTAAATGTCATTTTGAAAACGAATATTTTAATAAAAGATGAAGAGAAAGAATCTATAAAAGATCTAATCCCCAGCAGAGTCGCCAATCTCGTTCGTTCCTATAAAAACTCGTTCGTTCGTTCGTTCCTATAGTCGCCAATTCAAGGCTTTCATGTCAAATGTCAAGGAGTCTCCAGTCTATTGTCCTAATCTTTTTAAAGGATAAAAGAAAGGAGAATAGACAATCAAGGAAAGGTAAAGTGATATCATCATAGGGAGAACTCTAGAATGTTCTTATCCTATTAGGAAAATCACAAGTCTGGTAACCAGAGAGTTTTAGGTGTCAACCTATTCTGAGTTCTTTTTCCTTATCCTATAGAAGCAAGCTTCTATAGTTAATTACATCCTAGAGAATTCTAGTTTTGCTTAAGAAAACTCTTGATTAATATTAAACATTCATTTTCTAAATGGGTTTTTAGGAAAATAGACATATAAATGTCTTATCCCCGATTTTTATCTCGTTGTCATGAGATATTATGTCAATTTATTTATGTCATGAGGTATCTTCTAAAATGTCAAGAAAATATGACTTTATGTTGTCATGTAAAGTCAATTTTGTTTGTCATGTTGATATTTTGTGACTTGTCATGTCACTGTTCCATGTCTTGTTTGTTTATTTTGTTCAATATGTTTTATCATATCATGTCTTATCATTTATGTCTCATTTTGTCGTTTTTAATGTCACTTTTTTGTTTGGTTGTTTTTTATCATTTTTAATGTCATTTATTTATTTTTTTGTTTTAATGTCTTTTGGTTTTGTTATTTTTATTTATGTTTCATCGTCGACGTCCTGCAAAACAGAGTTAGCACACCCTATAACATGCAAATGAAATCTAAGCGAGGTTGTTTTTATTTTGTTTTGTTTGTTTATTTTGTCATCGTTTCGTCATTGTCGTCCTGCAAAACAAAGTTAGCACATCCTATAACATGCAAAGAAAATCTAAACGAGGTTTTGTTTTTATCCCTGCAAAGTAAACATTATCAGAAATAATGTCATAAGAATGTCTACTGTTTCAATGTTGTCGGATATCCAAATTTGGTTGAAATTTTGTTTTATGTTTAATTTTATGTCAATTTAAGTTTGACTTAGATCAAACTTATATTGTATTAAGTTTGATTTTGGTTAAACTTAAAAGTTTATTTTCATTTATGTAGAATTAAGTTCGATTTAGATCGAACATAACATTAAATCAGATTTGGGTCGAACTTATGTCTTGTTACTTTGGGTTCAATTTGGGTTGAACCTAAGTTTTGACTTAAGTTTAATACGGATTGAGCTTAAGTTTGAGTTAACTTGGATTAAATTTAGGTTGAACTTAAGTTATATGGTTTTAACTTGAGTTCAATATGGGTTGAAATTAAGTTTGAGTTAACTTGGGTTCAAGTTAGGTTGAACCTAAGTTATATGGTTTTAACTTAAGTTCAATATGGATTGAACTTAAGTTTGAGTTAACTCGAGTTCAAGTTAGGTTGAACCTAAGTTATATAGTTTTGACTTAAGTTTAATATGGTTTGAACTTAAGTTTGGGTTAACTTGGGTTCACGTTAGGTTGAACCTAAGTTATATGGTTTTGACTTAAGTTCAATGTGGGTTGAACTTAAGTTTGACTTAACTTGGGTTCAAGTTAGGTTGAACTAAGTTATGTGGTTTTGACTTAAGTTCAATATGGATTGAACTTAAGTTTGGGTTAACTCGGGTTCAAGTTAGGTTGAACCTAAGTTATATAATTTTGACTTAAGTTTAATGTGAGTTGAACTTAAGTTTGAGTTAACTTGGGTTGAAGTTAGGTTGAACCTAAGTTATGTAGTTTTGACTTAAGTTTAATTTGGATTGAACTTAAGTTTGGTTTAGGTTAACTTGGATTCATGTCATATTGAACCTAAGTTTAGTTTTGGGCTTAAGTCCGATGTGATTTGGACTTAAATTAGGTTTGGCTTAGGTTTAAGTTAGGTTAAACCTAAGTTTTTGGGTTTAATTTATGGTGCTTTATGTTTGAATTTATGTTAAGTTGTCTGGGTAAGGTTTAACTGATTAATTAGACTTAATTAGGGTTAAGTCTAATTGGTTTAAGGTTAATTAAACCTAATCTGGGTAAGGTTTAATTGATTAATTAGGCTTAGTTGGGGTTAAGCCTAATTGATTTAAGGTTAATTAAACCTAATTTAGGTAAGGTTTAATTGATTAATTTGGCTTAATTAGTGTTAAGCCTAATTGATTTAAGGTTAACTAAACCTAATTTGGGTAAGGTTTAATTGACGAATTAGGTTTAATTAGGGTTAAACCTAATTGATTTAAGGTTAATTAAACCTAATTTGGGTAAGGTTTAATTGATTAATTAGGCTTAATTAGGGTTAAGCCTAATTGGTTTAGGGTTAATTATATCTATTTTAGGTAAGGTTTAATTGATTAATTATGATTATTTAGGGTTAAGCCTAATTGATTTAAGGTTAATTAAACCTAATTTGGGTAAGGTTTAATTGATTAATTAGGCTTAATTAGGGTTAAGCCTAACTGGTTTAGGGTTAATTAAACCTAATTTGGGTAAGGTATAATTGATTAATTAGGCTTAATTAGGGTTAAGCTTATTTGATTTAAGGTTAATTAAACCTAATTTAGGTAAGGTTTAATTGATTAACTAATTCTAATTAGGTTTAGACTTAATTAGGATTTAAGGTTGTTTAAGCCTAATGTAAGTAAGACTTAAAGGTTAATTAAGTCTAACTAGGGTTAGACTTAATTAGGATTTAAGGTTATTCATTCATGTAATTAAGGTTTTAATGTCTTATTAATGAGAAATAATTAAACCTAATGATGTCTTTAAAGCTTAATTAAGATTTGATTTTGTACTAAACCTAATACCTCTAAGGTTTAATGAGGGTTAATTAAGCTTAATTAAAATTTGATTTAAGTCTATTTTGATGTCATTAGACTTAATTAGGTCTTAATTTGAGTCTATTTAGAGTTATACTCAATTTTGACTTAACCCATTGTGGAATGGGCTAAGTTGGGTGAAGGAATGATTTTTAGGGTTTTAAAATCATTATTTTATGATAAGTTTTAACCCAAATTTTAAAATATCATTTTAAATTTTAAAAAAGACTAAAAATTATTATTTTAGGGTTTTTATCTATCACCCTAAATTACTTAGCCAATTTTTAATTTTTATTCTCTTTAATTTCTAATTATTATAATTAATTTTATAAATACTTACAAAGTCACTTAGAAATTAAATAATAATATTTTCAAGAATTTTTCTGTCCTTAGGAAAATTAGTGGATGTGTGTCATGGCAAAAAGATAAGTTTGTGAGAATTTCATAATTTTTGGAATTATAAGTAATTTTAATAATTAAATTACTCAAGAGAGTAATTAATTAATTAAAAATAAAATATAAATCAAAAATTAAAAATTTTAATTCCACATTATTCTCCTCTTTCTCCTCTTTCCAAGGGTATTTTTATTTTATTTTTATGATTTTTCTTTACAAAGTTATACAATTTTGAAGTTTTTTAAGGATAATCTATAATTAATAAAATTCCAAATTATCCCAGAATTACCACAGCTTGACACATCATCAGCGTACGTATCAAAACACGTCTCATCCGCTGCGGGGTCCAATCAGCGAATCAGGCAGCACTACATCACACCCGTTTAATTTTAAAACACGGGATCGGACGGGTCCAATCTTCCTTTCTCTCCTCCCATGCGTCGTTGATCTTCTAGGATCAATATCTCGCTTGGTTCTCAACGGAATTGAGTGAATTTTTTTTAAATGATCGCCTCAATGAGACACACCCATCCATACGGTGATGGATGGGTTTTGGGAGCATTAATTTTACAAAATATGGGATATACGCCATGCACGATAATCCTAATAGTCCTCTCCTACCTTGGCCTCAATTTGTTTGGAGTCAATTTGGATGCTTGATATGCTTCACCATAGCCTCCTTAAGATTGATTTCAACTCAATATGGGTTTAAATTGAATCCAAGTTCAAGATCCAACCAAGGGCGGTGTGAATCAGCTTGGTTTGGTGTAGGGCTAAATTGACTAGGTTAGATGAGTTAAGGTGGCTAAATTTTGATATAGCTTTGAAGGTAGGATCCTTAGGAACAATATTGATGTAGATAGTCAAGTGATTTGGGCAACCTAAAGGTCTTGGTAAAAATTATTTTTTTTTAAGTGCTTGGGTTTACCCCTTTTTATAGCCATGAATTAACATGGGATAAGCTTGGGTTGAGCTAGGTTTATTTGGGGAGGTTGGTAACTTCTCCATAAATGCTAAGAGGATGGAATTTGGCTTTGGGATGAGGATATTTAGAATTTTTTAATGTTAACCCATGTAAGGTTCACTTGTGGTTAAAGTTGGGTTTGAATTTTCAAACTCACTCATTTATTCATTTTTGGATGGATAAAATTGGTCATAAAGCTCAATAAAACATTCCCTCCATGTTTCATTATTATTTTAATTGATTAAATTGGAGCATGATAAATAAGTCATATGACTCATTTCATGCATTACCTTTTCATTATTCCATTTAGCCATGATTAAAGCTTGATCCATGCCAATTCTCTTTCTCATTGGATGCTTAGGGTGGTGATCAAAATCATTCTAACCATAACCAATTACTTCATCTTTAAGAAAGGGTGATTCATGCTTTGATTTTAAGGAGGGAGTGCCACCTCAAAAAAATCTCTCATGATGAATTTTAACCCATGGTTAACCATGATTAAGATATTATATTATAAACCTTTAATGGGTTAATTTATTCTTGATGGGTCACATGGGTTGTGTCTAACCTATATGAGGTCATCAACGATGTCATTAATGGGTTTTAAAATTTTTAAACCCATTTAATATGTCATATATGGTGTCATGGGTAAAAATTCCATTTTTATGTCTTTTTAAACATAATTTTATTTTTAATTAATTATGTCATTAATTAAAAATTTTGGAAATTATATTATTGGTTAATAAATATATAAATCAAAAATAATTTTAATTAATTATTTAATTGATTTATATTATTTTTAATTCAAAATTGTGCATCTTGTTATTTCATCGCTTTTTAATTAAATTTCCATTTTTCAATTAATTATTTATTTAATTAAAATATTGGGAATTATCTTATTAGCCATTTAATTAATCAAAATAATTTTCAAATAATTATTTGATTAATTTATATTATTTTTGGTTCAAAATTGAGTATTTTGACCAAATTTGATGAAGGTTGACTAGGGTTGACCAATATTGACCCAGGTTGACCCAAGTTATTCCAGGTTGATCAGTTTTAGTCCAAGGATGTCCAATATAACCTTTTTAATCTTTTCATGATTCATTTGGTTACAAAATTTGTGAGTTTGTCATTTTAGGGTCTAAATTGGTCATGTTGACCAAATTTAGGGTTTTGGTCAATCCAAAGGTCAATGTGGTGACTTTGAATAAATTTTTTTTACTTTTGATCAATGTTAAGTTGATCATGTCAATATTTATCTTTGGAGCCAATTTTGTGGTCAAGGAAACATAAGTTGTCCATTTTGACCATTTTTACCCTTTTTAGGTCATGAATTGATCAATAAGGTTAATATGACTGTCATTATGTCAGTTTTGGCTAAATTTGAAAAGTTTTAATTAAAGCTGGTTAATAGAATCAACACAATATTCTTTAGGTTAAAATTTAATCAATTTAACCTAATTTATCATTTTAGGTCATGAGGTGACAAATGAGGTCAATGTAGTGGTGTTTAGGTCACATGTTGACCATTTCTATCCTGTTTATGTCAAAGATTTGTCATTGTTGACCTATGCTGATTTTAACTGATCAGTTTAGGCCTAATGTTGACTTTAGATGATTTATTTAACCTTGTCATGGTTAATCTAATCATAAGGTCATTGATTTTTGTCACCATACCTAGATTTGACTAGGGTTGGTATTGTCAACTGATCAAATGTGTCATATTTAATCAGTTTAATGTTTAAGATGTCTTGATGATTGACTTAGTAAATTATGAATCAATATAAAGGTTATTCTGTCAAAAATTGAATGTCTTTTCCAAATTTTAACCTTTTAAGTTAGGTATTAATTATTTTGATCAAATTTGTTTATTTAGTTAATAAAATTAATCATTTCAGAATTTGCTATTACTAATTTGATTAATTTTAATTGTCATTTAAATTTAAGTCAAAAGGCTCTGTCAAGGTTTCATCCAAGGTCTTAGAATTTGTTGTCCTTATTCAAGCCTTAGGATGTCATGTAGGTAGACTTCCTTTTTAATGTATCTGATGAGTGACTCTCACAAAAGTGAGGTCAACAAAGCCCCAAGAGCAAAAATAAATCCAAAATGATGAAACCACATTTTATATATTTGTATTTAATGATTGTAGCCTCAGAAATTTTAGGCAATTATTTAAAATATTAAATAGTTTTTAATGAAATATTTGCTTGAACTAAAAATATTTCTGTCCTTATTGCAGCCTGTTGGCATCATTTTTTTTATATCACATGTGTGGGATGCCCACTCGAGCGCATCGGGATCGTGCTCTATGCAAATAAGTCACCCGTAGCTCCAGACATCCATTTGTGACCTTTCGGCTCGTGTTGAGGGGCACGTAGCCAGAGTCATTCTGTTAGGCTTTGGCTTTCGCTAGGTGAAGGCCGATCGACATTTCACACATCAGATGGCTTTGGACAGGTCAACAGATGTTCCTCGTCACGTCGTGTGGGAAATTGGCTCAAATTGGCCCATCCACCGGCGAGCTTGTACAGATGACCTCGAACGATGAAACAGACCACGCAAGTGTGTCCAGGACATCGATATTACCTAAGAAGGATGTGTATTTTGCTACGGCCTCGCGGGCAGGATAAAAATTATGCAAATTGTCGTTTTTAGCCCGATCATCAGAAAACCACTCAAACGACCCCAGACGACGAAACGGATCACACGATTGTGTTGACCTTAAACGATGAAATAGACCATGCGAGTGTGTCCAGGACATCGATATTACCTAAGAAGGACATGTATTTTGTTACGGCCTCGCGGGCGGGGTAAAAATTGTGCAAATTGTCGTTTTTAGCCCGATCATCAGAAAGTCACTCGAACGACCCCAGACGACGAAACGGATCACACGATTGTGTTCGGGACGCTGATTTTACCTACAGAGGACGTTCATTTTGCTGCGACGTCGCGGGTAGGCTTAAAATATATTATCCTTTTTGGCTAAATTGCTCAGAAACTGGTCCGAACGGCCCCGAACGACCCCGGATGACGAAACAAACTGCGCCAGTGTATCCGGAACGTCGATTTTAGCTAAGAGGGACATCTACTTCGCTGCGAGGACGTGTACGTGCTAAAAGAACGCGGAGGATAATTATAATAATATTATTATTATTATCATTATTATTATAATAATACTATTATTATATTATCCTATTAAAACATACGCTCCTCTCTCTCTCCCCCAGCCTATCTATCGCAAAAACCCCTCCGGCGAAGTTCGACGCCGCTGGCTCCCCTCTGACCTGTGCCGCCTCTCCAGTTGCCGGCCAAGCCGAGCCTTCGCTATGCTGTCAGTCTTCTTCTCTTTTTCTTCTCGGCCAAAGCTCGCGCCGCCTCACTCTCGGCCGGCGACACCGCCGGCGAGCTCGCCAGATCGCCTCCCCTTTGTACTGGTGAGCCCGTTCTCCACCCTTGCCGAGCTCCCTTTTGGCGTGCCTTAGAACCAAAGGTCGCCGGCCTTATTCTCTCTCCTCGCCGTCGTCTTCACCATCGGCCTCGTCGGCGGCCATCTCTTGCCATAAACTCCATGGATGCAGATGAAGTGTGCTCAAATTTTGGTAAAATCCTGCTTTAAATCTCTTCAATGTGTAGATATTGATTCACAAAATTAAGCAAAAGGTGATGTATAGTGATTTGCAAGCTGGAATGTTGATTCATAGATGCATACAAGTGGATCTTTGGTGATTTAAAATCATTTCGAAGAACTGCCAATGTTTCATTGTGATCCCTCCTAATGTTGGAAAGCAATAGAGATATTACATCGAGCTTTCCAACATTTCTCTATAAATTTATGCTTGTAAGACAATGCCAAGACTTCGATCCAACCTCTTATGAAGGTACATTTTAGTTATATTTTTATATGCTAAAATTATTTATTTCTTGTACTTTGCATACCTCATTGAGTCCTTCTCTTGTTCCCTGCATGCTCGACGAGGTACATATTGTGAAATGTGTCGGTACGCTGGCGCACGAGCTGGACACCGGCAGCTCGCCGGGAACGTGGGCTCTCCTTCAGCATAAAGAGAACGCGTCTCCAACCGTCACGGTGGTGAGATTTTCTGATCCCTTAGCTGGCCCTAGGTTTAGTCCGGTCTAGGCACGTGGGTTTGATCGCCCACGTGGGGTGGAGGTGCCGGACGACATGTGTCGACCGGTCGAACCGCCTATGTGATGGATCGTTGATTTACTTAGCGTGAACTATAGGTTAGGAATCCTATGCGTTGGCCAATCCCTATTCGTAGCCTAGCGATTTCCCTGTTTTGAGCTTTAGATCTTAATCCTGCTGGGTCGGAATCCCAATTTCCCACAGTTTTGGTGCTCCTAATCTCCCTTGGAGGGATCAGTTGAGTTCGATCTTAGAGGACAAAAAAAGCTTTGTAGCTAGTTCGTCCTATAAGATCGGGGCGTTCGTAGAGCGGGAAAAGCTTTGTAGCTAGTCCGCACTACGAATGGTGGCGATTTTCCCTTACGAGAAATCGGAAGGGGAAGCCCTCCACATAGCCATGTTGACCTCATTTTTGATGAGGTCTTCTCTTCTTCTTTTTAGTACTTAGGATCTATCCTTAGGCTTTTCCTTTGACTATCTTAGAGGATTAGAATTGGGACCCACCACTTAGAAACTCAAACCACTTCTTAACTCCTCGCAAACTCCACAAACTTGACTATAGACCCCTAATCACCTGAGGGTTGAAATCAAATGTGGAAGTTTAAAGGATGAGTTCCTATAGGACTCTTTGGCCTTAGGACTCGCCCGGGTGGCTCAGTCCAGTGAAGAGGGCGACTTACACACACACTACACCTATACACTACACTTTCACACACCTATACCCAACTTGACCTCCTGACTCATGTAGGAGATTCACATGGATGGTCCTTAACCCCTAAGCCCTTGGCTAAGAGGGTTAGGAACAACATAGTGGATGCCTCAAATGAGTCCCTTCATGGCTCATGTGGGCTTGTTATGGCTTCATGGCTCAACCAAAATGATTTCATTCCACTTACATTCACCTAATCTTCAATTTTCCAAATTTTCAATTTTCCAAATTTTCAATTTTCCAAATTTTCAATTTTCCAAATTTTCAATTTTCCAAATTTTCAATTTTCTAAATTTTCAATTTTCCAAATTTTCAATTTTCTAAATTTTCAATTTTCCAAATTTTCAATTTTTGACCCCCGGGACCGTACACCCGCCTAACCTACCCAAAACCCTTGAAATCCTCCAAAATTCCCAAATCACCCAAAATTCCTCAAAACCAATCCCAAACATTTCCACATTACTCAAATTGAACATCCATACCCAAAAATATCAAAAATTCCAAGAATACCTCCCAATACCCTCCAAATACCCAAAATACCCATCTTGACCCAAAAATCCAAAAATTCAAAAAATTCCCAGAAAATTCCAAAAAATCCCAAATATTCCCATTTTCATTTTGTTCAACTATACCATGGGCCAATTTTGTCAATTTACCCTACTTTTGTTAAAACCCCCAATTTGACCCATTTTAAACCCAAAGTGAACCCAATGTCAAACCAAACCTACCCAATTGACCCAAATTCTGGTCCAATTCAATTCGAAACTTCAATTCAACATTCCCAACACCAATCTAGACCAAATCCAAGTCCAATTTGATTGACATTTGGATCCAAATTCACTTTTGGCCTTAAAGCCCAATTTGGACCCATGACCCAAACCTAACCCAAACTCACCTAATTCAAATCCAATTAACCCCAAATATTTTCTAAATCTTCCTTAACATTCCCACAAACAAAACAATAACATGATTTTCCCAACATTTAGACCCAAACCCCACTGAAATTCAACCCAAAGCTAAAAAGCCCAATTTTGACCTAAACCCAAACCTAACCCAAATGAGCCCAAACCCCAAAATCAAAGCCCAACCAAAGTCAAAACCTCTTTGAAACACTCCCATAAACATTTCCCAACATTAATTTTACATCAATTTCAACCCTAGCCCAACATTGGCCCAAGTTAGCCCAATTTGACCTATATTTGTCCATTCACCAAAGGAGCCCAAATTCAACCCAATTCAAACCCAAATCACCCCCAATTTGCTCCAAGTCACCCATGGCACATCTATGAGCTAAACCCAACAATTATTTGGCCCAAGCCTTTGCCAAAATGTCATCCTAAAATCCATTTTAAAATCCAAAAGCCCACTTTCCTAAACCATTCTAAAAGCTCATTTCCACCAAATACAAAAGCCCAAAATTGGCCCTAAAGCCCACATGGCAATTTCTTTTCATCATACCTCTAATTGATATCACCCCTAAGTTTCAAAATCATCATCAAACCATTCCAAATCAAGCTTCATACAAATTCCCATCAAATTACCAAAAATTTCTAAAATCCATTTTCATGAAATTGACCAAGCTTTTCCCTAAGCCAAAGACAAGCCATGCAAGCCATGGACAAGCCACATGAAGCCATGGAAGGTTTGACATGTGATCAAGCCAATAATGGAAAAATGAGGAGCCTCTTTTAAGCCCCCTTAAGAAGGTTTTAACCCTTTTTATGCTTCACCTTAATCCATGATTAATCAAAATATTCATGGATGGTGACTTCTCTACCCTTTCCTAGCTGATTCATCTGATCCTCCCTCAGCCCAAATCAGCCATGGGGAGGTGAACCAAGCCCAAAAGGTGGACTTGACCAAATCAAGCCAAAATTAGCTCCTCCCCCATTCCATTTCAATTCAACTCCTTTACACATGTCCATGGCCAATTGACTGCACTAAGCCCCAGCCCTGACCTCCCTGACCTTGAGGGTGACCTGACCCAGGCCGGCCAGCCACCACAGCCGCCGGAAACCACCAGGCCGAGAGCTCACATGTGAGCCCAAACTTGGAATTCTCACCTGCTGAGTTGCCCCATCCCTAGTGGCCATTGCAGCTGTCCTTCTCTTGCCAAGAGCAACTGATCCCAAGCCCTAACTCTCCCTGGGAGGCCCTCCACCCTCTCCTATTTAAACACCACCCCCTCTCGGCCATGAGAGGTGCTGAACCAGATCTTACTGAAACTCTGCCAAAATTGTTCCAGAACACTCTCTACACTTAGAGCAGTTGATCCCCAGTGCCACTGTGCCCTAATCCCCACCAACGGAACCCAATTTCTCACCCAAAATTCCACCCAAAACCAGGACACTTCTCCACAAGTGGATAAATCCTCAAATTGATTGGCCCTACACCTTCACCGGACCAGGGAAGGAGTCCACCGAGCAAAAGCCCCTCTCCGAGCCACCCATCCGTTCCGGACTCCAAGCTTTATGATCGGGCTTGGTCGAAATCATACCTAGGCGATTCACCGCACCGTGAGACTTCATCCGGAGCTTGCGGGATCCAATCGAAGGTGACACAACCCTCGGATTGAAGCCACACTTCTCCGAGCAAAGGTATGAGCTAATTCTTCATCCCGAGCTTCTGGAGATTCTCCATTTCAAATGCTTTAATTTCAATGCATGATCACCGTATAGATGTATTCATCTCTTCAAGATGAATCCATAGAGCACAAGAACACGAAAATCCATTGAGTATTGAGTGAGATATTAGGGATTTAGTGTGGACGGCTCTCAGGTGAGGACGTTTGGGGACGATGAACGGATGTCGTTCATTCAATACACGCGCGGACGGACGGCTCAGATGGCGTCGGACCAGGAGATGATACGTGAACCGCGGGCCGCGTGGCACTGAGTCGGAAGGCAGCGTCGAATGGGGGCGCACCGCGTGGCCGTTCGGAGATGCCGAGGATGACAGGGTGCCGCGTGGATAAGTAGGAAATTAGATTATTTTTCCTATTTATTTAATTACCAGAACTTGGAAAATCCATAACTTTGTGTAGGAAAATCGAGAAAAATAAAATAAAAATACCCTCTTGCTCGGTGAACGAGAGGAGAATAATGTGGAAAAGGAATTATTTAATTTCATCAAGTATTTTATTTTTAATGATTTATTTCCCTTCTGCATTGTTTTAATTCTCCATGCATATAGGAAATTCACTCATGGCATGAGACCATAGGGCTTTTGAAGCTCTCGAATTTGGGAACATTCCCTGAATTTTCCAAAGTCAGAGGCCATCCCTATGAGAAGTTATTGATTTTTAAAATTCATGTTGCTGTTTTGAGTATTCTAAATCTAATAATTAGCATGTTGTGAAATAAATTCTAAGAAAATTTGGTGGTGTCTCTTATGACCAGAGGACCCTAGGAAAAATAGGTTTTGAATTAATTCACTTAGAATAAGCCTAATTGGCTTAAACACCCAAAATAGGTCTCTAATTATTTAGAGCTAATCATACATCAAATTGACTTGAAATCAATTCTCCACTGACCTTTAGGATCAGAGGAACACACCATAAAAATTTCAAGTCAATTGGACTTGGTTAGCCCTACTAAATGGGTTGATTAAGCCATTTAGCCAATTTAAACTTCAAAAATTCATAACTTTCAAAATACCTTTCAAAAATTCACCAAATTAGTTTTGGAGCCTCTCTGATATTAGGGAAATTTAAGAAAATTAAAATTTCAATTTTCTAAAAAAATTGATTTTTTGGTATTATTTTAATATTTTAATAATTAAAAAATAATAAAAATCACAAAAATAATAAAATTCACCAAAATGTCACATTTTGAATTTTAATCACTTAGGAACAAATCCCATATTTTTATTAGGTCTATTTAATGAGATATTAAATTTTAAAGCCCTAGGGTAATTTTAAAATTAAAAAAATGTATTTTCTAGCATTTTCGCTAAAATAATTATGATAACTCAAAGAAAAATTAGAAAATTATAAAAATTGATTCTCTGATTTCCTTGATGTCAGAGAGATTTTTCAAAAATATAAATTTCATTTTTCAACCTTTATTTTATTTTTAAATTAATTAATACTCCAAAACTTAAAATAATTATAATAAAAATAATATAAATAGAAAAATCGCCAAAATTAGTCCAAGTGGTCCTCTAGTCATTAGAAATGTCCAATAATTTTCTTAAGGACAGAAACTTTCCCTTGGTCATATTATTAAATTTTCCTTGGAAATCAATATTTTCTACCAAAAATAATTATATAAATAAATTAAATACAGAAAAATCACATTTTCTCCTCTCATGTCTTTATTGACATATGAGTGAAGTCACATAAAAATTTCAAATTCATTTGAGCTCAATTTAGTGAGTTATGGAATTATTAAGCTTGAAGGGCAAAATGATAATTAAAAATTTTAACCCTTAAATTAAAACTTTAGGTTTAATGAAATGACAAATAAAATATTTGATCTTAATCTGATTTGGATGATTGAAATTTAAATAATTAAAGGGTAGAAACCTACTAAACAATTTGAAAATAATTGAAATAAACCTTAATTAAATAATTGATTAAATTTGGAAGAATAATAAAATTGGAATTATTAAATAGGGATATTATTAAGAAGAGATTTGTTCTTTAATTTAAAGATCCCTAAATTAATCATCTCAATAATATTTAATTCTTAATTAAAATGATAATTCAAATTTAAGTTTTAAAATGTTAAAAAGACTTAATCATTAAATTAAATTAAAATTAAATTATTAAACTCTTTTTAAATTTTCAATTAAATTAAAAATAAAAATAAAATTAAATTAAAGATTAAATTAAATTAAATCAAACAAATTAAATAAATTAAATAAATTAAATAAGTTAAATAAATTAATATAAATTAAATTAAATTAAATAAATAAATTAAATTAAATTAAATTAAATTAAGTTAAATTAAACTAAATTAAATTAAAAAATTTTAAATTAAATTAAATTAAATTAAATTAAAACATATTAAATTAAATTAAATTAAATTAAATTAAATTAAATTAAAATTAAGTCAAATTAAATTAAATTAAAGGAAATTAAATCAAATTAAACTAAATTAATTTAACATCAAATCAAACTAAATTGAATTAAATCAAAATTAAAATTAAAACTAAACCAAATTAAATTAAATTAAAGTTAAATTAAATTGAATTAAATAACATTACCTAAGATATAAAGAAATTAAATATAAAGCAACTTGAACACTATTCTAAATTTAAACCCTTTTAATCTGAAGTTAAGTTAAATCATAAACCATTTGAACACCAATTTGCCCTCGAGAGCTTTGGTTATCATAACTCCTAAACAAAACATTAAATGAAATATTACTTCACTTATAGGATATTCAAATGTCCTAGTTCACTGAGCAAGATAATAAAACTTGAATTCTCGGACGATTAATTCATTTGTATAATTAAATTCATTTGGACTTAAAACAATTCTAGCAATATTGAAAAGATGTTTAAGATTCTTCTTAAGCACTTCCTCAATATGGTAGGATATTTACAAGAACAATTGAACTTAATTATTCTTTGATGAAGAAAATCGTCCTCAAACCAAAACACAAGGACCTAGACGTCATAGGAAATGACTAGACATAGGATTAGGAATTTGGTAGAAAACCATAACCCTTCCCTTAGCTTTACCTAGGAACTCGCTTAAATATTCTAATTGTGTTTTAAGTGCAGCTTGGGATGACGGGAAGACCCTCCAGGTACGCTTTTATTTTATTGCAATTTACCTTATTGCAATTTATTTAATCGCATCGCACTTACTTTTCTTGCATGATAAACAACAGTTGCATGAAAACCCACACCTTTAGGATAGTCCCTAAAACTGAAACCAAAACTAAGTTAAAAGTCATTGCAAGATAAAATTCACCTCCACAACATTTTAAAATATAAAAAAACTCAAAATTTAATCACAAACATAACACAAAACTACAATTACAACTAAATTAAAACGTCCTGTTGGATGATCGGGAATACCTCGGATGATGTAACCTACGTGTTGCTAACGGGATTTCCCACGGTCTAAATGAAAGTGTGGAACTCATTCGACTGAGTTTAGCAAATTCATCTGGACTAAGTGAATCCGATAAAAATAACGATGCCGGAAGGATGGAACCGTGGGATCTTAACCGGTGTCGTTATAATCAACTTTAAGATTTATTTTAATCAAAACATAAAAAATACTTGGAAATTAAGATTTCTCTAAACCAAAACACTTTTCTCATCTCCTGATTTATGACTTCTATAACTAAACCCCTGCAACAACAAGGAGCTTGGAGCATGGTGGGCAGCACGGCCATCGTCATCGCAAAACCCGAGTCTACTTCAAAGAAACCTTCTTAGAATTAAATAACAAAGCCATAGGATTTCGAGGTAGTTTGCCTAGTGCAACATAAATCCTCAACTCTTCGTTAGGCATTTGCATGATCATGTCATGTAGATTTAGCCCTAACCGGTCTTAGGACTCCGAGGCAGTCGTCCGATACGACATAAACCCTCACATCTTCGAGGCTATTTGTATGATCATGTCATACGAATATAAGTCCTAATTAATCAAAATTGGCAAGATTAAAACATTAAATAAACATTAGGACTTTACTGAATTCAAGCCAAACAATAGGATAGTCGGGAAATTACTGAAGTTCACTTCGAATCTGTAATTTCTCCTACTTTTCTTCCTTTGAATTCCCAAAACAAAATGTTCCAAACTTGATCCATTCCCTATTGAAATTCCAAAATTCAATCCTCGAAAACTTAAACTTTGAAATTCTTGAGAGCAGAACTATTGATTATTATCGAGAGTTTTCTTAGGTGATTCCCGTCACTTAAGATGTAATTAACTATAGGGCTTGCCTTTATAAGGAATTTTAAAGAACCTGTGTAATATAAACCCCGTTTAATGCTTTCATATTAAGCAAGGGAATTTGTCGGCTTATAAAATTGGTTCGCAGACCAAACGGATGTCACAAATCTTCTAGTTTGTTTAATCGAGCCCCACCATCAAGTAGATGGTGTCTATCCTTAGGGATAGATACATGGTTCGTGGTGCGGTGCTCGTTTATATAAACTATTTGGGATGTGAGATCGGTTTGATTTCATATCTTAAAATCTTCAAATTTAAAATTATTTTCAAAATCAAATACTACTTTTCAAATTATTTATTTAAATTAAATTAAAAATTCGCCGCACAATTTCTGTTAGGCGACCCCCTTTTCAAAACAAAACACACAACCTAAAAATATGCCGACAAGCCATGCTAAAACTGGAGGCGGCGATGCCGCAGATCCAAGAGTGTCAACCTTAGGTTCCTATGTGAGGTCGTTAGGACGAGTTCGACATGTCGTCGAGCGTTGGGGTTGTGTTGCATGTGCATGGTCCACCTTGTTGTATTCTTTTGCATCTGATCACCTATTGCATCATATTGCATGTTTGTATGCATGTGCATGTTGGTATGCTTGCATGTTGCATCATATACTGTGTATGTTTACCTGCATAAACACTATCACTTGTTCGTGTTGCACATTTGCTCGGACCGCTGCCGCTACGGCATGCCCACCTCCGGGCCGCTGCCGCTACGGTATGCCCGCTCTTTCTGAGTCACTGCCTTCACGGTATACTCACCCTCACCACTTTGGTGCATCCTCTTTGCATGTAGCATCCTTGCATTTTGCATGATGTGTGTGCTTGCCCTTTTTGGGCGCCCGTTGTGATTGTTTCGTACGTCAATCGAGCAGTCACAATGTGGGCTTCTTGCATAACTGTTTTCTTACCCATTCATCGATGGCTTGTCCTACTCGTTAGGAGAGTGACCGTGTGTCAGTCGTGAATCCTTAACGAGCATTGCTTGCTGGGTTGATCCCAATGAGCAATGCGAGTTAAGTCATCGGGATCGACACAATTATGACTGTGCTAAGGATCTAATGGATCTAACTTGTGTCATCCTTTTTCGTGACGCCCTTTGGACCCATCAGATCTTTAGGTCGGGGTCGGTATGGCGACCCCGTCAAAGTCATACTATACCCAGACTCACCCCGAACTTAGGCACTAGGTTCTCTCCGTTAAATGGTGTGATAGGCTAGGACTTAGGTTGCTAGGTAGTTTTTTTTATGCCTGGCTATTGTTCTTTGATGGATTGATTGCCCTAGCCAGGTATCTTTCTTTTGCATTGTTCTTGTTGTGTGACTGCATGCTTCATATGCATGGTAGTGTGTTAGGACACTTTTCTGCAGGGAGCCATGCCTCTATGTGCACACAGGTACCGCTATGGGGGGAGCAAGTGATGATTTCTGACACTTTTTCTTGCAGGTGCTAATAGCTCCCCCATTTATAAAGCATGGCTCATTATACGTTATTTGCATGTGAGCTTTCCCGCTAACACTTGTTTTCGTGCAGGATTGAGTCTTTTTCCTTTCCTTTGTACTTTTAAACTCTAGTAGAGTCTTGTAGCAGAAATAAGATATGGGCACGGGTTCCGAGGCGTTTGTTTTAGGTACCACGTGAAGGGGACCAGGAGCTGATGCTTGTGCCCCTATCTTAATTCTGCATTTTTATATTGATGTATAGAATAAGGACCGGGCATGTATATGCGGAGTCCGGCCGCATTTATCTTTTTCTGGGTTATGTTGTCGGTCCAGCGGCATTTTGGCCTCTTTTATTTTATTATAAAGTGTTTTCTTTCTCGCTTTTATTGCATATTTGCATGTCTGCATGTGTTTTCTTTGTTTCTTTCTGTGATCTGGGATTTCACAATACCACTTAGGCTCTTTAAGGACCCTAAAATTGTAAATTTTATATGTTAAAAATCCTAATAAAATATTCAAGATAAATTAATTTTAGGATTAAAATATTCAAGACTTTAAAATCTGCACTTTTATTTTTTTGCATGGTCTTTGGACCGAATTTTAAATGGGTTGCATTGCATGACTATCACCCAAGTCATACTAATAGGGCCTCCACATTACTTAAGGACCGCTCTAGATAACTGCATTCATATTTGCATGTTCTGATGAGGAGTCCCCATGCTTCTCCAACCTGACTGGCCCAGTATACCTTTATAGGTGGTTGTCTAGTGCCTCTAGGGTGTTAGAAGGCTCCCCGACCCAGACGTGGTGTAAGTCCTTTTGTTTGGAGTGTTTGTAGCTTTGTAGCTGAACCTCTATTTCTCTTCTTTCTTGAGGCATCCTTGTCACTTTGGCAGGTGTAAGACCCACCTCTTGGAGCTCCAGCTTATAGTCATAGGATAGAGTTTCCTTCCTTTGACCTTAGGGCTACCGAGGCTCTCGTGGATAATGCAATTCTTGGATTGCTGACCGGGGATCTCAGGATGTGTTGGGTCGACTACCTTCACGTCCAGGTAGACTTAGGGTCCTACTGCTTGGGATGACGGGTTTGTGGTACCCAAACTTGGCTACCTCTACCCCTTTAGGATTACTCTTCCCTTCCTTTGACTACCCTTGTTGAGCCCTTTCGCTCCTTGACTTCATTGATATCATTTTGACGGCCTGATGTCGATGAGCTGCCACCCGTTTGGGATACGATGATTTGTCCTCTGCCCTTATGGCTCGGACGTGCTTTGATGTGTTGGGATACCCCCGTCAAGATGATTTAGGTTATTCCGTGGGTTTCGTATGCCGATGAGCCGCTACCTCATTTGGGATGTGAGAGACTCACTCTTTGCCCAATCACTTAGCGAGAGCTTTGAAGCGTCGAGACTTTCCCACACGGAATAACCTCCCTTTGATTGCCTATACCCCATGTCTATGATAATATAAAGCGAAACTCCTTTTATCGAGAGTATTCTTTAGTATCCCCCAAGATGTAATTAACCAGTAGGAATACGTTCCTCTGGGTGTGCTCTTGACCCCATAACAGGTACATACACCTGACTCTCTGGTTATGGGTAGTCTACATAGATACTTCTTTCGCGGATATTGGTTCAGGGTGCCTCTACCCGATATTGTTTGGGCGGACATGCTTGACTTATCCTTGCGAAGATTATCGCACGTGGACTCTCCATGTTTTTCTTTTCTTTTGTTTATCGTTTTTGTCATATGTCCCTTCTTACTCGGTTCCTCTTCTCTTCGAATCACTTATTTGATTCGGGAGGGAGATTTATTCGAATAAGGGAAGTATACGACGATTGACAAGCTGGCGACTCCTTTTAAAATAAAAAAAGAGAAAAGAATGGCGAAAACACAGCCATCGCTATCGAGCAAGAAATTTGAGGACTTTTAATATGTATATTAAGAATGATTCGACATGGATCTTGAGGACACCTAAGGGAAAGGAGGGAAGATAGGAGTGACCCACCGGAGCCAATCAGGGAGTACCTAATATCATCACAACGTACTAAACTACTTTCGCGTAGTGATTAGAAAACCAAAGGCATATCATTCCAAGAAGACTCACCAAATTCATATTCGCTTGGATAAAGAAATTGCTTACCACACAACCTTGCAGTTGCACAACCACACTCATAGAATTCATAGTTCATTATTATGCTTTAGACCAAACCGTATCTACTAACCTTGGGGTACAACATATAAATATCTTCTAACCTAACCCTATAAATAACAGGCTGCCTCTTCATTATTGTGCTTTTGCCCTCTTTCTTCCTTTCTCTCCTTCTCATATAGCGTTCTATTCCTTATACGAGTCTCCCGGATAGATTCAGATTCAACATAGACATACATGCATACATACATACATATACTTATACATATAGTATATAGCATCACATTTATATTTTAATAGATAAAAAAATAATAGTTTCATGCATAGGTTTATGAATCCTGATACGCCACAAAAAATCTTTGTCATCTAACATGAAATTCAAGGCATGACACAGATTTCAACATGATTTTTTAAAATGGGAAATGTTGAAACTCAGATTAAAAGCCATCCAGAACTCTGATTTTAAAAAGCTTACAGTCAAACTGACTAACTAAATGAGACAGACCCAACCATACCAAAATAAGTTCAATACGAGTAAAATCAGCCAAGATCAAGTAGTTAAATTACTTTTGGAAGCCTTCCATGCATAATTGGAAGATTAAAAAAAATTAATATGGTATGCTTATAATCAAATCAAGTATCTCGGTGAGACTAATTCAACGAGCCCATGATCACTCAATTAGACACACTTAAGACATTAAAATGTCTATCAAATGTCATCCAGTCTTGCGGATCTCTATGGGGCTCCCGATCAGAAGTGGCCCAGATTATTTTTATTTTCTTGCAAACTTGACATGATAAATAAAACCCTATCCCATCATGAGAAGGGGAACTACATGATAAACAAGAGGAAGAGTTTGCAGAAGATAGAGTTGCAGCCTGATAATTGGCATCGCAAATCTGACAATAACTGCTGACTTCTGATGCCACCAGTCGCTGCCGCCGCCTGCCGCTCCTGTCCCCTCCGACAGCTGCCTTTACAAGTCTCCTCCTGTCATCATCGCCTCCAGCCAACCCAACCACCATCGTCCTTCGACTAACTCCAGCCACAATCGCCTTATGATACCTCTGACAACAGTTGCTTCCTCTATTAGCCACCGACTACGTTCAGAGACTGTCGCCCTCTCCTTGTAGTGAAGTCCCTTTTGAAGTGACAACATGCACTGCTAAACCCCCGTTTATATTGCAAAGTAACAATGCACCCCACTTAGTATGCAATGACACCTCCCGAAGATGGCTTGACAATACACCTCCAAGATGGTGACTTTCTCTAGAAACTGAAAGCTACCTCTGTTTAACTCCCAACTCCAGTCCCAATGACTTAATGACATCATTACAATTCTTCACTAAAGCATATATGGTCCACAACCCATGCAGCTCTCAACTCTGGCCCTTGTGACCTATGGACTTCATCTGAACTCACCACTACAGACTACATAGCCAACTACAACCTACGTGGTCTACAACTCATGCAGCTCTTAAAAACTATAAACACATTCACATCTCATCATTACAGTCTGCATGATCGGTAATTACTTACATGGTCCACAAGTCGTGCAACTTTTGATTTCTTTCCTACAGTCTATGGAAGTCATCACAGCTCACCACTACGGCCTACGTGGCGGAGAACTCGTGTCATATTCCAGCACTTGTGGCCTATAAACATCATCATAACTCACCACTATGACCTACGTGCTCGTAGCTCCTGCATCTTCCTATTACATTTATGTCCCACGTAGCACTGTTACCATGACTTTCAACCACGACCTATAAACAAGCTAGTGCCACGACCAGCATCTGCAACATTCATGGTGGACTACATCTCCTACTTTCATCGAGAACTACATTCATTACAATCAGATTACAACTATTATCAATGAACCACTGTTGCACATTTACAAAGATCATATTTGTAACATCTTCTTCGCTAATTCAAGAGAAGAGTTGACCTATGTACTCACCATTTATAATTGATTGTTTCATCTGAACTAGGCCCGATGATTTTTTCCTCATTCCAGGGTTGAGGTATCTTCTCTTGTTTATTTCTCTTTAATTACCCGAATGTGTGTTGAGTTTTCGTTCAACTCTAAGTTACAAATTCTTTACTCTATTGCTTGGGGAATTTTCTAGAATGTATCAACATTTTTGTGTTATAAATCTAAATATAAGACTTTGGTTGTTAGGTATATAAATGCATAAAAATAGCGTGGTATTTATGTAAATTTTCCAAAATATAAATTTAGCAAAAAAGCCCCGTTCTTTAAACTTTTTCAAAATATAAATTTAGCAAAAAAGCCGTGTTCTTGTTTGAAGCATTACGCCCTTAGCGCTTCATCATCCAATTGGCGCCAAGTTTAGATATGATAAATTATGACCTTGTTAACGTCCTTCCCGTTAACAGATTTCCTACGTTTCATAGTTTAGTTGTTTTAAAGTTGAATAACGGGTGTAGAAAACTCAGCGCCTAGGCTGGCTAACATCGCAGGTTGCAACGGTTAGCATAAGATTATTTAACATGAAAATCAAATAGAATTGGTTTTTGTAAATACGGAATCCGACTGATAATTTTCCTTCTCTGGATTTGATGCTCCACGGCGCGTAGGGTTTCGACATTAGCTCCCTCTGCTATCGAAATTCGTCCATCAAAGATTAGAGAACCGTCAAGCACAGAATTCGGCTGCAATAAATGTAAGTGATTTAGATTTCCTTCACTTTTTGATTCCGATAATATTTCCTTTTGCTAAGTGCTTTTATTTCTCCTCGACTCAAAGAATACCTTTCCCGTTAAGGCTTTTACCTTTTGGTTGTTGCATCAGTAATAATTTGAGTTAATGGAGGTTATTTTGATGAAATTACGGGATGCACTTTGTCTGGGCCATTATTGTGAGGTTTTACATTCTTATGTAATGAATGCAAGTTAATCTTAGGATTGCAGTGGAATCTTTGTTTTTTTTATTTTTTTTATTTTTCTGCTGTTGGTGCATATTTAAGAAAAACTAGAATTTTTTTATAAATATAGTTCAAACCTTGAAAAATACTACCAATCTAGAAAGAAAATAAATTTTACCCTTTGGGGATGTTTGGCTGCACGATCAGATTTTCGGTAAGCAAGTTTTATTAAATCTGGTTATCCAACGAGCTTGTGACGGGAGCGAAGGTCGCAAACAGTTGTACCGTAAATCTGACAAATATGTCTCTCAAATCCATGGCAAATTCCTGTTAAAACTGGGCTGCCGAACACCCCCTTAAATTCTATAAAAATTGTTCCCAGTTATATTCTGCTATCGTCTTATAACTTTAGATCTGCTGTTTATCTTGTTAACTAGTAAAGCAGAAAAAGGAAAACAAGCCAAATACAAGCAATGTCCATGAATTCAACAGTAAATTTGATTTTCATATATTTTCACTAGCAAGTCTGTTGCGTGGTGAGCTGAGTTAGATTTTTATATTTAAAAAATACTTATCAGAAAAAATGTGTTTTTTTTTTTTTTTTTGAAAACAGTAGTGACTAGGGCCTTAAATGATCACTGTCAATCTCAAGTTTTAGTCATAAAGCTTGAACTTGACAAATCACTTGGATGGTGCAGCTCGTGAATGAGGAGTGGATGTGGTTGTTAGAAATAGATGAAGGAAGAGATTTGGGGGTGGAGTGAGAATTACAATTTGATTCCAAAGGAGGAGGATAACATATTATTTCATTCAAATTTTGTTGGAAGGAGGAGAAGAAGCAAAGAGGAATAAGACACTTGTGTTGGCGGACAGAATTTGTGTTGGCAATATTGATGGAGGAGAAGGAAACAGATGCTGAAAATGAGGAAGAAGCGTTGGAGCATGCAGAGATGTTTTACTTGTACTGTGAAGGAGGAGATGGAGAAGAAATTATGATAAGTGGCTAATGTGGTGAGACTGTGAGTTCAGATCATGGTTTTAGGTTGTTTTATATTCTAGAAAAAAAATTATCATTATAATTTAACTATCGTAATATGTATATTTACAAATATAGTTGGTGTCTCTTTCTTTTCACTTATGAACATGGAAGCTCGTCAATACAATAGTTTGAGTCATGCTTAGCTCAAACTTAGCTTGTTTATGCTTAGAGATTTTCTTGTTGACTTGAGTTTGTCTTGCCGGATCATGCAATTTCTGTCAAACTTCCCAAGAGATGTCAACAATTCAAATCCCATAAACGAAGAATTAGCTCATTTTGTGGCTTTTTTATTGAATGAAATTGCGGTTTCTTTGTAGTACTTCTTGCCTTTATATAATCTCATTTTAGCATTCCTATTTTGGTTGAGTTTTGTCTGAAAAGAGATTGTGCCTATTGATTTTCTCTTTTACAACTTGTAATATATCCCATGTGATTATGTGATGCTTCTTAGAATGAACATTTTTTTTTTTACTTAGAATCCTGATATAAAGCATTGTACTTTTCTAATTCAGTTAATCTTTCCAGTTTTAGGTTCTGTCATTGATCCATGTTGTTGTTGCTACCCGAATCTGAGTTGCATAAATTTTATTCTTAATCTTATGTTTGTTTTTTGAGAAAATAGCAAATGAGCAGCAATATATATATATATATATTTTTTTTCTCTAATAGTTTTATAGTTAACAAATTCCTGTCTTTCTCTGATCTTCAATCTACTGCTCTGTGAAAAGATGCAGTAGAATTAAGTGGATCTACTTTTGCCGCATTTCTTACATTTAGGAAGGCAATATATGCATCCGACTGCAGATTCCAATATTGAAACATTGTTGCTGATATTTCTTTCCATTTCATTGCCAGATTAGATAATGGCGGTGGATATTACCCAAGTCCTTCTAAAAGCACAATCTATAGATGCTTCCGCGCGGAAGTATGCAGAGGAAAGCCTGAACCAGTTTCAGGATCAGAACCTTCCTAGTTTTCTTGTCACTCTTTCTGGCGAGTTAGCAAACAATGACAAGCCTGTAAATAGCCGTAAATTAGCTGGTCTTATTCTCAAAAATAACTTAGATGCTAAAGAGCAACCAAGGAAAATCGAGTTAGTCCAGAGATGGCTCTCTCTAGATGTAATTGTCAAGGCTCAGGTGAAAGGATGCTTGCTTCAGACACTTTCTTCTCCTGTATCTGATGCTAGATCTACAGCTTCCCAAGTAATTGCCAAAATTGCAGGAATTGAGTTGCCCCACAAGCAGTGGCCTGAACTTATCGGCTTCCTATTGTCAAACATTCACCAACAACACCCTCATGTCAAGCAAGCCACCCTGGAGACCCTTGGTTATTTATGCGAGGAGGTTTCCCCCGAACATATCGATCAAGACGAAGTGAACAAGATACTCACAGCAGTCGTCCAAGGCATGAATGCGTCCGAGGGTAAAAATGACATCATACTGTCGGCGACTCATGCATTGTATAATGCTTTGGACTTCGCGCGGGTGAATTTTTCGAATGAAATGGAGCGGGATTATCTTATGCGAGTGATTTGCGAGGCTACTTTATTCCCGGATGTTAAGATTCGACAAGCTGCATTTGAGTGTTTGGTTCTCATTTCGTCTTTGTACTATGATAAGATTGCTTTGTACATGCAAGACATATTTAATATCATGGCAAAAGCGGTGAAGGGGGATGAAGAGGCTATTGCTTTACAGGCTATAGAGTTCTGGAGCTCAGTTTGCGATGAGGAGATTGACATTTTGGATGGGTATACCGATGAGTTAACTGCTGATTATGATACCCCTTGCTTTTGCTTTGTAAGGCAGGCCCTGCCAGCTTTAGTTCCTATGCTATTAGATACATTGCTTAAACAGAAGGAGGACCAGTATCGAGATGAAGGAGCTTGGAATGTGGCAATGGCTGGGGGAACTTGCTTGGGTTTGGTTGCAAGGACGGTGGGAGATGACATAGTTCCTCTTGTGATTCCTTTCATTGAGGAGAACATTAGAAAACCAGATTGGAGGCATAGAGAGGCAGCAACTTATGCTTTTGGTTCAATTTTGGAAGGACCGTCACCAAAAAAGCTGATCCCAATTGTAAATTCTGCATTAAACTTTATGCTTACTGCATTGATGAATGATCCAAGCAATTATGTTAAGGACACTACTGCTTGGACAGTGGGAAGAATATTTGAGCTTTTGCATGGGCCAGCTTTGGAGATTCCTATTATATCGATTGTTGATGTTCTACTTCAGTGTATGCGAGATGTTCCTAATGTTGCTGAAAAGGCTTGTGGCGCTCTATATTTCCTTGCACGAGGTTGCGAAACGGTAGACTCTGCATCGCCTCTTATGCCTCTTTTTCCAATTATTGTTAAGGCTCTTTTAGACGTGACTCACCGAGACGATATTGGAGAGTCTCGTCTAAGGACTGCAGCTTTTGAAACATTGAATGAAGTTGTTAGGTGTTCAACGGACGAGACAGCACCATTAGTGTTGCAGCTTGTCCCAGTAATCATGTTAGAACTCCATTTTACTCTGGAAGCCAAAAAATTGATTTCTGACGAGAGAGCGAAGCAAAATGAGCTGCAAGGCCTTCTATGTGGGTGCCTTCAGGTCATCATTCAGAAGTTGGGGTCTATAGGATCAGCTATGAACGCTTTCATGCAATTCACTGATGAGATGATGGATATGTTTTTGAGAGTTTTTGCGTGCCGAAATGCCATGGCGCACGAGGAGGCGATGCTAGCTATTGGTGCTTTGGCGTATGCGGCCGGGCATAATTTTGCGAAATACATGCAAGGGTTCTACCCTTTTCTGGAAATTGGTCTTCAGAACTTCGGGGAGTATCAGGTTTGTGCTATCACTGTTGGAGTTGTTGGAGATATATGCAGAGCATTAGATGACAAGATACTGCCTTATTGTGATGGAATCATGACACATCTTCTGATGACACTCTCTAGCGATCAATTACATCGCTCTGTTAGACCCCCAATATTGTCGTGTTTTGGAGATATCGCCTTGGCGATAGGGGAGAAGTTTGAGAAGTATTTAAAATATGCCATGCTTATGCTTCAGAGGGCAGCAGAATTATCCACTTTTCTAGCAGAGGATGATGATGAGAGGATTGAGTACACCAACCAGCTCAGGAATGGCATCCTGGAAGCTCACTCTGGGATATTCCAGGGTTTCAAGAATTCCTCAAAGGTCCTGTTGTTGATGCCTTATGCCTACAATATTCTCCAGTTCTTGGATGGCTTGTACAACGAAAATGATTTGTAAGTCTTCAAAATTGTTTTAGTTCTGCTCCTTTAACATTTTTAATCGCTTGATACTGAACAGTTTTATTCAGGGATGATGTCGTCACGAGGAAGGCAATAGATGTTCTTGGAGATTTAGCTGATACTTTGGGTACCAGTGCTGGTCCTTTGATAAAGCAGTTTATTTCAAGCAAAGATTTTCTAGAAGAATGCTTAGATTCAGATGAGTATTTGATTAAAGAATCTGCAGAGTCGGCTAAGTTGGCTGTCAGTCATGCTATTTCTGGTTCATAGTGTCTTTAGTAACCTTGTAACATCTTTCTCGATTTGATTTTTAGTCTTGTCGAAGTCTAGTTGTGGATTTGACTTTTGACATTTTTTTTCTATATATATTTTTTTTCTAGTTTTCAATTTTTGTTATGCGTAGCCACGTTGCTTTTGTTATGCATAGTAGAAGACAATATTGGATGTGGCTTAAAAACATGCATTTGTTCATTTTTTGAGATAACTTATGAAAATATTTCCATCAGGGCTGGTTTCTTATCACCAATACGGTTGTTTTAATCCTTTGAAAGTCTCACTTGCGGCTACCATTTAATTCCTCTTTTGTTTTTCTATAATTTCTCGAGTTTTTCACCAATTTTTTATGGTTATTTTATGAAAGTTTTCGCCCTTATTTGTTTTTAATGTTTATATTTTCGGCTTGGTGGGAAGTCCCTAGCTTGCTGTGAGGAGGTGAATCACTTTTTACTTGTTTATTTGCATGGATTAAGAATACCATATATTTATTATTGTCAAGCTCGTTAAAAAGCTTTCCTTTTCTTCATCGAATACCCCTTTTTGCTTCAGGTGCTCCAGTTATGTATTAATGTATTTGGTGCTATAAAATTTAATAAGGATTTGTGGTTATTGGTGGTATGAAGACATATCTGGAGACCTGAAAGAATGAATCTATGTTATCAATTGGCTTTTTGCGGTGATATAAAGTTTCAGGCATTATATGGAGCAGGTGCCTTTGCTTGCTGTATCTGATTTCATATAAGTGCATTTGGATTATTCATTTCAATTGCTCTAAGATGCTTTACTTATTCATATTCCCTACCTGATGTATAAGGATTTCATCCTTTTTGTAGTATGTTGCGGACAAAAAACTTAACTTCTTAATATTTTAATCTTTTCTCAAGTATTAAGTGATAAGGAGAAAATTTATTTATTTATTAATAATTGTTTGTTTGGTTTAAAATTTACTAATAAAATTAAAATTTTATGACAAACAATTGCGTATTTGGGGCCTTTCCAGGTTTATTTTTTTATTGATGATGAACTTATGTGGTCTATGAACGAGTTACAAGTTCAAATAAGAGCATCTCTTGGACATTTTCTTTGTATTTGTTAAGACTTTTTATAAATGAAGCAATTTTTTTTTGAGAAATTAATATATATACCACACAATTCTTATGTATTTATACATCTGACACCTGAAGCTTAGTATTTACATTTATCACCCTTTAGTGTCATAAACCAATGCATGTAAATGTTATTTCACTTTTGAAAAGTCAGTAGTAATAGTTTGTTAGATATGATATTAAAAAAAATTGAGTGTTATATATGTAAATATGGAAGTTTAGGTGTTCGCTCTGTAAATACATAAGAATTGTGTGGTATGTATGTAGTGTCCCAAAAATATGTGGTTAGTTTTATTTTTATGTACATATTGGGAAAATACTAGTAAGTACATGTGCATGCATCTTGATCATATGGTTAATAATAGTAGCTACTAGACAACAAAGATTGCTGGTCCACGATTGAAGCTACCTATTATCGATGCAAAACCCGTAACTTACTGAGGGATATCTCTTTTCTCATTAGAGGCCAGAGAAGGTCAAATATCTTCTGGTAACTCCTTTGAGAGTTTGGCGAATTCAAGATCTGCGAATATTTTGATATATTTTTAATTCTTTGATTCTCATGTATTTTTGCAGCCATTTGTAAAAGGAACATGAAATTTGAATGAAATATAAACATAGAGAAAACAATTGAGATTTTACCATCCCAAGTGGCTTCATTGGAAACAATTTGTTTTTCTAAATTGCTATATATGTTAGCGAGCACTTATGGTGGTGGTTTAGTGCAAGACTTTATCATTTTGGACCCAATGACCACCACATTGACCATCTAGTCAACCCTAAGACCAAATTAGTTGAACTTGGTAAAAATGGTCAATTTTGGACTCAATGACCACCACATTGACCATCTGGTCAACCTAAGACCAAATTAATAAAACTTGGTCAAAATGATCATATTTGGATGTAATGACCACCACATTGACCATCTGGTCAACCATAAGATCAAATTGGTCAAACTTGGTCAAAATGATCAATTTTGGACCCAATGACAACTACATTGACCATCGGTTAACCATAAACATAAATTGGTCAAATTTGGTCAAAATGGTCAATCTTCGACCCATTTACCATTTGGTCAATCATATACCCAAATTGGTCAAACCTGATCACTTTATCAACACAAAACACCAAAATGATCAAATATGGCAATTTGGTCCACCCAAATCCTAAAATAGATCAAATTTGATTAATTGATCAACTCAAGACTATATGATCACCATGAAGCCAACCATAGACCCTATGGTTAACCCAATCTCCAAAGCACATCACCATATGGTCAATTTCACCATCATGGTCAACCATGGTCAACATGGCTAAACCAAACCATATCACCACACCCAATCGACTTTATGACTGATCTAAACCAACCTTGGACCCAAATTGGTCAACATTAGTCAATATTGGTCAACCTGGGTCAAACCTAGTAAAAAAGTCAATCTGGGGCCAAATTCATGAAAATTGGTTAAATGGTAAACACCTAAATTCATTTTGACCAATCTATGGGTTAATAATATAATTTTTTAATTAATTACATAATTAATTTAAAATATAATTTTTGCCAAATAACCTAAAATTGAAATCAAATTTATGACATCATATATGACATTTAAAACCCATAAATGATTTTCAAAATTGAATTCAACCCATGGGGGGTTACCAATGAGTCACCCATAACTCATGAGACTCACCATGACATGATTAACCCAATAACAAACCCATAAGCCACAATATTTGGTCTAGGTCAAAAATCATCATGAGGCCATTATGAGGGAGGGGAGGAGGTGCCATTCCTTCATGAAATAATTGGAGAAAAATATGGTGAAGTCATCACTCACCTCACTCATCACCCAATGGAAGATAAGCCATTATCCTTAACATAATTGAACTCATCATGGGGATGAGGGAAAAGAGGCATATGTGTCATTATCCCCAAAATTTAAACCATGACTTGGATGATCAAATGGGGTGAGTTAGCCAGCTCAATCTCAAAATTCCCTCTACCTTATGAACCACCCAATGGAATGAAGCCAAAGAACATAGCCAAATCCATGTATTAATGAAGGCTCATCATGGATATCACTTGGGGAAGTTCATCCATGGTTATCTTGGCCAAGAAACTTATCTGCAGTCATCATGGAGCTGTTAAATCCTTCCCCGACCATGACCATTCATGGCTATAAATATAGACCAACCTGAGAGCCCCCATAGAAGAGAGAGACCCATATACAGTCCCCAATTCCAAAAGCTTTGGACATAAAATTTGCTCCCCAGACCCTAAGGAATTGATCCCCTATGAAATTAGCTCCTGAAATCCACTGACCAGCTCCAATTTCATGCCCTAAAAAAGGACAATTTTTTGGGTTGACACAAAACCTTTCAAAACCCCAAATTAACCACTCCTACACCATCCCTGAGCTGTAAGAAGAAGTTTCCAATCAAAATTGGACCTTCTCGTGAACCCTAACCCATTCTAAGACCAAGTCGTGAGTCCATTTCAGTGAATTCATACCTCCACCTGATTTCACTTCAAATTGAGCATACCAGAAGCTTCGCAAGGACTCAACGATCGTTCCAATCAAATTTGATTGAGCCCTCACCTCATCAAAGCCAGGTATGTCCATTTAAACTTAAAATGATCTCGGGCTAGGAACATTATGAAGAAGATCACTTCAAAACATCCACATAACCGTATGGATGTGATCTCCTTGCTACGATGAAGCTTTAGAAAAAATTTTCATTTAAATCCATGAAGAATTGGCAGAGATCTTAAGGTTTTAAATGTGCGGTGTGCGGGATACACCAGCTCAGGGAAGACGACTGGATGCCATCCATTTTTATGTTTTAAGAATGGACGGTCATGATCTCGCCAGACTACGATTTCATCGATATGAAACAGATGAAACCGAGGCCCACGTGGCTGCCCACGTGGATCTCCCCTCCAATCGAGTGGCACCTTGTGTGAGTTCGATGGATCCAAGGATCCAATTAGCGCCGCTTCACTTAAATAGGAAAATCTAGATTTTCTGATTTAATTAAATACAAAATCTTTAAAAATTCATACCTTGACAAACAAAAATCACAAAAATATGATAAAAGTACCCATGGATTCAGGAGAAAAAGGAGAAAATTATAAATACAAAATTTGGATTTAATGAGTTATATTTAATTTTTAATTATTTAATTAGTCTCTAGAGTAATTTAATTATTAAAAATTATTTATAAACCCAAAAATTATGAAATTTTCACAGATTGATCCACTCATCCTTGGGGACGCTCTGTGATTTTTCCAAGTATAGGGGAAGTCTTCAGCATGAGATATCCAATTTTTAACCATGCTTTGTGATAATTTTTAAAAATAATTACAAAAATTACAAAAGTGGAAAATAAAATTTGAAAATGAGTAAAAACCTTAGGGTGTTGAATTTGAACCCAAAAATGACATTTTTTTATCTTTGAAAATATTAAAATGACATTTTAGCCTTGTAGCTAAAATTTGTAAAAATTGAAAATTATAAATTAAACACTAAAAATTACTATCTTTTATAAAAGAGATAATTAGGATTAACTAAATCCTAATATTTAAGTTTAAATCACATTAAACTTAAAATGAATCCCTAAATTTTAGTTAGGTTTGGTTTAAATATAATTTAAACCTTTATAAATCCCTAATTAAGCTTAATCACCTTAAACCTTAATAACATTAGGTTTAAGTCAAACTTTAAACCCTAATTAGGTCTAACCCCTCATTAGACCTAATTAAACATCTTAAAACTTAATAATATTAGGTTTAAGTCAAAATAAACTCTAATTTAACCTAACCCTAAATTGGTCTAATTAATTCAACTAAACCTTAGCTAAATTAGGTTTAATTAAACTTTAAACCCTAATTAGGTCTAACCCCTCATTAGACCTAATTAAACATCTTAAACTTTAATAAAATTATGTTTAAGTCAAAATAAACCCTAATTAGACCTAACCCTAATTAGTTCTAATTAATCCAATTAAACCTTACCTAAATTAGGTTTAATTTAAACTTAAACTCTAATTAGGTCTTACCCTAATTAGGTCTAATTAATTCAATTAAACCTTACCTAAATTAGGTTTAATTAAACTCTAACCCTAATTAGAGCTAACCCTAATTAGGGCTAATTAATTCAATTAAACCTTATCTAAGTTAGGTTTAATTAATCCTAAACCATAATTAGGTCTAACCCTCATTAGACCTAATTAATCATCTTAAACCTTAATAACATTAGGTTTAAATAAAAATAAACTCTAATTAGGCCTAACCCTAATTAAGTCTAATTAATTCAATTAAACCTTCTCTAAATTAGGTTTAATTAAATTTTAAGCCCTGATTAGGTCTAACCCCTCATTAGACCTAATTAATCATCTTAAACCTTAATAACATTTGGTTTAAGTCAAAATAAACTCTAATTAGGCCTAACCCTAATTAGGTTTAATTAATTCAATTAAACCTTACTTAAATTAGTTTTAATTAAACTTTAATCCCTAACTAGGTCTAACTCCTCATTAGACCTAATTAATCAACTTAAACCTTCATAACATTAAGTTTAAGTCAAAATAAACTCTAATTAGACCTAACCCTAATGAGGTCTAATTAATCCAATTAAACCTTACCTAAATTAGGTTTAATTGAAACTTAAACTCTAATTAGGCCTAACTCTAATTAGCTCTAGTTTATTCAATTAAACCTTACCAAAAATAGATTTAATTAGACTCTAACCCTAATTAGACCTAACCCTAATTAGGTTCAATTAATTCAATTATACCTTATCTAAATTAGGTTTAATTAATCTAAATCCTTATTAGACCTAGCCCTAATTAGGTATAATTAACCTAAATTAAACTTACCTAAATTAGGTTTAGTTAAACTTAAATCCTAATTAGACCTAACCCTAATTTGGTCTAATTAATCAAACTAAACCTTATTTAATTTAGGTTTAATTAAACCTTAACCTTAATTAGACCTAACCCTAATTAGGTCTAATTAACCTTAATTTAAACCTTACCTAAATTAGGTTTAATTAAACTTAAACTCTAATTAGACCAAAGCTTAATTAGGACTAATTAATTCAATTAAACCTTATCTAAATTTGGTTGAATAAAAATGAAACCCTTATTAGACCTAATCCTAATTCGGTCTAATTAATCCAATTAAATCTTATTTAAATTAGGTTTAATTAGACATAAACCCTAATTAGAACTAACCCTAATTAGGTCTAATTAATCCAATTAAACCTTATTTAAATTAGGTTTAATTGAACATAAACCCTAATTAGACCTAACCTTAATTAGTTCTAATTAATCCAATTAAACCTAACCTAAATTAGGTTTAATTAAGCCTAAACCATAGTTAGACCTAACCCTAATTAGGTCTAATGAATCAAATTAAACCTTACCTAAATTAGGTTTAATTAAACCTAAACCTTAATTAAGTCTAACTCTAATTAGACTTAATTAACCATTAAGCCTTATTAACATGAGGCCTAAGTGATCTTTAAACCCTAATTAAGTCTAGCACTAATAAGACTTAATTAATCCTTTAGTTTTACATACATTAAGCTTAAGTAATTCTGACCTAAGGAAAAAATGTTAAGATTTTCATGCTTATTTTATACTGATTTTGATGATATTGCACTTTAAAGAAGGGTATTTTTGGTGTTTTTCTGCAGGTACGAAGATTTAAGGGCAATGGAGCGAAAATATGCAAAAAGGAGCAAATTTTGAGCAAAAGGACTAAATTATGCAAATTTGACCTAGGGTGCCGACGGCGAGGTTGATGGCGCCGACGATGTGATTTTCCTGAGAGTTCAGAATATATTTCAAGGAAGGCCGCCGACGGCTGAAGTCGAGGCCGCCGACAGCGGGGCCTGTTCAAGGCAGTGTTTCTAGAAGGTCGTTGATGGCGGAGCTCGAGGTCACCGACGGCTGGATCGACGGTTCTTTCACAAAATACATCGAATTTGGATGATTTTTGAAGGGATGCTTGGAAAACTCTTGGAGACTCTTCAACAACTTTAAAAAGAACCATTCTAGGCCAAAAAGTGTCCTATTTGGGTCCTCTAAAAGTCATTAAGAGTTCTTAACAAGTCCTTTTGGGCTCTTATAAGAGTCACTTAGTGTCAAATAGAGAGTCCACTAGTGTCCATTGTTGTTATTTAGTGAGTGTTAAATAGTGAGTTCAAATAGAGATATTGGTGAGAAATTCTTCGAAGGATTTTAAGAGTGGAAGGGAAGTGAGAGATCTCTTTCGTATTGCTGTTTCGAAGGAGAATTCTGCATACTATAAAGAAAGGAAGAGCTTCAGAGGAACTTCAAGGAGTTTTCTTGGGGAGGAATTTAAGATAAGTTGTGTTTAATTACTTTAGTTTGTAGAATTTTACTTTTATATATGAAATCTAAGTTTTATTGTATCATCTCCATGAAATCTGATTAGTTTTTCTGTCTTTCTCCTAGTTTTGACATTTTTGTGAAATGATAAATTGAATTAGTGTGCGATAAAAATTTAAAGAAGTTGTGATAATCTTTTACTTAATTCTTAATTTACTTTCAATCTGGCCAATTGAATAGTTAAAATATGTTGATTTTAACAACTATAGTAAAGATTACATCCGAGATTCAAGGAGGTCAAAGTCCTTGGAAGTAGTGTGCAAATAAATAGGGAAATAATATTCATCGGGCATAGAATTAGAGATTTTAGAGTGACATGCTAAAATCCTCAATTTGGTCCTATCATTTGGGTGCTGAAGTGTAGATGTTAGCCCTCAGGAGAGGGGAACGTGGGAGCTCCGAAGTGAGAGCCGGTATCCTCCCAGCCTAGCCGCAGATTCAGTAACCAAATGTAGGATTAGTTAATGTTCTTTATGCCTGGACCAACAGGTAAAGAATAAGTATGCTCCTATTTGGCACAATACCATTTTAAACTAATTCTAATTATCTATTCACTTAAATATCTTAACAAAGGAGTAATATTCTTGCTTATAAATTTGAACTTCACTTTAGTATAATTAGTTATTTGTTAGTAGAACTAATTTAATTTAAACTTCATATTATTGTCGATTGCATATTAGTGACAGATAGGCAATTTCGATTTAATTGTGATTCTGAATTGATCTCTATAATCCTAGTCTGTAGCCTCTAAAATATTCCCTGTGGGATCGATATCCAGGTCTCCACTAGAGCCCTATATTACTTGAGCGATATGTATAATTGTGTTAAAGGTAACTGCGATTAAAGAAAATATTATATACTTGTTACAAAAATTAAAATTACGCTAAGTGTCCGTGCGGAGTGTGCACCTCAAGTCATTTGGCGCTGTTGTCGGGGAAAATAACATAATTAGAGTAACGAACAATTTAGGATTATTAGAAAATTTTTTAATAAAATTGCAACTTATTTAGTTAACTGTTTTGTTGTGTACTGATTTCGATTGTATGCGTAAATTTGGTTCTGAAAATCTTATACCCTACGATTCAGAATTAGAACGCACTGGTAGGAGAATTAGAAAACTGAGAAAATAACCTATAAATTTTGAAACAATGGAAAACAATATAAACATCCAAAGAATATAAAATGAACATCAATCTAGACCACGAAGAGATTACACTAACCCTACATTAGATGAAATTCACATAACTATCCAAAATCCTGATGTAGCTGCTAATTCATTTGAGCTTAAACATGCAACTATCCAAATGGTACACTTCAAATGAAGATCCTAATTTACATCTAACAAGTTTCTTAGAACTTTGTGCTACTTTTAAGTACGACAGAGTGTTTGATTATGCTGTCAGAATTAGACTTTTTCCTTTTTCACTAAGGGATAAGGCTAAGGCTTGGTTAAATTTGTCAGCACCTGGATCTATTAGAACTTGGGGAGAACTTTCACAAAAATTCTTATCGAAATATTTTCCACCATCTAAGATTGCTAAGCTTAGAAAGGATATCACATCTTTCGATCAAGTATGAGGGAGAATCGATATATGAATCTTGGGAAAGATTTAAAGAACTTCTTAGGAAATATCCACATCATGCTTTACCAGATTGGTTAATTATTCAAACATTTTATAATAGATTAGTAGGATCTCTTAGATCTATTATTGACGCTGCTGCTGGTGGATCACTAATGTCTAAACCTTTTAAAGAAGCCTATGCATTAATAGAAGAAATGACTACCAATAATTTTTCAATGGCCTGCTGAAAGAGTAAATCCTAAGAGAGTAGCCAGTATTCATAATTCTGATTCTTTAATTATGATAGTTTCTCAAAATGTTGCTCTTTCAAAGAAAATAGATCAATACAGAATGAATCGTTCTCAAACACCTCCAGTGTTACAAGAAAATTCTTTAGGAAAAATTGTAGATGCTCAATCTTCATATGAAACTATAAATTTAATAAATAATAGACAAAATAACCCTTATTCAAACTATTATAATCTAGGTTGGAAAAATCATCCAAACTTTAATTGGAATAACCAAGGTAATGCAAATCTCGTTAATCCTCGGTGGGGAACAATCCTGTAAACCCATTAGGAAATATAAATAAACTGTGGTAATTCTAATTATAGACCCTCTAATCCACCAGGTTTTTATAATAATTCACAATTTAAGGAGAAGAAGTTATCTATGGAAGAATTAGTTTTGAATATGGGTAATCAATTACAATGTCAAGGAGCTACTATTAAAAACATAGAAAACCAATTGGGGGTAAATTGCTACTGCACTAAGCAATAGACCTGTTGAAACTTTACCTAGCAATGTTGAAGTAAAACCTAAAGATCAAGGAAAAGAAAAAAATTAATGCTATTCAATTAAGAAGTAGAAATGAGTTGGAAACAAGAGTTCAAAAAGAAACTGTAGTTGAAAAGGAAAAAGAAGAAACTAAAGGAGAAAACAAAATTTTATATCCTGATTTTCCTCTGAAACCTATCAAAATTACTGTTGAAAGACCTCCACCACCATTTCCTCAAAGACTAAAGCAACAAGATAAAGGAAAAAGATTTGCTAAATTCTTAGAAATTTAAAAATAAAATTGTCAATAAATATTTCTTTTGTTGAAGCTTTGGAACAAATGTCTGATTATGTTAAATTTATGAAGGATATACTCAACAAAAAGAGGAAGTTACTAGATCATGAGATTGTTGCACTCAGTGAAGAGTGTAGTGCTACAATTCAAAGAAAGCTTCCAGAAAAACTTATAGATCCTGGTAGTTTCACTATCCAGTGTGCTATTGGTAAAAAAATTTGTGGGCGAGCATTATGTGATTTAGGAGCTAGCATAAATTTGATGCCTCTATCAACTTTTAAAAGGTTGGGAATTAGAGAGATTACACCAACTTCTATAATTCTACAGTTAGCTAATCGATCTATTACACATCCTAAAGGAGTTGAAGAAGATGTTCTGGTCAAGGTTGATAAGTTTATCTTTCCTGTGGACTTTATCATTTTAGATATGGAAAAAGATAAAGAAATTCCAATCATTTTAGGAAAACATTCCTAGCTACAGGAAGAGCCATGATAGATGTTCAAAAAGGAGAATTGACAATGAGAGTAAATGATCAAGAAGTAACCTTTAACATCTCAAAGTCAATGAAATATCCTTCAATAGAAAAAGATGATGAATGCTTCAGAATAAATATATGTGATTATCTAAAAAGTGAATATTTTAAGGAAAATTATGAAGCAAAATAAGATATAGAAAAAGATAATTATGATGAAATTTATAGCGACGAAGCTGATTATATTCAAGAGAAATTTGAAACTCTCAATTCAACAGCACCAGAAAACGAAACATATTCCATCTGTTGTAAAACCACCTGAACTTGAATTAAAGAATCTTCCAAATCATTTGAAGTATTTATTTTTAGGAGAGTTTTCAATATTACCAGTAATTGTATCCTCAAACTTAAATGAAATTCAAGAACAAAAATTAATGTATACATTAAAAAAATACAAAAAAGCTTTTGGTTGAACTCTAGCTGATATTAAAGGAATTAGTCCTTCAATTTGTATGCACAAAATTTTATTAAATGAAGAACATAAACCAAGAGTTAATCCACAAAGGAGACTGAACCCTATTATGAAAATGTAGTTAAAAAAGAGATTTTAAAATGGTTAGATGCTGGAATTATATATTATATTTCAGATAGTACTTAGGTAAGTCCAATTCATTGTGTTCCCAAGAAAGGAGGAATATCTGTTTAAGCAAATGAAAATAATGAATTAATAGCTATCATACAAGTTTCTGGAAGGCGTATTTGTATTGATTATCAAAAATTAAATGTCAAACCCAAAAAGATCACTTTCCTCTTCCTTTTCTAGAAAAATCTTGGATAGAATTACTAGACACAAGTATTACTGCTTTCTGGATGGATATATCAGTTACCATCAAATACCTATTGCTCCTGAGGATCAAGAGAAAACAACATTTACTAGTCCTTATGGAACTTTTGCTTTTCTAAGAATGTCTTTTGGACTATGTAATGCAGCTGCAACATTCCAAAGATGTATGATGTCTATCTTTAGTAAGTTAATTGATAATGGAATAGAAGTATTTATGGATGATTTCTCTGTGTTTGGAACATCATTTGATGCATGCTTAAATCATCTTGGAAAGTTTTGGAGATATGCGAAAGAACTAACTTAGTTCTAAATTGGGAGAAATGTCAATTTATGGTTGCAGGAGGAATTGTACTAGGGCATAAGATTTCAGAAAATGACATGGAAGTAGACCCTGCAAAAATTCAAGTGATAGCTAAATTACCACCTCCTACTACAGTGAGATGGCTAAGAATTTTTCTTGGACATGCTGGTTTCTACAGGCACTATATTAAAGATTTTTCAAAAATTACCAAACCTATATGCCAACTTTTAGAACAAGACAAGAAATTTGAATTTACCGAAGACTGCTTAAACGCCTTTGAGTTATTAAAGGAAAAACAAATCACAACACCTGTAATAGTTTCAACTGATTGAGAGAAACCATTTGAATTAATGTGCGATGTTAGTAATTATGCTATTGGAGCTTTTCTTGGTCAAAGATATGATAAAATTTTTAAAGTTATATACTATGCTAGTAGAACTCTTAATGATGTTCAAATTAACTACACAGTTACTGAAAAAGAGTTACTGACTATTGTGTATGCTTTTGATAAATTCAGATCATATTTAATTGGAACTAAATGTATTGTGCATACCGATCACTCTGCTATTAAATTTCTGATGCAAAAGAAGGATACTAAACCAAGATTAATTAGATGGGTACTTTTAATGCAAGAATTCAATTTTGTGTTGATTGATAGAAAAGGAACTGACAATCAAATTGCTGATCATTTATCGAGACTGGAATATCATGAATCATCTGATACCGACAATGAAATTACGCACGCTTCCACGATGAAAAACTTTATAATATTAATGAGTAGAAAATACCTTGGTATGTTGATATTGTTAACTATATAGTAAGTGATATTTTGCCACCTATACTAACTCTGCAAAGAACAGAAAAAAATCATTCATGATGCAAAAGCATATTTTTGGTATGAACCATATTTATAAAAGCAATGTAACGATCTTATTATTAGGAGATGTGTGCCTTATGAAGAAACGGAACAGATTATTAAAAAATGCCACGATTATGAATTTAGAGGACATTTTGGGATTGACAAAACTGCGCAATAAAATTTTGGAAGCTGGATTTTATTGGCCTACTCTTTTTAGAGATGTTTACAAATATATCAAAACTTGTGATGGATGCCAACGAGTAGGTAATATATCTAGGAGAAATGAAATGCCTCTCAATTTCATGTTAGAAGTTGAGATTTTTGATGTTTGGGGATTAGATTTCATGGGACCATTTATTCCTTCATTTGGGAACATATATTTTAATTGCAGTTAATTATGTATCAAAGTGGATTGAAGCACAAGATTTACCTCGTTGTGATGCTAAAAGTATTTCAAGAGTCTTAATGAAAAATATTTTCACAAGATAAGGAATGCCGAGAGTGATTATCACTGACGGAGGATCCCATTTTAGGAATAAATACTTTCAAAGATTGGCAGAAAAATTTAATATTGTTAATAGATTCTCTATTGCCTATCATCCTCAAATCGGTGGTTTAGCTGAAGTTTCTAATTGTGAGATCAAACAAATGTTAGAAAAGACTTTAAATCCTAGTATAGTAGATTGGTCTACGAGACTGGATACTGCATTATGGGCAGACAGGACTGCTTATAAAACTTCTATTGGTATGACTCCTTACAGACTTATTTATGGGAAAACTTGTCACTTACCAATAGAATTGGAGCATAAAGCATATTAGGCGATTAAAGAATTCAACTATAATTTGAAAATACTGGTGAGAAGAGAATGTTGCAATTGAATGAATTAGAAGAATTAAGAAATGAATCTTACGATAATGAAAGAATTTATATGGAAAAAATGAAGTTAATGCATGCTCATAATATTAACCAGAAGAACTTTGAAACAAGACAAGAAGTTTTGCTTTACAATACAAGGCTGAAATTATTTCCTGGGAATTGAAGTCTCATTGGTTAGGACCCTTTACTGTGACTCAAGTTTATACTTATGAAGCTATTGAAATTGAAGATCAGAAGACTGGGAATAGATTTAAAGTAAATGGACATAGATTAAAACCATATTTTGAGGGTAAAAGACCAAATTTTAAAGTTGTTTTAATGCTCAGTCAACCTGAATAACACCTGAATAGGTCGGGCTGACAACGTTAAACCAAGCGCTTTATAGGAGGCAACCCATAGTTATCTTTATTTGTTTGAGTGATTATTTAAGTTTGTTGTTAGTTTGTAGTAATATTCAATTTTACTACTTGTATTTGACCTTTGATTATCAAGAATTTGGATCCATAGAGAAAATTTGGAATGTATTTGACCACGACGTAAATGTGCAAATTTTTTGCCTAGGGCACCGACGGCGCGCTCGACGCCGCCGAAAGCAGGTTTTTCCTGAGAGACATGGAATTTAATTGCACAAGGCTCGTTGATGGCGCCATCGAGGCCGCCGAGAGCGGGATCGGCGAGTGGGCAGTTTTTCTAGTTCGAAATGTCGGATTTTTGTGATTTTTAGCAAATTCGTCCCTTATAAACTCCCATGGACGGTTCCTAAACACTCCAACTCCAAAAAACAAATGAAAAATACTTTCAATTCATCTCTAATAGCTTCCAATTCAGTAGATTACCCTAGATTTCAAGTTTACAATCGGAGAAAGTTCGTCAGTGCCGAGGCGCAGCGACTTTTCAACAAGGTGATGTCTAAGAGAAGACTAATCAAGGAAAGAGGATTCGTCAATAGAGGATTAAGTAATTCTTAGTCACCAATTGAAGAAAGGATTGTGCGGCGAAGATGGGGAGTGTTTTGCTTTACTACTACCGCAGTAGTCGTTCCAGTGGTTAAGGAATTCTACGCCAATTTACATGGAATCAACTAAGGAAGCGTCTATGTGCGAGGTAGGTGGATAATATTTAATTCTGGAAGGATTAATGAGTTATACATGCTTGAGAATGTTCTTGTCTGCCATTATTCAATTTTCGTGCCGACGAAAGACAAGATGAATGAAATATTCCAATATTTGACGAACGAAACCGAAGACTGGGAAGTTAGAGAAAACGGGTACGTTAGTTTTTTGCAACACTTTTAAATCATGTTTCAAAAAATTAGCACTTTTTCATATCTGCGAAGTTATTGCCGACGATGAAAATCGACAAAGTCACGAAAGAAAGTGTAATTTTGAACTACTGCATTCAAATGTGATGGCCCATTGATATTTAATCAATTATTGTGAAGTCTGTGTTTGGCCTGATCGTTCAAGGATCATCTCAAGGGCTTGGACATCCTTCAACAATTTTCTCAATATACAGTTTGTTTCAAGTATCGTACGAGATTTGGGAGAAAATACTGCTACCCTGGAAACCTTTAGACCCAACCCGTATGTTCCCAGCCAATGATGAGGAGAATGACACGGGCGTGATTATGGTCAAGCATCGCAGAATTCTGTTCGTATTCAACCTCTAGTAACGGACAAGACACCGATGATCTTACACCGAATTAAGAGTCTGGAGAAGCAGGTAAAAAATTTAATGAGTATAGTGAACAATATGCCTGATTTCTATGATCATATCAATTGGAGGATAAAAGAATATTTTGATCATACTGAGCAATTTGAAGCAAGTTTGATACGCTTAATGAAGATGAGATGGATTGATGAAGGTTCAACTGAAGAATTCCCATTCCAACCTTTTAATAACCTGTTCGTCCATGTTCAAGCAATGGGTGATACCAGAGGAGAAACCAGTAGTAGGGCCGACCATAGCCACCCTTGGACATCTAGTAGTGTGAGCCTAGATTAACTCATTCTACTAACAATACATCCGGACCTGATCTATAGGCTAGCCAATGTTCGTTACACCTGGATCAAAGGGTAAAGAATATGAATGCTTATATTTGGCACAATACCATAAATTTATATTCTCCACGAATATTATCATTATCTTAGAAAATCTTGGATTAATTGAAAGGAATAAAGTTATGTTCTTATTGCTATTTACACCAATCATTTCATTACTGTTTTATTATTGCATCTTTCATTACTGCTTTATTATTGCATCTAGTAAATTAAAAATATCAAATTTATAAACTATAAAAGAAATACATAAAAATAAAATTAAAATATTTAAAAATCCATAACTCATTCCTCGTGGGATCGATACTGGGGTCTTTGTTTCAAAGCCATATATTACTTGATACGATACGTATACTTGCGTAGTACCCTTAGTGTGTAAAATAATTTCAATAAAATTATATTTGTATACACTAGTTGCTATTATTATCTATTACATATATTTGAAAGCATTAATTATTATATTTGTCATCAGCGGATTGCGGGTCAAGTTTTTGGTGCCGTTGCCGGGGATTGAATTTTTAGTACGCATATATATAGCATTGGGTCAGACAACTTATGGTTTGACAATCAACAATTTTTTATGAAAGAGATTGCAAGTCGAAAGGAGGGACATGAAGTTGACATACATACTAAAGAATGTAGTTTTCTAGAGCGACAATTCATTGATTTTTCATGCATTCATGATGTTGCGTTCATTGGATACAAAGAACATCCTCTTTGGCATACATGCGTTAAAGAGTGTTATTATGTTAATAGGTTGGTAATGACAATATTACTGGTTTCTTTGACATATTTTAATATTAAAACTTAATTTTCTCAAACAAGTATTAAATTTCTTTTGAATGTCATATATCAATGATGCCAAGTAAAGAGCAGTGGGATGTAATTGACGATAGTGTATGTGTAGTTGTGCCTAGGGAAAACCCAATAAGAGAGAAATTAAAAAACTCTTAAAAAATAATGTCATAAAGACCAAAAGTGTCCACAAATGCGGGTGATTTGAACTTTTGTGGCATCATAAAACAATTTGTAAAAATACATTGAGCCCAGATAGTTCACAACCAAAAGAAACTGATAGGGTAACTCATGTATTCAAACAAACTAGTTATAAAACTGAATTTCAACATAAACTTCCAATTAGGAGGAAACGTGTGGAGGAAGAGGCTTGAGGGAAAGCATAGTGGAAGATATTACTTTGGAGTAGCTGTTTACTTGACATAATTTATGTTTTATTTTTTTTCTCTTTTGTTTTTACAATAAATTTATGCATGGTGCATGAGTTTCTTTGGATATGACCATATGCCTGGTGAGAACTTTTTTTTTGGTAGATAGAGAAGTGGTCAGGTTTGGTGGAAAGCTTTACTTTATCTATTTTATTTTTTGTTGATTTGGATATTCTGATTTTGATTTTTGCATTTGATTGTTTTATTCATGCGAAACTTGGATATTCAACATTTGCATCATTGTTGTTATTCCATTGATGTATCGTAGAGTATCACATTTATCTTGTTTAGTTTTCCAATTTTAATAAATTGATGTGAATGAATACAAGTAAATGCTATCTTATGCATTCAAAAGCAACTCATGCAGTCAGAACACAATATATTTCCACAGTTTTTTGATTTACAAACATTCTTAGCCCCTTGAATTATTCTAAACACACTAGTTTCGTGCTGAAGCTGAATTCTATGTTGTAAACGACTGTCCAAAATTCTGGTAGTAATCAATTGATATTTAGCACAAAGTAACCATTTATTTACTAGTTCCTTTTTGAGTCTCTCAAGAAACTATCAAAAGAGATCTCACAAGACGATGTTGAATCCAATCAATGTAGCTTGCCAAGAATGTGGCCTTTAATCCTCCAGCTAATGTATAAAACTATAATTCCAAGAGGGATCAAAAAGCTTGAAGATCAAAAAAGCTTGCAACATATATGTTTACACCAGTAAGAGCATTAATCACTGAGAAGCAACACTGCAGTCACAATTATATTTGTCATAAATTAAATACAAGGAACACAATATGTGCAACAGTTCCCCACCTATGCATGTAAGCAAACAAAATTGTAGGTTATTAGATCTTGTAGGTATCAAATCTCTTTTTTGCAATATTATTCTTCCTTTCACAGGCAGCTCCATCCTTTGTCGAAGGCTTTTTTACCTTGAGCTTCTTCTCAGCGGGTGTCTTCTCTGCTGGAGCCTTCTCGGCAAGCTTCTTTTCTACTACAAGCATGATCGCGACATCTTGGCGAGCTTCTTCTCTGTTGGAGCCTTCTCAGCGGGAGTTTCAGAGGTCTATAGTGATCGAGATCAAGTCTTTGCCTTCCCAACTAAAGGGAGCGGTGTGGAAGATGGGAGTTTCGAAATCTTCAGCTCAAGCGGAGCGGAGGAGAATGATAGTTTATGATGTTTGTATACTGAGAAAATATTGCATCAAGTGCATCAGGACTTCAATCATCGCCTGCTACCTGTATAGGCAGGCCCCCTTTAGTAAAAAAAATAATAATTTAATATAAGGGGAGTCTACCTGTACACGTGGCTGACCCTGATTAAAGTCTTAATGCAGTTTTGCATCAGAACACCTGACGCAATATTTTTTTCTGTATACTCCACGATAAGTCATTATCTTCCCGCACAAGGATTGACGAAAAAAAATATGGAGTATATAAAGTTCCAACCGGGTAAAATTATGAGCTTTTAGTTCTTTGTTAGTAATATTAAATTTTTGAGCTATATATGTCTAATTTATGAAGTTTGGTGTTAATGTATGTAAAAATCTCATTTATCTAATATTGAGTATGTTTTGGGCAGCGGTGCAGTGGTAGTGTAGTGCCGACCACACTTTATGTTATCTGTTTTTTCAATAAACTACGATGAAAAGCTATATTCTGCATCCTAAATTTAATTAAGTGGGATGACTAAAAAAAAGTTATGGTCTAACTATCTATCTATCTACATATATATATATATATATATATATATATATATATATATATATATATATATATATATATTTATATATATATATATCTGTGTGTGTGTGTGTGTGTTGAATCCAAATATATCTGGTAGATCGTGCTCAAGAAAGTATTTTTGAAGTAATTTTTTCTTCCGGCGAGTACTTGTTTTGGCCTTGTCAAGGCCTTAGTGTTATTTTCTATCTATACAATTTATAATTGTCACTATAACTTTGTAAACAAAATTTTTTATAACAGTGTATTTGTTATAACAGTTTAACAGCTGCTTCTTTAAATAACTACAACTTTTCTTAAAATCTTCCTTTTGGGGTAGGAAATAAAGAGATCATTGCCTAAAAGTAAAAGGTTAACATTAATAAACCACAATCTCTCATGCATGGCCATGTTAAAATCCTCCCAATAAGTGAGTTTGAAAAGAGAGAAACCATTAAAGTGTGAGATATGGTCAACTACACCTTTGAGCTTTCAGATCATTGAGATAGTTTGTGTAAGATTACCATAAAATGGCCTCTTACCCAATGCATCACCGACCAAAGCAAGATTCTACAATTAGAACACCACTTTATTCCAACATAAGGGAGAAAAGAAATGTTGAAGGTAGTAGGGTTGGAGAGATGAGTGGATAATAGAATTTTCAACTGGGGTTGGGGGAGGGGAGCGCAAAGAGGAAGAAGAGGTAGAGAGAGGAGGGATATCTACAGTGCTAAGGGCAAAAGCTCCTCACCGACAATAGAAGGGGGATGAGGAAGTGGCGGCTAGAGTTAACAAAACAACTTAAGTGGGAAATGAGGGGGCTGCGTGGGTTGGCGGTTGTGAGAAAGAAGAAACCATAGTAGAGCATTTTGCCTAATGAAAATGTTAACTAATTTGATGAAGATTTTAATCTGATACGCTCTTCACCAAATAAGAGAAGCCTAACATATTCCTTTTAAATATTAGTTGCACTCCTTTTTCTCTCATTTTTTTGTTTCTCGCTCCGTTTAATGAATGCAAATCCTATGAGAAATTCCTCAAAAAAAAAACCATCTATTACCCTTCATTTTAAGTGTAGATTTGTATGCACAATTATATTAGTTTATTGTATTTTAAATTCATAATTTTATCTTTTAAGTTAAAAATTATTAGGCCTTATTCACTTATATGGTCTAGCCTTTAATATTATAAATTTAAATTGCTTTTCTTGTGATAGCCTATCAAATTATTTTAATATTTGTGGCAGACTAAAGAGTGCATATCATATATCGTCATCAACAATTACTGGGATATATATTTTCACTTTCTGAGTATCATCATTAAAAGTGGCATATAATACTTTAGTAATATAATTAAAACATTGTTAAGGTCCTAAATGATGATTTCACTCTGTCACATTGTAAATTGAAACCTGGCTATACACGAAGCTCGAGAAAATTTGATGGATCATATAAAGAGGATACCAAAAGGACTATGTAATCACAGTTGAAAGACTTAATCATCAAACATTACATCATTTTATCAGACCATGGGTCGACCAAAAGAAAATATACCCACGTTGATGAATGCTATACACCTTAATTGACGAAAACCGTACGAGATCGATTACTCAACCAATTCTAGGTCGCTCATAGAGAAGATCAACAATTGCTCCGTAGAACTCTTCAACCCTTTGCAAAGACCTCTTGCCAGAAGGAAGGCTGCCCATAAAATTACGGTTATGCAACATCTGCTTGATGGAATAAACATTTACTAAGGATAAGGTCTTCATCAGGGGTTCTCTCAGGAAAGTCGGTCGAAGACCTATCTACCAACCGAACAAATTTCTGTTGACCGACTAACGACCAGCTAACCGACTTGTATGTTTACAAATGCGAAACAACGCCAAAATCAATTATGAATAAGAAGCCATGCCAACAGCGGTTACTAGGGTCAAAATATCTCAAAGTCAGTTACAAATGTATAAAGTTGTAATGGCTCATTAATCATGGGTAACGTCTCTATTTAATAAGGGACAAACATGCAATTTACTAGCTTTCTCCTATGATCTATAAATAGGAGAGTCATTTCTTCAAGAAGGACTATTGAATTTATTCTAAGAGAATTAGTACTATTTTGTACTCTTTCTTACACCCTCTCCACTCTCTCTTCTCTTTTCCCCGCATTCACCAACATCTATCTCTTGGGCCTTACCCGAAGGATATTTTCGGATTCAACGCACACATAAACAAATGTTGTTAATGATTAATTATAATTATGAATTATGTTGCAAACTGTTAAATTGACAACCCGAATTATTTTATAATAATATCATTAGTGTTTTAATCCCTTCAATCCTCTCAATGAGAAGAAATATATTTTCTCAGGGCACGCTTCACTCACTCACGCTAGCGGGCAAGGTCTCGACTTTGCTAATTACAAGCCATATGTGTTGACCGTCTCATCAAGAAATAAGCTATTGATTATTAGTGACAATTAGATGAATTAAGCAACATTCGATTCTGAGCAGTAGATGATTAAAACGTGACACTTTTATCTATCTATCTATCAATATATATTCACCAGCCCCAATTTATTCTGAGAACCCAAATAAATTAGCGAAAGATTCACATGTATTTATGTATCTAACACCTAAACTTCAATTTTTTTTATATGCATACCACCTTATTTATACATGAAAAGGTAAATATAGTAATAAAAATTTACATATTGCATATATAAATATATGAGAATTGGATGGTAGGTATGTAATTGCCTTGCTTCTTTTCTTATTTATCTATTTATTATTAAGAGAAAAAATTCGGGTGGAAGAATCCAATAACATGGTTTAGAGTGGTCCTGCAAGTAGCTGCCAGATGCGAACTGATCTGATCTCCACAAATTAATGAGTAGTATCTATTGTTTTACGTATGGCCGATAAAATCATAAATGAAGCCATCAGAGCAATCTCCAATGATAGCTGCTTTGGATACTTATGCTGACAGAGAGGCAATGTTAGAATTATTGCTTCATCTTGTTTTCTGACTTCTCCTTTCTAGGGATATTTTTCTAAATAATTGATTATTATTTTCTTCTTCCAAATGATGATCAGATTCTACTTTCTAATTTGGGTGCATTTGTAAAAAAATGGTTTCTTATTAAAATTTTGTAAAATGTGGGTTTGCGTTTGATGATTTTGCTGACTTCTTCTTTAATATTTATCAGTGTTTCCTTCATTGATTGCCTTTTTTTAGCTTTCATTTGATAAATTCCCAAAATGGTGAAATCGATTCTAGCTAAAAATTTTAAGCTTGTTAGTCTTCTCCGTATTCTTTTGAAGCTTTTAGTAAAGGTGTTGGCTATTCTATTCTTAAATATTTTATGATTTTATGAAGCTTTCATTTTGGAGAGTGGTGCTCTTGACTGTGTTTTGGCTGCTCATGAAATTATACGTTGAGTGTCGGAAAATTCATAGTGATAAAATGATAATTTAATATCTTAGCATTAATCAAGATCGATCCAATACTGACACAACTAATAAAAAAATAACAGGAGGAGAACGTAAGATATTTATATGGACAAAATCTGAAAGGAAAAAAAAAATCAAGGGCTCTAGCTCAATAAAGTAATCCACTACATATTCATAAGTACAGGGATGTGTCACTCTCTCATGACAGAGAAAATGGGGTTATAATTTTACGCTAAAAACTACACTGATCTTTATATAGCTAAAAAATACGACTCTTAATAAATTCAAGAACATTCATGGTGTGACTACAACAATTACAAGCAGTGGTCGCCGATAACTGTAGTGGACAGTGGTTGCTGGTGAAGGCGAGCAATGGTCGATGGTGGCTGATGCCTACGGTGTCCAGTGATATGTGACGGTTGGCGATTATGAAGATCAATGGTTGCTTGTTGGATCTTCTCTCCATAACATGCTTTGGAATTTAACTCTTCCTTTTCTTCTTCTCATCCCCCTAAGAAAGGATAGGGGGTCTATTTATAGCTTTTTAGGGATGAGCATTTTTATTTTTTGGCGTATAACTTCCCAAACCACATGATTGAATGATCCAAGTTGATTTCCATTGAATATATTTTTATTTTTTAAACTATTTGGGTGCCTTGACCTCAGAATTGAGTAATTGTAGGCCCGTTGGATTCGTTTTGTCGAGACGCATGATTCGAAAATAAATCTATCAAATTTAGAGTTAAATTGACCATTTAAATGGCAATTGAAAGCCATTAATTATACTTCAACGACTTGATATGGGCTTAATTTGATTCAGATTGAATCAATTTTGATATCATTGGGTTTATCTTGTTGAGACAGCCATGTTGACTATAAACTTTTTGAAATTTGGGTCCGGACTTGAAAAATCTCTTATAAAACCGCATTGAGATTCATTCATGCTAAAAAATTATTAATAACACATCAATACATGTTAAATCTAAAAGTGTCTGGGAAACACACCTAAGAAATCGAATATTATGTTATGAAGTTATTAGAGAGAGAGAGAGAGCACGGTAAGCAATATCAAAAGAGAGTGTTATTACCCCTATTTATATTCACAGGTCTCAGTTTTATAAAAGTACATATTAGCCCCTTTATCATTAACTTTTTCAGGGGGACTTTTTGGTAATTACAGAGTTATTTGCATCTAATAAGATCGAAGGCTGATTAAGTCGATGAGAATTGTCGATCGTCTGGTAAATCTCAACTCGATCGATATGTAGTTTGAAAGATGCTCCTTGTTGGTCAACCTGAAGGTTGTTTAATGCCCATCAAGCGCTTCTCCTGGTGCCTTCCGCTGATGGTTCGAACATGATGCTTCTCTTACCAATATTCAGCCAAAAAATGATCGTCGAAGGAATTGTTCGATCTTCCTGAGCTGTTCATCTTCCTTAAGATTCATGCTAACATATTTTTATATGTACAATACATAATAGTCTTTATGAATATAAAATACATTTTTATCTTAACTAAAGATTTTGAGAAGGTTTTTGCTTAGTGTTGATTGAAGATTTAAGTCCGTTCTTCTCCATCAAAGGTCTTTCCACTAAAATCTATTTTCTGAATAAATTTGATTATATTTTCTATGGTGAGGTTCTGAAGAGCAATTCAAAATAACAGATCTGTAATGGGAGAAAATTTCCATAGGGAGTTTGGATGCAGCTCTGCGTGCGGACTCCAATAATATGCTATCACGTATGCTACACCAGGCCCACCTCAAAAAATATTAAAAATGAATCTTTTTGCAGCGGTTATTGAAGTGAAACTGTGAATGTTTTTGGGTGTTATTTCAGGGTTATTGAGGTATTATTTTGGTGTTATTGGGGTATTAATTCCAATAACCCCGAAGTAACCGCTCAATAACCTCTACAGTTCCACTTTAATAACCCTGCAGAACAATTCCAATAACCGCTTCAATAACGCCGCAATAACCCCTCAATAACATCCACGATGTCGCTTCAATAACTCCTGCAGAACTATTCAATAACTGCGTCAATAACATCGCAATAACCCCCCAATAACCTCTGCGATTCCACTTTAAAGACCCTCTATTAACCCTCTAATAACCTCCGCAGTTCTACTTCAACGCCCTATTAACCCCCTAATAACCTCCCGGTGTAGCACACGTGCTGGCATATTACTAGAATCCGCACACAGAGCTGCATCCGGACTCCGTATGAAAAAAAAATCATGTTAAAATGCGCTATGCAATATATTTGGGGTATGTCATTGGAGGGTATTTTGGGCATAATGTTACTTCACATGATGCTTCGTTGCAACATACATTGTTACTATGCAAGAAGGCGACAGACGACAGTACTCGATGACAACTGGCGGGAGGTGGTCAACAGTGGTTGGTAGCTATGGAGGTAGGAAGCGATCATTTAGTCTTCAGTCAATAACGGCTTTGAAAACTGACTCCTCCTCCTCCTCAAAGTCCAGGTCTTGCTATAGCTTTAGCTCCTCTTTCATGAAGGGAGTATTATTCTATTTATACATTTGAGAGTGACATTATCGTAAATAATGCATGAATTTGAACCACTTAAACTCAGCTAAATGTGCCTTTGGAGTCGCGTCAAACTTTTTTTTTTTTGGTTCATGGTCACTCATGTGGGATCAAGGTGAATCATGAGAAGATTAATGCATTTAGAGATGTGCTGCCCTAGAGGAACATCGAGACAGTGCGACGCCTGAATAGACAGATAACTGCCATGTCCTGCTTTTTAGCTCCCTTTGGGGATAAGTATTTGCTGTTCTTCAAGATACTAGGGGGCTCGCAATATTGGTTTCTAGTGGACAAATGAATGCAGGCTGCTTTCGAGCAACTCAAGATATGTTTGGCCTCACCACCCCTCCTATCAAAGCTTGTCCAATGAGAGATATTTTACATCTACCTAGTTGCTTCACCTCTTAAGGAGGAAAAATTGATTCAATGACATATTTATTATATCAGCAATATTCTCTCTGGCACCGAGAGTTATTACCCGTTAGAAGACAAGGATGCATTAACACTGGTGTTCTCGACAACTTCGTACATCTAGGCATACACCATCAATGTCTACACGCAGCTCCTTGTGAAGGTCATTCTGCAAAGGCCAGAAGCATATTAAGTAAATGGTTGGTGAAATTGGAAGAGTTTGGCATTCGTTGCATGCCCCGACCAGACTGGCTGACTTTGTGGTTGAGTGCATTGTATCTGCCTCTGAAGTGCAACCTCTTTCTCCCTTGGCATCACCTTAGTGGACTCTGTATGTTGATGGAGCATTTGGAAGCTCTAAAGCTGGTGATGGAATACAACTCAACTCCCTAAAGATGAATTTCTTGGAGTATAAATTGTTGGCATCTTTTTTTGATGCAACACATACGAAAAATTCTTTTTGAGTGATGCAAGATCGTACCGGGATCATACGTGGCCTACCACGAATCAAGGAGCCCATTTAACCTTCAAGTGAACATTGCGAGCATAGTTAGTTGGGGTTCGCACCACCATAGTCGTTCTCTGAGGCGATCATCGGCCAGTTGGCATCATTTTCATTGTATGTTGACATTTGTTCCTGCAACATGGGCTTGTGTTTTGTTGATATAGATGTTCTCGTGATGCGAAACATCGATGAAATTACTCTGGATGCCTTCATACCTTAAGCCTAGGGTCTGGGCCAATGGATTTTACATCGAAACCAAAATTCTTCTTTTTGCTTCTTTTAAGCTCCAAATGCCTAGACTTAGTATTCCTGTAAAAAACATGAAAATACATTTCTTTAAAGTGCAATATTACTAAATATAAGCATTACATGTATATAAAAGTGAATATTTTTTAAGTATATCACTTAACCCTAAATGCTTAGGTTCAACCTAAATTGAACCTAAACCTAAGTCCAAACCAACTTGGACTTAACCCTAAATGTTTAGGTTCAACCTAAACCGAACCTAAAAATAAGTCCAAAATAACTTGGAATTAAACTTAAAACCTAAGTCCAAACCAACTTGGATTTAACCCTAAATGTTAGGTTCAACCTAAATTGAACCTAAAGCTATGCTCAAACCAACTTGGATTTAACCCTAAATGTTTAGGTTTAACCTAAACTTAACCTAAATGTAAGTCCGACCCAACTTAAACTTAACCCTGAATGTTTAGGTTCAACATAAATTGAACCTAAACCAAAGTCCAAACTAACTTGGACTTAACCCAAAATGTATATGTTCAACCTAAATTGAACTTAAACCTAAATCCAAACTAACTTGGACTTAACCCTAAATATTTAAGTTCAACCTAAATTGAACCTAAACCTAAGTCCAAACCAATCTGGACATAACCCTAAATGCTTAGGTTCAACCTAACTTGAACCTAAACATAAACCTTAGGTTCAACCCAAATTAAACATAAGTCAACCTAAAACTTAAGTTCAATCTAAATTGAACCTAAGTCAATCCAAACCTTTGGTTCAACCCAAATTGAGCCTAAGTCAACCAAAATCTTAGTTCAACCCAAATTAAACCTAAGTCAAGCGAAACCTTAGATTCAATCCAAATTAAAGCTAAATCAACCTAAACCTTAGCTTCAACCCAAATTGAATTTAAGTCAACCTAAACCCTAAACCTTAGGTTTAATCCAAAATGAACCAAAGTTAACCTCAACTTAAGTTCTACCTAAATTGAACTTAAGTTAAACCCCAAGTTCGGCTTACCTAAACTTAATTTGCAACCTTAGGCCCAATTTAAATTGGACCTAAAATCAACCATAGGTTTAACTAACCTTAGACTTAACTTTAACTTTTTGGTTCAACATAACTTCTTTAGGTTCTAACTATATCATGAACCTAAACCCTAGTTCTAACCTAAGGCTTAGTTCAAATTGAGCTTCCTTTAGGTCTGGCTTAACCTAGACCTAACCTAAGTCTAACTTAACATAGACATAGTTCAAAGTCAATTTAAATTTGGTCTAACTTTAACTTAGCTTGGATCTACATCAAATCAATTAAATCATTAAGTCAACTTGAACTAAGTCTGGTTAACCCAAATCAACTGAATAATCGGGTCAAACAGACCTAACTCGGGTTAACCCAAATCAATTGAATCATCGAGTCAATCCAACCTAACTCGGGTTAACTCAAATCAGTTGAATCATCGAGTCAACCCGACCTAACTCGGGTTCACACAAGTTAGCTGGATCATCAGGTCCATCCGAGCTATCTTGATTTAACCCAAATCAACTAAATCATCGAATCTTAACCCAAATCAATCGAATCATAGGGTCAACCTGACTTAATTCGAGTTAACCCAAATCAACTAAATCGTCGGATCAACCCCACCTAACTAGGGTTAACCCAATTCAATTGAATCATCGGGTCAACCCGACCTAACTCGAGTTCACCCAAATCAACTGAATCATCAGGTCCACCTGTCCTAACTCGGGTTAACCGAAATCAACTAAATCATCAGGTCAATCTCGGGTTAACCCAAATCAATTGTATCATCAGGTCAGCCTGACCTAACTCAGGTTAACCCAAATCAACTGAATCATCAGGTCAATCGACCTGACTCGAGTTAACCTAAATAAAAAAAATCATCAGTTCAACCTGACCTAACTCGAGTTAACCCAAATCAATTGAATCATTGGGTTTGCTCGGGTTAACTCGACCTGACCCGAGTTAACCTAATTCAACAAAATCATAAAGTCAACCAAACCTAATTTCGGTTAACCTAACTTAGACTTTAAAAGAAAAATCAAGTCTAAATTAATTTAGACTTCATGCAAGTCAAATTAATTTAAACTTGATGTAACCCAGATGTTTAACTTGAAATAGTTAAGCTTAACCTGGTCTATTCTTAAGTTAGCTAATTTTATTTTATTTGGTTTACTCACGTCAAATAAAAGCAGGTAAAATTAGTTTGATTTTAATCAAATTAAACCCGGGTCAATCTTATCAAGCTGTGGTCGGTTTAAAAAAGTTTAAAAACAATTTGAGGGACAATCAACTTAATCCAAGTTAACTCGAATTTATTGAAATCTCGCTTTAAATCAATTCAACCTAACGTGAACTAATCTAAAATTAACATAAACTCGTATTCATCCCTTCGGAACCATTAGATCTCATTACGATCAATGCTCGCACTTTTTTAATGTACAGATTCCCATTCTAATAAAAAGACATTATAGTTTTGTATCGTTGAAATAGTTGGGAAAAAATCAATTTTATAAAATAACCTTTTAACATTAATTTGTTAACATTTTTATGAACATGAGAAGCAAATGAAACAAAGCCATAAATGAGCATCGAAGGCATTTCTAAACTAAGCCCAACACCCGTATGATATAATGAAAATATCAGGACTGTGAAAAACAACGAATCGAAAGAATGAAAATTATTTAAAATTTAATGATTCAGTCGGAGTTGAATTTGATTTTAACCGAATAACATAATAAATATTTAAATTTTTTTAATATAATTTAAATAATAAAATAATCATTATTGGTATCAGTTTTATCGATTGAAAGAACAATATTTTAATTTAAGATAGTATTTTTCAATATGTGGAACAATATTCTAAATCTAAAATTTAATACATAACATTTTCTCTATTTTATATTTAAATATATTACTCATGCCATCCAATCAAAATTAAATGGTTAAAATTTTATAATATTTGAATCAAATTATAGTTTAGAAATTGAAGTGCTTCGCCAGTCGGTTGATTCAATCCTGATCTATACAAAAATGATTATGAACTTGGATCGATCCGATTGAATGACCGATTTAAAGTTAAAACCGGTCAAACATGCCGGCCCTCTTGTTTTTTAAACCATGAATAATACCACAAGCAATGAATCTATTCGGTTTAAAACATTACAATAATGCAAACAGTCTACAAGTATACTACAAGCAATGGATCTACTCGGTTTAAAACGTTAAACTATAATGAACATAGTTTAAAAGTATACTGCAAGCAATGGATCTACTCAATTTAAAACTTTAAACAATAATGCACATAGTACAAGTTTATAATAAGCCTTATCTCCGGCTGGCGGGGGTGAGCCAGACTAGGCATTTGCCTAAAAATTGCAGTGTCCTCCATTATTACTTCAGAAAATTATCACAACACTCAAAAGAAAGCATAAAGGAGGGTCGCTGAACTTCCAGTTCAAAAAAGTTCTGCTCTTCACATTCAAATTTTATAAGATTTCTATTGAATGTAAATATGAGTTCAAAAAGGTTCACATAAGGTGTCAAATCATTTTAATTTTCATAGATAGTAGAAATTGAATTCACCATCTAACTTACAAAATTTATAATATAAATATATCTAGAAATAAATCCTAAAAAAATTGAAATTTTTCCAAATGCATCCATGTTAATATTTGTGTCAACCAATGAATTTATCTAGAGTTTACGTATTTGAAAATTTGAAACTATAGGATTACTAAAATGGAATGCACAACTTATTATTTTATAGGATTCGAACTCTGTTAGTTGTCGTGCTAGCCTCCGGTGATTTTAGAGCTAGTTGGGAAGGCAAAGACTTAGATCAGGGCGGCCTACACAAAACTCTGAAACTCTCGAAAAAATTTCAATCCGGACTTGTAAGGCGGCCTACACAGACCTCCGAAACTCGAAAAATTTTTTCATCCAGACGTTTGCATATCTAGACGGTCAATCACCGATGCACACTGATATATGTGATGACATGACGTCCGTCCGATGATTAGCCATCCAAATATGTGAATATTTTCTCTGGAAACTCCTATGTTTCTCTCCCTCCGCTCCGCTTCCTCCCCTCTACTCCGCTGAAAAAACCTACGAAAGTCCCACCTTTCTCCTCATGCGCTCTGCTCGACCTACAGATCTCTGAATTTCTCTTCCTCCCCTCCGCTCAATCTAGTCGGGACGGCAACGGTTTGATCGCGGCTTATAAAGATATCTCCGCAATTCCATTTTCATCTTCCTCTCCGCTCGATCAAGTTGGGAAGGAAGCCGACGATTTGATCGCGGCTTCTACAGACCTGAGAAACTTCCCATCTTTCTTCTCCCCCGTTTCACTACGCTCCGCCCTTACCTGAAAGCACCGAAGGTAACTCTCTTATTTCTTCTCCGATTATAAAGAATCATATTTTGTATTTTTTTTTACAGAAATTTATGAAACAAAAAATCGGAGAATGCTGAAAAATGTGCTTCTAAGGCATGATATCCTTGCCCAAATTTACTAATAGTATGACACCATCTGAGTTGAATTTCCTCATTATTGATGAAAATGTTCAGTGTTGTGCAAAGCTGTTTACAACCTTTGAATTGTCGTTCTTTCCTGTTCTCCTTTATTCTCTCTTTGTTGAATACAATCAGATTTTTAGCTATTGAAATTCAGGTATGGCGCATTCTGACTGCTTTCTACTTGTGGCTTACGGGGTCAGTGACGGATGTGTATCAGTACCTGAGACCGCTATATTATGATTACAGGAAGCTATGACAGGATGGAAGTAAGCTCTTATTCTATGGAATTTTTAACCCTCTCTAGTGGCTATCATATTGTCTTGATTAAGTTATTCTTATTCTCGTCAATTCAGATTTTGATTTGACTGATCTAGATGAAGTGATTGATCAACTTCTCAAAACAGCTTAGTTATGTGTTATTGCCCTTCCTCGCATCTAGAAAAGGCGACATTTTTATTTTTTAACTTGAATCCTTGACTACTTCAATTTATACTATTAACAATTGAAAGTATCTATTTACTTGTTATATACTTAAACAGTAAATTTAGCATTTATATATGTTATATTTCTTATATTTTATAACCTAAAAATCACATTTATTACTATTTTTAAAAAGTGTTGTTGTAAAACACCAAGTTACTTCAATCTGAATAAATGATTATAGTTTCTGTGTAGGCTTTTGTCATGAAGACATTTGCCCATATTAACGTTTTTTTCTGTGTAGACCATGTGTGATCGAGTGTCAGAATTGAATGCAATAGAGATTTAAAACGACTGCTTAATGATCATGTTCGTACTGGATACAGATTAAAAGTCAATCTAGAAGAAGATATGAAGGCGGCAAACAAATAACTATAAAGATGCAAAAAAATATTTACTGATGCTTGAACAGAAGATTGCATAAATTTGTTCGTGGCTTAGAGGACATGAATTTGAGCTACCTTATCATAAATATGGAACATCGCTGAAAGAGTATATACATATGACTAGTGACTTTAATTGTGGAAATAGTTGCTCAGTCAAGTGAATGTAGTAGAGTAGAAGCGGTGGGAATTACCCAAAATGATAGAGAACCCGCTATGTTTCTATAGGGCGAAGAGATGGGGATCATTATTAACATATTGGTTAGCAACCTTTCAATATTTGATTTTACATTTCATGAGAACATCAATGTAGAGGATTGCACTGAGGGCTACATAACCGTCCAAGTTGAAGGTGATATTGAGTTAAAAGTGGGTGCATGTTTTCACGATTCACAAAGTTTCAAGCAAGTTATTCGATCCAATTTGATAAAAATGATTAAGGTATAAAAATTCAAGCTAGCAATAGAACTCGTGTCTATGTTGTTTTTGTACATCGGGGGTGCCATTGGAGAGCGAGAGCTGCAGTATGTGCTGATTGACAATCATTTGGGGTGGGAAAATTTGAACTAATGCATTTATGTCCTAGTGTAAATAAAGGAGGAAATAAACAAGCAACATCATCTTGGGTAGCTAAAGAAATAAGAGAAATAGTGAAGAAAAATCCTGAGATACCTCCAAAACATATCAACAAATTTTTAGAAAATTTATATGAGTTATCATTATCATATATAAAGTTATGGAGATCAAGAGAGAAAGCCCAAGAGAATATTTTTGGATCAGTAAATGGTAACAATATATGGGTACCTGCACTACGAGCACAACATAAAAAATAGAAATCTTGAGTCTCATATTACGTATGTTTGCAGTGAGCAAGATTCCTCTTTTAAAAGATTCTATGTAACTTTCAAAATTTGCATTGATGGATTTCTAGCAGGGTGTAGACATTTTATGGGGCTTGATGCTTGTCATTTAAAGTCAAGATATCTTGGTGTGTTATTGTCTGTCACTTCATTGGATGGGAATAATGAACTTTATACAATAGCATTCACAATTGTTGCAATAGAGTCAAAGAATACTTGGCACTAGTTTTTAGAACAATTAGTTATATCCATTGGGTTTTAGTTATATCCTCTTGCATTTTTGTCTGACATGGAGAAGAGACTTGGACAAGCAATCAAGATTGTTTTTCAAAATGTTGAACATCGGGTTTGTATGCAACACCAATGGAAGAATATGAAAAAGTTATTTCACAATAACTATACTAATAAAGTGTAGAGTTTGGCATGGGAAACAACTGACAAATACAATACGCGTGAATTTAATAATAAGATGAATGAGTTAAGATATATATGCCCGCACTGTACTCATACCTGATTGGATTGTTATACAAATTTTCTAAAAATAATTTATCCATCGAGATTAAAAACCATTATAACACGAATAATATGGTGGAATCATTTAACACATGGATTGGAGAAGGTAGGAGCACGCCTGTAGTTCTGATTGACATGATCGGAGCTATGCTTATGGAGAAGAGAGCACAGAGAAAAATGAAATCAAATAATTGGAAAGGTGAGTTAGTCTCGCAAGCTGAGAATATTTGAGAGAAGTTACAATTACAAAAGAAGAACTTATGGTTTGACAATCAACAATGTTTATGGAAGAGGTTGCAAGTCGAATGGACTTACATGAAGTTGACATATATACTAAAGAATGTAGTTGTCTAGTGCTATAATTCATGGATTTTTTATGCATTTATGATGTTGCGTTCATTGGATACAAAGAACATCCTTTGTGGCATACATACGTTCAAGAGTGTTATTATGTTAATAGGTTGGTAATGACACAATATCACTTATTTCTTTGACATATTTTAATATTAAAACTTAATTTTCTCATACATGTATTAAATTTCTTGTGAATGTCATATATCAATGATGTCAAGTAAGGAGCACTGGGATTTAATTGATGATAGTGTACGTGTAGTTGTGCCTAGAGGAAGACCCAATAAGAGAGAAATAGAAAAATTTTTAGAAAATAATGTCAAAAAGACCAAAAGTGTCCACAAATGCAGGTGATGGGGAATTTTTGGGGCATCATAAAACAACTTGTAAAAATATATTGAGCCTAGATAGTTCACAACCAAAAGAAACTGACAGGGTAACTCATGTGCTCAAACAAACTAGTTATAAAACTGAATTTCAACATAAACTTCCAATTAGGAGGAAATGTGTGGAGGAAGAGGCTTGAGGAAAAGCATAGTGGAAGATATCACTTTGGAGTAGCTATTTTCTTGACATATTTTACATTTTCATTTCTTTTTCTTTTTTGTTTTTACAATAAATTTACGCATGGTGCATGAGTTTCTTTGGATATGACCATATGCATGGTGAGAACTTTTATAGTTTTTTTTTTTTTTTGGTAGATAGAGAGGTGGTCGGGTTTGGTGGAAAGCTTTACTTTATCTGTTTTATTTTTTGTTGATTTGGATATTCTGATTTCGATTTTTTGCATTGGATTGTTTTATTCCTGCAAAACTTGGATATTCAACATTTTTTATCATTGTTGTTAATTCCATTGATTTATCGTAGAATATCACATTTATCTTATTTAGTTTTCCAAGTATAATAAATTGATGTGAATGTATACAAGTAATTGCTATCTCATGCATTCAAAAGAAACTCATGCAGCCAGAACATCATATATTTTCACACTTTTTGGAGTTACAAACATTCTTAGCCCCTTGAATTATTCTAAATCTGCTAGTTTCATGCGGAAGCTGAATTTTTTCTAGGTTGTAACAACTGTTCAAAATTCTATTAGTATTCAACTGATATTTAGCACAAGGTAATAATTTACTAGTTCCTTTTTGATTCTCTCAATAAATTATAAAAAGAGATCTCACAAGACGAAGTTGATTCCAATCAATGTAGCTTGCCAAGAAGGTGGCCATTAATCCTCCAACTAATGTATAAAACTTAATTCCATGAGGGATCAAATAGCTTGCAGATCAAAAAGCTTGGAACACATATGTTTACACCACCAGTAAGAGCATTAACCACTGAGAAGCAACACTGCAGTCACAATTATATTTGTCGTGAATTAAATACAAGGAACACAATATGTGCAGCACTTCTCCACTTGTACATGTAGGCAAACAAAATTGTAGGTTATCAGATTTTGTATGTATTAGATCCCTTTTTTGCAATCTTATTCTTCCTTTCACATGCAGCTTCATCCTTTTTCGGAGGCTTCTCTGCCTTGAGTTTCTTCTCAGCTGGTGTCTTCTCTGCTGGAGCCTTCTCGACAGGCTTCTCCTCCACTATAGGCATGATCGCAGCATCTTGGCGGGCTTCTTCTCCATTGGAGCCTTCTCAGCGGGAGTTTCGGAGGCCTGTAGTGATCGAGATCAAGTCTTTGCCTTCCCAACTAGGTGGAGCGCTGTAGAAGAGAAGAAAGATGATAGTTTTGAAGGTCTTTAACTCGAACGGAGCGGAGGAGAATGATAGTTTCAGTTGTTTGAATATTGAAAAAATATTGCATCAAGTGCATCAGGACTCCAATCAGGGCCTGCCACCTGTACAGGCAAGCCCCCTTTAGTAAAAAAATTAATTTAATACATGGGGGGCCTGTCTATACACGCGGCTGGTCCTGATTGGAGTCCTTATATAGTTTTGCATCAGGACTCCTAATGCATTATTTTTTTTTTTGTATACTCCATGATAAGTCATATCTTCTCGCACAAGGATTGAAAAAAACAAATATGGAGTATACAAAGTCCAACCGAGTAAAATTATGAGCTTTTAGTTCTTTTTTATTAATATTAAAGTTTAGAGTTATATATGTGTAATTTATGAAGTTTGGTGTTCGTGTATGTAAAAATCTCATTTATCTAATATTGGGTATGTTTTGAGCAGCAGTGCAGTGGTCATGTAGTGCCGACCACACTTTTGGTGTTGAGCAAAATTATGTTTTATCTACTTTTTCAAAAAACTACGGTGAAAAACTGTGTTTTGTAACCTGACTTTAGTTAAATGAAATGACTGACAAAAAGTTATGATCTTACTATCAAAATATAAATGAAATATACATTTTTGTTGAACCCAAATATGTCTGGAAGATCGTGCTCAAGGAATGAAGCATTGGAGCTAGGGAAAGAGATTAAGGGTGCGTTTGGTACAGATTATCTGTTGCGGTGGCGTTTTGAAAACGCCAGAAGTCTGTTTGGAAAGCAAATTTAACCAGATTATCCTAAATCGTGATTTCTCGGATTATCTAAATTTCCATTAGTCGCGGATCGCGGGGTCCTACCCGCGATCCGCGATTCATTTCCTCATTTCCGCTGTTTGCCCCTCGCCCGTCTCCTTCCCCGCGCCCGTCTCGCGATCCGTCTCCTTCCCTCCCGTTCTTCGCCTCGCCTCCATCTCCTCGATCGTCGCCTCGCCTCCATCTGCGATCCGCGACATCCTCCCCTCCCGTTCGTCACCTCGCCTCGCCTCCATCTCCTTCGATCGTCACCTCGCCTCCATCTGCGATCCTCGACATCCTCCAGTTTCATTCTTCTGAAGTGAGTTCGAAGCGCGAAGGAGCGGAGTTCGCCGGACGGGAAGAAAGATGGGTCTCCAGCTGCAGAGCTTTCGCTCAACTGTAACGTCTTTCTACTCCGCTTCTTCAAGCTTTGGCTTTCGCTCAAAAGATGGGTCTTTAGCGTTACGTTGTAGCTTATTACTCCCCGCCCCTCGATCCCTTCTTCGTTCTTGCATTTGCCCTACCGCTGCGATCAAACTCCCCTGCTCTCGTCGTTGATACTTCTCCCGGTCCCGATTCCTCTCGCAAATGTGTTTCCTGTGAAAACCCTAGCTGCATTTCTCTGCGAGTGACTCAAACATTAGAGGCGGCAAGGACGGCAATGGAGCGGCTTAAGGCTAGAAGGACAGTGAAGGATGTGTCGCCTCTCAAGTTTATCAAGGCATACGCTGCCCACCCCAAGCGATCCGACAAGGTTTGTCTTTTTATTTTTAATTTTCGAGTATGTCGTTGTTGGGATCACTTGTTTGTTCTCCATCAGAAAACTTCTTAGCTTGGTGTTATGAAGATTTTGTGGTGCTCCTTTGAATCTCTTTTGAAATTTCTGGAATTAGTTTTGCTGCGTTAAAATCAATTTATTTGTATCCATAAAATGTCCGTTGCTTTGTTTTCTTTGCACCTGCAGGTAGTAATGTGTTTGTTGCCTGCTTTGTATTGGATGGAAGGTGTGATTCGCTTTAGATGAAGATGGTTGGAATATTTTTGGTGAAAAATAGCACCTAATTGAAATGAATTATTCAGGTTCTAAACTAACGAATTTTAGGTTTGATGAAGATGGATGGAAGGTGTGATTTGCTTCTAAACTAATGAATTTTAGGTTTGATCGTAATTTTGATTTCAATTAGTTTTAATTTATATTTGAGATTAGATTAGGTTTTAGTTGATTTCAATTAGTTTTAATTTGACTGAAGTAATAATTTAATCTTGATTTTAATTTGCTTTCCTTGACTGGAATGGATAAATTTTGGTGGAATAGGGGCGGATTATTCGTAATTGGTGCAGATTGTCATTTAGCCACAAACACCTGCAATTCAGCTGTTTTCCAAACGTTCAAACCAAACAAACAGACAGATTATCCAGACAATCTGATTATCAGCCTGATAATCTGCTTATCCTGATAATCTGGATAATCTGCAGCTGCACCAAACAGACCCTAAGAGAGGTAGAGAAAAGGAAGAGGATAGAAAGATTTCCCCCAACGATGGGGGAGGGGAGGGGGTGGATGAGGCAAGGCAACTGCTGAAGTTTTTTTTTTGCTTCCGGCGAGTACCTGTTTTGGCCTTGGCAAGGCCTTAGCATTATTTTCTGTCTATAAAATTTATAATAGTCACCATAACTTTGTAAACATAATTTTTTTATAACAGTGTATTTTTTATAACAATTTAACAGCTACTTCTTTAAATAACTGCAACTTTTTATAAAATCTTTCTTTGAGGGAAGAAAATCAAGAGACCATTGCCTAAAGGTAAAAGGTTACCATTAATAAACTACAATCTCTCATGCATGGCCATGTTAAAATCCTCCCAATAAATGAATTTGAAAAGAGAGAAAACATCAAAGAGTGAGATAAGCTCAACTACACCTTTGAGCTTCTAGATCATTGAGATTGTTTTTGTAAGATTACCATAAACTGGCCTCTTACCCAATGCATCACTGACCAAAGCAATATTCTAGAATTAGAACACCACTTTATTCCAACATAAAGGAGAAAAGAAATGTTGAAGGTAGTAGGGTTGGAGAGATGAGTGGATAATAGACTTTTTCAACTGGGGTTGGGGGAGGGGAGCGCAAAGAGGAAGAAGAGGTAGAGAGAGGAGGGATATCTATAGTGCTAAGGGAAAAAGCTCCTCACCGACAATAGAAGGGGGACGAGGAAGTGGAGGCTAGAATTAACAAAGCAACTCAAGAGAGAAGTGAGGGGTCTGTGTGAGGTGGCGATTGTGAGAAAGAAGAAACCATAGAGAGCTTTTTGCTTAATGAAAATTTTAGCTAATTTGATGAAGATTTTAATCCAATACGTTCTTCACCAAATAAGAGAAGTCTAATATATTCCTTTTATTAGTTGCACACCTCTTTTTCTCTTTTTCTCTTTTTTCTATTTCTCACTCCTTTAAATGAATGCAAATCCTACAAGGAATTACTCAAAAAAAAAAAAAAATCATATATTACCCTTCATTTTAAGTGTAGATTTGTATGCACAAATATATAAATCTATTATATTTTATACTCATAGTTTATCTCTTTAAGTTAAAAATTATTAGGCCTTATTCACTTATATGGTCTAGCCTTTAATATTATAAATTAAAATTGATTTTCTTGTGATTATTTTAATATTTGTGGCGGACTAAAGAGTGCATAACATATATTGTCATCAAGAATTACTGGAATATATATTTTCACTTTCCGAGTATCATCATTAAAAGTGGCATATAATACTTAAGTCTAGCAATATAATTAAAACATTGTCAAGGTTCTCAATGATGATTTCACTCTATCACGCTCTAAATTGAAATATGGCCATAAGAATCTCGAGAAAATTTGATAGATTATATAAAAAAGATACCGAAAGGACAGTGTAATCACATTTTAAAGATCGAATCATCGAGCAATACATGTTCTCTTTTCCCCGCATTCACCAACATCTATCTCTTGGGCCTTACCCGAAGGATATTTTCGGATTCAACGCACACATAAACAAATGTTGTTAATGATTAATTATAATTATGAATTATGTTGCAAACTGTTAAATTGACAACCCGAATTATTTTATAATAATATCATTAGTGTTTTAATCCCTTCAATCCTCTCAATGAGGAGAAATATATTTTCTGAGGGCACGCTTCACTCACTAACGCTAGCGGGCAAGATCTCGACTTTGCTAATTACAAGCCATATGTGTTGACTGTCTCATCAAGAAATAAGCTATTGATTATTAGTGACAATTAGATGAATTAAGCAACATTCGAATCTGAGCAGTAGATGATTAACACGTGACACTTTTATCTATCTATCTATCTATCAATATATATTCACCAGCCCCAATTTATTCTGAGAACCCAAATAAATTAGCGAAAGACTCACATGTATTTACGTATCTAACACCTAAACTTCAATTTTTTTATATGTATACCACCTTATTTATACATGAAAAGGTAAATATAGTAATAAAAATTTACATATTGCATATATAAATATATGAGAATTGGATGGTAGCTATGTAATTGCCTTGGTTCTTTTCTTACTTATTTATTTATTATTAAGAGAAAAATTCGGGTGGAAGAATCCAATAACATGGTTTAGAGTGGTCCTGCAAGTAGCTGCCAGATGCGGACTGATCTGATCTCCACAAATTAATGAGTAGTATCTATAGTTTTACGTAATGGCCGATAACATCATAAATGAAGCCATCAGAGCGATGTACAATGATAGCTGTTTTGGATACTTGTGTCAAAAGGGCATTTCTCCAAATGATTTATTACTATTTTCTTCCATATGCTGACAGAGAGGCAATGTTAGAATTATTGCTTCATCTTGTTTTCTGACTTCTCCTTTCTAGGGATATTTTTGTAAATAATTGATTATTATTTTCTTCTTCCAAATGATGATCAGATTTTACTTTCTAATTTGGGAGCATTTGTAAAAAATGGTTTGTTATTAAAATTTTGTAAAATGTGGGGTTGCGTTTGATGATTTTGCTAATTTCTTCTTTAATATTTATCTGTGTTTCCTTCATTGATTGCCTTTCTTTTAGCTTTCATTTGATAAATTCCCTAAATTCTGAAATCAATTCTAGCTAAAAACTTTAAGCCTGTTAGTCTTCTCCGTATTGTTTTGAAGCTTTTAGTAAGGTGTTGGCTATTCTATTCTTAAATATTTTATGATTTTATGAAGCTTTCATTTTGGAGAGTGGTGCTCTTGACTGTGTTTTGACTGCTCATGAAATTATACGTTGCGTGTCGGAAAATTCATAATGATAAAGTAATAATTTAATATCTTAACATTGCTGAAAATGAATCAACAAACACACATAATAAAAAAGAGCCGGAGGAGACACCAAGATATTTATGTGGACAGAATTTGAAAGGAAAGAAAATCACGGGCCCTAGCTCAATAAAGAAATCCACTATATATTTATAAGTACAGGGATGTGTACCTCACTCATGACAAGAAAAATGGGGTTATAATTTTACGCTCAAAACTACACTGGTCTTTATATAGCTAAAAAATACGACTCTTAGTAAATTCAAGAATATCTATAGTCTGGCTATAACAATTACAAGTAGTGGTTTCCGACAACTCTAATTGATAGAAGTTGCTAGTGAAAGCGACATTCGTCGACGGTGGCTGACAGCTATGGAGTCCGATGGTCTGTGGTGGTTCGTGATTATGAAGATCGATGGTTGTTTGTTGAGTCTTCTCTTCAGAACATGCTTTGGAATTTCACTTCTCCTTCTCTTCTTCTCATCCCCCTAAGAGAGGATTGTGGGTCTATTTATACTTTTTTAGAGATGAGCATTTTGATTTTTTGGCATATAACTTCCCAAACCACCTGATAGAATGATCCAGGTTGATTTCCATTGAATATAGTTTTATTTTTTAAAATATTTGGGTGCCTTGACCTCATAATTGAGTAATTGTAGGCCCGTTGGATTTGTTTCGTTGAGACGCGAGATTCAATTATAAATCTATCAAATTTAGAGTTAATTTGACCATTTAAATGGCAATTGAAAGCTAAAATTATACTTCAATGACTTAATATGGGCTTAATTGGACTCGGATTGAGTCAATTTTGATATCATTGGTTTTATCTTGTTGAGACAGCCATGTTGATTGTAAACTTTCTGAAATTTGGGCTCGGATGATCATGAATTTGAACTTGAAAAATCTCTTATAAAAATGCCTTGAGATTCATTCTTGCTAAAAATTTATTAATAGCACATCAATACTTGTTGAATCCAAAGGTGTCTACGAAACACACCTAAGAAATAGAATATTTTGTTATGAAGTGATTAGAGAGAAAGAGCACGATAGAGAATATCGAAAAAGAGTGTCCTTAGTTCATGACATAGACCCATATTTATATCCATAGGTCCCAGTATTATAAAAGTACATATTAGTCCTCTCATCATTAACTTTTCAGGGGAAATTTTTTGTAATTATAGTGTTATTTGCATATAATATGACCGGGGGATAATTCAATCGATGAGAATTGCTGATCTTCTAGTAAACCTCGACACGATCTATATTTAGTTTGAAAGATGCTCCTTGTCGATCAACCTTGAGGCTGTTTACAACCCTGCAGGAGCTTCTCCTGGCGCCTTCCGCTGATGGTTCGAACACCATGCTTCTCTTACCAATATTCAACCAAAAAATGATTGTCGAAGGAACAGTTCGATCTTCTAAGCCGTTCATCTACCTTAAGATTCATGCTAACATATTTTTATATGTACAGTACACAATAGTCTATGAATATAAAATACATTTTTATCTTAACTAAAGATTTTGAGAAGGTTTTTACTTGGTGTTGATTGATTATTTAACTCCTTTCTTCTCCATCATAGGTCTTTCCACTAAATTCTATTTCTGAATAAATTTGATTATATTTTTTATGGTGAGGTTCTGAAGAACAATTTAAAATAACAGATTTGTGATTGGAGAAATTTTTCCATAAGGAGTTCGGATGCAGCTCGCATGCGGACTGTAGCAATATGTCGTCGCGTGTGCTACACCGGCCCACCTCATAAAGTATTCAAAAATAAAATTTTTTATGAGGTTATTGAAGTGGAACCTCGGAGGTTATTGGCTGGTTATTTGAATGTTATTATGACATTATTTTGGTGTTATTGGGGTATTAACTTCAATAACCCTGAAAGACCCCCCCCAATAATCTCTGTGGTTTCACTTTAATAACCCTGCAGAACAATTTCAATAACTGCTTCAATAACGCCGCAATAACCCCTCAATAACCTCCATGGTGTCGTTTCAATAACCCCCGCAGAACACTTCAATAACTGTGTCGATAACACCGCAATAACCCTCTAATAACATCCGCGGTTCCACTTCAATGACCTCGTATTAACCCCCCAAAAACCTCCACGTTTCCACTTCAATGACCCCTATTAACCCCCTAATAACCTCTCGGTGTAACACACGTGCCGACATATTACAAGAGTCTGCACGCAGAACTGCATTCATACTAAATGTTCCCTTATGACAGGCGATATTCTAGGACCCAGGCAAGACTTAGTTGATCTACGTCCTATAGGTCTCAGGATGATAGTGGTATCATCTAAAGCAGTGGAAACGGTATTAACACGGCCTCCCAAACGGAGTCTAGCAAGAACACAAACTGGCGGTATCTCAACTAATCTTTGTAACTGTCAGGCGGATCTGTCTTGCCTCAAAATTTCTTTACTCACTCTTGGCGACACCGTGCAGTCCATCCTCTTAAGTTAATCGGTAACTGAACCTCCTTCTTTATCAGCCAACCTCTGAAATACAGTGCTGACTCAGGTGATGGGAGTGGTCTTCTCCCTCTCATCTACATGACCATGATGTAGCGGAAGAGTAGCAACAATCCTATGAAGACTCTCGTCCCCACTAGTGTTTGTCAACGGGTGAAACCTACTCCCTTGGAGGAGGGGAGAGGTCTCAGGCACACCGAGTTCCTCCGACTGAGGAATCTCCTTGATAGTATCCAACTTGTCAGCTTATATATACTAAACGTATCCTTATAGTTTAAAACCGGAAGATCTTTTGGAAAAGGCCATGTTAGTTGTTCAAAACAGAATTGAAACAAAAAAAAAAAAAAAAATGTAAATTCGAAAAAAAAATAATAAAAACTTCCAAACGATTTAGAATAGAAGGTAACTGCAGACAAGTGGAATGAAACAAAATTTTACTGAAAAATTAATCTACTCCTTCAACATCCATCTCTTATTCAGTTTAAAACTTGATAAGGGATATATATATATATATATATATATATATATATATATATATATATATATATATATATATATATATATATATATATATATATATATATATATATATATATATATATATAGACGCATGTGTGCATGTATGCATGCATGTATGTATAAAAATATGTTGGGATAAAATATAACAGAACAGAAAGATGCTTGTCAAAAATAAAGAAGAAATTTGATATACCATGTTAAAATTTTATTCTATAAAAATGTTCTTAAATATTGTTCTATATTTATGGTTGAATATCTTACAATTTGTATTAAAGATTTTCATTTTAATTAGATATCATTTGATTTAAATATTATATATGTGTGTGTGTGTGTGTGTGTGTGTGTGTGTGTGTATATATATATATATATAGATATATATATATTTCAATTGTTTTTCTTCATAAAAATGCATTTATTCATGTGTGCTAGAAAATTTGTTGCCACAAAGTAATAGATTGATATCTTTACATTGTACGAAGTCTAGCAGAGAAGACAACGAAAATTTTTATGTGAAAGACTCGAGAAAAGGAAAACATTACGGAGACTAGCCCAATCAGGTTGATCCAATAAGTTTGCAAGCGCATATATGAACCCTTTTACTACAATGGGGAAAGAGTTACAAAGCTTCTCTAAGTACATTGTTTATACACAGAAGAGTTTGTTACATAGCAGTCAAAGACGGTTGCCATTATGAATTACCGGTGAAAATGCATGATACAATATATTTGGGGTATGTCATTAGAGGGTATTTTGGGCATTATGTTACTTCACAAGATGCTTCGTTATTACATACATCATTTCTCGGGAAAGGAAAACATTACAAGTAGTCCAATCTGGTCGATGACAACTAGTAAGAGGTGGTCAACGGTGGTTAGTAGCTATGGAGGTAGGAAGTGATCGTTTAGTCTTCAGTCAATAATGGCTCTGAAAACTGACTCCTCCTCCTCCTCCAAGTCCAGGTCTTGCTATAGCTTTAGCTCCCTTTTCATGAAGGGACCATTATTCTATTTATACAATTTGAGAGTGACATTATCCTAAAAAATGCATGAATCTGAACCACTTGAACTTAGATAAATGTGCATTTGGAGTCGCGTCAAAAGTTTTTTTGGTTCGTGGTCACTCATATGGGATTGAGGTGAATCATGAGAAGATTAATGCATTTAGAGATATGTTGCCCTAGAGAAACATCGAGAAAGTGCAACGCTTGATTAGACAGATAACTGTCATGTTCTGCTTTTTAGCTCCCTTTGGGGATAAATATTTGTTGTTCTTCAAGATGCTAGGGGGCTCGCAATAGTGGTTTCTAGTGACAAATGAATGCGTATCGCTTTTGAGTAACTCGTGATATGTTTAGCTTCACCACCCCTCCTATCAAAGCTTGTCCAATGTGAGATATTTTACATCTACCTAGTTTCTTCACCTCGTAAGGAGGAAAAATTAATTCAATGGTATATTTATTATGTCTGCAAGATTCTCTCAGGCACTGAGAGTTATTACCCGTTAGCAGACAAGGATGAATTAACACCGGTGTTCTCGACAAGAAGCCTATCTGTGTACATGTAGGCGTAAACGATCAATATCTACACACAGCTCCTTGTGAAGGTCATCCTGCAAATGGTTGGTGAAATTGGAAGAGTTTGACATTCGCCGCATACCCCAACCAGACCGGCCGACTTTGTGGCCGAGTACATCGTACCCGCCTCGAAGTGCAACCTATTTTCCCTCGGTATCATCTTAGTGGACTCCGTATGTTGATGGAGCATTTGGAAGCTCTAGAGCAGTGTTGTAATACAACTACACTCCTTAAAGAAGAACGTCTTAAAGTATAAATAGTTGGCATTCTGTTTTGATGCAATACATATGGGAAATTCTTTCTAAGTGATACAAGATCGTACTGAGATCATACGTGGCCTACCAAGAATCAAGGAGCCCATTAAATCTTCAAGTGAACATTGCGAGCATAGTTAGTTGGGGACCGCACCACCATAGTCGTTCTCTGAGGCAATCATCGGTCAGTTGGCATCATTTTTTCATTGTCCCCCACATTGATGTTTGCTCCTACAACATGGGCTTTAGTTTTGTTGATATAGATGTTCTCATGATGAGAACCATCAATGAAATTACTTTGGATGCTTTCATACCTTAAGCCTAGGATCTGGGCTAATGGATTTTACGTCAAAACCGATTCACACAGTGACACGCATATGAAACATTCTCCTGAGATATTGAGATGCATTTACAACCTCTACGGAGGTCCGAGGATCATGTCTTGCTCAAATTCGGTCCTCCAGAGTTCCAACGAGGCTCGAACCCCTTATGTGGGGTCCAACATGACTACACCTGGATTGAGTGTGTCTACACTGTGGACGACTTTAAGGGAATTTGGAGTGAACACCCCGAAGTTGGACGTGGACAAGCCAAAGTCCCCCGAAGGAGTTCAAAGACCCTTAAGTAGACCATGCCCAAAGGTAACCATGTCACCTAGATAGAGATCTGGACATAATTGCACCAAATTTCGAGCGTGACCATGCCTAAATATCTAAGAGGAGCTGAAAACCCTCAAGTGGCATTACCATGCTTGAGGATGGCATGAACATGACATTCAAAAAAAAGCCCATCGTAATTACACTGGATATTGGTCATGACCATGCCGACCCCCCACTCGTACACCTTGTCGGCATATTTTTAGGTTTGTGTGTTGTGTTTTAAAAAAGGAGTCGCCTACGTAAATTTTCGGCGAATTTTATATTTTAAATTAAATTTAAATATATATATATATATATAATTTAGAAAAATAGTATTTGATTTTGAAAATAATTTTAAATTTGAAAATTTTAAGATATGAAAAATCGAACAGATCTCACATCTCAAATAATTTATATAAACAAGCACTGCATCACAAACTGTGTATCTATCCCGAAGAATAGACACACTGCTTGACGATGGGGCTCGGTTAAATAAACTAGAAGATTTGTGACAACCGTTTGGTCTGCGAACCAATCTTATAAGCCGACAAGTTCCCCCGTTTAATATAAATGAATTAAGCAAGCGTTTATATTACCCGGTTCTTAAAGCTTCCTATAAGGGCAAGCCCCTATAGTTAATTACATCTTAAATGATGGGAATCATTTAAGAAAACTCTCGATAATGATCGGTGGTTTTGCTCTCAAGAATTTCGAAGTTCGAGGTTTTCAAAGGATTGGATTTCTGAAATTTTAACAGGGAATGGATCAAATTTAGAACAGCTTATTTTCGTGAGTCCAATGGAAGAGGAGTAGGAGAAGTCGAGGATCCAAGAAGAATCTCGGCAACTTCTCAAACTATCCTATTATTCGGTTCTGATTTAAGAAAATCCTAATATTATCCGATATTTCAATCTTCGCCAATTTTAATTAATTTGGACTTATATTTGTATGATAAAATCATACAAATAAATTTCGAAGATATGAGGGTTTATGTCATACCGAACGACTCACCTCGTAGTCCTAAGACTCGGTTAGGGCCGAATTTATATGACATGATCATGCAAATGCCCAACGAAGAGTCGAGGATTTATGTCGCACTCAGCAAACTACCTCGAAATTCTATGGCTTCGTTGTTTAATTCTAGAAATGTTTAATTGATGTAGATCCGAGTTTTGATGATGACGATGGCCGTGCTACCCACCATGCTCCGAGCTCCTTGTTGTTGCAGAGGTTTAGTTTTAGAAATCATAAATCAGGAGATGAGAGAAGTGTTTTGGTTAAGAAATCTTAAAATCCAAGTGTTTTTAATATTTTAATTAAAACAAATCTTAAAGTCGATTATACCGTAACCGATTAGATCCCACTGGCTTCGTCATCCCAGCACCGTTATTTTCATCGAATTCACTTAGTCCGGATGAATTTGCTAAACTCAATCGAGTGAGTTCCACACTTTCATTTAGACCGCTGGAAATCCCGTTAAGCAACACGTGGGTTACAGACATCCGAGGTATTCCCGATCATTCAACGAGACGTTTTAATTTAGTTGTAATTGCAGCTTTATGTTCTGTTTCGTGATTAAATCTTGAGTTGTTTTATATTTTCAAATGTCGTGGCGGTGAATTTTATCTTGCAGCTGATTTTTTTAATTTAGTTTTGATTTCAGCTTAGGGACTATCCTAACGTTTTTGGTTTTCATGCAACAAGTTGTTTATCATGCAAGAAAAGAAAGTGCAATGCGATTAATTAAATTGCGAGAAGGTAAATTGCAATAAAATCAAAGTGTACCCTGAGGGTCTTCCCGTCATCCCAAGCTCGCACTCGAAACACATATCGAGCATTTAAGTATTTATAAGAATTACTGCAGTAAAGCTAAGGGCAAGGTTTCTGGTTTTCTACCAAGATCCTAGTCCTATAGCTAGTCATTCCTATGACGTCTAGGTTTTCAATTTTGTTTATGGATGATTTTATGCACCAAAGAATAATTAAGTTCAATTGTTCTGATAAAACACCCCGTCATATCGAGGAAGTGCTTAAGATGAATCTTAAACATCTTTTCAATATCATGGAATTATTCTAAGTCCAAACGGATTTAATTAATTAGGTGAATTAATCATCTGAGGTTTAATTAAGTTTTTTGTTCTTTTCGCTCGATGAACTAGACATTTGAATATCCTATAAGTGAAGTAACACTTCACTTAATACTCCGTTTAGAGTTATGACAACAAAAGCTTTTGAGGGCAAATCGATGTTTTAGTGATTTGTGATTTAATTTAATTTTTGATTAATGGATTTAAGTTCGGAATAATGTTCAAGTTGTTTTAGATCTATTTCAAATTCTTTATGTCTTAAGTGATGTTATATTTAATTCAATTTAATTTAATTTAATTTAATTTAATTTAATTTGGTTTAGTTTTAATTTTAATTTTATTTTAATTTTTAATTTAATTTTAATTTTATTTTAATTTGATTTTATTTTTTATTTAATTTAATTTAATTTAATATGTTTCAATTTAATTTAATTTAATTTAATTTAATTTAATTTAATTTAATTTAATTTAATTTAATTTAATTTTAATTTTAATTTAATTTTAATTTTAATTTTAATTTATTTTTTAATTTTAATTCAATATTTTATTTTTTATGTTTTAAAGATGATTTAATTTAATTATTAAAGTATTAATTTAATTGAAATTTTGATTTAATTTAGTTTCGAATATTTTAATTTTAATTTAATTTAATGATTAAGTCTTTTAGTATTTTAAATCTTGAGTTTGGATTATCATTTTAATTGGGAATTAAATATTATTGAGGTGATTAATTTAGGGATTCTTAAATTAAAGAACAAATGTCTTCTAAATAATATCCCTATTTTAATAATTTCAATTTTTACTAATCTTCCAAATTTAATTAATTAATTGATTAAGGTTTATTCTTAAAAATGATTGATGGGTTTCTACCCTTTAATTATTTAATTTGCAATCATCCAAATCAGATTAGATCAAATATTTTACTCTTTCATTTTATTAAGCCTAAAATTTTAATTAAAGGTTGAAAATTTTAATTACCATTTTGCCCTTCAAGCTTAATAATTCCATAACTCACTAAATTGAGCTTAAATGAATTTAAAATTTTTATGTGACTTCACTCACATGTCAATTAAGACTCTAGAGGAGAAAATGTGATTTTTCTGTATTTAATTTATTTACATAATTATTTTTTGTGGAAAATAGGGATTTTCAAGGAAAATTCAATAAGATGACTAAGGAAAATTTTCTATCCTTAAGAAAATTATTGGGTACTCCTAATGACCAAAGGACTATTTGGACAAATTTTGGTGATTTTTTGAATTTTATTTTATTTATTATAATTATTTTGAATTTTGGAGTATTAATTAATTTAAAAATAAAATAAAGGTTGAAAAATGAATTTTATATTTTTCAAAACTCTCTCTGATATCAGGGAAACCAGAGAACCAATTTTCATAATTTTCTGATTTTTCTTTGTTTTATTAGAATTATTTTTAGTGAAAAGGTTGAAAAATACATTTTTAATATTAAAAAAATACATTAAACCTTTAAAATTCAATATCTTATCCTAGGGACTTAAGAAAAATATTTGGTTTGTTCCTAAGTGTTTAGAATTCAAAATATGACATTTTGGTGATTTTTAATATTTTTTTGATTTTTATTATTTTTTAATTATTAAAAATATTCAAAATAATGATAAAAATCAACTTTTTTTAGAAAATTATAATTTTAATTTTCCTAAGTTCCTCTGATATCAGAGAAGCTCCAAAACCATTTTTGTGAATTTTTGAAAAGTATTTTGTAAGTTATGAGTTTTTAAAGTTTGATTTCATTCATGGGGCTTAATTAACCCATTTGGTGGGACTAACCAAGTCCAATTGATCTCAAATTTTTATGTGGTGTTCTCCTATACCTAGAGGGTAGTGGAGAATTATTTTTAAGTTAATTTGATGAATGGTTAACCCTAATTAATTAAAGTTCAATTTTGGGTGTTTAGGCCAATTAGGGTTGTTCAAAGTGAATTAGCTCAAAAATTATTTTTCCTAGGTCCCTCTGGTAATAAGAAACATCACCAAATTTTCCTAGAATTTATTTCTTAACATGATAATTATTGGAATTAAAACACTCAAAATAGTAACATGCACTTGAAAAATCAATAACTTCTCATAGGGATGGCCTCTGAGCTTGTAAAATTCAGGGAATGTTCCCAAGTTCAGAGGCTTCAAAAGCCCTATGGTCTCATGCCATGGTGAACTTCCTATATGCATGGAGAATTGAAATAGTGCAGAGAGTAAATAAATCATTAAAAATAAAATACTTAATTAAATTACTTGATTTCTTTTTCACATTATTCTCCTCTGTTCACTGAGCAAGAGGGTATTTTTATTTTATTTTTAGGATTTTTCTATACAAAGTTATGAATTTTTGAAGTTCTAGGTATTTAATAAATAAGAAAAATCACTATTTTCCTACTTATCCACGCGGCGCCGCGTCAACCTCGGCAGCTCCGAAGCTCCACGCGTCGTCTCCTGATTCGGCGCCACCATCCGACTCAACGCTCCAGGGGCCCGCGGTTCATGTCCCATTACTCTGTCCGGCGCTATCTTGGTCGTCCGCTCAATACACGCGCGATCCAACAGTTCCCAATCATCGTCTACGACTGGTGTGAACCCGTGACCGTCAACCTTCTAACCCTAATTTCTCACTCGATTTTCAATGGATTTTTGAGTTCTTATGCTCTATGGATTCGTCTTGAAGAGACGAACACATCCATACGGTAAACATGTATCGAAATCGACCCAAACTAAATCGAGAATCTCTCGGAAGCTCGGGGAGGAAGAGTGAGTCCATACCTTCGCTCGCAGAAGTGAAGCTTCGATCCGAGAGTCGTGTCACGTTCGATTGGGTCCAAGCAAGCTCCGCATAAAGTCCCTCGGCCTCTGTGAATTGTCTCAGGTATGATTTCGACCAAGCCCGATCACAAAGCTTGGAGGCCGGAAGCAATGGCCGGCCCGGTGAGGGGGCTTTGCCGGGAAACTTCTCCTCTTGGTCCGGTGAAGGTGTAGGACCAATCAATTTGGAGATTAGCTCACCGTGGTGAAGTGTCCCGATTTTGGGCTCGAATTTCAACTCCGAAATCGAGCTCACATAGAGGGAATGGTAGGGGGATTTCAGTGGGATCAAGTTCTCTATGTGTAGAGAGTATTCGGGATAATTTTGGCGTGGTTTCGCAAGGTTTGGTTCAAGCACCTCTCATGGTCGAGAGGAGGTGGTGTTTAAATGAGCATGGTCGAGGGCTCCCTGTGGGGCTCGAAGGCCTGGATCGACCGCTCCGGTGAGGAGAAGAAGAGCTATGCGCGTCCATTCGGGTCGAGACAAGTCGACAAGGGAGAATCGAATTTTTCGGCTCACATGGAGCTTTCGGCCATGGCGTTTTGGGGTCCCGGTGGCCGGCCGGCCGTGCACCGGTCACCATCTCGACTAGTGGGGTCGTGGGTCGGCAATGGTGCGATCAATCGGAGTTCGACATGTGTAGAAAGGCTGAATTGAAATGGAATGAGGAGAGACTCATTTTGGGTTCAATTTGGTCAGCCCATGTATTTGGGCTTGGTTCACCTTCCCATGGTCCGATTTTGGGCCGTGGGGACTCGATTAGTCTCGCTACCATGGAGTGGTGAAGTCTTCATCCATGGTGAGGTGGCTAAACTTGGTTTAGTGTGTGAAATGGTTATGGTTAAAAAGGCTTAATGAAGGATTAGGAAAGGGGCCCTCCTTTTGCCATTAATGGCTTGGTCACATGTCAAACCTTCCATGGCTTCATATGGCTTGTAAATGGCTTCGCTCATGGCTCCATGTGGCTTCGGGACAAAGCTTCGTCATTTACATGAAAAAAGGTTTTAGAAATTTTGGTAATTTAGGGGTGATTTGATGGGATTTGGCATATGGATTGATTTGGAATTATTTCATCATGGATTTAGAACTTAGGAGATGGTTTTATCAAATGGATGATAATAGAGGATTGTCATGCGGGCTTTGTCATGGACTTTGGGCTTTTAGGAAGGCTTAAGGGAATGAGCCTTTAGGTTTAAGAATGAATTCATGGATGGGAATTTTGTATAAGTTTGGGCCAAATAATTGTTGGGTTTGGTTTAAGGATGTGTCATGAGTGATTTGAGACAAGTTTGAGGTGGTTTGGGCTCGAATCGGGTAGAATTCGGGTCGATTTGCAAATGGGCCAATGTAGGTCAAATTGGGCTAATTTGGGCCAATGTTGGGCTAAGGTTGAAATTGATGTAAAATTAATGTTGGAAAATGTTTATGGGAGTGTTTAAAAGAGGTTTCAACTTTGGTTGGGTTTTGGTTTTGGGACTCTGACTTATTCTGGGTTAGGTTTGGGTTTAGGTCAAAATTGTGCTTTTGGTTTTGGGTTGAATTTGAGTGGGGTTTGGGTCCAAATTTTGGGCAAATTATGTTAGTGTTATGTTTTTGGGGATGTTAGGGAAGGTTTAGAAAAGGTTTGAGGTCAATTGGAGTTGAATTGGTTTGGTTTGGGCTAAGCTCGGGTCATGGGTCCAAATCGGGCCTTAAGGTCAAAAGTAAGATCGATTCAAATGTTAATCAAATTGGACTTGGATTTGGTCTAGATTGATATTTTGGATGTTAAATTGAAGTTTAGAATTGAATTGGACCAAAATTGGGGTCAACTCGGGTAGATTTGGCTTGACATCAGGTTCACTCAAGTTAAGAATGTGCTAAATTGGGGGTTTTTGGTAAAAGTGGATTAAATTGACAAAATTAGCCCATGGTGTAGTTGGACAAAATGAAATTGGGAATATTTGGGATTTTTTGGAATTTTCTGGGAATTTTTGGATTTTTTGGCTAAGAGGGGCATTTTGGGTATTTGGAGGGTATTGGGGGGTATTTTTGGAATTTTTGGTATTTTTTGCTATGGATGATCAATTTGAGTGGAGGGAAATGTTTAGTAATGGTTTTGGGGAATTTTTGGTAATTTAGGTGATTTTGCAAATTTTGGGTAGTTTCACGGCATTTTCGTAGGTTTGCAGTGGTCTGGGTCTCGGGGTCAAAAATTGAAATTTTGAAAAAAAGAAGATTGATCAAATATGAGTGAAATGAAAGCACTTTGGTTGAGCCATGAAGCCATGTTAAGCCTATATGAGCCATGAGAGGACTCATTCGAGGCATTCACTATGCTGTCTCCTAACCCTCTTAGCCATGCGGCTTAGTGGGTTAAGGTCAATCCATATGAATTACCTACATAAGTCAAGGAGTCAAGTTGGGTATGGGTGTGGTTTTAGGATTTGGATTGTGTGTGTGAGAGTGTAGAGTGTGAGTGTGTTGACCTCATTTTTAATGAGGTCTTCTTTCTCTCTTTAAGTATTTCAGGATCTAGCCTTAGGCTTTTCCTTCGACCGTCTTAGAGGATTAGAATCTGGGACCCACCACCTAGAAATTCAAATCACTTCTTAACTCCCCGCAAACTCCACAAACTTGACTGTAGACCCCTAATCACCTAGAGGGTCAAATCAAATGCGGAAGTTTAAAGGATGAGTTCCTATAGACTCTTCGGCCTTAGGACCGCCCTGGGCGGCTCCGGTCCGGTGAAGGGCCGACTTAAACACACACTACACCTATACACTACACTTTCACACACATCCTAGAATCACACCCATACCTAACTTGACCTCCCGACTCATAAAGATGACTCACATGGATGGTCCTTAACCCCTAAGCCCTCGCTGCTAAGTGGTTAGAACAACATAAATGAATGCCTCAAATGAGTCCCTTCATGGCTCATGTGGGCTTGATATGGCTTCAAGGCTCAACAAAAATGATTTTATTCCACTTATATTCACCAAATCTTCAATTTTCCAAATTTTCAATTTTTTACCCCCGGGACCCTACACCCGCCTAGCCTACCCAAAACCCTTGAAATCCTCCAAAATTTCCAAATCACCCCAAATTCCCCAAAACCATTCCTAAACATTTCTCTCCACTCAAATTGATCATCCATACCCAAAAATACCAAAAATTCCAAAAATACCTCCCAATACCCTCCAAATACCTAAAATACCCCTCTCGACCCAAAAATCCAAAAATTCAGAAAATTCCCAAAAAATTCCAGAAAATCCCAAATATTCCCAATTTCATTTTGTTCAACTACACCATGGGCTAATTTTGTCAATTTAACCTAATTTTATCAAAACCCCCAATTTGACTCATTTTAACCCTGAGTGAACCTAATGTCAAACGAAACCTACCCAATTGACCCAAATTCTGGTCCAATTCCATTCTAAACTTCAATTCAACATTCCCAACACCAATCTAGACCAAATCCAAGTCCAATTTGATTGAAATTTGGATCCAATTTCACTTTTGGCCTTAAAGCCCAATTTGGACCCATGACCCAAACCTAACCCAAACTCACCCAATTCAACTCCAATTAACCCCAAATCTTTTCTAAACCTTCCTTAAAATCCCTATAAACAAAACCCTAACATGATTTGCCCAAAATTTGAACCCAAACCCCACTCAAATTCAACCCAAAACCAAAAGGCCCAATTTAGACCTAAACCCAAACCTAACCCAAATAAGCCCAAACCCAAAAATCAAAGCCCAACAAAAGTCAAAACCTCTTTGAAACACTCCCATAAACATTTCCAAACATTCATTTTACATCAATTTCAACCCTAGCCCAACATTGGCCCAAGTTAGCCCAATTTGACCTATATTGGCCCATTCACCAAAGAAGCCCAAATTCAACCCAAATCACTCCCAATTTGCTTCAAATCATTCATGACACATACATGAACTAAACCCAACATTTGTATGGCCCAAACTTCTACAAAATTCCCATCCATAAATCTATTTTTAAACCAAAAGCCCATCCACATGAAACCTTCCTAAAAGCCCAAATTTCATGCTAAAGCCCATATGACAAATTCCTCTCATCATACCCTTAATTAAAATCATCCCTAAGTTCAAATCAATCATCAAATGATTCCAAATTAAGCCCCATACAAATTCCCATCAAATTACCAAAATTTCTAAGATCCATTTTCATGAAATTTACCAAGCTTTTCCCCAAGCCAAAGATAAGCCATGAAGCCATGCATGAGCCCCATAGAGCCACGAGAGCCATGGAATCCACTTTCCACCTCACCAAACCATTAATGGTAAGAGAGAGGGCCTCTTTCTTAAACCCTTTTTAAGCCCTCTTTACCTTAAGCATGATACACTCTAAACCATGTTTAGCCACCTCACCATGGATGGGGACTTCACTACCACAATTCAACCGACCCAAATGATTCCCCTCAGCCTCAAGGTCAAGCCTCGGATGGTGAACCAAGCACAAATACTGGGTCGACCTAAACCAAGCCAAAATCACCCCTTTCCCATTCCATTTCAATTCACCACCTTTACACATGGAAACCATCAATCGAACTCACAGAATCAAGCTCCGACCTCACCGACCCCGATGGTGACCACTGCCCGGCCGGCCGACCACCGTGTCGCCGGAAAACACCACACCCGAGAGCTCACATGTGAGCCAACTTTGGAATTACACCTCGCCGAGCCGCCCCATGCCCAATGGCCACCATGGCTGTTCTTCCCATGACCATAGCAACTCGATCCCGGCCCTCGTCATCCCCGTGAGGCTCTCCACCCACCTCTATTTAAACCCGACCCCTCACGGCCATGAGAGGAGAGTTGCACAAACCTTGCCGAAACTCCGTCAAAATTGTTCCAAACCCTTCTCCATACTTAGAGTAGCTTGATCCCCAAAGTGTCAATTTGCCCTAATCCCCACCAACGAATCCAACTTCTCAACCGAAATTTCACCCAAAACCATGACACTTTGCCACAGTTGAGCCAATCCTCAAATCGACCGGTCCTACACCTTCACCGGACCAAGAGGAGAAGTTTCCCAATGAAAGCCCCATCTCCAAAGCCACCTGGCCTGCTCCAGCCCTCCAAGCTTTGTGATCGGCCGTGGTCACTTTCATAGCTAGGCAATTCACTGCACTCAGAGACTTCATTTGGAGCTTCGCGGATCCAATCGAAGGTGACACAACCCTCGCATCGAAGCCACACTTCTCCGAGCAAAGGTATGGCCTCACTCTTCTTCCCGAGCTTCGAACATTCTCCATTTTCATCGAGTCAATTTCATGCCACATAAACCGTATGGATGTGTTCATCTTCTCGAGATGAATCTATAGAGCATAAGAACACAAAACTCCATCGAGTATCGAGTGAGATCTGTGACCTGAAGACGAACGGCTCTCGTGCCAGGAGGTTGGGGACGATGAACGGATGCCGTTCATTTAATACACGCGCAGACGGACGGCCAGATCGCGCCGGATCAAGAGATGGAACGACACAGCGGCCCCCGAGCACCGAGTCGATGGAGGCGTCGAATCGCAGAGCGCCACGCGACGTCTCGGAGCCGCCGAGGCCGACGCGGCGCCGCGTGGATAAATAGAAAATTAGGGTATTTTCTGATTTATTTAATTCCCTAAACTTCAAAAATCCATAACTTTGTGTAGAAAAATTAGAAAAATGAAATAAAAATACCTCTCGCTCAGATGAACATGAGGAGAATAATGTGAAAAGAAATCATTTAATTTCATCAAGTATTTTATTTTTGGTGATTTATTTCCTTTCGTATTATTTTAATTCTTCATGCATATAGAAAATTCACCATGGTATGAGACCATAGGGCTTTGAAGCCTCCGAATTCGGGAACATTCCCCGAATTTTCCAAAGTCGAGGCCCTCCCTACGAGAAGTTAATGATTTTTCAAGTTCATGTTGCTGTTTTCGAGTATTTTAATTCCAATAATTAGCATGTTGTGAAATAAATTCTAGGAAAATTTGGTGATGTCTCTTATGACCAGTAGGACCCTAGAAAAATAGGTTTTGAGTTAATTCATTTAAGATAACCCTAATCGGCTTAAACACCCAAAATAGATCCCTAATTAATTAGAGTTAACCATACATCAAATTGACTTGAAATCAATTCTCCACTGACCTTTAGGATTAGAGGAGTTCACAATAAAAATTTCGAGGTCAATTGGACTTGGTTAGCCCTACTAAATGGGCCGATTAAGTCATTTAGCCAATTTAAATTTCAAAAATTCATAACTTTCAAAATACCTTTCAAAAATTCACCAAATTGGTTTTGAAGCCTCTCTGATATCAGGGAATTTAAGAAAATTAAAATTTCAATTTTCTAAAAAAGTTGATTTTTTGGTATTATTTTAATATTTTAATAATTAAAAAATAATAAAAATCATAAAAATAATAAAATTCACCAAAATGCCACATTTTGAATTTTAAGCACTTAGGAATAAACCTCATATTTTTCTCAGGTCTATTTAATGAGATATTAAATTTTAAAGCCCTAAGGTAATTTTAAAATTAAAAAATGTATTTTTTAGCATTTTCACTAAAATAATTCTAATAAATCAAAGAAAGATCATAAAATTGTAAAAATTTATTCTTGGATTTCCTTGATATTAGAGAGATTTTTGAAAAATATAAAATTCATTTTTCAACCTTTATTTTATTTTTAAATCAATTAATACTCCAAAATTTAAAATAATTATAATAAAAATAATATAATTCAAAAAATCACCAAAATTGGTCCAAGTGGTCCTCTAGTCATTAGGAATGTCCCATAATTTTCTTAGGGACAGAAACTTTCCCTTGGTCATGTTATTAAATTTTCCTTGGAAATCTCTATTTTTTACCAAAAATAATTACATAAATAAATTAAATACAGAAAAATCACATTTTCTCCTCTCATGTCTTTATTGGCATATGAGTGAAGTCTCATAAAAACTTCAAGTTCATTTAAGCTCAATTTAGTGAGTTATGAAATTATTAAGCTTGAAGGGCAAAATGATAATTAAAATTTTAACCCTTAATTAAAACTTTAGGTTTAATAAAATTAAAGAGTAAAATATTTGATCTTAATCTGATTTGGATGATTGAAATTTAAATTATTAAAGGGTAGAAACCTACTAAATAATTTGAAAATAATTAAAATAAACCTTAATTAAATAATTGATTAAATTTGAAGAATAATAAAGTTCGAATTATTAAATAGTGGATATTATTATTAGAAAGAGATTTGTTCTTTAATTTAAGAATCCCTAAATTAATCATCTCAATAATATTTAATTTCCTAATTAAAAATGATAATTCAAATTTAAGTTTTAAAAGGTTAAGAGACTTAATCATTAAATTAAATTAAAGTTAAATTATTAAACTCTTTTTAAATTTTCAATTAAATTAAAATTAAAATTAAATTAAATTAAAGTTTAAATTAAATTAAATCAAACAAATTAAATTAATTTAAATTAAATTAAATTAAATTAATTAAATTAAATTAAATTGAATAAATTAAATTAAATTGAATTAAATTTAATTAAAAATTAAACTAAATTAATTAAATAAAATTAAATTAAAAAATAAATAAAAAAATATATAATAATTAAATTAAATTAAATTAAATTAAATCATATTAAATTAAATTAAATTAAATTAAAGCATATCAAATCAAGTTAAATTAAATTAAATTAAAATAAAAAAATAAATAAAAAATCAAATTAAAAATAAAATTAAATTAAAATAAAAATAAAAATTAAAATTAAAATTAAAATTAAATTAAAATTAAAACTAAACCAAATTAAATTAAATTAAAGTTAAATTAAATTGAATTAAACAACATGACCTAAGACATAAAGAACATAAAGAAATTAAATATAAAAGTAACTCAACACTATTCCAAATTTAAATCCGATAACCGAAATTAAATCACAAACCATTCGAACACCAATTTGCCTCGAAAGCTTTGGTTGTCATAACTCCTAAATGAACGTTAAATGAAATGTTACTTCACTTATAGTGATATTCAAATGTCCTAGTCCACCGAGCAAGATAACAAAACTCAATCCTCTGACGATTACTTCACCTAATCAATTAAATTCATTCGGACTTAAAACAATCCTAGCAATATTGAAAAGATGTTTAAGATTCTTCTTAAGCACTTTCTCAATATGATAGGATACTTATAAGAACAATCGAACTTAATTGTTCTTCGATGAAGAAAATCGTCCTCAAACCAAAACACAAGAACCTAGTACGCCATAGGAAATGACTAGCTATAGGATTAGAATTTGGTAGAAAACCATAACCCTTCCCTTAGCTTTACCTAGGAACTTGCTTAAATATTCTAAATTGTGTTTAAGTGCAGCTTGGGATGACGGGAAGACCCTCCGGTACGCTTTTATTTTATTGCAATTTAATCGCATCACACTTACTTTTCTCGCATGATAAACAATCCGTTGCATGAAAACCCACACCTTTAGGATAGTCTCTAAAACCGAAACCAAAACTAAATTAAAAGTCATTGCAAGATAAAATTCACCGCCACAACATTTCAAAATATAAAACAACTCAAAATTTAATCACAAACGTAACACAAAACTATAATTACAACTAAATTAAAACGTCCCGTTGGATGATCGGAATACCTCTGATGATGTAACCTATGTGTTGCTAACGGGATTTCCCACTGGTCTAAATGAAAGTATGGAACTCATCGAGTCGAGTTTAGCAAATTCATCCGGACTAAGTGAATCCGATAAAAATAACGATGCCTGAAGGATGGAACCGCGGATCTTAACCGGTGTCGTTATAATCAACTTTAAGATTTGTTTTAAATAAAATATAAAAAACACTTGGAAATTAAGATTTTTTCTAAACCAAAACACTTTTCTCATCTCTCGATTTATGACTTCTATAACTAAACCTCTCGCAACGACAAGGAGCTCTGAGCACGATGGCAAAGACGGCCATCGTCATCGCAGAAACCCGAGTCTACTTCAAAGAAACTTTCTTAGAATTAAATAACCAAACCATAGGACTTCGAGGTAGTTTTCCTAGTGCAACATAAATCCTCAACCTTTTGTTAGACATTTGCATTGCAAATCAAGCCCTAACCGGTCTTAGGATTCCGAGGTAGTCGTTTGATACGACATAAACCCTCACATCTTCAAGGCTACTTGTATGATTTTTCCATAAAAATATAAGTCCTAATTAATTAAAATTGGCAAGATCAAAACATTAAATAAACATTAGGACCTTCCTAAATTCAAGCCAAACAATAGGATAGTCGGGAAATTACTGAAGTTCGCTTCGAAGGGAAATTATCGAAGTTCGCTTCGAATCTGTAATTTCTCCTACCTCTCTTCCTTTGAATTCCCAAAACAAAATGTTCCAAATTTGATCCATTCCCTATTGAAATTCCAAAATTCAATCTCTGAAAACTTAAACTTTCAAATTCTCGAGAGCGACATCATCGATTATTATCGAGAGTTTTCTTAGGTGATTCCCGTCACTTAAGATGTAATTAACTATAGTGGGCTTGCCCTTATAGGGAATTTTAAAGAACCTGTGTAATACAAACCCCGTTTAATGCTTTCATATTAAACAGAGGAATTTGTCGGCTTATAAAATTGGTTCGCGACCAAACGAATGTCACAAATCTTCTAGTTTATTTAATCGAGCCCCACCATCAAGCAAGTGTGTCTATCCTTCGGGATAGATACACGGCTCGTGGTGCGGTGCTCGTTTATGTGAACTATTCGGGATGTGAGATCAGCTTGATTTCATATCTTAAAATTTTCAAATTTAAAATTATTTTCAAAATCAAATACTACTTTTCAAATTATTTATTTAAATTAAATTAAAAATTCGCCGACAACTTCTGTTAGGCGACCCCCTTTTCAAGATAAAATACACCGACCTAAAAATAATGCCGACATATTTCTGGCGACTCCACTGGGGACAATTCCTCTCTCCATTTTAATCGATAATTCCGCTTTCAAAATCGGTAGTGTATCCATGTCCCTCGTGGATCAAGCTATCCTTCTTTCCGTCGGAATACTATGTTCATTTCTACCTCGAACGAGTATAGCCAACATTCTCTTGGATTTAGGAGCCACTGTTTAGACACCCCTAAATAGATAGGTTCCGAAATCCTTTTGCCTCATTTCTGAGGTGAGGTGGACCCCCAATAGGTGTTAGTTTAGGAGTGATCCTTCGAGTCGAGAAGTCTTACATAAGACCTTCTTTTCCCTTCCAACTCGAATCGATTCATTACCTTCTCTACACCTTTCGAACATTCCGTTCTAAGTAAACAAACCCTCTAATGAATGACTCTTTTAACAAGTAACTCCTCCTTATAAATACATGAACAAGAATGTGTTCGAACTCTTTTCGATTCCTTTCTTTTCGTCCCGATGAGAGGAAGCATAACTCGGACCGACAATCGAATCTACCCCGCAAATGGAAACCCCAAAGCCGATTTTCTCCTTCACCAATGGACCGGACTTCGCCGTTTACAAGGATGAACCGCCCGACAATGGGATCATCCGGTTTGGACAAGGATTCGAGAACACAAATGTCAAGATCACCGACATTTCCCTTTTCGCGCCGACAAACAAAGTATCCGAAGCCGAGAAGCCGCCGATCGAGTTCAACCTCAGGTCAACTCGAGAGTTTCCTCCCCCGCAAAAGATTCCAACCGAGAGGAGTACCGCCGTCCACGAAGGACCGTTCTTGCTACCCTCACCGGTCTAGTCGTCTCCGTACCTACCCCGGCTTCTGCCAGATTAAAGGGGAAGGAAATCCAGAACTATGGTGAACCTGTTACCGTGGAGGGTACAGCACCTTCCCGTCAGACCTTCGTTTTGAAATCGGGTCCAGCCTCGAGAGTTCCATCACTAACACGGACCCAAAGAAGGAAAGGAAGTAGAAAGATTGCCGTGAAGCGCCGTAGCCGCCGAAGTTGCTTTCCCGGAGGAAATCCCGTAAATCCCCGAGTACACACCACTACCCGAATACATACCATTGCCTGAAGATACACCCTTTTTGGAAGGAAGTAGATTCCATCCCCTTTCTGCCGCAGCTGACGAGGAAAATGTCCGTAGGATTGTTTCTACATTACCTCAACCAGCATACTACAACGACAGCAGAAAGAAAAGGGCTAGGATCACACCATTTGCCCGACTACAGACTGTGATCGAGAAGCTAACGAAGAAAGAGAAATGCCCAGTATCGGAAATTTTGAGAAGGATAGTGGCGGGTGCCGCCAAATCCCGTCTCGGGCCACGAGTAGAACCCGCCATCGTTAGCGTAAAAGCCAAATAAAAGGATGAAGGCTAGTCCGCCCGTCATCGTTTCGTGGTTACGGATTAGGGAGGATACCACCTTCCAAGCATTTGGCCGACGTACCATCCGGTCCTGCACCTTCCGTCGCTAGAAGGATGGTGTGGTGTCCCACTACCTGGACAGCTAAGATCGAAACAACAGCCCGAGAAGGAAAGTCTCGTCAGAGACTTGAATCCGAAGAAAGCGCTACCGCAGTAGAAGGGGACTCATGAGAAGGGAACCCGACAGCCTATCTCACGACAACCGCGAAGATGCACGTAAAGGGCCGCTAGAGGATGCTATGGAAAAGTCGAGGACCGATATTCGACGATTAGCAAAAGAAAGAGAAGAGAAATTCGGAGATGAGATCGATTCATCGAATTCATGGACGATGAGTATGCGAAATCAACATGGTCGAAACGCGAGCTTCGTCAGCCTTCACAAGGTGCTCCCGCAGCTCGCGAAAGAGAGGAGCCGGAAGTGATGAGGAGGCAACCTTCAAGAGAAAGACGATACGATCGCCCAAATGGCGAAGAGGATGGAAGAGATGGTCAGTAGCCCTAGCCACTCTCCAGAGTCAAGTGCAACCCCAAAGAGAGACACCCCCAGAGGTCATTCACATCGTAGACGGAGGAAAGGAGATTACGTCCGTCAACGGGGATGATCAGCTAAAGAAAGATACAACACAAAGTATGATTCCGTAAAAAGATATCAAGAGCTTCAGTGGAACAACAGTGCGAGAAGCCTTAGCACAATCAAAGAGCGGGACATCCATTCGGACGGGTAGACCTTACCTCGAAGAATTCGACGTTGTCCAATACCCAAAAGGCTTCGTACCACCTCTCGTTCAAGACCTTCGATGGAACCGGAACCCCCGACAAGATGTTGCACACTTTCGTGCCGCTTGTTGCAATGCCGGCGGGAGCGATGCATTACTCTTCCGACACTCGTCAACGTACTCGTCGTGGATCGCCTTTGATCGGTATGCGTAATTACCGAATGGTTCGATGAAGACATTCTCGAACTAGAAAACCTCTTCATCAAGCGATTTGCCGGAGCTCACGCACCACATCACTATAGGTGATTTAGTGGTAGAGAAGCGTAGCCGAACGAAACTTTGGTGGATTACATACTTCGATGGAGGAAGTCTAAGCATGAAGTGTGAACCACAATTACAAGAACAAGCATGCGATCCAAGCATCTTACTTAAAAGCATTCATGGCCCGATAAGACTTCTCCTCAAGGGATTTACTATTAAGACTTTCGAGAAGTTGTTAAGCAAGGCCGGAAGCTTGCAAGAGGAGGCGAAGCAATTAAGTTTCGCCGACAAGACAAACAAGCAAAAGCCTGTGAAGACTTTTGAAAAGAAATCCGGGATCGTTGCAGCTAGCCGACAAAGGCAAACAACCGATACAAATATCGTCCGAACGGCCGCAAAGAACCTCAACAGAATTACCAAGCAACCCCGATCCAGCTATCACCATCTCAACAATATGAACAACCGCCTCGTCCGCAACCTACATTAAGGGAGCTTCGAGCTGTGGAATATCCATTCAAGAATGAGGTAGTGCCGAAAATGTTCCGTAGTCCGATGAAGACTCCGCATTTCCAACTGCCGAGCCTAAGAGACCGAAGAAGTCAACAAGAAAGGTGATCCCAACTTTTGCCCTTATCACCGGATGTTCGGACACAAGATAGAAGATTGTATTACCTTCAAAAGTTGGCTCAACGACAATCTTCGGAAAGGGAATATAACAATCCCGAAGGAGTACATGAAGGAACCCCAGAAAGGAGGTTCCGTCAATGTTGTCTCGACTGATCTCATCATTCCGATAGATCCCTATACAACTGATGATGGATGGACTACCGCTTGGACGAGGTCTTCAAAAAAGATTTTGGATCACATCCAAACCGCTTCGGTGCGAGCGTCAATTCAGAGTTCGAAACCTGTTAAGCCGACACTATCACTTGCGATGAAGAACCACCTCAACAGAGACGATCGAAGAGAAGAAGAAAATCGACGAAGAAGAGAAGACCCGAGGTTCCTAAGGCTGGACTAGGGGCCGCTTATCCTAGGATAGTTGTTTCGGATTCGGGGAGAAATCCCTCGAACCTCCGACTCGTATGATTATCCGATCACTCCGGTGGGATCTTATAATGATAAGGGTTACGGTGTTGGCTACGTTTTGACTGTTTCTAACGATTACGTAACTAGCGACAATCCGGACATCGATTTCGATACAAATGACAATTCTCAAATCATACACAATCTCGACGATCACAATGACGAAGAAGACATCCATCAAGGAGGCTATGAGAGTTCAATGAGCAACGAATCTGTTTTGCGAGTTTTGAGGAGCCCCAGTCACAATAGAGTTAGAGCCTTCAGACTCTGAAGCTAATCCAGAAGAACCTGTCATTCCGAATCAGAAGGAGACATCAAGAAATTCAATACTAGAGTCGAAGAAATTACGTAGTTAACTTAAGAAGTGGAAGAGTTCTACCTCCGAGAATGGGTCCAAAGGACAAAGGAAAGCGGTGGTTGTTCAAGAAGAACCAACCCCGACAGAAGAAATACCCATTCGGGAAGAAGCCGAGGCACATGAAAATAAAGTGGACTACAACGTGCTAGCCCATCTTAGGAAACTACCGGCCAACCGAGCATCTACGACGCTCCTCATCTTATCAAAGGAGATGAGAGAAGCTCGATCAAGGCCTTACTCGATCCAAAAATTTGCTTGGCTCAAATGGCCGGAGATTCCTTAGATGAGGTTTGCTCGTTAAAGGAACAACGAGGTGTTACCTTCACGGACAATGACCTATTACTTAGGATGCGCAGATCACAACCGACCGTTGTACATTTCGCTACAATCGGGAAGTTTACACTCTCCGCAGTATTGGTGGATCCAGGAGCATCAATCAATATAATGAGTCTTCGAACACTAAGCATATTTGGAAATCGATGCTCGCGAGCTCGAAGCCGACAAGATGTTATTAAGAGGATTCAACCGTAAAGGAGAAAGGGCCCTCGGATCAATAACATTACTAATGAAGACCGGTGACTTAGCAAAGACAACCGCAAAATTTCACATAATCGATTCGAAACGTCGTTCAACGCTCTACTCGGGCCGACTCACGGATACATGAAAACAGGATGGTACCATCATCTTTACATCAATGCATCAAATACTACGATGGAGGGGAACAGTGCATCAAAGGTGACTTGCAACCATTCTCCGTACATGAAATTGGAATCCATGAAGATGCAGCTTATTATGCACCTCCGAAGAAAACAATCTTCTCCAGAGATACCATAACGAATGAGGCAAAGAAAGTTCAGGACAACGAAGAACCTGAAGTTCTAGTCCAACAGTCACTCACCACTCCCTTATGGCGAGATGGTGAAGGTTTCTCCACAACTCGCATCCGAGGTCGAGGCCGGGGACGAGGTCGTGGCAAAGACGTTAGGACAGTTGGACAGAGGAAACCAGCCCATCAATGTTGATTGGGAAGACAGCTTCCGAAGAAGAAAAAGAGATCAAGCAAGAAGCAAGCCGACAATAAGTCGAAGAAGCTGCAATTCAAGATCTCTCTCGAAGATGAAAAGAATGAAGAATACAAATCGATGTACGAGAAGATTAACCACTATGTACATACTATGACCCTGACCCCGATCCATTCTAATAAGATCGAGGGTATGGTGGTCAAAGAGGTACGTAGCGGCGGTGCAAAACCAATCAAATTCTACCGTGGTGCTCCTTCCTCCAAAACTCGAAAATAATGTACATCTAAGATGTCACTTCATCGAATTAATGGAATTACCTTTCGAGTGGTACTCTCCCCGTGTTCAAAATTTAATTCAGCCGTGGTTTCTTACCTCGACAATGGACAAAAGGTCAATCACAACATTTTGAAAAATTATGGAATAACTCGGGTCGTCCACCCAATTCAAAGCATGGTCTCGGATTCTGCACGCGAGGATCGCCGACGATACCGAATTTTGCTCGGTTGTCACTTGCGAGTCCAATGAAAACCGCATGGAAACTACGAAGAATTCGAAGATTTACAAATTGGAGATGCTCCACCGTAATTCGAAGAAGAGATCAAATCTACAATACGACGAGTTAACTGAAGTTAACTTAGGTACTAGCGAAGAGCCTAGACCTACCTTTGTTAGCTCCTTACTCAATAAAGAAGACACCGAAGAAATAATCAAGTTATTAATGAAATTTAAAGACCGTTTTGCTTGGAACTACGATGAGATGCCAAGATTAGCTCCGCAGGTCGCAGCCATAAGCTAGGAGTGGATCCTACTTCGTCCTGCCGGATAAGGTCCCAGAAGAATGCGTCTAGAAATCAAACAACAAGTCATAGCTGAAGTTAAAAAGCTAATAGACGCCAAATTTGTTCTTGAAGAACAATACCCGACTTGGTTAGCCAATGTGGTACCAATTAGGAAGAAGAATGGTCATATCAGAATTTGTGTGGACTTCAGAGATTTAAACAAGGCATGTCCAAAAGATGAATTCCCTCTACCGATCCCAGAATTAATGATCGACATTGCTTCGACACATGAAATATTCTCATTCATGGATGGATCTTCGGATACAACCAGATAAAAATGGCTCCATAAGGTGAAAAGCTTACAGCATTCGTAACGCCGATCGGAGTATATTGCTACACAGTTGATGTCATTCGGACCAAAGAACGCAGGAGCAACCTACCAGAGAGCGATGACAAGAATTTTTGATGATCTCATCCACAATCAAGTCGAATGCTACGTGGACGATGTGGTCATCAAAAGCAAAGTATAGGAAAACCACCAGTATGATTTGAGAATTGTTTTTGAATGATTAAGACAATTTAACCTTAAGATGAATCCCTTAAAATGTGCCTTCAGCGTCTCCTCCGGGAAATTCTTAGGATTCGTTGTCCGACATCGTGGAATTGAAATCGACCCGGAAAAGATTAAAGCTATCTTAGAAATGCCGCCTCCCAAAACCTTAAAACAACTACGATCCTTTCAAGGGAAGCTAACATATCTTCGACGCTTTATCTCGAACTTGTCAGGTAGGTGTCAGCCTTTCTCGGCATTAGTTAAAAAAGACGCCAAATTTATTTGGGAAGAGAAATGCCGTAAAGCCTTCGAGGACATTAAACAATATTTAATGACACCTCCCGTCTTAGCAGCCCCGGCCTCGTGTAGACCGCCGATACTTTATACCGCGGCTTTAGACGACTTCTCTGAGCCCCGTTAGCCTCGTGTCAATGATGAGGGTAAAGAAAATGCTCCTCACTACCTAAGCCGTCGTTTACTTCCGACGGAAATAAGGTATCCCACAATCGAAAAGCATTGTTTCGGCCTCGATCTTCGCCGCTCAAAAGCTCGTGCACTACATGCTTTCTCATAAGGTCAACCCGATCTCGAAATTTAATCCATTGCAATACTCGATGACTCGTCCAACACTTTCCGGCAGACTTGCCGTATGGTCAATGATATTATCGCAATTCGATATAACTTTCGTGCCTCTTCGTGCCATAAAGGGACAAGTCCTAGCAGACTTCCTCGCAAAGACACCCTTTGCCGGCAGAATCTCCTCTCAACGACGATCCACCGCATGAACAAATAATGAATCTAGAAGACCCCGATGATCGACGTTGGGAATTATATTTCGACGGAGCATCTTCAAGACACAAAGATGAAGAATCGCAAGTGATAAGTGCTCCGTAAGGCAGGGATCGGACTAATCTTTATAACACCGGAGCGGGGATGTTAAGATACTCCTACCACTCGACGTAGCCATGTACAAACAACGAAGCGAATACGAAGCCCTCATAACAGACCGGAATTAACTATTCAAATGAGGATACAGTACATCAACATCTATGTGGATTCGCAAGCTAATCATTCAACAGTATCGCGGACAAGACAGAATTTTAAAGCCAAGACTCGAGCAATACTTTCAAGATGTCATACAAATTGTTGGAACAAATTCCGAATGTGACAATCTACAAAATTCCCGTAAAAGAAAATGCTTTAAGCAGATGCGTTAGCTCGCCTCGCAAAAGAATTTGCCTGTTTGCAAGATGAATCGTTGGAGGTGTCGGCTCACTGACGTCAGGTCCTATCACAAACTCGACATAAACACAATACACAAACCGAAAAAGAAGAAAAATCACATGCAACAATGCGATGTAAAATACGTAAGATCGGCGACAACCATTACGTACTACTCGCAAACAGAAAACTACCGTATGATAGGTCGTTAGCCCATCAAATCAAGAAAAGAACTCGTCTTACGCATTAATAAACAACACGTTATACGTAAGGTCTTTCGATCAAATGCGGCTAAGGTGCCTAAGCGGGTCCGAGGCCCGGAAATTGCTAAAGAGGTGCATTCAGACTCCGTGGCGCTCACCGACGGTCCGAAGATGAAAATGAAAATTAAAAGATTAGGTACTACCGGCCCTCGATGATGACCGACTACATGAAAATCGCCAAGAGCCGTCACCAATGCCAAGTGCACGGAGTGGTTCTACACCAACCTCCAAATGTGCTACATCCGACAATCGCATCGCGGCCATTCGAATGTTAGGGTACGTATATAGTGGGTCCAATAGAACCACCATCTTCGAAAGGACATCGCTTCATTCTTGCGGCTACAGATTACTTTTCCAAGTGCGGCAGGCGCTCCACTTAAAGAAGTGAAAGCACACAACGTGCTACGCTTTTTCAAGAACCAAGTTGTCTACCGTTTCGGAGTGCCGCGCAGGATCATCTCGTATAATGGTCCGCATTCGAAGCACACAAATCAACAATTTTGTCAGAGACACGGAATCGACCGGCGATATTCAACAATTTACTATCCAAGAGCAAACGGCTCGGCCGAGGCTTTTAATAAAACTCTCGTTCAAATCTTAAAGAAAACCTTGGACGATAATAAGAGAAATTGGCACGAGAAATTATTAGAAGCCTTATGGCCTACCGAACAACCTTCGTAACTCCTACTCAAGCTACACCTTACGCTTTCGGTATATGGGTCCGAGGCAAGATGTTACCCTTAGAGGTTCAGCTTTCCTTCACTCGAACTGCAGCTGCAAACAAAATCACGACAGAAGTGAATGCCAAGTTACGACTAGAAGAATTGGAAAGCCCGGAAGGGAAAAGACTTGCGTAGCCGTAGTAGAATTTAGAACTATACCAAGCTAAGATGGTTCAAGCCCATGACAAACCGGTCCGCCCAAGAACCTTCAAAGTTGGTGACTTAGTTCTCGTTCTCAAGAGACCTATTCTCGCACACCGCAAGATAGGAGGAAAATTTGAACCCACTCGGGAAGGGCCGTTCGTGGCCGAGGCGCCTACTCGTGAGGCTCCTACCGCCTAGTGAATCGCCAAGGAGAACGACATATGCTTCCGATTAACGGACGATACTTCGAAAAGTATTACGCTACCTGATGTTTCGAAGGAATGAATTCTTCATCCCTAGAAGCACGGGCAAAGTAGTTACTTATGACTGGGTCCGAACCCAAAATAATAAAAATGTGATAAAATGAATAAAATCATGATAATAAAGTTTTCCTTGTGTTCTTTTCCATATCAAAATCTCTTTTCTGATCTTATCTCACTTCATTCCTGTTAAATTTAAAAATACAAAAAGTAATAAAAAACTGTCTTTAATAAACATTTTCTTAATGTTCTTGTTCTTAGGACGTACCCCCGATCTTTTTCCTCGTCTTTTCGCATGGAAATGTCGAATCCGGCGGTTGGTCCCGAACTTTAGAAATGGCGTAAGCCTCGCACTCGACTAAAAGAGGGTGAAAGATGGAGCGATAATCGAGATCGACTCGGACTTCGCACCAGCAGGCCTACAATACGAGGAAAGTGACCGGGTCCCGCTGACCGAGAAGAACCGCCCGCCGACAAGAATGAAAGTGGGTGGCCCAAGCCACCAATCCAAAGAACAAGAAAAGGAAAATAAGCACCGAAGAAGACAAGAAAATCAAGTCTGTAGTCGCTACAGCAGAGGGCAGGCTTGTCAGCGCCGCGCCCACAGAAATTCAGGAAGTTCGAAGAGCTACTCTCACAACAACGCAACGAAGAAATAAAAATCGCTGTATCCTCAAGATGTTAACCAAACTAGCAGTGGACCAGCGCGACGAGGCAGCTTGCTACCGCGCACATATACCTCAAGGACGCCGCTCACTGTGTACCGAAGAAAGGAGGCCACCTCCTAGATAACGAAGGGACCAGGAAATCTCACGAAGATCGAAGAAAGAAGGCTACCACGCTACCAGATAGAACCACCAGTAATGCATGACCTTGTTGCAGAAGCAACCCCGCAGGATGTCCCGACGGACATCATCCCCGAGGAGCCGAGGTATGCAGGAGAACGTGAAGGGATTGAGTCGTATATCCCACAATACGTCACCAGTGCCCCGCCATTTGCAGCATTATTCCGTAATAAGAGCTAGAAAGAATGCGTAATGTCGAAAAGAAAACTTTTCGAATACTTCGAAAGAATCAGAGGCGAAGGATCAATATACTGAAGGCCTCGAGCTACATACGTACGTGTTCTCGAATACGAACAACAACAAATCGTGGACCGCATCCGGGATTTGAAAAGAATGGGCCGAGTGGGTCGCCTAAGAGAAAACACTTACTCGTAACCCCGGAGATGGATGCCGTGGAAAGGTAGAATTACGATACAATGTGGATGTCGTTACAACTTCGCAGAAGACAGAAGGGGAACCCACCGTGGATACTCCGTCATGGCCAAGTGGATCCAATGCCATTAGTCATCAAGAGAATGGTAAAAAGATTGATAACATGGAGGGTACCGTCGACAGATTGTATACCCAACAGCCTACATTATTAATATTTACAAGCAGTGGTGACCGGATACCCCCGCACATAGCATCACCACGACTTTGTCGACCTTTTGCACGGTTTCATTTCGAACGAGTGTAATATCATGTTAGGATCCGACCTCCGGATAGCAGCCCATGTGAGTTCCGAGGGCCGTTGAAGATACCATTACCGATAGGTTCCGTCATGATACCGAAGGGCAACGGAGCAGATGTCGCTAAACATTGCATACCGTGAGTACCAAGTGAAGCGGATCTCGCTACTTTCGTAAGGATGGACGACAGGAAGACACCTTACCACTTCCACTGTACCCGAGCTAGAGAGCCTCCGACCTTACGAGTCGTGAGTTGCATGGAAAATATCACACCTCCAACGTACATCCATACGGCATCCTCGCCAAGGATGGCTTGGAAGGTGATGTTATCGACCATGTACCCCACTATTCGTACATGGATTTTTTACGTATACCTTTTTGGATGGATCGGCAAAGATCATACATAGTCCATTTTGAGTCTACATGGATTGTATGAGATGTATTCCAGATCGAGTTGTATGATGTATCTTCAACATGATTGGAATGAAAGTGACCATGTCACATTTTTGGCCTTCACCTCTTGTGTGCAAGTTGACTGAGAAACACCATTAAAGTTCAATGCACTTCGAACACAGAACAGAAAAGAAAAAAAAATAATAAATGAAAACTTTCCTTAAAAATCTAAAAAAAATGATAAATTCCAAATTCACGATAAAATAAAATTTGAATCATTAAAGGACAAACAAAATGAACACAGATTCCAAATCAAATTTTAAATCAAATTTCAAATTCAATCTTTCCAAATTTCAAATCAAATTTCAATCGAGTTCAAACTCAACCTTCCAAATCTGAAATCCAATCTGTTCTATTCTCTCCCTTGTCTGGGATGGAAGCGGCTGATTCCATCGACACTGATCGAATCCGATGGCGAGGAATTATATCCAATCCAAACCAGACGACTTCCGATCAACTCTTTCGAACTGGGTATGTAACATCTACATATTCCCTCCTAATTCATTTCCTTCATGAAAGTCTTTTACAACTTTCATGAAATTCTCGAAACACCAAAATTCCACACTTTTCAAATCAACACTACAAATCTTCGCAAAGTCAATGACTATTCAAATTCAAACTTTTGGAGTCGAGGATTTTACATCCGAGATCGCATCGCTTCAGATTCTTTCCCTATCGCAATAAAATACATCAAAATTCAAACTTTTGGAGTCGAGGATTTTACATCCGAGATCGCATCGCTTTAGGATTCTTTCCCTATCGCAATGAAATACATCAAATTCAATCTTTGGAGTCGAGGATTTTACATCCAAGACCGCATCGATTTAGATTCTTTCCCTATCGCAATGAAATACATCAAATTCAAACTTTTCGAGTCGAGGATTTTACATCCGAGACCGCATCGCTTTAGGATCATTTCCCTATCGCAATGAAATACATCAAATTCAAACTTTTGGAGCCGAGGATTTTACATCCGAGACCGTATCAGATCAGATCATTTCCCTATCGCAATGAAATACATCAAATTCAAATTTTTGAGTCGAGGATTTTACATCTAAAACCGCATCGTTTTTGGATTCTTTCCCTATCGCAATGAAATACATCAAATTCAAATTTTTGGAGTCGAGGATTTTACATCCGAAACCGCATCGCTTTAGGATTCTTTCCCTATCGCAATGAAATACATCAAATTTAAATTTTCGGGGTCGAGGATTTTACATCCGAGACCGCATCGCTTTAGGTTCTTTCCCTATCGCAATGAAATACATCAAAATCAAACTTTTGGGGTCGAGGATTTTACATCCGAGACCGCATCGCTTTAGGATTCTTTCCCTATCGCAATGAAATACATCAAAATCAAACTTTTGGGTCGAGGATTTTATATCCGATACCGCATTGCTTTAGGATTCTTTCCCTATCGCAATGAAATACATTAAAGTCAAACTTTTCGAGATCGAGGATTTTACATCCGAGACCGCATTGCTTTAGGATTCTTTCCCTATTGCAATGAAATACATCAAAATCAAATTCTCGAGGTTAAGGATTTTACATCCAATACCACATTGCTCTGAGATCTCTCCTCATTGTAATGATTCAATCTAATCAATTCAATTTTCTTTGAGGTTGAAGATGTTACATCTAAAACCACAAAATTCTAATTTTCATTTCAAATCAAATCCCTTCAAATTAATTCTGACAAAACTTCAATCTAAAATAAAACTCAAACTAAAATCCAAGCTCACACATCAAAACTTAAATTGAAACAAAATAAAATCTAAATTGAAATTCCCCTGTGTCATGTGATTCTGGGATTCACCTCCTTTTCCTTTCCCCTGCCGAGAGTTCGTGAATCTCCAGTCTTGAAAATACACTTGACACTCCCCAGCGGAAACTCTTCTACATTGTCCTAAGTTTGTCACTTGGACGTTTGTTTTAGTTTTGTTGATCGCTTCGGTCAACGCCAATACGCGCGGTGTGCTCCGTCAGCTCACCACACCTATTGGGGGTCCATTTATTGACCTCATTTTTAATGAGGTCTTCTTTTCTCTCTTTAGTACTTTCAGATCTAGCCTTCAGCTTTTCCTTCGATCTGTCTTAGAGGATTAGAATCGGGACCCACCACCTAGAAATTCAAATAACTTCTTAACTCCCCGCAAACTCCACAAACTCGATCGTAGACCCCTAATCACCTGGAGAGTTGAAATCAAATGTGGAAGTTTAAAGGACGAGTTCCTATAGGACTCTTCGCCTTAGGACCGCCCCGGCGGCCCGTTCCGGTGAAGGGCCGACTTACACACACACTACACCTATACACTACACTTTCACACACATCTTAGAAGCACACCCATACCTAACTCGACCTCCCCGACTCATAAAGGTGACTCACTCGGATGGTTCTTAACCCCTAAGCCCTCGCGCAAGAGGTTGAGAACAACATAGTGAATGCCTCAAATGAGTCCCTTCATGGCTCATGTGGCTTGATATGGCTTCAAGGCTCAACCAAAATGATTTTATTCCACTTATATTAACCCAATCTTCAATTTTCCAAATTTTCAATTTTTGACCCCCGGGACCCTACACACGCCTAGCCTACCCAAAACCCTTGAAATCCTCCAAAATTTCCAAATCACCCAAAATTCCCCAAAACCATTCCTAAACATTTCTCTCCACTCAAACTGATCATCCATACCCAAAATACCAAAAATTCCAAAAATACCTCCCAATACCCTCCAAATACCCAAAATACCCCTCGACCCAAAGATCCAAAAATTCAGAAAATTCCTAGAAAATTCCAGAAAATCTCAAATATTACCAATTTCATTTTGTTCAACTACACCATATGCCAATTTTGTCAATTTACCCTACTTTTATCAAAACCCCCAATTTGACCTATTTTAACCCTAAGTGAACCCAATGTCAAACCAAACCTACCCAATTGACCCAAATTCTGGTCCAATTCCATTCTAAACTTCAATTCAACATTCCCAACACCAATCTAGACCAAATCCAAGTCCAATTTGATTGACATTTGGATCCAATTTCACTTTTGGCCTTAAAGCCCAATTTGGACCCATGACCCAAACTCACCTAATTCAACTCCAATTAACCCCAAATCTTTTCTAAACCTTCCTTAACATCCCTAAAAACGAAACCCTAACATGATTTGCCCAAAATTTGGACCCAAACCCCACTCAAATTCAACCCAAAACCAAAAGGCCCAATTTTGACCTAAACCCAAACCTAACCCAAATAAGCCCAAACCCCAAAATCAAAGCCCAACCAAAGCCAAAACCTCTTTGAAACACTCCCATAAACATTTCCCAACATTCATTTTACATCAATTTCAACCCTAGCCCAACATTGGCTCAAGTTAGCCCAATTCGACCTATATCGGCCCATTCACCAAAGAAGCCCAAATTCAACCCAATTCAAACCCAAATCACTCCCAATTTGCTTCAAATCATTCATGACACATACATGAACTAAACCCAACATTTGCTTGGCCCAAAATTCTACAAAATTCCAATCCATAAATCTATTTTTAAACCAAAAGCCCATCCACATGAAACCTTCCTAAAAGCCCAAATTTCATGCTAAAGCCCATATGACAAATTCCTCTCATCATACCCTTAATTAAAATCATCCCTAAGTTCAAATCAATCATCAAATGATTCCAAATTAAGCCCCATACAAATTCCCATCAAATTACCAAAATTTCTAAGATCCATTTTCATGAAATTTACCAAGATTTTCCCCAAGCCAAAGACAAGCCATGAAGCCATGCATGAGCCCCACAAGAGCCATGAGAGCCATGGAATCCACTTTCCACCTCACCAAACCATTAATGGTAAGAGAGAGGGCCTCTTTCTTAAACCCTTTTTAAGCCCTTTTTACCTTAAGCATGATACACTCTAAACCATGTTTAGCCACCTCACCATGGATGGGGACTTCACTACCACAATTCAACTGACCCAAATGATTCCCCCTCAGCCCAAGGTCAAGCCTTGGATGGTGAACCAAGCACAAATACTTGGGCCGACCTAAACCAAGCCAAAATCACCCCTTTCCCATTCCATTTCAATTCACCACCTTTACACATGGAAACCATCAATCGAACTCACAGAATCAAGCTCGACCTCACCGACCCCGATGGTCACCAATGCCCGGCCGGCCGACCACTGTGTCGCCGGAAAACACCACACCCGAGAGCTCACATGTGAGCCAACTTTGGAATTACACCTCGTCGAGCCGCCCCATGCCCAATGGCCACCATGGTCGTTCTTCCCATGACCAGAGCAACTGATCCCAGCCCTACGTCATCCCCGCGAGGCTCTCCAGCCACCTCTATTTAAACCCGACCCCTCACGGCCACGAGAGGAGAGTTGCACAAACCTCGCCGAAACTCGCCAAAATTGTTCCAAACCCTTCTCCATACTTAGAGCAGCTTGATCCCCGTGTCAATTCGCCCTAATCCCCACCAACGTAATCCAATTTCTCAACCGAAATTTCACCCAAAACCAGGACACTTTGCCACAGCCGAGCCAATCCTCAAATCGACCGGTCCTACACCTTCACCGGACCAAGAGGAGAAGTTTCCCACCGAAAGCCCCATCTCCAGTGCCACCTGGCTTGCCCTAGCCTCCAAGCTTTGTGATCGGCCGTGGTCACTTTCATAGCCAGCAATTCACCGTACTAGGAGACTTCATCCGGAGCTTCGCCGGATCCAATCGAAGGCGACACAACCCTCGCATCGAAGCCACACTTCTCCGAGCAAAGGTATGGCCTCGCCTTCTTCCCGAGCTTCGAACATTCTCCATTTTAATCGAGTCAATTTCATGCCACATAAACCGTACGGATGTGTTCGTCTTCTCGAGACGAATCCATAGAGCATAAGAACACAAAAATCCATCGAGTATCGAGTGAGATCTGTAGCCTGAAGATGGACGCGCTCTCGGCTAGGAGGCTTGGGACGATGAACGGATGCCGTTCATTCAATACACGCGCGGACGGACGGCCAGGATCGCGCCGGATCGAGAGATGGAACGACACAGCGGGCCCCGGAGCGCCGAGTCGATGGCGGCGTCGAATCGTAGAGCGCCACGCGACATTTCTGAGCCGCCGAGGTCGACGCGGCGCCGCGTGGATAAATAGAAAATTAGGGTATTTTTTGATTTATTTAATTCCCTAAACTTCAAAAATCCATAACTTTGTGTAGAAAAATCGAAAAATGAAATAAAAATACCCTCTCGCTCAAGGTATGAGGAGAATAATGTGGAAAAGAAATCATTTAATTTCATTAAGTATTTTATTTTTAGTGATTTATTTTCCTTCTGCATTATTTTAATTCTCCATGCATATAGAAAATTCACCATGGCATGAGACCATAGGGCTTTTAAGCCTCTCGAATTTGGGAACATTCCCCGAATTTTCCAAAGTCAAAGGCCCTCCCTATGAGAAGTTATCGATTTTTCAAGTTCATGTTATCTGTTTTGAGTATTTTAATTCCAATAATTAGCATGTTGTGAAATAAATTCTAGAAAAATTTGGTGATATCTCTTATGACCAGTAGGACCCTAGAAAAATAGGTTTTGAGTTAATTCATTTAAGATAACCCTATTCTGGCTTAAACACCCAAAATAGATCCCTAATTAATTAAAGTTAACCATACATCAAATCGACTTGAAATCAATTCTTCACCGACCTTTAGGATCGGGGAGTTCACAATAAAAATTTGAGGTCAATCGGACTTGGTTAGCTCTACTAAATGGGTCGATTAAGTCATTTAGCCAATTTGAATTTCAAAAATTCATAACTTTCAAAATACCCTTCAAAAATTCACCAAATTAGTTTTGGAGCCTCTTTGATATCAGGGGAATTTAAGAAAATTAAAATTTCAATTTTCTAAAAAAGTTGATTTTTTGGTATTATTTTAATATTTTAATAATTAAAAAATAATAAAAATCACAAAAATAATAAAATTCACTAAAATGCCACATTTTGAATTTTAAGCACTTAGGAACAAACCCCATATTTTTCTCAGGTCTATTTAATGAGATATTAAATTTTAAAGCCCTAAGGTAATTTTAAAATTAAAAAATGTATTTTTTAGCATTTTCACTAAAATAATTCTAATAAATCAAAGAAAAATCAGAAAATTGTAAAAATTGATTCTCTGATTTCCTTGATATCAGAGAGATTTTTGAAAAAAATATAAAATTCATTTTTCAACCTTTATTTTATTTTTAAATCAATTAATACTCCAAAATTTAAAATAATTAAAATAAAAATAATATAATTCAAAAAATTACCAAAATTGTTCCAAGTGGTCCTCTGGTCATTAGAAATGTCCCATAATTTTCTTAGGGACAGAAACTTTCCCTTGGTCATGTTATTAAATTTTCCTTGGAAATCTCTATTTTTTACCAAAAATAATTACATAAATAAATTAAATACAGAAAAATCACATTTTCTCCTCTCATGTCTTTATTAGCATATGAGTGAAGTCTCATAAAAACTTCAAGTTCATTTAAGCTCAATTTAGTGAGTTATGAAATTATTAAGCTTGAAGGGCAAAATGGTAATTAAAATTTTAACCCTTAATTAAAACTTTAGGTTTAATAAAATTAAAGAGTAAAATATTTGATCTTAATCTGATTTGGATGATTGAAATTTAAATATTTAAAGGGTAGAAACCTACTAAACAATTTGAAAATAATTAAAATAAACCTTAATTAAATAATCGATTAAATTTGGAAGAATAATAAAGTTGGAATTATTAAATAGGGATATTATTATTAGAAAGAGATTTGTTCTTTAATTTAAGAATCCCTAAATTAATCATCTCAATAATATTTAATTTCCTAATTAAAAATGATAATTCAAATTTAAGTTTTAAAATGTTAAGAGACTTAATCATTAAATTAAATTAAAGTTAAATTATTAAACTCTTTTTAAATTTTCAATTAAATTAAAATTAAAATTAAATTAAATTAAAGATTAAATTAAATTAAATCAAACAAATTAAATTAATTTAAATTAAATTAAATTAAATTGAATTTAATAAATTAAATTAAATTTAATTAAATTTAATTAAAAATTAAACTAAATTAATTAAATTAAATTAAATTAAAAAAATAAAAAAATATATAATAATTAAATTAAATTAAATTAAATTAAATTAAATCATATTAAATTAAATTAAATTAAATTAAAGCATATCAAATCAAGTTAAATTAAATTAAATTAAAATAAAAAATAAATAAATAAAAAATCAAATTAAAAATAAAATAAAATTAAAATTAAAATTAAATTAAAATTAAAACTAAACCAAATTAAATTAAATTAAAGTTAAATTAAATTGAATTAAATAACATCACCTAAGACATAAAGAACATAAAGAAATTAAATATAAAGTAACTCGAACACTATTCCAAATTTAAATCCGATAACCGAAATTAAATCACAAACCATTTGAACACCAATTCGCCCTCGAAAGCTTTCGGTTGTCATAACTCCTAAATAGAACGTTAAATGAAATGTTACTTCACTTATAGGATATTCAAATGTCCTAGTTCAATCGAGCAAGATAACAAAACTTGAATCCTCTGACGATTACTTCACCTCGATCAATTAAATTCATTCTGGACTTAAAACAATCCTAACGAAGATTGAAAAGATGTTTAAGATTCTTCTTAAGCACTTTCTCAATATGATAGGATACTTATAAGAACAATCGAACTTAATTGTTCTTCGATGAAGAAAATCGTCCTCAAACCAAAACACAAGAACCTAGTACGTCATAGGAAATGACTAGCTATAGGATTAGGAATTTGGTAGAAAACCATAACCCTTCCCTTAGATTTACCTAGGAACTTGCTTAAATATTCTAAATTGTGTTTAAGTGCAGCTTGGGATGACGGGAAGACCCTCCAGGTACGCTTTTATTTTATTGCAATCTACCTTATTGCAATTTAATCGCATCACACTTACTTTTCTCGCATGATAAACAATTGTTGCATGAAAACCCACACCTTTAGGATAGTCCCTAAAACTGAAACCAAAACTAAATTAAAAGTCATTGCAAGATAAAATTCACCGTCACAACATTTCAAAATATAAAACAACTCAAAATTTAATCACAAACAGAATACAAAACTATAATTACAACTAAATTAAAACGTCCCGTTGGATGATCGGGAATACCTCGGATGATGTAACCTACGTGTTGCTAACGGGATTTCCCACTGGCCTAAATGAAAGTGTGGAACTCATTCAGTTGAGTTTAGCAAATTCATCTGGACTAAGTGAATCCGATAAAAATAACGATGCCGGAAGGATGGAACCGTGGGATCTTAACCGGTGTTGTTATTATCAACTTTAAGTTTTGTTTTAAAAAAAATATAAAAAACACTTGGAAATTAAGATTTTTTCTAAACCAAAACACTTTTCTCATCTCTTGATTTATGACTTCTATAACTAAACCTCTGCAACGACAAGGAGCTCGGAGCATGCGTGGCAAAGACGGCCATCGTCATCACAGAAACCCGAGTCTACTTCAGCAAAACTTTCTTAGAATTAAATAACCAAACCATAGGACTTCGAGGTAGTTTGCCTTGTGCAACATAAATCCTCAACCTTTTGTTAGGCATTTGCATTGCAAATCAAGCCCTAACCGGTCTTAGGATTCCGAGGTAGTCGTTTGATACGACATAAACCCTCACATCTTCAAGGCTACTTGTATGATTTTACCATACAAATATAAGTCCTAATTAATTAAAATTGGCAAGATCAAAACATTAAATAAACATTAGGACCTTCCTAAATTCAAGCCAAACAATAGGATAGTCGGGAAATTACCGAAGTTCGCTTCGAATCTGTAATTTCTCCTACCTCTCTTCCTTTGAATTCCCAAAACAAAATGTTCCAAATTTGATCCATTCCCTATCGAAATTTCAAAATTCAATCCCTCGAAAACTTAAACTTTGAAATTCTTGAGAGCGAATTATCGATTATTATCGAGAGTTTTCTTAGGTGATTCCCGTCACTTAAGATGTAATTAACTATAGTGCTCGCCCTTATAGGAATTTTAAAGAACCTGAGTAATATAAACCCCGTTTAATGCTTTCATATTAAACAGGGAATTTGTCGGCTTATAAAATTGGTTCGCAGTACCAAACGGATGTCACAAATCTTCTAGTTTATTTAATCGAGTCCCACCATCAAGCGAGTGTGTCTATCCTTAGGGATGATACACGGCTTGTGGTGCGGTGCTCGTTTATGTGAACTATTCTGGATGTGAGATCAGCTTGATTTCATATCTTAAAATTTTCAAATTTAAAATTATTTTCAAAATCAAATACTACTTTTCAAATTATTTATTTAAATTAAATTAAAAATTCGTCGACAACCTCTGTTAGGCGACCCCCTTTTCAAGATAAAATACACCGACCTAAAAATAATGCCGACAGAGTGTAGTGAGTGTGTAAGTCAACCCTCACTGCACTAAGCCACCTGTGGTGGTCCTAAGGCCGAGAGTCCTATGTGGAACTCATCCTTTAAACCTTCACATTCGATTTCAACCCTCTAGGTGATTAGGGGTCTACAATCAAGCTTGTGGGGTTTGCAGGGAGTCAAGAGGTGTTTGGAATTCTAAAGGGTGGGTTCCACTTCTAGCCCTCTAAGATGGTCAAAGGAAAAGCCTAAGGCTAGACCCTAAGCACTAAAGAAGGAAGAGAAGACCTCATCAAAAATGAGGTCAACACACCTTTAGTAGGGCACGACCATGCCCAAAATCAGCATAGCCATGCCAGTTCAATTTCATTAATTTTACCCTTTGGTCTCTGAATTTCCACTGACGATGCTGTCATGACCTTTGGATAAGGCCTTCCATGAGCCATGAGGCAAATCAGAGGCATGAGCCAAGGGTTATCTTCCTCAGGTGAAAAGAAATTAAAGAACCCTAACCATTTGTGATCAGCTGCAGTTGGAGCAAGGGAGATTTTAGGAGAGAACTTAAGAGGGAGGCTTCCTCATCTTTCTTAAGGGAAAGTTCAAGGAAGCCAAATCTCCCATCTTCTACCCCCTTCTTTTTATTGTGTTTTTTCACTTTTTAGGAGAGCATTTTCCTAAATTTGGAGAAGGAGGAATCTGGCGGCCTTAACATTCTCTTCGTCAAGGTGAGCTTTTTCACTCTTTGGGGAAGGAACAGAGTGGGCTTTATCGAATTAAGTTATGAGCGAGAATGAACAGAGTGAATGGTTCGATCAACCAACATAGTGGTGAGAATCGCTCTAAACTTTTGATTTTCATTTCTAAGGCACCTAGGTCTGGTTGTTAGAGGATTTAGGTTAGTGATTTCCTTGTGCTAAGGTAGAAGCCTCATACTTTTTTCTTGATCACATTCGAAGCAAGCACTCCTCGTGCGGCCATGAGCATATACCCTCATCTCGCTTATGGTGAGAGTCTATGCCCAACTATGGCATGACATTTCATACGTATCTCGTGACATTCTTTTGTCATGATACACCAACGTCTTGTATGTTTGCATCCCACATATTCATCATTTACATGTTTGAGGACTTCTTGAGCTTTGTTCTTACACACTCACGTGTTCTCGTCAATGATTTGTACATCAATCCAACCCGGTGTATAATTCTTTTTAACAAGGATCACACCACCTCATCCCCTACAACACCGCTTCGACTACCGTAGGCACTTTCGAGTCACCGCTCTTCCACACTCATCCTCGACACTCATGTGTCCTTTTCGAGGGATGGCATGCACATCAAGCCTACCCAGAGTGTGTATTTATCTCCAACGAGAATTACGCCTTCGTTTTCCTACGAAACCGCATTGGAAAATCGTAGGTGGGTTGCATCCACCCACTTTTTAGGTTATGCCTCCCCGACCTTTCGAACCCATCTTTCGGATAATGCCTCCCCAAACTCTAAAACTCTTTCAGGTCACACCTCATTACTCTCACTTCCACCTAAGGCTTCGATACATATTTTTGTACTAACAAGTGCATTCGTCATTAGTATATGTCACCATATACTTGTGAAAAATGTTTGTTATCCGGTGATCACTCCTATTTTGATGGAGTGATCACGATGCACCAAATCACTTTGCATCTACATGTGCAATCTCGACCGTTTTGATGATGAAGCTAGCTCATTAGCTCGAGTGAATGTTGACTTCAAATTTGATGAGGTCTAATTCTTCTCTTAGAAGCCTATGATCTATCTATAAAACTTTCTTGTTGACTATCCTAGATGATTAGTGATGGTTCCCACCTCTCTTAGAAGCTCAAACACTTCTTTACTCATTTTGGAGTTTCACATGTGTGGTTTTGACCTTTAGCACTTAGAAGGTCGAAAAAAATTCGAGGTAGCTCAAAGAGAGTCCCTATAGGACTATCAAACCTTAAGCAACCCCGGGTGGCTTCGAACTTGCACACAAAAACTTGGACTAACCATAAATTCTCACACAAATCCAAAGCCCCGAATTTACCCAAATTAAATTGTCCTACTTTCACTTGAATTCGATCGATCGAGACGGCTGACCGAGCAAGCAATCATGCCCGCCGAAGTAAAAGGACGGTCGGTCGATATGTTACGGTTGGGCGCCCTTGTGAAAAGCTTAGTTGGATCAGGACGTTAGCGTGACCCAATGATTGAATCTCTCGCCATAATGTGTCAGGTGGCTCCAACTGAGCTGCCAGTCATTCAATGGTCAACTTGTATCACGTTCTTGTAGCCTGATGCCTCAATTGTCCGGCCATCGCTGTTTGATTGTTTTGAGATTCATGTCTACAGTTTTGGTGCATACATTTAAATAATTTAAATAGTTATTTTATGAATAGAAATTTGCATGTAAATAAAAAAATGCTACGAAACATAAGTCAACACTAATGTAAAGTGAATTGGGCCGGCCTGTTCTGGCGATAACATGAAGATGACAACAAGAATAAGTGCGCTGATAGTTTTCTCTTTTATGTTTAGCAGATTAATTAATAAGATATATGAGTATACATTTTAATTCAATTCTTTAATTTGATAATGTAGTTTAGTTGTTATTTTTGTCAGTACGGGCTAAGCTCGGCAGCCCATCACCTGGTCTTGATTTAGCTTAGCGGTGGTCATGGAGATTTAATACGGACGTGTCAACGAAGAAATGCTATTGAGCATTAGATAAGAATAAAACTATTGAATAATATCATTTTTAGACGTAGAGTTTGTATCGTTCGTGAATACATATAGTATCATTTGTGAATATATATTACTCGGTGAAAGATCTAGTACCGTTGAAGATATGTCACATAGAAAATGAGAGATTGACTAAAATGTTGAGAGGGAACCTTAGGAAATGTATTGAAATTTTATCTTGTGGGATTGCATGGCCTATTAGAGGTCTCTGAGTTACAATAACTTAAAAGGAGGGAGAGAGAGAGAGTCCTCACAGTGTCCCTTTCATCCCCTTTTATACTTAAGGGAGAAAAGCCATAAAATAATGGACGTAATACATCATGTACTGTACGATTTCTTTCTCTGATGTCTTGACGAAAATTTCGCGATTTGGGAGTCGGGTGTTACCAGTACGACATCTGCCCTAATGTCTGAGGGAAGAGATTAAGTTCCAAGTATGGGTCGATACTTTTAATGAAAAATTGGCATAAGCCCTTACTTGTCATGATGACTTCTTCCAATATGTGCATTCACATAGGTGGACTAGGCTCACCATTTAGTAAGAATAAGCATAATTAGATTAGCATAGAGGTTCAATTCAACTACTTCAGCAGGTGCACTTCAGTTCAATCACTTCAGTAACGTAGTTTCGGTTCGGCCACTTCAGTGATGGGCCTCCATTCATCTATTTCAGTAAACCGATATATGTGTATATGTCGGTATTTGCATTTACAACTGTAGACGCAAAGATTAAAGCTAAGAAAGCAATTCTGAAATCGATTTTTATTATTATGTTTACCGAATGTCATGATTTTAAATTAAAGTAATTGATGCACATGTGAACTTGCCAAGTAACAAATGGGGATGGTGTTGGTGGGGTTGAGAGGAACGGTAGGTTGCGTTGAGCGTTGGATCCGTCATGAAAAAGTGTTGTGAAGTCAATTTTAATGGTGAAAACTAGTCAAGTTGAGGTGACAATATAGAGCACTAATATCAAAGATTTATTCGGAGAGAGGTAAAGAATGCAAACTAGTGGAAAACTTCATTGAGGAGAAGAGGACGAGCTAATTACTGATAACAAGAATAAAATAGATGCGACGGTAAACTTTTACAGTGGTCGGTTAAACGACGTGTGGCCACTATGCATTTGGTTGAGATGATTTAATGATATTTCGAATATATTCTCAGAGTTAGATTTACATTTATAAGGCAATAATACACCTATAAGAATCAAGCTACAATTTTTTTGGAGTTAAAAAAAATACTAATAGCAATAATAACAGTAATAATAATAATAACCATCATCATTACCATCATCATTACCATCATCATAATAATAAAAAATTAATTATGTTGCACAGATACAAAAAAATTATATATTAAAAAATATAAAAATTATATATTAAAAAATATAATATTAAAGAATAATATAAAAGAAACTAAAAAACTCTTAACGAGAGTATCAGCCCCAACAACTACTGATTGATTGCTACTCGAGCTCATATGCAAAAGAAGAAATCGGACGGATAAGTCAAATATATATAAGTTATATATATATATATATATATATATATATATATATATATATATATATATATATATGTTTTACTTATAAAAAATATGTCACAGATGTCTAAAAAAATTATTTAAAAAAAAAATTAATGCACTAGTTTAGGACATGCATGTCTAACAGGTTTGTGTGATACATATTATTCATTTTTATTTTAATATTATTTAAATTGGGCACGACAATGACAAACCTGACACATATCTGAAACAAATCGTGCGAGTTTCAGTATATGAGAAGTATCCGATACTACACGACTTTTTAATTAGAATGCCTGTGCAACATAATTAAAATAGTGATGAGTTCTTGCTCTCCGTAAAACCTTGAGATGAATGCTTCTCGATGTACTTCAAACCTATACATGACTTGGTCTTCTTTTCCTTACTGTCATTTGTTCCGCTATTCCTTCAAGCCCCCTGACTTGACAGACTAATCTATTATACCTCAAGGCTAGCCTGCGAGATGCTATTAGTAGTGTTATCATTGTAAATATGTATATGTACTTATTGCTGATAGGCTTTTTGCCTATAAATAGCTGAACCTGTTATGTGTAATTATTATTATTCTTTCATTAATAAAATGATCTTCACTGCTGCATCTTCTTTTTTCTTCTTATACGGATTCTATCATAGTATTAAGAGTTGTAAATCCTTCGCGGGTTCAGTTGTCATTCCATTATCTTCGAAATTTTGGTTTTCCGACTCTACGTTTTCTGTTTTCTATTCTTGGAGACAACTTCATGATTTTCATATTTAGCTGTTTACCTGAATTCTCTTTTCCTTCTCGAATTATTTGTTTGTTTTCATTTGAATCTCTGTTATTCTTTGCTTTTAACGAATTCAAATCATACATGTCTCAACCATAAGATTTTCAAGATCAGCGAAAATCTGCAATACGAATCTCGCTTACGAAAGACTATCAATAGTCTAAAACATTCACCTCGTCAATTGTATTCTACATTTTTCGCATATCTTGTTAAACACGATTCTCATTTCGACAAAGCGGACCCGTCTCTTTTCTTATATCAAAAGAATGGAATTCCAACATTCTTTCTTATATATGTGGATGACGCTCTAGTAACAGGTAATAACCTGAATTTCATTCAGAATTTATTCAAAGTTCCTTCATAACAGGTTTCAAATTAAGGAGATTGAGCAAACAACTACATTTATAGGAATTCAATTTCACAAGATGGAATCCGACTACCATTTAAATCAAACTTTATACACATTAGAATTACTTAATAAATCTGGAATGCAGACTTATAAAGAGCTTCTAACTCTTGTTCCACCAAGATCTCTAGAAATAATGATACGCAATAACTTTTCACGGATATCACTCTATATTGACAACTTGCTAGTATGCTACAGTGTCTTATGGTCACTAAACCGGACATAGCCTATGGTGTCAAAAAGATTTGTCAACATATGTACTCTCTAACAGTTAAAAACTTTCAACAAATCAAATGCATTCTTCGGTGTCTTAAAGAAACTCCGACTCATGAACTTCGATTCACCAACAACTACTCTACTCTATCGTTCAATCTTACTTAGACTCGAACTGGGCAGGAGATCCTAGTACGAGAAGATATTGCACATCCTATGATGAGAATTTAAGTTCTTGGAAAGTTCAAAAGCAAACAAATTCAGCAAAATCTTCTACACAGTACCGAGCTCTCTTTGGATGTTATCTGGATTCAAAGTTTACTCACTGAATTTCACCTATCTGTGGATATTCCTACTACTATTTTCCGCGATAACACATCAGTTATTGACTAATAATCCTATCTTCCATGCCCGCATCAAGCATAGCAAAATTGATCATCACTTTATTCGAGATCAAATTGTAGCAAAAATTATTACAGCTCAGCATATAGCGACACAAGCTCAAATCGTGGATATTTTCACAAAAGCTCTACATACAACCACCTTTCATAAGTTTAGAAATAAATTTAATATCTATCCATTAGATGCTAAACTTGAGGGGGGCATTAGCAGTTTTATTATTGTAAATATATGTACTTATTGCTGATAGGCTTTATGCCTAAAAATAGCTGAACTTATTATGTTTAATTAATTTTCCTCATTCATTAATAAAAAGATCTCCACTGCTGCCGCATCTTCTTCTTGCCTCTTGTACGGATGCATCAGGTGGCATTTTTGTTAGTAGAAAAGTGGCTGCGAAACTTTGATGTCATAATGTACACTTTTGTGCATGTCAAACTATCATGATGTTTTGAAGACAAATTGTGGTAGACAAGAACACTTATGAGGCATTAAATTATGAGGACCAACGTTACAATAGATTTAAATATGCAATAACATAAAAACCATGCCTCAATCTAATTTGTCATTAAGGGCGCCCATAAAGATGAATAAAGGAAATATATCATGCATGTTTTGATGTTCCCAATAGGTCACCATAATCACAAGTGGTCAAAGACATGGTTGAGAGGATTTCTTAGGAGACTCTTGGATGTCTTGGTTAAGAGACCTTCCTAAATCATCTCAAGAAATATGGGCGAGAGGACATTGCAGAGATGTTCCTAGAGAATGGAAAGTTTGATAATGTAATTCCAACACGTAAGACCAATATATATCTGAGATAGATATGATAGCCATTAAGAAGATTTTGTGGTTACAGGCAATGTCTCAATATGCTAAGTTCGCAAGCATGGAGACCTTCGAAGTAGTGGTGAATAATGAACTTTGAATTTCAAATTATCTAATTATGTTAAGCACCGAATTCATTTAAAATGAGTTGTTGGATCTGTTTAAAACCCCTAAAAGAAATATTTTATATTTATTTACAGTAAAAATATATGACTGAAAAGAAAATAGATTTAATAAAATTTAAATAAATAAAAGTAATATTTAAGTGCAAGGAAAATTCAAACATGAAATAAAAACTTGGATATTATTTACTTTACGTGTTGGACATATAAATTTAATTCAGGCAAAACTCAATTAAAATTTGGTAATAATTTAATATCACTTTTGTCAATTAAAGTTATAATATATGAATTAATCATGCATATATTTTATAATAGGGGCATTTACATTCCACACAATTCTCACCTATTTACGTATCTAAGGTATCAACTTTCACATTTACATGCATAACATTCAAATATCTGATATTACATTGATAAACCTCACTATTATTTTCTTTTTAAAAGCAAAATACACATTTTCATATATATATTTTTATAAATATAAATATTAAAATTTAAGTGTTTGATATGTAAATACATAAAATTACGTGGTATACATGTAAATTTCTTTCTAAAATATCCTTTTTTTCAGTTAATTTTACTCTAAACACAGCAAAAATGTTGATTTATAAGATTGAATGATGAAGAGAAAAAATTTAGTATTAAAATATTTGGATTTGAAATAATTTATAATAGATATCTGAACCCTTAATCTTATCTTAAGCATAAATTGTAATTAGTTGTATATTCTTCTTCTTTTACTAAACATTCATCATGAATCTCAAGGGATGGTATAGATCTCAAGATAATCTTTTGAGCAAGAAATATTCAAACATCAATTAAGAGTCATAAGGACTCCGAATTCAACAACTTACTATCAAACTAACCGGCTCGATAAGAAGGGCCCAATAATACCAAAATTAGTCCAATTTAAGTCATTCAAGCTAAGATCAAACCATTAACCCACTTATGGAATCTTTCCGAATATATTTGGAAAGTCCAACGATGACAAATTATGTGAGTTATGATCAAATCAAGCTTCTCAATAAGATGAATCCAACAAGCCCAAGCTCGCTCAATTATGACATCGTTAAGACGCTCAAATATCCATCAAATACCATCTAATCGAATGAATCTCTCGGGGTCGTCCGATAAGAGTAGTTCATATTCCTTCATTAATTGCAACTAGAACTATATATATATAGAGTAACACTCCTCTTATGAGGGGAGGGGGGGCTTGAAGCCTAAAGAACACTAAAACTTAGAGAAGGAGCCGAAGTCGAGAATCACTTCGTCGCCGATCACTCGTTGACCACCGGTCTGTTAACCGTAGTCAACAACCACTACTACAGCAGTCGATCTGCATCGATCGCCATCCACTACTTATGACAAGTTCATCTTTGCGCCAACGTTATAGCTTAAGAAACTATGTAACCCTTTCTCTCCTGTGAGACAAGGAATTGTGAATCGTAATCATGAATTTTTAGTGGCTCTCTTCAACTCGGCCAGATCCCGTGGTTTACTCTCTTTTCGGGTTTTCAATGTAAAAACTTTTGGTGTCTCTATTGGTTATTTTTTTATTTGAGGGTGTGATAAATTCGCTTGCAATGTTAAGACGATAATCTACTCTACCACCATGAATCTTCTAGCATGCATCAGTTTAGTGTAGTCTATTAGAGATCAAGAATTCTCATCACTGAATTATTTGTGAGCCTTGTTACAAGGCCACCAAACGAAATATTCGCAAAAACATAACATCCCTCTACACACGTTAATTCATTGAGCAATGATGGAGCCAAGGGCGCCATGCCTCGACATCTCCTCGTCTTGGAAGGCCTTAACCTGCCATTGAAGGTGCATGTGTCCTTCTCTAAAAGATCGAGTACTAAGGAAATAGGTGTCCCAACATGAGATCCTCCAGCTCCTACATGAGGCCCGACAACAATGCCCGTGTAGTCTAATAGAGCTTACTTACCACCAATTTAGCATCCAACAGAAAATACCCCACTTGATGGGTTCTCTCCCATTTATGGAACCATTTTCATGCCAATATGGGACATCGATCTTCTCGACATTGTAAGTTCCACTCATCCGTCCCGTGTAGCTCACCTTGCACCGCCTCGCCTTGTTGTCGCTCCTGATGATGTCATTCGTGATGAGCAATGATCTCTGGTTTGGGAAAAGTTCCCTATAAAAAAAATGAATTGCTTCCCCACTCGCTGCAACTTCCAAGAATCCTCTCCTTTCAAATAAGCGAGTGTCCAAGATCCCATCCCAGCGGGCTTCAAACTCTCGAACTTCAATGCCTAAGAAGAGGTAACTAACCCATATGAGCACGTTGACCACTATTGAACCATCATACACATTTACTGTGCCTTTGATGCACCTCTCTATCAAGTGTTACCTGTGACTCTGAAAGGTCAAGCTCGTACTTGTTTCTACTCTCTCTAGAGTGGGCACCATCAATACCTTTAATGAGCTTGTCAGACTATTCATAGAGCTCTTCATAGCAAATAAGAGGATCTTCATCTATTCATCCCACTTATCAGAAGTTTGCCGTAATGAGAGGAAATCCCGAAGTAATACTTCGTAGGCTTTGCACTGAAACCCGCCAAATTCTGAGAGTGGATTTAGAGTTACTGAGAGGAGTTTTTATTGAAGGGCTTCACCCAAGAGCCTTCTATTCCTCAATTATGCGGGAGAAGATTCACTCATATGTCTTTTTAATCTATTATGTCAAAGCTGAAATCTCTAAAGATGAGGCCATTAGTGCACACAAGGAACAATTCAAGCGCGTAGGGGACAAGCGTAAAAATAACGTCAGGGATGTTGATAAAATCCACTGTGAAAAAAATTTTAACCGCAAGGAAATCGTGAGTCTCGATCAGAAAAGAATACGGGTCACCGAAGATGTAATGTGTCAAAATCTTAATAGTCATCAAGAATGAAGAGGTCATCGCGTAGCAAATTTTGTTAAAAAATCCAGATAGTGGAGACCGGTTTCAATATTATTATTTCCATCTTTCAAAAGGGCATTTAACAAAAAGATAATTTACCTTAAAGGAAGAAACTAAATACTTGATATGCTAAGGTCACTTGGGTCGTTATTTACAATAATGAGATGATGAGAACCAGAAAAAAAATTGGAGTTATCGAATGAGAAGTGGAACTCCAAATAATCTTATCTGAGTAAAAGACTAGCATATAAACTCCTAATTTTATTTAAGCAAGATTATTCATGTTGCTTTAAAATATCGTTCAATGAAATTTTCTTATTCTCTCATGAAAGATTTTTTGTGTAAAAAATCCCCTTGAGGGAAAATGGCAGACAAAGTCTCCACCAATCCCCCAGGAATTCGAGCCCTTGAGGCAATACTTGATGGGAAACTATGGTGCCCCTGGAAGTAAAGCCCAGGAGCCAAGACTTGATGGGAAGCTATCATGCCCTTGGGATTCAAGCTCAAGGCAAGGCTCGATTGAAAGCTATGAAGCTTATAGAAGCTGAGCCTAACAGACAAGTCTCGATGAGAAACTATCATGCCCCTGAAATTTAAGCCCAAGAGGAAAGACTTGATGGGAAGCTAAAGTACTCTTAGGAGACAAGCCATGGAGGCAAGTCTCGATTGGAAACCGCCATGCCTCTGGAAGTCAAGCATAAGAGATAAAATTCAATGGGAAGCTACCATGTCCCTGAAAGTCAAGCCCAAAAGACAAGACTCGATGGGAAGCCGCAAGTGCTCCTACAAGACAAGCCTATGAGGCAAGTCTCGATAGGAAGCGAACATGCCCCCGAAAGTCGAGTGCACGAGACAAGACTCGATGGGAAGCTAGGATGCTCCTTGAAGACAAGCCCATGAGGCAAGTCTCGATGAGAAGCTACCATACCCTTAGAAGTTGAGCCAAAGAGGAAAAACTCGATAGGAAGATATGGTATCCCTGGAAGTTGATACAAGCCCTAGAAGGAACAAGCCTTAGAAGTTACAAGCCTAAGAAAGCATAAACCTTAGAAGACACGAACCTCGCGCGATTCTCTTTTATACAAAGTACACTTACTAACTTTGATCACAGACTTCTACGTATTTGAAAAGCCAAAGAACCTCAAAAGGTAGAAGCTGAGAGGTAAAAACCAATATGTACCCCTAATGTAGGAAAACAACGACCCATAAGTCAGGCGACATCATCCTAGTAGCTTAATAAACCACAACTCAGAAGGGAAAGCGAAAGCAACCTCAAAAGCAACGTCAAAGATGTATGAAGAAATACATCAGCTTCATCTACAAATGTCACATCAGATGGTTAAAAAGACATCAAGACCAACAAACATTTAGGGACGAGATTCTCCAAAAATCACCACAACAGAAAAACACAGAAACTTGCCCTAGAAAACACAGCGAGAAAACGTTAGATTTTCTTCATCTCCTCTGGAATGCTTGACAACCGCACGAGAATCTGTATCGAAATGTGAGGTAACAACAAGAAAGAACATCTCTGGTCACCTGTTGGCAGGGTCGGTGCTAAATTTCAGGACGATTTTCTTTTATACTGCAATTCAAAAGAAAACCGCGAAAGAATATCACGCAGTTCTTGCGTAGGCGGAATCGGGATAAATTTTGATATGACTTTCTACATCATCACAACCTGAAAAAGATCGTGAAAGAGGATCCCAAAACTTGTGTTCAGCTAAGTAGTAGAAAACTTTCAGGACGAATTTCTTCATCTCCGCAACCCAAAAAAAGATCACGAAAGAAAATGTCAGAGGTCCTGTTAGGCAGGGTTGGGGATAACTTTTAGGACGATTTTCTCATGTTCTTCACGACATAAGATCAAAGAGAGAAGAAAAGAAATCCCAAATCACATACTTGGACCCCCTTTTACATTTTCACGACGTAAGATTAAAAAAAAGGAAAATCTCATACCACCTGCTGGGCAGGAATGAGGACAACATTTTTTCTCTTTTCTTCTCTTCTTTTCTTTCTCAGCCTTGGGATTGAATTTTTCTCCCTCTTTTTCTCCTCCTCCTACTCGTCCTCTTTCTTCTAACGCTTTCTCTTATCTTAGCCTCTATTTATAAGTCCAAAAAATCATGTCGTTAAAAGTAAAAAGAAACAGTTTTCATTACAAAAAAGGGAAAGAAAACCTGCAATCCGCTTGTTGTTCTGGGTTCCCGCTTGTAGCATTCTGAATTTCTCGCGGTCGCATTCCACCGTTCACTCCCCGCTAGTTGTTTGGCGATCTAAGTCCAACCCCGTCGTTCGTTGGCAAGAGTCCAGCTACCGGTCACCAGCGATAAAGTACAATAAAACAGTAAAAAATAATATTTTGTATAGGCAGGGGATCAAACCCCCACCGCACTGATCAAAGGGCTCCAACCAACTGAGCCAAGCTTAGCTTTTTTTTAAGCATATGCTTATTTTTTTCTTTAGAATAATCTAAACAGTGATATAATGTTCTTTTGTTTATATATATATATATATATATATATATATATATATGTGTGTGTGTGTGTGTGTGTGTGTGTGTGTGTGTGTGTGTGTGTGTGTGTATGTGTGTATATGTATGTATATGTATGTATGTAATAAAATAAGAAGCTCTAGATCTTGATATTCGAGCAACAAATTTTGTTCCGACCGATTAGCTTAATCTTGATATATATCATCAACAAATTCTCAGCCGTTCAACACGAATCTCGAGTCACAAAATGGATCTCGAGGTAATCTTTTGAGCAAGAAATATTCAAACTTCAATTAAGAGTCATCTAGAACTCTAATTTCAGCAAACTTATAGTCAAACTAGTCGGCTCGACAACTAGGACTCAATTATACCAAAATTAGTTTAATTTGAGTCAAATCAAACTCGCTTACAACCATTAAATCACTTTTGAAAATTTATCTGGCATATTTGAAGGGTTAAGTAGATGTTAAATTTAAAGAGCATATGGTCGAATCAATGGTCTCGACAGAATAAATCCAACGAGCCTAAGATTGCTCATTTCTAACATCGTTAAACCATTAAAATGTCCATCAAATGTCGTGTGATCGAGAAAATCTCTTCGGGACGTCCGACCAGAGTAGTTTATATTCCTTCATTAATTGCAACTAAGACTGTATAAATAGAGCCCCACCCCTCAAGAGTCAGGAGGCGAGCTGAAGCCTAAAGAAGACTACAACTTAGAGAATGAGCTAAAGCCTAGCATCAAATCAACATCAACTGCTTACGACCACCAGTCGTTGACCGCCACTTCTGCAGCCAATGATCCACATCTACCGCCGCCCACTTCTTACGACAATTTCATCTGCGCATCAACGTTGTAACTCAAGAAACTATGGAACAATTTATTGTAATTATAATGACTCATTTCTAGTGGATCTCTTCAACTGTGTCAGTGTAAAAACTTCCAGTATCTTACTGATTATTTTTTTTAATCTAAATGAGTGTTAAATTCTTGTGCAACCCTAAGATAATAATCTATTAGTCTATCATTATTATGGTCTGTTTGGGGCAGCTGTAGATTATTTATAATCTGCTGATAAACAACTTATTCTGATAATCTGATAATCTGTAGATTATCAGAATAATCTGGCTTGATGTTTGGGGCAGCTTATTCAAAATAGCTTATTGGTAGTTATGGCTATATAAATGACCTTCCTGCCCCTGTCTGTAAAACTGTTTGGGGTAGCTTATTCAGAACAGCTTATTGGTATTAAAGAAGCATATAGTCCGTAAGTTCGTATTAAAGAAGCATATAGTGCAGAAGCATAAAAGTCATCACATATCAGTTTTAAAAGATGAAATACATTTCTCACACTCTCGTGAATAGAAAAAAAAATAAAAAAAGGATAAAGACAAATACAACGATAATGAGAAATATTAATATATTCAATTTGAAACTCAAGCTACGCCTTTCCTCATCTGCACTATCAACCTGAGAAAACATCGGATTCCCATCACTGCTGGAAGTGTAACATGTGGGAGTATCGGCCCACCGGAAGAAACCGCAACGAGCTGAAACACCCCTGCGACAACCGTAGAACTGTCTCCCAAAACTATGAGGCTTGCACGATGTGAGTAACGGAGCCGGTAGTCCACAATAACACAAAACAACTCTGCTTGTCCCCGTAATCCTAGAAGACATGTTGCTATACCTACCCACAAAAAAAATAAAACCAATTTTTAGATCCTGAAAAAAACAACAAAATGAAGACATGTAGACAAAAATAAACCTATAATATACGAAATAAAGAAAATTTAGTGGATCGATCGTCATAGATAGCATCTACGATTGATTCCCTCAAAGCAATCATCTCGACCCACACCCTAAGTGTCATGAACCCCAAATTCGTTAGAGTCAATCCCATCCTCATGTAATGAAGGTCCAACCGGAAATGTTGATGGTTCTTCTAAGACATTTAGTTCATCGTTACTACCATATTAAAGTCTCGTATCCGAACGTGAAGGATGTCGTCGGATGAAGTTATGAAGTGTCATTGTTGCAATCACAATTTTCACCTGCTTTGAAATGGATACGACGACATACGACGTAGAATGACCCATTTCTTCTTCCAAAACCCAAACGTTCTTTCAATTGCCTCGCGTAAAGAAGAGTGGTGTTTGTTAAACATTTCTTTCCTGCCTCGTATGGTGCCACTTGCTCGCTCAAAATCAGGAATATGGTATCTAGTGTCTGGATACGGCTTCAGGTAGCCCCTCCGCATAGGATGTCCAGCATCAACCAAATAATATTTCTCTGTTACGTAATACATTGTTAACAACAAATTATTCATATGACTAGTACGTTCACAAATCAAATCATACCTGAAGGCGGGTGAGGAAAACACTCTGATCTGTTCGTTGTTGCACAAGAGAAAATCCTACTGTTGTGTGCGCTCCCTTCTCAGCCTGCCATGACAAAAGTGAAACACATGTTGAAGTCGCATACCGCCATGATATTTCGAGTAGTTGAACTATCGCGACCTATGCACGCCACCTTGTCCTGTCGGGTAGTCGAGCTTCGACATGCATACTCGTCAATTGCACCTATGAAATTGTGTATTACAAAGTTAGAAAAAAGTATAATTTTGGGAGTAATGTAAAGAAACTAATACCGACCTTAAAATAAGGCATGTAACGGGGATCGTTAGCAATTTCACTTGAGTACTAACAGAAATGATGGATCCTCTCGGTTTAATGATTCGAGCCGACAAGCTAACAAGTGCATGTGTGCCTTGGGAGAAGTAACGACTTATTGTTTCCGACGAATGATGAAATCTTTTCATAACACCTCTAATCAATCTATTTTGTGACAGAATGTATAATGTAATAGCCAACACATCCCTTCTCGTCGTTCTAGAAGAACCTTGTAGGTCGTGATTCAGAGATAACTCATTCAGAAGATCAACAAAAATTGCTACACTCATTCGAAATATATTGTTGAACCTTACTGTATGTCCAGAAAGCATTTCACCTACCCATTTATCCCCAAAAAAACTGGACGTCATGCGGGGTATACGAATACCGCTTGGATTAGTAATACTCCAACAATAATATTGCAATCACTGCAGCCCATGACATTATTTTACGGCGTTCATGCTGTGGATCCATCCTAGATTTAAAAGGTGTCAGTTATTTCAATAATTGATGATAACATGGAGCACTTAAAAATGCAAATGTACACAGCTCAACTTAAAAATGAAAAATATTAATCACCTAACAGAGTGCATTAAAAAAAGATTCATACAAAATACAACATGTTAAAATCGCCCAATTAGATGTCCACAACATCACAAAAGATACAAATAAGAACACATAAAAAATCATTCCTCAACCAAAACACGCAAATATTCGACGCGCAATTCTGGCTATAGCGTCATGAACATTGTCCGACGGGTTGGATCCTCGAGTTTGTTGACACAATTTGCATGAAAACAACGGTCTGCAACTGCTTTTGGTATAGAAGCTAAAATTGCGAGGCATTCAAAGATGGTGCTATCAGCGACTAGAGCAGGAGGTGGGGCACCAAAAGCTTCTAATATTCGATCAAATGAGGTTTTCACAAATGTATCTTTCTCTCTTTTTTTCTTACCAAGTATGAGCCTCTTTGAAAGTGAACTAGACTCCCCTATCTCCCTCTGGTTACTACGCACTTCTTCATCAGCTGTCAACGGCTAAGATATGAAGTCATCATGTAAGCCTGTAAAGTCTATCTGAGCAGGGTTGAGTGCAAATTTTCCCGTGACGTCAACCCCTTTAAATATTACATCGAGCATTTTTTCAAAATCTGGGTCAATTACGCACTGCATATATTTCTTTGCTGGCGGCATTGCCTGTGACGTTGTAATGGATGAGGGGGTTGAGTTAGTTTATTAGAGAAAAAATAAGGAATTTAAATTAAAAAAAATATAAAGGTGAGTTATGACCTCCAATTTCTCAGCCCACCATTCCTCGAAGGCATTGATTGCCGCTTAATGGGATCCCAACCCAAGCTCGGTACATCCACGTTTGAGTTCCTTCCAAATTTTTCATTCCTTCTTCAATTGGTCCCATTTGTTTTTTAATTTTAGTCTGTCGTAATCCTTGTCAGTTAATTCTTTAAACCTCTTCGCAATATTTAACCAACATATCTTGTTAAAACACGAGTTTGGCCGATTTCCCAATTCTATTTCCTCAATACAGAAATCGCAAAAAATATTTGTTGCTTCTTTATCCCACATAGCAAACGGACCCCCTTCATTCGCCTTAGACATGTTGGCACAATAAGGAACTTAAAATATTGTACGTCAACAAAAAATTTATTAAATTTAGATGAGAGTTAGATAGAAACCATGTGAGAGGCTGAAGAAGGAAAAGGTATAAATTAATAATAATGAGTTACAATTAATGCTACATACATATTATACAAATTTAATAGCTTGTATAAAATTAAAATGAAAGCATGAGTTACAATTAGTTTGGAATACCCAGACCACCAACATACTTCTAGTTTGGATATATTAATTCTCGCAGCAATTGACATAGATTTTTCCAAAAAGGAGAAACCATACTTCTACATCTTTTCATGCACATAGATAAAAAATGAAGTTTATGCATTATACCTGTAAATTCATAGGAGTTGAGTGGTATGCATTTCCTTTATGTAAAGATTATGTATGTGTGCATTAGCAAGATTTAACTTAACAATAACAAAGAGAACTAAACCGAGTTTTACAATTTGAATTTCAAACTTTTTCATGGTCTCAAGAAATGGTCATTTCAGCCTACAAACAAATCCCTATAAAATCCAATTAGCCGAAGCAGAAATCAGAATGTAAATTTCAATTACCAGGTGATGGTGTGCACGATTCCTAATTGCAGGTATGATTCACTCATTTCAGTAAGAAATTTTGAACTAGTCTTATGCATGATTACAACACTTTATGTATATGATTTAGCACTGATAAAATTTTTGAACCAAAAATTATAAGAAGAACCACGACATTTAAAAAAAAATGAATGGCCCCTAAATAAATTAGATGTTCCCATCTCTACAGCTCTCCAAAACAACAGAAATGCTGAATAGACGAACAAGCATTAGGCTATAGTTCTATGATTAAAAAAAGATTTAAACTTGAGCATATTAGAGTTTTCATCCTAGAGGTGAAATCAATAACAAGATTTAAATTTGAACCAAAAGAAGTATGGTAGCTGCAAATCTTAAACCTGTAACGATTAACTCAACAAGCAGACTGCTTTGTAAAACTTGCTTTCCTTCTTTTTTATCCAGACTAAACAAAATTTGGCAGAGGACTTGTCAGCATATGAATTGTAGTTTCAAAGGAAAATTATCAAAAGAGGATATTCTAAAAAAAATTCAATATCTACACGTAAAAAAAGATGCATGAAAATGTCTATTTAACTTTCTTAAAGTTAAACAATTTTCTTTATCTTTCTTTCTTCGTAAGTATTTAGTTATTAATATTGTTGGATTCCTAATTCATATCATTAACAGCTAGAACTTCAATAAACACTGGTGGAAAAGTTCTCACAATTATCCAGAGCTGCCACAATTAAGAAGTGCAAATTCCATGGAGAAACGCCTTACATTTGCATGGCTGGATGGGCGAGCTCAAAACGTTTGTAAATTTTGTCAATGGATCTAACCTATTTGCTTCTTTAATATTCTTTTAAGTAATTGGTGAAGTGCAGAACTTATGATGTTCTGAAATTGGGGTTGATTTTAGTAATTAGATGTAGATTATACTCAAATCATGGAAGAAAACAACAAATCCATAACAACTCAGTGTTCAAGATTTCAACGATAGAAAATTATTGCACGCAGCAAAGAAGATCCAATCACAAAAACATCACAGGAAACAGATTAATGATATTTTTAAGAATGAATATTTAAGAGAATTTCTGAAAACGTAAAGCAGATCGCAACACGGAAAGATTAAGGGAAGAAGATCTTTTCTATTAAAAGTTCTTATTCGCAAACCAAATAAAACAAGGTCTTTTCTATTGAAACTCCTGAAACAAAGGAGTTGCTTTGATACAAACTTCCAACATCAAATTTGTAACTTCCTATTTGCAGTACTTTAAAAATAAATAAATAAATAAAATAAAAAAATAAAAAAAATAAAAAAAATTGGGTATCGCGGTTTGAATGATCAGAATAAGTAACCTCTGCTAGTCTTACAGGACAAGTGATTTTTATGAAAATTATATTTCTGTTGGGCCTTAAAAAAAAAACAAAAAAGAAATTACTGTGGTTTGAATGATCAGAAGAAGAAGAAATGCTTACAGCTCAAAGAATCGACACAGTTCGCTGAAGGAATGGAGGAAGGAAAAGCTCCTCACGGCTCACGAGGAAGAAGAACCTCGGCTCAAACTATCGTAGAAGGAATGGTATTGCGACTGGGTGTCGCGGCTCGAAGCAAACTGGTCGACTGTCGAGCGAGCTTTTCTACCTTGTAGCTTGCTGCCTGCTGCAAGGTTCTTCTTCCAGCTGCCGCCCTTCGCCGAACAGAAGTGGGACGGTCGGGGCGAATGAAGGAAACGATCGGGGCGAATGAAGGAAACGATCGGGGCGAGAGAAGGAGCTCGGTAGAGAAGAAGCGGGAGAGGAGATCGGGACGAGGGGGAGGGCTGTAGAGTAATAAGGTGGAGCGAAAAGCCGAAAAGCTGGAGTTTTGCCGCGGCAGCAATTAACGAAGCGTTTAGGAATAATTGCGTCCCGCGGTATTCTTCCGTCATTTTTCGGAGCGAAACAAACGCATAGCCCGACATCATAGGAACGCCCGCCGCGCAAATAAGCCGCCCCAAATGGCCTCTTAATCTTCTAGCACTCATCAAACATATGTTTAATTATTTTAAAATTATCTTAATTAAAATTTCGGCATGTCGTCACCTTTTTTCATACAATATTGCATAAAATTCGCACGTGCTGTACTGCTTTGTCAAAGGTAAACGATCAGGCCACCAGCAACTACTTTCATCAACGTGGGGCCCTATGTTTTTTTGTACAGTTGATTATTTCTTGTGGAAAAGAAAAGTTTATAAATTCCTCTAGAACTATTTATGTCTGGCTGCCAATAAAAGCCGGCGTGGTGCGCTGGACCGCCGTCGGAGTAAACCAGCCAAAGTTAAGCCAAATTTAGGAAGAAAAAAAAAACTGGTTTTAAGGGGCTCGATACTTAGGCGTATCAACATACTATTGTTATTAAATCGATATTACCCAATTATAATCATCACCTTACATTTGTCTCTACATATCTACAAGAAGAAGACGATAAAGTGCTTCGAATTTCACAGTATCCTCTTCTTCAAATAAAGAACGTAGGCCTTGAATCTTATTCTTTTCTGTGGAATCACTCTCAATGATAGAGCTAATGAAGGAGAAAACGGGGCAAGTTGAAGAGAAATGAATGAAGAGGAGTGTTGTATCAATCTTGGGGGTGAAAGAGGGGCTAGTTGGAGAAAAAGAAAAAAGGAGCGTCTAATTGAAATAAGAATCATCATTTTACAATAACCCCGATTTATATAGCGGTGTTTTCTCTGGATCCTTCAGAAATTTCCATTGCTCAGGTTTGTTTTGTATTATCTCGACAGTTTAAAATATATTATCTTTGGCTTCTAATCCATATGGGTGCAACGTTTGGATGCTATCTCGTATAGTCATATCAGGCGTCCAATCGGTATTTTATTTGGAAAATCTCTATCTCAGCTCATAAATCCGTGGGCAAGTGACTCCCTATCTCAGGCTTATTTGATACTAATACATCTGCTTCCTTATGCTTGCAGTTAAGCACTTGCTCGTTTGCATTTGGTCCACCCACACCCGGTTATTCGAACGTTCACACTGAGGTTGGATTGTCTTCGGCTCACCTGTTCATTTGAGTTCGATCTTTTCGCAAACTTGGACCGGGAAGGCAAGCCCATTAAATCAGTCATCATATATGTCGGCCTGCTTTTGGTCATATATTATGATTTTTATAATATTATATATAAAGTGGATTATATCAGCTGAGCCATATAAATTGATTTTTTAAAAAAAAATTAAATTTTTTTGTTCTATTCACAATTTTTTTTTTATTTCAGACATTATTATTTTTTTCTCTATTATATCATTAATGATAATATATTTTCCAATTGTACATAAAATTGCTTCCTATTTAAGGAAAAAAAAAAAGAAGTGTGTCCTCATGAACTTAGAGTCCGTTTGCTCAACTGCAACTTATTAAAAATTGTTGTGCTTCGATTGTAGTTGAAACTACTGCATGTAAAACCGACTTTCTATTTGTTTTCATGCAGTTGAACAAACGACATTTCGTCTCCGTACTATAGTCTTATTTATAACATAATTATTCATACTAGCACATTCCATATTTGAAAGTAAAAATCTAATTAGAATGTTACAAAATAAAAATAAAAACATCACAAAACTGTGAATAACACGACAATCGAAATTTTAAAAAATAACTATGAAAATAACAATTAATAATCTGATAATATTATTTTTAAATTGTAATTGGTTCATGTCACAAGATTAATCGTCCTCTAGCGAAACTCTTCACGCCCGATCACTATCGACATTAGATTCATCCAACCCATCCGTCCACCTCGCAAGTCACGCACTTTTGTTCTTCTCCTCGAACATCCGTAAAACCTGTCTCTCATAACTACGAATTTGTCACGAGTAGCGAGAGAATATTGTAGATCACGAAGAATACAGATAATGCTTCGACATAACAGTTGATTTCATATGCAATTTCATTTAGATGGACCTCATCTGCAGATAAGGCATGTCCCTTACCATCATCCTTGACAATGAGACCCAATTATTCGATCAAGGGGACTGAGAGTTATGCAAGACCAAGGAATCAGCCTGATGTTTTCCTCATCCACAAATGAACAAATAATATGAAGCCAACAACAATATCATACTCAGTTTAATCTAAAAAAAGGTCAATGGAGCAAATGTCTGTTGGGCTGAACTCTTCTCTTCTATCTTCTGGCTGATCTAAATGGCACAATTGAAAGCAACCAGCCTTACTCCATTCATATTGTTACATGGAGCTATAGCAGTGCTCCCCATTAAATATAATTTGCACAGTCAAAGGGTGGTCGTCATATCAACATTCAACAAAGGTGACTTGAAAAATTAGTCAAAGGCCAATAAGGAAGGATTAGAGCTAGCGCTTGACACAATAAAAAAAATACACGCATAACTAGCCCTCAGATAAGAAGAAATTAAGGGTCTGTTTGGGGCGAACTTATTTAGTGCGGTAAGCATTTGAAAACGCACCTGACATGTTTGGGTAAACCGAGTTTTGGCAGTTTATGCGTTTTCAAAATGCGGAAAACAACGTTTTCATACCACACCTGCCTAGGTGCGGTGGGAGCTTTCTGTTTGCGATCTAGCATTTCCAAAAAAATAAAAATTTGTAATAACTACCGCACCTAGCTTATCAGCGGATTATTTAATAAGCTGCAGCTGCCCCAAACAGACCCTAAGTGAATAATTATGTGATATTATAACATGCATGTATGAGAGAAAAACTTCAACGAGGGATATCTTGTATTGAAAAGGCTGATACAGCTGCATAGAACCATTAGTCAACATGGGGCAGATTATTCAGCAGGACCACCGCCCGAACCAACAAGATGTGTATCGAAGAATTAACCCCGACGAGCACAAAGACCAGTCAACTGGCATGAAATGAGTTATCCAGTTAACCAAACTAAATGCCCGACCTAATAAAGGTACGGATGACCTGCTAGCCTAGGGGCATGTCGATTGACAACTCAACATAAAAGGGTTCGACCGTAATAATGATTATTATTATGGTTACTGCGAAGGATTGGCCAAGAGATTGTCAAGGGTTGTATAAATATTTCATAATGTAATGAGTTATAATGTCAGGAGAATATATTTGGATGGGGCTAAAGTCTGCTATTCACAAGTCAAAAGGACAAGGGGACCATTTACATTCAATAAAATTGCTATATTTATATGTCTAATACTTAAATTTTAACATTGGTATAAATAACACTCAAATTCTTGATATACTTAAAAATATCATTATTACTTATATTTTAAAATGAATTATTGCTATATTTATATGTCAAAAAGGCTCGTTGTTCGCGAACAGTTCGTGTTCGGTTCGTCAAGAAGTTCGTGTTCGATTCATTTGATAAGCAAATGAGATGAACACGAACAATTTTTTTTGTTCGGTTTGTTAAACCAACCAAACACGAACAATGATGTGTTCGTTCGTGTTCGGTGCGTTATTGTTCGAAATATAAAATAATTTAAAATAATTATATTTAAAAAATCTATAATATTTTAAAAATAATTATATATTATAAAAATTTATCATATTTTAAATAATTAAACTTCTATAAATTATTATATATGATAAATTATTAATAACAATAATAATACTATAATATTAATTATATTAATATAAATATTATAATATTATAATTAATATACTATACTTATATATTAAAATAAAACTCTAAACAAAATCTTAAACACCTTATTTAGTTTACTTCATTTTGAGGAAGTATGGATTGCCTGATATGTATGGAATACCTGATCAATTTGCTTCATTTTGAGGTAGTATGCTATCAAAGCTAGGGCTATCAAAAAAGCTCGTTGTTCGTGAATAGTTCGTGTTCGATTCGCCAGGAAGTTCGTGTTTGATTCGTTCGATAAGCAAACGAGACGAACACGAACAGTTATTTTTCGTTCGGTTTGTTAAACGAACCAAACAAGAAGAGTGATGTGTTCGAACATTTTGAACACGAACACTAGCTCTGTTCGTTCGTGTTTGGTTCGGTCAGCTAACGTTTTTCAGTCGGTCGGCTTCATAAGTTCCTGTAGCTTCTCGTTAGATTGTTGAGTTTTTATATTCTCTCTTCTGATTGTAGACTGTTTGGTCTCCTCGAGATTTATGCTAATAATTTCTCTGGATACCAATCGCTATGTAAATAATAAAGTAATTACATTTGAAGGGATTGTGACTAAATTATTCGTCAATATATGCATTCAAACTCAAACAAAAAATATGTATAACCACCTAATGTTATTGGTACTAACTGCTTCATTATATAAAATTGAATTAGCTGTGACATTCTTAATGGTATGAGAGTGCCTTATGTTTAAAAAGGCTTGACTTCTGAACTATCTAACAAGGGATGACTTTGCTTCTCTCATTTTAATTTAAGCACGTTTATTTTGTGATCATCGTTGGTTTAATTGAAGAAAAAAAATAAGGGCGGCGTCGGCACAAAACGTCAATGGTTTTGCCAGCTAACTCTGGACAATCAACAGCGGAAATGATAAACTAGCAAGTCAACTGCTGAGAGAAAATGTTGAAATTTATTACGAATTGTCTAGTGACTAAATTATAGGAAGTAGAGCAACACAAATGTCAAAAGGAAACCTATAAGATTTTAATCATATTACCTTTTTATTTTTAATGCGAGTACCCAATAAGTTTCAATCAAATTTTCCTTATTTATATTTAAGTGGTATATTTAGTTATAGTTTTTTATAAAAATAAATATATATTGTACTTTTTAGCTATTTGAAATTGACTATTTGGAATATTAGCGAGGTTGTTTATCTCTAGATATGATCAATTGTGTAGAGGATTAAGGATTAGCATGGTGGCTTCTAAGTACGAGTAAGCCAATCTGGGTTGGCTAATCTGTTTTGTGATTTAAAGAGTGTTGAATATGGATTTATTCGTGAATCAAATCCTAATGAGACAAAGAGAGACTAATAGGGGAGTGAACAGTAATGGAGAGCAATACGTCATGTCATATTCATGAAATGATATATCTATTTGTATGAGAGAGATTTCGATATGGTGATGTTACATTTTTGCTCATATTTTAATAGGGTTGTATCAGGTATTCTTGGTATTTTGCAGATATAAACATATCGCTTCGGCTGCTCTCCGACTGGTCGGCTAAGCTCATTTAGCATTGACTCGACAAGACTGATTTGGTCGGCTAGGCTTAGTCGGTGTTGCTCGATCAACAAAGCTTTGTCGACTTTTGGTCCGTAGGACTTGTTCGGTTTGTTGACTTAGTCTCGTTGTCTACTCTTGATAATATATGTGATAACTTCTGAACCTTCCATATATGATTGTAGATGTTGAAGAGGCTAGTTCTTCCCTCGAGTCGACTTCTTCATATCAATTGGCCTTAATATCTCTTTATCTTGTTTTTGATTGAATGGCTCGGATTTGAATAATCTGGTTTTCTTGACTCAATCAGCTTTCGACTTGCATTCTTTGGCTCAAATATTTGCATCTGATCAAATAAGTGGGCCTCCCGATCTTCCGTCGGTGGGCCATCACTTATCGTACTTTCTTCCTCATAGACCATTAGATCTCCTCATGATTTGCGCTCACATATTTTTTATGTACATATTTTAGTTCACCGATTCTATTACTTCTGAAAGCAACTTTGCAATTAAAATAAGAGAATTTAAGGCAAAAGATAGATAGCATCCATTCTTAATTAATGATTTAATAATTAAACTCTCTTTATTTATGTGCCTTCAGTTGTTATAAATAGAGTGTGAATGGACTCTTTGATATGTCATATTTGCTTTGCATCTCTCCTCTTCCGAATTAATTGGCTTGTAAGCACTGTCGTGGAGAATATTTCAAATCTACCAATTGATCCCCCAAAAAAGAATGTTTCTTTCCACTTCTGTGAGATCGAAGTAGAAGTATCACCTGGAAGGTGAAAAGAATAAAAATTCTACTAAAAAGTGAAAAGTTGTTGTGTCGCTGGATAAGGTGGGGTCGTATGATTCGTTTCTTGGTCCTTAGCGGAGGATCGTTTGGGCGACCAACCTGGCCATTGACTGTCGGCTAAAGCGTCATAAGACAAGTCAATTGAACTCGATCACGCAAGAAACTACTGGTTCTCTATCGTCGCTTGAGACCCAAGAAGTTGTTAATGCTATGCTGCCACCCGGAATATAAGAGGTTGTTGGTGCTCTGCTGCCACCTGATGAGGGCACCGTGTCAGTTATATCATTTAATTGGGATCGACTCCTTGGTGTAAGGAGTCTAGATCATACTTTTTGGGTTTCAAATTTTTCTAGTTCTTCTTTTCTTTATGTCGCCTTTTAATGTTGTTGGGTTGTTAAACTTGAGTGATGACTCATCTTCAACAAAATTTGGGGGGAGTCCGACCACGATACCAACGATGGCTGCCCAGATATCAACCGGAGCAACGTACTCTCATGCAAGGATGGCTGGATTGATCGCTCGTGTAGTTCTCATCCCATGGAGAAACAACTAATGGATGTTGGATGTCCCCTTGGTCACTGGCTTGCCACTTGGATGAGATCAAGAAGTCCTTCACTTGGTCGGCCGAGGATTCAACAAAAGAAGGAAATACGCGAGACGCTGGCTAATGTGAAGAGATCAAAGAGGATTGATGAGAACATAGTTGTTCTTCACAACAAACTATCAGAAGTCCAGGACTAATGCCTTATACTCTGAGCTCAAACTGAGACATATCAGGTGTTATCAAATTTGGGGGAGAACTTTTGTACAGAAGGCTGTTATCGACAAGGCTAAGTCTTAGCCGACATGTTAGATGATCCTCTCGTAAAATATTTCCTCTTAGACTAGTTTTCGAGTGTAACTTATGATATTTATTTGCAGAATAATTTTTTTTTTCCTCTCTAATCCTGTGTTGATATGATTTTTTTATTGTGCATTTTCAAAATTATTATATGATTCCATTTTACTTCTTTTGTTTTTATATATATAAGGGAGAAAAGTGGATTGGTGCTACACTTTTACTACCTTTTTTTTTTCTTCGCTTGTCCTCTTTCCTTAGCTTTTTATTATTTGCACTATGTTTCAATGACTCAAAAATACACTTAAAAAACATTCAGAGTTGATCATTGCAACTCGAACGATTGATGATGAGTCAAGGAGAGTGGATCGACTATAAGATGCATGTATCTATGAGTTCTCATTTAGGCTTTGGGTTGTTAGTGAGAGCGACTGAGCGACCATAATGTATGACCCCAACCTCATCTTCTACAAGGACCAATTTCACTTCATCTTAAGGTTTCCTCTTAGCTATGTGTTGAGGACCATCAACCATTATGGAGTCATTCACGCTAAGATCTTACAAAAATTCATGATCACCATTATGAACTTCGTCATCTTGTTTTGTTGGTCGAGAATTATGTGGTCTACAATGCTCTTCACGTGCCTATTCTCATTCCAGGTCATCCTCAAAGGTTATGTCCAGTTGCCTCTATGGGCTAGTTCCAGCTGTTAGGATGGACAATAAGGTGAATAACTTGAATCTCTGGTTTCACATCATTTCCTTTTTATCAGCCTGGAACATTTAGAGTGTTCCATCCGGGGCCCATCTGCCAAGTCCAAGAAGAAGGTACCTGATCAAGTACTGGTATAAAGTTAACAATTTTTGGTCCACCAGTATCTTAATTCAATAATTATCAATGAAATGCTTAGGAGGCTGAGTGGGAAACAACAGCTGCTGCCTGAGCCATTAAGAAGAAGGCCTGTGTGACCGCTCACACTGAAACCTCTCACCTCAAAGCTACCAAAGCATCAGCTTAGAATATACCTCAATTTATCCGTGCTGGTAAAGACCTTAAAGGTATAAACCTAGTTTATTCTCTATCTAGTTCTTCTATTATTTTCCAAAGTATCGCCACCAACGAGTTGTTTCTCATAGAAAGAAGTGCTTTTACAATGCCTACTAAAATCTTTATATCGGTTGTAGGTTCTTCCGCTGCACAACACCAAGAAACTAAAAGGACCATGAGCCGATTGGAATAGAGTGGTGTCAAGAAGGATGCTGTAAAAAAATATTGGAAGTAAGACTTTTCACCCTCGCCGATCGCTTTGCTCGAGTCGCCGGTGAGGGACAAAGCCGACTGTCCCTCTCTCACTGCTTGAGAGAATCGAGTCTGAGCTCGAGCCAGTGTAACAAGGAAGAGGAAGTATGCTGCCATAAGAGAAGGCTTCCAATTATGGATCCGAGTGTCTTGCTTCCTCCCTTTCACTGAAAGAGATGAAAGGCCCCCCACTTACATAGGTTCTGATGTAGCCAGCCTCTGGTGGCTTCTGAATCTCCTTGCGGATCAGCTTGGCTAGAGAGATGACCAATGACATCATCTTTTGCTTCATTAGTTGGGTAGCTAAACTTATGTTCAGGAAATGACACATGAAATCAATCAGTATACCTGACATCTCTGTAATGGACTAGGCAAAATGTCTCAGTGATTTAGATGGTATCGATTAGAACATCTTTGAACCTTACACTAAATTCATAACTTATCAAAAAATCTACCAGTCTCACCCTTGGTCATCAAGATCTGATAGGCGATCTCGTTGGGTTTGAGACTCCCTTTACAAAGATTATTAAGCTTGATAGAGCCTTGCTCAATGCTTCTTACTAGTCAGAAGTAAGTGTTGCGAGACTGACCAAGATTGCCTTGGACAATGATTATCTCCCCTCCATCTATGAACTTCATTGATACGTAATAAATTTAGATGATGGCCTTCAAGGAATCGAATAGGGGATGGTTGAAGATATCACTATAAGTGAGTGGTGAATTGACCACTAGGAATTCCTCCAGGTTGGTGAATTGTTTATCTGCCTCTCCTTATGTGACTGACAAGGCAAATGCTCCCAGCACTTCCTTCTTCTCGCTAGAAAAACCATAGAGAGAGCCTATCACGTTGTAAATCGATCATTGTCACGACCCATTAGATTGAATTCTAACTTGAACAAGACGTTCACAGAGCTGTTAGTTTTTATGAGAGTGCTTCCAATCTAGTAGTTGTTGATCAAAGTGGTGCATTGATGGCGTCGTTGTTGGGAATACTTCTAGTGGTCAATTCTTCATAGATGAAGGAATGAGGGGATATAGGCTATGTTTTGGAGCGAGGGTGATTGGACATAGTTCTCCCAAACAAAGCCTCTTTAGGCTGGGATGATCTGGATGAGTCTCCTCCTCATTTAAAAATGGAAGGAACTATGTCAGTAATGTGGATTACACATGGACTCGAATCGGCTAATCTAATATTTCTTTCATTGGAGCTTTCCTTGCCCCTGGGTTATTGCTCATAGAACCATAACTCCTTAAGTTTATTGGCCGTAATCAGCTCTTAATTAGGCCATAGAGTTGTCGGCATTCCTCCGTATTGTGCAAATTTTTATAATGGTAGGCACAATACTTTTTTAGATTATGGAGGTAAGTTTCAATTTTCATCGAGGGAGCTCATTGGAAATGATTTTTATTTTGAATGGCTTCTACTATCTTAACCATCAAAACTGTTAACAAATTTGTCACGAGTCTTTCATGGTTAGGAAGTGGAAGCTACTTGTACTGAGCCAGTCGCTGGTCAAGAGCTTGGGCCTGACTTCCTCGATGGTGTGTTATGTTGATCGCTCTAGGGCCTCGGGGTGACAGAGTGTATTCATAGCGAGGGCATGTGTAAGAGGATTGGAATCATGCCTTAGTCTCCACCCTTTATATTGTGCTTTCTTCTATGGGCTACGGGTGAAATACTATATTATATAGGAAACAAGATTAGAGTTATACTCCTAGGCTGATATGTCGTTGACCAGCTGTAGCAACTCGGCCAACGTCTTTGGTCACTGCAGAGTCAATGCATATTAAATGGGTCTTTTCTTCAGCCCTTGAGCCAGGGTAGCATGAGCTACTGCGATATCCAGGACTTGCACTTACAACATCTTCTTATGGTAGCATGTGATGAATGAGAGAAGGCTCTTGCCCTGTCCTTGTCTAATCTACATGAGGACCTGCGAGTATTTTTATGTTTTTTTGCACTAGCAAACTGCATCACAAACATTCGCTTCAAAACAACGAAGGGAGAAATTACTTCTAGCGATAATGCATTGAACAACCCAAGGGTTGAATTCCTCCATATGATAAAGGAGTGATGACAATTCAGTGTGTCAGTGATCTTCAGTAAACACAAAGTTGACTCAAATGATGCTATGTGGTTGATTGAATTGGTCCTTCCCTTGTGAGACTTCGATGCCTGAGATTTTGAACCTTTTTAAGGGCTCGACCCGAATATTTACCGAGAGAATGCATTCTTGGGCTATCGAGGAGCCTCGGTAAGCCTAAATTGATGTCAATTGATCGGTACAAACCCCACATTATCAAACTACTACAAGTAGCTTTCTCTTTCCATGGTTTGTGGGACTTTCAGTCGTTGGGTGCCAACCCTTCCTCTCAGGGGTACTACTCTTTTCCTTGAGTTAGCGCATCTCATGATCTAGTGGTTGATCCTTCAACTCCTAGATTTGTTGGTTCATAAACGTTTTGGTGCAGTCCATATTATCAGTGTCTTTATTGTGAGTTTCTTCTCAATAAGTTACTTTTCTTATTTTATGTGGTAAATTCCATGCTCATCGCACCTTTCAAAATGTTGAATCCTAATTTATTCATGAATAACACCGAAGGAATATAAAATAAGGAGAAAGCGAGAGACAAATAGAGGAGTGAATAGTAAAACGTTGTATCATTTTTTTTTAATTTTCATAAAATAATCTTATTTATAGGAGAGAGAGTACAATGTTCTTATTTTACATTTTTACCCCTTCTTTAAAGGAGCATGTACAGGGTATTTTTGGTATTTTTCACATCGTCTGCTAAGCTCAATTTGATCTGTCTCGGTCAGCCGAGATTCGCTTGACAAGATAGGATCGGCTCGATCGGCTGAGTTTGATAGCTATGAGCCTGCTAGTTAAAATGATTCGACTATCAATTCTTAACCCCTTATGATAAGCGTCTTTAGGGTGATTGGAGATGCTAATGAGTTAGAACTTCGTCAATCAACTTGTTCTTGTATCCTTCAGTCATCTTTGGTCTATTGTGGTTTGGTCAGCTATGACTTTACTGGTTTTGGTTCGAACTTCTTCCCTCAATAGAAAAAGTAGGCATCAAAATCTTCTATTGGTGGACCATCCTTTGTCGTTTTCGTTTTTCTTGTGAACCAACAGATCCCTTCAAGATCAATGCCAACATATTTTGGATGTACAACATATTTTTTATATATTGATTAGATTTAGATCGGACAATCAAACCAGACCCTCACCAAAAAAAATACATTTTAAAAACCATGGTTCCAAAATCCAAATTCACAACCCAAAGCGGCACACTTTCATGCAACAGGAAGCGCTACACGACAGCTATTAATAATGGCCACACAAGTCTCTTCTCGTTCAAGACCCCCGCGCAGCTGATGCCACCACGCAAACGAGGCACCGCCGTAACCCACTCGAACACGCATACGTGGAATCATAAAAGCTACTACAAATCCCCCACCCAACATCTCCCACCAGGTGTGGCCTCCCGATATTTCCCTCTCTCCCAATCTTCAAATCAACCGATCAACCCAGATCCACAGAAACAAAAGAAAGAACGATATGGCTCCGCTCATCTTGGCCACACAAGTGGCTACCGGGCTCGGCGTGGTGGCCGGCGCTATGCTGGTGAAAGCGGCGGCGGAGGGGCGTCTTCTTCCTCCGATGTCCGGCGGCGGTTTGCCTCGCTGCCCGAAGTGCAACGGCACCGGACGGATTGATTGCTTCTGTTCACGGTGGTCGGACGGGGATGTGGGTTGCCGCACGTGCGCCGGTTCTGGCCGGATGGCCTGTAATAACTGCGGAGGTTCGGGGACAGGCCGGCCCATCCCGGCCCGGCTATCGGTTCGCTCCGACCGGCCTGCTTTATAAGCTACAGATCGACTTCGGTGAAGTTTTAGTTTGTATATCAAGCAATTACTTATAATTATTTTTCAAGCCTTTCTTTGATTTCAGTAATAGTGATCTTAATTTGATAGTGTTTGAAGGAGAAAAGGTTAGGCAGATTAGAGCAAGATTATAATTTTAATTAAGTTTGATGGATATGGATTGTTGTTAATTTGGATGCTTTATTGGTTTAAGGCCTATGTGATTTGAGATTTTTATAAAGATGTTTGATTTTTGTTTTATCAAGTGGATTGGGTTCTATTCCCTTTCTATTTACTTAACAGTAAAAAACATTTAATACCATATTTATTGTTTCGAATGTTCCAATAATATTAATCGATAGTTCGGACGCAGTCACACCATCATGTATCTAAGGGCGGTCCGTTTGGACCGTCATTCAGAAGTGCAGTCACCGAATGTAATATTTACTCTAAATATAACGGATGAACTCTTGATGCAATAGCTGAAGTAGCTTAAGTTTCAGTGCTCGATTTCTAAAACAAAGAGCAAGCACAAATTTTATAAATATTATTTTTATGTGTTAGGTGTTAAAATATTTGTTACAATAAAGAAAATCAATTATTTTAGTATTAAATGAAAATCTCATGTATGCATAGATAATATAAGAGTGCTTGTTGAAGATGAAGTTCTTATGTGAAAAAACTAAGAAAGAGAACAAAACAAAGAATCTAACTTTGATGGATTCATTCCAATGAAAATCTTTTTTTTTTTTTTTAATACAATTCTATGACTAAAGAGGATATGTATAACTGCGGAAGATTGTTTATATAATATAAGTAAGAAAAGTTTTAGGACACCAGAATTTTGATCAAAATATGGGTAATAGAATGTTCAATTATTCTCATAGAAGAAATGCCTAAGCTATAGTGAAGGTGGGAATTGTATATGTTATTGATAATGGATGCTTGTGTTGGTGGGAACATTTGAGCTTTAGTGTTGATAATCGGTGTTGGTATTGGTGGTGATGGCAAGCATTGGTAGCAATAGTGAGTGTTAGCGTCAGAGAGAGCTATGGGCGTAAACCTTGATAGCACTGAGTGAAGAAGGTGCTTCTAGTGATGATGAATATTAACCTTATTTGCAATAGTGACGTCCATCTTTACTGGTGATGGTATAACATTGACGTTGGTAGTGCGAGCCTTAATAGAGATGATGAACAAGTGTTGTATTTATAGTGGGATTAAGTTCTAATGGCGATGATGAATGTCCACATTGTGAAAACATGTTGCGTTTGCATAATGGTGATGACGAGCATATGCGTTGTTAATGATGACGAGGTTCGTCATTATTAGTATCATCATTATTGATAATAGTTAGCACCATACTTGATTGCAAGAATAGGCATTAGCCTTGGTGCAATGGCGGGTCTGTGTTGTTAGCCACGTCAATTATAATTCTTAAAAGTGATAGTAAAGTCTGCTTTGTGGCGCTTGCAAGCAGCAACATTAGTGTCCACAATGGGTATTGACTTTAATGTCTAAGGTGGATATTAATATTAGTTTTAATAGTAGGGATCAATATTGATGGTATTGATTACTTGCGTTAACATTGGTTTCAATGGGATATATCTACCTTATAAATGATGAAGAGCTTCAACATTGGTATTGATAGTTGACATCATTTTTAATGGTAATAGTGGGTTTTGGCCTTGGTAGAAATAGCAAGCATCAATCTTGATGACAAAAATAGGCGTTCTCCATGTGGTGGTGATGGAGAATGTAACTAGTGGTGATGATATATGTTATCCTTAATAGTGATGGCAGCATATATCGTGGCAGCCGTAACATGTGCCTGCATTGGTGAAGATGATAAGTGTAGAACTTGATGGTATTGATAGACGTCAAATTTATCAGAGATGAAGGGTATCAACCTTATGAACAACAAGGGATGTTGGTGTTGATACGAATTGTCAAAATCGGTGTCAATGTAGAGTGTTTGTATTGGTGCTAATGGTGCATTTCAATATTAGTGGTGACAAAGGGCATTAACATTTAAGATGGTGGGAGTCAATCATATTGGTAATTGTGGACATAGATGTTGGGGAATATGACAAATAATGGCTTGGTGGAAACATCATGACATGATATTTTTGGTGATCCTAAGTATCTACTTTTGTGGTGATCATATTTTGTTGTGACGACGAAGGTAGATGGTGGTGGCATGCATCAATGTGATTTTCAATGGTCGACATTAATATTGGTGTTGGTGGCGTGCATCAATATTAAGGCCAGTGTCTATATTATTAATGACAACAATCATTATCTTTCTTAGTGATGTCTGACGATAAGATTAATGTTGAAGACAATTATTAATCATGTTAGTAATGTAAGGGTGTCTGTGTTGTTGGCAAACAACATATGTTAGCATCGGTGGTGATGATGGGAATTCAATTATGTGGTGATTATGGGTGTGGTGATGACAATGAGTGTTGTTTAAGATATCATGTGTTGGTGGCAATGATGATCATTAATATTTTAGGATGTCGAGCATTAGTCTTAATGGTGATAGCTTTATTGATGATCTATAAAATTGGCCTTTGTGGCTATGACAACATTTATTTTAGTTGTAGTGATTGGTATAAATTGTATTAGTTATTGTATGTGTTTGCCTTATTGTGATATAGAGCAACAAGCTTACATCCAAGTAGTGTCTCTTGTAATGGCATTGATGAATATCTGTGTTGGTGATGACAACATTATCGATGTTTGTAGCAACATTATATGTTGTTATTTGGGTTGCAATGAGCATCAAAACTATTGGTGTCAATATTTTTAACTATGACATTATCCTTATTGGTGCCAACGTTGTTTGTGATGGTGTATAGTAAACTAATTGGCAATGTTAAATAATAATTTTTATGGTAATTACAAGCATAGACAGGATTGATGTTGGAAAGTGTTGATGATGTTGCATCAATAAAATTTAGACTTCGTGGAAATTATGTGCATTATTGGTGTCAGTAAATGATCCAACTCAATAACCTAAAATGAACTCCACTTAAAAGTTTCTAATATGATTTGATTATATTATTATTCAAGTCTAGTTCGAACCAAAATTGCAAGCCTAATTCGTATTCAGTTCAAGTTCAAGTTGATTTGAATAATTTAGAATCATCCTGAAATAGATCCAATTACTACTTTTGCTAGGTTTTGAAAAGCTAAAATAAAATGTAAAAATATATATATGTTATTCGGTTAAAAAAGTCATATTTTGGTTAGTTAGATGATATTAATTAAAAAATTGTATAATTAATATAATAAACATGTTTCATAAGTATGATTTGGTTTGGGGGCTTTAAGCTGATCTAGGTTCATATCAAACATATTGACTCATAACATAAATATGTTGAATCTATGTAAAGTTGATTTTAGTTGGATTAATTTTGGATGAAACCGAAGTCTACCAACCTATTCATATTGACACAATTAATATATATTTTGGCTATTTTGGCCATTAATAGAAAAATTTATCACATATTTCATATTGATCTTCTGCAATTACACTAACGACTATAGTCACCAATAAAGCTAATAAATATAAACACTACAAAGATTCACACATGTAGTTACCAACAACACCAACACACTCAACTATAGATAATATTGACGAGTTTTGTCACGTTTGAGGTCAACATCTATTGTCACTCATAAGTCTAACTCTTGTCATCAATACAAATAATAACATGAATTCTCTTGGGCAATAATACTAACATCCATCATCTTTAAAAAATGTGAATAGTTATCATTCTTAATATTACTAACACTTAACAATGGAAAGATGATCGACACAAGTCATTGACATTAATAGTAGTACATGTTATTGCAATAATGATAATATCTATCATCACCATTAAGATCAGCACCTCCCATCACTAGGATTGATGTTTGTCATCCTAGTAGCTAGTCTTTTTTCAGTAAGGAGAAAAACAAGCTGATTATTAAGCGGTCTTTTATGATAATTCTAAAACCTCAGGTCTCTTTCTTGATTAGCCATGGTAGCCATTTTTTACAAATTACATCCATTATATTGCATTGATATATTCTCAATTAATAGGGGGTGCATCAATTGTAATATATGACTCAGTTGTTGCATTTTCTACATTTACTACAAATTTGGCACATTACTTGCAAACGAAGTGAGCATCAACCACTGGAGGAGCAGTTAAAAACATTCCTACTATTGCAAGTGAACTAAATTGAAATGCTATAATTAAGTGCTCGACTAGGAATTGAGAAAAGTATCATTTAGTTATAATATTGGACGTGAGGGTGGAGATTCTTTGGTCGCTTCAATGACTACATTTTTCTCCTCACTATGGAGGCAGGAATACATGCCTACAATGTTTATGGGTTGTAGATTGCTTAATAAAGAAGTTTAAAATTTATTGTATGATGGCGGCATATCATTTTGTTTATAATAACACATATGTTGTGTTCATGTGGAGAATCAACTTCAACAAAAAATATTTAATTTTTCCTCTATGTCAGAGAGATATTGAGTTATTTATTGATTCTTATTGTATATGTTAGGTAACTCATTTTTAAGTTGATCGACTTTGGAATAATTGATAGATTGTAGGCGACAAATAATAGTTGTTTAGATCTCAGTGTATATGTTCATGGTAAGGTAGTAAGAAAAAAAACTGATGTTGTAATAGTAAAAAGAAGTGACGCGTCATGATTTTAGTTTAAAAGACTCCAAAATTGAAAACTTAAATTGGGGATAATGATGCCAACAAGTTATATGAGATTGTTGAGCCGGGTGGATGTTTTCATCTAAGTATCGCTCAAAAGCATTTGCATGGAATAACTTGATGACATGTGGTCTTATGGTCATGTGATTATCGGCGATGAAATGAGCGTTTAGAATGATTTTGATTTTGGACATCAAAAACTTGAGTTGAGGTGGGATATCGAGAGTTGGCGACTTGACAGCTTATTCTTCTTCGTTTGTTTTAAATGATCCTTGAACATTTATAGAAGAGACTATGTGACGATGATTCATAAAATAGAGTAAATAATTATGTTTAAATTTTAAATTATAAATATAACTTTATATATATAATGATGAAAGATGAAATAGTCACAAACATTTTTTATGCTCGTGAAAAATGACGACAATAAGGCGAAAAGTTAGAACGAGAAATTTGCAAAACGAAACAAAGCGAAACACACACATGATTTACGTGGTTCGGCAAATTGCTCTACGTTCACGAGCTCGCATAGGATTTTATTACTTGAGGATTTACACCGTCAATCACGTCGACTCACAAGAAAGAACTCATTTTCTCTCCCCTTCTCTCTCTCCTTCTCTCTCTCCGTGAGCCGTCAAGAAGAAGAAGACGGGAAAATAAAGCTTTCAATTTACCCTTTTTGCTTCACCCGTGAACAAGCATCGAAAACTAAGGCGGAGAGTTTTGTTGCTTGAGGGAGATTTTAAATCCAACTTCTTCTACGCATGATGGTTGGACCCTCCAACATAAAGAAGCGGGAGATTAATTTGGCAAAGCTATAACAGGGAAGAAAAAACATAAGGAAAAAAGATTAATTAATTTCCATAAATAAGAGAGCTTTTTGAGGTAATTTAATTAATAAATGATTAATTAAATACCATGAAGGAGGAACTCGTCATGTAAACAAACGCCGCTAAAGATGTCAAAACATCCAAAAGTGGACTAGTTTCCATAACTCAACAATTTCCCACTTGGAAACTAGAATACTAGTTGCATCGTCCCCTCGCTGCATCGTCTTTTTGCTCAAACATGATATCATCCACCTCTGTAACTCAAAGTCTCTCGTCTTAAGCTAAGACCACAGTTCGAAGTCAAACAAAACTTTAGCTTCTCCTTTTTTCTGACCGGCTCTCACTTGCTTGAATTATCATCGTGCAAGGTTTCTTCATAGCTTTGCGATTCCCCACCATCTGTCAACAGAATGTAATTCGAGGTTGGTGAGAAACGCTGTGGAGAACATCTGTTCCTGACTTACCTACGAATTGTAGTTGTAGGGGTGGACAGCTCTGAAGCTGAATGCGGAACAATGGGAATGGGTGCCCCAAACCCACTCTCTTCATCACTTCCATCACTAGCTTGCACTGTGACCTCTGGTAGATTAACAAAACTTGCCTTTTTACTGTAGTCATCAATGAATGTGGCATAGTAGTGAGAGCCACTAAGAGATGCCACTATAGAAGGTCCACACAAATATGTGTGTACATGATCTAGTTTTCCTGTCTTTAGCGCTCTGCCACTTTTGTGGAAACTAACCTTCTTCTAGTTCCCTATAATGCAACTCTCACACATGTTGAGATTAACTGACTTCAGTTCTGGTAGCTTGCCTCTGAAATGAAGTTCTTTCGTGCCCCTCTAACTCTTGTGACCAAGTCTGCAATGCCACAAATCTATCGTGTTATCTACATTTGTAGTGGTAAGAGTGTTGAGTAAACATGTAGTCTTATATAGTGCGTCAGTTTTCTTATCCCGAGCCAGTACCAGTGCCCCTTTTGTAACTTCCCAGGAGCTATTTGAGAACATTATTGTATGACCACCCTCATCGAGCTCGCCCACGAGATGTAGGTTTTTCTTTAACTCGTGAATGTGTCCGACCTTTTCCAATGTCTATTTGCTCTAGTTAAAAAGTGCAATGTCAATGTCTTTCATCCCCACCATGTTCAGAGCTTCTCTATCAGTCAGATATATCTTCCTAAATTCACATGCAACATATTTTTCACATTAACTCTCAAGGGGGAGAAGTTTGGAAAGAAGCCCTTGAATCTAGTATCTAGTCATCAACAGAACTGTGAATTGTCGCACAATAGTGCATCATGTACTTCATCAGTTACAACATTAACATTATCATTCTCCATCTTCTTCGGATTTTTGCAGTTCATTTTTATGTGGCCAACTTTGCCACAATTCTAGCATGTTGCATGTTGACTGTGCTTTAACTTGCTCTTCGCCTCCGTGATTTGATTTCGATCTTCCCTCATTTGAGTTCATATCTCGTGATATCCCTCTGGAATCAACATTCAGTGCTGAACTCATACCCGACGTCTCGCCAGAATCATTTATACACACCTCCTCCGCCAAAATCAAATTGCAAACATCATCATATTTCATTTTAGATTTACCCTCAAAATTCGTTAACTGCCATCCTCATGGCTTCCAGCTTATTTTTCAATGAAGCTAACAATATCAGTGCACGTATATAGTCGTCAAAATCAATTTCAACAGACGACGATTGATTTAATTGATTTGTGATGGTATTAAAATAATTTAGATGCTTAGGACAGACACACCTTTCGTCATCTTTAAATTAAATAATTTTTTCATCAGATATACTTTGTTTTTTGCCAACTACTTTTCATACATACTTGATAAGGCTGTCAAGAGATATGTAGTAGTCCTTTCATTGATGACGTTGTGAGCAACAAATCTCGACAAGGTTAATCGAACAACCCCTAAAACTTGTCGATCTAACAAATTTCAATTAGTCTCATCCATCTTTTTGGTCGCTTTCCAAGAATGTGAAGATGAAATTTCTTTTCATAGAGGCGGTCATCTATCCGCATCCTCCAAGTAACTAAAATTTGTGTCATCGAACTTTTATATCCTCAGTACCTTCACTTCATCTCCGGCCATCACTTTCTCTCATATCTGAACCACAGCTCTGACACCAATTGTTGTAAATAACGAAGGCAATAAAGTGAAAAATTGGAACGAGAAATTCACAAAACAGAAATAAAGCATAACATACATAGATTTATGTGGTTCAGCAAATTGTCTGTGTCGACGGAGCTACAGAGGAATTTATTAATTGAGGATTTACACCATCGATAACGTCGACTTACAAGAAAGAACTCTTTCTCTTTCTCTCTCTCTCTCCTTCTGTTTCCTTGTGAGCCACAAAGAAGAAGGAGACTGGGAAATAAAGGTTGTAATTTTCACTTTTTGCTTCACCCGTGAGCAAGCACCGAGAAAACGCGGCGGAGAGTTTGGCTGCGTTAGGAAGATTTTAAATCCAACTTCTTCTGCACATGATGGCAAGACTCTCCAACATAAAGAAGCGGGAGATTAATTTGGCAAAGCTATGACACGGAAGAAAAAACATAAGAAAATAAGATTAATTAATTTCTATAAATACGAGAGCTTTTCAATGTAATTTAATTAATCAATGATTAATTAAATGCCACGATGGAGGAAATGTCACGTAAACAAATGCTGTTAAAGATGCCAAAACTTCCAAAAATGGACCGGTATCCATAGCTCAACCTTTAAGCTTTTAATCATACTTTTTTATTGATCGCATGAATAACGGGTTTCTTAGCCTGCCCTTGAATTAAGGGGGTATATGAGAACGAAGTGTTCTGCTTAGGTTGCTGAGGAGTGGAGTCTTATGCTACAAAGATCCAGAAGGCAGCAAAGAAACCAATAATGGATGGATGCGATGAATGTTTGTCAAATATGAAATGATATATTTATGATCCAGATTTTAACCATATTTAAAATTTCATTTTTAATTATCGTGAAATAATTAATTTTGATTGAAATTTTAGTTACACTATTAATAATCGAACATTTCAGGAAAATATGGCTATAGTATAAAAATATATATAATTATAGCCATTTCTTTTAAACATAGAAAAATACAATTTAAATTTTATTATTTAGTTAAATCTTGAAAGCTTAAAATAGTAACTCAATTTTATGAAAATATTTCAGCCCAAAATTAGACTATTGGATTGACCAAATTATGAAAAAGTGATCACCTATAATTTTTTTAAGGGAGCAAATCACGGAATAAAATAATTTAAGGGGTTTTATATAAAACGCCACCCTTGAGGGCATTTTACATAAAGTATTATTAAAAATAATTTTCTAATATATATTACTAAATTATTACAAGTAATTTATATATGACTATATATTACATATGATCATACTTAATTTATAAATAAAAATTACATATTATTTTAATTAGTTTTATTAAAACATAATTATGTTCAAATTACATTAATTAATATTTAAATAATAATGAATTAATCAATTTCTTACTTATTATAATTTATAACGTTATAATAAGGAACCTATTAAATTATATCTTTTATATATATATATATATATATATATCATTATAACATTATAACTAAGAATAAGTTATAATGGTTAATAAATCTTATTAGCAAAAAATATTTGTTAAAAAATAAATTAACTAAGTTTCGCATTAAAATATGTTCATAACATCATGTTTAAAAAGTAAAACCATCTTCTATGTCGGGGTAGAATGATACATGAGCTTGTTGCATCTCAAAACAGCAACTGAACTAGTTGATTTCGACACTAATGTTCTTAAAATTTTACTTCAACATCATCATCTTCAGTTGCATCATTCATAGTTTGAAGTGACATCTAATAGTTCTTTTTTTTTTCATGAGAATTGTTAATATTTAAATCGGAGACGTATCGAAATTTCAAGCCACGAAACGGAGACCAAAATTTCAGTACATTTTTTATTTATAAGCCACCAACTCCCATAAACGAAGAAAACTAGGGGATGCTATATCATGCTACAAATGATGTACCTGAAAATGAAGATGCTGAAATAAAATTTCAGTAATCTCAATTGCGACATCAACTGGTTCGACCGCCATTTCGATATACAAGTGGCTCAGATGCCAATTCATGATGGCATAGAAGATGATTTTACTTTGTAAACGTGATATTATGAGCATGTTTTAAGGAGCAAGATACATTATGAATTTGATTTATTGTTAGTTAATTCATTTTTTTTCGCATCTATTTTTTGCTAATAGGATTCATTAACTAGTACACCTTCTTTTTAGTTACAATATTATAATGATATATATGAAAGATAATTTAATAAGTTGATAACTATAACTTGATAAATTAAACTATGAAATAAATTAATTAATTTATTATTATTTAAATATTAATTAATATTATTAATATTTAACTATATTTTAATAAAAAATAATTAAAATAATATGTAATATTTATTTATAAATTAGTTATAATCATGTGTAATATATATTAATATATAATTAATTTATTGTAATAATTTATTGGCTATATTAAAAATTATTTTTAATAACATTTTATGCAAAATGCCCCCAGGTGGATGTTTGTGTTCCTTCTTATATCTTTCAGGTTTCGCAATTTTCTCCCTTGGAATAAATTAAAGATGAGCCCCTTTCAAAATTTGGCCTATTAGATGTCTGAATTAATTGTAGCAAGGTACTTTTAAAATTTATTTTAATATGGAGCCAAATGGATCCTATAAGGCCATTTCAAGCCCGTTAAATTGGACCATCAAATATGCTTTTAAGAACCTCAGCCCAGATAAGATGTTTCTTTTGTTTTCCATTAAGGCCCATTTTTTCCGTTTATAACTTTGCTCTTAATATAGTTATTTTTTTACCGATTTTTGGCGCTGCTGGCATAGCCTTGTTGAGATTAAAAATATGAGTGACTCGAGCTTGCTCAGGCTTGGCTTAAAGACTATCTCGTGAATTAGCCTCGATGAGCAGACCCAACACGATTAGCACGTGAGCCGATTTATTTTAAAAATAATTAATAAAGATATATTTAAAATAAATTAAATTAAAAAAAATCTTTAAATTATTTAAAAAATTTAAAAATTAGTATTTTTTGTTTTATATAAAGTGACTTCTTATTAGTTATCTATTAAATGCTCATTATATTTGTCATTTAATTATAACATTAGCTAAAATTAATAATTTTCTTCTCTTTTTATGCCAAACACCATCTTGAACTCATAGAATTAAGATCGAGCTTGAGCTCAAACTCAATTGAATTGAACAAGCTCAAGCTCCAATTGAGAATGGCTCGAGCTCGACTTGAATCGTTTACATCCATACTTGAGATAGTGCCAAATGGTAGCAACTTATGACGGGGACATGGTAAACTGACTTTTATTTTTAAATTATAACACACGCACACACACACACACATAGATATATATACATCAAAATTACGTCAGCACGAATCACAAAGAGATCCAGTGAATGGAGAAGAAAGTGATGTGGCCCAGCAAAACCTAACAAAGATGATCTCGGATCACTTGCTCAACTGATCAAACTCACGTACCGAGAAGACGGCATGCCTCAGACAAATAAGGGGTGGATCACTTCTGAAGAATTCGTATGATCAGACCCGCTCATATGAGTGTCGTTTTTCAACCCGAGATCAAGAAAGAGAAACAGATCATTCAGTTCCATAATGGTCAACGTGATCCGTCAGCGAGGCGTCGCCTAGTCTCACAATCGTCCGACCTCACAGTCTTCTGGCCAAAAAGTTGCCCGACCTCGCAGCCTCTCAGCCTTACAGCGGCCCGATCTCGCAACCGCCTCACTTGACGACCATCCAATCTCATAGCTGCTTGGCCAAATCCATGGGCCCCACTGATCATTTTTGTGTATGCATTGAAAATACTCCCATCATATCCACATACTTTAGGGGTATAATATGTAATTGTAGAATGACTCATCCTTATAAAGAGGGGTCCATTTGATGAATAAAGGTTGCACAAATTTATTGTTCATTACCGTGCTATTGCTCTCGCTCTCTTTCTCCCATCCTTCAGTGTTCTATTCCTTAGGAAAAACTCTCGGACATATTTAGATTCAACACCTAAAAGATACGCTGAGTGTGGCGGTCAAAAGCTAGATGAACCTAGACGTCAAATAGTTAGAAACATGAGATATTGTGGAGGTGGTCACAAATTTCAGGTGATTCCAATACAAGGCAGCATATTATTTTTTGATAGAATGAGCACTCGGAAATCGACAATGTCATTGTACTTGAGGCACGTCAGGGAAAGCGAGGCAAAGGACATCCTCGGGGAAATCCACTCTAGATAATGTGGGAACCGTATTGGAGTAAAGACATTAGTTCATCGAGTCCTACAACGGGAATATTTTTAGCCGACATTACTGAAGGATGCTGAAGAATTCTCCAAGAGATGTAAACACTGTTAGAAATATAATCCGCTGCAGCATCAGCTAGCCCAAAAATTGCAACCAATCACCATCTCATGACCCTTTGTCATCTGGGATCTGGTCATCTTAGAACCATTCCCACCTTCTAAAGGACACCGGTGTTTTCTCCTAGTGGAAGTGGATTATTTCTCGAAGTGGATCAAGGACAAAGCTCTCGCTTGGATTATAGTGGACGTTATCAACAACTTCATATGGATCGACTTGATATGTCTCAATGGCCTATCACTGATAATCATCATAGATAACTGGACACATTTCGTGAACAACAAAATTTAGAATATTTGTCAAAACTAAAGAATAAGCTTAAAATTTGCCTCGGTTCATCTTTTGTGAACCTATGACTAGGTTGAGGCGGCCAATAAAATCATTCTAACTTGGTAAGAAATAAATTTGAAGGAGCGAAAGGTAGTTGGGCAAAGGTCCTCCCATCCATTTTATGGACCGTCGGCACAACCCAGTCAATCGCAACTAGCCAAACTCTTTTTATACTTTAGCACAAAATGGAGGCCATGCAGTCGGTCAAGTAAAACCATCACAGACAGAGTAATCGTGGTTACGACATTCGATGAAATAAATCTACTGGAATTTCTAGAATCAAACAATGAGGGAACGCAGCCTGTGCTTGACCTTGTAGAAGAAGCCCGAGTGCAGTCCGCTTGCAGTAGGAAAAAGTCAAAAGGGGATCTGCCTAATACTACAACAGGCACGTCTGAGAAAATTCTTCTCTCCTAGAGACCTGGTGCTAAAGAAGTCTGATCCTGTGGCGTGAGGACAGGAAATGAGAAAGCTAGAACAAACATGGAGTGGACATCACTGACCTCTAGATAGGACCCGGGGCATACAAGCTAAAGACTCATGCAAGGAATGAGGAACCCGATCTTGGAGCGGGAATTGTCTCAAGAAATATTTTTCATAAATTTCACTTTGTGTTTCATAGAAGCAATTATGAATAAAAAATATTCTTTCAGCTTGTTTTGCATAATGAGAATCTTTTCAAGTTTTCACTAATAATTTGTATGAAAAGTGCCTGAAAGCAAAAAAAACTATCATATTACTACTCAATTCCAAAGAGTTCAGATGAGTAACTAGAAGGCATGGTGCGACAAGAGGTAGAAGAGGGAGTCACAAAGAGTAAAAGAGAAGGATAGTTTAAGAAGCTAGACAATCGTTTCACCAACTTATAACCAAAAAATAGGAGCTAAAACGCCACAAGGGAAATATAGTCTTTTCAACACATCAAAGTGCCTGAAAAGGGTTAAATCATACATATCGATAAACCAATGAATGCATATATGTATAAAATAGTTGAAAAAACTTATACACACACACACACACACACACACACACATACATATAAGAAAATAAAATATATTTACATCTGTGCCACCCATTTACAATTATTCATATGGATTGAAAGAACTTCACAAAGTTGTGTCGCTGCCTCAGCCGGGACATAACACAACTAGGACAACTGCTTGAACATTAATTCTCCCCCTATCCGAACATTATCTACTCTATTTATTTCAGAATACAGCGGGGGACCAAAGCTTCCTCCCAGATGGCATCTAACTTAGCCTTTAGAGAAGTCAAATCCTCTTGAAGAGCAACTTCACTAGTCCAGACAGCCACTAACTGCTCCTCCAACTACATATATGCACGTCACGTAGGAGGCCGCCTCCTGAGGAAGCGAGGAAATGGACGAAACAGATGGTCCCGAAATGTTATTCGTTCTCACCAGACTCGTTGATTCATCAGAAAGCGACGCTCCATAGTGCATAGGATCCTTCGCTAACTGCGGAGCCAGCCTCGAAGCTAACCTTAGGAGTCCCTCGTTCAACATGGCGTGGAGTCTTAGTACCCTTACTAGAGGATGGACCATCATCCGATCCAGAGTCGAAGTGTTGAAGGAGACGTTTCTCCTTTGATCTACTTTCCCGTTGGCAGAGGATGAGAACTGGGCTAAGGGATACTAGTCACTAAGGGGCACGAGCAATGCCCTGCTCATCCACCATCTGTACTTTCAGAGGTAGGAGGTCAAAGGCAGGTTCTTGACTTTGACCCTCCCTCAACTCTAAGAAGGTTAGAGGAGGAGCGGTTTGGTCTGTTGACCATCTACCATACTGTTAGCATTCATCACGCGACGTTTCTTCACTTGGAGGCAACCCTTCGCCATTAGAGAACATTCCACGGAGCAGCTGTTATTTGAGTTTGAGGACTCGACCACTCGGGTCGGGGCCCTCATCTTAGGCATGACTCGCTTTCCGGCTATTTGATCTTAGAGCTGGACTTCGCCCTCTTAGTCGAGCCAGGAACACTAAAGCTCGAGCCTCCTCACCAACACTCGGAAAATACCTACCTTCTTTGCTCTGTACTAGGGACATGAAAGTTAAGAAAATGCTCAAAAGATAATTAGCCACATCACATATATAATGATTTTGGCATGAAAATCAACAAATAATTAATTATTGCACATTAAATGGTCATGAATACAACAAAACTCGTTTCAAAATCTAAATTCTCTTGCCCTTATCATGGTTTCCACTATTAAAGAGCAAAGAATCGGGAAACTTAAATATGTACATAAAAAATATATTGGCACGAATCACAAATACATCTCCTAGTTGATGAAGCAGGTGATGTGACCCCGCGGGACCTACCAAAGACGACCAAGGATCACATGCTCAGCCGGCCAGTCGCACGTACCAGGAAGATGGTACCCCCCAGACAGATATGGGGTGGATCACACCCGAAGGATCCGTCGGACCAGACCCACTTAGACAAGCCCTCGTTGCTTTCCAACCTAGATAGACAACGAAAGAGAAATGGAACATCCACTTCCAGAATGGTCGATGTGAACCCTCAGCGAGGCGTCACCCAACCTAATATTCGGGCGGTCGTTACCCTCAGTTAGGCATCACCATGCCTCACAGACGTCCGACCTAACGGTCGCTTGGCCTAGCAGTCTCTCGATCTTAAGGCTGCCAGATTAGACGACCAATGACTGTGTGGCTGCCCAGCCAAATCCATGGGCCTTAGGGGTCATTTTTATGCATGGACTGAAATATCATTGCCATACCTACATACTTTAGATGTACAATATGTAATTGTACACTAACCCATCACTATATATAGATGGTCTATTTTATGAATAAAGGTTATGCAAATTTACTATTCATTACTGTTCTATTGCTCCCACTCTCTCCCATCCTTTAGTGCTCTATCCGTTAGGCAGACTTCCCAAACATATTTAGATTCAACAATACAGTTTAGTATAAAAAATCATGCAAACTGATAAAACAAAAATTAAAAATTAATATGAAAATGCAGCACCCAATTGTTTGTTCCAAGAAAGACAGCAATTGGCTTTATTTTAGCCATTAGGTAGCCCAATTAGTTTAGAACCCAGAAAACAAGTGCATTGTTCATGATGCAGTTTTGCATATGACGCCCAAATAAAGGCTCTAATGGCATCATGTACATATACATATGTATATATATATATATATATATATATATATGTATGTATATGTATATATATATATATATATATATATATATATATATATCATGATAGCCTGACTTCTAATTCTAGCTAAGATATGATTTCAACAAGTCAGCATTAACTAAGTGGAGCTGGCTTTTCGATGTTCGGTTCAAATTGGCGTCTAGTCTAAGCCCATTTGGATCACATGCATTTATCAAATAAAAATAATATAAACCAACTTATAACTTGACGACAAAAGAAATACCCAAATAACCCGCTAAAGATGTCAGCAGAACAAATCTCAACTATACCTAAACTCCAACTAACATTTAGATTATGCAGACACCTTTATTGATGAATAATAAATAATTTCACTGAAATATTGAGTTAGAACTCAAGCCTTCAGTTGCTGATTTTATCACAGATTTAAGCAAAATGATAAAGTATTGGTCCACAGGCTACTGTGCAATTAATGATGCATGCCAGTGATCTTGAAAACATAACACGTTCCTTACACTCCATGCAGATTGTTGAGCCTGTGCTAAGCAAGGATTTGAATCAGCTAGCTTTTACTCTCACACACACAGTAGAAGAGAGAGAGGGAGAGGGAGAGGGAGAGGGAGAGGGAGAGGGAGAGGTAATTACTGTGATATACTTTTTACATGTGGCTTCATGTGATTTCCACACTTCATTTATCGTAAAACTAAAGTTTTTATGGCAAAATCATGATTGCGAAACATTTTGTAAGAAGGGCAGGTTTCTCTTTGATTTAAGGCTTGTTAACTGCAGTCATAGAAGTTCGTACTTATCACTGATGACTGGATGCTTCGAATTATGGCGACCAAACTACTAACTTTGAAGAAAATAAAGTGTGTTTGATTATGAGTAGAAATGTGTAATTATGGGTATTACAATTCATTGTGTTTTTTATTAGATAGATTAAAGTAGCATTCACTCATTTTGTATTGAATAATTCAAGTTTAGGCCTTATGCAATTGACTTGTATATTATAAAAGATGAGAATTTTCACCAATAACTTCTTCCAAGTAATAAGTAGTCGTTTTCGATTAGTGTGGCAGATAAGTACAATTTTATTTTACATGGATTCATCAAAAAATTCAATGAAAATTTAAAAATTGTTAAGATCAAATAATCATAATTTTAAGAGAAAGGGGGCATTTACATACATACATACATACATACATACATATATATATATATATATATATATATATATATATATATATATATATATATTGATACGACAACAAAAAATATTCATTATCTAGAACGAATCTTAAGATATAACACGAATGTTGGTGCAATCTTCTAAGTAAGAAACGTTAAAAATTTTGATAAAAAGTCATCCAGAACTCCAATTTCAACAAACTTATAGTCAAACTAACCGGCTCAATGAGACAAACCTAATGATATAAAAACTAGTCCAATCCAAATCAAATCAAGCCCAGATCAAGTCATTAAGCCACTCATGAAAGATTTCTGGACAAATTTAGAAGGTCAAAAAGATGTCGGCACTACCAAGTCTATACTCGAATCGAATGTCTTGACAAGACGAATCCAACGATCGTAAGGTCACTCAATTTCGACATCGTTAAGGCCATCAAATGCTCCCTAAACGCCGTGTGATCAATGGAAGCCCTCTAGATTGTTTGATCAAAATGACTGCATTAATTGCACCCAAAATACTATAAATAGACCCCCAAACCTCACATGAGAGGTGGTCGAAGCCTAAAAGAGCTCGAAGCGTTGAGAGAAGCTGCAGCGCTACGACTACCGTCGACCGCCGTCGACCGCCGCCGACCACCGCAGATCTCTGTTGATCACTGCTGACCGCCATCGACCATCACCTACTGTCTTCAACCACGGTCGATCTCCATCATCGACCATCACCGACCTCACGTCGACTCCGTCAACCGTCGTCGACCACCGCTAACCGTCATAGTCAATCACAACCAACTAGACGCTGTCAATCGACACTGTAATCTGAAGAATATAATCATAATTTCCTGTCTGTGGGATAAGGGATTTCTGTAATCATCAATTAATAGTGGATTTTGGCAACTAGGTCAGGCCTCGTGGTTTTTCCCTTTACGGGTTTTCCACGTAAAAACTTTTGGAGTCGTCACTGCTTATTTTCTTTTTCATCTGTGTGTGCTGAATTCTCGTACAACGCTGAGACGATAAATCCGTTACTCTACCGCCGCGAATTTTCTAGCACGCATTATATATATATATATATATATATATATATATATATATATATATATATATATCCCCAAATTCTAATGTGTTTGCATATCTAAGACTAACTTCACATTTTACATTTACATCACAACATTACCTAAAATGTCACTTTTTTAACCTTTAAAAATTGAAATACAGTTTTTCGTGCATAGAAAATATGACATAAAAATTGAAGATTAGATGTTAGATACGTAAATGCATAACAAATGAATGGTATGTGTGTAAATTGTCTAAAAAAATTAGGGGCATTTAAATATACACTTATAACACTTTGATGTCATAAATTTATGGATGATGGTTATATTGTTGATGTTATGTTAAAATTTTGAGCGATATACACATTTTTACATATATTAACAATGTTCCCCGGACCTTGAGGACCAATACATTATGATTGCCACATATTCTCATATTCGGCCCACCTTGTCATACTGTGGCTAAAAAAAACATTAATAATTTTGTCATAAATTATTGCCATCTTATTATTTATTTCTCCAACAAAACTATGGGCGCTAACTTACTTTTTCTTCTCTTACACTAATATTGCTAAGAACTTTCTTACTATAAACTTCTTAAAAACTTAAAAATAAATAAATAAAAACCCGTCTCTCAAATCTAAACTTACTTAACAAAACCAATAAAAAAAAAATAGTTCCCCTGAAATTTATTAGTTGTGATTTCATTAAGACATGAGTCTTACCCAGTCATGAAGTTGGAGAAACAATCATTGCACTGTGTCTAGTTAGGGAGCATTAATTAATTGATGCAGAGCTGGCTTGTGGTTGTGAGCCTTCATCGACTCTATAATTTGATTCCAAATAGAAATAATAATGTTCTCAGAAATAAATGATTTTCCTTAAAACATTCTATAGCCATGCATGCCTATATGGCTATGTCACTTTATTTTATTTCTCAAATATATAAATCTATCTCATATTTTTATTCAGTAAACTACTAAATAGTCATGTTTATTTACATTGATTATATTAAAATTGAGCTCAAATAATCTTCCATTGAAACTATTTGAACCATAATTTAAAGTGTCTAGGACTATTTTGGCACTTATAAAACTTTTGGACTAAAGAACCCCATGTAAATAATCAGTTAGAAGGATTTAAACCTTATGGTCAATAAAGATATAAAATTATTATAAAAAAAGTTATTAGAAACTTATAACTTCAAAATTAAAATTTTGTATCCCATATTGCTTAAAAGCCTCAAATTTTTGTTAGTAAATGTGTAATATTAAAAAAAAAATAGATGACTTATGCCATTATAAATGTAATGGCCACTCTTGTTCTCCTTAGTGTCCCTTTGGTTTCTACAAATAAAAAATTGAGTTTTATGAAAATTAAATTTTATTAAAATTCTTATTTACTTAAATGTAATTAGACGTTAAATACTTATTCGAATTTTACAAATATTTTTATTTTTTTTCTTAAAGATAGAACTTCATTAGAACAAGTAAAAATAAGATTAGTATAACACAAAATGTTATTTTTTATTACAAGGAAATATGAGATCCTAATCCAAAATCCTAGACTTAAGCTATATATAATTTCATATGTTTAACATAAGCCCAATATTCGAGTCCTTAATTATAAACAAACTAAAATTTACAGGAAAATAAAATTATTATAATACGATTTATTTATTTATTTTTATTTACAATGAAATAGAAGGTCCTAATCCAAAGTCCTTTCCTTACAACCAAAACAATCAAAAAATTTACTTTAAAACTTCTTTTAATTTATACATGTAATTAATTTTATACTTATAAAACAACTATAATTGATTTTTATAATGTTCATTTTTTCTTTAATTAAACTATGGATAAAATCTATAAAAAATAAAGGTCCATTTACATACATACCACACAATTTTTATATATTTATATGAATCGGAGTGGAACCAGACTATGTTCGAGATAGGCAATTACCATCCTTGAATTATAATATCCATATATAAATAGTAAAATTTTATTATTATTTTTTTTCTTATACAATTTAAGTAATTTAATAGTTTTCCTTCTCCCGTTATATTTTTCTTCCAATACTTAAAATAATTAGACATTTGATAACTTCACTCACTCTAAAAAATAATAATGATTTTCCCTTGATATTAATCACCACATAAACATTCCTATTTGCATGCATATTATTTAAATTTTTAACATCATATTAAAAATACCATCACCGTTATATTTTTAGAAGTTAAATACAAATTTCATGCATTGTTATGATGTGTAAATATCAAATTTAATGTGGTAGATATATAAATACATAAGAATTGCATGGCACAGATACAAATTTCTCTAAAATTAAAAGGTTTATCCTTTCCTTAAAAGACTGTATACGAGGTTGCGTTTGTGAAAAGCAATCTTAGGATCGATAATCCGATATCTTACTTGCACGTAGCCTAACCATATCCAAATCCTTGCGGTCAAAATCCGTCCCCAGATATCTTTTGACCGACCTCATCAAACTTACTTTTCTTCGCAACAAATTAAATAATGAGACAACATTTTAATTGTATTTTATTTTGCCAATCAGAAAGGATTTTCAACTGCGGGAAAGAGAATGTTGGCTTGCAGCTCACGCCACACGAGTACGGGATCACGTGCCCGCGTGCGAGCGCGTATAAATAAAGGAACGTCGTCGCAAACCAACTCCGTTAAGCGACATCCTTCACTTCACCCTTTCCCATATATTCTCCAACTTTGAGGAAATATGTGAGTTTTAATTAATATTAATTGAATCAATGTTATGGGGATTTGGTAGCGGAATGTAGAATGGAAGGAATATAATTAGTTCCCATTATTTTCGTATAAGAAATTAAAAATAATAGTGTACCTTGCGATTACTTGAACCGCACTCTTATTTTGGGTCTTAAATGGTTACCCTTTTGGTGGGCAGAATCATTTGGAGCTGAAAAGAAAGGAAAATGGGTTGGCTTTTGTTTTCTTTTATGCATGGATTCGGGGCGAGTGAAGTTGCTTTTTGAAGTCTCCCATGCAAAAGAGAGTCAAATGACTCCAATCTAAGTATGGTATATGTAGAGTCGTGAAGGGGTTGAGTGTGGGGATTCTTTTGGTTTTTGTTTAGAAATTATATTTTTTTAAAAGTAAAATATTTATTTTTATTTAGTTTAAATGTGAAATAAAATTATCGATTGTGATGGTGATTTTAAGAAGTTTATTGAATCTATAATAAATATTGATGTTTCTTAACATTTAAGGAAATTATGAATTTAATAATCTTTATTATTATTTCGAATATAGGTTTAAATTTTAACTTTATAAATAAGAGTAAATGATTTCAAGGTCGTTGGATTACTACTTTAAAATCATTAAAGGACGAAAAAAAAGAGTGATTAATTAATATGTAAACAAATGACATTTTTTTCAATAGTAGTTAAGTCGAAAATGGCGAACCCTAATTTGACAAATCCATTATCATCATTCATTTGATTAACATGAATCTTGAGGGATTTTTAAAGGTAAAAATTTTATTATTAATTCAATATAATATGTATGAATTCTAATTGTACAAACTTACAATGTGAATGAACATGACTTTGGGTTAAACTCACGAGAAACCATAAGTATTCAACTTGACTATAATGAGCCCAAATCTAAAACTTAAAGTATCATTAAAAGCTTTGAGTCATTTATTAAATGAGCAAACAAATTTCAAAATGTTATTTATATACAATCAAAAACAATAACCAGCCTTTATCCCACTAAGTGGGTCGGGTACATGAATCCTATTTCTCCATTGTATCCAATTGAGTGGCATATTTTTATTTAATTTTAATATATTAAGATCATTTTTTAGATAATAAGCCCAATTCTTTTTAGGTATGCTTCTGCCTTTCTTAATATAAGCCGAGTGAAAACATCTACTCTTATAACCGGACCATCAGAGGGTCGACGTTTAATGTATCCAACCCATCTAGAACGACTCTCTCCAATCTTGTCTACTATTGAGGATACACTAACCGTATCACAAATATATTCATTTCGTATTTTGTCTCTAAGTGTTAAGACATTCAACTACCCAAGAATTGTCATCTCAGCAGCACATAAATTTATTTTATGCTTCTATTTAAAAAACCAACTGAAGTGGAAAATCCAAAGAAGAAGAAAAACGAAAATTCAAAAACACATGGAAATTTACGAGGTTCAGCAATATGCCTATGTCCTCAGGATTGAAGCGACGATTTCACTATTCCAGAAGAAAGTTCAATACATACCCATAGGGTTACACATCGAATATATTGTTAAATCCCATAGATAAAATTACTAGAAATACCCATGCACACCCAACCCACTTAACTCCAAGAGACAAACTTCTTCACTCCAAGTGACACATCTCTTCACTCCAAGGGATACACCTCTTCACTCCAAGGGACACACTTCTTCACTTTATAAGACACATCTCTTATATCAATTTCTGGTATATGAGTCATATCTAACACCAACATTTTGCAAGGTAAAGCATTACAGGTCCCAACAAAATCTTATAAAATTTTACCCCGAGTCTAAAAGGTATTTTTCTATTACACAATAGTGCCTGATGCATTCCTCGACTTAAACCAACCAACTTAAATTCTATTACCTATCGTCATATTAATCACCACCACTTTGAACAATAAACCCAAGAAAACTAAAATGTTCACACATTTTAATGATTTAATCACTCATAACTATAACTTTGCCACTAAAGCTACTACTACTAAAACTACATTCCATGTATTCAGTTTTAATTTTACTTAAACAAAAGCCTTTAGACTTGATACAACATGAACAAATTCTCATCATCAGGCACGGATCTCAAAGCATGACACGAATCTCGATACAATCTTTTGAGCAAGAAACATTCAAATCTTGATAAAAAATTATCCAGAGCTCCGATTTCAGCAAAGTTATAGTCAAACTGACCGGCTCGATGAAACAGATTCAATGATATCAAAACTAGTCCAATACGAGTCAAATCAAGCCTGAATCAAGTCATTAAACCACTTTTAGAAGATTTTCGGACACATTGGAAGGTCAAATGGATGCTGACATTAGCGAGACCATACTAAAATCGAGCGTCTCGATAAGACGATCCAACAAGCCCAAGATCACTCAATTCGATGTCGTTAAGGCCATCAAATGCCCCTTAAACGCCATCCGATCGAGGAGAGCCTCCGAGCCGTCCGATCAAAATGGCTGCATTACATTGCAACCAAAACCCTATAAATAGACTCGAGTCTCAAATGAGAAGGGAGAGAAAAATGAGAGAAGTCCAAGATTCATGGAGAAGAAGCAACTTTGCATCATCGCCGACATCCGTCGGTCACCGCCGATAGCCGTCGACCATCGCTGATCGTCGTGAACCACTGCCGATCGTCGTGGACCACCGTCGATTGTCGTCCACCACCATCATCCACATACCGTCAGTCAAAATTGTAATCTAGATCATATAATTACATTTTCCCGTCTGTGAGACAAGGAATTTCTGTAAACATCAATCAAAAGTGGATTCTCGTAAGCTAAGCCAGTTCATGATTTTTCACTTATACGGTTTTCCACGTAAAAATTTCTGGAGTCACTACTTGTTTACTTTTCATCTGTGTGTGTGCTAAATTCTCGTACAATGCTAAGACAATAATTGATTACTCTACCGCCGCGAAATTTCTAAAGACGCATCAAGACTCCAATGCTAATGATCTCTCGGCAAGTTACATTGATTTCTTAGGTTTCGTCTAAGGAGATGATGAAGTTCCATTCAATTCAATTGGAGTAAGTGTCGACATCTAAAAAATTCTTATTTGGTGAAATAATGATAGACAAATAAATGACTCAATTTTTTTTGCAAAAACGATAAATATCGATCATTTCAAATCGAAACTCATCTCTTCCAATCCCATCATCGCATCTTTTAAAAAAAAATTTTGAAAGCTACTTTACGGTGCACGTCAGTTTCTCATCTTGACACCATGCGTGCTGTAGCACCTGTGACGAATAAAAAGAAGGATTTTAAATAGCTATAAAATTTTAAAAAGTAAAGCAAAAGAGAATAAAAGTTATGCCAGTCCAATCGTTCTGTATCGGTTCGGCGCCAGTCGCCAGGCTACCGGCCGTAGCCGGTCCGTAAAGCCTGCCGCGAGCGCAGAATTAATCCAGCAACCGGTCAACCAAATCAACGCAAACGCATCACCCCTGCTCGTCGATAGCCGGCAAGTCACAGTCACGTGACTGAGTTCCCAATCTCTTTTGTCCTTTTCCCCAAATAGCCTGCCTTTTCACAGTGTGGCACGTGCGTGAACCAACGTACGATTTACGTGAGGATGCAAGAAGCGGACAAGTTTGATCATTGATGCTATTAGATTTTCGATCAGCTTTGCTTTTAGATTTAATAAAATTTTCAAAATATGTTATAAATGAATAAATTTTAAAAGCTTTTCATTTATTTATTTATACTAATAAAATGGCCAATCATTATTTTAAAATGTTTAGGTTCTAATTAAAGATTCATTTAAAAATGATTTTACTGATTATCCTTTATTTATTTGGTTTTTATATATAGGAGGAAAATATTAAACCGTTCAAATCACATGAGATGATTTATATTAATTTTAATTGAAATTTATAAATATATAAAAATGCCTAATAATTAGGCTACATATTAAAATCATTAACATTAAATGTATAACTTGTTCCACAAAATTAAAACTCAATTACATACTTAAATTTGATAAGAATTTTAACAAATAAAATTACTCAATATTTTGAAATTAATGATGTTAGAATCAAATTGGACTCTCATAATTAGCAATAATAAATGAGCTTAAACTAAAGATAACACTTAATTTGATTCATCTACGAACTCAAGAGACTTGGATATTTAATAAAAGATTGTATTGCGTGATGTTGAATCTAAATTTGTCTGGTAAATCGTGCCAATGGAACAGAGCGTTGGATCGAGGGAAAAAGATTGAAAGAGGGAGAGAAAGAGAGAGAAAGAGGAAACGATGGAAACTTCCCCTCTCAGGGGCAAATAGAGGTGTCCCCAAGCTCATTCATTTAGAATGTCGAATCTAATTCGTTTGTTAAACGATCGCTCGATGAATAGAGTGATGGACGGCTGGTGGAGGAAGATTGAGGGAGGGCGACTCGGGGTGTTCTCGGGCTAATGGGCGCATTTTATTCCACATAAATTTGACGTTACAAATGAGTGGAACAAAAAAACTCTTGTACATGAAACGACTCTCCGATTTATATATGACGAGAGTGTCGAAAGAATAATTTAATGTATCATACTTGCTTTAAAAAATGTAGTATAAGATATTTTAGCCTTTCATATTGTTGTGCCCTACTAAAAAGTTTTTTGTCATAGTCATCCGTAAGGAGAAAAGTCTCTTGTATGAGTCCTTCGTCAAGGGGAAAAGTCCCTAAACTAAATCCTTCGTCGAGGGCAAAAGTCTTCGATTGGAGAAAAATTCAGCCGAAGGTAAGCAAATTTGACGGGAGTAGATCAGATACCTCGAGATTCGTGCATATTATTTTTAATATACAAGTAAGAAGGTATATTTTAAAATAAAAATATTTTTGTAAATTATACAATAGATAACTCTAATTTTACATTTTGATAGATAGTCTATATTACATGAATTTATTTTTTTTCTTAAATTTCCTTTTCTATAATTTACTTTAGATTAAAATTTATTGGTATAATCAACTAGATTCTTGATTTTATTTTTCAAGAACGTTGTTGAATTCGAATCTGTCTGGATGACACGCCTAAGGATTAGAGCACGAGAAGGTGAGGGAGAGAATGGAACAAAGAAAGTAACAGCACGGTATAGAATAATAAAATCGTGTCACTTTTATTCACAAAAAGAACCCCCTATTTGTAGGAATTGTGTGTGTTTTGAGGGGGGGGGAGAGTACAATTACATTCTTTAACCCCTATGATACATAGATATAGCGGGGGTATATTAGTCAATACATGGATTCAATGTATGGAGCTTGAAATAGCATATGTCCTGATGGTGCCAGAAGCTAGCTAAGGGGTCTGTTCAGATGGGGCCGGGACCCTATGGTGGCTCCCACCCGACATTTATGGGTTGGGCATCTATACATTGAATACCAAAACAATTGTCGGTTGAATCCATGAGAGTAGTTGAGTCCAGTTTGTCTGAGGATTTTCTTCCTACTGGCTTGTATGTTCTGCCCTGTTATATATGAGATTCTGAATCATCTCAAGAAGGTCCCAGGCCGCCATGTCGTCTTTTCGCCTGTCGGCCAATCCTTTTACGATCCATGCTAACGTATTTTTGATGTACACGCGTCAAAATATTCATGATGTATATAGTGATTAGTATTGCACGAGAATCACGCATACTCTCACATAATTGAAGTGTTAAGTAAAGAAACTATAAGATTTTATCCGGAAAACTGTGGAAAGGAGAAAATATCATCCGGCTCTAATATAGTTGGACTAATCCACTATATAATGGTGAGTACTAAACCACTCTTCTTTTAAGTTAGGGAATATCCATAACGAGTCGTGAAGGTAGTAATCGTTTATTATAGGGCGATAATCCGCCATGAATGTTTTAGACGGTGCGAGTAGTGCTAGCATGTCGTAGAGGACATCTTAAAGTCATGTTTGTAGTTTGAAATGTGGGTCGTAGATAGTTGTTTCAAAAGCGTCGGTTCGCCGCGAGAGTGCTATAGTGGGGAGCTATAATGACATCCATAGGTTGTAGAGCTCGAGGTTGGGGTGCTGTGTGAGTTGTGGTCACGTAGGTAGCGGCGATGAGTTGTAATAACATTCATAGACCACGGAGGTCGAAAAATGAGTCTTTGCATAATTGTGATAATGCTTGTAGGCCACACAGGTCGGAGTTAGGAGGTGCGTGAGTTATGATCGTGTTTAGTAGGTTGTATAGGCCGTAGTTGGGATACTGCATAAGTTATGATAACATCCATAAGAAAAGGACCCGAGTTGGGAGTCGCATTGCAGGTTTTGACAACACACGTGGATCGCATAGGGTGGAGTGTCGGCATATTTTTAGGTTATGTGTTTTATTTTAAAAAGTGGTCGCCTACAGAAATTGTCGGCGAAATTTAAATTTTAAATTTAATTTAAATATATATATAATTTAAAAAGTAGTATTTGATTTTGAAAATAATTTTAAGTTTGAAAATTTAAACATATGAAATCGAAGCCGATCTCGCATCCAAATAGTTTATATAAACGAGCGCACACCATATTCGTATATACTATTCGAGAGTAGACACAGCTGCTTGCATGATGGAGCTCGGTTAAATAAGCTAGAAGATTTGTGGCATCCGTTTGATCAGCGAACCAATTTTATAAGTGATCGTTGAAAAATTTATTAAGAAATTCATACCTATTTTTTATGAAATTGTACTTTTAAAGAAGAGTATTTTCTTTATTTTATTGCGGGAATAAGAATTTAGGTGATAAAAGCAAAATCATCAAAAGGAGCAATTTGAGCAAAATCATGCAATTTGTTCCGAGTCGCCGACGACGAGATCGAGCTCGCCGACGGCGAAGGTTACGAGAAGAAAATTCCGAAGAATTTATAACCTGTCTCGCCGACAATGAGCTCCGAAGCCGCGACGATGCGAGCTAGAGCGGTTGAAGATCTTCTAGAAGCCTCGCCGACAGCGAGGTAGTTCGTCGCCGACGGCGAGCTAGTTCAAATGGCACAGATACATTGAACCTGGACACCTTTTGAAGGGATGCCTACGCACCTCTTGGTCCTTTGCTCACCTCTATATATGGAGGCCGAAATTCAGCTTATGTGTGTGCAGTTTTTGTGTCTTAGTGTGTTACTTAGTGTTAATTTGTGTGTTACCTTAGTGTTAATTGGTGCTACTTTTGTTCTAAGTGTTATAAGTGAGTTATTTTGAGTCTTTAGTGAGTATTTAGTGAGTCGTGCTGTATCTTTGGAAGGAAGAGTCAAAGGAAGCTGCGAGAGTCTGCTTTAGGGATAAACTAAGATAAGTATTTGTATTTATTATTTAACTTTAAATGAAATCGCATGCTTAGTTTAGTTTCCATGCATTCCAGAGTAGTTTATTTAGTCTTTCTCCCGTTTATGAAATTAAGTAACTTGATGAAATTAAAATAAAGATACTTTTATATATTAAATAAATTGTGATAATTTTTATTTAAAACTTAATTTACTTTTCATACCGGCCAATTCTGATTTGTTAAAATATGTCGATTATCAACTATAGTAAAGATTACATCCGATATTCGGGGAAATTAAGCGTCAGCGAGGTGCAAATAAATAGGGAAATAATATCACTGGGCGTAGAATCGAGCGTTTTAGTGTGACGGACTAAAATATTCAATTTGATCCATATGTTTGAGAGCTGAAGTGTACATGCGCAGTCCTCGAGCGTAGGAGAACGTGGGAGCTCGATGGCTACCGATCCTCCCACATTAGCGCGCGATTCGATGTCAAACGTAGGATTAGATCAATATTCTTTACACAGACTAAAGGTAGCATTACGAACGCTCATGTTGACACAATACCGTAACATTATCTACATTTAAATTCGTACAATCATTTAAATTTCTAAAACGAGGAAAGATACTTTTTCTTGAATAGTTAAAACTTATTTGAAGCAATTAGTTTTATTTCTACTACACTTGTAATTGCGTATAAATTTTCTACTTAGTTAATTTATCTAATTAAAATACTTAGTTTACTTTATTGCGCTTAAATTCGGAATTTCAAATTTCCGTATAATAATAATAATAATAATAATAATAATATTATTATTATTATTATTATTATTATTATTTTAAAATTAGCTTGTTATTTAATTTTCTTTCCCGCGGGATCGATAACCGAGACCCACTGTAGTCTCGTATTACTTCGATACGATACGTATACTTGCGTAGCATCCACAACATAAACAATTACAATTCTATACATATAATATAGCGGGGTCGAGTTTTTAGCTTCGTTGCAATCAAATTAAAATATCATAATATAAATTTGTCGGTCAATAAGCCGATGCAGAGTTCCCCGCTTATATAAAGGAATTAGCCGGGGTTTATATTACCTAGGTTTTTAAAGTTCACTATATAGGCAAGCCCCTATAGTTAATTACATCTTAAATGAAGTGAATCATTTAAGAAAACTCTCGATAATGATCAATGGTTTTGCTCTCAAGAATTTCGAAGTTTAAGGTTTTCAAAGGATTTAATTTTGGAATTTCGATAGGAATGGATCAAATTTGGAATGCAGTTAATTTCGTGGAGTTCGAAAGGAAGAAAAGTAGGATAAGCCGAGGATCTAAGAAGAATCTCTGGCAACTTCCCAAACTATCATATTGTTTGGCTTCAATTTAGGAATTTATTTAATGCTTCGATCCCGCCAATTTTAATTAACTCGGACTTATATTAGTATGACATAATCATACAAATAGTCTCGAAGATGTGAGGGTTTATGTCGTACCAAACGACTACCTCGGAGTCCTAAGACCGGTTAGAGGCTTAATTTACATAACATGATTATGCAAATGCCTAACGAAGAGTCGAGGATTTATAAGCTGCACTAGAACAAAACTACCTCGAAGTCCTATGGCTTCGGTTATTTAATTCTAAGAAAGCTTTGCTCGAGGTAGATCCGAGCTTTGCCGATGACGATGGCCGTGTCGCCCACCATGCTCCGAGCTCCTTGTTGTTGCAGAGGTTTAGTTTTAGAAGGCGACAATCAAGAGGTGAGAGAAGTGTTTTGGTTTAGTGAAAATCTTAAAACCTAAGTGTTTTTTAATGTTTTAATTAGAACAAATCTTAAAGTTGTTTAAACGGAACCGATTAAGATCCCACTGGTTCCGTCATCCCAACACTCGTTATTTTCATCGAATTCACTTAGTCCGGATGAATTTGCTAAAGCTCAACTCGAATGAGTTACACACTTTCATTTAGACATGTGGGAAATCCCGATAGCAACACGTGGGTTACATCATCCGAGGTATTCCCGATCATTCAACGAGACGTTTTAATTTAGTTGCAATTGTAGTTTTGTTGTTTCGTTTGTGATTAAATTTTGAGTTGTTTTATATTTTGAAATGTTGTGGCGGTGAATTTTATCTTTGCAGATGACTTTTAATTTAGTTTTGGTTTTAGGTTCGGGACTATCCTAAAGGTTTTGGTTTTCATGCAACAGTTGTTTATCATGCAAGAGGAATAAAGTACAGTGCATGTAAGTAAATTGCAATAAAGTAAATTGCAATAAAATAAAAGCGTTCCTGGAGGGTCTTCTCGTCATCCCAAGCTACACTTAAAACACATGTTAAGGCATTTAGATATTTCAACAAGTATCTAGGTAAAGCTAAGGGAGAGGTTTTGGTTGTCTACTAAAGTCCTAATCCTATAGCTAGTCATCCCCTATGACGTCTAGGTTCTTGTGTTTTGGCTTAAGGACGATTTTCTTCATCAAAGAAACAATTAAATTCAATTGTTCTTATAAACATCCTATCATATTGAGGAAGTGCTTAAGACGAGTCTTAAACATCTTTTCAATACCTCTAGGATTGTTTTAAGTCCAAGAGAATTTAATTATACAAGTGAATTAATCATCCAGGGGTTTAAGTTTTGTTCTCTTGCACTGTGAACTAGGACATTTGAATATCCTATAAGTGAAGTAACTCTTCACTTGATACCTCATTTAAGAGTTATAATAATAAGAGCTTTAAAAGTGCAAATCAAACTATTAAGTATTTTAATGATTTAAACTTAATGATTTAATTTTAATTTTGACTTGATTATATAAAATCAATTTAAGTTTGGAATAGTGTTCAAATTATTTTAGATTTAATTCTTAATGATTTAATTTAGGTTTGTTGATAAATGATTTTGATTTAATTTAATTTAATTCAATTTAATTTAATTTTAATTTTAATTTAATTTTAATTTAATTTTAATTTAATTTAGTTTTAATTTAATTTAATTTTTAATTTAGTTTAATTTAATTTAATTTAATTTGATTTAATTTAATTTTAATTTGATTGATATTATTCTTTTAATTTTTTTTAATTAAGACTTAAGTATTATTGAAGTGATTTATTTAGGGATTTTTTTAAATTAAAGAATAAATGTCCTCTTAATAATATCCCTACTTTAATAATTCCAATTTCTATTATTCTTCCAAAATTTCAATTAATTAATTAATTAAAGTTTATTTTAATTATATTTCGAAATGGTTAAGTAGGTTTCTACCCTCAATCATTTAAGTTTCAATCATCCAAAATCAGTTAAAAATCAAATATTTTACTTCTACCTTTTCGATTAATCCTAAAATTTTAATTAAATGTTGAAATTTCTAATTACCCTTTCGTCCTTCAAGCTTAATAATTCTATAACTCACTAAATTAAGCTCAAATGAACTTGAAATTTTATGTAACCTCACTCACATGTCAATTAAGATATTCGAGGAGAAAATGTGATTTTTCCGTATTTAATTTGTTTATGTAATTATTTTTAATGAAGAATAGGGGTTTTCAAGAAAATTCAATATCATGACCAAGAAAATGTTGTCGTCCTTAAGAAATTATGGGATGTTCCTAATGACTCAGAGGACCATTTGGATCAATTTTGGTGATTTTTTTGAATCATATTTTATTTATTAGAATTATTTTGAGTTTTGGAGTAGTAATTAATTTTAAAATAAAATTAAATTTGAAAAAAGGATTTTATATTTTTCTTAAATCTCTCGACCTCAAGAGTCCAGAGAAAAATAAAATTTTATATTTTTCTGATTTTTCTTTGATTTGTTAGAATTATTTAAGTGAAAAGGTTGAGAAATACATTTTTTTAATATTAAAAATTACATCAAGCCTTTAAAATTCAATATCTTATCCTAGGGACTTAAGAAAAATAATTGGTTTGTTCCTAAGTAATTAGAATTCAAAATTTGACATTTTGGTGATTTTTAATATTTTTGTGATTTTTATTATTTTTTAATTATTAAAAATATTAAAATAATGATAAAAATCAACTTTTTTTAGAAAATTACAATTTTAATTTTCCTAAGTTCCTCCGATATCAGTAGAAGCTCCAAAACCATTTTTGTGAATTTTTGAAAAGTATTTTGTGAGTTATAAATTTTTAAAGTTTAATTTTACCCATTTTGCTTAAGAGGCTTAATCAACCCATTTGGTGGGGTTAATCAAGTCCAATTGATTTCAAATTTTTATGAGATGTTCCTCTATTCCCAAAGGTCAGTGGAGAATTTTTTTTAAGTTAATTTGATGTGTAGTTAACCCTAATTATTTAAAAATTCAATTTTGGGTATTTAGACTAATTAGTGGTTATTCCAAGTGAATTAACTCAAAACTTATTTTTCCTAAGTTCCTCTGGTCAGTAAGAAACATCACCAAATTTTCCTAGAATTTATTTCTCAATATGCTAATTATTGGAATTAAAATATTAAAAACAAGAACATGCAATTGAAAAATCAATAACTTCTCATAGGGATGGCCTCGACCTTGGAAAATTCAGGGAATGTTCCCAAGTTCAGAGGCTTTAAAGCTCTATGGTCTCATGCCATGGTGAATTTTCTATGTGCATGGAGAATTTTAATAGTGCAGAGAGTAATTAAATCATTAAAAATAAAATACTAAATGAAATTATTTGATTTCTTTTCCACATTATTCTCCTCTCGTTCGCCGAGCAAGAGTGTATTTTTATTTTATTTTTAGGATTTTCTACACAAAGTTTTGGATTTTTCTAAGTTCCGGTAATTAAATAAATCCATAAAATCCTATTTTTCTATTTATCCGAATCGACGCCGCGTCATCCTCAAGCATCTCCGAACGACCACGCGAGGCTTTCTCAGTTCAGCGCTGCCATCCGACTCGGCCCTCCAGGGCCCGCGGCTCATATACCATCGCGCTGTCCGACTTGATCCCGACCGTCCGCTCGATACAAGCTCGATCTGACGTCTCCTGGTCATCGTCTACGACTGGTGTGCACCCGTGACCGTCCACACTAAAACCCTAAGATCTCACTCAATTCTCAACGGATTTTTGTGTTCTTATGCTCTCATGGATTCGTCTTCGAAGAGACGAACACATCCATATGGTAAAACATGCATTGAAATCGATTCATATCAAATGGAGAATCTCCAGGAGCTCGGGAGGAAGAGAGTGTTCATACCTTTGCTAAGAGAAGTGAAGCTTCGATTTGAGAGTTGTGTCACGTTCGATCGGGTCCAAGCAAACTTCCGATGAAGTCCACTCGGCTCCGGTGAATCGCCTAGGTATAAAGGCGACCACGGCCCGATCACAAAGCTTCGAGGGCTCGTGAGCAACTTGGAGTGGTCTAGAGAGGGGGCTTTCACCTGGGAACTTCTCCTTTTGTCCGGCGAAGCTGCACGACCAATCAATTTGGAGATCGGCTCACCGTAGTGAGGTCTCCGTTTTCGGAGTGAAATCTGGACTCGAAATCGAGCTCTGTTAATGGGGATTAGTGGACAAATGGACATTGGAGATAATTACTTTAACGTTCGTTTAGTGAGTTACGACAACAAAAGCTTTCGAGAGGCAAATTGATGTTCGAAATGGTTTATGATTTAATCTTGGCGAATAGTGTTTAAATTTGGAATGAGTGTTCAAAGTTGTTTTATTTTTGAATTTCTTTATGTCTTAGGTGATGTTATTTTTAATTCAATTTTGTTTAACTTTAATTTAATTTAATTTGGTTTAGTTTTAATTTTAATTTAATTTAATCTAATTTTAATTTTAACTTGATCCTATTATTTAATTTAATTTAATTTAATTTAATTTAATTTAATTTAATTTAATTTAATTTAATTTAATTTAATATGTTTTAATTTAATTTTATTTAATTTAATTTAATTTAAATTTTAATTTAATTTTAATTTTTAATTTTAATTTAATATTTTATCTTTTATGTTTTAAAGATGATTTAATTGTAATTATTAAAGTATTAATTTAATTGAAATTTTAAAAGGGTTTAATTTAAATAATTTAACTCTAATTTAATTTAATGATTAAGTCTTTTAAGCATTTTAAATCTTAAATTTGAATTATCATTTTAATTAGGAATTAAATATTATTGAGATGATTAATTTAGGATTCTTAAATTAAAGAACAAATCTCTTCCTAATAATATCCCTATTTTAATAATTCAATTTTATTATTCTCTCCAAATTTAATCAATTATTTAATTAAGCGTTTATTTCAATTATTTTTGAATTGTTTAATAGGTTTCTACCCTTATTATTCTAATTTCAATCATCCAAATCAGATAAAGATCAAATAATTTACTTTTTAATTTTATTAAGCCTAAAGTTTTAATTAAAGGTTAAAATTTTAATTACCATTTTGCCCTTCAAGCTTAATAATTTCATAACTCACTAAATTAAGCTTAAATGAACTCAAAATTTTGTCTGTAAAATGAACTTGAAATTTCTATGTAACTTCACTCATATGTCAATAAAGATATGAGAGGAGAAAATGTGTTTTTTCCGTATTTAATTTATTTATGTAATTATTTTTGGTGGAAAATAGGGATTTCAAGGAAAATTTATTAATATGATCAAGGGAAAGTTTCTATCCTTAAGAAAATTATGGAAATTCCTAATATCCGCAGAGGATCACTTGGACTGAATTTTGGTGATTTTTTGAATTATATTCCTTTTATTATAATTATTTTGAGTTTTGGAGTATTAATTAATTTAAAAATAAAATAGAGGTTGAAAAATGAATTTTATATTTTTCAAAAATCTCTCTGATATCAAGGAAATCAGAGAATCAATTTTTATAATTTTCTGATTTTTCTTTGATTTATTAGAATTATTTTAATGGACATGCTAGAAAATACATTTTTTTTAATTTTAAAATTACCCTAGGGCTTTAAAATTTAATATCTCATCATAGGGACCTAAGAAAAATACTGGGTTTGTTCCTAAGTGATTAAAATTCAAAATATAACATTTTGGTGAATTTTATTATTTTTGTGATTTTTATTATTTTTTAATTATTAAAAATATTAAAATAATGCAAAAATCAACTTTTTTAGAAAATTGTAATTTTATTTTTCTTAAATTCCCTGATATCAGAGAGGCTCCAAAACCAATTTAGTGAATTTTTGAAAAGTATTTTGAAAGTTATGAATTTTTAAAAGTTTAAATTGGCTAAATGGCTTAATCGACCCATTTAAGTAGGGCTAACCAAGTCCAATTGACTTCAAATTTTTATGGTGGGTTCCTACTGATCCTAAAGGTCAGTGGAGAATTGATTTCAAGTCAATTTGATGTATGATTAGCTCTAATTAATTAAGGACCTATTTTGGGTGTTTAAGCCAATTAGTGGTTATTCCAAGTGGATTAATTCAAAACTCTATTTTTCCTAGAGTTCCTTCCGCTCATAAGAAACATCACCAAATTTTCCTAGAATTTATTTCACAACATGCTAATTATTGGAATTAAAATATCATAATAGTGACCTCAGATTGAAAAATCAATAACTCTCCATAGGGTGGCTCTGACTTTGAAAATTCAGTGAATGTTCCCAAATCCGCAGGCTTCAAAAGCCCTATGGTCTCATTGCCATGGTGAATTGTATACATGCATGGAGAATTCGAAAATGTGCAGAGAGTAAATAAATTATTAAAAATAAAATACTCGATGAAATTAAATGATTTTTTTCCACATTATTCTCCTCTCGTTCACTCGAGCAAGAGGGTATTTTTATTTTATTTTTTTGATTTTCCTACACAAAGTTATGCATTTTTGAAGTTTAGGGAATTAAATAAATAGAAAAATAACCTATTTTTCTACTTATCCACGCGGCGCTGACTCAACCTCGGCATCTCCGAAAGGCCACGCGGCGTGTTCTGACTCGGCGCCGCCATCCGACTCGGCCGCTCGTGGGCCCGCCGTATCGTTCGTCTCCTCATCCGGCGCGATCCCGGCCGTCCGTCCGCGCATGTATTACAATGAACGGCATCCGTTCATCGTCCCCAAGCCTCCTAAACCGAGAACCGTCCACACTAAATCCTTAATATCTCACTCAATACTTAACGGATTTTCGTGTTCTTGTGCTCTACGGATTCGTCTTAAGAGACGAATACATCTATACTGGTGATCATGTATCGAAATTAAGGCATTTGAAATGGAGAATCTCCGAAGCTCGGGATAAAGAGTTAGCTCATACCTTGCTCGAGAAGTGTGGCTTCAATCTGAGGGTTGTGTCACCTTCGATCGCGTCCCAACAAGCTCCGAGATGAAGTCTCCCGGTTCGGTGAATTGTCCAGGTAGGATTTCGACCACGCTCGATTACAAAGCTCGGAGTCCGGGAACGGATGGGTGGCCCGGAGAGGGGGCTTTTGCTGGTGGACTTCTTCCCTTGGTCTGCGGGAAGGTGTAGATCAATCAATTTGGGGATTGGTCCACTCTGTGAAGAAGTGTCCCGGTTTTATGTGAAGTTCGAACTCAAAATCGAGCTCGCTCGTAGGAATCGGGGCCGGAATCCAAGCTGGGAATCAAGTGCTCTATGTGTAGAGAGTGGTCCGGAATGATTTTGGCAGAGTTTCCTTAAGGTTGGTTCAGCACTCTCTCCCATGGCCGAGAGAGGGGGTGTTTAAATAGGAGAGGTGGAGGCGCTCCCGGGGGAGTTGAGGCTCGGGATCGCTGGCTTGCGCGAGAGAAGAACAGCCTGCGATGGCCATCGGGCATGCGGGCGGCTCGCAGCAGGTGAGAATTCCAAGCTTCGGCTCCTCCCGAGGTCTCGGCCATGGTGTGTTTCCGACGGCCTGTGTGGCCGGCTCGGCGAGTGGGTCACCATCTCGACTCGTGGAGGTCGGGGCTTGGCAATGGTGAAGTCAATTGGACTTGGACATGTGTAAAGTGCTTGGATTAAAATGGTATGGGGGAGAGGCCACTTTGGCTTCGATTTGGGTCAACCCATCCTTTTGGGCTGAGTGCACCACCCGAGGCCTAGTTTTGGGCTGAAAAGAGTCACGGGTCGGTAGAGAAAATGGTGTAGTATCCAGTCAGAAATAGTTTAAGTTAATTTCGGGTTATGGTGTTGCATTAAAGAAGTTAAAATGGCTTAAGGAAGGCTTAGGAAAGGACTCCCTCCTCTTGCCATTAATGGCTTGGTGACAAGTCAAACCCCCCATGGCTTCATGTGGCTTGTCCATGGCTTGCATGTGGCTTCATTTGGCCTAGTCCTCGAGCTTAGGAAGAGTGGATTCATTTATATGAAAATGGAATTTGGAGATTTTGGCAATTTAGTGAAAAAATTTAGATGGTGCTTGATTTAGGTTGATTTGATGATTGATTTGGGACTTAGGAATTGATTCCAATTAGAGGGATGATGAGAAAGAATTGTCATGTGGGCTTTGGGCTTTTGGATTTCACTTTGGATGGGCTTTCAAGATGATTTAGAGAGGTGGGGTTTTAGATAAATTTTAGGATGATAATTTTGCAAAGGATTGGATCCGATAAGTGTTGAATTTAATTTAGGAATGTTTCATGAATGATTTGGAATAAATTTGAAGTAGTTTGGGCTTGAATTGGGTTGGATTTGGACCTCTTCGGTAAATGGAGCGATGTAGGTCGAGTGGGCTAACTTGGGCCAATGTTGGGCTAGGGTTGAAATTAATGTAAAATAAATGTTGGGAAATGTTTATGAGAGTGTTTCAAAGAGGTTTTGGCTTTGGTTGGGTTTTGATTTTGGGGTTTGGGCTTATTTGGGTTAGGTTTGGGTTTAGGTCGAAATTGGATCTTCTAGCTTTGGGTTGAATTTGAGTGGGGTTTGGGTCTAAATTTTGGGCAAATCATGTTAGTGTTTTGTTTGTAGGGATGTTAAGGAAGGTTTAGAAAAGATTTGGGGTTAATTGGAGTTGAATTGGGTGAGTTTGGGTTAGGTTTGGGTCGTAGGTCCAAATTGGGCTTTAAGGTCAAGTGAGATTAGATTCAAATGTCAATCAAATTGACTTAGATGCGGTCAAGATTGGTGTTTGGAATGTTAAATTGAAGTTTAGAATTGAATTGGATCAGAATTTGGGTCGATTGGATAGGTTTGGTTTGACATTGAGTTCATTTTGGTTTAAAATGGGTCAATTCGGTAGGTTTTGACAAAATTGGCCCATGGTGTAGTTTAATAAAATGAAATTGGGAATATTTGGGATTTTACGGAATTTTTTGGGAATTTTCTGAATTTTTGGATTTTTTGGGTCAAGAGGGGTATTTTGGGTATTTGGAGGGTATTGGGAGGTATTTTTGGAATTTTTTGTATTTTTGGCTATGAATGATCAATTTGAGTAATGTGGGAATGTTTGGGATTGGTCTTGAGGAATTTTGGTGTGATTTGGAAATTTTGGAGGATTTGGGTAATTTCGAGGGTTTTGGAGTAGATAGGCGGGTGTAGGGTCCGGAGTCAAAAATCGAAAATTCAGAAATGAAGATTGAGTGAATGTAAGCTGGAATGAAATCATTTTGGTTGAGCGCGTGAGACATATCGAAGCCGCACATGACCATGAAGGGACTGCTTTGAGGCGCATCCACGTATGTTGTTCTGACCACCTGGCGCTGAGGCTTAGGGGTTAAGGACCATCCATGTGAATCACCTTCATGATCTCGGAGGTCAGAGTTAGGTATGGGTGTGTTTTTAGGAGGTGTGTAAGTGTAGTGTATAAGTGTAGTGTGTGTGTAGGTCGGCCCTCACCGGACCGGGCCACCCGTGGGCGATCCTAGGCCAGGGAGTCACGTAGGGACTCGTCTTTTAAGCTTCGCATTTGATTTCGACCCTAAGGTGATTAGGGGTCTACGGCTCGAGTTTGTGGAGTTTTCGGGGAGTTAAGAAGTGGTTTGAATTTCTAAGTGGTGGGTCCCGATTCTAATCCTCTAAGATAGTCGAAGAAAAGCTTAAGGCTAGATCTGAAATATCTAAAAAGAAGAAGAGAAGACCTCATCGAAAATGAGGTCGACATCTCCGAGGGGAGTTAGGGGTTGGAATCAGCATGCTGCGGGTGAGGAGAAGAACAACCATGGTGGCCATAGAGCATGGGGCAACCTCGGCAGGTGAGAATTCCCGAGCTTGGGCTCACATGATGCTCTCGGGTGTGGTGTTTTCCGGCGGCCCGGGGTGGGTGGCCGGTGGGCATGGGTCACCCTCGGGGTCGGGAGGCTCGAGGCTTGATGTTTGTGAAGTCGATTGGTTGCTTGCCATGTGTAAAGGGTTTGAATCAAAGTGGAATGGGGTAAGGGTTTATTTTGGCTAAGTTTGGTCAAATGCATGGATTGGGCTAGGTGCACCTCCCATGGCTAGTTTGGGCTGAAGAGAAAGTGGTTTAGAGTCAGCTTAATTAGTGGGGAAGGGTCACCATCCAAGTACAATTAAGTTTAAGCAAGGTTTAGGGGAGACATGGGAGTGGTTAATCACTCTTAAGAGAAACATTAAAGGGTCCCCTCTTCTTGCCATTTTGGGTATGGTGAAGTGTCCAAGGCTTTCATGGCTCACATGTGGCTCATGCATGGATTCATGGCTCACCTTTGGTTTGGGAAAAATTAAGTCGACTTTCATGAGGAAGGATTTTGTGATTTTTGGCATTTTGGTGAGAGTTGTCATGAGGTTTGATTTGGAATGGTTTTGATGATGAATTTGAAAGTTAGGGAAGGTCTTAATTGGAATGGATGATGAAGTGTAATGTCATGTAGGCATTAGAGTCAAATTTGGGCCTTTGAAATTATTTTAGGAGTGGGCTTTTTTAGGAAGGCTTAAGGAAGTGGGCCTTAGGTTTTAAAATAAATTTATGGATGGGATTTTTGTAAAAGTTTGGGCCAAATAATTGTTGGGTTTGGTTTAGGGATGTGTCATGAGTGATTTGAAATAAACTTGAGGTGATTTGGAATTGGATTGGGTCTAATTTGGGTCTCTTTGGTAATAGAGTCCAAATGGGTCAAAATGAGCTACCTTGGGCTAAAGTTGGGCTAATGTTTGAAATTGATGTAAAATTAATGTTGGGAAATGTTTATGGGGGTGTTACAAATAGGTTTCAACTTTGGTTGGGTTTTGATTTTGGGATTTGGGCCCATTTTGGGTTAGGTTTGGGTGTAGGCCCATTTGAGGGATTTTGGGTTTAGGTTGAAGTTTGGGTAAGCGTTTGGGTTCAAATTTTGGGCGAATCGATGTTATTGTTTTGTTTGTGGGGATGCTTAGGAAGGTTTTAGAAAAGATTTGGGTCAAATTGGGATTGAATTGGGTTGGTTTGAGCTAGGTTTAGGTCATGGGTCAAAATTGGGCCTTAAGCTTTTAAAATGAAATTGGATTCAAGTGCGATCAAATTGGGCTTGAATTTGGTCTAGATTGATATTGGGGATATTGAATTGAAGTTTAGAATTGAATTGGACCAAAATTGAGACCAATTGGGGTGATTTGGTTTGACATTGGGTTCGTTTAGGTTCATTTGGGTTTAAAATGGGCTAAATCGGGGGTTTTGGTAAAAGTGGGGTAAATTGACAAAATTGGTCCATGGTGTAGTAGGAAAAAATGAAATTGGGAATATTTGGGATTTTCTAAAATTTTTTGGGAATTTTCGAATTTTTGGATTTTTAGGTCGAAGGGGCGATTTGGTAATTTGGAGGGTGTGAGGGTATTTTTAGAAATTTTGGTATTTTTTGGTGGATAAGTGGTCGATTTGAGTGGGGGAAAATGTTTAGGATTGACTGCGAGGACTTTTGGGTGATATGGAGATTTTGGAGGATTTGGGCGATTTCGAGGCTTTTGGTAAGTTTAATGGGTGTGGGGTCTACGAGGTCAAAAATTGAAATTTTGGAAGAATGAAGATTGATCGAAATATGAGTGAAATGGAATCACTTTGGTTGAGCCATGAAGTCGTATTAAGCCTATATGAGCCATGAGAGGACTCATTGGAGGCATTCATTTATGTTGTTCACAACCCTTTTAGCCGGGGGCTTAGGGGTTAAGGTCCGTCCATATGAATTACCTACATGAGTCGGGGAGTCGAAGTTGGGTATGGGTGTGGTTTTAGGATTTGGATTGTGTGTAGAGTGTAGAGTATGAGCGTAGTGAGTGTGTGAAGTCGACTCTCATCGAGACCGAGCCACCCGGGGGTAGTCTGGGCCCGAAGAGCCCTATGGGAACTCATCCTTTAAACCTTCGCATTTGATTTCGACCATCTAGGTGATTAGGGGTGTCTGATCGAAGCTTGTGGGGTTTGCGGGGAGTCCGAGGTGTTTAAACTTTAAAGGGTGGGTTCACACTCCCCAGTCCTCTACAGATGGTCGAAAGGAAAAGCTTAAGAAATTTAGATCTGAGAATCGTAAGAGAAGAAGACCTCATCGAAATTGAGGAATCGACATGGAGTTGTGGTGCATGACTTGTGCTTCCAATGTCGTAGGGATTGCGAGAGGCCATAGTTGGGAGGTTTGCATGAATTTTGATAACGCTTTGTAGGCCATAAAAGTCGGGAGTTTGGAGCTACATGAGATGTGATAACATTCTTAGGTCGTAGATGTCGAAATTGGAAGTTGCATAAGTTGTAATAATATTTATAGACCATAGAGGGCGAGATTTGAGAGCTACGCAAGAAGGGACATGATAACATCAGTAAGAATTTATAGAGGTTGAAATTAGAGGAGTTGCCGAAAGCTATGGACCTCATATGCTTGTAGTTGGTTGCTTTTACACCGCGAGTGTTTACGAGGCACGGGTTACTCGCGCAAGCGTCCGTGGTGTCGCGCGTATTTTTAGGTCGGTGTGTTGTGTTTTTAAGAGGGGTCGCCTACGAAATTGTCTGGCGAATTCTTAATTTAGTTTAAATAAATAATTTTGGAAAGTAGTATTTGATTTTGAAAATAATTTCAAATTTGAAGATTTTAAGATATGAGATTAAATCGATCTCGCATCCCAAATAGCTTATATAAACGAGCACCGCACCACAGAACCGTGCGCGTGCGCGCACACACGGCTGACGGGGCAAGCCCGATTAGATAGACTAGAAGATTTGGTGACACTGCTTAGCTCCGCGAACCGGTTTTAAGGGGGCCGATTCCCCCCGATTAATATGAAACCATTAGAATGTGGCCCATTACTCCGGTTCTTTGACATTCCGTATAGGCACGCCCTTATAGTTAATTGCATCATAAGTGATTCTCGTCACTTATGATGCAATTAACTATAAGGGTTTCGCCCTTATAGGAACTATAAGAACCTGCGAATATAAACCCCGCGTTGGTTTCTTTATATTACAGCAAGGAACTTGTCGCTTATAAAATTGGTTCGCAGACCAAACGGATGTCACAAATCTTCTAGTTTATTTAATCGAGCCCCACCGTCAAGCAGTGTGTCTATCTTTAGGGATAGATACACGGTTTGTGGTGCGGTGCTCGTTTATATAAGCTATTTGGGATGTGAGATCGGTTTAATCTCATATCTTAAAATCTTCAAATTTGAAATTATTTTCAAAATCAAATACTACTTTCCAAAATTATTTATTTAAACTAAATTAAGAATTCGCCGACAATTTCTGTAGGCGACCCCTCTTAAAAACACAACACACCGACCTAAAAATATGCCGACACCACGTATGCTTACGTGAGTAACCCGTGCCTCGTAACACTTGGTGTGTGCCAACCAACTATAGCATATGAGGTCCATAGCTTTTGCAACTCCCAATTTCAACCTCTATAGCTTACGGATGTTATCATAACTCATGTAGCTCTCAAATTCAGTCTCTATGGTCTATAAATATTATTACAACTTATGCAACTTCCAATTTTGACATCTATGACCTAAGAATGTTATCACATCTCATGTAGCTCCAAACTCTGACTTTTATGGCCTACAAAGGTTATCAAAATTCATGCAGCTCCCAACTATGGCCTTTGCACCCTACGGACATTAGCACAAGTCATGCAGCTCACAACTCCATGTTGACCTCAATTTTGATGAGGTCTTCTCTTCTCTCTTTAGTACTTAGGATCTAGCCTTAAGCTTTTCCTTTGACTATCTTAGAGGACTAGAAGTGGAACCCACCCTTTAAAGTTTAAACACCTCTTGACTCCCTGCAAACCCCACAAGCTTGATTGTATACCCCTAATCACCTAGATGGTTGAAATCAAATGTGAAGGTTTAAAGGATGAGTTCCCTATAGGGCTTTTGGCCTCAGGACTACCCTACGGGTGGCTTCGGTCCGATGAGAGTTGACTTACACACTCACTACGCTCATACTCTACACTCTCACACACACAATCCAAATCCTAAAACCACACCCATACCCAACTTGACTCCCTGACTCATGTAGGTAATTCATATGGATGGACCTTAACCCCTAAGCCCCTGGTTAAAAGGGTTAGGAACAACATAGTGAATGCCTCCAATGAGTCCTCTCATGGCTCATATAGGCTTAATATGACTTCATGGCTCAACCAAAGTGATTCCATTTCACTCATATTTGATCAATCTTCATTCTTCCAAAATTTCAATTTTTGACCCCAGAGACCCTACACCCATTAAACTTACCAAAAGCCCTTGAAATTGCCCAAATCCTCCAAAATCTCCATATCACCCAAAAGTCCTCAGAGTCAATCCTAAACATTTTCCCCCACTCAAATTGACCATATCCAGCCAAAAATACCAAAATTTCTAAAAATACCCTCAAGACCCTCCAAATTACCAAATGCCCCTCTTGACCTAAAAAATCCAAAAATTCAGAAAATTCCCAAAAAATTTCAGAAAATCCCAAATATTCCCAATTTCATTTTTTCCTACTACACCATGGACCAATTTTGTCAATTTACCCCACTTTTACCAAAACCCCCAATTTAGCCCATTTTAAACCCAAATGAACCCAAATGAACCCAATGTCAAACCAAATCACCCCAATTGATCTCAATTTTGGTCCAATTCAATATCCCCAATATCAATCTAGACCAAGTTCAAGCCCAATTTGATTGGCATTTGAATCCAATTTCATTTTAAAAGCTTAAGGCCCAATTTTGACCCATGACCTAAACCTAGCTCAAACCAACCCAATTCAATCCCAATTTGACCCAAATCTTTTCTAAAACCTTCCTAGCATCCCCACAAACAAAACAATAACTTGATTTGCCCAAAATTTGAACCTAAACGCCACCCAAACTTAACCTAAAACCAAAATCCCTCAAACGGGCCTACACCCAAACCTAACCCAAATGGGCCCAAATCCCAAAATCAAAACCCAACCAAAGTTGAAACCTATTTGTAACACCCCCATAAACATTTCCCAACATTAATTTTACATCAATTTCAACATTAGCCCAACTTTAGCCCAAGGTAGCTCATTTTGACCCATTTGGACTCTATTACCAAAGAGACCCAAATTAGACCCAATCCAATTCCAAATCACCTCAAGTTTATTTCAAATCACTCATGACACATCCCTAAACCAATCCCAACAATTATTTGGCCCAAATTTTTACAAAAATCCCATCCATAAATTTATTTTAAAACCTAAGGCCCACTTCCTTAAGCCTTCCTAAAAAAGCCCACTCCTAAAATAATTTCAAAGGCCCAAATTTGACTCTAATGCCCACTTGACACTACACTTCATCATCCATTCCAATTAAGACCTTCCCTAACTTTCAAATTCATCATAAAACCATTCCAAATCAAACCTCATGACAACTCTCACCAAAATGCCAAAAATCACAAAATCCTTCCTCATGAAAGTTGACTTAATTTTTCCCAAACCAAAGGTGAGCCATGAATCCATGCATGAGCCACATGTGAGCCATGAAAGCCTTGGACACTTCACTATACCCAAAATGTCAAGAAGAGGGGACCCTTTAATGTTTCTCTTAAGAGTGATTAACCACTCCCATGTCTCCCCTAAACCTTGCTTAAACTTAATTGTACTTGGATGGTGACCCTTCCCCACTAATTAAGCTGACCTAAACCACTTTCTCTTCAGCCCAAACTAGCCATGGGGAGGTGCACCTAGCCCAATCCATGCATTTGACCAAACTTAGCCAAAATAAACCCTTACCCCATTCCACTTTGATTCAAACCCTTTACACATGGCAGCAACCAATTGACTTCACAAACATCAAGCCTTGAGCCTCCTGACCCTGAGGGTGACCCATGCTCGCCGGCCGACCACCCAGGCCGCCGGAAAACACCACACCCGAGAGCATCATGTGAGCCCAAGCTTGGAATTCTCACCTGCTGAGTTGCCCCATGCTCTATGGCCACCATGGTTGTTCTTCTCCTCACCAGAGCAGCTGATTCCAACCCCTAACTCCCCCTTGGAGATGTTGACCTCATTTTTGATGAGGTCTTCTCTTCTTCTTTTTAGTACTTAGGATCTAGCCTTAGGCTTTTTCTTTGACTATCTTAGAGGATTAGAATTGGGACCCACCACTTAGAAATTCAAACCACTTCTTAACTCCCTGAAAACTCCACAAACTTGACTGTAGACCCCGAATCACCTAGAGGGTTGAAATCAAATGTGGAAGTTTAAAGGATGAGTCCCTATAGGACTCTTTGGCCTTAGGACTGCCCTGGGTGGCCTGGTCTGGTGAGGGCCGACCTACACACACACTACACTTATACACTACACTTTCACACACCTCCTAAAAACACACCCATACCTAACTTGACCTCCAGACTCATGAAGGTGATTCACATGGATGGTCCTTAACCCCTAAGCCCTTGGCTAAGAGGGTTAGGAACAACATAGTGGATGCCTCAAATGAGTCCCTTCATTGGTCATGTGGGCTTGATATGTCTCCATGGCTCAACCAAAATGATTTCATTCCAGTTACATTCACTCAATCTTCAATTTTGCAAATTTTCAATTTTTGACCCCCGAGACCCTACACCCGCCTAGCCTACCCAAAACCCTTGAAATTACCCAAATCCTCCAAAATTTCCAAATCACCCAAAATTCCTCAAGACCAATCCCAAACATTCCCACATTACTCAAATTGATCATTCATAGCCAAAAATACAAAAAATTCCAAAAATACCTCCCAATACCCTCCAAATACCCAAAATACCCCTCTTGACCCAAAAATCCAAAAATTCAGAAAATTCCCAAAAAATTCCAGAAAATCCCAAATATTCCCAATTTCATTTTATTAAACTACACCATGGGCCAATTTTGTCAAAACCTCCAATTTGACCCATTTTAAACCAAAATGAACTCAATGTCAAACCAAACCTATCCAATTGACCCAAATTCTGATCCAATTCAATTCTAAACTTCAATTTAACATTCCAAACACCAATCTTGACCAGATCTAAGTCCAATTTGATTGACATTTGAATCTAATCTCACTTTTGACCTTAAAGCCCAATTTGGACCCATGACCCAAACCTAACCCAAACTCACCCAATTCAACTCCAATTAACCCCAAATCTTTTCTAAACCTTCCTTAACATCCCTACAAACAAAACACTAACATGATTTGCCCAAAATTTAGACCCAAACCCCACTCAAATTCAACCCAAAGCTAGAAGATCCAATTTTGACCTAAACCCAAACCTAACCCAAATAAGCCCAAACCCCAAAATCAAAACCCAACCAAAGCCAAAACCTCTTTGAAACACTCTCATAAACATTTCCCAACATTTATTTTACATTAATTTCAACCCTAGCCCAACATTGGCCCAAGTTAGCCCAATTTGACCTACATTGGCCCATTTACCAAAGAGGTCCAAATCCAACCCAATTCAAGCCCAAACTACTTCAAATTTATTCCAAATCATTCATGAAACATTCCTAAATTAAATTCAACACTTATTGGATCCAATCCTTTGCAAAATTATCATCCTAAAATTTATCTAAAACCCCACCTCTCTAAATCATCTTGAAAGCCCATCCAAAGTGAAATCCAAAAGCCCAAAGCCCACATGACAATTCTTTCTCATCATCCCTCTAATTGGAATCAATTCCTAAGTCCCAAATCAATCATCAAATCAACCTAAATCAAGCACCATCTAAATTTTTTCACTAAATTGCCAAAATCTCCAAATTCCATTTTCATATAAATGAATCCACTTTTCCTAAGCCAAGGATGAGCCAAATGAAGCCACATGCAAGCCATGGACAAGCCACATGAAGCCATGGGGGGTTTGACTTGTCACCAAGCCATTAATGGCAAGAGGAGGGAGTCCTTTCCTAAGCCTTCCTTAAGCCATTTTAACTTCTTTAATGCAACACCATAACCCGAAATTAACTTAAACTATTTTGATGGATACCACACCATTTTCTCTTAGCTGACCCAAGTGACTCTTTTCAGCCCAAAACTAGGCCTTGGGTGGTGCACCTAGCCCAAAAGGATGGGTTGACCCAAATCAAGCCAAAGTGGCCTCTCCCCCATACCATTTTAATCCAAGCACTTTACACATGTCCAAGTCCAATTGACTTCACCATTGCCAAGCCCTGACCTCTCTGGTCAAGATGGTGACCCCTGCCTGCCGGCCAGCCACCTGGGCCGTTGGAAAACACCATGGCCGAGACCTTGGGAGGAGCCAAAGTTTGGAATTCCCACCAGCTCGAGCCGCCCCATCCCCGGTGGCCATTGCAGCTGTTCTTCTCTTGCCAAGAGCAGTCGATCCCAGTCCCTAACTCCCCCCGGGAGGCCCTCCGACCTCTCCTATTTAAACACCCCTCTCTCGGCCATGGGGAGAGTGCTGAACCAACCTTAAGGAAACTCGCCAAAATCATTCCGGACCACTCTCTACACATAGAGCACTTGATTCCCACTGGATTCCGCTCCGATTCCCTACAGGCGAGCTCAATTTTGAGTTCAAACTTCGAGCACAAAACCGGGACACTTCTTCGCAGTGGACCAATCCCCAAATTGATTGATCCTACACCTTCCCCAGACCAAGGGAAGAAGTCCACCATCAAAAGCCCCCTCTCCAGGCCACCCATCTGTTCCAGACTCCAAGCTTTGTAATCGGCTGTGGTCGAAATCCTACCTAGACAATTCACCAAACCAGGAGACTTCATCTGGAGCTTGCTGGGATGCAATCAAAGGTGACACAACCCTCAGATCGAAGCCACACTTCTCTGAGCAAACTAACTCTTTATCCCGAGCTTCTGGAGATTCTCCATTTCAAATGCCTTAATTTCAATACATGATCACCGTATAGATGTATTCGTCTCTTCAAGACGAATCCATAGAGCACAAGAACAAAAAAATCCGTTAAGTATTGAGTGAGATATTAAGGATTTAGTGTGGACGGTTCTGGGGCTAGGAGGCTTGGGGACGATGAACGGATGCCGTTCATTTAATACATGCGCGGACAGACGGCCAGGATCACGCTGGATGAGGAGACGGAACGATACAGTGGGTCCCTGGAGCGCTGAGTCGGATGGCGGCGCCGAATCAGAACACGTCGCGTGGCCTTTCGGAGATGCCGAGGTTGAGTCAGCGCCGCGTGGATAAGTAGAAAAATAGGTTATTTTTCTATTTATTTATTTCCCTAAACTTCAAAAATGCATAACTTTGTGTAGGAAAATCATAAAAATAAAATAAAAATACCCTCTTGCTCAGTGAACAGAGGAGAATAATGTGCAAAAAAATCATTTAATTTCATCAAGTATTTTCTTTATAATAATTTATTTACTCTCTGCACATTTTCAATTCTCCATGCATGTATACAATTCACCATGGCAAGAGACCATAGGGCTTTTGAAGCCTCTGGATTTGGGAACATTCCCTGAATTTTCCAAAGTTAGAGGCCACCCCTATGGAGAGTTATTGATTTTTCAATCCTAGGTCACTATTCTGAATATTTTAATTCCAATAATTAGCATGTTGTGAAATAAATTCTAGAAAAATTTGGTGATGTTTCTTATGACCAGATGACTCTAGGAAAAATAGGCTTTTGAATTAATCCACTTGGAATAACCCTAATTGGCTTAAACACCCAAAATAGGTCCTTAATTAATTAGAGCTAATCATACATCAAATTGACTTGAAATTAATTCTCCACTGACCTTTAGGATCGTAGGAACCCACCATAAAAATTTGAAGTCAATTGGACTTGGTTAGCCCTACTAAATAGGTTGATTAAGCCATTTAGCCAATTTAAACTTTAAAAAATTCATAACTTTCAAATTACTTTTCAAAAATTCACTAAATTGGTTTTGGAGCCTCTCTGATATCAAGGAAATTTAAGAAAAATAAAATTACAATTTTCTAAAAAAGTTGATTTTTTGCATTATTTTAATATTTTTAATAATTAAAAAATAATAAAAATCACAAAAATAATAAAATTCACCAAAATGTTATATTTTGAATTTTAATCACTTAGGAACAAACCCAGTATTTTTCTTAGGTCCCTATGATGAGATATTAAATTTTAAAGCCCTAGGGTAATTTTAAAATTAAAAAAAATGTATTTTCTAGCATGTCCATTAAAATAATTCTAATAAATCAAAGAAAAATCAGAAAATTATAAAAATTGATTCTCTGATTTCCTTGATATCAGAGAGATTTTTGAAAAATACAAAATTCATTTTTCAACCTCTATTTTATTTTTAAATTAATTAATACTCCAAAACTCAAAATAATTATAATAAAAGGAATATAATTCAAAAAATCACCAAAATTGATCCAAGTGATCCTCTGGATATTAGGAATTTCCCATAATTTTCTTAAGGATAGAAACTTTCCCTTGATCATATTAATAAATTTTCCTTGGAAATCCCTATTTTCCACCAAAAATAATTACATAAATAAATTAAATACAGAAAAAACACATTTTCTCCTCTCATATCTTTATTGACATATGAGTGAAGTTACATAAAAATTTCAAGTTCATTTAAGACATAAAAATTTCAAGTTCATTTAAGCTTAATTTAGTGAGTTATGAAATTATTAAGCTTGAAGGGCAAAATGGTAATTAAAATTTTAACCTTTAATTAAAACTTTAGGCTTAATAAAATTAAAAAGTAAATTATTTGATCTTTATCTGATTTGGATGATTGAAATTAGAATAATAAGGGTAGAAACCTATTAAACAATTTAAAAATAATTGAAATAAACCTTAATTAAATAATTGATTAAATTTGGAAGAATAATAAAATTGGAATTATTAAAATAGGGATATTATTAGGAAGAGATTTGTTCTTTAATTTAAGAATCCCTAAATTAATCATCTCAATAATATTTAATTCCTAATTAAAATGATAATTCAAATTTAAGATTTAAAATGCTAAAAGACTTAATCATTAAATTAAATTAAAGTTAAATTATTTAAATTAAACCCTTTTAAAATTTCAATTAAATTAATACTTTAATAATTACAATTAAATCATCTTTAAAACATAAAAGATAAAATATTAAATTAAAATTAAAAATTAAATTAAATTAAAATTTAAATTAAATTAAATTAAATAAAATTAAATTAAAACATATTAAATTAAATTAAATTAAATTAAATTAAATTAAATTAAATTAAATTAAATTAAATTAAATTAAATAATTGGATCAAGTTAAAATTAAAATTAGATTAAATTAAATTAAAATTAAAACTAAACCAAATTAAATTAAATTAAAGTTAAACAAAATTGAATTAAAAATAACATCACCTAAGACATAAAGAAATTCAAAAATAAAACAACTTGAACACTATTCCAAATTTAAACCTATTAACTAAGATTAAATCATAAACCATTTGAACATCAATTTGCCCTCGAAAGCTTTTGTTGTCATAACTCCTAAACAGAACGTTAAAGTAATTATCTCCAATGTCCATTTGCCCTAATCCCCATTAACAGAGCTCAATTTCAGAGTCCAAATTTCACCCAAAAACAGGAGACCTCACTACAGTGAGCCAATCTCCAAATTGATTGGTCGTACACCTTCGCCAGACCAAAAGGAGAAGTTCCCCAGTGAAAGCCCCCTCTCTAGACCACCCAGTTGCTCCAGCCTCCAAGCTTTGTGATCGGCTGTGGTCACTTTTATACCTAGGCAATTCACCAGGCCAAGGGACTTCATCAGAAGCTTGCTTGGACCCAATCGAACGTGACACAACTCTCAAATCGAAGCTTCACTTCTCTGAGCAAAGGTATGAACTCTCTCTTCCTCCCGAGCTCCTGGAGATTCTCCATTTGATATGAATCGATTTCAATGCATGTTTACCATATGGATGTGTTCGTCTCTTCAAGACGAATCCATAGAGCATAAGAACACAAAAATCCGTTGAGAATTGAGTGAGATCTTAGGGTTTTAGTGTGGACGGTCACGGGTGCACACCAGTCGTAGACGATGACCAGGAGACGTCAGATCGAGCTTGTATCGAGCGGACGGTCGGGATCAAGTCGGACAGCGCGATGGTATATGAACTGTGGGACCCTGGAGAGCTGAGTCAGATGGCGGCACCGAACTAGAAAGCCTCGCGTGGCTGTTCGGAGATGCTAAGGATGACGCGGCGTCGATTCGGATAAATAGAAAAATAGGATTTTATGGATTTATTTAATTACCAGAACTTAGAAAATCCAAAAATTTGTGTAGAAAATCCTAAAAATAAAATAAAAATACCCTCTTGCTCAGCGAACAGAGGAGAATAATGTGGAAAAGAAATCAAATAATTTCATTTAGTATTTTATTTTTAATGATTTAATTACTCTCTGCACTATTAAAATTCTCCATGCACATAGAAAATTCACCATGGCATGAGACCATAGAGAGCTTTTAAAGCCTCTGAACTTGGGAACATTCCCCGAATTTTCCAAGGTCGAGGCCATCCCTATGAGAAGTTATTGATTTTTCAATTGCATGTTACTCGTTTTTAGTATTTTAATTCCAATAATTAGCATATTGAGAAATAAATTCTAGGAAAATTTGGTGATGTTTCTTATGACCCGAGGAACTTAGGAAAAATAAGTTTTGAGTTAATTCACTTGGAATAACCCTAATTAGTCTAAATACCCAAAATTGAATTTTTAAATAATTAGGGTTAACTACACATCAAATTAACTTAAAAAAAATTCTCCACTGACCTTTGGGAATAGAGGAACATCTCATAAAAATTTGAAATCAATTGACTTGATTAACCCCACCAAATGGGTTGATTAAGCCTCTTAAGCAAAATGGGTAAAATTAAACTTTAAAAATTTATAACTCACAAAATACTTTTCAAAAATTCACAAAATGGTTTTGGAGCTTCTCCGATATCGGAGGAACTTAGGAAAATTAAAATTGTAATTTTCTAAAAAAAGTTGATTTTTATCATTATTTTAATATTTTTAATAATTAAAAAATAATAAAAATCACAAAAATATTAAAAATCACCAAAATGTCAAATTTTGAATTCTAATTACTTAGGAACAAACCAATTATTTTTCTTAAGTCCCTAGGATAAGATATTGAATTTTAAAGGCTTGATGTAATTTTTAATATTAAAAAAATGTATTTCTCAACCTTTTTACTTAAATAATTCTAACAAATCAAAGAAAAATCAGAAAAATATAAAATTTTATTTTTCTCTGGACTCCTTGAGGTCAGAGAGATTTAAGAAAAATATAAAATCCTTTTTTCAAATTTAATTTTATTTTAAAATTAATTACTACTCCAAAACTCAAAATAATTCTAATAAATAAAATATGATTCAAAAAAATCACCAAAATTGATCCAAATGGTCCTCTAGTCATTAGGAACATCCCATAATTTTCTTAAGGACAGAAACATTTTCTTGGTCATGATATTGAATTTTCCTTGAAAACCCCTATTCTTCATTAAAAATAATTACATAAACAAATTAAATACAGAAAAATCACATTTTCTCCTCGAATATCTTAATTGACATGTGAGTGAGGTTACATAAAAATTTCAAGTTCATTTGAGCTTAATTTAGTGAGTTATAGAATTATTAAGCTTGAAGGGCAAAAGGGTAATTAGAAATTTCAACATTTAATTAAAATTCTAGGATTAATCAAAAAGGGGAGGGTAAAATATTTGATTTTTAACTGATTTTGGATGATTGAAACTTAAATGACTGAGGGTAGAAACCTACTAACCATTTCAAATATAATTAAAATAAACTTTAATTAATTAATTAATTGAAATTTTGGAAAAATAATAGAAATTGGAATTATTAAAGTAGGGATATTATTAAGAGGACATTTATTCTTTAATTTAAAAAAATCCCTAAATAAATCACTTCAATAATACTTAAGTCTTAATTAAAAAAAAATTAAAAGAATAATATCAATCAAATTAAAATTAAATTAAATCAAATTAAATTAAATTAAATTAAACTAAATTAAAAATTAAATTAAATTAAAACTAAATTAAATTAAAATTAAATTAAATTAAATTAAAATTAAAATTAAATTAAATTGAATTAAATTAAATTAAATCAAAATCATTTATCAACAAACCTAAATTAAATCATTAAGAATTAAATCTAAAATAATTTGAACACTATTCCAAACTTAAATTGATTTTATATAATCAAGTCAAAATTAAAATTAAATCATTAAGTTTAAATCATTAAAATACTTAATAATTTGATTTGCCCTTTTAAAGCTCTTATTATTATAACTCTTAAATGAGGTATCAAGTGAAGTGTTACTTCACTTATAGGATATTCAAATGTCCTGATTCATCGTACAAGAGAACAAAACTTAAACCCCTGGATGATTAATTCACTTGTATAATTAAATTCTCTTGGACTTAAAACAATCACTAGAGGTATTAAAAAGATGTTTAAGACTCGTCTTAAGCACTTCCTCAATATGATAGGATGTTTATAAGAACAATTGAATTTAATTGTTTCTTTGATGAAGAAAATCGTCCTTAAACCAAAACACAAGAACCTAGACGTCATAGGAGATGACTAGCTATAGGATTAGGACTTTAGTAGACAACCAAAACCTCTCCCTTAGCTTTACCTAGATACTTGTTGAAATATCTAAATGCCTTAACATGTGTTTTAAGTGTAGCTTGGGATGACGAGAAGACCCTCCAGGAACGCTTTTATTTTATTGCAATTTACTTTATTGCAATTTACTTACATGCACCATACTTTATTCCTCTTGCATGATAAACAATCGTTGCATGAAAACCAAAACCTTTAGGATAGTCCACGAGCTGAAACCAAAACTAAATTAAAAGTCACTGCAAGATAAAATTCACCGCCACAACATTTCAAAATATAAAACAACTCAAAATTTAATCACAAACAAAACAACAAAACTACAATTGCAACTAAATTAAAACGTCTCGTTGAATGATCGGGAATACCTCGAATGATGTAACCCGCGTGTTGCTAACGGGATTTCCCACGGTCTAAATGAAAGTGTGTAACTCATTCAGTTGAGTTTAGCAAATTCATCTGGACTAAGTGAATTCGATGAAAATAACAGTGTTGGGATGACGGAACCGTGGGATCTTAATCGGTTCTGTTTAAACAACTTTAAGATTTGTTCTAATTAAAACATTAAAAAAACACTTAGGTTTTAAGATTTTCACTAAACCAAAACACTTCTCTCACCTCTTGATTGTCGCCTTCTAAAACTAAACCTCTGCAACAACAAGGAGCTCGGAGCATGGTGGGCAGCTCGGCCATCGTCATCAGCAAAACTCGGATCTACCTCAGCAAAACTTTCTTAGAATTAAATAACCAAGCCATAGGACTTCGAGGTAGTTTTGTCTAGTGCAACATAAATCCTCAACTCTTCGTTAGGCATTTGCATAATCATGTTATGTAAATTAAGCCCTAACCGGTCTTAGGACTCCGAGGTAGTCGTTTGGTACGACATAAACCCTCACATCTTCGAGACTATTTGTATGATTATGTCATACTAATATAAGTCCTAATTAATTAAAATTGGCAGGATCGAAGCATTAAATAAATTCCTAAATTGAAGCCAAACAATATGATAGTTTGGGAAGTTGCCAAGATTCTTCTTAGATCCTCAGCTTATCCTACTTTTCTTCCTTTCAACTCCTGAAATTAACTGTTCCAAATTTGATCCATTCCCTATTGAAATTCCAAAATTAAATCCTTTGAAAACCTTAAACTTTGAAATTCTTGAGAGCAAAACCATTGATCATTATCGAGAGTTTTCTTAAATGATTCACTTCATTTAAGATGTAATTAACTATAGGGGCTTGCCCTTATAGGGAACTTTAAAAACCTAGGTAATATAAACCCTGCTTAATTCCTTTATATAAGCAGGGGAACTTGTCAGCTTATTGACCCACAAATTTATATTATGATATTTTAATTTGATTGCAACGAAGCCAAAAACTTGACCCCGCTATATTATATGTATAGAATTGTAATTGTTTATGTTGTGGATGCTACGCAAGTATACGTATCGTATCAAGTAATACGAGGCTCTAGTGGAGTCCCAGTTATCGATCCCATGAGGAAAGAGAAAATTAAATAACAACTAATTTTAAAATAATAATAATAATAATAATAATAATAATATTATTATTATTATTATTATTATTATTATACGGAAATTTGAAATTCTGAATTTAAGCGCAATAAAGTAAACTAAGTATTTTAATTAGATAAATTAACTAAGTAGAAAATTTATACTAATTACAAGTGTAGGAAATAAAACTAATTGCTAAATAAGTCTTAACTTATTCGGAAAAAGTATCTTTCCCTTGTTTTAGAAATTTAAATGATTGATGAATTTAAATAGATAATGTTAAGGTATTGTGCCAAATATGAGCGTTCATATATTCTTTACCCTTTAGTCAGGTGTAAAGAATATTGACTAATCACATGTTTGATTATCGAATCCGACGGCTAAGTCGGGAGGATATCGATCGCCACTTCGAGCTCCCACGTTCCCCTACGCTCGAGGGCTAACATGTACACTTCAGCTCTCAAACAATAGGACCAAATTGAATATTTTAGTCCGTCACACTAAAATGCTCAATTCTACGCCCAGATGATATTATTTCCCTATTTATTTGCACCTCCTTTCAAAGGCTTTTGAATTTCCCCGAATATCAGATGTAATCTTTACTATAGTTGATAATCAACATATTTTAACAAATCAAATGGCCAGTTTGAAAAGTAAATTAAGTTTTAAATAAAAATTATCACAATTTATTTAATATATAAAAGTATCTTTATTTTAATTTCATCAAGTTACTTAATTTCATAAACAGGGAGAAAGACTAAATAAACTACTCAGAATGCATGGAAACTAAACTAAGCATGGATTTCATTTAAAGTTAAATAATAAATACAAATACTTATCTTAGTTTATCCCCAAGCAGACTCCTCGCAGTTCCTTTGACTCTTCCTTCCAGTACAGCACGACTCACTAAATACTCACTAAAGACTCAAAATAACTCACTTATAACACTTAGAACAAAAGTAGCACCAATTAACACTAAGGTAACACACAAATTAACACTAAGTAACACACTAAGACACAAAAACTGCACACACATAAAGCTGAATTTCGGCCTCCATATATAGAGGTGAGCGAAGGACCAAGAGGTGCGTAGGCATCCCTTCAAAAGGTGTCCGGGTTCAATGTATCCGTGCCATTTGAGCTGAGCTCGCCGTCGGCGGCGAATCCATCTCGTCTGTCGGCGAGGCTTCAGAAGATCTTCGACCGCTCTAGCTCGTCGTCAGTGAGCTCGGGTCTCGGCTGTCAGCGAGACGTGTTATAAATTCTTCAGAATTTTCTTCTCGTAACCTCGCCGTCGGCGGGCTCGATCTCGTCGTCGGCGACTCAGAACAAATTGCATGATTTTGCTCCAAATTTGCTCCTTTTGATGATTTTTGCTTTTATCACCTAAATTCTTTATTCCTGCAATAAAATAAAGAAAATACCCTTCTTTAAAGTACAATTTCATAAAAAATAGGTATGAATTTCTTAATAAATTTTTCAACGATCACTTATAAAATTGGTTCGCAGACCAAACGGATGCCACAAATCTTCTAGTTTATTTAACCGAGCTCCATCATCAAGCAGTGTGTCTACTCTCCGGAATAGATATACAGTTTGTGGTGTGGTGCTCGTTTATATAAACTATTTGGGATGTGAGATCGGTTTGATTTCATATGTTTAAATTTTTAAATTTAAAATTATTTTCAAAATCAAATACTACTTTCTAAATTATATATATATTTAAATTAAATTTAAAATTTAAATTTCGCCGACAATTTCTGTAGGCGACCCCTTTTCAAAAATACAACACATAACCTAAAAATATGCCGACACTCCACCCTATGTGATCCACGTGTGTTGTCAAAACTCATGCAGCTCCCAACTCGGGTCCTTTTCTTATGGATGTTATCATAACTTATGCAGCTCCCAACTACGGCCTATACAACCTACAAACATGATCATAACTCACGCACCTCCTAACTCCGACCCAGGTGGCCTACAGCATTATCACAGTTCATGCGACACTCATTTTTCGACCTCCGTGGTCTATGAATGTTATTACAACTCATCGCTGCTACCTACGTGGCCCACAACTCACACAGCTCCCAACCTTGAGCTCTACAACCTATGGATGTCATTATAGCTCCCCACTATAGCCTCTGCGGCGAACCGACGCTTTTGAAACAACTATCTACGACCCACATTTCAAACTACAAACATGACTTTAAGATGTCCTCTACGACATGCTAGCACTACTTGCACCGTCTAAAACATTCATGGCGGATTATTGCCCTATAATAAACGATTACTACCTTCACGACCTGTTATGGATATTCCCTAACTTAAAAGAAGAGTGGGTTTTTGTACTCACCATTATATAGTGGATTAGTTCAACTATATTAGGCCGGATGATATTTTCTCCTTTCCACAGTTTTCCAGATAAAATCTTATAGTTTCTTTACTTAACACTTCAATTATGTGAGAGTATGCAGGATTCTTGTGCAATACTAATCACTATATAGTCATGAATATTTTGACGCGTGTACATCAAAAATATGTTAGCATGGATCGTAAAAGGATTGGCTGACAGGCAGAAAAGACGACATGGCGGCCTGGGACCTTCTTGAGATGATTCAGAATCTCATATATAACAGGGCAGAACATACAAGCCAGTAGGAAGATAATCCTCAGACGAACTGGACTCAAATATTTTCTTAGATTCAACCGACAATTGTTTTGATAATTCCATGTATAGATGCCCAACCCATAAATGTCGGGTGGGAGCCACCATAGGGTCCCGGCCCCATCTGAACAGACCCCTTAGCTAGCTTCTGGCACCATCAGGACATATGCTATTTCAAGCTCCATACATTGAATCCATGTATTGACTAATATACCCCCGCTATATCTATGTATCATAGGGGTTAAAGAATGTAATTGTACTCTCCCCCCTCAAAACACACACAATTCCTACAAATAGGGGTTCTTTTTGTGAATAAAAGTGACACGATTTTATTATTCTATACCGTGCTGTTACTTTCTTTGTTCCATTCTCTCCCTCACCTTCTCGTGCTCTAATCCTTAGGCGTGTCATCCAGACAGATTCAGATTCAACAGCATTCTTGAAAAATAAAATCAAGAACTAGTTGATTATACCAATAAATTTTAATCTAAAGTAAATTATAGAAAAGGAAATTTAAGAAAAAAAAATAAATTCATGTAATATAGACTATCTATCAAAATGTAAAATTAGAGTTATCTATTGTATAATTTACAAAAATATTTTTATTTTAAAATATACCTTCTTACTTGTATATTAAAAAATAATATGCACGAATCTCAAGGTTATCTGAAGTCTACTCCCATCAAATTTGCTACCTTCGGCTGAATTTTTCTCCAATTGAAGACTTTTGCCCTCGACGAAGGATTTAGTTTAGGGACTTTTCCCCTTGACGAAGGACTCATACAAGAGACTTTTCTCCTTACGGATGACTATGACAAAAAACTTTTTAGTAGGGCACAACAATATGAAAGGCTAAAATATCTTATACTACATTTTTTAAAGCAAGTATGATACATTAAATTATTCTTTGACACTCCTGTCATATATAAATCAGAGAGTCGTTTCATGTACAAGAGTTTTTTTGTTCCACTCATTTGTAACGTCAAATTTGTGTGGAATAAAATGGGCCCATTAGCCCGAGAACACCCTGAGTCGCCCTCCCTCAATCTTCCTCCACCAGCCCAACACTCTATTCCTTGAGCATCATTTAACAAACAGAATTAGATTCAACATTCTAAATGAATGAGCTTGGGGACACCTCTATTTGCCCCTGAGAGGGGAAGTTTCCATCGTTTCCTCTTTCTCTCTCTTTCTCTCCCTCTTTCAATCTTTTTCCCTCGATCCAACGCTTCTATTCAATTGGCACGATTTACTGGGACAAATTTAGATTCAACATCACGCAATACAATCTTTTATTAAATATCCAAGTCTCTTGAGTTCGTAGATGAATCAAATTAAGTGTTATCTTTAGTTTAAGCTCATTTATTATTGCTAATTATGAGAGTCCAATTTGATTCTAACATCATTAATTTCAAAATATTGAGTAATTTTATTTGTTAAAATTCTTATCAAATTTAAGTATGTAATTGAGTTTTAATTTTGTGGAACAAGTTATACATTTAATGTTAATGATTTTAATATGTAGCCTAATTATTAGGCATTTTTATATATTTATAAATTTCAATTAAAATTAATATAAATCATCTCATGTGATTTGAACGGTTTAATATTTTCCTCCTATATATAAAAACCAAATAAATAAAGGATAATCAGTAAAATCATTTTTAAATGAATCTTTAATTAGAACCTAAACATTTTAAAATAATGATTGGCCATTTTATTAGTATAAATAAATAAATGAAAAGCTTTTAAAATTTATTCATTTATAACATATTTTGAAAATTTTATTAAATCTAAAAGCAAAGCTGATCGAAAATCTAATAGCATCAATGATCAAACTTGTCCGCTTCTTGCATCCTCACGTAAATCGTACGTTGGTTCACGCACGTGCCACACTGTGAAAAGGCAGGCTATTTGGGGAAAAGGACAAAAGAGATTGGGAACTCAGTCACGTGACTGTGACTTGCCGGCTATCGACGAGCAGGGGTGATGCGTTTGCGTTGATTTGGTTGACCGGTTGCTGGATTAATTCTGCGCTCGCGGCAGGCTTTACGGACCGGCTACGGCCGGTAGCCTGGCGACTGGCGCCGAACCGATACAGAACGATTGGACTGGCATAACTTTTATTCTCTTTTGCTTTACTTTTTAAAATTTTATAGCTATTTAAAATCCTTCTTTTTATTCGTCACAGGTGCTACAGCACGCATGGTGTCAAGATGAGAAACTGACGTGCACCGTAAAGTAGCTTTCAAAATTTTTTTTTAAAAGATGCGATGATGGGATTGGAAGAGATGAGTTTCGATTTGAAATGATCGATATTTATCGTTTTTGCAAAAAAAAATTGAGTCATTTATTTGTCTATCATTATTTCACCAAATAAGAATTTTTTAGATGTCGACACTTACTCCAATTGAATTGAATGGAACTTCATCATCTCCTTAGACGAAACCTAAGAAATCAATGTAACTTGCCGAGAGATCATTAGCATTGGAGTCTTGATGCGTCTTTAAAATTTCATGACGGTAGAAAGTAATCAATTATCTGTCTTAACGATTGCATTTGCATTTAGACACACACGGATTTAAAAGTAAACAAGTAGTGACTCAGGAAATTTTTACGTGGAAACCCAGATATAGGGAAAAACCATGAGCTGGCACGATCACGAGAATCCACTTTTGATTGACGTTTACGTAAATTGTCATCTACGCAACGTGTAAAACGTAATTATATGATCTGAGATTACAATTTTGATCGACGGTATGTGGATGATGGTGGTGGACGACAATCGACGGTGGTCCACGACGATCGGCAGTGGTTCACGACGATCAGCGATGGTCGACGGCTATCGGCGGTGACCGACGGATGTCGGCGATGATGCAAAGTTGCTTCTTCTCCTCAAATCTTCAGACTCTCTCATTTTTCTCTCCCTTCTCATTTGAGACTTGGGTCTATTTATAGGGTTTTGGTTGCAATTAATGCAACCATTTTGATCGGACGGCTCAGAGGGCTCCCCTCGATCAGATGGCGTTTAAGGGGCATTTGATGGCCTTAACGACATCGGAATTGAGTGATCTTGGGCTTGTTGGATCGTCTTATCGAGACGCTCGATTTTAGTATGGTCTCGCTAATGTCGGCATCCATTTGACCTTCCGATGTGTCCGAAAATCTTCTAAAAGTGGTTTAATGACTCGATTCGAGCTGATTTGACTCGTATTGGACTAGTTTTGATATCATTGAATCTATTTCATCGAGCGGTCGGTTTGACTATAACTTTCGTTGAAATCGGAGCTTCTGGATAATTTTTTATCAAGATTTGAATGTTTCTTGCTCAAAAGATTGTATCGAGATTCGTGTCATGCTTTGAGATCCGTGCCTGATGATGAGAATTTGTTCATGTTGTATCAAGTCTAAAGGCTTTTGTTTAAGTAAAATTAAAACTGAATACATGGAATGTAGTTTTAGTAGTAGTAGCTTTAGTGGCAAAGTTATAGTTATGAGTGATTAAATCATTAAAATGTGTGAACATTTTAGTTTTCTTGGGTTTATTGTTCAAAGTGGTGGTGATTAATATGACGATAGGTAATAGAATTTAAGTTGGTTGGTTTAAGTCGAGGAATGCATCAGGCCTATTGTGTAATAGAAAAATACCTTTTAGACTCGGGGTAAAATTTTATAAGATTTTGTTGGGACCTGTAATGCTTTACCTTGCAAAATGTTGGTGTTAGATATGACTCATATACCAGAAATTGATATAAGAGATGTGTCTTATAAAGTGAAGAAGTGTGTCCTTGGAGTGAAGAGGTGTATCCCTCGTGAGTGAAGAGATGTGTCACTTGGAGTGAAGAAGTTTGTCTCTTGGAGTTAAGTGGGTTGGGTGTGCATGGGTATTTCTAGTAATTTTATCTATGGGATTTAACAATATATTCGATGTGTAACCCTATGGGTATGTATTGAACTTTCTTCCGGAATAGTGAAATCGTCGCTTCAATCCTGAGGACATAGGCATATTGCTGAACCTCGTAAATTTCCATGTGTTTTTGAATTTTCGTTTTTCTTCTTCTTTGGATTTTCCACTTCAGTTGGTTTTTTAAATAGAAGCATAAAATAAATTTATGTGCTGCTGAGATGACAATTCTTGGGTAGTTGAATGTCTTAACACTTAGAGACAAAATACGAAATGAATATATTTGTGATACGGTTAGTGTATCCTCAATAGTAGACAAGATTGGAGAGAGTCGTTCTAGATGGGTTGGATACATTAAACGTCGACCCTCTGATGGTCCGGTTATAAGAGTAGATGTTTTCACTCGGCTTATATTAAGAAAGGCAGTAAGCATACCTAAAAAGAATTGGGCTTATTATCTAAAAAATGATCTTAATATATTAAAATTAAATAAAAATATGCCACTCAATTGGATACAATGGAGAAATAGGATTCATGTACCCGACCCACTTAGTGGGATAAAGGCTGGTTATTGTTTTTGATTGTATATAAATAACATTTTGAAATTTGTTTGCTCATTTAATAAATGACTCAAAGCTTTTAATGATACTTTAAGTTTTAGATTTGGGCTCATTATAGTCAAGTTGAATACTTATGGTTTCTCGTGAGTTTAACCCAAAGTCATGTTCATTCACATTGTAAGTTTGTACAATTAGAATTCATACATATTATATTGAATTAATAATAAAATTTTTACCTTTAAAAATCCCTCAAGATTCATGTTAATCAAATGAATGATGATAATGGATTTGTCAAATTAGGGTTCGCCATTTTCGACTTAACTACTATTGAAAAAAAATGTCATTTGTTTACATATTAATTAATCACTCTTTTTTTTTCGTCCTTTAATGATTTTAAAGTAGTAATCCAACGACCTTGAAATCATTTACTCTTATTTATAAAGTTAAAATTTAAACCTATATTCGAAATAATAATAAAGATTATTAAATTCATAATTTCCTTAAATGTTAAGAAACATCAATATTTATTATAGATTCAATAAACTTCTTAAAATCACCATCACAATCGATAATTTTATTTCACATTTAAACTAAATAAAAATAAATATTTTACTTTTAAAAAAATATAATTTCTAAACAAAAACCAAAAGAATCCCCACACTCAACCCCTTCACGACTCTACATATACCATACTTAGATTGGAGTCATTTGACTCTCTTTTGCATGGGAGACTTCAAAAAGCAACTTCACTCGCCCCGAATCCATGCATAAAAGAAAACAAAAGCCAACCCATTTTCCTTTCTTTTCAGCTCCAAATGATTCTGCCCACCAAAAGGGTAACCATTTAAGACCCAAAATAAGAGTGCGGTTCAAGTAATCGCAAGGTACACTATTATTTTTAATTTCTTATACGAAAATAATGGGAACTAATTATATTCCTTCCATTCTACATTCCGCTACCAAATCCCCATAACATTGATTCAATTAATATTAATTAAAACTCACATATTTCCTCAAAGTTGGAGAATATATGGGAAAGGGTGAAGTGAAGGATGTCGCTTAACGGAGTTGGTTTGCGACGACGTTCCTTTATTTATACGCGCTCGCACGCGGGCACGTGATCCCGTACTCGTGTGGCGTGAGCTGCAAGCCAACATTCTCTTTCCCGCAGTTGAAAATCCTTTCTGATTGGCAAAATAAAATACAATTAAAATGTTGTCTCATTATTTAATTTGTTGCGAAGAAAAGTAAGTTTGATGAGGTCGGTCAAAAGATATCTGGGGACGGATTTTGACCGCAAGGATTTGGATATGGTTAGGCTACGTGCAAGTAAGATATCGGATTATCGATCCTAAGATTGCTTTTCACAAACGCAACCTCGTATACAGTCTTTTAAGGAAAGGATAAACCTTTTAATTTTAGAGAAATTTGTATCTGTGCCATGCAATTCTTATGTATTTATATATCTACCACATTAAATTTGATATTTACACATCATAACAATGCATGAAATTTGTATTTAACTTCTAAAAATATAACGGTGATGGTATTTTTAATATGATGTTAAAAATTTAAATAATATGCATGCAAATAGGAATGTTTATGTGGTGATTAATATCAAGGGAAAATCATTATTATTTTTTAGAGTGAGTGAAGTTATCAAATGTCTAATTATTTTAAGTATTGGAAGAAAAATATAACGGGAGAAGGAAAACTATTAAATTACTTAAATTGTATAAGAAAAAAAATAATAATAAAATTTTACTATTTATATATGGATATTATAATTCAAGGATGGTAATTGCCTATCTCGAACATAGTCTGGTTCCACTCCGATTCATATAAATATATAAAAATTGTGTGGTATGTATGTAAATGGACCTTTATTTTTTATAGATTTTATCCATAGTTTAATTAAAGAAAAAATGAACATTATAAAAATCAATTATAGTTGTTTTATAAGTATAAAATTAATTACATGTATAAATTAAAAGAAGTTTTAAAGTAAATTTTTTTGATTGTTTTGGTTGTAAGGAAAGGACTTTGGATTAGGACCTTCTATTTCATTGTAAATAAAAATAAATAAATAAATCGTATTATAATAATTTTATTTTCCTGTAAATTTTAGTTTGTTTATAATTAAGGACTCGAATATTGGGCTTATGTTAAACATATGAAATTATATATAGCTTAAGTCTAGGATTTTGGATTAGGATCTCATATTTCCTTGTAATAAAAAATAACATTTTGTGTTATACTAATCTTATTTTTACTTGTTCTAATGAAGTTCTATCTTTAAGAAAAAAAATAAAAATATTTGTAAAATTCGAATAAGTATTTAACGTCTAATTACATTTAAGTAAATAAGAATTTTAATAAAATTTAATTTTCATAAAACTCAATTTTTTATTTGTAGAAACCAAAGGGACACTAAGGAGAACAAGAGTGGCCATTACATTTATAATGGCATAAGTCATCTATTTTTTTTTTAATATTACACATTTACTAACAAAAATTTGAGGCTTTTAAGCAATATGGGATACAAAATTTTAATTTTGAAGTTATAAGTTTCTAATAACTTTTTTTATAATAATTTTATATCTTTATTGACCATAAGGTTTAAATCCTTCTAACTGATTATTTACATGGGGTTCTTTAGTCCAAAAGTTTTATAAGTGCCAAAATAGTCCTAGACACTTTAAATTATGGTTCAAATAGTTTCAATGGAAGATTATTTGAGCTCAATTTTAATATAATCAATGTAAATAAACATGACTATTTAGTAGTTTACTGAATAAAAATATGAGATAGATTTATATATTTGAGAAATAAAATAAAGTGACATAGCCATATAGGCATGCATGGCTATAGAATGTTTTAAGGAAAATCATTTATTTCTGAGAACATTATTATTTCTATTTGGAATCAAATTATAGAGTCGATGAAGGCTCACAACCACAAGCCAGCTCTGCATCAATTAATTAATGCTCCCTAACTAGACACAGTGCAATGATTGTTTCTCCAACTTCATGACTGGGTAAGACTCATGTCTTAATGAAATCACAACTAATAAATTTCAGGGGAACTATTTTTTTTTTATTGGTTTTGTTAAGTAAGTTTAGATTTGAGAGACGGGTTTTTATTTATTTATTTTTAAGTTTTTAAGAAGTTTATAGTAAGAAAGTTCTTAGCAATATTAGTGTAAGAGAAGAAAAAGTAAGTTAGCGCCCATAGTTTTGTTGGAGAAATAAATAATAAGATGGCAATAATTTATGACAAAATTATTAATGTTTTTTTTAGCCACAGTATGACAAGGTGGGCCGAATATGAGAATATGTGGCAATCATAATGTATTGGTCCTCAAGGTCCGGGGAACATTGTTAATATATGTAAAAATGTGTATATCGCTCAAAATTTTAACATAACATCAACAATATAACCATCATCCATAAATTTATGACATCAAAGTGTTATAAGTGTATATTTAAATGCCCCTAATTTTTTTAGACAATTTACACACATACCATTCATTTGTTATGCATTTACGTATCTAACATCTAATCTTCAATTTTTATGTCATATTTTCTATGCACGAAAAACTGTATTTCAATTTTTAAAGGTTAAAAAAGTGACATTTTAGGTAATGTTGTGATGTAAATGTAAAATGTGAAGTTAGTCTTAGATATGCAAACACATTAGAATTTGGGGATATATATATATATATATATATATATATATATATATATATATATATATAATGCGTCGTTAGAAAATTCGCGGCGGTAGAGTAACGGATTTATCGTCTTAGCGTTGACGAGAATTCAGCGCACACGGATGAGAAAGAAAATAAGCGATGACGATCTCCAAAAGCTTTTACGTGGAAAACCCGTAAAGGGAAAAACCACAGAGCCTGACCCAGTTGCGAAAATTCATTATTAATTGATGATTACAGAAATCCCTTATCCCACGAGACGGAAATTATGATTATATTCGCCGGATTACAGTGTCGATTGACAGCGTCTAGTTGGTTGTGATTGACTATGACGGTTAGCGGTGGTCGACGACGGTTGACGGAAGTCAACAGAGGTCGGTGATGGTCGATGATGGAGATCGACTGTGGTTGAAGACAGTAGGTGATGGTCGATGGCGGTCAGCAGTGATCAACAGAGATCTGCGGTGGTCGGCGGCGGTCGACGGCGGTCAGCGGTAGTGCTAAGCTGCAGCTTCTCCTCAATGCTTCAGGCTCTCTTTAGGCTTCAGTCACCTCTCATGTGAGGTTTGGGGGTCTATTTATAGTATTTTGGGTGCAATTAATGCAGTCATTTTGATCAAACAATCTAGAGGGCTTCCATTGATCACACGGCGTTTAGGGAGCATTTGATGGCCTTAACGATGTCGAAATTGAGTGACCTTACGATCGTTGGATTCGTCTTGTCAAGACATTCGATTCGAGTATAGACTTGGTAGTGCCGACATCTTTTTGACCTCTAAATTTGTCCGGAAATCTTTCATGAGTGGGCTTAATGACTTGATACGGGCTTGATTTGATTTGGATTGACTTAGTTTTTATATCATTAGGTTTGTCTCATTGGTAGGTTAGTTTGACTATAAGTTTGTTGAAATTGGAGTTCCGGATGACTTTTTATCAAAATTTTTAACGTTTAACTTACTTGAAGATTGCACCAACATTCGTGTTATATCTTAAGATTCGTTCTAGATAATGAATATTTTTTGTTGTCGTATCAATATATATATATATATATATATATATATATATATATATATATATATATGTATGTATGTATGTATGTATGTATGTAAATGCCCCCTTTCTCTTAAAATTATGATTATTTGATCTTAACAATTTTTAAATTTTCATTGAATTTTTTGATGAATCCATGTAAAATAAAATTGTACTTATCTGCCACACTAATCGAAAACGACTACTTATTACTTGGAAGAAGTTATTGGTGAAAATTCTCATCTTTTATAATATACAAGTCAATTGCATAAGGCCTAAACTTGAATTATTCAATACAAAATGAGTGAATGCTACTTTAATCTATCTAATAAAAAACACAATGAATTGTAATACCCATAATTACACATTTCTACTCATAATCAAACACACTTTATTTTCTTCAAAGTTAGTAGTTTGGTCGCCATAATTCGAAGCATCCAGTCATCAGTGATAAGTACGAACTTCTATGACTGCAGTTAACAAGCCTTAAATCAAAGAGAAACCTGCCCTTCTTACAAAATGTTTCGCAATCATGATTTTGCCATAAAAACTTTAGTTTTACGATAAATGAAGTGTGGAAATCACATGAAGCCACATGTAAAAAGTATATCACAGTAATTACCTCTCCCTCTCCCTCTCCCTCTCCCTCTCCCTCTCCCTCTCTCTCTTCTACTGTGTGTGTGAGAGTAAAAGCTAGCTGATTCAAATCCTTGCTTAGCACAGGCTCAACAATCTGCATGGAGTGTAAGGAACGTGTTATGTTTTCAAGATCACTGGCATGCATCATTAATTGCACAGTAGCCTGTGGACCAATACTTTATCATTTTGCTTAAATCTGTGATAAAATCAGCAACTGAAGGCTTGAGTTCTAACTCAATATTTCAGTGAAATTATTTATTATTCATCAATAAAGGTGTCTGCATAATCTAAATGTTAGTTGGAGTTTAGGTATAGTTGAGATTTGTTCTGCTGACATCTTTAGCGGGTTATTTGGGTATTTCTTTTGTCGTCAAGTTATAAGTTGGTTTATATTATTTTTATTTGATAAATGCATGTGATCCAAATGGGCTTAGACTAGACGCCAATTTGAACCGAACATCGAAAAGCCAGCTCCACTTAGTTAATGCTGACTTGTTGAAATCATATCTTAGCTAGAATTAGAAGTCAGGCTATCATGATATATATATATATATATATATATATATATATATATATACATATACATACATATATATATATATATATATATATATATACATATGTATATGTACATGATGCCATTAGAGCCTTTATTTGGGCGTCATATGCAAAACTGCATCATGAACAATGCACTTGTTTTCTGGGTTCTAAACTAATTGGGCTACCTAATGGCTAAAATAAAGCCAATTGCTGTCTTTCTTGGAACAAACAATTGGGTGCTGCATTTTCATATTAATTTTTAATTTTTGTTTTATCAGTTTGCATGATTTTTTATACTAAACTGTATTGTTGAATCTAAATATGTTTGGGAAGTCTGCCTAACGGATAGAGCACTAAAGGATGGGAGAGAGTGGGAGCAATAGAACAGGTAATGAATAGTAAATTTGCATAACCTTTATTCATAAAATAGACCATCTATATATAGTGATGGGTTAGTGTACAATTACATATTGTACATCTAAAGTATGTAGGTATGGCAATGATATTTCAGTCCATGCATAAAAATGACCCCTAAGGCCCATGGATTTGGCTGGGCAGCCACACGATCATTGGTCGTCTAATCTGGCAGCCTTTAAGATCGAGAGACTCGCTGGGCCAAGCGACCGTTAGGTCGGACGTCTGTGAGGCATGGTGATGCCTAACTGAGGGTAACGACCGCCCGAATATTAGGTTGGGTGACGCCTCGCTGAGGGTTCACATCGACCATTCTGGAAGTGGATGTTCCATTTCTCTTTCGTTGTCTATCTAGGTTGGAAAGCAACAGGCTTGTCTAAGTGGGTCTGGTCCGACGGATCCTTCGGGTGTGATCCACCCCATATCTGTCTGGGGGGTACCATCTTCCTGGTACGTGCGACTGGCCGGCTGAGCATGTGATCCTTGGTCGTCTTTGGTAGGTCCCGCGGGGTCACATCACCTCGCTTCATCAACTAGGAGATGTATTTGTGATTCGTGCCAATATATTTTTTATGTACATATTTAAGTTTCCCGATTCTTTGCTCTTTAATAGTGAAACCATGATAAGGGCAAGAGAATTTAGATTTTGAAACAGTTTTGTTGTATTCATGACCATTTAATGTGCAATAATTAATTATTTGTTGATTTTCATGCCAAAATCATTATATATGTGATGTGGCTAATTATCTTTTGAGCATTTTCTTAACTTTCATGTCCCTAGTACAGAGCAAAGAAGGTAGGTATTTTCCAGAGTGTTGGTGAGGAGGCTCGAGCTTTAGTGTTCCTGGCTCTGACTAAGAGGGCGAAGTCCAGCTCTAAGATCAAATAGCCAGGAAAGCGAGTCATGCCTAAGATGAGGGCCCCGACCCAGTGGTTGAGTCCTCAAACTCAAATAACAGCTGCTCCGTGGAATGTTCTCTAATGGCGAAGGGTTGCCTCCAAGTGAAGAAACGTCGCGTGATGAATGCTAACAGTATGGTAGATGGTCAACAGACCAAACCGCTCCTCCTCTAACCTTCTTAGAGTTGAGGGAGGGTCAAAGTCAAGAACCCGCCTTTGACCTCCTACCTCCGAAAGTACGGATGGTGGATGAGCGGGGCATTGCTCGTGCCCCTTAGTGACTAGTATCCCTTAGCCCAGTTCTCATCCTCTGCCAACGGGAAAGTAGATCAAAGGAGAAACGTCTCCTTCAACACTTCTGACCTGGATCGGATGATGGTCCATCCTCTAGTAAGGGTACTAAGACTCCACGCCATGTTGAACGAGGGACTCCTAAGGTTAGCTTCGAGGCTGGCTCCAGATTAGCGAAGGATCCTATGCACTATGGAGCGTCGCTTTCTGATGAATCAACGAGTCTGGTGAGAACGAATAACATTTCGGGACCATCTGTTTCGTCCATTTCCTCGCTTCCTCGGGAGGCGGCCTCCTACGTGACGTGCATATATGTAGTTGGAGGAGCAGTTAGTGGTCTGTCTGGACTAGTGAAGTTGCTCTTCAAGAGGATTTGACTTCTCTAAAGGCTAAGTTAGATGCCATCTGGGAGGAAGCTTTGGTCCCCCGCTGTATTCTGAAATAAATAGAGTAGATAATGTTCGGATAGGGGGAGAATTAATGTTCGACAGTTGTCCTAGTTGTGTTATGTCCCGGCTGAGGCAGCGACACAACTTTGTGAAGTTCTTTCAATCCATATGAATAATTGTAAATGGGTGGCACAGATGTAAATATATTTTATTTTCTTATATGTATGTGTGTGTGTGTGTGTGTGTGTGTGTGTATAAGTTTTTTCAACTATTTTATACATATATGCATTCATTGGTTTATCGATATGTATGATTTAACCCTTTTCAGGCACTTTGATGTGTTGAAAAGACTATATTTCCCTTGTGGCGTTTTAGCTCCTATTTTTTGGTTATAAGTTGGTGAAACGATTGTCTAGCTTCTTAAACTATCCTTCTCTTTTACTCTTTGTGACTCCCCTCTTCTACCTCTTGTCGCACCATGCCTTCTAGTTACTCATCTGAACTCTTTGGAATTGAGTAGTAATATGATAGTTTTTTTTGCTTTCAGGCACTTTTCATACAAATTATTAGTGAAAACTTGAAAAGATTCTCATTATGCAAAACAAGCTGAAAGAATATTTTTTATTCATAATTGCTTCTATGAAACACAAAGTGAAATTTATGAAAAATATTTCTTGAGACAATTCCCGCTCCAAGATCGGGTTCCTCATTCCTTGCATGAGTCTTTAGCTTGTATGCCCCGGGTCCTATCTAGAGGTCAGTGATGTCCACTCCATGTTTGTTCTAGCTTTCTCATTTCCTGTCCTCACGCCACAGGATCAGACTTCTTTAGCACCAGGTCTCTAGGAGAGAAGAATTTTCTCGGACGTGCCTGTTGTAGTATTAGGCAGATCCCCTTTTGACTTTTTCCTACTGCAAGCGGACTGCACTCGGGCTTCTTCTACAAGGTCAAGCACGAGCTGCGTTCCCTCATTGTTTGATTCTAGAAATTCCGGTAGATTTATTTCATCGAATGTCGTAACCACGATTACTCTGTCCGTGATGGTTTTACTTGACCGACTGCATGGCCTCCATTTTGTGCTAAAGTATAAAAAGAGTTTGGCTAGTTGCGATTGACTGGGTTGTGCCGACGGTCCATAAAATGGATGGGAGGACCTTTGCCCAACTACCTTTCGCTCCTTCAAATTTATTTCTTACCAAGTTAGAATGATTTTATTGGCCGCCTCAACCTAGTCATAGGTTCACAAAAGATGAACCGAGGCAAATTTTAAGCTTATTCTTTAGTTTTGACAAATATTCTAAATTTTGTTGTTCACGAAATGTGTCCAGTTATCTATGATGATTATCAGTGATAGGCCATTGAGACATATCAAGTCGATCCATATGAAGTTGTTGATAACGTCCACTATAATCCAAGCGAGAGCTTTGTCCTTGATCCACTTCGAGAAATAATCCACTTCCACTAGGAGAAAACACCGGTGTCCTTTAGAAGGTGGGAATGGTTCTAAGATGACCGGATCCCAGATGACAAAGGGTCATGAGATGGTGATTGGTTGCAATTTTTGGGCTAGGCTGATGCTGCAGCGGATTATATTTCTAACAGTGTTTACATCTCTTGGAGAATTCTTCAGCATCCTTCAGTAATGTCGGCTAAAAATATTCCCGTTGTAGGACTCGATGAACTAATGTCTTTACTCCAATACGGTTCCCACATTATCTAGAGTGGATTTCCCTGAGGATGTCCTTTGCTCGCATTCCTTGACGTGTCTCAAGTACATTGACATTATCGATTTCCGAGTGCTTCCTCTATCAAAAAATAATATGCTGCCTTGTATTGGAATCACCTGAAATTTGTGACCACCTCCACAATATCTCATGTTTCTAACTATTTGACGTCTAGGTTCATCTAGCTTTTGACTGCCACACTCAGCGTATCTTTTAGGTGTTGAATTTAAATATGTCCAAGAGTTTTTCCTGAGGAATAGAACACTGAAGAATGGGAGAAAGAGTGCGAGAGCAATAACACAGTAATGAATAATAAATTCATGCAACTTTTATTCATCAAATCTGGATCTCTCTTTATAAGGATGAGTCATTCTACAATTACATATTATACCCCTAAAGTATGTGGATATGATGGGAGTATTTTCAATGCATACACAAAAATGATCCATGGGGCCCATGGATTTGGCGAGGCAGCTATGAGATTGGATGGTTGTCAAGTGAGGCGTTTGCGAGATCAGGCTGTCGTAAGGCTGAGAGGCTGCGAGGTCGGGCAACTTTTTGGCCAGAAGACTGTGAGGTCGGACGATTGTGAGACTAGGCGACGCCTCGCTGACGGATCACGTTGACCATTATGGAACTGAATGATCTGTTTCTCTTTCTTGATCTCGGGTTGAAAAACGACACTCATATGAGCGGGTCCGATCATACGAATTCTTCGCGAGTGATCCACCCCTTATTTGTCCGAGGCATGCCGTCTTCTCGGTACGTGAGTTTGATCGGTTGAGCAAGTGATCCGAGATCATCTTTGTTAGGTTTTGCTGGGCCACATCACTTTCTTCTCCATTCACTGGATCTCTTTGTGATTCGTGCCGACGTAATTTTGATGTATATATATCTATGTGTGTGTGTGTGTGCGTGTGTTATAATTTAAAAATAAAAGTCAGTTTACCATGTCCCCGTCATAAGTTGCTACCATTTGGCACTATCTCAAGTATGGATGTAAACGATTCAAGTCGAGCTCGAGCCATTCTCAATTGGAGCTTGAGCTTGTTCAATTCAATTGAGTTTGAGCTCGGGCTCGAGCTTAATTCTATGAGTTTAAGATGGTGTTTGGCATAAAAAGAGAAGAAAATTATTAATTTTAGCTAATTTTATAATTAAATGACAAATATAATGAGCATTTAATAGATAACTAATAAGAAGTCACTTTATATAAAACAAAAATACTAATTTTTAAATTTTTTAAATAATTTAAAGATTTTTTTAATTTAATTTATTTTAAATATATCTTTATTAATTATTTTTAAAATAAATCGGCTCACGTGCTAATCGTGTTGGGTCTGCTCATCGAGGCTAATTCACGAGATAGTCTTTAAGCCAAGCCTGAGCAAGCTCGAGTCACTCATATTTTTAATCTCAACAAGGCTATGCCAGCAGCGCCAAAAATCGGTAAAAAAATAACTATATTAAGAGCAAAGTTATAAACGGAAAAAATGGGCCTTAATGGAAAACAAAAGAAACATCTTATCTGGGCTGAGGTTCTTAAAAGCATATTTGATGGTCCAATTTAACGGGCTTGAAATGGCCTTATAGGATCCATTTGGCTCCATATTAAAAGAAATTTTAAAAGTACCTTGCTACAATTAATTTAATTACACATCCAATAGGCCAAATTATGAAAGGAGCTCATCTTTAATTTATTTTAAGGGAGAAATTGCGAAATCTAAAAGATTTAAGAAGGAACACAAACACCCACTCGGGAGCATTTTACATAAAATATTATTAAATTTTTTTTTAATATAGCCAATAAATTATTACAATAAATTAATTATATATTAATATATATTACACATGATTATAACTAATTTATAAATAAATATTACATATTATTTTAATTAATTTATTAAAATATAATTAAATACTAATAATATTAATTAATATTAAATAATAACAAATTAATCAATTTATTACATAGTTTAATTTATCAAGTTATAGTTATCAACCTATTAAATTATCTCTCATATATATCATTATAATATTGTAAATAAAAAGAAGGTGTACTAGTTAATGAATCCTATTAGCAAAAAATAAATGTGAAAAAAATGAATTAACTAACAATAAATCAAATTCGTAATATATCTTGCTCCTTAAAACATGCTCATAATATCAGTTTACAAAATAAAATCATCTTCTACGCCATGATGAATTGGCATATGAGCCACTTGTATATCGGAACGGTGGTCGAACCAGATTGAGATTACTGAAATTTTATTTCAGCATCTTCATTTTCAGGTACATCATTCGTAGCATGCTGTAGCGTCCAGTAGTTTTCTTCGTTTATGGGTATTGGTAGCTTATAAATAAAAAATGTACTGAAATTTTGGTCTCCGTTTCGTAGCTTGAAATTTCGATACGTCTCCGATTTAAATATTAACAATTCTCATGAACACAAAAAATCAATAGATGTCACGTCAAACTATGAACGACTGAAGACGAGGATGTTGAAATAAAATTTTAAGAACATTAGTGGAGAAATCGACCAGTTCATTTGTTGTTTTGAGATGTATCAAGCTCATGTATCATTCCACCTCGACGTAGAAGATGGTTTACATTTTAAACATGATGTTCTGAATATATTTTAATGCGAAACTTAGTTAATTTATTTTTTAACAAATATTTTTTGCTAATAAGATTTATTAACCATTATAACTTATTCTTAGTTATAATGTTATAATGATATATATATATATATATATATATAAAAGATATAATTTAATAGGTTCCTTATTATAACGTTATAAATTATAATAAGTAAGAAATTGATTTATTCATAATTATTTAAATATTAATTAATGTAATTTGAACATAATTATAGTTTTAATAAAACTAATTAAAATAATATGTAATTTTTATTTATAAATTAATTATGATCATATGTAATATATAGTCATATATAAATTACTTGTAATAATTTAGTAATATATATTAGAAAATTATTTTTAATAATACTTTATGTAAAATGCCCTCAAGGGTGGCGTTTTATATAAAACCCCTTAAATTATTTTATTCCGTGATTTGCTCCCTTAAAAAAATTATAGGTGATCACTTTTTCATAATTTGGTCAATCCAATAGTCTAATTTTGGGCTGAAATATTTTCATAAAATTGAGTTACTATTTTAAGCTTTCAAGATTTAACTAAATAATAAAATTTAAATTGTATTTTTCTATGTTTAAAAGAAATGGCTATAATTATATATATTTTTATACTATAGCCATATTTTCCTGAAATGTTCGATTATTAATAGTGTAACTAAAATTTCAATCAAAATTAATTATTTCACGATAATTAAAAATGAAATTTTAAATATGGTTAAAATCTGGATCATAAATATATCATTTCATATTTGACAAACATTCATCGCATCCATCCATTATTGGTTTCTTTGCTGCCTTCTGGATCTTTGTAGCATAAGACTCCACTCCTCAGCAACCTAAGCAGAACACTTCGTTCTCATATACCCCCTTAATTCAAGGGCAGGCTAAGAAACCCGTTATTCATGCGATCAATAAAAAAGTATGATTAAAAGCTTAAAGGTTGAGCTATGGATACCGGTCCATTTTTGGAAGTTTTGGCATCTTTAACAGCATTTGTTTACGTGAGAGTTCCTCCTTCGTGGCATTTAATTAATCATTGATTAATTAAATTATCTTGAAAAACTCTCTTATTTATGAAAATTAATTAATCTTATTTTCTTATGTTTTTTCTTCCGTGTCATAGCTTTGCCAAATTAATCTCCCGCTTCTTTATGTTGGAGAGTCTTGCCATCATGTGCAGAAGAAGTTGGATTTAAAATCTTCCTAACGCAGCCAAACTCTCCGCCGCGTTTTCTCGGTGCTTGCTCACGGGTGAAGCAAAAAGTGAAAATTACAAGCTTTATTTCCCAGTCTCCTTCTTCTTTGTGGCTCACGAGGAAACGAGAGGAGAGAGAGAGAAAGAGAAAGAGTTCTTCTCTTGTAAGTCGACGTTATCGATGGTGTAAATCCTCAATTAATAAATTCCTGCAGTAGCTCCGTCGACACGAACAATTTGTTGAACTACATAAATCTATGTATGTTATGCTTTATTTACGTTTTGTGAATTTCTCGTTCCAATTTTTCACTTTATTGCCTTCGTTATTTACAACAATTGGTGTCAGAGCTGTGGTTCAGCTATGAGAGAAAGTGATGGCCGGAGATGAAGTGAAGGTACCAGGGATATAAAAGTTCGATGACACAAATTTTGGTTACTGGAGGATGCAGATAGATGACCGCCTCTATGAAAAGAAATTTCATCTTCTGTTACTGGGAAAGCGACCAAAAAAGATGGATGAGACTAATTGAAATTTGTTAGATCGACAAGTTTTAGGGGTTGTTCGATTAACCTTGTCGAGATTTGTTGCTCACAACGTCATCAATGAAAGGACTACTACATATCTCTTGACGACGCTTATCAAGTATGTATGAAAAGTAGTTGTCGAAAAACAAAGTATATCTGATGAAAAAATTATTTAATTTAAAGATGACGAAAGGTGTGTCTGTCCTAAGCATCTAAATTATTTTAATACCATCACAAATCAATTAAATCAATCGTCGTCTGTTGAAATTGATTTTGACGACTATATACGTGCACTGATATTGTTAGCTTCATTGAAAAATAACTGGGAAGCCATGAGGATGGCAGTTAGCAATTTTGAGGGTAAATCTAAAATGAAATATGATGATGTTTGCAATTTGATTTTGGCGGAGGAGGTGTGTATAAATGATTCTGGCGAGACGTCGGGTATGAGTTCAGCACTGAATGTTGATTCCAGAGGGATATCACAAGATATGAACTCAAATAGAGGAAGATCAAAATCAAATCACAGAGGCAAGAGCAAGTTAAAGCCTGGTCAACATGCAACATGCTAGAATTGTGGCAAAGTTGGCCACATAAAAATGAACTGCAAAAATCCGAAGAAGATGGAGAATGATAATGTTAATGTTGTAACTGATGAAGTACACGACGCACTTATCGTCGACAATTCAGCGATTCACGTTGATATTAGATACTGAGATTCGAGGGCTTCTTTCCAAACTTCTCCCCCTTGAGAGTTAATGTGAAAAATATGTTGCATGTGAATTTAGGAAGATATATCTGACTGATAGAGAAGCTCTGAACATGGTGGGGATGAAAGACATTGACATTGCACTTTTTAACTAGAGCAAATAGACATTGGAAAAGGTCAGACACATTCCTGAGTTAAAGAAAAACCTCATCTCTGTTGGGCAGCTCGATGAGGGTGGTCATACAATAATGTTCTCAAATAGCTCCTGGGAAGTTACAAAAGGGGCACTGGTACTGGCTCGGGATAAGAAAACTGACGCACTATATAAGACTACATGTTTACTCGACACTCTTACCACTACAAATGTAGATAACACGATAGATTTGTGGCATTGCGTGACTTGGTCACAAGAGTTAGAGGGGCACGAAAGAACTTCATTTCGGAGGCAAGCTACTGGAGCGAAGTCGGTTAATCTCAACATGTGTGAGAGTTGCATTATAGGGAACTAGAAGAAGGTTAGTTTCCGCAAAAGTGGCGAGCGCTAAAGACAGGAAAAGCTAGATCATGTACACACAGATGTGTGAGGACCTTCTATAGTGGCATCCCTTGGTGACTGTCACTACTATGCCACATTCATTGATGACTACGAGTAAAAGGCAAGTTTTGTTAATCTACCGGAGGTCGCGGCTGCAGCTAGTGATGGAAGCGATGAGGAGAGTAGGTCTGGGGCACCCATTCCCATTGTTCCGCATTCGAGCTCGTAGGCTGTCCACCTCTACAACTACGATTCGTAGGTAAGTCGAGAACGGATGTTCTCCACGGCGTTTCTCACCGACCCGAATTACATTCTGTTGACAGATGGTGGGGAATCGCAAAGCTATGAAGAAACCTTGCACGATGATAATTCAAGCAAGTGAGAGCCGGTCAGAAAAAAGGAGAAGCTAATGTTTTACTTGACTTCAGCTGGTCTTCTAGCTTGAAGACAGAGACTTTGAGTTACAGAGGTGGATGATATCATGTTTGAGCAAAAAGACGATGCAGCGAGGGGACGATGCAACTAGTATTCTAGTTTCCAAGTGGGAGAATTGCTGAGTTATAGAAACCAGTCCACTTTTGGATGTTTTGACATCTTTAGCAGCGTTTGTTTACATGACAGTTCCTCCTTCATGGTATTTAATTAACCATTTATTAATTAAATTACCTCGAAAAGCTCTCTTATTTATGGAAATTAATTAATCTTTTTTCCTTATGTTTTTTCTTCCCTGTTATAGCTTTGCCAAATTAATCTCCCGCTTCTTTATGTTGGAGGGTCCAACCATCATGTGTAGAAGAAATTGGATTTAAAATCTCCCTCGAAGCAACAAAACTCTCCGCCTTAGTTTTCGATGCTTGTTCACGGGTGAAGCAAAAAGGGTAAATTGAAAGCTTTATTTTCCCGTCTTCTTCTTCTTGACGGCTCACGGAGAGAGAGAAGGAGAGAGAGAAGGGAGAGAAAATGAGTTCTTTCTTGTGAGTCGACGTGATTGACGGTGTAAATCCTCAAGTAATAAAATCCTATGCAGCTCTGTGAACGTAGGCAATTTGCCGAACCACGTAAATCTGTGTGTGTTTCGCTTTGTTTCTGTTTTGCAAATTTCTCGTTCTAACTTTTCGCCTTATTGTCGTCATTTTTCACAGCATAAAAAATGTTTGTGACTATTTCATCTTTCATCATTATATATATAAAGTTATATTTATAATTTAAAATTTAAACATAATTATTTACTCTATTTATGAATCATCATCACATAGTATCTTCTATAAATGTTGAAGGATCATTTGCAACAAACGAAGAAAGATAATCTGTCAAGTCGCCAACTCTCCATATCCCACCTCAACTCATGTTTTTGATGTCCAAATTCAAAATCATTCTAAACGCTCATTTCATCGCCGATAATCACATGACCATAAGACCACATGTCATCAAGTTATTCCATGCAAATGCTTTTGAGCGATACTTAGATGAAAACATCCACCCGGCTCAACAATCTCATATAACTTGTTGGCATCATTATCCCCAATTTAAGTTTTCAATTTTGGAGTCTTTTAAACTAAAATCATGACGCGTCACTTCTTTTTACTATTACAACATCAGTTTTTTTTCTTACTACCTTACCATGAACATATACACTGAGATCTAAACAACTATTATTTGTCGCCTACAATCTATCAATTATTCCAAAGTCGATCAACTTAAAAATGAGTTACCTAACATATACAATAAGAATCAATAAATAACTCAATATCTCTCTGACATAGAGGAAAAAGTTAATATTTTTTGTCGCAGTTGATTCTCCACTTGAACACAACGTATGTTATGTTATAAACAAAATGATATGCCGCCATCATACAAGAAATTTCAAACTATTTTTATTAAGCAATCTACAACCCATAAACATTGAAGGCATGTATTCCCTCCTCCATAGTGAGGAGAAAAATGTAGTCATTGAAGCGACCAAAGAATCTCCACCCTCACGTCCAATATTATAACTAAATGATACTTTTCTCTATTCCTAGTCGAACACATAATTATAGCATTTCAATTTAGTTCACTCGCAATAGTGGGAATCTTTTTAACTACTCCTCCAGTGATTGATGCTCACTTCGTTTGCAAGTAATGTGCCAAATTTGTGATAAATGTAGAACATGCAACAACTGAGTCATATATTACAATTGATGCATCCGCTATTAATTGACAATACACCAATGCAATATAATGGATGTAATTTGTAGAAAATGGCTACCATGGCTAATTAATAAAGAGACCTGAGGTTTTAGAATTATCATAAAAGACCGCTTAATAATCTACTAGTTTATTCACCTTACTGAAAAAATCCTAGCAACTAGGATGACAAACATCAATCTTCCTAGTGATGGGAGGTGCTGACCTTAATGGTGATGATAGACATTATCATTGTTGCAATAACATGTATTACTATTAATGTCAATGACTAGTGTCGGTCATCTTTCCATTGTTAAGTGTTAGTAATATTAAGAATGATAAGTGTTGGCATTTTAAAAATAATGGGTGTTAGTATTGTTGCCCAAGAGCATTCATTTTATTATTTGTATTGATAACAAAAGTTAGACTTATGAGTGACAATAGATGTTGACCTCAAAGGTGACAAAACTCTCAATATTATCTAAAGTTGAGTGTGCTGGTGTTTTTGGTAACTACATGTGTTAGTCTTTGCAGTGTTAATATTTATTAGCTTTATTGGTGACTATAGTCGTTAGTGTAATTGCAGAAGATCAATATGAAATATGTGATTAATTTTTTTATTAATGGCCAAAATAGCCAAAATGTATATTAATTGTGTCAATACGAATGGGTTGGTAGACTTCGTTTCTCATCCAAAATTAATCCAACTAAAATCAACTTTACATAAAATCAACATATTTATGTTATGAGTCAATATGTTTGATATGAACCTAGATCAGCTTAAAGCCCCCAAACCAAATCATACTTATCAAATATGTTTATTATATTAATTATGCAAATTTTTTAATTAATATAATCTAACAAACCAAAATATGAATTTTTTAACCGAATAACATATATATATATATATATATATTTACATTTTATTTTTAGCTTTTCAAAACCTAGAAACAGTAGTAATTAGATCAATTTCAGGATGATTCTAAATTATTCAAATCAACTTGAACTTGAACTGAATACGAATTAGGCTTGCAATTTTGGTTTGAACTAGACTTGAATAATAATATAATCAAATCATATTAGAAACTTTTAAGTCGAGTTCATTTTAGGTTATTGAGTTGGATCATTTACTGACACCAATAATGCACATAATTTCCACAAAGTTTAAATTTTATTGATGCAACATCATCAACACTTTCCAACATCAATCCTGTCTATGCTTGTAATTACCATAAAAATTATTATTTAACATTGCCAATTAGTTTACTATACACCATCACAAACAACGTTGGCACCAATAAGGATAATGTCATAGTTAAAAATATTGACACCAATAGTTTTGATGCTCATTGCAACCCAAATAACAACATATAATGTTGCTACAAACATCGATAATGTTGTCATCACCAACACAGATATTCATCAATGCCATTACAAGAGACACTACTTGGATGTAAGCTTGTTGCTCTATATCACAATAAGGCAAACACATACAATAACTAATACAATTTATACCAATCACTACAACTAAAATAAATGTTGTCATAGCCACAAAGGCCAATTTTATAGATCATCAATAAAGCTATCACCATTAAGACTAATGCTCGACATCCTAAAATATTAATGATCATCATTGCCACCAACACATGATATCTTAAACAACACTCATTGTCATCACCACGCCCATAATCACCACATAATTGAATTCCCATCATCACCACCGATGCTAACATACGTTGTTTGCCGACAACACAGACACCCTTACATTACCAACATGATTAATAATTGTCATCAACATTAATCTTATCGTCAGACATCACTAAGAAAGATAATGATTGTTGTCATTAATAATATAGACACCGGCCTTAATATTGATGGACGCCACCAACACCAATATTAATGCCAAACATTGAAAATTACATTGATGCATGCCACCACAATCTACCTCCGTCATCACAACAATATATGATCACCACAAAAGCAGATACTTAGCATCACCAACAATATTATGTCATGATGTTTCCACCAAGCCATTATTTGTCATATTCCCCAACATCTATGTCCACAATTACCAATATGATTGACTCCCACCATCTTAAATGTTAATGCCCTTTGTCACCACTAATATTGAAATGCACCATTAGCACCAATACAAACACTCTACATTGACACCGATTTTGACAATTCGTATCAACACCAACATCCCTTGTTGTTCATAAGGTTGATACCCTTCATCTCTGATAAATTTGACGTCTATCAATACCATCAAGTTCTACACTTATCATCTTCACCAATGCAGGCACATGTTACGGCTGCCACAATATATGCTGCCATCACTATTAGGGTAACATATATCATCACCAATAGTTACATTTTCCATCATCACCACATGGAGAACGCCTATTTTTGTCATCAAGATTGATGCTTGCTATTTCTACCAAGGCCAAAACCCACTATTACCATTAAAAATGATGTCAACTATCAATACCAATGTTGAAGCTCTTCATCATTTATAAGGTAGATATATCCCATTGAAACCAATGTTAACGCAAGTAATCAATACCATCAATATTGATCCCTACTATTAAAACTAATATTAATATCCACCTTAGACATTAAAGTCAATACCCATTGTGGACACTAATGTTGCTGCTTGCAAGCGCCACAAAGCAGACTTTACTATCACTTTTAAGAATTATAATTGACGTGGCTAACAACACAGACCCGCCATTGCACCAAGGCTAATGCCTATTCTTGCAATCAATTATGGTGCTAACTATTATCAATAATGATGATACTAATAATGACAAACATCGTCATCATTAACAATGCATAGGCTCATCATCACCATTATGCAAACGCAACATGTTTTCACAATGTGGACATTCATCATCGCCATTAGAACTTAATCCCACTATAAATACAACACTTGTTCATCATCTCTATTAAGGCTCGCACTACCAACGTCAATGTTATACCATCACCAGTAAAGATGGACGTCACTATTGCAAATAAGGTTAATATTCATCATCACTAGAAGCACCTTCTTCACTCAGTGCTATCAAGGTTTACGCCCATAGCTCTCTCTGACGCTAACACTCACTATTGCTACCAATGCTTGCCATCACCACCAATACCAACACCGATTATCAACACTAAAGCTCAAACGTTGCCACCAACACAAACATCCATCACCAATAACATATATAATTCCCACCTTCAGTATAGCTTAGACATTTCTTCTATGAGAATAATTGAACATTCTATTAGTCATATTTTGATGAAAATTCTGGTGTTCTAAAACTCTTCTTAGTTATATTATATAAACAATCTTCCACAGTTTATATGTCTCCTTTAGTCATAGAATTGTACTTTAAAAAAAAGAAAAAAAGATTTTTAGCGGAATGAATCCATCGAAGTTAGACTCAATGTTCTGTTCTCTTCTTAGTTTCTTCACATAAGAACTTCATCTTCAACAGGCATTCTTATATTATCTATGCATACATGAGATTTTCATTTAGTACTAAAATAATTAATTTGCTTTGTTGTAACAAATATTTTAACACCTAACTTGTAAAAATAATATTTATAAAATTTGCGCCTGCTCTTTGTTTTAGAAATCGAGCACTGAAACTTAAGCTACGAGCTATTGCATCAAGAGTTCATCCGTTATATTTAGAGTAAATATTACATTCGGTGACTGCACTTTTGAATGACGGTCCGCCGTTAGATACATGATGGTGTGACTGCATTCGAACTATCGGTTACTATTACTGGAAACATTCGAAACAATAAATATGGTATTAAATGTTTTTTACTGTTAAGTAAATAGAAAGGGAATAGAACCCAATCCACTTGATAAAACAAAAATCAAACATCTTTATAAAAATCTCAAATCACATAGGCCTTAAACCAATAAAGCATCCAAATTAACAACAATCCATATCCATCAAACTTAATTAAAATTATAATCTTGCTCTAATCTGCCTAACCTTTTCTCCTTCAAACACTATCAAATTAAGATCACTATTACTGAAATCAAAGAAAGGCTTGAAAAATAATTATAAGTAATTGCTTGATATACAAACTAAAACTTCACCGAAGTCGATCTGTAGCTTATAAAGCAGGCCGGTCGGAGCGAACCGATAGCCGGGCCGGGATGGGCCGGCCTGTCCCCGAACCTCCGCAGTTATTACAGGCCATCCGGCCAGAACCGGCGCACGTGCGGCAACCCACATCCCCGTCCGACCACCGTGAACAGAAGCAATCAATCCGTCCGGTGCCGTTGCACTTCGGGCAGCGAGGCAAACCGCCGCCGGACATCGGAGGAAGAAGACGCCCCTCCGCCGCCGCTTTCACCAGCATAGCGCCGGCCACCACGCCGAGCCCGGTAGCCACTTGTGTGGCCAAGATGAGCGGAGCCATATCGTTCTTTCTTTTGTTTCTGTGGATCTGGGTTGATCGGTTGATTTGAAGATTGGGAGAGAGGGAAATATCGGGAGGCCACACCTGGTGGGAGATGTTGGGTGGGGGATTTGTAGTAGCTTTTATGATTCCACGTATGCGTGTTCGAGTGGGTTACGGCGGTGCCTCGTTTGCGTGGTGGCATCAGCTGCGCGGGGGTCTTGAACGAGAAGAGACTTGTGTGGCCATTATTAATAGCTGTCGTGTAGCGCTTCCTGTTGCATGAAAGTGTGCCGCTTTGGGTTGTGAATTTGGATTTTGGAACCATGGTTTTTAAAATGTATTTTTTTTGGTGAGGGTCTGGTTTGATTGTCCGATCTAAATCTAATCAATATATAAAAAATATGTTGTACATCCAAAATATGTTGGCATTGATCTTGAAGGGATCTGTTGGTTCACAAGAAAAGCGAAAACGACAAAGGATGGTCCACCAATAGAAGATTTTGATGCCTACTTTTTCTATTGAGGGAAGAAGTTCGAACTAAAACCAAGTAAAGTCATAGCTCGACCAAACCACAATAGACCAAAGATGACTGAAGGATACAAGAACAAGTTGATTGACGAAGTTCTAACTCATTAGCATCTCCAATCACCCTAAAGACGCTTATCATAAGGGGTCAAGGATTGATAGTCGAATTATCTTAACCAGCAGGCTCATAGCGATAAACTCAGCCGACCGAGTTGATCCCATCTTGTCAAGCGAATCTCGGCTGATCGAGACATATCAAATTGAGCTTAACAGACGATCTGGAAAATACCAAAAATACCATGTACATGCTCCTTTAAAGAAGGGGTAAAAATGTAACATAAGCACATTGTACTCGCTCTCCTATAAATAGAATTATTTTATGAAAATAAAATTACCGATACAACGTTTTACTGTTCACTCCTCTATTTGTCTCTCGCTTTCTCCTTATTTTATATTCCTTCGGTGTTATTCATGAATAAATTAGGATTCAACATTTTGAAAGGCGCGATGAGCATGGAATTTACCACATAAAATAAGAAAAGTAACTTATCGAGAAGAAACTCACAATAAAGACACCGATAATATGGACTCGCACCAAAACGTTTATGAACCAACAAATCTAGGAGTTGAAGGATCAACCACTAGATCATGAGATGCACTGACTCAAGGAAAAGAGTAGTACCCCCGAGAGGAAGGGTCGACGCCCAACAACTGAAAGTCCCACAGACCCTGGAAAGAGAAAGCGACTCGTAGTAGTTTGATAATGTGGGGTTTGTACCGATCAATTGACATCAATTTAGGCTTACTGAGGCTCCTCGATAGCCCAAGAATGCATTCTCTCAGTAAATATTCGGGTTGAGCCCTTAAAAAGGTTCAAAATCTCGGCACTGAAGTCTCACAAGGGAAATACCAATTCAATCAACCACATAGCATCATTTGAGTCAACTTTGTGTTTACTGAAGATCACTGACACACTGAATTGTCATCACTCCTTTATCATATGGAGGAATTCAACCCTTGGGTTGTTCAATAGATTATCGCCATAAGTAATTTCTTCCCTCGTTGATTTGAAGTGAATGTTTGTGATGCAATTTGCTAGTGCAAAAAAGCATAAAAAAACTTGCAGGCCCTCATGCAGATTAGACAAGGACAGAGCAAGAGCCTTCTCTCATTGATCACATGCTACCATAAGAAGATGTTGTAAGTGCAGGTCCTGGATATCGTAGCAGCTCATGCTACCCTAGTTCAAGGGCTGAAGAAAAGACCCATTTGATATGCATTGAGTCTGCAGTGACCGAAGACGTTGGCCAAGTTTTTACAGATGGTCAACGACATATCAGCCTAGGAGTATAACTCTAATCTCGTTTTATATATAGTATAGTATTTCACTCGTCGCCCATAGAAGAAAGCCCAAGATAAAGGTGGAGAATAAGGCATAATTCCAGTCCTTACACATGCCCTCACTATGAATACACTCTGCCACCCCGAGGCCCTAGAGCGATCATCATAACACACCATCGAGGAAGTCGGCCCAAGCTCTTGACCGAGCGATCGGCTCGAGTACAAGTAGCTTCCACTTCCTAACCATGAAAGACTCGTGACAAATTTGTTAACGAGTTTTGATGGTTAAGATAGTAGAAGCCATTCAAAATAAAAATCATTTCCAATGAGCTCCCTCGATGAAAATTGAAACTTACCTCCATAATCTAAAAAAGTATTGTGCCTACCATTATAAAAATTTGCACAATACGGAGGAATGCCGACAACTCTATGGCCTAATTAAGAGCTGATTACGGCCAATAAACTTAAGGAGTTATGGTTCTATGAGCAATAACCCAGGGGCAAGGAAAGCTCCAATGAAAGAAATATTAGATTAGCCAGTCTGAGTCCATGTGTAATCCACATTACTGACATAGTTCCTTCCATTTTTAAATGAGGAGGAGACTCATCCAGTCATCCCAGCCTAAAGAGGCTTTGTTTGGGAGAACTATGTGCAATCACCCTCGCTCCAAAACATAGCCTATATCCCCTCATTCCTTCATCTATGAAGAATTGACCACTAGAAGTATTCCCAACAACGACGCCATCAATGCACCACTTTGATCAACAACTACTAGATTGGAAGCACTCTCATAAAAACTAACAGACTTCCGTGAACGTCTTGTTCAAGTTAGAATTCAATCTAATGGGTGTTGACAATGATCGATTTACAACGTGATAAGCTCTCTCTATGGTTTTTCTAGCGAGAGGAAGGAAGTGCTAGGAGCATTTACTATGTCAGTCACTAAGGGAGAGGGAGATAAACAATTCACCAACATGGAGGAATTCCTAGTGGTCAATTCACCACCCACTTATAGTGATATCTTCAACCATCCCCTATTCAACTCCTTGAAGTCCATCATCTCAATTTATTACGTATCAGTGAAGTTCCCAGATGAAGGGGAGATAATCATTATCCAAGGCGATCTTGGTCAGTCTCGCAACACTTTCCTCCTAGTAATAAGAAGCATTGATCAAGACTCTGTCAAGTCCAATAATCTTTGTAAAGGGAGTCTCAAACCCAACGAGATCGCCTATCAGATCTTGATGACCAAGGGTGAGACTGGTAGATTTTTTGATAAGTTATGAATTTAGTGTAAGGTTCAAAGATGTTCTAATCGATACCATCTAAATCACTGAGACATTTTGCCTAGTCCATTATAGAGATGTCGGGTATACCGATCAATGTCGTGTCCCATCTCCTGAACGTAAGTTTAGCTGCCCAACCAATGAAGAAAAAAGATGATGTCATTGGTCATCTCTCTAGCCAAGCTGATCCACAAGGAGGTTCAGAAGCCACCAGAGGCTAGCTACATCGGAACCTATGCAACTGGGGGGCCTTTCATCTCTTTCAGTGAAAGGGAGGAAGCAAGACACTCAGATCCATAATTGGAAGCCTTCTCTTATGGCAGCATACTTCCTCTTCCTTGTTACCTGGCTCGAGCTCAGACTCGATTCTCTCAAGCAGTGAGAGAGGGACAACTGGCTTTGTCCCTCACTGGCGACTCAGGCAAAGCAGTCGACTGAGGGGTGAAAAGTCTTACTTCCAATATTTTTTTACAGCATCCTTCTTGACACCACTCTATTCCAACTGGCTCATGGTCCTTTTAGTTTCTTGGTGTTGTGCAGCGGAAGAACCTACAACCGATATAAAGATTTTAGTAGGCATTGTAAAAGCACTTCTTTCTATGAGAATCAGCTCGTTGGTGGCGATCCTTTGGAAAATAATAGAAGAACTAGATAGAGAATAAACTAGGTTTACACCTTTAAGGTCTTTGCCAGCACGAACAAACAGAGGTATATTCTAACCTACTACTTTGGTAGCTTTGGGGTGAGAGGTTTCAGTGTGAGCGGTCACACAGGCCTTCTTCTTCATGGCCCGGGCAGCAGCTGTAGTTTCCCACTAAACCTCCTAAGCATTTCATTGATAATTATCGAATTAAGATACTTGTGGACCAAAAATTGTTAACTTTATACCAGTACTTGATCAGGTACCTTCTTCTTGGACTTGGCAGATGGGCCCCGGATGGAACACTCTAAATGTTCCAGGCTGATAAAAAGGAAATGATGTGAAACCAGAGATTCAAGTTATTCACCTTATTGTCCATCCTAACAGCTGGAACTAGCCCATAGAGGCAACCTGGACATAACCTTTGAGGATGACTCTGGAATGAGAATAGGCACGTGAAGAGCATTGTAGACCACATAATTCTCGACCAACAAAACAAGATGACGAAGTTCATAATGGTGATCATGAATTTTTGTAAGATCTTAGCGTGAATGACTCCATAATGGTTGATGGTCCTCAACACATAGCTAAGAGGAAACCTTAAGATGAAGTGAAATTGGTCCTTGTAGAAGATGAGGTTGGGGTCATACATTATGGTCGCTCAGTCGCTCTCACTAACAACCCAAAGCCTAAATGAGAACTCATAGATACATGCATCTTATAGTCGATCCACTCTCCTTGACTCATCATCAATCGTTCAGTTGCAATGATCAACCTGAATGTTTTTTAAGTGTATTTTTGAGTCATTGAAACATAGTGCAAATAATAAAAAGCTAAGGAAAGAGGACAAGCGAAGAAAAAAAAAAGGTAGTAAAAGTGTAGCACCAATCCACTTTTCTCCCTTATATATATAAAAACAAAAGAAGTAAAATGGAATCATATAATAATTTTGAAAATGCACAAATAAAAAAAAATCATATCAACACAGGATTAGAGAGGAAAAAAAAAATTATTCTGAAAATAAACATCATAAGTTACACTCGAAAAGTAGTCTAAGAGGAAAAATTTTGCTAGAGAATCGTCTAACATGTCGGCTAAGACTTAGCCTCACCGATAACAGCCTTCTGTACAAAAGTTCTCCCTCAAATTTGATAACACCCGATATGTCTCAGTTTGAGCTCAGAGTATAAGGCATTAGTCCTGGACTTCTGATAGTTTGTTGTGAAGAACAACTATGTTCTCATCAATCCTCTTTGATCTCTTCACATTAGCCAGCGTCTCGCGTATTTCCTTCTTTTGTTGAATCCTAGCCGACCAAGTGAAGGACTTCTTGATCTCATCCAAGTGGCAAGCCAGCGACCAAGGGGACATCCAACATCCATTAGTTATTTCTCCATGGGATGAGGACTACTCGAGCGGTCAATCCCGCCATCCTCGCATGAGAGTACGTTGCTCCGGTTGATACCTAGGAAGCCATCACTGGCATCACAGTCGAAGTCCCCCCAAATTTTGCTGAAGACGAGTCATCACTCAAGTTTAACAAACCAACAACATTAAAAGACGATGTAAAGAAAATGAGAACTAGAAAAAAATTGAAACCCAAAAAGTATGATCTAGACTCCTTACACCAAGGAGTCGGTCCCAATTAAATGATATAACTGACACGGTGCCCTCATCAGTTGGCTTCAGAGTACCAATAACCTCTTAAATTTTGGGTGGCAGCATAGCATTAACAACTTCTTTGGTCTCAAGCAACGATAGAGAACCAATAGTTTCTTGCGTGATCAGTTCAATTGACTTGTCTTATGACGCTTTAGCTGACAGTCAATGGCCAGGTTGGTCGCCCAAACGATCCTCCGCTAAGGACCAAGAAACGAATCATACGACCCCACCTTATCCAGCGACACAACAACTTTTCACTTTTTAGTAGAATTTTTATTCTTTTCACCTTCCGGGCGATACTTCTACTTCGATCTCCCAAAAGTGGAAAGAAGTATTTTTTGGGGGATCGATTGGCAGATTCGAAACGTTTTCCACGGCAGCGCTTACAAGCCAATTGATTCAGAGATGGAGAGATGCAAAGCAAATATGACATGTCAAAGAGTCCAGTTTCAACCTATTTATAACAACTGAAGGCGCATAAATGAAGAGAGTTTAATTATTAAATCATTAATTAAGAATGGATGCTATCTATCTTTTGCCTTAAATTCTCTTATTTTAATTGCAAAGTTGCTTTCAAGAAGTAATAGAATCAGTGAACTAAAATATGTACATAAAAAATATGTGAGCGCAAATCATGAGGAGATCTAATGGTCTATAAGGAAGAAAGTACGATAAGTGATGGCCCACCGACAGAAGATCAGGAGGCCCACTTATTTGATCAGATGCAAATATTTGAGCCAAAGAATGCAAGTCGAAAGCTGATTGAGTCAAGAAAACCAGATTATTCAAATCTGAGCCATTCAGTCAAAAACAAGATAAAGAGATATTAAGGCCAATTGATATGAAGAAGTCGACTCGAGGGAAGAACTAGCCTCTTCAACATCTACAATCATATATGGAAGGTTCAGAAGTTATCACATATATTATCAAGAGTAGACAACGAGACTAAGTCAACAAACCGAACAAGTCCTACGGACCAAAAGTCGACAAAGCTTTGTTGATCAGCAACACCGACTAAGCCTAGCCGACCAAATCAGTCTTGTCGAGTCAATGCTAAATGAGCTTAGCCGACCCAGCCGGAGAGCAGCCGAGCAATATGTTTATATCTGCAAAATACCAAGAATACCTGATACAACCCTATTAAAATATGAGCAAAAATGTAACATCACCATATCGAAATCTCTCTCATACAAATAGATATATCATTTCATGAATAAGACATGACGTATTGCTCTCCATTATTTTTCACTCCCCTATTTGTCTCTCTTTCTCTCATTAGGATTTGATTCACGAATAAATCCATATTCAACACTCTTTAAATCACAAAACAGATTAGCCAACCCAGACTGGCTTACTCGTACTTAGAAGCCACCATGCTAAGCCTTAATCCTCTACACAATTGATCATATCTAGAGATGAACAACCTCGCTAATATTCCAAATAGTCAATTTCAAATAGCTAAAAAGTACAATATATATTTATTTTTATAAAAAACTATAACTAAATATACCGCTTTTAAATATAAACAAGGAAAAATTGATTAAAACTTATTGGGTACTCGCATTAAATATAAAAAGGTAATATGACTAAAATCTTATAGGTTTCCTTTTGACATTTGTGTTGCTCTACTTCCTATAATTTAGTCAGTAGACAATTCGTAATAAATTTCAACATTTTCTCTGAGCAGTTGACTTGCTAGTTTATCATTTCCGCTGATGATTGTCCAGAGTTAGCTGGCAAAACCATTGACGTTTTGTGCCGACGCCGCCCTTATTTTTTTTCTTCAATTAAACCAACGATGATCACAAAATAAACGTGCTTAAATTAAAATGAGAGAAGCAAAGTCATCCCTTGTTAGATAGTTCAGAAGTCAAGCCTTTTTAAACATAAGGCACTCTCATACCATTAAGAATGTCACAGCTAATTCAATTTTATGTAATGAAGCAGTTAGTACCAATAACATTAGGTGGTTATACATATTTTTTGTTTGAATGCATATATTGACGAATAATTTAGTCACAATCCCTTCAAATGTAATTACTTTATTATTTTCATAGTGATTTGTATGCAGAGAAATTGTCAGCATAAATCTCGAGGAGACCAAACAATCTACAATCAGAAGGGAAAATATAAAAACTCTGAATCTAACGAGAAGCTACAGGAACTTATGAAGCCGATCGACTGAAAAACGTTAGCTGACCGAACCAAACACGAACGAACAGAGCTAGTGTTCGTGTTCAAAATGTTCGAACACATCACTCTTCTTGTTTGGTTCGTTTAACAAACCGAACGAAAAATAACTCGTTCGTGTTCGTCTCGTTTGCTTATCGAACGAATCAAACACGAACTTCCTGGCGAATCGAACACGAACTATTCACGAACAACGAGCTTTTTTGATAGCCCTAGCTTTGATAGCATACTACCTCAAAATGAAGCAAATTGATCAGGTATTCCATACATATCAGGCAATCCATACTTCCTCAAAATGAAGTAAACTAAATAAGGTGTTTAAGATTTTGTTTAGAGTTTTATTTTAATATATAGTATAGTATATTAATTATAATATTATAATATTTATATTAATATAATTAATATTATAGTATTATTATTGTTATTATTAATTTATCATATATAATAATTTATAGAAGTTTAATTATTTAAAATATGATAAATTTTTATAATATATAATTATTTTTAAAATATTATAGATTTTTTAAATATAATTATTTTAAATTATTTTATATTTCGAACAATAACGCACCGAACACGAACGAACACATCATTGTTCGTGTTTGGTTGGTTTAACAAACCGAACAAAAAATTGTTCGTGTTCAATCTCATTCGTTATCAAATGAATCGAACACGAACTTCTGACGAACCGAACACGAACTGATTCGCGAACAACGAGCCTTTTTGACATATAAATATAGCAATAATTCATTTTAAAATATAAGTAATAATGATATTTTTAAGTATATCAAGAATTTGAGTGTTATTTATACCAATGTTAAAATTTAAGTATTAGACATATAAATATAGCAATTTTATTGAATGTAAATGGTCCCCTTGTCCTTTTGACTTGTGAATAGCAGACTTTAGCCCCATCCAAATATATTCTCCTGACATTATAACTCATTACATTATGAAATATTTATACAACCCTTGACAATCTCTTGGCCAGTCCTTCGCAGTAATCATAATAATAATCATTATTACGGTCGAACCCTTTTATGTTGAGTTGTCAATCGACATGCCCCTAGGCTAGCAGGTCATTCGTACCTTTATTAGGTCAGGCATTTAGTTTGGTTAACTGGATAACTCATTTCATGCCAGTTGACCGGTCTCTGTGCTCGTCGGGGTTAATTCTTCGATACACATCTTGTTGGTTCGGGCGGTGGTCCTGCTGAATAATCTGCCCCATGTTGACTAATGGTTCTATGCATCTGTATCGGCCTTTTCAATACAAGTAATCCCTCGTTGAAGTTTTTCTCTCAGACATGCATGTTATAATATCACATAATTATTCACTAGATGTCTGTTTGGAGCAATTGCGAACTTATTAAATAATCCGCTGATAAATTTAGGTGCGGTAGTTATTACAAATTTTTATTTTTTTGGAAATGCTAGATCGCAAACAGAAAGCTCCCACCGCACCTAGGCAGGTGTGGTATGAAAACGTTGTTTTCCGCATTTTGAAAACGCATAAACTGCCAAAACTCGGTTTACCCAAACATGTCAGGTGCGTTTTCAAAATGCTACCGCACCAAATAAGCTGCCCCAAACAGACCCTTAATTTCTTCTTATCTGAGGGCTAGTTATGCGTGTGTTTTTTTTTATTGTGTCAAACGCTAGCTCTAATCCTTCCTTATTGGCCTTTGACTAATTTTTCAAGTCACCTTTTTTGACTGTTGATATGGCGACCACCCTTTGACTGTGCAAATTATATTTAATGGGGAGCACTGCTATAGCTCCATGTAACAATATGAATGGAGTAAGGCTGGTTGCTTTCAATTGTGCCATTTAGATCAGCCAGAAGATAGAAGAGAAGAGTTCAGCCCAATAGACATTTGCTCCACTGACCTTTTTTTAGATTAAACTGAGTATGATATTGTTGTCGGCTTCATATTATTTGTTCATTTGTGGATGGAAAAAGGAAAACATCGGGTTGATTCCTTGGTCTTGACATAACTCTCGGTCCCTTTGATCGAATAATTGGGTCTCATTGTCAAGGATGATGGTAAGGGACATGCCTTATCTGCAGATGAGGTTCATCTAAATGAAATTGCATATGAAATCAACTGTTATGTCAAGAGCATTGTACTGTTACTGTGATCTACAATATTCTCTGCTTACCTTGTGACAAATTCATAGTTATGAGAGACAGTTTTACAGATGTTCGAGGAGAAGAACAAAAAGTTGTGACTTCTTGAGGTGGACAGATGGGTTGGATGAATCTAATGTCGATAGTGATCGGGCGTGAAGAGTTTCCTTAGAGGACGGTTAATCTTGTGACATGAACCAATTACAATTTAAAAATAATATTATCAAATTATTAATTGTTATTTTCATAGTCATTTTTTAAAATTTCGATTGTCGTGTTATTCACAGTTTTGTGATGTGTTTATTTTTATTTTGTAACATTCAAATTAGATTTTTACTTTCAAATATGGAATGTGCTAGTATGAATAATTATGTTATAAATAAGACTATAGTACAGAGACAGAAATGTCATTTGTTCAAACTGCACAAAACAAATAGAAAGTCAGTTTCTGTGCAATAGTTTCCAACCACAACTGAAGCACAACAATTTTTAATAAGTTGCAGCTGCACAAACGGACTCTAAGTTCATGAGGACACACTTCTTTTTTTTCCTTAAATAGGAAGCAATTTTATGTACAATTTGAAAATATATTATCATTATTGATATAATAGAGAAAAAAAATAATGTCTCAAATAAAAAAAAAATTGTGAATAAAACAAAAAAATTTAATTTTTTTTTAAAAATCAATTTATATGGCTGAGCTGATATAATCCACTTTATATATAATATTATAAAAATCATAATATATGACCAAAAGCAGGCCGACATATATGATGACTGATTGAATGGGCTCGCCTTCCCGGTCCAAGTCTGCGAAAAGATCGAACTCAAATGAACAGGTGAGCCGAAGACAATCCAACCTCAGTGTGAACGTTCGAATAACCGGGTGTGGGTGGACCAAATGCAAACGAGCAAGTGCTTAACTGCAAGCATAAGGAAGCAGATGTATTAGTATCAAATAAGCCTGAGATAGGGAGTCACTTGCCCACGGATTTATGAGCTGAGATAGAGATTTTCCAAATAAAATACCGATTGGTCGCCTGATATGACTATACGAGATAGCATCCAAACGTTGCACCCATATGGATTAGAAGCCAGATAATATATTTTAAACTGTCGAGATAATACAAAACAAACCTGAGCAATGGAAATTTCTGAAGGATCCAGAGAAAACACCGCTATATAAATCGGGGTTATTGTAAAATGATGATTCTTATTTCAATTAGACACTCCTTTTTTCTTTTTCTCCAACTAGCCCCTCTTTCACCACCAAGATTGATACAACACTCCTCTTCATTCATTTCTCTTCAACTTGCCCCGTTTTCTCCTTTATTAGCTCTATCATTGAGAGTGATTCCACAGACAAAAATAAGATTCAAGGCCTACGTTCTTTATTTGAAGAAGAGGATATTGTGAAATTCGAAGCACTTTATCGTCTTCTTCTTGTAGTTACGTAGAGACAATGTAAGGTGATGATTATAATTGGGTAATATCGATTTAATAATTATAATATGTTGGTACGCCTAAATATCGAGCCCCTTAAAACTAGTTTTTTTTTTTTTCTTCTTTAGATTGGCTTAACTTTGGCTGGTTTACTCCGACGGCGGTCCAGCGCACCACGCCGGCTTTTATTGGCAGCCAGACATAAATAGTTCTAGAGGAATTTATAAACTTTTCTTTTCCACAAGAAATAATCAACTGTACAAAAAAACATAGGGCCCCACGTTGATGAAAGTAGTTGCTGGTGGCCTGATCGTTTACCTTTGACAAAGCAGTACAGCACGTGCGAATTTTATGCAATATTGTATGAAAAAAGGTGACGACATGCCGAAATTTTAATTAAGATAATTTTAAAATAATTAAACATATGTTTGATGAGTGCTAGAAGATTAAGAGGCCATTTGGGGCGGCTTATTTGCGCGGCGGGCGTTCCTATGATGTCGGGCTATGCGTTTGTTTCGCTCCGAAAAATGACGGAAGAATACCGCGGGACGCAATTATTCCTAAACCTTCGTTAATTGCTGCCGCGGCAAAACTCCAGCTTTTCGGCTTTTCGCTCCACCTTATTACTCTACAGCCCTCCCCCTCGTCCCGATCTCCTCTCCCGCTTCTTCTCTACCGAGCTCCTTCTCTCGCCCCGATCGTTTCCTTCATTCGCCCCGATCGTTTCCTTCATTCGCCCCGACCGTCACACTTCTGTTCGGCGAAGGGCGGCAGCAGGAAGAAGAACCTTGGGCAGGCAGCAAGCTACAAAGTAGAAAAGCTCCCTAGACGGTCAGCTAGTCTGCTTCCAGCCGCGACATCCAATCGCGATACCATTCCTTCTCCGATCGTTTGAGCCGAGGTTCTTCTTCCTCGTGAGTCGTGAGGAGCTTTTCCTTCCTCCATTCCTTCAGCGAACTGTGCCGATTCTTTGAGCTGTAAGCATTTCTTCTTCCTCTGATCATTCAAACCACAGTATTTTCTTTCTTATTTTTTTTAAGGCCCAACAGAAATATAATTTCCATAAAAATCACTTGTCCTGTAACATGAGACTTGCAGAGGTTACTTATTTCTGATCATTCAAACCGCGATACCCAATTTTTTTTATTTTTTTTATTTTTTTATTTTATTTATTTATTTATTTTTAAAGTACTGCAAATAGGAAGTTACAATTTGATGTTAGAAGCTTGTACCGGGGCAACTCCTTTGCTTCAGGAGTTTCAATAGAAAAGACCTTCTTGTTTTATTTGATTTGCATACAAGAAGTTTCAATAGAAAATATCTTCTTCCCTTAATCTTTTCGTGCGGCGATCTGCCTTACGTTTTCTGAAATTCTCTTAAATATTCATTCTTAAAAATATCATTAATCTGTTTCCTGTGATGTTTTTGTGATTGGATCTTCTTTGCTGCGTGCAATAATTTTCTATCGTTGAAATCTTGAACACTGAGTTGTTATGGATTTGTTGTTTTCTTCCATGATTTGAGTATAATCTACATCTAATTACTAAAATCAACCCCAATTTCAGAACATCATAAGTTCTGCACTTCACCAATTACTTAAAAGAATATTAAAGAAGCAAATAGGTTAGATCCATTGACAAAATTTACAAACGTTTTGAGCTCGCCCATCCAGCCATGCAAATGTAAGGCGTTTCTCCATGGAATTTGCACTTCTTAATTGTGGCAGCTCTGGATAATTGTGAGAACTTTTCCACCAGTGTTTATTGAAGTTCTAGCTGTTAATGATATGAATTAGGAATCCAACAATATTAATAACTAAATACTTACGAAGAAAGAAAGATAAAGAAAATTGTTTAACTTTAAGAAAGTTAAATAGACATTTTCATGCATCTTTTTTTACGTGTAGATATTGAATTTTTTTTAGAATATCTTCTTCTGATAATTTTCCTTTGAAACTGCAATCCAGATGCTGACAAGTCCGCTTTGCCAAATTTTGTTTAGTCTGGATAAAAAAGGAGGAAAGCAAGTTTTACAAAGCAGTCTGCTTGTTGAGTTAAATCATTACAGGTTTAAGATTTGCAGCCACTATGCTTCTTTTGGTTCAAATGCTTTAAATCTCTAGAATGAAAACTTTAATATGCTCAAGTTTAAATCTTTTTTTAATCATAGAACTATAGCCTAATGCTTGTTCGTCTATTCAGCATTTTTGTTGTTTTGGAGAGCTGTAGAGATGGGAACATCTAATTTATTTAGGGGCCATTCAATTTTTTTTAAAATGTCGAGGCTCTTCTTATAATTTTTGGTTCAAAAATTTTATCAGTGCTAAATCATATACATAAAGTGTTGTAATCGTGCATAAGATTAGTTCAAAATTTCTTACTGAAATGAATGAATCATACCTGCAATTAGGAATCGTGCACACCATCACCTGGTAATTGAAATTTACATTCTGATTTCTGTTTCGGCTAATTGGATTTTATAGGGATTTGTTTGTAGGTTGAAATGACCATTTCTTGAGACCATGAAAAAGTTAGAAATTCAAATTGTAAAACTCGGTTTAGTTCTCTTTGTTATTGTTAAGTTAAATCTTGCTAATGCACACATACATAATCTTTACATAAAGGAAATGCATACCACTCAACTCCTATGAATTTACAGGTATAATGCATGAACTTCATTTTTTATCTATATGCATGCAAAAGATGTAGAAGTATGGTTTCACCTTTTGGGAAAATCTATATCCAAACTAGAAGTATGTTGGTGGTATGGGTATTCCAAACTAATTGTAACTCATGCTTTCATTTTAATTTTATACAAGCTATTAAATTTGTATAATATGTATGTAGCATTAATTGTAACTCATTATTATTAATTTATACCTTTTCCTTCTTCAGCCTCTCACATGGTTTCTATCTAACTCTCATCTAAATTTAATAAGTTTTTTGTTGACTTACAATATTTTAAGTTCCTTATGGTGCCAACATGTCTAAGGCGAATGAAGGGGGTCCGTCTGCTATGTGGGATAAAGAAGCAACAAATATTTTTTGCGATCTCTGTATTGAGGAAATAGAATTGGGAAATCGGCCAAACTCGTGTTTTAACAAGATATGTTGGCTAAATATTGCGAAGAGGTTTAAAGAATTGACTGACAAGGATTACGACAGACTAAAATTAAAAAACAAATGGGACCAATTGAAGAAGGAATGAAAAATTTGGAAGGAACTCAAACGTGGATGTACCAGTTTGGGTTGGGATCCCATTAAGCGGCAATCAATGCCTCCGAGGAATGGTGGGCTGAGAAATTGGAGGTCATAACTCAACTTTATATTTTTTTTAATTTAAATTCCTTATTTTTTCTCTAATAAACTAACTCAACCCCCTCATCCATTACAACGTCACAGGCAATGCCGCCAGCAAAGAAATATATGCAGTGCGTAATTGACCCAGATTTTGAAAAAATGCTCGATGTAATATTTAAAGGGGTTGACGTCACGGGAAAATTTGCACTCAACCCTGCTCAGATAGACTTTACAGGCTTACATGATGACTTCATATCTTAGCCGTTGACAACCGATGAAGAAGTGCGTAGTAACCGAGAGGAGATAGGGAGTCTAGTTCACTTTCAAAGAGGCTCATACTTGGTAAGAAAAAAGAGAGAAAGATACATTTGTGAAAACCTCATTTGATCGAATATTAGAAGCTTTTGGTGCCCCACCTCCTGCTCTAGTCGCTGATAGCGCCATCTTTGAATGCCTCGCAATTTTAGCTTCTATACCTGAAGTAGTTGCAGACCGTTGTTTTCATGCAAATTGTGTCAACAAACTCGAGGATCCAACCCGTCGGACAATGTTCATGGCGCTACAGCCAGAATTGCGCGTCGAATATTTGCGTGTTTTGGTTGAGGAATGATTTTTTTTGTGTTCTTATTTGTATCTTTTGTGATGTTGTGGACATCTAATTGGGCGATTTTAACATGTTGTATTTTGTATGAATCTTTTTTTTAATGCACTGTTAGGTGATTAATATTTTTCATTTTTAAGTTGAGCTGTGTACATTTGCATTTTTAAGTGCTCCATGTTATCATCAATTATTGAAATAACTGACACCTTTTAAATCTAGGATGGATCCACAGCATGAACGCCGTAAAATAATGTCATGGGCTGCAGTGATTGCAATATTATTGTTGGAGTATTACTAATCCAGCAGTATTCGTATACCCCGCATGACGTCCAGTTTTTTTGGGGATAAATGGGTAGGTGAAATGCTTTCTGGACATACAGTAAGGTTCAACAATATATTTCGAATGAGTGTAGCAATTTTTGTTGATCTTCTGAATGAGTTATCTACGAATCACGACCTACGAGGTTCTTCTAGAACGACGAGAAGGGATGTGTTGGCTATTACATTATACATTCACGTCACAAAATAGATTGATTAGAGGTGTTATGAAAAGATTTCATCATTCGTCGGAAACAATAAGTCGTTACTTCTCCCAAGGCACACATGCACTTGTTAGCTTGTCAGCTCAAATCATTAAACCAGAGGATCCATCATTTGCTAGTACTCCAGCGGAAATTGCTAACGATCCCCGTTACATGCCTTATTTTAAGGTCAGTATTAGTTTCTTTACATTACTCCCAAAATTATACTTTTTTCTAACTTTGTAATACACAATTTCATAGGTGCAATTGACAGTATGCATGTCGAAGCCCGACTACCCAGCCAGGACAAGGTGGCGTGCATAGGTCGCAGTAGTTCAACTACTCAAAATATCATGGCGGTATGCGACTTCAACATGTGTTTCACTTTTGTCATGGCAGGCTGAGAAGGGAGCGCACACAACAGTAGGATTTTCTCTTGTGCAACAACGAACAGATCAGAGTGTTTTCCTCACCCGCCTTCAGGTATGATTTGATTTGTGAACGTACTAGTCATATGAATAATTTGTTGTTAACAATGTATTACGTAACAGAGAAATATTATTTGGTTGATGCTTGGACATCCTATGCGGAGGGGCTACTCGAGCCGTATCCAGACACTAGATACCATATTCCTGATTTTGAGCGAGCAAGTGGCACCATACGAGGCAGGAAAGAAATGTTTAACAAACACCACTCTTCTTTACGCGAGGCAATTGAAAGAACGTTTGGGGTTTGGAAGAAGAAATGGGTCATTCTACGTCATATGTCGTCGTATCCATTTCAAAGCAGGTGAAAATTGTGATTGCAACAATGACACTTCATAACTTCATCCGACGACATCCTTCACGTTCAGATACAGACTTTAATATGGCTGGTAACGATGAACTAAATGTCTTAGAAGAACCATCAACATTTCTGGTTGGACCTTCATTACATGAGGATGGGATTGACTCTAACGAATTTGGGGTTCATGACACTTAGGGTGTGGCTGAGATGACTGCTTTGAGGGAATCAATCGTAGATGCTATCTATGACAGCTGATCCACTAAATTTTCTTTATTTCGTATATTATAGGTTTATTTTTGTCTACATGTCTTCATTTTGTTGTTTTTTTCAGGATCTAAAAATTGGTTTTATTTTTTTTTTGTGGGTAGGTATAGCAACATGTCTTCTAGGATTACGGGGACAAGCAGAGTTGTTTTGTGTTATTGTGGACTACCGGCTCCGTTACTCACATCGTGCAAGCCTCATAGTTTTGGGAGACAGTTTCTACGGTTGTCGCAGGGGTGTTTCAGCTCGTTGCGGTTTCTTCCGGTGGGCCGATACTCCCACATGTTACACTTCCAGCGAGTGATGGGAATCCGATGTTTTCTCGGGTTGATAGTGCGGATGAGGAAAGGCGTAGCTTGAGTTTCAAATTGAATATATTAATATTTCTCATTATCGTTGTATTTGTCTTTATCCTTTTTTTATTTTTTTTTCTATTCACGAGAGTGTGAGAAATGTATTTCATCTTTTAAAACTGATATGTGATGACTTTTATGCTTCTGCACTATATGCTTCTTTAATACAGCTTCTGGACTATATGCGTCTTTAATACCAATAAGCTGCTCTGAATAAGCTACCCCAAACGAGTTTACGGACGAGGGCAGGAAGGTCATTTATATAGCCATAACTACCAATAAACTATTCTGAATAAGCTTGCCCCGAACATCGATGCAGATTATTCTGATAATCTACAGATTATCAGATTATCAGAATAAGTTGTTTATCAGCAGATTATAAATAATCTACAGCTGCCCCAAACAGACCATAATAATGATAGACTAATAGATTATTATCTTAGGGTTGCACAAGAATTTAACACTCATTTAGATTAAAAAAAATAATCAGTAAGATACTGGAAGTTTTTACAACGACACGATTGAAGAGATCCACTAGAAATGAGTCATTATAATTACAATAAATTGTTCCATAGTTTCTTGAGTTACAACGTTGATGCGCGAGATGAAATTGTCGTAAGAAGTGGGCGGCGGTAGATGTGGATCATTGGGCTGCAGAAGTGGCGGTCAACGACTGGTGGTCGTAAGCAGTTGATGTTGATTTGATGCTAGGCTTTAGCTCATTCTCTAAGTTGTAGTCTTCTTTGAGGCTTCGGCTCGCCTCCTGACTCTTGAGGGGTGGGGCTCTATTTATACAGTCTTAGTTGCAATTAATGAAGGAATATAAACTACTCTGGTCGGACGTCCCGAAGAGATTTTCTCGATCACACGACATTTGATGGACATTTTAATGGTTTAACGATGTTAGAAATGAGCAATCTTAGGCTCGTTGGATTTATTCTGTCGAGACCATTGATTCGACCATATGCTCTTTAAATTTAACATCTATTTGACTCTTCAAATATGCCCGATAAATTTTCAAAAGTGATTTAATGGTTGTAACTGAGTTTGATTTGACTCAAATTAAACTAATTTTGGTATAATTGAGTCCTAGTTGTCGAGCCGACTAGTTTGACTATAAGTATGCTGAAATTAGAGTTCTAGATGACTCTTAATTGAAGTTTGAATATTTCTTGCTCAAAAGATTACCTCGAGATCCATTTTGTGACTCGAGATTCGTGTTGAACGCTGAGAATTTGTTGATGATATATATCAAGATTAAGCTAATCGGCCGGAACAAAATTTGTTGCTCGAATATCAAGATCTAGAGCTTCTTATTTTATTACATACATACATATACATACATATACACACATACACACACACACACACACACACACACACACACACACACACACACACACACATATATATATATATATATATATATATATATATATAAACAAAAGAACATTATATCACTGTTTAGATTATTCTAAAGAAAAAAATAAGCATATGCTTAAAAAAAAGCTAAGCTTGGCTCAGTTGGTTGGAGCCCTTTGATCGGTGCGGTGGGGGTTTGATCCCCTGCCTATACAAAATATTATTTTTTACTGTTTTATTGTACTTTATCGCTGGTGACCGGTAGCTGGACTCATGCTAATGAACCACAGGTTGGACTTAGATAGCCAAACAACTGGCGGGGAGTGAACAGTGGAATGCGACCGAAAGAAATTCAGAATGCGACAAACGGGAACCCATAACACCAAGCGAATTGTAGGTTTTCTTTCCCTTTTTTTAATGGAAACTGTTTCTTTTTACTTTTAACGACATGATTTTTGGACTTATAAATAGAGGCTAAGATAAGAGAAAGCGTTAGAAGAAAGAGGACGAGTAGGAGGAGGAGAAAAAGAGGGAGAAAAATTCAATCCCAAGGCTGAGAAAGAAAAGAAGAGAAGAAAAGAGAAAAAATGTTGTCCTCATTCCTGCCCAGCAGGTGGTATGAGATTTTCCTTTTTTTTAATCTTCTGTCGTGAAAATGTAAAAGGGGGTCCAAGTATGTGATTTGGGATTTCTTTCTTCTCTCTTTGATCTTCTGTCGCGAAGAAAAGGAGAAACTCGTCCTAAAAGTTATCCTTAACCCTACCTAGCAGGACCTTTGACATTTTCTTTCGCGATGTTCTTTTGGGTTGCGGAGATGAAGAAATTCATCCTGAAAGTTTTCCACGAATTTGCTGAGCACAAGCTTTGGGATCCACTTTCACGATCTCTTTCAGGTTGTGATAATGTAGAAAGTCATCTCAAAATTTATCCCGATTCTGCCCTGCAAGAACTCTGTGATATTCTTTCGTGGTTTTCTTTTGGATTGCAGTATAAAAGAAAATAGTCCTGAAATTTATCACCGACCCTGCCCAACAGGTGACCAGAGATGTTCTTTCTTCTTGTTACCTCACATTCCGATACAGATTCTTGTGCAGTTGTCAAGCATTCCAGAGGAGATGAAGAAAATCTAAACTCGCTGCGCTTTCTAGGGAAAGTTTCTGTGTTTTCTGTTGTGGTGATTTTTGGAGAATCTCGTCCCTAAATGTTTGTTAGTCTTGATGTCTTTTTAACCATCTGATGTGACATTTGTAGATGAAGCTGATGTATTTCTTCATACATCTTTGACGTTGCTTTTGAGGTTGCTTTCGCTTTCCCTTCTGAGTTGTGGTTTATTAAGCTCTAGGATGATGTCGCCCAACTTATGGGTCGTTGTTTCCCTACATTAGGGGTACATATTGGTTTTGACGTCTCAGCTTCTACCTTTTGAGGTTCTTTGACTTCTCAAATACGCATAAATCTGTAATCAAAGTTAGTAAGTGTACTTTGTATAAAAGAGAATCGCGCGAGGTTCGTGTCTTCTAAGGTTTATGCTTTCTTAGGCTTGTAACTTCTAAGGCTTGTTCCTTCTAGGGCTTGTATCAACTTCCAGGGATAACATATCTTCCTATCGAGTTTTTCCTCTTGGGCTCAACTTCCAAGGGTATGGTAATTTCTCATGAAGACTTGCCTCATGGGCTTATCTTCAAGGAGCATCCTAACTTCCCATCGAGTCTTGTCTCGTGCACTCAACTTTCAGGGGCATGTTCGCTTCCTATCGAGACTTGCCTCATAGGCTTGTCTTGTAGGAGCACTGCAGCTTCCCATCGAGTCTTGTCTTTTGGGCTTGACTTTCAGGGACATGGTAGCTTCCCATTGAATTTTATCTCTTATGCTTGACTTCCAGAGGCATGGCAGTTTCCAATCGAGACTTGCCTCCAAGGCTTGTCTCCTAAGAGTACCTTAGCTTCCCATCGTCTTTCCTCTTGGGCTCGACTTTCACGGGCATGATAGTTTCCCGTTGAGACTTGTCTGTTGGGCCCAGCTTCTATAAGCTTCATAGCTTTCAATCGAGTCTTGCCTCTTGGGCTTGAATTCCAATGACATGATAGCTTCCCATCAAGTCTTGGCTCCTGGGCTTTACTTCCAGGGACACCGTAATTTCCCATCAAGTATTGCCTCATGGGCTCGAATTCCTGGGGCATTGGTGGAGACTTTGTCTGTCATTTTCCCTCAAGGGGACTTTCTACACAAATAATCTTTCATGAGAGAATAAGAAAATTTCATTGAACGATATTTTAAAGCAACACGAATAATCTTGTTTAAATAAAATTAGGAGTTTATATGCTAGTCTTTTACTCAGATAAGATTATTTGGAGTTCCACTTCTCATTCGATAACTCCAATTTTTTTTCTGGTTCTCATCATCTCATTATTGTAAATAACGACCCAAGTGACCTTAGCATATCAAGTATTTAGTTTCTTCCTTTAAGGTAAATTATCTTTTTGTTAAATGCCCTTTTGAAAGATGGAAATAATAATATTGAAACCGGTCTCCACTATCTGGATTTTTTAACAAAATTTGCTACTGATGACCTCTTCATTCTTGATGACTATTAAGATTTTGACACATTACATCTTCAGTGACCTGTATTCTTTTCCTGATCGAGACTCACGATTTCCTTGCGGTTCAAATTTTTTTTCATAGAGGTTTTTATCGACATCCCCAATGTTATTTTTACGCTTGTCCCCTACGCGCTTGAATTGTTCCTTGTGTGCACTAATGGCCTCATCTTTAGAGATTTCAGCTTTGACATAATAGATTAAAAAGACATATGAGTGAATCTTCTCCCGCATAATTGAGGAATAAAAAGATCTTGGGTGAAGCACTTCAAGAAAAAATTCTCTCAGTAACTCTGAATCTACTCCCAGAATTTGGCGGGTTTTAGTGGAAAGCCTACAGAAGTATTACTTCAGGGATTTCCTCTCATTCTGGCAAACTTCTGATAAGTGGGATGAATATATGATGATCCTCCTATTCGCTATGAAGAGCTCTAAGAATAGTCTGACAAGATCATTGAAGGTATTGATGGTGCCCCCTCCAGAGGGAGTAGAACCATGTACGAGCTTGACCTTTGAGATTCACACGGAACACTTGATAGAGAGGTGCATCAGAGCACGGTAAATGTGTGTGATGGTTCGATAGTGTTCAACGTGCTCATATGGGTTAGTTACCTCTTCTTAGGCATTGAAGTTCGAGAGTTTGAAGCCCGCTGGGATGGGATCTTGGACACTCGCTTATTTGAAAGGAGAGGATTCTTGGAAGTTGCAGCGAGTGGGGAAGCAATTCATTTTTTTTATAGGGAACTTTTCCCAAGCCAGAGATCATTGCTCATCACGAATGACATCATCAGGAGTGACAACAAGGCGGGGCGGTGCCAGAGATTGTTACACGGGACGGATGAGTGGAACTTACAATGTCAAGAAGATCGATGTCCCATATCAGCATGAGAATGGTTCCATCAATGGGAGAGAACCCATCAAGTGGTGTATTTTCACGTTGGATGCTAAATTGGTGGTAAGTAAGCTCTATTAGACTACACGGGCATTGTTGTCGGGCCTCGTGTAGGAGCTTGGAGGATCTCATGTTGGGACACCTATTTCCTTAGTACTCGATCTTTTAGAGAAGGACACATGCACCTTCAATGGCAGGTTAAGGCCTTCCAAGACGAGGAGATGTCGAGGCATGGCGCCCTTGGCTCCATCATTGCTCAATGAATTAACGTGTGTAGAGGGATGTTATGTTTTTGCGAATATTTCGTTTGGTGGCCTTGTAACAAGGCTCACAAATAATTCGAGTGATGAGAATTCTCGATCTCTAATAGACTACACTAAAGCGATGCATGCTAGAAGATTCATGGTGGTAGAGTAGATTATCGTCTTAACATTGCAAGCGAATTTATCACACCCTCAAATAAAAAAATAACCAATAGAGACACCAAAAGTTTTTACATTGAAAACCCGAAAAGAGAGTAAACCACGGGATCTGGCCGAGTTGAAGAGAGCCACTAGAAATTCATGATTACAGTTACAATTCCTTGTCTCACAGGAGAGAAAGGGTTACACAATTTCTTAAGTTATAATGTTGGTGCAAAGATGAACTTGTCATAAGAAGTGGATGACGATCGATGCAGATCGACTGCTGTTGTAGTGGTTGTTGACTACGGTTAACAACTGGTGGTCAACAGTGATCAGCGACGAAGTGATTCTTGACTTCAGCTCCTTCTCTAAGTTTTAGTGTTCTTTAGGCTTCAAGCCCCCCCCCCCTCCCCTCATAAGAGGAGTGTTACTCTATATATATATAGTTCTAGTTGCAATTAATGAAGGAATATGAACTACTCTTATCGGACGACCCCGAGAGATTCATTCGATTAGATGGTATTTGATTGATATTTGAGCGTCTTAACAATGTCAGAATTGAGCGAGCTTGGGCTTGTTGGATTCATCTTATTGAGAAGCTTGATTTGACCATAACTCACTGAATTTGTCATCGTTGGACTTTCCAAATATATTCGGAAAGCTTTCATAAGTGGCTTAATGGTTTGATCATAGCTTGAATGACTTAAATTGGACTAATTTTGGTATTATTGGGACCTTCTCATCGAGCCGGTTAGTTTGACAGTAAGTTGTTGAGGGATGACTCTTAATTGATGTTTGAATATTTCATGCTCAAAAGATTATCTTAAGATCTATACCATCCCTTGAGATTCATGATGAATGTTTAGGAAAAGAAGAAGAATATACAACTAATTACAATTTATGCTTAAGATAAGACTAAGGGTTCAGCTATCAATTATAAATTATTTCTGATCCAAATATTTTAATACTAAATTTTTTCTCTTCATCATTCAATCTTATAAATCAACATTTTTGCAATGTGTTTGGAGTAACATTAACTGAAAAAAAGGATATTTTAGAAAGAAATTTACATGTATACCACGTAATTTTATGTATTTACATATCAAACACTTAAATTTTAATATTTATATTTATAAAAATATATATGTAAATGTGTATTTTGCTTTTAAAAAGAAGATGATAATGACTTTTATCAATGTGATATCAGATATTTGAATGTTATGTATGTAAATGTGAAAGTTGATACCTTAGATACGTAAATAGGTGAGAATTGTGTGGAATGTAAATGCCCCTATTATAAAATATATGCATGATTAATTCATATATTATAACTTTAATTGACAAAAGTGATATTAAATTATTACCAAATTTTAATTGAGTTTTGCCTGAATTAAATTTATATGTCCAACACGTAAAGTAAATAATATCCAAGTTTTTATTTCATGTTTGAATTTTCCTTGCACTTAAATATTACTTTTATTTATTTAAATTTTATTAAATCTATTTTCTTTTCAGTCATATATTTTTACTGTAAATAAATATAAAATATTTCTTTTAGGGGTTTTGAACAGATCCAAGAACTCATTTTAAATGAATTCGGTGCTTAACATAATTAGATAATTTGAAATTCAAAGTTCATTATTCACCACTACTTCGAAGATCTCCATGCTTGCGAACTTAGCATATTGAGACATCGCTTGTAACCACAAAATCTTCACGTCCTAAAAATTAATGGCTATCATATCTATCTCAAATATATATTGGTCTTACGTGTTGGAATTACATTATCAAACTTTCCATTCTCTAGGAACATCTCTGCAATGTCCTCTCGCCCATATTTCTTGAGATGATTTAGGAAGGTCTCTTAACCAAGACATCCAAGAGTCTCCTAAGAAATCCTCTCAACCATGTCTTTGACCACTTGTGATTATGGTGACCTATTGGGAACATCAAAACATGCATGATATATTTCCTTTATTCATCTTTATGGGCGCCCTTAATGACAAATTAGATTGAGGCATGGTTTTTATGTTATTGCATATTTAAATCTATTGTAACGTTGGTCCTCATAATTTAATGCCTCATAAGTGTTCTTGTCTACCACAATTTGTCTTCAAAACATCATGATAGTTTGACATGCACAAAGGTGTACATTATGACATCAAAGCTTCCTAGCCACTTTTCTACTAACAAAAATGCCACATGATAGAATCCGTATAAGAGGAAAGAAGAAGATGCAGCAGCAGTGGAGATCTTTTTTTTCATGAATGAGGAAAAATAATTACACATAATAAGTTCAGCTACTTATAGGCATAAAGCCTATCAGCAATAAGTACATGTATTACAACAATAAAACTGCGAATGGCCCCCCTCAAATTTAGCATCTAATGGATAGATATTAAGTTTATTTCTGAACTTATGAAAAGTGGCTGTATGTAGAGCTTTTGTGAAAATATCCATGATTTGAGCTTGAGTTGCTATATGCTGAGCTGTAATAATTTTTGCTACAATTTGATCTCGAATAAAGTGATGATCAATTTTGCTATGCTTGATGCGGGCATGGAAGATAGGATTATTAGTCAATAACTGATGTGTTATCGCGGAAAATAGTAGTAGGAATATCCACAGATAGGTGAAATTCAGTGAGTAAACTTTGAATCCAGATAACATCCAAAGAGAGCTCGGTACTGTGTAGAAGATTTTGCTGAATTTGTTTGCTTTTGAACTTTCCAAGAACTTAAATTCTCATCATAGGATGTGCAATATCTTCTCGTACTAGGATCTCCTGCCCAGTTCGAGTCTAAGTAAGATTGAACGATAGAGTAGAGTAGTTGTTGGTGAATCGAAGTTCATGAGTCGGAGTTTCTTTAAGACACCGAAGAATGCATTTGATTTGTTGAAAGTTTTTAACTGTTAGAGAGTACATATGTTGACAAATCTTTTTGACACCATAGGCTATGTCCGGTTTAGTGACCATAAGACACTGTAGCATACTAGCAAGTTGTCAATATAGAGTGATATCCGTGAAAAGTTATTGCGTATCATTATTTCTAGAGATCTTGGTGGAACAAGAGTTAGAAGCTCTTTATAAGTCTGCATTCCAGATTTATTAAGTAATTCTAATGTGTATAAAGTTTGATTTAAATGGTAGTCGGATTCCATCTTGTGAAATTGAATTCCTATAAATGTAGTTGTTTGCTCAATCTCCTTAATTTGAAACCTGTTATGAAGGAACTTTGAATAAATTCTGAATGAAATTCAGGTTATTACCTGTTACTAGAGCGTCATCCACATATATAAGAAAGAATGTTGGAATTCCATTCTTTTGATATACGAAAAGAGACGGGTCCGCTTTGCCGAAATGAAAATCGTGTTTAACAAGATATTCCAAGAATGTAGAATACAATTGACGAGGTGACTGTTTTAGACCATTGATAGTCTTTCGTAAGCGAGATTCGTATTGTGGATTTTTGTTGATGTTGAAAAACTTATGGTTGAGACATGTATGATTTGAATTCGTTAAAAGCAAAGAATAACAGAGATTCAAATGAAAACAAACAAATAATTCGAGAAGGAAAAGAGAATTCAGGTTAACAGATAAATATGAAAATCATGAAGTTGTCTCCAAGAATAGAAAACAGAAAACGTAGAGTCGGAAAACCAAAATTTCGAAGATAATGGAATGACAACTGAACCCGCGAAGGATTTACAACTCTTAATACTATGATAGAATCCGTATAAGAAGAAAAAAGAAGATGCAGCAGTGAAGATCATTTTATTAATGAAAGAATAATAATAATTACACATAACAGGTTCAGCTATTTATAGGCAAAAAGCCTATCAGCAATAAGTACATATACATATTTACAATAATAACACTACTAATAGCATCTCGCAGGCCAGCCTTGAGGTATAATAGATTAGTCTGTCAAGTCACGAGGGCTTGAAGGAATAGCGGAACAAATGACAGTAAGGAAAAGAAGACCAAGTCATGTATAGGTTTGAAGTACATCGAGAAGCATTCATCTCAAGGTTTTACGGAGAGCAAGAACTCATCACTATTTTAATTATGTTGCACAGGCATTCTAATTAAAAAGTCGTGTAGTATCGGATACTTCTCATATACTGAAACTCGCACGATTTGTTTCAGATATGTGTCAGGTTTGTCATTGTCGTGCCCAATTTAAATAATATTAAAATAAAAATGAATAATATGTATCACACAAACCTGTTAGACATGCATGTCCTAAACTAGTGCATTAATTTTTTTTTTAAATAATTTTTTTAGACATCTGTGACATATTTTTTATAAGTAAAACATATATATATATATATATATATATATATATATATATATATATATATATATATATAACTTATATATATTTGACTTATCCGTCCGATTTCTTCTTTTGCATATGAGCTCGAGTAGCAATCAATCAGTAGTTGTTGGGGCTGATACTCTCGTTAAGAGTTTTTTAGTTTCTTTTATATTATTCTTTAATATTATATTTTTTAATATATAATTTTTATATTTTTTAATATATAATTTTTTTGTATCTGTGCAACATAATTAATTTTTTATTATTATGATGATGGTAATGATGATGGTAATGATGATGGTTATTATTATTATTACTGTTATTATTGCTATTAGTATTTTTTTAACTCCAAAAAAATTGTAGCTTGATTCTTATAGGTGTATTATTGCCTTATAAATGTAAATCTAACTCTGAGAATATATTCGAAATATCATTAAATCATCTCAACCAAATGCATAGTGGCCACACGTCGTTTAACCGACCACTGTAAAAGTTTACCGTCGCATCTATTTTATTCTTGTTATCAGTAATTAGCTCGTCCTCTTCTCCTCAATGAAGTTTTCCACTAGTTTGCATTCTTTACCTCTCTCCGAATAAATCTTTGATATTTGTGCTCTATGTTGTCACCTCAACTTGACTAGTTTTCACCATTAAAATTGACTTCACAACCCTTTTCATGACGGATCCAACGCTCAACATCAACCTACCGTTCCTCTCAACCCCACCAACACCATCCCCATTTGTTACTGGGCAAGTTCACATGTGCATCAAGTACTTTAATTTAAAATCATGACATTCGGTAAACATAATAATAAAAATCGATTTCAGAATTGCTTTCTTAGCCTTAATCTTTGCGTCTACAGTTGTAAATGCAAATACCGACATATACACATATATCGGTTTACTGAAATAGATGAATGGAGGCCCATCACCGAAGTGGCCGAACCGAAACTACGTTACCGAAGTGATTGAACCGAAGTGCACCTGCTCGAAGTAGTTGAATTGAACCTCTATGCTAATCTAATTATGCTTATTCTTACTAAATGGTGAGCCTAGTCCACCTATGTGAATGCAAATATTAGAAGAAGTTATCATGACAAGTAAGGGCTTATGCCAATTTTTTTATTAAAAGTATCGACCCATACTTGGAACTTAAACTCTTCCCTCGGACATTAGGGCGGTATGTCGTATCGGTAACACCCGACTCCCAAATCGCGAAATTTTCGTCAAGACATCAGAGAAAGAAATCGTACAGTACATGATGTATTACGTCCATTATTTTATGGCTTTTCTCCCATAAGTATAAAAGAGGATGAAAAGGACACTGTGAGGACTCTCTCCCTCTCCCTCCTTTTAAGTTATTGTAACTCAAAGACCTCTAATGGGCCATGCAATCCCACAAGATAAAATTTCAATACATTTCCTAAGGTTCCCTCTCAACATTTTAGTCAATCTCTCATTTTCTATGTGACATATCTTCAACGGTACTAGATCTTTCACCGAGTAATATATATTCACAAATGATACTATATGTATTCACGAACGATACAAACTCTACGTCTAAAAATGATATTATTCAATAGTTTTATTCTTATCTAATGCTCAATAGCATTTCTTCGTTGACACGTCCGTATTAAATCTCCATGACCACCGCTAAGCTAAATCAAGACCAGGTGATGGGCTGCCGAGCTTAGCCCGTACTGACAAAAATAACAACTAAACTACATTATCAAATTAAAGAATTGAATTAAAATGTATACTCATATAAAAGAGAAAACTGTTAGCGCACTTATTCTTGTTGTCTTGGTCATGCCATTGCCAGAACAGGCCGGCCCAATTCACTTTACATTAGTGTTGACTTATGTTTCGTAGCATTTTTTTATTTACATGCAAATTTCTATTCATAAAATAACTATTTAAATTATTTAAATGCATGCACCAAAACTGTAGATATGAATCTCAAAGCAATCAAACAGCGATGGCCAGACAATTGAGGCATCAGGCTACAAGAACGTGATACAAGTCGACCATTGAATGACTGACAGCTCAGTTGGAGCCACCCGACACATTATGGCGAGAGATTCAATCATTGGGTCACGCCTAACGTCCTGATCCAACTAAGCTTTTCACAAGGGCGCCCAACCGTAACATATCGACCGACCGTCCTTTTACTTCAGCAGGCATGATTGCTGCTCGACTGGCCGTCTCAATCGATCGAATTCAAGTGAAAGTAGGACAATTTAATTTGGGTAAATTCAGGGCTTTGGATTTGTGTGAGAATTTATGGTTAGTCCAAGTTTTTGTGTGCAAGTTCAAGCCACCCAGGGTTGCTTAAGGTTTGATAGTCCTATAGGGACTCTCTTTGAGCTACCTCGAATTTTTTTCGACCTTCTAAGTGCTAAAGGTCAAAACCACACATGTGAAACTCCAAAATGAGTAAAGAAGTGTTTGAGCTTCTAAGAGAGGTGGGAACCATCACTAATCATCTAGGATAGTCAACAAGAAAGTTTTATAGATAGATCATAGGCTTCTAAGAGAAGAATTAGACCTCATCAAATTTGAGGTCAACATTCACTCAGCTAATGAGCTAGCTTCATCATCAAAACGGTCGAGATTGCACATGTAGATGCAAAGTGATTTGGTGCAATGTGATCACTCCATCAAAATAGGAGTGATCACCAGATAACAAACATTTTTCACAAGTATATGGTGACATATACTAATGACGAATGCACCGTTAGTACAAAAATATGTATCAAGCCTTAGGTGGAAGTGAGAGTAATGAGGTGTGACCTGAAAGAGTTTTAGAGTTTGGGGAGGCATTATCCGAAAGATGGGTTCAAAGGCTGGGGAGGCATAACCTAAAAAGTGGGTGGATGCAACCCACCTACGATTTTCCAATGCGGTTTCGTAGGAAAACAGAAGGCGTAATTCTCGTTGGAGATAAATACACACTGGGTAGGCTTGATGTGCATGCCATCCCTCAAAAGGACACATGAGTGTCAAGGATGAGTGTGGAAGAGCAGTGACTCAAGAAAGTGCCTACGGTAGTCCGAAGCGGTGTTGTAGGGGATGAGGTGGTGTGATCCTTGTTAAAAAGAATTATACACCGGGTAGGATTGATGTACAAGTCATTGACGAGAACACGTGAGTGTGTAAGAGCAAAGACTCGAGAAGTCCTCAAACATGTAAATGATGAACATGTGGGATGCAAACATACAAGACGTTGGTGTATCGTGACAAAAGAATGTCACAGATACGTATGAAATGTCATGCCAAAGTTGGGCATAGACTCTCACCATAAGCAGATGAGGGTATATGCTCATGGCCGCACAAGGGAGTGCGTGCTTCAAATGTGGTCAAGCAAAAAGTATGAGGCTTCTACCTTAGCACAAAGAAATCACTAACCTAAATCCTCTAACAACCAGACCTAGGTGCCTTAGAAATGAAAATCAAGAGTTTAGAGGGATTCTCACCACTATGTTGGTTGATCGAAGCATTCCCTCTGTTCGTTCTCGCTCATACCTTGATTCGATAAAGCTCACTCTGTTCCTTCCCCAAAGAGTGAAAAAGCTCACCTTGACGAAGAGAATGTTAAGGCCGCCAGATTCCTCCTTCTCCAAATTTAGGAAAATGCTCTCCTAAAAAGTGAAAAAACACAATAAAAAGAAGGGGGTAGAAGATGGGAGATTTGGCTTCCTTGAACTTTCCCTTAAGAAAGATGAGGAAGCCTCCCTCTTAAGTTCTCTCCTAAAATCTCCCTTGCTCCAACTGCAGCTGATCACAAATGGTTAGGGTTCCTTAATTTCTTTTCACCTGAGGAAGATAACCCTTGGCTCATGCCTCTGATTTGCCTCATGGCTCATGGAATGCCTTATCCAAAGGTCACGACAGCATCGTCAGTGGAAATTCAAAGACCAAAGGGTAAAATTCATGAAATTGAACTGGCATGGCTATGCTGATTTTGGGCATGGTCGTGCCCTACTAAAGGTGTGTTGACCTCATTTTTGATGAGGTCTTCTCTTCCTTCTTTAGTGCTTAGGGTCTAGCCTTAGGCTTTTCCTTTGACCATCTTAGAGGGCTAGAAGTGGAACCCACCCTTTAGAATTCCAAACACCTCTTGACTCCCTGCAAACCCCACAAGCTTGATTGTAGACCCCTAATCACCTAGAGGGTTGAAATCAAATGTGAAGGTTTAAAGGATGAGTTCCCTATAGGACTCTCTGGCCTTAGGACCACCCTGGGTGGCTTGGTCTGGTGAGGGTTGACTTACACACTCACTACACTCTGTCGGCATTATTTTTAGGTCGGTGTATTTTATCTTGAAAAGGGGGTCGCCTAACAGAGGTTGTCGACGAATTTTTAATTTAATTTAAATAAATAATTTGAAAAGTAGTATTTGATTTTGAAAATAATTTTAAATTTGAAAATTTTAAGATATGAAATCAAACTGATCTCACATCCCGAATAGTTCACATAAACGAGCACCGCACCACAAACCGTGTATCTATCCCTAAGGATAGACACACTGCTTGATGGTGGGACTCGATTAAATAAACTAGAAGATTTGTGACATCCGTTTGGTCTGCGAACCAATTTTATAAGCCGACAAATTCCCCTGTTTAATATGAAAGCATTAAACAGGGTTTATATTACCTGGGTTCTTTAAAATTCCTTATAAGGGCAAGCCCCTATAGTTAATTACATCTTAAGTGACGGAATCACCTAAGAAAACTCTCGATAATAATCGGCAATTCGCTCTCAAGAATTTCAAAGTTTAAGTTTTCAAGGGATTGAATTTTGAAATTTCAATAGGGAATGGATCAAATTTGGAACATTTTGTTTTGGGAATTCAAAGGAAGAGAGGTAGGAGAAATTGCGGATTCGAAGCGAACTTCGGTAATTTCCCGACTATCCTATTGTTTGGCTTGAATTTAGGAAGGTCCTAATGTTTATTTAATGTTTTGATCTTCGCCAATTTTAATTAATTAGGACTTATATTTGTATGGTAAAATCATACAAGTAGCCTTCGAAGATGTGAGGGTTTATGTCGTATCGAACGACTACCTCGGAGTCCTAAGACCGGTTAGGGCTTAATTTGCAATGCAAATGCCTAACAAAAGGTTGAGGATTTATGTTGCACAAGGCAAACTACCTCGAAGTCCTATGGTTTGGTTATTTAATTCTAAGAAAGTTTTGCTGAAGTAGACTCAGGTTTTGCTGATGACGATGGCCGTGCTGCCCACCATGCTCCGAGCTCCTTGTCGTTGCAGAGGTTTAGTTATAGAAGTCATAAATCAAGAGATGAGAAAAGTGTTTTGGTTTAGAAAAAAATCTTAATTTCCAAGTGTTTTTTATATTTTATTTAAAACAAAACTTAAAGTTGATAATAACAACACCGGTTAAGATCCCACGGCTCCATCCTTCCGCATCGTTATTTTTATCGGATTCACTTAGTCCAGATGAATTTGCTAAACTCAACTGAATGAGTTCCACACTTTCATTTAGACCGTGGGAAATCCCGTTAGCAACACGTAGGTTACATCATCCGAGGTATTCCCGATCATCCAACAGGACGTTTTAATTTAGTTGTAATTATAGTTTTGTATTCTGTTTGTGATTAAATTTTGAGTTGTTTTATATTTTGAAATGTTGTGACGGTGAATTTTATCTTGCAATGACTTTTAATTTAGTTTTGGTTTCAGTTTTAGGGACTATCCTAAAGGTGTGGGTTTTCATGCAACAATTGTTTATCATGCAAGAAAAGTAAGTGTGATGCGATTAAATTGCAATAAGGTAGATTGCAATAAAATAAAAGCGTACCTGGAGGGTCTTCCCGTCATCCCAAGCCGCACTTAAACACAATTTAGAATATTTAAGCAAGTTCCTAGGTAAATCTAAGGAAGGGTTATGGTTTTCTACCAAATTCCTAATCCTATAGCTTAGTCATTTCCTATGGCGTCTAGGTTCTTGTGTTTTGGTTCGAGGACGATTTTCTTCATCAAAGAACAATTAAGTTCAATTGTTCTTATAAGTATCCTATCATATTGAGAAAGTGCTTAAGAAGAATCTTAAACATCTTTTCAATACTTGCTAGGATTGTTTTAAGTCCAAATGAATTTAATTGATCGAGTGAAGTAATCGTCCGAGGATTCAAGTTTTGTTATCTTGCTTCAATGAACTAGGACATTTGAATATCCTATAAGTGGGGTAACATTTCATTTAATGTTCTATTTAGGAGTTATGATAACCAAAGCTTTCGAGGGCAAATTGGTGTTCAAATGGTTTATGATTTAATTTCAGTTATCGGATTTAAATTTGGAATAGTGTTCAAGTTGTTTTATATTTAATTTCTTTATGTTCTTTATGTCTTAGGTGATGTTATTTAATTCAATTTAATTTAACTTTAATTTAATTTAATTTGGTTTAGTTTTAATTTTAATTTAATTTTAATTTTAATTTTATTTTATTTTTAATTTGATTTTTTATTTATTTATTTTTTATTTTAATTTAATTTAATTTAACTTGATTTGATATGCTTTAATTTAATTTAATTTAATTTAATATGATTTAATTTAATTTAATTTAATTTAATTTAATTATTATATATTTTTTTATTTTTTTAATTTAATTTAATTTAATTAATTTAGTTTAATTTTTAATTAAATTTAATTAAATTTAATTTAATTTATTAAATTAAATTTAATTTAATTTAATTTAAATTAATTTAATTTGTTTGATTTAATTTAATTTAATCTTTAATTTAATTTAATTTTAATTTTAATTTAATTGAAAATTTAAAAAGAGTTTAATAATTTAACTTTAATTTAATTTAATGATTAAGTCTCTTAACATTTTAAAACTTAAATTTGAATTATCATTTTTAATTAGGAAATTAAATATTATCGAGATGATTAATTTAGGGATTCTTAAATTAAAGAACAAATCTCTTTCTAATAATAATATCCCTATTTAATAATTCCAACTTTATTATTCTTCCAAATTTAATCAATTATTTAATTAAGGTTTATTTTAATTATTTTCAAATTGTTTAGTAGGTTTCTACCCTTTAAATATTTAAATTTCAATCATCCAAATCAGATTAAGATCAAATATTTTACTCTTTAATTTTATTAAACCTAAAGTTTTAATTAAGGGTTAAAATTTTAATTACCATTTTGCCCTTCAAGCTTAATAATTTCATAACTCACTAAATTGAGCTTAAATGAACTTGAAGTTTTTATGAGACTTCACTCATATGCCAATAAAGACATGAGAGGAGAAAATGTGATTTTTCTGTATTTAATTTATTTATGTAATTATTTTTGGTAAAAAATAGAGATTTCTAAGGAAAATTTAATAACATGACCAAGGGAAAGTTTCTGTCCTTAAGAAAATTATGGGACATTTCTAATGACTAGAGGACCACTTGGAACAATTTTGGTAATTTTTTGAATTATATTATTTTTATTTTAATTATTTTAAATTTTGGAGTATTAATTGATTTAAAAATAAAATAAAGGTTGAAAAATGAATTTTATATTTTTTCAAAAATCTCTCTGATATCAAGGAAATCAGAGAATCAATTTTTACAATTTTCTGATTTTTCTTTGATTTATTAGAATTATTTTAGTGAAAATGCTAAAAAATACATTTTTTAATTTTAAAATTACCTTAGGGCTTTAAAATTTAATATCTCATTAAATAGACCTGAGAAAAATATGGGGTTTGTTCCTAAGTGCTTAAAATTCAAAATGTGGCATTTTAGTGAATTTTATTATTTTTGTGATTTTTATTATTTTTTAATTATTAAAATATTAAAATAATACCAAAAAATCAACTTTTTTAGAAAATTGAAATTTTAATTTTCTTAAATTCCCCTGATATCAAAGAGGCTCCAAAACTAATTTGGTGAATTTTTGAAGGGTATTTTGAAAGTTATGAATTTTTGAAATTCAAATTGGCTAAATGACTTAATCAACCCATTTAGTAGGGCTAACCAAGTCCAATTGACCTCAAATTTTTATTGTGAACTCCCCTGATCCTAAAGGTCAGTGAAGAATTGATTTCAAGTCAATTTGATGTATGGTTAACTTTAATTAATTAGGGATCTATTTTGGGTGTTTAAGCCAAATAGGGTTATCTTAAATGAATTAACTCAAAACCTATTTTTCCTAGGGTCCTCTGGTCATAAGAGATATCACCAAATTTTTCTAGAATTTATTTCACAACATGCTAATTATTGGAATTAAAATACTCAAAACGAAGAACATGAACTTGAAAAATCAATAACTTCTCATAGGGAGGGCCTTTGACTTTGGAAAATTCAGGGAATGTTCCCAAATTCAGAGGCTTCAAAAGCCCTATGGTCTCATGCCATGGTGAATTTTCTATATGCATGGAGAATTAAAATAATGCAGAAGGAAAATAAATCACTAAAAATAAAATACTTAATGAAATTAAATGATTTCTTTTCCACATTATTCTCCTCTATGCACTGAGCAAGAGGGTATTTTTATTTCATTTTTCTGATTTTTCTACACAAAGTTATGGATTTTTGAAGTTTAGGGAATTAAATAAATCAAAAAATACCCTAATTTTCTATTTATCCACGCGGCGCCGCGTCAACCTCGGCAGCTCCGAAATGTCGCGTGGCGCTCTCTGATTTGACGCCGCCATCTGACTCAGCGCTCCGGGGGCCCGCTGTGTCGTTCCATCTCCTGATCCGGCGCGATCCTGGCCGTCCGTCCGCGCGTGTATTGAATGAACGGCATCCGTTCATCGTCCCCAAGCCTCCTAGCCTGAGAACCGTCCATCTTCTGAGCCCAAGATCTCACTCGATACTCGATCGGATTTTTGTGTTCTTATGCTCTATGGATTCGTCTCGAGAAGACGAACACATCCATACGGTTTATGTGGCATGAAATCGACTCAATTAAAATGGAGAATGTTCGAAGCTCGGGAAGAAGAGCGAGGCCATACCTTTGCTCGCAGAAGTGTGGCTTCGATCCGAGGGTTGTGTCACCTTCGATTGGATCCCGCAAGCTCCGGATGAAGTCTCCTAGTCCGGTGAATTGCCTAGCTATGAAAGTGACCACGGCCGATCACAAAGCTTGGAGGCTCGGAGCAACCGGGTGGCCTTGAGATGGGGCTTTCAGATGGGAAACTTCTCCTCTTGGTCCAAGTGAAGGTGTAGGACCAATCAATTCGAGGATCGGCTCACCGTGGCAAAGTGTCCCGGTTTTGGGTGAAATTTCGCCTGAGAAATCGGATTCGGTTGCGGGGATTAGGGCAAATCGACACCGGGGATCAACTCGCTCTAAGTATGGAGAAGGGTTTGGAACAATTTTGGCGGAGTTTCGGCAAGGTTTGTGCAACTCTCCTCTCATGGCCGCGAGGGGCTCGGGTTTAAATAGAGGTGGCCGGAGAGCCTCACGGGGATGGCCAAGGGTCGGGATCACTGCTCCGGTCATGGGAAGAACAACCATGGTGGCCACTGGGCATGGGGCAGCTCAGCAAGGTGTAATTCCAAAGTTCGGCTCACATGCGAGCTCTCGGGTGTGGTGTTTTCCGGCGACCAGTGGTCGGCCGGCCGGGCATTGGTGACCATCGTGGTCGGTGAGGTCGAGCTTGATTCCTGTGAGTTCAATTGATGGTTTGCCATGTGTAAAGGTGGTGAATTGAAATGGAATGGGAAAGGGGTGATTTTGGCTTGGTTTAGGTCAACCCAAGTATTTGTGCTTGGTTCACCATCCAAGGCTTGACCTCGGGCCGAGGGGGAATCATTTGGGTCAACTGAATTGTGGTAGTGAAGTCCCCATCCATGGTGAGGTGGCTAAACATGGTTTAGAGTGTATCATGCTTAAGGTAAAAAGGGCTTAAAAAGGGTTTAAGAAAGAGGCCCTCTCTCTTACCATTAATGGTTTGGTGAGGTGGAAAGTGGATTCCATGGCTCTCATGGCTCCTATGGGGCTCATGCATGGCTTCATGGCTTGTCTTTGGCTTGGGGAAAATCTTGGTAAATTTCATGAAAATGGATCTTAGAAATTTTGGTAATTTGATGGGAATTTGTATGGGGCTTAATTTGGAATCATTTGATGATTGATTTGAACTTAGGGATGATTTTAATTAAGGGTATGATGAGAGGAATTTGTCATATGGGCTTTAAGCATGAAATTTGGGCTTTTAGGAAGGTTTCATGTGGATGGGCTTTTGGTTTAAAAATAGATTTATGGATTGGAATTTTGTAGAATTTTGGGCCAAGCAAATGTTGGGTTTAGTTCATGTATGTGTCATGAATGATTTGAAGCAAATCGGGAGTGATTTGGGCTCGAATTGGGTTGAATTTGGGCTTCTTTGGTGAATGGGCCAATATAGGTCAAATTGGGCTAACTTGAGCCAATGTTGGGCTAGGGTTGAAATTGACGTAAAATAAATGTTGGGAAATGTTTATGGGAGTGTTTCAAAGAAGTTTTGGCTTTGGTTGGGCTTTGATTTTGGGGTTCGGGCTTATTTGGGTTAGGTTTGGGTTTAGGTCGAAATTGGGCCTTTTGGTTTTGGGTTGAATTTGAGTGGGGTTTGGGTCCAAATTTTGGGCAAATCATGTTAGGGTTTCGTTTTTAGGGATGTTAAGGAAGGTTTAGAAAAGATTTGGGGTTAATTGGAGTCTGAATTAGGTGAGTTAGTCGGGTCATGGGTCCAAATTGGGCTTTAAGGCCAAAAGTGAAATTGGATCCAAATGTCAATCAAATTGGACTTGGATTTGGTCTAGATTGGTGTTGGGAATGTTGAATTGAAGTTTAGAATGGAATTGGACCAGAATTTGGGTCAATTGGGTAGGTTTGGTTCGACATCGGGTTCACTTAGGGTTAAAATAGGTCAAATTGGGGTTTTGATAAAAGTAGGGTAAATTGACAAAATTGGCATATGGTGTAGTTGAACAAAATGAAATTGGTAATATTTGAGATTTTCTGGAATTTTCTAGGAATTTTCTGAATTTTTGGATCTTTGGGTCAAGAGGGGTATTTTGGGTATTTGGAGGGTATTGGGAGGTATTTTTGGAATTTTTGGTATTTTGGGTATGGATGATCAGTTTGAGTGGAGAGAAATGTTTAGGAATGGTTTTGGGGAATTTTGGGTGATTTGGAAATTTTGGAGGATTTTGAGGGTTTTGGGTAGAGCTAGGCGTGTGTAGGGTCCCGGGGTCAAAAATCGAAAATTTGGAAAATTGAAGATTGGGTTAATATAAGTGGAATAAAATCATTTTGGTTGAGCCTTGAAGCCATATCAAGCCACATGAGCCATGAAGGGACTCATTTGAGGCATTCACTATGTTGTTCCTAACCCTCTTAGCCAAGGGCTTAGGGGTTAAGAACCATCCAAGTGAGTCACCTTTATGAGTCAGGAGGTCAAGTTAGGTATGGGTGTGCTTCTAAGATGTGTGTGAAAGTGTAGTGTATAGGTGTAGTGTGTGTGTAAGTCAGCCCTTCACCGTAACAGTGCCACCCAGTGGCGCTCCTAAGGCCAAAGAGTCCTATAGGAACTCATCCTTTAAACTTCCACATTTGATTTCAACCCTCTAGGTGATTAGGGGTCTACAGTCAAGTTTGTGGAGTTTGCAGGGAGTTAAGAAGTTGTTTGAATTTCTAGGTGGTGGGTCCCAATTCTAATCCTCTAAGATAGTCAAAGGAAAAGCCTAAGGCTAGATCCTAAGTACTAAAGAGAAGAAGAGAAGACCTCATTAAAAATGAGGTCAATAAATGGACCCTCAATAGGTGTGGTGAGCCGACGGAGCACACCGCGCGTATTGGCGTTGACCGAAGCGATCAACAAAACTAAAACAAACGTCCAAGTGACAAACTTAGGACAATGTAGAAGAGTTTCCGCTGGGGAGTGTCAAGTGTATTTTCAAGACTGGAGATTCCTGAACTCTCGCTGGGGAAAGGAAAAGGAGGTGAATCCCAAATCACATGACCTGGGGGAATTTCAATTTAGATTTTATTTTGTTTCAATTTAAGTTTTGATGTGTGAGCTTAGATTTTAGT